>JAYMFD010000012.1:5501853-7901853 GCA_035771175.1 Paratinospora sagittata | reverse complement strand
ATAGCTAGGGGAAATCTTAAATAAATAAAAATAAAAAATAAAAAAAATTAGAAAACAACCATAGTCTTCAAACTTGTAGACAATAAGATACAAATTTAAAAGATGAAAGAAACTTTGATTAATGATATATGCACTAAACTTTTTTTTTTCTAAGTGGGTAGAAAAGCAGTTGCCGTTTGCTATGTGTAACGTGGGTGATCACATGTGAGCATAATATTGGATCATCAGTTGTTTTCAATGCCCAAGATAGACAAGAGTATCTTCTATTTAATTTTCTCCTTTCACGGGCTCCGCCACCAATCACGAGAACTTGCCTGTTTTCTCATTAATTTGCAGTATGTACGAAATATAACGCTATTCCGAAAGTTGGGCAGCCTCTTGTTGAATTCGAGTGACAAAGTTTTAATTTTGAGTTTGAGTTTATATTCATATTTATACGTTTATTTTAGAAAAAACTTATTTAATGTCGCATATCGTTCTCGACTGTAAAATAGTTTTACCTTCGCAAAGAGGTTAATGAATATATTAACACTACTTTGGCCTTATTTGGAACATTAATTATTTTGGGGTTACGGTGTGAAAGGGAAGGAAACACAGAGTTGGCTTATTGGCACGCCAACTTCACGACTGTAATTTTTCTTCTAACTCAGTTTTTGTACGATTTTAAGAAGCAACCTTCTCCCTTGTTTCTGCGTTCCGGCGTTAAGAGTTTGAGGCGTCGAGTTTGAAAAAAATGAGGCGTCGAGTTTGAAAAAAATACGTCTAGCCTAAAACGCGGCCATACAACCAAACAGGGCTTTATATTTGAAAAAAAAAATGTAAAGAGATAAGACCATTTAAAAAATAAAATAAAATGGATCAATAAGCGAATTAAGAATCAGAATTAGATGAACCGAATGACAAGGAGGCGATATTCGTTCTTTGATCTTTCTAAGCTTAGTTTTTAAAGAATCAGAAAAAAAAAAAGGAAGAAAAAAAAAGAAAGAAGAAGAGAGAGAGAGCAGCGTATTAAATGTGAAGGGAGAAGATGATGAGTTCCATTTTTGTGTTTTTGAGTTTTGAAGATTTTATATTAATGAAATGGTAAAAATATTAAGAAATATTGGGATAATATTCAATTTTTTAATAAATTGATCGGGCTGTGCATTATAATAAGGGTAATGCTAAGAAATATATATTGTTGATATACTTTGTTAGTATTGTAGGTGAGAATTATTAGATTATTTCAAATTATGTATTATTATTTTCGTATTACGCATTAATTGCATGATTAAAAGCGATCTAACAATTTTTACTTATAATGTCAATAAAATGTGTTAATAATGTGTGCTTTTTATTATTTTTCTTATAAGAAATAATATATCAACTTATTAGTTTATTTTTTATTTTTTTATTATTTTAGAAAAATAAAATAAAATAATGAGCCTTTAGTTCAAATTCGTTCTGGTTTGACTTGTCACGATCATTAACGATTGAAAGTGAAATTACTTAAAAGTTTAGGAGAAAAGTAAGTGTTTGGTATATACTGGTTTAATTTAGGCTTTTTTAAAGTGTTTAGTAATGCCTGTTTTTAATAAAATGACGATGAAAAACTTATTTTTTTTACTTTTAAAAGAAGTTAGGACCAGTTTTTTTTTAAGCGTTTAAATAAGTACTTTTAAAAAAGTTGTCTCCCAAACGAAGCCGCTATGTACATGGTATGGGCGATCGCATCACATCACATCACTTGTGAGCTTTAATTGGATCATCAGTTGTTCTCCATGCCCACAAGAATATCTTTTAAAATTTCTTGTCTCACGGGCTCTACCCATCATGAGAATCGAGAACTTGCTTTTGAAACTTTCTCCTTTTCACATTTAAAAACCAGTTCGTGACAAACAGCTTAACTTAGATGAGGAGTGAGTTTATTTCTTACGTTATTAGCTATCATGATATTATGTTTTTCCTAATCTTTTAGGATCATGTATATGGCTAGACATCTTATTTTTGCGCAACTTAACGTTATAATAATTAAAAAAAACAAAGAAAAGAGTCTCCAAGTTCCATCCCCGCTCGGGCAGACAAACAGCCTTATTTTATTAGAAAGTGAACCCCCACTTTACTAATATATTAACCCGATAAAACTAAAAAAATTATTTTTTAAATTATTCTTTTGTCATTTGACCAAAAAATCAAATTTTTAACTGTTTTATCATTTCTCTTTCACCCCTTATTAAACCTATCCATCACTATTATCTTCTTCAATCATTTCTCTAATCTATATATTTTCTTGCTTCTAATTACTATTTCAAATCTCTAAAATTTATTTTTAAAATATGTAAATAATTTTGAGACAATTTTAAAGTGTTTGAATCTTATAATAGGATAGAAACCAAGGTTAGAGGATTTAAAAACTCTGACTATCAACACATTTTGATACAAAAATCAAGCTTGAATAATGACTTACTAAGTTTTTAGTTTATTTTAATATTTTTTTTTTAAAATCGCACACTGGTTCGGTTTGAATACCTAGGTTCAGCCCCATAAGGCTGAATAAGTGTGCATTTTGTAGTTCGGCCATATAGTGTAACTAAATGCTTCGGTCGATGTTGATCGAACAACAACGATTGGTTCGACCCTGTGTGGCCGAACCAATCCAAGCGGAGGCTGGTCACCATGGTAAGCTTTCGGCTATATTTTTCTTAAAAAATCACACGATATTCTCCATTTAATGAATAAAAATGCATGAAAACTAAAAAAAAGTATGAAAATGTGTTTCTTACTAAATCAATGAATTTAACAATCAAAATTTTCAAAGAAGAAGAAGTGGTGTTTTTGTCTCTTGAATGGAGGAAAAAATGACACTGGGGTTTAGAGTTTTGAATAGTGGGAGATGGCAATGAAAAACCTGTGATTTTAAAATTGGGGGCTATGATTTTAGTGAGAAGAAAATGGTGGGAGGGAGAAGAAGACGTTAGGAATGAAAGTAAGGAAAATTGCGAGGATAAGGATAGTTTAAGTGTTTTTGATTTTTTTTGTAAGGTAAAAATAATATTAAAATTTTAGGTGGGATAAATTTAATAGATAGAGAAAGATACGAAAAAAATGAAGTTCAAAATAGCAGCTGTCTTTTATTATATATATATATATATTCCTAATTTGCCTCCTCTGGTACTTTTTAGTAAAAGATTAAAATGATTTGATTGTAATTTCTACTATAATTACCTATAAATATACATTTAACTTACATTTAAAGCGATCATATGCAACATCCTCATCTACTAACTAATTGAAGACATCAATCAAGGTCAAGATGACAGAGTACCCATTAATGATTTTTGATTAGTAAAAAATCTACCCAATTTATTTACTCTAATCAATCAATATACAAAAATGCCTACCCACAACTCATTCATCCAATTCCATCTAATTAATCAACCAACAACAATTAATTGGCAAGCAACCCCAAATCAAAATTTCTCATTTTTTTTTTCTTGATCAGTTGGTGGCCCCCACCGGGATCCACTCATTCCCTTGAATAAAATTCTCCACGGAATAAGCCTGCACGTGCTCCTTTGGCACCTGACTACTCCACGTCACCCGACCCAACGCATTCCCTCCGGGCCCACCACTCTCGAACTCGCCGTAGTACAACGTCGCCAACGCAAAATCGCCACTCCACGGCATCCACCCCACCGGACTTATCAACTCCTCCATATAACAGTTCAAGAATACCGTCCTCGAGAACTCCTTCCACGGCCGCCCCAAGTAGTTCCGGTGCACCTTCGACTTGCTCCGGTACAGCGCCATGTACTCGGCGGTGCCGTTGATGGTGCAGTTCCGGAACACGAACCCGGTCGATTGGGCCGGGTCGGTGCGGCCGTGAGCCGTGACGGCATTGTTCTCGCCTTTCTCCGGCGAGATTTGGCGTGGTCGGACGAGCACGAGACAGTCTTGGAAGACGGCGGCCGAGTTGCCAAAGATGAAGTCGACGTTGCCGGAGATGCGGCACGATTTGTAGAATTGCCGGAGGCTGTGGGCGTAGAGGGTGTCTTGGTTGCCCAGGAATTCGCAGTTCTCGATTATAGACAGATCGCTGTCTGATCGGAAGGCCACGGCTTGGTGCGCGTCCCGGCCAGCTTTGTTCTCTATTGTTAGGTCCCGAGCCATGAACCCGTCACCAACAACTCCTGCATGCATGAATGATTTTTTTTGTTGGCTTGCTGCTTAGTAATTAAGCCAAAAAGAAGGAACATGAAGATGAGGGGCAAGGAGTAGGGAGAGAGTTACATGCTAAACAAGACAAGACTTACCGACCGTTGCGCTGCTGTAGGTGGTGACACCTGGCGGGCCCACCTTAGCCGATCCCGTAATTACCGTTTTGCCCATCCCATCTCCCAAAAACACCAAGTTTCTCTTCTCTAATGGCACCCTCACGGTCTCCTCGTACACCCCTTCTCGTATCCAAATCACAAACTTCTCCCCTCCGACCAAATTCTCCGGCGCCGCGTCCACCGCCGCCTGCACCGTCGGAAAACACTTCGACCCACGACCACCCTTCTTACACACCGTCACGTTCGCCGTCAAACCCGCCGGTAAACCGCCATTGTACCCGGACCCAACACCACCGCCGGCGCCTGAGCTCTCCCAAAACCCATCTCTCTCCGTCACCGGCGGCATCCACGAAGCAATCTCGTCTCGATACAAGTCGTAGGACCGGGTCAAACTGATAGCGTTGCTGGTCAACGTTATCAAGGAGTTCAAAAAGGCCATGGTCTGGTTGACCGGTTGACTGTCATTGACGTACTTGAGGGCGGACCAGCAGTCGTACTGGAAGCAGAGAGCGGCGCTGAGCCACGCGCGCGCGTCCTTCGTCCTGCCACGTGGCAGAGCGTCGGCCGAAGTGGACGATAAGCGGTATTCCGAGTTTTGCAAAACCTCCATGCAGTTTTTAGCGGCCGTAGAGCGGTTTAGGTTGCCGGAGGACGAGTCGAGAATCGACTTGACCATGGATTGAGCGGTTTTGAGGTTCTGGGCAGAGGCGGAGATCGCGGATTGGACGATTTCGAGCGGTTTTGGAGGGTTCGAAACGTTGCCCAATTGGGTTAACAATGTGGATTCGCAGGTTTGTGGAAAACGAGTGGCTTTGCAGGCTTGGCTGATTTGCGGTGGTGGTAGATTAGGGTTAGGGTTAGGGCTAGGATTGGGAGAGAGGAGTGGTTTTGGTGAAGGTGGGTGTGGATGGGAATGGTGGGTATGGGTCGAGGAAGAAATGGAGAAGAAGAGGAGGAGAGAGATGAGGGTGAGAAAAGAAGTAGCAGCAGCCATGGAAACGAAGAGAAAACGCTTGGTTCTGTGACAATGAGAAATGGGTGAGGGTTTTAATAATGTGGGTTTTCTGGGCATGATTGATTGATTGGATATTGAATATTAATGGAGGGAGATCTGAGTGGGAATCGCAAGGAGATTTGTTTGTTTGTCGTCGTGTTAGGTTTTTTTTTTTGGAATTTTGAATTAATTTGGTTGAGAGGTTCACGGGCAATGGGAGCATAAGAAGAAAGAAAATGACAGGAGAGAGATGGCGAGGATGATGGAGGCATTGAAGATGGGTGTTCTTTTCGTCATGTGAATACGCGGGGTTGAACCGGCCGGTTCGGTTCTTGCTCGAAAATGAACGGGTTCGGACCGTTCACTAGCACAGTATTATTATTTATTGGAAAATGTTAATCTATTTAAAAAAAAAACAATTTCAAGTATAATTATACATGAACACGTATTTAATTATTTATTACACATTTTAAGATGTATAACATACATATTTAATAAAGAAAAATATTAATCTAACTTTAAAATAATATAATTACATTGTAATTATATTTTTGTCCATTAAATGTGTGTAGTTTACATATTTTAAGGTGTGTAATAAATAATTTAATAAGTATAAATATATAATTATATTATTTTACAGTTAAATTAATATTCTCCTTTAATAAATAAACAGTGCTAAAGGGATTGAAAATAACACATTAATTACTAAAAATCACTAGCTACATCATATTTATAATTGTAATATACTTAAATACACCTTATTTAACACAACTACAAATATGATGCGGAGGATTTTTAAATTATATTTGTAGCAATTATTGTATAATTTTCAATCCCATGACATTTCTTTTAGTAAACACTTGCACTTCTTTGTACGTTTGTTTGTTTTTGTTTTTGTTTTTTCCTATTTTATGATTTTTTAAATATTTTTTGGTACACTTTTTTAGAGTATTTTAATATCAATTTTTGTTTGATATAATAGATATAAGTGAATGAAATGCACGTTCTCCGTTAGATTAAAAAAACATTAAGAGCATGCAAATATAAAAAAGAAAAAAGTATATTACAAAAACTGATCATCTGATCTATCTTTCCAATGTACCACAAACTAATCTATCTTTTCAATGTAGGGAAAGGGAGGTTATCTCCACCAACATCAAGTCTATTAAGTTATTTATCTCTTAATAGACATTTCTTAATTAATGAAATAAACTCAGACCGTCTTCTTTCAAATTAGTGTTGATAAAATTAAAGGGCTTAGTGTAATAAACAAACAAGCGGCCAACATTATTAGAAATTGATATGGATAGACAAAAAGCCAAATACAAGAATACAAAGGACGCATGTAAAAACAGATAGTATGCAAATATTCCAAAGAATTTGTTGTAATAAATCGTCAAGGGAATTTTCATTTGAGAAAAAACAAGATGGTGAATTAGTTAAAGAACTTGTAGTCATGACTCATAAGGTCAGAGTTAGAGTCTTTGTCGTAGGTGGAGGAGACGTAGTCTTATAAATTGTAACAACCCTAAAATTTGACCACTTTTTATCAAATAATGTAAATAACATGTGCATATAAACAACCGAACACTGTACCGAAAAACCCTCGACGAAGCGGCCGACGAACTAGAAAATGCCAAAGGGCATGTGCCAAGTACACAAACACTCCTCTTTCCATCCGAATTTTCTATAAATTGGGGACCACCCCTCTCCTTCTAAACCCTCGAACTATTGCACCCTAGAACCTTTGAAGACTCCGACTTGTGGAGACTGTGCGTATCGACTCTCTGAAATGGGATGAAGGCCTAAGTTTGCGTATCTTTACATTATAATAATCATGACATTGCATTGATCATTTACATTGTACCATGCTACACTACTTCATGCATAGGAGCTACTGGTTATATTGATGGGGCTAGATCTATGATTATTTTGGATCTTAGAGCCACTTGTGGCATAGGTTAAGCCCTTGGTCATGCGCCCCGTAACTGCATTGTACTCGACCTATAATTATGAGGGGGCCGTCACTTAAAGAAACTAAGCACTCGACCCGCGGTGTTCTGTAATTGCTACATTTCGCACAACACGGGTACCATGGGGTTGTGGAGCTACTGTACATGCTCGAACCATGGTACGAGGGATGTTGCTGCATCATTAATGGTTGTTCTCTATTGCGGTAGATTATCATGCTTAATGATGTGTGTACTATAATTATTTATTATTTTGTATAAGTTACGTTTATTTTACTTGATCAATGAAGCTGTTGAGCTCACCCTGTTGCTTCACTTTTTAGGGATTTGAGTTGGGTTCCAGTTACCGTCTCGACTCATGTTGGGACTTATTTTTTCTGTCTCACGGGTTTAACATGTAACTTTCTTTTGGTGGCGCTTGCTACTTATCTTTTTGTAGGGGCATGTCCCTTTTATTTTTGTCTCACGGAGACCCGTTTGTAATCTTTATTTCACCACCTTTAAACTATATTATTAATATCAATGGTTTACATGTTATTTTGTTATGATATATTGTTTATGGGCCCACATTTCTATTGCAAACACATATATTGTCATATCTTGGCTGGCGGAATGTTGTAATGTATGTTCACGCGTTGAAGAAAGAAATTCTTTATGTCATTGACTACACAGTGGGAGCACTTACATACCCAAGAGGATACTACTCTCTCATCTCATTGGGGCTTGTCCTGGAGGATTAGTCGATACATGTAAGCTGGCCACATATCCCAACTTATCAAAAAAAAAAAATACTACTGCTAATGTTTGTAAGTTATAGAAATATGTTGAATACTTAGTCAATAATAGACAAGTTTTACCCAGTTATCAACAGAATGATAGATAATATAATATGATACAAAAACAATATACTATAATACACTCTATTTAGGCTGTGTCCACGTTCTTAGCACATGCTAGAAAAACTTCATTATATTTTTTGAAAGACTTTTGATATAATTTATGTAATTATTAATTAAAAATTTAATCAAATAAAGAAATCAGATATACTTATACATATGTATAGTATTATATATATATATATATATAGTGGCTTTCTTAATCGGTGTGCAATTCCCATAAAACGTTGTGGCATGTCACCACCCTTTCTACTCTCAATCGGTGAGTAGGATAAGGCCATCATTCTAATGTGGTCTTTGTGGGAAAATCGAAATCGAATCATGCATGGAGAGATGGGGAGAATTGACTCTAAGATAGTTGCATGGGTAGACCGTTATTCCCAGTATTCCCCCACCTCCTTTGTTGGGATGAGATTATTTTAGAGTGAGGAATGATACGCAATATTGGACAGTCCTTTTCAAAAGTAGGCATATAGACATGGGCATGAACTCAGACTCGAAACCGAGACTTAAAATTGAGATATAGTACCTCAACAACAATCTATATGTTGAGGATCCTCTGCCTTAATCTAAGGCCTTCCATATTATTGAGGATCCTCTGCCTTAATCTAAGGCCTTCCATATTGTTGAAGATCCTCTGAGGATCCTCTGCCTTAATCTAAGGCCTTCCATATTGTTGAAGATCCTCTGCCTAAATCTAAGGCCTTCCATATGTGCATCAATTCTTTCCATTTATTATGTAATCAACATTTATGTGTAAATCTTCAATTACGTTGTTATACAATCTGTAAATGAGTATATATATGAAAGGTTCTCACCACTCAAAAGTGTGGTGGTTTTCAAACATTCATATGGTATCAGAGCTTACCTGGATTAGCATCCCACGATCCCAATGGCCTCTGATTTTTCTCCCACCCTCCTTCCCTTCAACACCTTGATTCACATGGTTACCATCAAACTTTCCTCCTCCAACTACCTCTTATGGAAGAGCCAACTTCTTCCACTTCTCGCGAGCCAAGGTCTGCTGGGTCATGTGGACGGTACCCTTGTGCCGCCACCTCCATTTGATCCACCCACCTCTCAGACACCAAATACCAAACACCTGGAATGGAAAGTTGCTGATCAACGCTTACTCAGCCTTCTTCTATCTTCTCTCACAGAGGAAGCCATGGCTGAAGTCGTCGACCTCTCCACATCTCGCGAGGTCTGGACTGCTCTTGAAAATAGTTTCAGTCACCGCTCCAAAGCTCGTGAAATACGCCTCAAAGACGACCTCCAATTGATGAAGCGCGGTACCCGTCCAGTCACTGCCTACGCCCGTGCCTTCAAGGCCCTTTGTGATCAGCTTCATGCCATCGGTCGCCCCGTTGATGGCACCGACAAAGTTCACTGGTTTCTTCGTGGCCTATGACCCGATTTCTCCAGTTTCTCTACTGCCCAAATGGCACAAACACCTCTCCCCTGCTTCCCGGATCTTGTGTCCAAGGCTGAGGGTTTTGAACTCTTTCAACAGTCTCTCGCAAGTCCAGCACCTTCAGCAGCGTTCACCGCTACCCGTGGCTCTTCTCCACGCGGGGGTAGCTCATCTCGCTCCAGACATGGCCGCGGAAATGGCACCAGCCACAGATTCTCCAGTCACGGACAGAGTCGCGCTCAACCCACTCAAGGTCGTCGTCCACCACGGTGCCAGATTTGCCGCTTGGAAGGTCACTATGCTGATCGGTGCAGGCAACGCTATGATCGGCACCAACATGACCCCTCGGCGCACCTTGCAGAAGCCTTCAACGCTTCGTGCTCTATGTCTGGGTATGACGCTTCAGATTGGTTCTTGGATACAGGGGCTTCGGCTCATATGACTCCAGCCCACTCCACTTTGGACCAGTCCACCACTTACACGGGTAAGGATTGTGTGATTGTAGGGAATGGTGCGTCCCTACCCATTACCCACACTGGTAAAATTTCCCCTTCCCTAGATCTTCATCTATTAGATGTTTTGGTTGTCCCTCACCTCACTAAAAATCTTTTGTCCATTAGTAAATTAACGCATGATTTTCCATTATCCGTTACATTTACTAATAATTCTTTCGCTGTTCAGAATCGCCAAACGGGAAGGGTGGTGGCAACCGGTAAAAGAGATGGAGGCTTATATGTGCTCGAGCGCGGAAATTCCGCTTTTATTTCTGTCCTTAAAAATAAATCTCTTCATGCTTCGTATGATTTATGGCATTCTCGCCTTGGACATGTGAATCATTCAGTTATATCTTATTTAAATAAAAAAGGACAGCTTTATCTTACCTCTTTATTACCATCTCCTACATTATGTGATGCATGTCAACTTGCAAAGAATCATCATTTGCCTTATTCTCGAAATAACCATAGATCGTCTAATATTTTAGATCTTATTCATTGCGATCTCTGGGGTCCTGCCCCTATAAAATCAACTTTGGGCTTTGCCTACTATGTTGTATTCATTGATGATTATTCTCGTTTCACTTGGCTTTATCCATTGAAATTTAAATCTGACTTCTATGATACTTTCATTCATTTTCAAAAATTTGTGGAAAATCAACATTCTGCTCGTATAAAAATTTTTCAAAGTGACGGTGGTACAGAATTTACTAACAATTGCTTTCAAGCTCATCTTCGTACCTCTGACATTCATCATCAACTCTCTTGTTCATACACTCCCGCCCAAAATGGTCGTGCAGAAAGAAAACATCGTCATGTCACTGAGACTGGCTTGGCTCTGCTTTTTCATTCCCACACTTCCCCTCGCTTCTGGGTTGACGCCTTTAGCACTGCAGCTTACATCATCAACCGTTTGCCCACTCCCCTTCTTGGAGGTAAGTCCCCCTTTGAACTTCTATATGGTTTTTCTCCAAATTATGAAAATTTTCATCCATTTGGTTGTCGTGTTTATCCTTGTTTACGTGATTATATGCCTAACAAATTTTCCCCCCGTAGCATTCCTTGCATCTTTTTGGGTTACAGCTCCTCTTACAAAGGGTTCCGCTGTCTTGACCCTACCACCTCTAAGATATATATCACCCGTCATGCTCAATTTGATGAGACTCACTTTCCCTACCTCAATATCTCCCAGGCTCAACCCATATCCTCCCTCCAATTTTCAAATTTTCTGGAACCTAGTATTTCCCCTACCGACATGCTACCATCTTCTCTTGCGCCTCATTCCCAGCATATTATACAATCCGGATCTACTTCGTGTGGTATTTGTACTGATCCAGTGGATGAGCATTTGCAGGCAAATGATTCTCTTGCAGGTCCATCTCTACCGCACTCGGATCCTAGCCCCGCTTCTCTTGAGCTCACCACTGAGCTCCCTACCCCTGCTCCTGTTGCGGCCCCTCATCCCATGCTTACACGATCCAAAGCTGGTATTTTCAAACCTCGCCACCCGGCGAATCTTGCTGTCTTGGGATCTTCTGGTCTTCTCTCTGCTCTACTTGCATCCACCGAGCCCAGAGGATTCAAATCTGCTGCTAAGAATCCAGCTTGGCTCGCCGCTATGGATGAAGAAGTTCAAGCCTTGCAAACTAATCGTACCTGGATCTTGGTTCCTCGACCTGCCAACACCAACATTGTGGGTTCCAAATGGGCATTTCGCACCAAATACTTGCCCGATGGATCTATCGAGCGTCTCAAAGCTCGCCTTGTTGCCAAGGGCTATACACAAGTACCTGGTCTCGACTATACCGACACTTTTAGCCCTGTTATCAAGGCCACCACTGTTCGTGTTGTCCTCTCTCTTGCTGTGACAAACAAATGGCCTCTCCGCCAACTTGATGTCAAAAATGCATTTCTTAATGGTCATCTTACTGAACATGTTTATATGGAACAACCTCCTGGGTATATTGACCCCCGCTTCCCTAATCATGTCTGTCAGTTGAAGAAAGCTCTTTATAGCCTCAAACAGGCTCCTCGTGCCTGGTTTCAGCGATTCAGCTCCTTTCTCGTTCAACTTGGTTTTTATTGTAGTCGTGCTGACACATCACTCTTTGTCTTTCACAGGCAGTCTGACATTATTTATTTGCTTCTTTATGTTGACGACATCATTATTACAGGCAATAACTCAACTCTTCTTGGCAACTTTACTCGTAAGCTTAATTCTGAGTTCGCCACAAAAGATTTGGGTTCTCTCAGCTACTTTCTTGGTTTGGAAGCTACATCCACCGCTGATGGTCTCTTTATTAGTCAGCTAAAATATGCACGGGACATCCTGATGCGAGCTCAGTTACTTGACAGCAAGCCTGTTCACACACCCATGGTTGTTTCTCAGCACCTGTCTTCTGATGGTCCTCTGTTTTCGGATCCTACTCTTTACCGATCTCTTGTTGGTGCTCTTCAGTATTTGACTATCACGCGTCCTGATATTGCTTATGCTGTAAACTCTGTCAGTCAATTTCTGCACTCTCCGACTGAAGACCACTTCCTTGCTGTCAAACGCATTCTTCGCTATGTTAAGGGCACATTGCATTTTGGCCTCACTTTTCATCCATCCGCTGCTCCTGGTGCTTTAGTTGCTTATTCTGATGCCGACTGGGCAGGATGTCCTGACACTCGTCGCTCTACCTCAGGTTACTCTATTTACCTTGGCGACAACTTGGTTTCTTGGAGTGCCAAGAAGCAACCCACTGTTTCTCGTTCAAGCTGTGAGTCTGAGTATCGTGCCCTTGCTCTCACTGCCGCTGAACTTCTTTGGCTCTCACATCTCCTTCGTGACCTTAGAATTTCTCTTCCACAGCAACCTCTTCTCCTATGTGACAACAAAAGTGCAATTTTTTTGAGCTCCAACCCTGTTTCTCACAAACGGGCCAAACATGTTGAGTTAGACTACCACTTTCTTCGTGAACTTGTTGTTGCTGGCAAACTTCGCACCCAGTATGTGCCCTCTCACTTACAGGTTGCCGATATCTTCACCAAAAGTGTGCCTCGACCTCTCTTTCAATTTTTTAGCTCCAAGCTCCACGTCTGTTCAAATCCGACGCTCAGCTTGCGGGGGGGTGTTGAGGATCCTCTGCCTTAATCTAAGGCCTTTCATATTATTGAGGATCCTCTGCCTTAATCTAAGGCCTTCCATATTGTTGAAGATCCTCTGAGGATCCTCTGCCTTAATCTAAGGCCTTCCATATTGTTGAAGATCCTCTGCCTAAATCTAAGGCCTTCCATATGTGCATCAATTCTTTCCATTTATTATGTAATCAACATTTATGTGTAAATCTTCAATTACGTTGTTATACAATCTGTAAATGAGTATATATATTAAAGGTTCTCACCACTCAAAAGTGTGGTGGTTTTCAAACATTCATACTATACCTATTTCTACAGCCAATGAGGCTATCCAAAACTAGAAATTGCCACCACTAGGGGAGTATAAATTGAACGTTGATGCTATAATTGATGAAGAGCAGAAAGCCATATGTCTGAGTGATATTATCCCGAATGACAAGGGAGAGGTGCTTCTGGAAGCGGCCAAAAAATTATCAATCTAGACATTTGTACAAGTTGCCGAAAGTTTGGCTATCAAAGAGGGAATTACACAACCTTAGGAAATTGGTCTTTATCCCCTATAGGTCGGGTCTGATTTCGCAACAACAATAAAACTTGGAGATATAAAAGTCAGTTTGGAGCATCATCCTGTGAAAGGTCTATCTCATTTACCTAAAGCATGCAATATGACAACACACAAAATTAATTCTAAGTTTGGTCTTTAAATTGTTGATCAACTAGTGTGGTTAGAAGAGGTGCCAATATAATTATCGAATGTAGTCCATATGGACATATATTCTTTTTTCTTCATCTTAATAAATTTGCCTTTTCTTTCAAAAGAAAAAAGAAAAAGAAAAAGTTAGGGCCAGAGTGGAGGCTTGACAACCTGTATATATATTTCGCCAATATGACTAACATCACTCTAACCCATCAATAAATGTTTCACCAAGTACAATTCCTTATCTCATATGGTTATAAAGACAACAAAATTAACTTTCTTGTTGTCCTTCACTTTAGAAAGAAGAACAAGTAGTTTCATTTCTCCAAGTAGGATGTTAACCTAGCAATATGATTAATGCTAGTTGTTGTGGGTTGTTGCAACTTAAAGTGTAGAGCATTACGCTGCTTCCATCAATTCTTCTTCATATTTATTTATTTATTTTTATTTTTCTCGAGAAGAAACAAAATAAAACTTTATAAATGAAAATGCATTACAAACTAACCAAGTACCAGTAACATTCGAACTAAAACACAACAAATTTCTACTTACAACATACAAGAGTGCGCGTCAAAAATGTTTTTTGAAAGAATTAAGATAGGAACAAAAGATTAAAGTTAATGTACTAAGGAGTTAGCTCTTGACAAGGGTGGACGAATAAAGTGAAAATTCCTAGATGGGGAAAGGGACGTATCACTTATGTGTACCAAAAAGAAAGATGCAATTGGATAATAATGAAAGGAAGATAATTGGTAAAGTCGTGGGAAACGATTAGCCAATGTAAATCGCCGCACCACTTATCCTCTCAAAATTTGAAAGTAAGTCTGTTGCTAAATCTAGGAAATAAGTGAGGTTAAAAGACAAGGTTAAGGAAAAAAATGAATTTTCATGGACTTTTAAAAATTGTACTAGATTGGTGTCCCATTCTGAATTTGAACTCCCATGTATACTCTTAACCCACCTGAACCTAAAAAAAACTGCTCCTGATAAAACCTCCATGGCCACTTTGTTGACAACGCAACATTACTCAATTCCAAATTATCAATTCTTAAACAACCTTTACAAATTGGATTGTTGACCACCTCTAAATTAATCAAATGACAATTACTCGCACTATCCACCCCATGCCACAAAAAAGTACGTATTTTATTTTTTAGCACCATCTCTATTCTTATTGGCATTTTAAATAATGAGAGAAAGCATGTAGGAATAACCATTGTGACTTCACTTTAAGGCCTGACATATCGTAAAAGCAATATAATAAACTAATATCACCCACAACGTTATCCCCAGTCCCATGCAGGAAGAACAATATATCATCAACGCACAGGAGATAGGATACCTCAACTTTGTTTTCACCATAAGAAAATCTCTTATTATCAAGTGTTCGCAACTCCTACGCATCAAATGATCAAGAACATCAACCGCTATTGTGAATAAAAAAGGCGAAAGGGATCACCTTGCCTCAAACCTCTCTTATTAGTAAATTGTCCACAAGGCCTACCATTAACCATCACTAAATAAGTAACCGACTTCAAGTAGCCGTTGATCCACATTTTCCATCTATTTCCCAACCCTTTTTTTAACATCACAAAGTCCAAAAAATTTCAATCAACAGTGTCTTATGCTTTCACAAAATCAAATTTAAAAACTATTCTCGGCAACCTCCTACAACGATAATCTCAAGAAAAGATAATTAATTAATTGGGGAGGGTGTGTTTTGAATGGAGAGTACAAGCACATGAGATATTGTGGGCACATAATTGATATCAGATAAGAAGAGTAGAAGTATAACAACTCAAGAAGTAGAGTTACAAGCTCACCACTAGAGTTAAATCACTAAGGAATACAAAATAATCACCACCCAAAGAGGTTAACTAAGGATACAAAACTTATAGAACACTCACCACTCTATGGAATCCACCAAAGAGATACATAGATATATAAGGGATAAAATCTCAAAAGTGATAATGTTTTCTTTCAAATTCACCAAGGATGATTACAATATTGCTAGATTATCCTATTTATAGACTATCATGGAAGAATCCTCCATGCATTGGAAAAATGAGATAATTAACTTATAATAATCAAACTTATGTTTTCTAGAACAAAACCTAATTTCCAAGGAATGAAAATAAATGTTAGCTTGATTCCAATAAGATGCTCCAAAGCCCCAACACAAAAACTTTAAAGTTGTTATGCATGTTTGACTATGTCATTAATTACAAGAATCTATAATTACTTCCATCTAGGAACTTACAAAATCCAAGTTGTAAAATGTGCTAGAGAATTAAGATTGAATTCTCCTATAATGATTGTTATGAAGATCAATCAATGCTGCTAATTCAAGTAAGATTTCTTAACTCAATTGTGGTTTATTGAACTAGAGTTAAAATATGATATTCCTTTGACCTATGGTTAACATATTCCATAAAATTAGACACTCTTGTGTCAAAATTTGATTGTTAAAGACGGTTTGTAAGAAAAGGATGAATCAATTGCTAAAATTTAAAAACAATTGGATATGTAAGAGGTTCTCCATTTAGATTGCAAAAGTTCAAGGCATGTATGAATTTGAGAATATTGGAAGTAAGACTGTGGCGTGTTTAGATGTGCCAACAAGGTGGAACTCAACGTACTTGATGTTAGAAGCACTCTCAAATATCAAAAGGCATTTGAAAGATTAGAAGATCATGATCCACAATATAAGGTTGAGATGGACAGGGAAGCTCTTAAAGAAGTTGATTGGGATAATACTCATGTCTTGACAAGTTTTTTGAAACATTTTTATAGGGCTACAAAGCGCCTTTCAGAGACTCTATATGTCACATCTAATGCATACTTGCATGAGGAGTGTGCAATTGAGGCACTTATACAAGAATTGAAAGAAAGTGGTGATGTTTCTTTAGTTGCAATGACATCAAAGATGAAAATTAAATTTGACAAATATTGGGAAAATATTGAGAAGGTGAACATGACATTGTTAGTTGTTGTGGTTCTTGATCTTCGATATAAATTGCCGTATGTATAATATTCTTATAACAAGGTTTATCCTTTAGAAGGTTTCGGAGTTGTGTAGTAAGGTAAAAAAGGTCATTGATAAATTGTTTTTGCATTATAATTCTCAGCACAATTATTTTAGTTCAAAACCAACAAAAGAAACTATACTCTTAAGTAATACTACGCCTGATTCAATGGATGAAGATGGTCTAGTTAAGAAACAAAAATTTGATTTTCAAAAGTATTTGGAAGCAAAAGCAAGTGTGTTTAATAAATAAGAGTTGAGATCAATATTTAGAAGATGGATGTGAGAGGGATGAAGATGATTTTGATATTTTGTGTTAGTAGAAAACTAACTCTAATAAATATTCAGTGCTTTTAATGATGGCGGGAGATATCTTTGTTATTCTAGTCTCTATAGTTGCATCGGAGTCAACCTTTAGCACCAAAGGGCGTGTGCTTGATCAATTTCATAGTTCTTTAACTCCAAAAGCCAATGGAAGTTCTTAGACATGCTCAAGATTGGTTGTGTGAATCACCAACTCTAGTAGATGTTGAAGAAAGATTAGAAAAACTTGAAAATTTTAAATCAGGTAAACTTATTTTAATTGTTAGATTTTATTATAAAATTCTTCTCACATCCTCTAAGTATTATTGCTTATTCTTTTCTTATTTCAGGTCTTACTGAAGATCACTTTTTTATTTGTGAATCTTAACTTGATAAGTTATGAATAATAAATAGTACTTAAATGTCATTCCAACCAAAAAAAGAAGTAAGATCCAACAAGTAATTAAATACACAATAAAAATTATTCATAGCTAAAAGAAAAAAAACTCTTTATCAAGCAAGGGTTATTGGTATAGTACAACACCTTAAACAATAATTATTCTTGGTCCTGAAAGACTTCAAATCTATTAAAAATATTTTGGTCCAATAGGAGACCTACATTCTCACAATTCCAAGGCCCTAAAAGAACATTGGTATAAACTAAGTGAAGTTGATGAATTTAATGTGTGAAATACATTTATTTGATTATAAATCAAATGTCACAACCGCCACCCACCATCCCAAATACTTACATGAGATGCCACTTTATTGTGATATATCATAAAAATAAGATAAACTAATTACAAATATTAAATTAATTATAACAATAAAAAGTCTTTTGCAATTGAAGTTAGAATTTATTTATCATTAGTGATCAAAGTCTTATAATTAGACGATTGAGTCATGTCAATGTCGGGTGGTATTGACATTACTTTAATTTGTGCTGCAGTCTCCTCAAACTCCTTGTAGTGACTTTCCAAAAAAGTATTATTTGCGACCAACTTCTTGTTGTAAGCAATTAATTTGTTTATTATTTTTGGAACTCTTGGTATATTTGTTTTATATCATCCATTGGTGGTTTAGATGGTAGAGCTACATATGTAGAAGCGCATGCAATCGACTTAGACCCCTAACCTAGACCTCTAATATAACCTAATTTTGGCCCCAAGATCTGTCACTAACGCCAAATTAGTACTGCAAAAATCACACAAAATTAAGTAACAAAAAATTATATGGGTAAGAAAATCACATCTTTTGCAATGACATCTTCGTTAATAAGGGTGGAGCTCTCCCTCATTTTCTATTTATGCTTGTATTTCTTCCCTTTTCTTCTGCATTTTTTATTAGCAAATGTAAACAAGAACCAAAAATATATTGGTCTAATAATTTATGATTTCCAACACATAAACAAAGAAAGAAAGAAATGAGACTCATCATTGCCGTTAATGTTTTCATGAACAATTTTGGTTGAGTTGTTAGCCCTTACACATGCAAGTAACAACTATTAACATTATCATATTCACAAGCAAAACTTATATTATCATAAGCACTTTAATAAAGCAAAAAATATCTAAAATATCTAAATTTGACTACTATATTCTAAGAAAATACAACAAAACTTTAATTTATTGAATTGCAATTTGATAATATAGCATATATAAGACTTCACTCCATGACAAATATTAGGATAGGACTACATCTAACTTAAACTTAACAAGATCAAGGACATGATTCCTCTAAGTAATTGTATAACATATTAGTGAATAAATGCAAGCAAACCTTACCAAGTTCTCACTAATCTCAAGGTTTTAAATAAATTTCCTTACGTGGTTTTCCTTAGCCTTTTTTGACATCCAAGTCTTTTTTTTTTTTTACTTTTATAGCATTCTTCATAGAGATCAATATGAGATTGCTCCTTTTTGGTCTCAGGAGGGTCACGCTAATTCAAAAAGAAAATGACAATTGGATGTGATTATTTGAAAACTATATGAAATATAACACAACTTGCGCACTCACATTGCACTCCCTAAATTGCAAAAAAGATCTCGATCCTGCATAATGTGTTGTGTTTGTCTTACCTCAGTTCCTCACATTTGTTTTCACATTTTTCTGCAAATCAAGATATTTATTATTACAACAATGTTTTATTAGCGTATTTATCTTTCTAGATGGTTATGAATGCATGCCTTATAAGATTCTTCATCGACAAAATTATAATACCTCTTCTAATCTTCAGCACTAATATGAGATTTTTATTTTCACGATATTTTTTTTTCCATCTTCTAACTATATGAAATATAACACAACTTGCACACTCACATTGCACTCCTTAAACCGCAAAAAAGATCTTGATCCTGCATAATGTGGTGTGTTTGTCTTACTTTTGTTCTTCACATTTGTTTTCACATCTTTTTGCAAATCAAGATATTTATTATTACAACAATGTTTTATTGGCGTATTTATCTTTCTAGATGGTTATGAATGCATGCTTATAAGATTCTTTATTAACAAAATTGTAATACCTCTTCCAATCTTTAGCACTAATAGGGGGTTTTTTATTTTCACGATATTTTTTTTTTGCTTCTTCCAACAAATCAAATGACCAAAGCAATTGTCGGAGGTCATAACAATAATTTTTGTACCTCATTGTCATGTTATTGTCAACACATTTAAATACATGAGGAACTGTTTAAGTCTATGTCAAACTTGTTTTATGCAACACATTATTAATTTTGGATTAGTTCCATTTGAAAAATAAAAATAATTGAATTTATGACACCAAAAAAGTGTAAAATGTTATACAAGTTGTCGCGACCCCCTCCGTAGGGTGACGTCACAACTGGTACAAAATACCATATACACCATACATAGACATACATGACACTCTGTCAACCTTCTTATACTCCAAAATCACTAAATTTTTTTGATAGAACCTCCCCATAAATACAAGGTCTCACAAAAACCTGATAATCCACATTACATCCACAAAATCCAAATATCATCATATCATATATCACATCACATGTATCTCATTTTTAAATCATTCACATATTTTCACATCCCATTATCATCAATTTCTAAAACCATATATAACCCACTACAATTATACATATCAGTAGTGTTATATATGTACATGTACAAAGTATGAAATGTAAATCAAAACACTCTTTTCATACATACATCAATAGTCAGCAAACACAGATCAACCCTCCGTAGCCTTGCCCTCGCCTTTGTAGTCACCACTTGTAATGAAAGGGAATTTGGGTGAGCTACAACAAACTTAGTGAATAATTTACTAGTGGCATTACATATGCATTTATAATAAAACATGACATTTAAAACAATATAAACCAAATATGCAAGCAACATATTAATATCAATACATGATCTGTTAATCTAAATTGCCCTCATGACCCGGATGAGAAAATATATTTTGATGACTACAAACCACATTTTAATTATTATAATATATTCATTGCACATCTAATTTCACATGAAGATTTACTCGAAGACTCGATGATGCATGGTGAAAAAGCGACAAAGATCAAACTGAAGACCATGATTGTTCAATAACATATCTTTGTGTTATTAGACTATATTTAGGTTGTGGAATCTCTGTGATCATATAATTCAACAAATGTGCATGATTGCATGGTTTAGTCGATTCGATTTCAAAGTACTTTTCATTGATTTTATCGATCACTCAATGAATTTTTAACGTTTGATTTGTTTCAAAACACCAAGTGATTAATACTGTTTAGATCGAGCTTTAAAATGTTGAAAAATGTCTAAATTGCTTTTAAGTGTCCATCAGGACGCTGATGCATCAATCATGACACTAATGTCTCAGTAGCACCCTCCTGTACTTGATAAGTCAGGACGCTGATGATACATTAGGATGCTGATATGGTTCCAGATTGAAATGTACGTATCTATCAGGACGCTTACATCTTGAATAACGCCCTCATTGATTCAACCAAATGAACTTATCAGAACGTTGATTGAATATCAACACGCTGATTGATCTTAATTATTTCAAGCATCAGGACGCTTACAATTCAGTAGCGCCTTTATGTTATTCGGTTTTAAAAACGAGTCAAGACGTTGGTAGTGCATATGTTGGAGTCACTTATTTATTAGGACACTTACGTTTCAGTAGCGCCCTCACAAGGACCAACTATGTAACTCAGCAGGACGGTAACTCAGCAGGACGCTAATTGATTAGTAGCGTACTCATTGTTTTTATGGTTTTAAAAGTCTTAAGTAAGTTAGGACGCTTAAGAGAAAGTTTTTCGAACCATTGAAGAAGAAGAAAGTTTTTCGAACCTTTCATTTCAACTACACTTTATTATATACTTTGCTGAATCTTTGGTAACAGAAGGTTCAATCCAAAAGCTTTGTAAGTATTCCTTTAATTCTGAGTAAAGGGAATCATATCTCAATCTTTTATCTCAATTATTGGTGACTGGTTAGTTACTGAAAATAGAGCAAGTGTTGCTCGGTCTGTCAAGGTTGTTCTCAAGCCTGTGAAGTTGAGACAGTGTAAAGAGTTTGATATTCACCTATAAAAAGATCTGTTAGTGAAGTTTGGCCAAATCCTAACTGAGCAGGTTAGGTAGTGGATGCAGGCGCGACTGAACCACTATAAATCTCGTGTGCATTGTTAGCTAGCTGCTTTCATTGTTATCATTGAGCTATCTTCGTCATATCTTGCTTAACTAGCTTTCATATTATTACAGTTTTAAAAGAAAGGTTTTAATCTGCTAAGTGTCTAATTCATCCCCATCTCAGACACATCTGGCGTATATGGTATTTTGTGCCAGTCGTGACGTCACCCGGATAGGGGTTGCTACAGTTAGGTACTCTAAAACCTGATTCTCACCTCCTCTGCCTCTACCTCTACCTCTACCTCTAACATACGTCTGCTATACTAGTGGCTTGGTCGCAGTACACAGAGTTTGTGTAGCAGACTGAATCACCACCCCTCCTGGTACAATAAGAAACTCACTAGGTGCACTCTTACTGAACTTTTGTTTCTTTCCCCATCTCTTCTTACTCCATGAAGATTGTAGTTTACTACTACAAGTAGCTTGTGTCTGTGGTGCCCCATTTTGAGTCGTCTGCACCATAATATTGTTTTTCTGCCCTATTAAACTTCAAAGCCCTATTAAAAGCTTGCTTGTACTGCTCCACCCTAATCACTGACAATGCCTGTTGAATAATTGGCCTCAGTCCTCTAGAGAAATATGAAATCTTTTCTTCCTCATTTCTAACCAATTTAGGTGCATAAGCAGACAATTGAGTAAAATGAAATTCATACTCACATACTGTCATATCACCTTACCTGAGATTCCGAAATTCAAGCTTTTTCTTCTCCCTTTCTGTTGCAGGAACATACATCTCGAGGAACAATTCCTTAAATCTAGCTCGGGTCTTCATGTGGCCTTCAGTAGTCAGCACTGATATCCACCACTACCTTGCATCACTTTCTAACAAATGTGTAATAAACAACACCTGAGTCTCATCATCAAGTTTTAAGGATCTTGCATTCTTCTCGATGTTAAAGATCCAATCCTTTGCCTACTTGAGATTCACACCACCATAAAATTTATGAGGTTTCATTCTCATAAACCTCTGCATCAATTTAGACTGATGCATCATCACATCTCCAGCTGATGTGGGTGTAGGTGATGGTTGTAGTACAACTGCAACAGGTTCTGCTACAATCTCGGCTATAGTAATACCTGCCTCAACTCTACCAGGATCATTTGCGTGAGGCACTGCTGGAGCTGGTTGTCGCATACTAGTCTCCATCCTAACCATCCATTCTTGCATTTGAGTGTTCTGGGCAGCTAACAATCGACCATGTGCCTTGACAATATCCTCTAATCTTTTGATCTTGTCCTGATTTGTTTGCTCTGGGCGCTCCATACGAGTACCCCTTGGTCTACCTCTTCTTCTCATCATGATCTGAAACATCAAATTGAGGCGACCATCACATATAGAGAAAACAAAACAGATCATCTATCATCATATATCTCGTACTATATTAAAACACACAAAAAAATAATATAGTAAGGCTTATGCATTATCTTGAAGCTTTTACAATCCTAAGTCTTACATAACCTAGGCTCTGATACCAACGTTGTCAGGACCCATTCACAAACCCCCAGGGCATTCTGACTGGCACATAAATCTAACCATCTATAGGACAATTAGATTTCTGTTAAGCCTCAACCGAGACTCCCACAGAGTCTCCCCTGTAAATAAGACTTCTCACACAAATCCAATTCTCCTGATAATCCATCCAACACAAATATTTATATATCATCCACATCCATCAAAATATATCATCATTCAGTCTATTAAAGTTCAACCCTGTTAACATCTAACAATATATATCTATCCAATACATCCATCTACTTAGTTATACATGTGGGGTATTATATACATATATTTATAAATCAAAAGATCAAAATACATGTATACTATTACCAAACCTACATCAAAAACACTCTTCTGGCAAGACACTCCTATTTCACTGATAAACTATTCCCTTGCCCTTCTCTATTGCTGAAGAACCTGAAAAATTTGAGAATAGGGTGAGCCAACGGTGCCCAGTGAAATAAAACTCAATAATGCCATCATTCATTCATCTAAAATCATATACATATCATAATCAAAGCATATATAACAATGCAATTCAAAATCCATCATCCATCTTTATTCAAGTGTCCCAAGGCTATATTATACACATAACCAATTGTAAAACACTTTCAAGTTAATTACTCAACTTGAGGTCACATATCATCTGTTATAACTTGAATACTTCCGTTAGTAGCAGTGAATGATAAAGTCCATTCAATGGTCCAACGTAAGTATTTCATGACTTTATTAAAAGTCTAGCCCTATCTCCTTAAAGACATAGACTTAATATTGATCACAGAAAACTACGCAGTGGAACAATAAATAATGACTTATATTCAACCAACAAACGATATTAAAACACACCTTTAATTTCTAATTAGTATGTTTATTGGAAGAAGAGATCCGATTATTTCCTTATAGGGAATTCTCAACCTACTAGGGGAATGTCCCGAAATAATTTTTCCCAAGATAAACCAAACCAATAACAAATAAAAGGTTTTCATCCATGTCCACATCATGCAATTTCCAAATAAAACATATATGAGTAAAACAATCCAATATATATATATATATATATATATATAGAGGATGACATAAATGAATAGTAAGATTGAAATTCTACTCACAACTAATGCCAGGATAGTTTCCACACTACCAATTCACTCCACACTCCTATTCAAACCTGCACATATCATTTCATTTCATATTAACACTTTTCTCTCTGTTTTGTACAACCTTTTCTTCTTCTTTAATTCTTTTGTTTCAATCAAATAAAACGTTGGTTATTTTAATGGTAAAGATAAGCATCATTTGATTTTTTTTTATTCCATGCACCTCATGTCACTTACTTAACCAACTCATCCTTTAATCATAACATTTTCTCATTTAAATATAGTTTTCATGCTTCCATTTGCTTTATTTAAATTGTATAATCACATGCACTATATTTAATAAACCAATATTATATAATATTCAGAACATAAATACACCCATAAGCAATTCACATTACAAGAACATATTGCACAACATCTAAAAATTCTTGGGGTGTCATTTTATAAAAATAAAGGTCATTACATATAAGTAGTTATGCATTTTTTAAATGTATGAATGAACTAAGGGAGTAATTGAATTTGATATTATGAGATTATTAAGTTGATCTTTTGGAGGTATTGAGTGAATCTATAATATCATTCAATAATTTTTTTTTTTTTTAAGTTGTTTTAGTTTACAACAAGTGTTTAGTTAGTATCATGAAGGATAGAATAATAAAAGAAAATTGAAAAGACTAAAAAGTAGGAGATGGATGAGAAAGTGAAATAAAAGTCAAAATTACTCTCTTCCCATATCAATATTAAAAGTAACGTTTTTTTTTTAGTAAAACATAATATAAATTCTTGAGGGATAATTTTTTGTACATTGGGTCAAAAGATCTTGACACAACGAACGAAGAAATTAAGACCCCTTAGTAGGCCTAAATAGGTGAGTACAATTATAAGGGCACGTGGAGTTGGAATAAGGACTATATCCAACTCTTACTTCATATAAAAGACGAGACAAACTCTTACTTATGTTATAAGGGAAGAAAATCAAATTTTGTTGAAGCTAGCTAAAGTTTACAATTATATATTAAATTAAGAGTAACGCTACATTTATATTGAGAGTAAACATTTATAATGTTTGTTACTTTTATACAATGTTGAATTATTTCCAATTATATATTAATACATAATTTGATATAATCATGTGATATATAAATGTGATGTATATTATGGATACATACTTTACATGTTATTTTAACACCCTTAAATACATAAAAGGATAATGCTAAATGAACGACAGAAACAAACGCATCACCTACACCATTAAATTTGTTTTACCACATGAATAGTACATGATCCCATCTATGGTGTAGATGATGCCAACTACCATGGTCCAAGACAAAATGTCATGGGGCATGACCGCGGGGCTTCATGGTCCCATCATGGAATACATTATCACATCAGATATATGCCGGACGCATACGTGGGACCCTCGACACGTGTACGTCTTTCAAGAGTAGAGCAAGAAGCTCCATGTTTTCTGCATACAACAAAACACGCAAAAAAAAAAAAAAAAAAGGGCAAAAATATCTAATTGTGATACCCTGCATGAGTTTGAATTAATACTCCCTCATTCGCTCTCTCGCTCTCTCGCTCTCTCGCTCGCTCTTCCTCTTTAATGGCTGACCTTGAAGCCCCGTATCAATTAGGGTTTCTTCGATAATCTCTTCTACTTGGTTTCTTCATTACAAAAAGGTGAGATTTTACATTCTTTTCACTCATTATATTGTTGGTTCTTTGCAAACTAGGGTTTTGTGGACCTGTTTGTTCTTGTTCCAATATTCGTTGATTTCTGTTTAGTTTTTGTTTGGTAAGTCTATGCACTTTTACTTTACTGGACCCTAGTACGAACTAGCTGATTGCTTTTGGCTTTCCCTTTTGATTTCTTGTATGCTACACTGGAAATTACTTGTTTATTTTATAAACGAAATTGGGAAGTGTATGGGATTTTGGGTCTTTTGCTTTATAGGAATGATGAATTTTGAGTAGAGCTCAGGTGAGGTTGCTGGGTAGTCCTATTCTGTTTTGTTAATTTGAGTTCTGTTCCTAATTTATGTAATCTTGACGATATAAGTGATGGTGTAGAGTTGTAAGACACTCAATTTATTATGTCTAGGTGAAGTAGTTGTAAAAAGTTTGTGCAGCTTGGAGCAACCTGAAAAGTATTTTTTCTCTGTTTTCTGAATATATGGACTTCATTAAAAACATAACAAGAAGGGAAAGAAGCTTGTCCTGAATGGTAACAACAATGTGGATTGTGGTGGGTGGAGATTGTTTTTTTGGAGGGAAGATTAAAGAAAAGGGTATGAGGTCAATGGATAATGGGGAGAGCTTTTCTATGTGGCGTGTGCCTACTTTTGAGCCTTTTTTTGAAATATTTCCAGTGGATGTGGCAGAGGGAGAAGTAATGCCTTGCCCTTGGTTGGTTTTCGATTTTCCCCTTGAAAGAGTCTATTCTTACGGCTCTTCAAGGGATTGCTTTCTCCTTTTTCTCACTGCTTCATAGAAACGACTTAGGTTGCAGATTATTTGGCTTCACTCAAGATTCAAGAGGGTGAGGATATTATCTCTCCCTCTGAGATTAATGGTGTTTTTCATGTGTTGGTGGAAAATGATAGGAGAGGTGAGATTTATCGAAGAGAAGGAGTGATAGCTTCTTTTCTGTTTGCTTCTTGCTCCTGTATTCTTTGGGTGTGGAGGCCTTGTCCTCCTGGGTTTAGGTGTTTTGTGGTTGTTCTACTAATGTTTGTTGTTTCCTTTCCTTGTTTGATTCCTATTAATAAAGCTTGTTTTTCACCAAAAAAAAAAAAAAAAGCGGGAGTTGTTGTTTCTGTTAGTGGAATTGTAGTGTCAAACAAGTAGCGGTGTCTGTTGAGCTCTTTGATGGTTAGCTTGATTGTGTTGGTCATAATCGTCCCAATATTGTGAAAAAAGCAAAAGCTAGATGCATTTGATTGGATGAGGCTTTTGAATTAGATCTTACCATGTTGAAATTCAATGGTGTTTTTCATTATAAGTGAGGCCCCGGTTCACATTTGAGTGCTCTCTTCTTAAGGAGAAGAAAATAACTCTCAAGGGGTGGATATTATTTGGTGTAACATCCATTCTTCTGCTTTCTCTTCACTGTTAGATCTTGTGGTCCCTAGCGAGCTCGAAATGAGCATCCTTGTGGTTGATAGGAATATGGGAGAAGACGAGAGCATTGCATGCTCTTTTCCTTCTATTCTTTTATGGAAAAAATCGGTCCATTGACTGATTGAAAAAAGAAAAAAAAAAATGAACACAGAGGTCAAGACTATAAAAAAATAAAAATTTAGAAACTAAAAATTAGATAAAAAGCAATGTGTATGACTATATTGCAACAAAATAGCTTGCAATCCACCACTAGAATTGTAAACTAAATCCTTCATACTTTGAGAACAATGTCCCATAGAAAACATCGCTGAAGGAAGGGAAAAGTTACCAACATGTGTCATGTTCTATGAAACCCTTTGAATATCCAGCTTCTTGGTATGTTGATCATTGATTTTGTAGCTGCCTGGGAAATCTTTGAATTTCTTTATAAAGGAGCATGAAACTTGGCATTGAAGTACAAAGTCGACAGAATTGAGTAAAAGTAAGAGTGCAAGCAAATGTAGTTTCATTTTCTTCTTCCTCAATCAATGGGAAGGAAACTCCTGATGGTTTGTCAAATGCAAATGAATAGTATGTGGGCCACTAGGCACTATGACAACCCCTTACGGAAAGAAGCCAAATTTCTTGCATGAAGACCATGGGTTTTTATTCCTTCTCACATGGAATGGTTGTTAGTAGGAACCATGGCTTAATGAAGCTATTCTTACTTGTATCCTAGTCATTCTAGCTCTTTTTGTGATGGTCATCCCAAGTTACTGAATTATTTTCTTCATGATGGAATGTGCACCTATTAATTCCTCCCATTAAATAGACAGCATGGTTATTGTAGACTTGTAGTCTTGATTAAAGAATGAGCCTTTGAGAGGGTTTTTTGGTAGCTTGAATCAAGAATTCGTGATTTAAATAAGGTTCATATGTGTATTGTGAATCATGGGAATATGAATGCATGTATATATTAGTATTAATGAACTTTTGGAATTTGACACGTAAATTTATTTAAGTCAATTTGTTGTTTTATGCAACAGTTTCAAAATGGGCTGATTTTTATTAGATGATCTCTTTTGGTTATTTAGAAAATAATATTTTGTTATGAGGATGATTTTCTTCACCAATGAAGCCATCTTGAGGAGTCAATTCATTTGGAAAGTCATCTTTAGTGTAATTGGTGCTTGAATAAATGTTGAAAATGGGTATGTGATCGATCATCTTATCTATCATTCAACATTGTCAAGTTGAGTCGATGTCTAGGTGAGTTGCTTCGCATAAATGAGGTGGTGCCTATTGCATAGGCATCTCCTAGGAAATATTGATGATTTTTTTTTTGTTCTTTGTTTTTTCCATGTCATATTGAGTATTTAAGGTTTTGAAACTTAAACAACTTGTGTCTTGGGAGAAACTTTTTTAAATTTTATAAAAGGTATTTCTCAATTCAAAGCTTACTTGTACCATCTTATTATCGTCATTTGCTAGTTGAATAGTAATTATTAAAGGACATGTTGATTTTTAAGATAAAAAAATATTTTTGGGTTTGATGAATGTATTTGTAATGGAAGAAGAGATGAAAATGGATGAATAGTTTAAAATATTCCTGTTTTACTTCTTATAATATTTTTACAA
Source organism: Paratinospora sagittata (assembly GCA_035771175.1). Lineage (NCBI taxonomy): Eukaryota > Viridiplantae > Streptophyta > Magnoliopsida > Ranunculales > Menispermaceae > Paratinospora > Paratinospora sagittata. The sequence goes on along the minus strand of JAYMFD010000012.1, from coordinate 7,872,628 downwards.
ATGATTCCCTAATGCTTAAACTGTTTAAAATTATAGAGAAGCTCTATTGCTTGCTTAGAGAATTCCTCATACTAGTTGGGATGAAAATGCTCACATGATGGCACAACCAAATGCTTGGGCGAAGCTTGGCACCATTGCTTTCGTTAGGTTGTTGTATTTGTAGAAATACATTATTTTTTAAGATATTTTCTAATTAAAGATATTGTTCCTTCAAAAGATTATTTTGTTTTGAAACTTCTTTTTAGGGTGGTGAACTTGAGTCATTTTTTTTTAATCTATTTCCTTTGGCAAAGGACTAGGAGTTAAGTTTTGTGGTCTCTCTTTCTCCCTCTCTTTACCCTGTATATATTGCTACATAAGTTATTGAAAATGATGTCAAAAGGTTGAATTATGGGTTAGATATTCTCTAGAATCTAGATTGACACACTGAAGCTTATCAAGAATGTCTTAGTTAAATTTGAAAGTTTGAAGCAATTGACCATTTGTAGTACAAAATATCCTTCTCTTTTTCCTTTAAGGTTTTTATGGGCATCATGCAAACATTTGAATTATTATACTTGACATCTTTGACATCTTTTTCGAGGACTCAAGTCACTCAACATGAGATTTTAAAGCAATGGGACTCCATTGTTGGATTAATTTTTTTTATTTTTTTTGACCCCATGTTGTTTGGAAAATGCTGACTTTTGAGTTGAATTGAATATTTTATTTCCTCCCTTTAAAACAAATTATAGTTGCATGATTTGGATTTGTATTGGTATTCTTACATCCTTAAAAGTATAAAATTGTTGGGGCTATGTTACGTGTCTGTTGCATGTTGAGGTGTTTATTTTGAATAAGGGCTAATTAGTTAGGATAATGTTGCTTGTTTGTTAGTGGGCTGATTTAGATAATAATTGCTGATTTGTCGGGATTCATAATAGTTTGTATTTAATGTCCTTTTGACTTGGTCCTTTGTGGCTGTTATCCATTTTATGATCCTCTGTATTTAAATAGAAGAAAAGATCAATAAAGGACACCATTGATTTATAAAAAAATGAATTATTTCCTTGGAGATCAGAATTCTCTCGAAGCAATCCTAAATTATCTTTTACGTATTATTCAAAATAGGAAAGAGCAGCGGTCTCTCTGTTTCTGTACCAAAGTGGTATCAAAGCCTATGTATGGACCAACAAGTGGAAGAGTTGGAGAAAACTATGGAATCACTTTCAGCTGACCAGGAAGACTTCATGTCTTGTATATCAGTGGTGCTAGGTCAATTGGCTAACCGATTGGATAAGCTAGATCTTCTAGCAGTGGGCGAAACCTCAAGACCATCATCACGTGCTACTAGTGGAAGGTTTAATATGGGAACCATAATTCTGGTTCAACCAGTCATTTGCACTTAAGCTGGTAAAGCTTGACTTTCCAAGATTTAATGGTAGTGAAGACCCAACTAGCTGGATTTTTCGAGTGGAACAATTTTTTCAGTTTCATGAAAAAAATTGCACCTAAGCGAGTAAAGCTCGACTTTCCACACATTGGGTACAGGCGTGGGTGCCGTTCTTATGCAAGAGAGGCCTATAGCTTTTTATAGTCATGCATTGCAAAGAAAAAAATTGCTGTCGTCCACCTATGAGAAAAGAAATTTTGAAAGAAATTTTGGCTCTTGTGTTGGTAATTCAAAAATGGCAACACTATCTTTTAAGCAGACAATTTATAGTTCACACTGATCATCAAAGTCTTAAACACCATTGGGGTCAAAAAAATACTACAACCGCACAACAACGATGGTTGCACAAATTAATTGACTGCGATTTCATCATCAAATATTAGGCAGGTAAAGATAATTGTGTTACTGATACATTGTCAAGAAAAGAAGCTGAAGAAGTCAAGATGGCTCTTGCGATATCTCAACCCATTCCATGTTGGTTGGAAGCTTTCAGGGAAGAGATGACCACAAATACAACCCTCGAAAATTTAGTCAAACTAATTAGTGATGGGGAAGTTGTGGGTCCATGGAGATTTCAAGAGAATGTTATTTTCTTTAAGGAAAAAAATCTATCTTCCAGAAAATTCAGCCCTTATTCAAGACATTATTGGGCAATATCATGGGAGCACCCATGAAGGATTTTTCAAAACTCTCCAAAGAGTTCGATCACGTATTGGAAAGGGATGCGAGAGCATATTAAGCGATTCATCCATGATTGTGATGTGTGTCAACAAAGTAAAGCATACCACATTTGGGAAGATATATCAATGGACTTCATTGATGGGCTACCCAATTTGAAAGGAAAATTTACTATTTGCTTGTGGTGGATCAGTTATCAAAATATGCGTACTTTGTTGCCATTTCTCATCCTTGTACTGTAGTGTGGCTCAAATAGTTTTTGATTAGATTTTTCGGTTGCACGGCATGCCCAAATCTATTGTTTGTGATCGTGATTCCACATTTACAAGCCTATTTCGTCAAGAGTTATTCCAATTGAATGGAACCAGCTTTAATTTTAGTTCAGCATACCATCCTCAAATAGATGGGCAGAGTGAGGTGTTAAATTGGACATTAGAAATGTATTTGCGATGCTTTACTTCCCCTAAGCCGAAGAATTGGAGCAAGTGGTTGCCATGGGTGGATACGGTTATAATACAAGTTGACACTCGTCCATAAAGCAGATGCCTTTTGAAGCAGTTTATGGACCTCACTCCCTACTCTATTAACTTATGTGCCAGGACAACAAAGGTTGCAGGTGTAGAAGAAGAATTAATAAATAGAGATATAGTTATTAAAGAGTTGCGACAGAAGATAAAGGAGGCTCAAGAGTGTATGAAGTGACGGTATGATCGAAAGCATAAAAAAAAGAATATTCTGTTGGTGATTGGGTTTATTTGAGGCTACCGCCATATCACCAGATGTCCACAAGATTACATTGTAATTTAAAGCTCTCACCAAAGTATTATGGTTTATGGGCCATTCAAAATACTTGAACGAATTGGTACAATAGCATATAAGCTCGAATTGCCGGTGGGATTTCGTATTCATCCAGTATGTCATGTATCTCTCCTTAAGCCAAAATTGGGGTCCAATGTAATGGTTCAAACTCCACTACCCACCACGATTGTTCCTGAGGAAAGGTTGAGCACAAGTCCAGTGGCCATTTTAGATCGTTTGTCATACAAAGGGAAGCCACATTTTTTGGTACATTGGCATTGGCTATCACCGTGGTTGACAGAATCGTGAATCGGAAGTGAATTGTTGGGGGTTCTCTGAATCGAATCGGGATTTGAATCGATGAATCGTATATAAATTTTAGTTTCTAGAGACATTTATTTGAATTCTTAGTGTTATATTATATTTTCATTATAAAGTTTAATATCTTGTTTTTAATTTGTGATTTATTCTATTAAATCTAACAATTGAATTTCAAATTTTATCATGCAGAGGTTAAGATGATAAAATATCAAAGAGTTTGAAGACAAAGAACTTGTGGCTCACGCAATTGATAGGTTGCACCTTTGCACAACAAATGGATGAAAATAAAAATTAGGCAAACAAATACATATTGATGTAAAGTTACTAAAGTAATAAACAAAAGTTCAAACATCAAAGTTCAATTGTAACTTGTAAATTTGTTACACAACACAATAGCACAAAAAAAAAAAGAAGAAGAAAAACAAACGAATAAATAAATAAATAAAACGTTGCTGCATGTGCGAAACAGACGGAAAAAAAAGAAAAGAAAAAGAAAGCGTGTGCATGCTTTCATTGTTTTGGAAGTAAAAACTCAAAAGAAGTTGGAGATCTAACCTTTTCTCTGCGAATCGATGCAACCAATGTCGATTTATCTTGTTTCAAAGTGAACAAATCTTGTCTCCGAAGCTTTAGGAACGAAGAAAAATCGAGATAGAAAACTTGATTTTTTTGTCACCGTGATAGATTTCCAACTTCCAAGCACACTTCCAAGTCTCCAACGATCGTTTTTTAGTTGGATTGAAGAAGAAAGAAAAGAAATCAAGCTAGATTTGTCGAAGAAAAAAAAACCCCAAAACCCTATCGCGCGAGGAAGAAGATGCAGAGAACTAAATGGTCAAAAGGGTTTTTTTACGTTGTGGAGCGCTAATACAGGAGTAAAAAAAAATGCCCCTGAATCGGGCTGAATCGCACGATTCGCGATTTAGGGGCGATTCAATGGATTTTCAATTGATACGTGCGACTTGAATCGTCGAGGGGTGAAGCAAATCGTGTGAATCGCAATTCTGTCAACCATGGCTATCACCATCTGATGCCACATGGGAAGAAGTGGAATTCAACAAAAACCAATTTTCCATGTTCACCCTTGAGGACAAGGGTGAAAATTAAGGGGAGGGGAGATGTTACATGTCTGTTGCATGTTAAAGTGTTTATTTTGAATAGGTCCTAATTAGTTAGGATAAGGTTGCTTGGATGTTTATTTTGAGTAAGTCCTAATTAGTTAGGATATTGTTGCTTGGGTTGTTAGTGGGCTGATTTAGATAAGAATTGCTAATTTGTTGAGATTTATAATAGTTTGTTTTTCACGTTCTTTTGACTCAATCCTCAGTGACCGTTATCCATTGTATGATCCTCTGAATTTAAACAGAAGAAGAGATTAATAAAGGACAACTTTGATTTATAAAAAAATTGAATTATTTCCTTGGAGATCAGGATTCTCTTGCTGCAATCCTAAATTATCTTTTTACTTATTATTCAAAATAGGAAAGAGCAGCAGTCTCTTCGTTTTTGTACCAAACTACCTCCTTGAGCATCTCCAAAGATTATCTCAAGATGAATTTTGAACACTTGCCATCCTATTGCACCCAAATTCTTGCTAAAGTCGTATTCGACTTGTCACTCCGTATCTTTCCACAATGGCTTTTCTCCATATATCTTCTTTGCAATGGTGAATCCAAAATCACCTATCCAATTAATTTGATCTCATGTTCTTATTTCTTCCAACGGCTGAAGTGCGCACATTTTTTAGAGGACTCTTTAGTTTCTACCAGTGTTGTCAAAGCATCAAGGCAATGCCTAGGTGATAGGCCTCATCTAGGCAAGGCAGGCGGTTCCTAGGCATTACAAATAATATTTATGTATAACTTCTTAAGTAAATAATTTATTAGTTACACTTACAAATACTTGTATATATAATTACATACATATTTTAAAATATAGACGTTAAATCTTATGTAAAATAAAGATTACACTTTATTCCTCAATATCTTGTTTATTCGCAACAAAATATTTTCTTTGTGTGACGGATTTTTGGTTTTACACTCTTCATTTTTGTACCCACAAATTTTAAACCAAAAAACACGTTAAAAAAAGACTAGTTGACATATGATGAAAGTATAATGATGATGTAATATTTATGACAAAAGGGAAAATATTTGTAGAAATTTAACAAAAATAAAATAGTAAATCAGAGTTAGAGTATATAAAAAAAGAAGAAGATAAGTTGCGTAATGGAATTATAAGTATAACACTAGAATTAAATTTACGCCAATGTTTAAGTTATACAATCTCATATGTAACAATATGAAGAAAGAAGTATCCTACACTTTATATGTTTCCATTGATTCCATTCAACTTTTAAAAAGTTTTTAAAGAGCTCCACTGCCTGCATTAAGTATGATATAGTCAATTTAGCAGTAAATGGCCTAGGTGATGGACTAGTCATTGCCTAGGTGTGTCCCTGACAACAATGTTTTTTACCAACCAACCTAGTGGATTCCTTTTGCTTCTTCAATGTTGTGCCAAAGTAATATCTTGCCATACCATATTCCAACACATCAGCCAATACTTGTTGATATTATAAAACAATGTCATACATGGGTAGACTTGATGTTGATCTCAAGTATATTACATTTTTTACCTTTTTTTGACAATGTATCTATACCTTTCATACTGCCTTATTGAAATGTTCTATCTTTGGGTTTCACATGGACCTTTGACCTTGATGGTGCTTCAAAGGAAGACACAGTAATTAAGTGGTAGACTTACCTATATATGAACTTCAAATATTATACTCATTTAAGTTATTATGGAGATTGATGTTCAAACTAGAGGCTGTTTGGAAGTGGACTAAAGGTCCCTTGATAATATAAATTGTGAAACATCAGCTACCATAAACACAAAAGAAATACGTTAGTAAGTTGATTATGTCTTGCCATCTTTTCGATGCTAGTTGTAGTTCTTTCTTGTAATTTCTTTTCATTAAATAATCTTTGCGGCTATAGTCAAGATTATTGCCTTGCACAAGATTTGCAATCTGCATTCAAACATTAACGACACATACATTTAGTTGACCTTTTAAGTTGATTTTCTTAGAAGTAGTTCTTTTTTGTAAATCTTGTAAATTTGATCTTTTTTCTTTTTCCCATACATAAGGCATGCTACGCTGGTTTTTGTGCAGAAAATATGCAGTTCTGTTAAAAATTGAATTGTCATCAATGCTCAACCCTTTGATATAAGTGTAACACAACTTCAATTTTTGAATAACCTCGTAGATGTTAAAATGTGAAACGTGACAAGAAACACTCGAGTTGAGGCGTTGCCAGGCAAATCAAGGAAAATGTTTTAAAATATTTGTTACAAAAAAGTAGCTACTAAAGGAAAAGAGAAAGCCTTGTTATTTTCATCTTTAAGAGGTGGATTACCCATGTTTTTGTGTTGCTTCCTTGGAGTTGATTGAAACTCCAAACAAATTGTAACATAATTTGTTTGATGAATGATGCCATTAAAATTTTGTGCTCAGAAAGCATGATTGAGATTTACATTGCTGTTTGCTAAATTTCTGTTTGATTCAGTCATTGATATGAAGTTCTTATAAAGGTTAGCTAATAAGGCAACGATATGTGATGGAAAGTGGTATTACTACCAATAAACAAAATGAAATCTATCATTTGTGGTGTCCTTCATTTGAGGTTAATTCATTTTAAATGCTTGGAATTCAAGAGAACACATTTCTTTCATTGTTTCATTTTAAATGCTTGGAATTCGGGGGAACAATTCCTTTTTAGTGTAGTGTTCGTGAATCTCCTGCTACATTCAAACTTCAATTATAAGACGAATGGCTTGTTATTGTCAAATGATAATTTACTTTACTTAAATATTAGAGACAAGGCCTCATGGTGTTGTACTTAACCATGATTTATAACTTGCAATCTTTTCTTTTTGGTAGATACAAGGGATTAGAAAGAATGTCAATTTTGAAAAACATGCTTTTCTTTCCCCTTGATTGCCATGCAAATAAGAAATTTTGTGTTTTGAGTATTCGAAATTTGTTAAAATTGCCGTTTAAAGAGGAGGGTAATTATAAAATGATCATTTGGTGGTTGGAGGCTTTGTGGACTACACAACAAAGGAATAGTGAAGCTTAAATTCTTAGATAAAAGTAATATGATGTATTAGAAATCTCATGCTTATTTGTGACAATCCCTTTTCCATTTCATTAGAACACTATTAAGGATTTAAATTAGGCTTGATTTGATTCCTAAATCTTGCTCTAATATTGGTTTAGAATCTTGCTATTTCAGGCATGAGTAAGGTGGTCTTGAGTTCGATAGCCTCATTCCATGAAATTAATTGAATATTTGGATTAGAACTTGATGAGATCTATAAAGCTGTTTCTTAGTTCACTCTTGATCATGGTAGCTCCAATTTTGGGCACCTTTCTATTCACTCTTTTCAAGAGATACTCTTTACAAGATATGCCATTGATAAGTCTCAAGATTATGCTAGAGATGGTTTGTTGTAAGGTTGAACAAGGTGATTTGGGTATTAGCAATTTACAAAAAGAAGAACATTGCTCTCTTGGGTAAGTCGTTGTGGATGTTTGAGCTGGAACAAGGGTCTCTTTGGACTAAGGTCATCAAGAGTAGGCATGGTCTAATGGGTATTGGAAGGTTTGCAGGTGTAGCCCGTCTCCACTTATCGAAGCCGTTGGAAATATATATAGTTGCTCTACAATGCCTTTCAGAACCACATTTTTCCTAGATTGGGTAATGGTGAGACTTTTCGCTTCTTGGAGGATAAGCGGTGTGGTAATTCTGACCTTAAGACCTCTTTCCTGAACCTATGTAGGCTTTCTCAGTTAAATGATGCCCCCATCTCTTCTTTTTGTTGATAAAGGGGAGGAGCTGCCGTCTCAGAACCTTGATTTTTCTAGAGGCCTTACACCTAGAAATGAGGTGGGGGTGACCTACTTGTTCTCCCTACTTGAAAGCAAGCTTATCCCCTGAGAGAGGATCTTTATCTTTGGTTCCTGATGCCTCAAGTTGTTTTTTGACCAGTTCCTTCTTTTCCTAGTTGGTGGGTTCTTTTAATCATCTTGTTTCCTCTTGTGCACCTTTTTGTACAGCTAAAGCGCCAACAAAGGTTAAAGTGTTAGTTTGGCTTATCAATCTTGGCAAGTTGATCACGATAGACAATCTTCAATTTTGGTTTCCTTACATGTCTCTTTCTATTAGTTGGTGATGTTTATGTTGGCAGGATGTTGAACACTTAATCCTTTATTCTTGAAGTGCCCTTTTGCTGGTTCCATTTGGGATAGGTGGAGCTCAATTACTAACTTCAATTCCAAGGTGTTTCCTCTTCTTCCTCTTGAATGTTGGGGTATTGCAGAGAAATTTAAAGGAATATGGGTTGTCATTCTCTTTGCGATTATCTGGAGTATTTTGATGGAGCGGAATAGCAGGTTTTCAAAGAGGTCATTAGTGGAGAGAGGACAGTGGGATAATTCCATCTTATTTATTGGCTTCTATACATTACAAATTGTTAATTACTTATTAGATATACGAATACAATTAAACAAAAGGTGATAAAGAAAAATATTTTGATTTTTAGTTTTTTACATACCAGGTTGCTTTTTGGCTTTTGTAAGTTTTGTTGTTTCTCTTCCTTCAGCTCTTTTAAATAGGTCCATTTGATCTACAACCAACACTCTTTCTCTAGAAGATGGAATCATTCTCTCTATGCAGTCATATAACCCTTGTTTGACTTCAAGATCCATTTTGAAAGAGAGATCATACTGAAATCTATGGTTCTAAAACTATCCAACTGCATTTAGATGCCTATGCAACTGAAGGCTATGTTACCTGGACTCGGGTATTGGTGTCGGATACGGGTACATATCTAGAGGTCTGACTTGTTCATTTTCAAATTTTGGGAAACGTGGACTTGGCTATATTATATATCGTTCTTTTTTTTTTCTTATTTTCTCTTGTTTATTGTCCATTTTGTTCTCCAATTTAAGTGAATTTCACCTATTAGTCATTATCTTCTTTCATGCTTTCTCTTCTTTCAATTGAAGAATCTACATAGTAATATTCTAAAACCTAAAGTGTCAGACACATATCCCATACCCATGTCATATCATGAAGATTCGGACACGGGTACGTCGGGCTAAGTCTGGATAACATAGACTGAAGGTCCCATCTCTTATCAATGATATCCCAAATGGCCTTATATCTTTTCTTCTCTCCACCCAAATTTCTTGCAATACTCTGCTTTGCACGGTCTATTGCTTCATACATAACCCACAGGTGGCCTATCTTCAAAATTGACTAATCAAAGGATCTTCACAAGAGGCACGGTGCTTTTAATGCAATACTTGAGGGATGACCAAAAGTTTTCATCTGCTAGAATTATGTCTCTCACAACAACTCCATCTCTCTTTTTGGCAAAAGGACTCCTTTGTTGATCTTCACAAGCAAACATAGCAATCAATACTGATTGATGTTGGCGCAAACTCTTCATCGTCAAATAGCCGGTGGCAAAACGAGTTATTGCTGGCCTCGCTAGATCCCCTCTTCTTGGGAACTTCCTCATCAAATTCAACACCCAACAGTGATTATAGATGTAAACAATGATTCTTCTACACTTTTCAATCACATCTACATGAGTGGGCAACCTACAAGAATCGAGTCTAAGCAATTTGCTGCACAAGGTGACCAAAACAAACATTTCCTTTTTTCCATCAACTTCTTTCCAGCATTAACATATGCTGATGCTCCATTAATAATGACTTACACCACGTTTTCTTCTCCTACCTCTTAAACAACACCATCAAGAAGATGAGACAAGTTTTCAACAGTCTTCACAATATCAGATGCATCAACAAATCTAAGGAATACAATCCCCTTAGGGCTATTCACCAAGAAATTAATGATGCTTCTATTCCTACCATCTGACATAATTGTGCATCCCATCTTGCTCCATTCATTTTTATAGTCTAAAAGCAAGCCCTCTACTTAAACGGTTTCTAATTTCATGATAACTTGAGAGCTTTAGTCCATGCCCATATGCAGCAAATCTATTGAACCTTATCTTTAAAAAAAGGGCTTTTGACCACATGGAAAGATATGTCACTAAAATAAAAAAACTAGCAATTTTTTGGCACACTTTCCCCCTTTCTTCTTTTTTCCAGTGTTCATTTAATGTACTTTCTTTTGCCTTCCCTTTTGTCAACACATCAAAAAGCCCTTCCTTTTTTTGAGGTTCCCCACCACCAATCTCTCCAACTCCAACATCTTCATCACCACCAACATCTTGCCTTTTACTTGGTCTTGTGTCAAGCATTTCAATTTCCTTTTCTTCCTTTTCTTTGCAAAAATCTCCTATAAAAATCACTCACTTAATTGGCCACATTCATGCAAGGCTTTGCATCCTTACAAGTTTTTGTCAAGTGGTGTTTCATCCTAAAAACACCTCCATTGAAATTAGAATCACAATAGTTACATCTCAAGAGATTTTTGTTGTTTGGGTGCACAACTACAATGTTGCCATGTAGGATCTTTCTTTCTACTCATCTTTATTTTTAAAACACAAAAATACACCCAAATGTGATATTCAAGTTTCAACAAGAAACAACCAAAATAAATAAATAAAAACTAAATCCTGGTTTTAAAAAAAGGCATAGATAGAAAATTACCTATCTTTGTCTTTTCTTCGATCTTCAAGCTTCAAACACTTCTTTTTTGTTATAGAAACACTCCGTAAAAGATGGAACTTGATTTGATCTAGAATAAGATATCAATCATCCAAGTAGGAGATCACTTTCTATGGTTTTGGGAGGAAAAATACAAAGAAGAGTTTTTTAAAAGCTCTTTTTTGTTTCTTTTGGCTTTTATAGGGATGAGCGAACAAGGTTTGAAGTTTAAAAAAAAAAAAAACTAACTAAAAAAAAAAAACCCAAAAAACTAGACGCACCTGCATCGAGTCGCAGGACTTCATTTCGAGTTGTGCGATTTTCTTACAAAATCAAAATGTACTGTATACAATTCAATTTAAATCATACGATTTATCTCGTAAATCCCCCAATTTCAATAACATGGACTGTAATTGAAATGCGAATGTTAAGATAGATATGTAGTAAAACAATAAAAGATAAAATTAGAAATGAACATATTCAAGAAATGGTAAGAGTAGCTCTAATTGAAGATAAAATGAGAGAAAATTGATTAAGGTGGTTTGGACACATACAACGAAGACCTTTAGATACTCCAATTAGGAAGATTGATCTTTTCACAATAGTTGTGGTAATAGGTTGTGGGAGCATGCCCTGTTTTTGTTTGCTATGTGGGTGAGCTCCGGTAAGTTATCTTTGGGGAATGGATGTTCAATTGGAATACTATCCTTGAAACATTGTAATTGCCATTGGGACACCTCGCCCCTTTGGTTCCTTTCTCTTACTATTGTATATAATATATCTATGTTTCTTTTAAAAAAAAAAAAAAAATGTACGGTAATGATAAAGGTAGAGGCGGACCTAAAATAACATGGACACAAGCAATTAAGAAAGATATTACTATTGTAATTTTAATGTCAACTTCACCTTGGATGGAGCAAAGTGAAGGAAACTAATTCATGCAGCCCACCCCATGTAGTTAAGATGTTTGTTGAGTAGTTTACTTAATATATATCTTGTATCCCTAAGTAGTAAATTTTGGCTAGTATCAGCCACACACAAAAAAACAAAAAAAAAATAAAAAAATAAAAATCCAGTAACCTGTTTTGATGCTTGTTTTACTGGAATACATTTTATTTATATCTCTAAGATGTATCTATGTTATATGACATCCTACCTGAAAGAGTAGTTTTCTATGACCCTATTGATTGGAGCGTGGCACAATCAATAAAAATAATTAGCCTCCAGTCACCATGTCAGTTATATCATAAATTTGAAATATAGCAATTAGTCTAGACTTCATACATCAAGTGTTACTCGTCCTCTTATCTTATCTATCATACAACTACATATGGAAGCTAAACAAATTTGAACTTAATATTTTCATGAAACTGTAATAGAAATTCAAATCATTCAACTAGTACACCGGTCTAGGTCCGGTCTAGTTAGGACCTCTATTACCTCAGTTGCATGCCATCTTCAGCTGATTAAGCACAATGAATGTGGATGTGATTTACGTCATTTACATCCATTCTTAACAATCATAAGGTGTTGAAACTTTGATTTTTTTCTGTATCATTTTCATTCCCAAAGTTGTAAATTCTTTGGCTTGTAATTTAGACCCACAACCATTTGCAATCATTTCTGTATGTTATTGTTCAAAACCGGCTAAAGTTGATGTGAAATTCTGCCACACTGCCAAGTGCCATCCTTGTCTGTGTCCCTAGCATACAGTGTGTATGATTTCAAAAGTTACATGTGGTTGTAACAGAGGTAAAGATTTTATATTGATATAAGTACTGATGTCGTACTCGGATTATTGGGATATACTTAGTCTGTCTTTGTTTTATAGGTATTCAAGTGTGTAAGTTTCAGGACTTGAACTCTCTTGATACTTCCACTTCTGCGCACTTGGTTTGTCCTAAGCAAGTCTGTCCAGGCTTTTCATTTCTCTAAAAGTCAGCATCAGGCATGCTAATTATATGGTTGCTAAATTGATTTGGTGTTCTGTGCACCTGTCGTATAATTTTTTTTGGGTAACTTTGAACCTTACCATTTGATATGACTGATTGAATTAGCTAAGTGCTTTACATTTCCCCATCTTGGTATAATTTACTCAATTCTTTTCTTTAGTTGTTGGAAATGAATTCAGATGAGTTGGTTATTGCTTTGCCTTGACGCTATCGAATGATTTTCCATGTTGGATGGGCTTTTTATCAGGTCTATATGAGTTTGAGGACTTAATGATTGACACTTTCTATGTAGTCTTTATATTGCCGACTTTGGTGTCGCAGAGTTACTATGTGTGCAGTTGATTTTGTTAACTTTCATTATACAATTGCGCACATGCACCCACCTTATAGAGGAGAACAGAAAGTAGCAGACTTTAGATTGATGTGTCTCTTTATGGTTTTTTTTTTTCTTTTCTTTTTTTCCAGATTTTCCTGAATCTTGGTTTTAGTGGAGGTTCGTGCAGCCAGCAGTGCCTTTATAGGGGATTCAATGACTGAAAGAGTCAGGAGAAGAAATTCTAAATGGGATTTGAAAGAAGATTCCCAACATTTTCCTGTTGGGATCAGAGAAAATAATGCTTGGACTGGGAGATCAGGAGAGTCCTTTCAGGATGAAGTGTCAAAATCAGAATGGCATTCATCGAAAGCCAATGAGAATGTCAAGAGTGACTATAATGATGCTTCACCACCAATGAAGACATGGGATGCTGATGAAAGTTACAACATGAGTATGTCTCCTGGCCTAGAAGGATGGAGAGAGCGAAACCATAGCCGGTCCCCAAGGAGTGGTTCAAGCAGGTTACACAGGTTAGGAATCTTAACTGTGGCCAGACTTTATCTTTCTTGAAACTTATCTCATGCTTCATCTTTGCTTCTTTTTATTATCTTTTCCTAAATTTTAAGCTTAATTTTGGGTATCACCTGTGAAACTGAAACTCGGGAAATTTTCTCTCTCTCTCTCTCTCTCTCTCTCTCTCTCACACACACACACACACACACACACACACACAAACCCTGTCCCTCTTGTAGTGGGTTCTTTCTCTTTCTCCATGTTCATCAGCAATATAAGCATCATGGACATATTTGCAAGATGATCCCCTGAAGCATCTTCCTGTTAGAGAATTTATTACGCCTTTCAGCAGAGATGTTTCTCATGCCTCCATGCTTCTCCCAGTTTCCTTCATGGTGATCCTCATGTAGACCAGAAACCCTGTCCTGTGAGTACCTAGCTTGCTCTTCAGAATTAGCATGCCCAAAATTCTCGTGCCTACTTCTTCTCTCCTCGAGCATTTGCTGCGTACCTTCTTTCTTCATAGTTACGGTTGTTATGAAGAAACCTTCTACGACCACCTTGCCTGCATTGCCCGTCTCTCTCTCTTATATGTGTATATATATATATATATATATACAGTATAGTAGATGCATAGAAACATTTTAGTTGGTAATGGTAATTTGGTCTATTTTTTTTGTGCAGGAGTAGAAGCAGGAGCCCACTCCATGGTTTCAGGCGTGAATTTGAGGGGCAAAATGACAGGTCGAGAAGTGGATCAGGAGCATCAACTCCATCATGTAAAGATTTTGCAGCAGGGCGGTGCAGGCGAGGTGGTCATTGCAGGTTTCTTCATAATGATAACCGTAACTATGAAGAAAGGAGGTACTCAGCAAATGCCAGAGGAGAGAACTGGCGAAGTAGGAATGAGAAGCTAGAGTCTTTTGGGCATGCTAACTCTGAAGAGCAAGCTAGGTACTCTCAGGACAAGGTTTCTGGTCTACATGAGGATCACCATGAAGGAAACTGGGAGAAGCATGAAGGCATCAGAAACATCTCTGCTGAACGGTGTAATAATTTTCTAAAAGGAAGATGCTTCAGGGGATCGTCTTGCAAATATGTCCACGATGCTGATATTGCTGATGAACAAGGAGCAAGAGAAAGGACCCACTACAAGAGGGACAGAAATGCATCTTTTGGACACGACTATAGGCGTGAACCTGACAGGACCAACAGCATCCCTTGTAAATATTTTGCTGCTGGCAATTGCCATCACGGGGTATCTTGCAGGTTTTCTCACGAGAGCAGAGAACGAAGGCCATCTCAGGATGAAAGGTGGAGCCAAAAAATGGATGATGTGAAGAGATCACGGCACAGTCCAAAATGGACTGATAATGCAGCAGCTGACTCCATTCATGAAAATGTGGAGAGAAGATCAGGGGATGATATATTAGGGCATGGTGTGGGCAAACAAGATAGCTTGTGGGGAGGACGGAAATGGGGTGATGAAACTGTTGTTTCAGATGCAAACTCTATGCAGCAGAGAAATGGAAGCAATGGTGGAAAACTGAGTGATGATGCTGACAGAAGATTATGGGAAGGTTCTAAATGGATTGATGAGGTTACAGGCTCTGACATTATGAAGCCCTCCAAGTGGAGAAGTGATCCTGATGATGAAAGAGTAGGCAATAAGGCTGAGACTACATCAAGGGTAGGCAGAAAATGGAGTCAGGAAGCTGCTGAGCCAGAGTTAAGAAAGTCTCCTCAATGGATGAACAGTAATAATGATAGAAAAATAGGAGGCCCTGTTTCTGAATCTACGAGGTCATCACATGACCCTCGGGTCATTCTTTTAGCTGGTCAGAATACAACCTGGGGAGGTTCAAAATGGGGTGATAAACCTGCCGATCAAGATTTCAAAAAATCCTCTCAATTCTTAAGTGACAATAGTGGTGCTGGCTTTAGTGGTCTAGAATCGAAAGATCATCCAAAATTGGTCCAGGTTGCGAACAAGCCTTCTGCAGGGCCTAACGGAGAGCAATATCTCCACTTCATAAATAATGAAGGATCTGCACCAACTAATCACAATTCAGGATCTCAAAGTTTGACACAGATGAATTTGCTAAGCCAAGAAAAAAATCAGGTTTTAGGGCAACAGCTGCTTGCTTCTGCAGTCAATATGCAAAGAACAATACCTGAAGCTGTTCCTGTTCAGCAGACTTCTTCCCATCCAAGTGGGGACGCTGCCTCACTGCCTTACAAAAGTAGTAATGTGGTTACAGCCATTTTGAAACCACCAAGTGAGATCTCTGTTGCTGCAGATACCCTTCCTGTTCCTGCTATGGTTTCCTTCCATGGACAGAGCTTTAACAGCAATTCTCACAAGGATGTCCCTCAATCTATTTCAAACTTTATCATGAATGCTCCAAGAGGACCAGGTTTTGACCTGAATGAGAAAGTTGATCAGATTTCTCAGCCTTATTCAAGTCCACATGATCAAAATTCTCTTCCGGGCCAAACATTAAAGATTAAGGATATGATTGATCTGAAAAACTCAGAAGTGGCTTCTAGAGCTTTAATGACTCAAAATGTGGTTACCAGTGAGCAAGTTGCACAAATAACTAATCTTTCAGCATCTCTGGCTCAGATATTTGGGAAGGGCCCGCAACTTCCACAGTTATATGCTACTTTAAATTCGATTCCTTCAGGATTAATGCCTTCCCATCCGAATTCTGCGGGGTCAGTTGTGCCAGCTGTTGCATCTTTCCCTCGGTCTAATCAAGTTGTGGTGCCATCAAAGGAGTATGATCCTATCGGTGATAGCATAGAGGTGAGTAAATCTGATGCAAATGTCCAGCCTTCAGAACTTGTATTTGATTCCATTGAGCAGAGTAAGATTGCAGACCAAGAAGCATCAACCCTATTGAAAAGCACAGGCCCTTCTTGTATTACTGGTGCAATTAATGGAGGTGATTCTTCTAATAATGGAAGCATGGAGGCAACACTTAATAGTCAGAACCAAGAGATAAAGCAAGTTGAGCCTGCCATTAAGGAAAGAGCGGATGAACCCATTGATAAAGGGCAGGATACTGCTCAATTAGATGATATGGATGCAGATGGCCAGAATGATGAAGAGGGCAAGAAAAAGAAGGATGCAAAAGGGATGCGGCTGTTCAAATTTTCACTTGTAGAGACAGTGAAGGAGATTCTAAAGCCCAAGTGGAAGGAAGGTCAAATGAGTAAAGAGGCCCACAAAACTATTGTGAAAAAAGTGGTTGACAAAGTAACTAGTACTTTTCAAGGAGCTCATGTCCCTCAAACACAAGAGAAAATTGATCATTACTTATCATCTTCAAAACCCAAGCTTACAAAACTTGTACATGTAAGTAACATTTTATATTTTTCTGTACACCATGTTTCAATGAGATCTATTGTCTGCATTTGCCAATTAACTCAACTCAACTAAGCCTTTTTCCAACTACATGGGGGTGGTACATGAATCTGCTTCTTCCATTCCACCGACTCTTAAATTTCAAGTAGTTCTTAATTATTTCTGTCCATGTTATTTTAAGTCTTCCTCTACCTCTATCAATTCTGTGGATTGTTAATGAGTTACTCTTCTTAGCTGGAACATCTAAAGGTCTTCCTTGCATGGTCCAAACCACCTTAATTGATTTTTAATTTTTCTCATTTTATCTTCAGTTGTCGCCATTCCTACCCTTTCAAATATGTTTATTTCTAATTCTATCTTTTAATGTTTTACCACATCCATCTTAGCATACGCATTTCCATTACACTTAGTTTGTTTACATGTTTCTGCATTTGCATTGATCAAAATTTGTTCCTAATGATTAGCTTTTTCTACTTCTTCTCGTTCTTCTGGTGCAGGCATACGTGGAAAAATATCTGAAGACCTAGATAATGAATCTTTGGTGTTTGTAAGTTCTTTGTATCAAATGTGGTTTGGCAAATGTTTGAATCCAATCAAAAAATTTTCTTTAGATTCCATGAATCTAGTGCCAAATTTATATTTTGTTCTTTTCATACTTAGATGCTAGGTGACTGAACTGGATGATGCATGGGACCCATCTTTTCCACATGTAGATATTAGATACAGGATAATTATCTCTGTGGTTAATTAACTCAGTTCATTCATTCCTACTGATGCTGTCCTTTTAAAAGCTGCAGCTTTCTTTAATTTATTAGATGCTACTTCTTTCTGCTATTGTGGCCTTCATAGTGTTTCCTGTTCAGATTCGGAAACCCACTAGGAAGTCATTTGATTTATGTTGTATTAATGGAATTTATTACTGCTTATTTCTGTTAATTTGCTTGCCTATCAAATGCTCTTAGGATACTGCATTTCTAATCACCCATTATCTGCGGCTTTACCTGTATTTTCATTGTATAAGTATGTTAGAATTGTAGCTCTTCCCAGATGAATTTCTGCAAGACGGTTTTGGATTGCATAAAAAAAGATGTGTTGAGACTCGCATTGTTATGTATCCTCTCGCTTCTATTATTTTAGCATTCTCGAGCGATCTAATTTTTCAGTTACTCTTTCTATCTTGAGAACTTTATATGTTTCATGATTTCTCCACTTTATCTAGTCATTTTTTCCTTATCTGATACCTTTTTCATCGTTGTTTACTTGTTTTTTAGTGCCATTCCCACGCATTAATGCATTACATTTTAAGGATTTTTATTTATTTTAAAAATTTTTCAGGCTGTCCTGGATAAAGAAGATAGGTACTAGGTAGAGATCAATATCTGCCACTGAAACATATTTCTTAAAAGTAAACCTCCTAACTGTAGTTTTGGAACTCATCATGACAAATTCCCCTTCTTTGATTGTGAAGTTGATGAAATTTATGATATTTTAGGTTTAGTGGTGCTAGGGGAACTGACATATCCCCAATACACGCAAAGATGTGCTGATTGGACGGACCTTCGAAGCCCTATCGTCGTAACACGGAGTAAACGTGCAAAAATCTTTTCCTTTTAGGTTTCTAATGGAAAATATGGCTGATGTTGATCTTGTTAAAGTTCCTACTTTTCCTTTCCAAGCTATGGAAAGTTTCATATCATGTGATAGGATTCTAAATTTATCATGGTATGCCCATCTTCTTCTTGATGCAGGATTTTATTTATTTTCTCATGTACTTGATATATTCCAGAAATTTGACTTTGGTGTGCATATAATTATTAGCTTCCATGCCTCCTTGTCTGGACTCTGCAGGATTACCCTTTTCTCTAACCATTGGCTTCATGATTTGGGTTTCTACTTGTGTGATTGCCATTTTTGAGTTTGTGGTGGTGCAGCAGTATCACTTGACTTGGTTAATCAGTGTTAACAACCTGACTAACAAAGTTATACTTGCATTTGATCAAAGTTAAATCCTGTAGTTCTCTTTTATGTTAATTTTCTGTTGAAAGATTATACCGTTGATAATGCATCTATTAATATGAAATATGAAAATTTATTATATGATTTGGTTTGGGTATTTTTTTTTTTTTTTGGTTGCTTACTTTCTAAATTGAATAGAGCCAAGGTATATATACAAAATTATATGGCGTAAGGGATTAATTCTCCGGGCAAAGGCCGCTTGACATCTTATTTAGTGGTATATCAAAGTGTTATTGATAGAGTGAAGGGAAAAGCCAAGGGAGTGACTAGAACGAGCTTGACTAAATGGAATATACATATATATATATATATATATATATATATAAGTAGAAAAGTAGAACAATTATAATTAATTTATAAATATAATAAAATTGAGAATTGAAGCTAATTAAATCTGATCAATAGGTCAATGAGGTGTTGGCGCAGGTTGTTGTTAGCTCCGTGGGATTTGGAAGGAAATCAGTTTTTTAAATCACGTGTCACGGGTGTTTGTATAAGGTTCATAAAAATTAAGTTGACATGACATGAGATATGAGCTGGACGGAAGAAACAAAATTTCAAACTTGGCTTGGGCTGGTTTGTATTGTTGGGTGGTCATTGTAATCTTATCTTATTGGTGTGAGGATTGGTAGGTTTAGGAACTGAAATATTTACAGAGGACAAATATTGTATGTTTGTATTTTCTATAAAATCATAAAATTCTGATGACTAGGATGCCCCATGAACCTCCCTCGTGATCTCGGCCCCTGGCTTTATTCTGGCTACCACTACGAATGAAAAATTGACAACAAAATCACATATTTTTATATGATGATGAGATTGGAATGCACGATAAAAGTTGCATAATGGGACTATCAAAACTTTCCCAAAACCAACCTTCACGCTCTTAACAAAAGCACAACGTAACCTGAAAGGATACAGAAAGTAATAACTCTCCATGGAAAATTGTTGGACCAGACCAAAGGCTATAGCTTTTTTGGACTTTGGAGTAGTTCAGAAATCAAGAAATCAATGAGAGCTTAAATTGCACTAACATGGATGAATATATAAAAAGCCTCATCGTTTTTACAAGGTGAAACTTCTCATGATTGCTTTAACTCTAAGAAGAAACCCAAATTATTAATGTAGCTATTGCTCTTTTATTTTTTTGGAAACCTAAATTATTGTAGCTATTGCTCATTAGTTTGATCATTTTTTTTTACCTTTCGTTGTTTTAATTTCTACTCACTTGTCAATGAGGCATTGGTTCGATAATCAGAAGAAGCAAGAGATTTCACGGAAGTTGTCGATTTGAGTCTTAGGTTGCCAATGGAGGGGCGACA
Source organism: Paratinospora sagittata (assembly GCA_035771175.1). Lineage (NCBI taxonomy): Eukaryota > Viridiplantae > Streptophyta > Magnoliopsida > Ranunculales > Menispermaceae > Paratinospora > Paratinospora sagittata. The sequence goes on along the minus strand of JAYMFD010000012.1, from coordinate 7,852,217 downwards.
TTTTCTTGAAGGCTGTAGCAGATCCATGGAGGGTCCATGTCCGTGTCCTGTACAGAGTGTTGGGTTAATTAAGTGTCTTATCTTTTCAAAAAAAAAAAAAAACATAAATAAATAAATAATTTCTACTCACTCAAGGATTTCTTCTCACAAATATATATATATATATATATATATATATATATTGTGCTCTTTGGTAGATATCCTTCTGTTATTTTTAATTTTAAAATATAATTGCTTTATTACAAGGGATAACATTGTAAATCTTAACCCTTCGTCTATTAGAAGGTATAATCCTTTTTTTTTATTAAAAAAATCTACTTTTTTTTTTTTTGCAAAAATAAAGTTATGTGTAATGCATGTGAGTATTAGTTCTACGAGTATTAGAGAGCACAGTATGATCATTTGAAATTCTTCTAGAAGTAACCTTAAAAACATTACTGCTATTACTTCATTTTAGAATATTCTTTGAGTAATATAATGAATATGTAATTTAATAATTTAATGATATAAATTTCTCACTACTTGCACAATATCTCACAATCTTTATAATTTTGAATTAATATTTTTTAATTTTTCTTTTATAGTTACTAGTTTGTATGCCCGTGCGTTTGGACGTGTTTCTTTTAGTATTAAGTAAGATTTCAAATAAAAGATATAACTAAAACGACTCCTCTATTTCGCGACAAGACTAATCCTTCCAAACTTGAAGGGTTCCAAAAGTGATTAGCGGGTTTCTCTCTCTCAACCAAAATATGTCCAGGGTATAGCTCAAACTCATGAGGAGTCCTTCAACCCACCCTAAGGCTCGCTCCCCGTTACCAGCGAAGTAACCGTTAGTTCGTTCTAATATATTCATTAACAATGTCTACATTAAATTACTAAAAAATGTCATTTTTCATAAAATTATTAAATGTAGAAAAAATAAATTTATTGGAAAATAGCTTAAAAGTATGAGAAGTGGAGGGAGTGGCCGAAGGATTATGTAAATTTTAATATTAACCCAATAACTAATTTTTAAAATAAATAAATATAAGTTTAGAGGGTAATTTCAAAAGTTTGGAGAAAATGGTCATGCGGTGAACGCTATTCTTATTATAATAGTACAGATAATTAGTTAATTACCTCTCATTCCCTTCTATTTCCTTAAAAGACATGATATCTTTTATCAACAGAAAGAATAACAAAAGCAATAAAATTAAGAAAAAAACTAATAAGTTATTAATAGATAGTAAAAGTTACAAGCATACACACAAGTATATATATTGGCTCTTTACAAATAATATTTATATTAAACTTAGGGTCTTTACTAAAAATTAAACCTTAGTACCAGTAATACTAAAAGTATGTCATCGAGCTACCCTCTTCAAGTAGAAAAGCTGAAGAGGTTTCTTTCACACACCACCAAACCCTTCACCTTATTTTCTTAAATAGAAATATGATACTGTAGTTTTGCACTTTTCCTCTTGCAGAACAATAATGAGTAGCACATTTTTAATTTCCAATCTCTCTCCACTCCCACACTTTATAACACCTCATAATTAAACAAACCCTTTTGATTATTTCATCATGGATATCACCCATCAATCTAACCTAATGATCCAGACCCAATATGACACCACGAGCTGGAATAATCTTGATCATGGCATGACCATGCAGATCATTCATCCATCCATATCCCACTATCATCATCATCTCTCCTCCTATACTACTAGTTTAAATCAAACACCACCAAGTTCTTCAAGTTTCTCCATTATTCATGATCATAAGATTAGAAACCCAGCAGTAGAAGATCAGAAACAAGAACAAAAAGAAAAGTGTAGTGATAATCAAGAGCCAAAAGAAGAAGAAGAAGAAGAAGATCTTGGAGCCACGAAGGAAATGATGTACAAGATTGCAGCTATGCAACCGGTGGATATCGACCCCGCCACGATCCAGAAGCCGAAGAGGCGGAACATGAGAATAAGCGATGACCCGCAAAGCGTGGCTGCGCGGCGTAGACGGGAGAGAATAAGCGAAAGAATAAGGATACTTCAGAGGTTGGTACCAGGAGGAACAAAGATGGATACAGCAACAATGCTGGATGAAGCCATTAGGTATGTCAAGTTCTTAAAAAGGCATATTCATAAGTTACAATCAGATCAAAATATTATTTCTTCTTCTTCACCATCATCTCTTGGAGAAGTACTACTTGAAGATTATACTATTGATCATGATCACTTGAAAGATGGTAATTATAATTGGCAAGTGAGACCCAGTAATGTTCTTGGTAATTCTATGGAACCTTAAAATCTCCTTTAAGAGTTGTGCTATTGAATTCAGTTTCAGAGGCGCACCGCCGCAGGTAAGGAAGAGGAAGAGGAAGAGGAAAGACATTGTTGGATCAAGAAAATTAATGAGATAATTAGTGGCTTCATGGATGATTATTATAATAATTAGTTAGTGTCATCATGGGATTAATTGATATTTTCGTTAATAAGAATATTTACCGGTGGGACTATATATATATATATATATATATGTATGTGCGTGTGTAACTTAATTTGAAGGGAATAAGGAATATTTATTTAAAAGGGTTGGATGGTAGAGATGGAAAGTGCACATGGTAGTGACGTTAAGCGAAGGACGTTGTTAGGATTTTGTTGACTAAGGTGGCCCTGAATCATGATAACCGTTACCTTGAGTTACGTGTGTGTACGTGTATACATACTTTTATATGTATAATATATTATAAAGCTTTGAGAAAGTTCCCTTTGGCCGGAAAGTCTGTTGGCTCTTGATTCTCTTCCCTGGAAAAAAGAGAAAAAAAAAAAAAAAACAATGATGATGATACTATATATATATATATATTTATTTATTTATTTATTGATATAATTAATGCCCCCCTGCCCCTCCTTCTCTATGATCCCACCTTCTCTCATATTTATGATGTATAGGTAATATTGGATCTCTACAAACATATACGTTTTGTTATTTATATGTTGATACTATAGTCTCTAAATTTATACTATTGTAGTAAAAATAAATAAAAAGAGTTTATGGAGGGGCCAATTTCACCAAATTTTCAAAATTATCCCTTAAACTTATATTTTTTATTTATTTTAAAAATTAGTTATGAGGTTAATATGATAATTTGCATGATTCTCACTCCCTCCGCTACTTTTAAGCTGTTCTAATATTTTTGTTCTCTTTCTATTTATATATAATAATATTAATATCAATTATATCATTCATTTGAAACTTTAATTAATGAAAAAAAGAAACACGTTCACATAAACTAATATACATTAGCATGTATACGTGGCTATGCCAAGAGCTTAACCTAATTAGATTATGTTCACTTTTCTTTTTTTTTTTTTCTTATAGTAATTAACGCTTAGTTAGGGTGGTGGTCTCTCTATCTCTCTCTCTTAAAGTTGCCGTTGTGTGCCATTTGATCACTGGTTCGAGTTGTGGAAACAACCTTTTGTAGAATAAAGTAAAACTACGTATAATACAACACTTCACATAAATAAGCGGGAGCGTTATGCGCGAGGCTCCCCTTTTATTTTAATATGACCTAATGGAATTCTATTCTTTTGTTTTAATGAGACTTGCATTCTATAAAGGTAATGGGAATAAATCTTGAAACAGGAGGAGCAACCAAAAAAAGATTAACTTGGCTGCTTAATTTTAATAAAAACAGTAATGCGCGCCACGTTCATTGTGATAGAAATTGCCATGCACATTGCAGAGTCTTAGATTATTATAGGATTAAATGTCATTGCGTCATTCAATACAATCCAAGTTGATGGTTTCTATACCATCCCAATCAATTTAACATAATTTTAACAAAAAAATAGTTTAGAAAAATATTTTAATGACCCTCACCTTGCATATTTTGATTATTGCAAATAACATTTCATTTGTTACTAATCACTTTGACTAAATTATTTCAGTTCTAACTTGACCAATTCATTAAAGTCAACTTAGAAGTCAAAATCAAAGCGTGAAGTTAATCCAAGAAATGAAGACATATGATTGTAATTTTATTACAATGCTTAGATCTAAGTGTTGTAGAATTCTCTTTAGGAAAGCCGGTCAAAATGTTGCATGCATAAAAATTCTTTTAAAATGGTTATGATTTCAAAAGTCCATCATTTTTAAAATAGTCATAACTTTGACTTTATATTTAAAATGACTTATCATGTGTTTTGAACTTCATAGTCTTTCTAAATAATCATACTTGAATGTTTTTAACTTAAAGATTTCAAGAAAACATGTATTGGACTTGGAGTTTTCAAAGAAATACATGTTTTCATGTTTTGTACACACATAAACGAGCTCCCTCCCTATAATAAAAACAAGTTCCTGCTCAAAAGTGAGGATTTCACTTTGGCAAGCAGAAACACATTTCCTTTTAAGAAACACATTTCTAAGTTTTTGTCCAATATAATCGATTTTCATTCAAATGCATAGAAACACGTTTCTTCCTTAAGATACGCTTTTTCATGTTTTCTGGCAGAACAATGAAAAATTCACAGAAACACATTCCCTGCTTTTTGTTCAGAGTTGCGATTTTCTAACAATTCAATTGGAATGCATTTCCACTTTTTTCAAACGCGTTTCTTACTTTTAAATGACAATTCCGTGATTTTCAAAGTGCAACAATTTGTTCTAAATGTCTTACATGTATAAATATATCACTTAGCTCTTATAAACAACCTTTTGCAAATCTAATTGAAACTTGAGCCATAGTATCATTCTCTTCATCTTCAAAAGAAAACCAAGTTTCATTAAAATTGATTTTGAGCTTATTTGAGAGAATTTTTTTTGTGAAATCATTCTTCCATCTTGAGAATCTTCAAAACTTTCAATATTTCTTTTTTGAGAGAAAAACATTCTTAGAGATTTCTGGAAGTTTTTGTAGCAAGTCTTTGATTTTGAGCACATCCACATCATCTTGCAAATCAAAGATTGAAGGAGCATTTCTCATTTAAGATTGCACTTCATTTTAACATTCTTGGTTGATTCCATTCTAGGGAGGTATTCATTCTCAGTTGTAAGTTTCTTTTAAGAGTTGTTTGGTAAGAACACTCTCCTTTTCTTATAAATCATCTTGTATTAATTGATTGGCCGGTTAGTCAATCGAGAAAGTTTTCTTAACCAGAAATGGTGTTTGTAACGGTTTGATCCACACCCATAAGTTTGGATCAAGGTTAGTGGAGTTTGAGAAATCTTGACCAAGGAGGTCAAGTAGTCGAGGTAGGCTTTTGGGAAGTCGAACCACTATAAAACGTTGTGTTCATCTTTTATTTCCTGCACTTTACTTTTATTTATTACTTTGTCATTTGTGTTCTTTAAGGTTTCACGAAAATCTACTAAGTCCAATCCACCGCCACTCTTGGACTATAATCTGGGCCAACACCAACTTTGTAGTCGAACCTTTTTTTTTTCTTTTTTTTTTTGAGATTTTCACCTGTTTCAGCTTGAATTTCCTAATTGAAAACATTTTCACATACAAATAATTAATTTCCACAACATACAAATAAAAGAAAATAATATTCAAAATTATAACCATAACAGAAATTTTCATTTAAGAAATTGCCCAAAATAGTATTGAATTATACAATTCACCACTACAAATCTAAGAAAGCAATAAAACAAAAAAACTAGTTAAACTAATGTCCTCTACACTTGCGAGAATATGATCTTGGCAATGGCACTATTCGAACTGATGACGGCCCTGCTTCATCGCTCCCTAAGGTTCGATGGCCCTGTTTCTTTATCCATTGCAGAGGAAGGCCTAGTTTCATCACCCTGGATATTTATACCAGACCTATTATGGAGTCCATGGTGACAATCACATTAGCAAATGTTAACTCCGATTTAGGCGTGGACCTCTATTATAATGCAATGCCTAAGGCTCGTCTGTTGTGCTATTATATAGAAAAAGTAGAAATAAACAATTACATGAGATTAACATATAAACTTATTTGTTATCAAGAAAAAAAAATGCAATCCCTATTACCTGGGTAGGCTCATCGTTGATAATATTTCCTTGAGAGCTATTTGTGTTCTAGTGTTTTGGGTTCTCAATTTTTCGGGTGAGATATAGAAATATACCACTCAAGGTAGTTTGGATTCTGATCCCATGGATGTGTTAGACACTTAACATGTGCTCGAGCAGACAAAACATGGCTATCCCATCTCTTTCATGTCTGATATAAAACAGGTACATTACGTGGTATTGTTTCGCCGATGAACCCCTAGTTGCTTGTAAATGATGAAGAGGCCATGGAGGAATTGTCGGGACATACCCTAATGGCGAAGAACTCTATTAGGAGGGTTCCACAACATCCAAACATTTAATACAACCAGTGTAAAATGCAAACTCAAATATGGGACAATTTTCTCTCAAATCTTGGTAAGGATCCCAATAAACCTAAACATATATTACAGTAAAAGTAGTTACACAAGCAATGTAATGTTATTCAAAATCCTAATTATAAATGCAATGTTATTAAAAATCGTAATAATCATAAAACTTTGACTAACTTCGTGAGGGCGTAACATGTCGAGTGCCATACGTAGTGTGTGCATGTAATCATCATCTAATTCCATCTCATTTCTTGGGGTCTACATTTGCACACGTGGTAGATTGTTGTAGTAAGAAGGTTGACGCGTGGACGAATTAAGGGAAAATGATCATGCACCCAACCCTATCAAACACATTTTATATTTAAATCATGAACTAAACATCTTGATTGCAATTGAATTGTATTAAAGTTAAATGTAAAAGGATGCATATCTAAAGCAAGGTGAGATACCCTGCAATTTGACACACTAAGTTCCTCGTTGCAAATCCCAGAAGACGATATAGAAATGCAAGACATGCAACACCCTATGAGTGCATACCGATCATGTTCACATGCATTAGTAATTGGAGATAAGCCGTAGGGACTCGCATTCCAGTCTCATCACATAACAATGTGTAGCCTAGCAAAATAATAAAAAAGCCCTCGTCGTGTGATTGCGAATTTATCGCAAGTGCACGACAGTCAAGTTATAATATACCGATAGTGAGTCAGGTTATCGTATCCACAGGGAATTGTTACTCTATCAATTACCGTTTCACAAATTTCAAACTTTATTTAGACAATCAAATGGAGATATTAACAGAGAATTAAAGCAATTGACAATAAAGAGAATTCAATAATGGGATAGATCTAGAGATTTGTTTTCACTTAGTTTGCAAATCAAGATTAATTGGGGTTATTCATCATTAAATTAATTTCCAAGTTTGTAAATCAAACCCAATGTTTATCAATCCCCTCTCTCGAGTGCCTGATTGAAACTTATAAGTGGTGTTGAATCTCGACCTCTCGATAAAGACCCAATTCTGAATTATGCATTAAGTTTTAGGGATATCTCAATGAACTCACAAGATTCTATAAACCTCTCGATTCTATAGCAATCTCATCTCATAATTCTCATTTTCCAACCTAAAGAACCCTCTTTCAAGTGCCGCCCCTTAGATCTAGGTTCAATCAATTTATGGTCAGTAAATCAAAAACATTAAACATAGAAAATCATGAATAAACTTGAGAAATTGCATTAATAAATAAAATCCACAATCAATCCATCAAAATCAAACTAAGATCCATCTAATCTCTAGAGAATAGAATTAGTTCATGGACATGATTACAAGAGAGAAATTGAAAGAAGAAATCATCAAGATAAATTGTAAATAAAAGAAAAGTAAGAAAACCTTTTTTTCCTTCAAGAATTTCTCTGCAACTCTCCTTCTTCTTCAACTTCTTCTCTTGCTCTCCTGCTTATTCTCTACCCTCAACTACAAGAAAAGTTGCTACAAAATGAAGTATTTCCCTTCGAATCTAACCCTAAGTGAGCTTATATACATAAGTGTACAAAAATACCAAGAAACCCCAAGAAAAACCCTCAAAAATCGTCGTAGCGCTGCAGCACTACACCACTGATTTTTACACATTCTGGGAGCTGCAGCAGAGCCCAGAGTGTTGCAAGTGCAAAAATTGCACTCATATGCCTTAGCCGATTTTTTCATTCTTTCTCCACTTTTTGCGCACTTCTTGCTCATGATCTTGGCCACGTTTCTTCATCATTTGAGCCTCGTTTCACAATAATTTGAAGCTCTTATTCACCTACAAAACATCACACAAAAACAAGTAAATTCATCATACTAATCAAATGCTAAAACTCGAAGTACAACATGAAACATGATAACATGAAAATGACACTAATAATTTTTTTTAAAATTCCAAAAAATCATATTTATTTTCCTAAACTAACCTAATGCATTTTATTCATGAAAACCACTAAAGCTAACCTATAAAACTCATAAAAACACTAAAATGAACTTAAGACACAAAATATGCAAAATATGCCAAAAACACCTAGAAATTGGGAAAATGCTTCTAAAAACTTAATAAAAATCCTACAAATTACTATGTATAAAACTCAACTTATCACCGTGCACTCCACTTGGGAGTAGGGGTGTCATCATCTTTGGCGGTACCAAAGTGCTATTTAAGCCAACGCTTACTCACAGATTGCCCTTTCGTAGATTTGATCTCGTTCGTTGCATCAATCTTTGAAACTCCTAACCCTTGCATTAGTAATTCAACTACATCTTGGTTGCCCATTGGTACGACTGAGACGACTCTGCCTATGATAGGAATGTTGCAAAGTATCTCAACATCATCGAGCGTAATTGTCATTTGACCAAAAGGAATGTGAAATGTATTCTTCTTCGGTTGCTATCACTCTACGAAAGCAAATATCAATGTCATGTTGGCGAAGACGTACGAGCAACTAATGAGGGAACTTTACCCAGATGCTTGTATAAATTCTTAAAGTCTTATCGAGGTGGCATTTTAGATCCCAATTAACCACTTGTGCTCCATGATTTATACACTTGAGTGAGGGTCAATGCCGTCAACAAAAAATAAATATGAATAGTCATTATTAACAAGAAAGAACCGTCAACAACAACACTATTATAAAACGGGATGACAACTTTGTTTACCCATATAGTTGAACCAACATGATTTACCCATATAGTTGAACCAACATGATTTTTAAAACTAGTAAAAGTATGGCAAGATCAATAGAGCATCTGGGAAATGAGTTAAGCATTTTCAGATATCCCTTCTTCAGTATTTATACTTTCTTGAGTAATATACTATGTGTTTGTCTCGTCTATTTGTTCTTCTTCTTCTACATTGTCCGCGATGGAAGGTAAATTTGATTATACTAGTCGTTGTCTTCTTGTTGATGTTGTTGGCTAACTGCATGAGACACTTTGTTCACCAGAAGTGGTATTGTGTGTCATTGCCATATCTATGCAAAAAAGAAAAAGTTATTAATTATTAAAAATTAAAAAAATGAAATCTGAGGCCCTGGACAAGTTCGGCCACATAGGGCTAAACCAAGAGGAGTGGTTCGGTCGACATCTGTTGAACATTTCTTATCAGTTCGGCCCTGTGTGGTCGAACTTGTCCAAATGGAAGCTCGTTTTCGATGGTGAGCTTTCGACAACATTTTTCCTTTAAAAATCACACTATATTCTCCATTTAATGAATAAAAATGCACGAAAATTATAAAAAAAAGTATGGAAATATGTGTTTGTTATTAATCAATGGATCTAACAACCAAAACCTTTTGAAGATCAAGAAGAAGTGGCGTTTTGATCACTTGGAAGGAGAAAAAAAAATGCCGGTGGGGTTCAGAGTTTTGAAGAGAGGGAGATGATGGTGTTGGTCCAGATGTGTCCGAGAGGGGGGTGAATTGGACACTTAGCAGATTTTAGCCTTTCTTTAAAATGTATGAAGTAATGAAAGCAGATTAAACAAGTATGGTAAATCAAGCACGATAACAATAAAACACACAAGATTTAGAAAGCCTAACCTCATTAGTTAGTGTCATGACCCACGATCTGTGACGTTATGACCGGCACCGAGCCCCGGGTATATCCGCCCTCGATATCCCCAACATCCCGGCAGCTTTTAACAACACACCATAATCCCAATATACAACATCAAAACACATGAACATAAATAGATCATCAATATAAATACATTCCCAAAATGACAACCATAAAATTTCTTTAGTCCATAATGTTCAAAATATACAAAATCATACTTAACCATAAAATACAATCGATCTATGTGTTAAGTATAAACATTAGGTGTTATATAGTACAATTTATCAAAATGCGAAAAAGTACTAAAACACCTACATCACAAAATACAGGGAAAATGCTCCGCGGCTAAGCCTTTCCCTTCCCCTTCTTATCCGAACCTGAAATGATAAGAATAAGGAGTGAGCTACAACAAACTCAGTGAATGTTTTCTACAAGTAGAAACATATATATGCATTTAGGTAAAACATAGCAAAATCATTAAAACTATTTAAACAACATGGATATAAACAAGATTACATACATGCCAAATAGAATGCATCATGTCATAAACAATGCACATCATTTTCTAAGCATGCACATGCAATCCTAAACACCTCCTGAGCAAGGGCGATCAAGGGCCTGGGTTCGCGACACTCAGCGTTCGATCCGACCAAACAATATTTGTATTCTAATAGGATTCCTGAGGTTGTGTAGCTAATAGGATCAGCCCATCAAGACAAATACATGTTTAGGCGATCCTATCTACCCAAGCTATAAAATCCTCTGCAAGGCCCACAACTGAGGATCACCGCTAGACTTAACGAGATTTTCTGAAGAAATTCCCAACTTAGAGATCCAACCCAAATTGCTAACCCAGCTGGACTATGCTCAAATACATTTCATGAATCATTAAATTATGCATACTACAATAGATAAGCATTTAAAACACTTTATACTACAATGCCACATATAGTTATCACAAGTAAAGAAACACTCACAAATCGATTGGCCAGACTTAGCCAATCCAAATCCAACCACAAGAAATACTACAATGCACCAAAACACTCCTATTCACCTTAGCCTTCAATTGGCTTAATTGGGTCACTTAGATCAATCAAAATCCCTACATAATACATGGTTCATTCATCACTAAAAAATCAGTCCAATGAATGCTATTCAACCATGTCTAACCCCAATTTCGTAGCCAATTTAAGACTCTTAAATGGTTGTACTTATGAGCTAATCCATGTTGCTCAATCAACCCATTTAATATCTAATTAAACCATACTTAACCCAAATGAATGCAATAGGTTGATCCCCATGATCCAACCAACATAATACAAGGTATTCAATCATAATTAGGGTCAATTAAACTAATCTCCATGTCAATTTCATCAACTGACTTAGTCTTGGTCAAAATCCCCAAATTTGGGCAAATCCCCAAATTCATGGCAAATTTCCAAATTTCATGGCTTAGGCCAAAATTACACTACACCTAGGTTTTCTATCATTCAAAATCAATAAATTAGACTACCAAACATGTCACACCCTGGGTTGCACAGCGTGCCCCCTACCCAGGTGCGGGCGCACCCCCTCGGGGCGAACGCCTAGCCATTATGGATCCATAATATTGTCCCATCTCGGCCAGCCACGCCACGCAAGGACGCCGGACACCGAGATCATTTATCCCCCTGCACAATCCACAGCACAGGGAGGGCCTCCCCCAAGTTCGAACTCGCAACCTCTTCCTCATAAGAAATGGCTCAATGGATACTCAAGTTGCAAAATCTAACCTTATGAGGAAGAGGTTGCGAGTTCGAACTTGGGGGAGGCCCTCCCTGTGCTGTGGATTGTGCAGTGGGATAAATGATCTCGGTGTCCGGCGTCCTTGCGTGGCGTGGCTGGCCGAGATGGGACAATATTATGGATCCATAATGGCTAGGCGTTCGCCCCGAGGGGGTGCGCCCGCACCTAGGTAGGGGGCACGCTGTGCAACCCAGGGTGTGACAAAACATCTACATTTATCCATCTAATCAACATAGATTACATGCAATAGATTACATGCAACTTGAATGGAAAACCCCAAGTCCATAACCTAGGTTTAGGTCAAATACACATAACCCTTTCAATTTCTTGCTAGAAATTGAGGGTTTTACCATCAATGTGTTCCCAATAGCCTTTAATCACACATATATGACATGAAAGACCTAATTCCAAAATGTGTTCTTCCACCACCACCTTAAAATTTGGGATTCATGAGTGAAAAACACACCTTAGGTGTTGTCCTAGGTTAGGGAAGGTCATTAACATCATAAACAAGCTTAAAAAGGCATAAACATGCAAACCCTAGGTCAAGAACCCTACAAATTCGGGATTCATAGCAAACCCTAGGTCAAAAGGAAGCTTGAATGCACAAATAAAAGATATACAAGGAAGAAAATGAGGAAGATCATGTTACCTTGGAGGATTTTTTTGAGCAAGAATGCCCAAAACCCAAGCCTTGCCTCCACTTTTCTCTTCTCCCCTTCTTTTCCTCTTCTCCAAGCTCTCTTGCCCCCTTTGGAAGTGTAGAAATGAGCAAATCACGTCCAAAGTGGCTTTTATAGAAGTTAAGTTGCATTTTGGGCCCACACTTAAAAAAAACACACCTTAAATAAAAAAAAAGTTTTCCTGCTACAATTTCTTGCACTTAGATAATCAATTTCTTACAAACGACTCACAATTTAAAATCTAAACTGTTCGAAAGTTTTATGAGTTAGTTACCAACCTTATGGTAAAATTTTAGCTCAATCCAAAGGTGAGATTGCGAGATTCAACCATTTGATCAAAATTGCGCAAGAAAATCCGCAAATTCGAGAAACATTTTTTGGAGTCTTATACCTCACAGTAGACAACTCCGATCAAGTACTTCACCTTTCATAAAGAAGATCTATCAGAGAAGAATAAGCTGAAAAATTTTTAGATCAATCGAACCACGGAACTAGGAGATCAAGCCATTGATGTAATCGGTGACAGAAATTTCTTCATCTATAGAGCGAGCTCCACTTATCCAAAACACTATTTTCAACATGAATCATCCTGAAACTTTACGCACACATTAAACAACTTAAAAGCATGCAAAAATACTCAAACCAATGCGCGTCGATCATCAAATACGTATACGCATACGTATACGGGTACTCTATAGGTCAAAATGGCATCATCCTAAGGTACGGGTGTTACAGTTAGGATTTGTTCAAACTCTACTAAGGATCTTCTTATGGGTGAAGACCAAACCGTTACACCTTCTCAATTTACGGGTTTGAGAATAACCGTTTCTCAACTTTCGGGTGTAAAAATGACCGTTACAACTTGAGCAACACTTGCTCTAAACCAGTGACTATCCAGTCACAAAAGCCAAGGTACAAGATGAGATATGATTCTCTTTACTTAGAATCAAAGTGATACTTACAAAGGTTTGGATTGAACCTTCTGTTACCACAGATTCAGCAAAATATGTATGATGAAGTTCAGCTGAAAACTGGTTCAAAAACTTTCGTCTTCTTCAATGAATTTTTTGAAAAGATATAAATGAAGATTAACTAATCTAGAAGACTTAACGTATTTCAAAAAGATCGAGAGTTTAAAGTTTTATACAAGTGAAAACTGTTAAACTTTTTGAAACAGGTTTTCAGTTTTCATGTTTTTTTATAGATGTTTTTTATCTGCTCCAAAGCAGTATATATATAAAAACAACAGTGACACAATGAACTTGAAGTAAAGTTATTTTGGCACACAAAGTTATTTCAAAAACAACGAATACATTCTTTCCAAAAAAGGATTTGATTTAGTTTGTGCAACAATGACAACAACACCTAAATCTTCTGATCATTCATGAGAATGGAATGTTCTGATAAAATATTTGAACGCTCTGAAAATATTTAAAAAGTTCTGAAAAAGTTTAGCTCTGTTTTGAAAAGGTTCTTCTGAAAAGTGCAGGTGTTAGCTTTGTGACAGTGTTGGATTAGTGTCATGATTGGTCAATCAGCGTCCTGACGCATAATGTCAACTTTTTCGTTTTGTTCCTTGAGGGCGTCACTAAACTGAGAAGTGAGGGCACTACAAGAATGTAAGTGTCCTAACTTACTCAACAATTAAAGACGAAAAAAGTTGTGAGGGACTTAATCAAAAGTTAGCGTCCTGACATGTTTAAAACAAGTAAAACATAAAGGGCGCTACTAAGGTTATGAGCGTCATGATGTTTTTAACGTGTTTAAATTTGTAAAACAATAAGTATACTGAAGAACGATCAACGTCCTAAGAGTTACTAAGTTGGTTCTTAAGTGAGAGCGCTTCTTGTTCTAGTAGTGTCCTGAAAGTTTCCAACTTATAACTGTCAGTGTCCTTAAAGATTTAAATCATTAAAAACTCGAAAAACAGTCGGCGAGCTGATATTGAATCAGCGTCCTAACAAGTTCATTGGTTGACTCCATGAGGGTGCTACTGATGAAGTAAGCGTCCTGATGGATATGAATGTTTCCACCTTGAACTCTATCAGCTTCCTAATGTTTCATTAGCGTTCTAACTTACCAAGTTCAGGGGGGCTGCCGAGACATTAGCGTCCTGAAAAACTAATTAGCGTCCTGATGGACACTTAAAAACAATTTTGATTTTCCATTTAAAACTTGATAAACACGATTAAAGTCTTGGTACTTTCGGATAAAATCAAACATAGAAAATTCAATGTAAATAATAAAAAATCAACTCAACTAAATCATATAATCATGCATATTGTTGAATCATATGATAATAGATGTTCTACAACCTAAACACACTTTAATCCTATAAAAATATGTCTTCAAACGATCATGGCCTTCAAATAGATCTTGATAGCACTTTCACCATGCATCATTGATTCTTCGAAACCTTCATGTAAAATTAGGTGTGTTATGCATACAATATTATTATAAACAGAATGTGGTTTGTAATCATCAAAATACCGTTCATATAAGGGACATACTCTTGTAAGGGACATAAGGATAATTGGTTCAATAGATGATAGTAAACTTGTGATTTTGAAGTTGGGGACTAGGGTTTCAGTGAGAAGAAAATGGTGGAAGGGAAAAGAAGACGTTGGGAAGGAGAGTTGTAAGGGTAAGGGTAAGCGTAGTTTAAGTGTTTTTGGTTTTTTTTTGTGAGGTAAGAATAGTATTGAGATTTTGAGTGCGGTAAATTTAGTAGGTGGCGAAAGATAGGAGAAAATTGGGATTCAAATACCAGCCGTCTAGCAAAAATACCAAAGATTAAAAAGAAAAACGAAAAAATATAGAAATATCTACTAAGGTTAATATTTTTTCTTGATCAATAAATTTTTGAAACTATTATTTCGTTTTTAAATATCTACTAATATGGCTTATTTCGTTTTTAAAACTATTATTTTTATACGCGAATAAATTTTTTTTTGAAACAAAGAGAGGTTGTATATTAATAAATTTACAATGTCAAATCTTAAGACTTCATATTCATTAGGACCTAACAACAATTAAAAATGCCAAAAATTAAAAATAGAAACCAAAAGAAATATCTTCTACCACGATTAAAAATGCCCAAATGATGAATCAACCTAAGAAACTCTCTACTATTATCATCATCTTTACGTTCAAGTTCGCCAAATTTTGAAAAAAATTGACAAACTTGGAGAAATTCAAGTAGTTTGGCAAAGTTGGATTTTAAAAAAAAAAAATGAAAAAAAAAGATCAATTTCATTCCATCAAGAATCACAAATTAATTTAGATGTAACTCCCTTGATTTCATGCTAGTGTTAGTACCTCAAAACAATCAAAACTATTATAAGTAGCTCCGAGCTTACTCTAGGATAGGTTATTCTAAATAAGTCTGCAATTTTATATGGGCACAACATTAATCCTCAAAAAACTTCATAGTAGCAACCAAATTGACAAAAAAAAAATAAAAATAAAATAAATAAATCTCATAGAAACAAGAGAAAATAAAATCAAAAACCCAATTTAAAACATTACAACAAAAACCCTAAACTCAATCCAATTAATCCTCACGTCAAATTCTAACTACCAATTAAAGAAAAATTACAATTCCAGCTTGAATTACATAAAACAAAATAAAAACATGAATGCTAAACAAATTGTCTTACAAAGTTGAACAATTCAACTTATATATTTATAACAATTATTTCACGAAGCATAACACCCAAAAGA
The DNA here is from genome assembly GCA_035771175.1 of Paratinospora sagittata. NCBI lineage: Eukaryota > Viridiplantae > Streptophyta > Magnoliopsida > Ranunculales > Menispermaceae > Paratinospora > Paratinospora sagittata. The sequence goes on along the minus strand of JAYMFD010000012.1, from coordinate 7,836,086 downwards.
TGCATATGTTTAGAACAACCCAACTCATATATTTTGAGAACAACCATATCACAAACCTAACATTAGAATAACCATATAAAGAATAACCTAATCCCTAAATTTTCCTAAAAGAGTCTCTTCAGCTTTCTTCAACATTCATTAAACACATCAAATATCCAAATAAACTGTAACTTTCTACTCAAGATCACAGTAAACCACTCCATCTCATTTATTAAAATTCACAACATTTGCAACATTAATTTTGATTTGCATGTAATCCAAATCAACACAAAACTAATCGAACTAAAAATAAAACCACAAAAAAGATAGCCACAACAACCTAACAAAAGGAACAAATGAACCATCAATTACCTTTTAGGGGACGTGTGCGCTAGTTCTTCTTCTTCTTTCCTTTTCCGATCCTCTCTTCCAAAACTGCTTCTCTAGGTTTCTAATTCATATTCTTTCTTGGTTTCAATACTTTTTTTGTTTAAAGTTTTTCCAATCTCTTTTGAAAGATGAAGAAGAAGAAGCAGTGGAGAGAAAGAGAAAAAGCAGACAACGAAGATGGAGATGGCAATGGCAACGATGACAGCGATGGCAACACAAGCATGGGGTAAAGAGAGACCAAAGAGAAAAGTTTGAGGTGTTGAGAATTGAAATGTCACACTTGTTTCCCACTTGGGAGCATTTTTGTGTTTTAAGTTAAAAAAAAAAAAAAAAGCATTTTGGACTTTTTACCAGGATTAACGTGCTATAGATATAATTCTACATATAACTAGGGGTGGCATGTCACGACGCCCCTGACGTAAACTAACATCATAACAGACACAGTGTACTATATATTGTATATACCTTGTATACAGTATATAATACACTGTCAGCCTCAACAGAATTTCACACAATTTTTAAAAAATTTGGACAGCATGTCCCCATAAATTTGGACATCTCACATTTTTCCTGATATACCACAAATCATATCTAATATATATATATATATATATATATATATATATATATATACATATAATCATCCACAATATTCATCCATTCATCTACTCATTCCATTCATCATTGATCAAACCATTTCACCCACCATTTAAGCATCATACTAATATGTTGTCCATCCCATACATCATTCTAATTCATCATAGTCACATTATCAAACCATAAGCTACATTACTACTCAACTCATCTATGTGATATTATATACATAGTAATGTGATAATCATACATATCAAAATAAAGAGGTATAACCCATTTCCTCCGCACATACATACATCAACAAAGGCGAAATCCTGGTTACGTGTCAATCACTCTCTAACTTTTCCTTTCCTTTTTGATTCTTTATCTGAAATATTAGGAGAAATGGAGTGAGCAAACAACAAGCTCAATGAATATATAACTTGACATGACAATTATATGCATTTAGGAAAACATGACATTTAAAGTCATTTAAAACATTTATTAAACACATGCATTATTCAACAAAGATAACATACATGCCAGCAAGATAGATGTTATGCTTGTTCAATAAAATAATGCATAGTTTTCATCGAAATCCACAATCTCCATCCTTCTAGGTAATAGAGCGGATCTAACCCCCTTGTATGGTCGTTACAAGATAGCCACAACCTCCCATTACCCAAGTCACAATCATTTCAACGATCTAAAATCCTTGTTAGAACAGTCTTACTGACAATGAGGTTACGAATAACACTCATCCGAGACTAATTCCTAACGAAATGATATCATGTTCAACTTGTCTCCACAAGTCTCACATGTTCCAATGCCAAAACCATTCATGATTGCAAGTTAAAACACAATGCAACAGTAGATATATACATAGCATGCTTACATTTACACAGTTCATATAAATACAATGTCATACAAGAACCAAAATCAAGAAATATACTCACAGTGATTAAATGTTATTTCTACGTCAATGGACCCGGTAATATTCAGCACAACGGATCACCATGACCAACACCAAATTCATTGCACCATCAACCTTTCCAGCATCAATATTCCCTCAAGATTATTCACCAACACATTCAATTTTCAATTCCTATGCAAATATGAAATTCAAGCCACATTTAATCATTATAAACTACTAAACACCATTCAATCTCACTAAAACACCAATAAACATTTGCAATTCTTGTATAATTCAAATCTATTTCACTTAACTATACTTACTTGTATTATTCATTCAAATACATTTCATTTATCCAAGTCTTGCTCATTCACCACTAATTCTTACTTTAACAACCTGAAAAATATTATACACATTTCATGAATTTAAATTCCAACTCGATTTAGGACTCACAAGCAGTTGAAGATGCTACTATACTATTTTTACGGTCAATCTAGATGTTTTCACAAGAAGAAACAGTGAAAATAGATTTTCAAATCATATTTCCACTAATTCTTAATTTTATTTTTCTATTGGAAACATATATCAATTTTATTAAAAATGTAGAATATTCCTAAAATTATTCTGTCCACCGACACGTGTAAAATCAATTATATTATCATTCTACCACCTTCAACAAGTATTTCATTGAGGTTTTACATGTTCGCAAATGTATCCAAAGTATATTTTACTCTCCAAAACCATATATTTAGTTACTAAAAATATCAAATCATATCCAAAAATCATGATCTTAACATCGAAATGTCCGGAATTGATAGATCTATCTTTCTATAGTCTCAAATCGAAGTTTCATCAGGTTTTAATAGGGTTCAAAAGGTCTCCAATATCAAATCTAACTTCCAACAGCCATAAAATTTCAAATGAACAAATAAATAAAATCTAACCACATATTCGGGACTTCTACAGTCTAGGAAGTGTTTTTCAACCTTTCGAACAAATTTTCATTTAAGTTAGGTCAAAACCCCAATTTTGAAAACACCGTAAAAAGGCTCCCACAGCAAAAATTACTCTGAGAAAATCGTTCCATCTGGCTTAGATATCAATTTCACGAAGAAATAGAGTGAAAATTACTTACCGGGGGTCCCGATTTGGCGTAGATTCGACGTTTTCCTTTTTCTCCTCTTCTTCCTTCTTCGTTCGGAGAGAGAGATTAAAAGTGAGATAAGTGTTAAAAATGATGATCCCATGCTCCTCATCTAATATAGCAAACCAACTTCCCCATCATAATTCATATCATTCATTTAACTTTAATTCATACTATTCAACTATTCAATTACTTTAACAACTCCTCATTCATTAAATTACTTCATTATCAAGTTCATTTATATAATATTTTATAATCTAGTGATATTACTGCATTTAATAATACGATCCACTTAATTCATGTATGCTTATACACGCATACATTTAACTCCTACGTATGTATACGCGTTGGTATACGTATCAGTCAACGTAGGTATATAATTAAAACTACGGGGTGTTACATGGCAATTCGAGCATTCGGCCCGGCCTGGTCCCGCCAAGCCTAGGAATAATCGAGTCGGGCCGTGTCGAAACCCACTGTGTATGTGACGTCACGACCGGCACAGAATATCATATATGTCATACATCGACGTATATAATGCTATGTCAGTCATCCTTTTACTTCAATTTTCATAAAAATTTTGGCATAATCTTCACTTAAATATTGACTATCACAAATCTAACTATCATAATCAAAACATTATTCGCATTTATTCATTCACATAAATACAAAATTCCTCACATCATACCACAAACCATCATTTATGTCATCACTCCACTCATCTAGTGATAATATATATACATATGATGTTAAATATACATAACCCAAAATAACATGTTCTCAATCCTCAAACCATACATACATAGAAAAAAGAAACCGAAAAGTCAACTACTCTTCTCTCGTCTTTCCTTTCACTTTATCTCTACCTGAAATATTTGAGAAAAATGGGATGAGCTGCAATAAGCTCAGTGAATATTTCTAATAATGACACTATATATACATTAATAAATAAAACATGCATGCTGAGCAATTCCATTTATAAATAACATGAAACATGAAAAGAAATACATACATGATCATCATAATTTCCATTACAAGAGATGCAATAGTGGATTAAAACATTTATATCAATCTCCTTCCTTCCAAGTAATAGAGTGGGTCTAACCTCTCATTTGGCTGCAACAAGAGTAGCCACAGTTCTCTCATTATTCATTTTCATATAATCATTAATTCTTGGTTATTAATCCAACCAGGACAATCCTCTAGTACGTTAGTACAAATCCTATTACTCACATGAGACTAGTTCCTGAGGCTTACCCAAGAATCGACCTCATGCGGTTAGTCTGCTCTTGCAAATCTAACGCATGCTTCATTTTAAAATCATTTCATGAATTCAACTCATACACAATAATCATAACATGCTTATCAAATTAAAAGCATTTTATATCTATAATGTCATATATAGAATAACCAGAGAAAAAAAATACTCACTGTGGTACCTAAACCGGCGGAACACTCACGGACGGGGTGCGAGTGTATTATAACAATAACTGAGTGTGCAGGAACACAATAATGTACAAGTCTGATTTTATTAATTTCAGAATATATTTTTGTACATGAAATAGAAAAGGGAACATCCTCCTAAAATCCCCAATGAATAAATAAAGGGTTACAAAATGTAGGCCCAAAAACCTCCACCCAGTCCACCCTAATCTCCTGAGAAAAATTTGATAACAACAGGGTGAGCTACTCGCCCAATAGGTAAAATAGTTCGTGAATATAACAATTAATAAAGGAAACTTCATAATCAAATATCACATAAACACAACAAGCATCATAATCAATACAACATGTATGTATGTATGACACCGTTTCGTAATGGTTCCATGATTGTACATCATCTGAGTTCACGTACAGATGTCCCTCCCCAGGAGTAGTCGGGTTCTCATTGTACGTCCCTCCTCAAGAACGACACCCTGGATTCACGTGTAGATGTCCATCCCCAAGTAAACTTGGGTTCTCATTGTACGTCATTCTCTAGAGAAATATCAATAATAGTGAGCATTGCTTCTAACTATTTTGTGGATTATAAACCACTTACGTACTTAGGTGGTACGTACTTAGGTGGTGTTTATGTATGATGTCAATGCATGAATAGGTCCGATCTTTATTAACATTAGACAGGATTTGACAACGTCTGGTGATTCTTATCAGGTCAGTATCACCATGTGTAAAGTTAGGATGTTCAGTATCACTTGTACAAGATGATAGCTTTTAAATAAGACCACTCAAATTAGTCTCCAGTTTGAGAGGTGAGACACGAGATCTACTTAAGTACAAATCGTCTAGAACAGCACGCTGCCTCCCGTTTACTATTTAAAGTTATTGAGGATAAGACAATGTTTGGTTGAGTCAGATTGACCACTAATCCGACATAGTAATAGTGTAATACATGAACTCCAAATATACAGATATAAGTATGACATGTATGAACATTATACGCAATAATGCAGTGTAAATGAATAGTTGACATAATGATAAATGAATGTAAACTTTAATAAAAGTTATAAGGCGCGCAAACATATGTTTCATTCCCCACCTTCAGATAATAACTCCTTCTTGAACTGGCGCCTTCCCCCGAACAAAACTGCGTTGCATCGCAAAAAGAGTCTTAATAAAGAGAGAGAGAGAGAGAGAGAGAGAGAAGTATTCCAACAAGAGGAGGAGAGTTGGTTTGGTGTGAAAATAAGGGGGAGATGTTCTTTTATAGAAAAAAGGTGCTCGAACCTTTGGGCTGGCTGCCCGAAGTTTCATAGTTTTATTTATTTATTTATTTTTGTGTGCAATCCTAGGGTATTACAATAATTATGTCATATACTCATTTCCAGATAATCCATAATCAATTATCAAATCATTATATCTATTTTTTTTTTCAATTAGTCACTAAAATCTAACTCTCCAATTAATTCTCATAATTCCATTTCGGTCTAAAAATCACATGAGGGCGTCGCAAATATTTTACACAGCCCTCATGATTATTTCTAAGGCAATGGACAATAGAAACAGGTCTTTCAGCTATATTTCCACTAATATCCAAGTTTGCATAATTACCGAATTCATTCAAACATATATTAAAAATATTAATCGATACCCAAAAATCATAATTTTGGTATCGAAATGTTTGAAATTCAGTTCTCTATAATTCTATGGTTTCAAATCAAAATTTCATCGAAGTTTTATATGGTTCCAAAGGCTCCCAGTGTCAAATTTGACTTCTGACAGCTATGCCGACACCAATAATACATGTGAACACAAACCAATCACATATTTAGTATCTACACATCTATATGAGTCATAATATATCATTTCTATGTGTTTCCACTCAAAGTGGGTCCAAATCCCATTTTTAGAAATACGGTAAAACGCCTCCTATAACAAAAATTATATCGATAGGAATGTCTCACGTAACTTAAAAGATCAATTTTGTGACAAAAAAGAGTGAAAATAAGTTACCCACGAGACAAATCAACTGCGAAACACGTCGTTCTTCCGTCTGTGCCTTTTTTTTTTCTCTCTCCACAAGTTCTTCTCCTTTCACCTTTTCTTTTTAAAAAAATAAATAAAAATAATACTTTATGTTTAAAAGTTTAAAAGCGGAGCATGATTTTTTTATGATTCCATGCTTCATAGAGCCATTTAGCTAACGAACTCCATTGTTAAGCACCAATTAACATGATTCATGCATCAAGCACCAATTAAAATATATGAACCGGACTTTTGGGCCGGGCCTTAAAATTGGGTATTTAGACTAAGCTTTTGGACCACTAATGTAACCAAATACATCTTTTAATGTTAGATTAATTTCAATAATTAAGTAAAACATACAAATAATTATATAATGACAAATAATTTTCCTATGTATATATCACATTTATTTTATTTATCTAACATATGTGTTGATTTATTCTAATTATTAAAATGAGTGAGTTTATATATATAGTGGATAATGTATTTCTTTCATAATTTTAGTCCAATCCATGTTATTATAATTTAGTTAAATTTATTATATATTTATATCTAGCCGTACATACTTTTAGATAGTATACTTAATAAAGTATACCTGGTAAAGTTAGAGTATACTTAATAAAGTTGAAATGCAGCAAAATAAAAAAGATACAATATGATATAAAATGTATACATATATTCTTAATTAATTATATGTATTCTTTTTCGTATTATGTACTTAATTAAACATATTCTTAATTATGTATATGCAATACACATATATACCCCTTAATTATATAAGTATATAACACTCTCGACTATTGTGTTTTTCTTATTACACCCACTTTATATACTCTTAATTGTACTAACACTCTTGATTATGTTTTTTTCTTTCATTTTGAAAACTCTTAATTATATATATCTATGTGTGTGTGTGTATATATAGTATATTCTCTAATTATATATTCTCTTGAATCTTAATTATGTCTTGTTTTTGTCATTTTATACTCTAATTATATACTATATATATTCTAATTAAGAAATAGACTATATATGTGAATTATTTGTTTTATTTAATTTATTTTAAATATGTGTTGATTCATTCTAATCATTAAAATGAGTGAGTTTATATATATAGTTGGATAATGTCATTTTTTTCATAATTGTAGCTCAACCCATGTTATTATGATTTAGTTAAATTCATTATATATTTATATCTAGCCCTACATACTTTTAGAGAGTATACTTAATAAAACATACTTGGTAAAGTTTTTTTTGTTTTTTTAGAGAGTATACTTAATAAAGTTGAAATACAGCAAAATAAAAAGGATACAATATAATATAAATTGTATATATATATATATAATATCTTAGTTGATTATATGTACTCTTTTTTGGTATTATATATTTAATTGAATATACTTTTAATAATGTATATATAATACAAATATATACCCTTAATTATATAACACTCTTGACTTAATTAAATATATATATATGTAGTTGGATAATGTATTTCTTTCATAATTGTACCCCAACCCATATTATTATAATTTGGTTAAATTCATTATATATTTATATCTAGCCCTACATATTTTTAGAGAATATACTTAATAAAGCATACTTGGTATTTTTTATTTTTTAAAGAATATACTTAATAAAGTTGAAATACAACAAAATAAAAAGGATACAATATAATATAAACTATACATTTATAATCTTAGTTAATTATATGCACTCTTTTTTCGTATTATATATTTAATTGAACATACTCTTAAGAATGTATATATAATACAAATATATACCTTTAATTATATAACACTCTTGACTTAATTAAATATATATTACACACACTTTATATACTCTTAATTGTAATAACTAATAACACTCTTAGATTATTTTCTTTTTTATCATTTTGTGAACTCTTTTATATATGTGTGTGTGTGTTTATGTATGTAATATGTTTTTTTTGACACAATATATGTAGTACGTATTATATATTCTATATATGCTTTAAGTATATAACACAATCTTAATTATGTTTTGTTTTTTTCATTTTATATACTCTTAATTACACATGTATATAATATATATATATATATATATATATATATATATATATATTATATTTATTCTGAAATATATATATGTTAATGTCTGTGTGTAAATTTATAATTTAGAGTATATTACACATATACATATATTTATTTTATAATAAATATAAAATATATATGTGTATGTGTAATCTGGCCTAAGATCGGGCCCTTGGATCCTCAGGCCTGACCTTTGAACTGAGTTAGCGAATCGGGCTGGGTCTAGCTATATAATTCTGTACCCGTCTAATAAGTATTAGGACTAAACCGAGCCGACTCATATATTAGTCAGGTCTATTTGTAGGGCAAAATTGTCACCTGTACATATAATATACTATTTTTATAAAGTGATATTTCGGAGTTGCTATTATCGTCAATTTCCCAAATTTCAAAAACTGATCACATAAAACCAGACCAAATTAATTTTTAAACCGATCAAATTGATTATGTTTGGTTGGGTTTAGTTTGTGTGGGTAATTCTGAAGTAAAACCAATCAGTCTAAACTAAACTCAAGCACAGTAACCTCATACTTCAATGGCAAATGCAGAATAAGGCGGCTCCAGTCCGAATCACAATTGGCCTAGTTTTATTTGCCAAACCCAATTAGAAAAGGATAAAAGAATATCGAACTTACTTAGCTTAGCTTGTGAAAATGGCGGGACTTGCAGCGAGACAGTTGAGACTTACGCCTGTTGTTACCATCCCGTCACGCTTCTACACCTCTTCTTCTTCTTCTATGCTCCATCACTCTTTTGGCTCCTACCCGTTTACTTATATTCCCAACGGCTCTCATTTTCTCCATGCCAAGAAGAGAAATTCACAGATTGAGCCAGTTATTGAACCCTCTATTGTCGACGAAGTTGCTTTGGAGGAAGAGGACGAAGTAGAAGATGGTGTATTTCTTGATGAATTTGAAGATGGTAACTATCTATATTACACACTATCTGCTCCATTTTTCTCGATTTCTTTGGTTATTCATATATGCTACATTTACTCAAACCTTTTTTATGGGTTTTTATGAATTATGCCCCAAATGAAACATGGGTTCAATTTTAATTTCAATTTCTTCTTGGGTACTTTGTAGTTCTGTACTTGATGCAGCGTTTTTTAGCATTTTGCTCAGTATTAACTGTTTAGTTCTTCTAATGCTTTGACCCAGTTGTTGATGTCATTTATAGTAAGGTAAAGCTGGCTTACGTTAATTGAGCGTAATTTGTAAAGGGCTAATGAAATTTAGATTCAGTTGAGTTTCCTTTTGATGAGCATGTTTATTTTTTTATGTCTATGAATTGGTAAAGTTGGATTTTATTGAGGAATAAGGCATGCAAGATTGAATTGAACAGCTACTAAATGCAAAGATACAATGTAATGTCTACTAAACATAGCCATAAACCTGTGGCTATGTGGTTGAAGTAACGGTGTGACAAACATCTTAGCAAATGGACTTGTAATGGTGTTATGGTAGCCTCTTCCACAACCCTCACTGGAAACCCTTCTAAAGGAAGAAGAAGAACCTTCAACTGAAACTTTGTGAATCTATAGCCTCCATAAACAAACTCATCGAATTCCTGCAATGAAGCATCCAAGAAATCATTTTTATTAGAATTCCATCCATCTGTAAATTATTTGAGGAACACTATGTTGGGCGGCGGGCTTGGATCTTGACTAGTATTGATCCTATCCCCACTTAACCACCTTTAGCCCAGGTATGGGATTTTAATCCAAAAGGCCTAGGTACTCATGATACCGGAGAATAGCAGACTTAAGACTCTTGCTTTATATAGGATCATTCTTATTCTTTGAGGAGACATTTCAATTTGTTGGGGATTCCATTGACACAGAAAGGTATCTTTATTCTTTCTTATTAACACATTTTCATATCAAAATCAGTAAATAAAATATATAAATAAATAAATAAAGGTTTCATAAAGTCTTGGTTGGCGGCATATTGATACTACAAAATGTGTTTTCATTTACATTTAAAATAATGGCTAGGATGATTAGATGTATTTGGTAACCTTTCCAAATAAAGAAATGCATCTTGTTCCTGCTGTTATCTTTGTTTATAAATGGCTACCTACCTAATGCTACTTTAGGAGTTTAAGGGCTCTCTATCCTGGCACTACAAGATTTCTTCACTTGATATTTTATGGGCCTTTGGTTCAGTGTGTGTTCTACAAATGTCGCCTTGGAATTAGCTAGGCCATTGCTTAGATGTTTTTAACTCAATATATATATATATGTGTGTGTGTGTATTGTATAGAATTATATTATATAATTTATGTCATTTTTATTGCCTTTCTCACATCTAGCTGATAACTATGCAAGGTCAATCACTTGCTGTCTTCTTAGCCACAGTAGTAAAAACTCTGATTCAATCTCATAATCTGTGCATAGATTTTGAGGAAAATGATTTGAATCCTTGATAAAAGTCTCAATGCCTAAGTTCCATAATAAATCATCCGTACAAAATGTTATTCCATTTTTGGAATTATGACTTAGGCCAAATGCTCAATCAATAAAATTTTAAAAATTAAATTCATTGAGTTTATGTATCTTCACAAAGTTGTATGTGTATATATATATAGTACAAAGTTTGTAATGTGAATGTTATGAATTCATTGATTTGAATCCTGATTTGATTCACCAATTCAAGAATTTGAAAACTATGATCTTAATACATTGACAATGTTGATTGACATAAATAAGTAAGGAGCCGAACAACCTCCCTCCCCTAAGAGAAGTCATAGCTTTGGTCTTGATTGTCAATGATACCTCCTCTTTGTGGGAGCATGTATTGTTGATTTATCCTTTTGTTGGGCCCTTTTCTTTTTAATTGCAAGCGTTTTTTTTTTCCATCTCAAGATGAACTTGAGTATGAAATGGTTAAGGGGGTTGGCTTGGTTGAAAACCTTAATGAGCCACTCAATCATTTAAATATTATGTTGACTCCTTACCAAAAACCCCATCTAGTGCCATTTATAAAGTTTTTGGGATTTATTACCTTGTAGATAGCTTGAGATTGTTGAATGGAAGTTAATTACATGGGTCAGTGGGAGGTCAAGATGAGCTTTCTAGAGCACCCTCTCAAGCATCCCTGTTTTGTGCTTTTTTCCCCTAGGAGTTGTCAAGATTCTATAATCCAAATACCAAAATGAATATGTTTCTCTAGAAGAACTAGGAGGATAAGTCCTAGTTTCATTGGTGCAGATTTTCACCCCCCCACCCCCCCGCCTACCAAGATGCTCTTGAGAACGGTAAGGGTTGTGTCCACTTTAGGGCTTACACGAGGGACAAAGTTTTCTTTTGGTTGGAAACTGGTATGTCACTTGTGGTTGTAGTTTCCCTTCTCATGCAAGAGTCTTTACAAAAGAAAAAAAAAAATAGTAATAAAATAAACTAATAAAAGAAAGACAAAGGGCAACCTGGTGCACAAAGCTCCCGCTTACGCGAGGAAGGGTTGATCTATTATATGCAGGCATGGTGTAAAAATTCGCCGAAATTTGGTGAATTTTTTCGATTTTTTTAACCATCGAAGTGCAAAGTGGATGTAAAATAAAAAAATGCAAAAATTCGCCGAAATAATTCGATAAACTTCGACAACTTCGACGAAATTCGATAAACTTCGATGAAATTAGACAAAGAAGTAAAAAAAATGTTACTTCATCAATAGAAAACAAAAAAACACCAATAATTATGTATTATTTTCAACTTCATCAACCAATATAGCAATATAAATTTTAAAAAATAATTTAACAAGCTAACAAATTATGTAGTTTATGGGATAGGCTTTACCAAAAAAAGAAGAAAAGAAGCAAAATAAATAAATAAATAAAGTTGAAATAAGATAAAAACTTAAAAATAAATTAAAAGATTTCCTAAAGTCATCTTCTTTTAGTTAACTCTTATAAAACAAGATTAATAAACAACACATTCAAATAATAAACTAATAAATTAAGCATGATAGAATTCAAATTAGTAACGTATATGGTCGAGAAGCAAGCTACCACAAAATTAAATATCAAAATAAAGAAAACAAATTAAGATCAAAAGCCGTCATTCAAATTCATCAACTCACTTAACAAGATTGATTTTGTTAGGTCACTTATTGATATTTTTATGTATTAAAAGTGTCTATTTATATAAGTTTTTAGCTTATACTACAATAAATTTAGATATTTAAGCATATATGCGAAAATTCTCTAAACTTCTCTAATTTAGCGAATTTTTACAAAAATTCTCCATGTCGAATTAAACTTCTCTGAATTAATTCTAATTTTTGAAGGTCGAAGTTTAGGACGAAATCGAAGTTTCGAACATGCAGCCTTACCTTATTTTTAGCAAGAGGTTGTTTTCACGACTCGAACCCGTTATCACATGGTCTCATGGCAGCAAGTCGCAACTTTAACTGATGTGCCAAGGTTCCCCTTCATGCAAGAGTCTTTACACTAAACATTACAACACTAGAATTTACTTTACAATCTCACCGCATTAAGACCCTAGAAATAGTTGTTCCATGTTAACTCAAAGTTTGTAAATCAAACAAAATGAAATGGTTTATGTTTTGTGTCACGTTTTAAGACTAGGAAAGTGTCTTCGAACCAATCAACCACTTTTTTGGGGCCATGCACATTAGTGGTCCAAGCCACCTGCATGACAACTGTTATGCCTTACCTCGTCCTTATTGATCTGAATTTTCCCTTTTTGAAATATATGATATTCTTTACAATATATCGGATGTTTTTCATGTCTTTTGAAGGTAAGAGCAAGAGACTTCACTCTCGATGTTTAGTTTTCATGATAAATTTTGGAACCACTAGTGCTCTTCAAAATGATTTTTCTTAGAGTTCTTATTTTGAACATTAACGGAAATTGCTTTTAGAGGGTGTCAAGATCTAGAGGAATACCAATTAAAATGTATTATATATTATGCCAATGAATTCTTTGAAATTGTTATGGATAGAAACCGTACTATTTTTGTGTTTGAACTTCTTGTACACTAAATGACTAGGGTTTTGTCATTAACAAAGTTTCCTCTTGATGTATAAATGATAAAAGCTGCTTGCTCATGTGTATTGGCAGATATTGATGATTCTTTCAATGATGACTATGAGTTGGAGGAAGTTGAGCTCTATGTAAGTAGCAAGTTATATCGTGTATGACTAATCTTTATCATTCTTTTGTAGGTCATGATTTTAACTTTTTTTTTTAAGAAACTCTTGTCTAGGTGGGGGATGGAGCTGGAGGAGGTGGTATATCTCTTGCTGGAACATGTTGGGACAAAGAAGCATTATCAATTGCTGAAAAAGTTCTATCTTCATTTGATGGCGACTTGAAAATATATGCTTTTAGGACACTAGTAAATTCCACCATTCAAGTACGCATTGAAAAACTTTCCAACAGGTCAGTGACTCTTATACATCAATTAAAATTTTCCTACTTCTCTTTACTCGTTTTCCATATAGTCCATCATATTAAATTGTCAATAGTCAATTTCTGTTATGTTTTTCCTGAATCTCTGAAAAACATGAATTTAATAAATTTTCTTATCATGGTTTCCATCTTTCTTGAGGCTCTTGCAGGCCATAATTATTTTATTTTTTTTGGAGAAGAAACAAAGTACTAGATAAATTATAATAAGCAAAAAATTATAACGGGTTTTGAAGGACAAGGGTCCACCACCTTGCTAGTTGTGCCTAAAAAAAAGAAAAGGGTTTCTAAGATTAGACCATCCCTTTAACCAACTGGATAGGCTATGGCCATTTGTCATTTCCCAGCTGCTATCCGATTAGAAGCCTTAACTCTTGCCACATCCTAGACTATATGAGTGTCAGAGTACTTGTGCTCAAAGATTCTGTTATTCCTTTCAATCCACGTTGACCACACTGTCACAAGAATTTGAGATCTTCCAAAATATTCTTATTTTTGTTGGCTACTTTAAATGTCATATAGGAAGAAATATTATAGTGAGAACTTCTCAATTTTCCTCTGAGAACCATAAAGTAGCTTCATTCTCCCATTGGTTTCTATAAAAGTTAGCATTTTATAAGTGCTTCCTACAACTTGACATCTTTATTGAGAAACCCCTGGATGTAGATCATTTATCTAAAAGTAAAAAAAAGGGTCTACTTTAGTACTCAAATATTTTCACTTACTGCAATCCATAGTCTTTTTTTTTTCTTCTTTTTGACAAGAAATTAAACTTTTATCAATGGATATAATAAGAGTTTACATGACTCAAAAACCTATTTCAAAGAGGAAAAGATGTCCCCTTGCAATACCCTACAAGCATTCTAGTATAGCTCCCCAATCTTTCAACCACTCACAAAACCTCTAACCCTTGGTCAACTTACTTGCAGTAATCCACAGAGAAGTAATACAATGAGAACCCTTCCACACCTTTAACCCATTTTTATCAATCCCTTAAAAAATTCTTGTCATTCTTTCCTTCCAAACTAACCGTACTACGGCAAAAACCACCACTCTCCAAAAGTCTTTTAGTCTTGGTTGGCATGAATCTCCCTCCCGAAATGACAGCAAACCACTTTTGTTTGGCAAATTGCCCACTGTAGGTACGTCCTACCGTCTTATAGCGTCAATACTCAACATTGATGTTCACCCTTTTACATCTCTCTTGATAAGAACTAGATATGACTAAACCCTAGAACTCATATAGTAGTGCCTGGTGGGTACTTCTCTATGAAACTTCAGTTCAATTGTTAGAGATTAACTTGCTTGGTCGTTTAATGGGAAGCCATGAAGTTGATGTTGAATTGGTACAATGAATTGTTGGCATGATATTTATCAGATCTTAATGGTCACAATTCAAAATTTAATTGTATAATTTGTTTTGGTTTCAGTATTGGTCCCACAAAACCATTCCTTTTTATTTTTATATTAGTAACTGTTAAGACTTTCTAAAGCTCCTATATAATGCATCTAAAGGTTCCATTACCTTTTTCTGTTTTAGGAATGTGTGCTCGTCAAAAACTTTTCTGGTTTTTCTAGATTTTCAATGAGATCCATGTATCATAACCATTCTTGAACTTTAATTAACTAGTTTCTTCAACTTTTTTCCGCGTTGAAAGTAGAGCTCATGGATTAAAATGCATGAGAACTTCTTTTTTGTATTTTTCTTTTGTGGTAGTATTCCAAATTACACATCACATTTCTAATTTTAATATATTATGAGATGGTGGAACAGGAGCTTGATGAAACTTTAGGGTTTTTAGGGGGTTTTTGGGCATATTGTTTCCTTTTCACGTAGTTGTATGCATGACAAAGGAAGAATTGAGCGGGATAGCCTCCTCGTGCGGATGCACTATTGGCCAATGGCCTTTAAAATATCTTGGGTTGTCTTTAGGGGGTAATCCCTCAACATCGACTTTCTGGGGAGCTAGTTACCTATACTATTTCGGGGAGACTTGATGGTTGGAGAAGAATTTCTTACCAAAGGGTGGAAGATTAGCTTTAATCAAAAGCGTATTGGAACCCATTCCTACCTACTTGCTCTCAATTTTTAAAATTCCGCTGTCAATCGCCTCGCGAATTGAAAAAATGATGAGGCATTTCTGTGGAAAGGGCAAGACAAAGGAAGAGGTGGATGCCTTATTAAATGGAGCATGGTTAGAAGGAGGACGGATCAAAGAGGCTTGGAGATAGGAAATCTGGAGCTGAGGAACAAAGCATTGGCAAGTAAATGGCTATGGCGCTTCCTGAAGGAAAGAGAATCCATGTGGGCCAAGGTCATAATAAGTCGACACAGGGTCCTGGTGCGGAACAACTAGCTTCCAAGATCTTTTTCCACACATCTATAGGCAATCTACCAAACAAAATCACCTCATTTGCAGTTTTGTGATTCCTAGTGTTGATAACCGGGGGGGGACCTCCTGGAGCCTCCACCTTAGTAGGAACCTGTCTGATAGAGAATATGTAGATGCCACATCACTACTTGAGATCTTTGAGGATGCACACCTATCTGCGGAGAGGGACAAAGTGTCCTGGTCTATCCAAACCTCAGGAGAGTTTTCCTCGAATTCCTTTTCCATCATGTTTGCTCTTCCGAAGATGCCGCCCCACCCTTGGTCCAATTCCCACACAATTTCATCTGGAGAGCTCATGTTCCTTCTTAAGCCAAATTTTTGGGATGAACCATTGCTCATGGCAGGTTGAATAGCACTGACATCCTCCAAAGGCGATTCAAGAATTGGGTTATCCCTTCCAATTGGTGTTGCTTGTGCAAGCAGGATGCAGAATCTAGTCACCACATTTTCATAGAGTGTGATTATACGAAAGGTATTTGGGGAAGGTGGAAAGCAATCCATCAGTGGGAGAGACTTCCAAATGAAACCAATTTGTGGGCCTTTCCATATGATAGTTCAATTCCGAGGTGGCTGGGGGATTATTGGCGGGTGGTTGTTTTGCTGTAGTATGGTCAGTTTGGAAGGAGAGGAATACTCAATTTTTTTATAATCGAGGAAATGAGATGGGGGAAGTTTGGGAAAACTCTTTTATCTTGGCCTCACTTTGGGTTAGCGCTAGTAAGCTAGCGAGAGGATTTTCTTTTGGGGAATGGTTGAGGGGTTGGAAACCCATATTGGATAGTTTTGAATTATAGTCAAGGACAATTTGTTCTTTTGTAAATCCTTGATGTACGTCATGCTAACTTAATACAATAGTGTTGAGATTTGTTTCCTATTGTTGATAGATTTGTTTCCTGCACAGAATTATTTCCTTAAAGATTTATTTCCTTTAAGGAATATAGCAGTTACTAAAATTGTAAATGTAGCCATAAGTACATAGCCCTGTATGTCTATATATATGGAGTCCCTCCATTAAGACATTACACAAGAATAAATATCCTTTCTCTTCTCCCGTGGATGTAGGCCATAAAGCCGAACCACGTTATATCTTTGTGTCTTTTATTATTTTAACATGGTATCAGAGCCCTAGTTTTTATTACTGGGAAATCTGTTTCGGCCTTCATCGCCGTAGCTGCCGGAATCCTCCATCTTCATCACTGTTGCTGCTGCTCGTTGCATCTCCGCTGCCGCCGCTGTGTATTCGAGACACTGTTTATCGTCTTCCTTTTCGTCGATCTGCAACGCAAATCGCGTCTGCACTGTTCATCGTCACTGTTCATCATCACTGTTCATCGCCTTTTTTTTCGATCTGCAACTGTTTTCGTCTGCAACTGTTGCTGTTCATCGTTTCACTGTTCATCGTCTTCTTCGTCTGGTTCGTGCGATTCATCATCTTCCATTTCCATCGCCATCGTTTCATTCACATCGCCTGCAACTGGTTCGTGCGATTCATCATCTTCCATCTGCAACTGGTTCGTCGTCTCTGCAACTGTTCACTCGCAACTCAAATCAACCTTCACCTTCGTCATCTCTTCTTCTTTCTTCTTCATCGCACATCGCGAACTGGTTCGCCTGCAACTGCAAACGCATCGCGATCACTGTTCACTGCACCTTCTTCTTCCAATCGCGATCACTGTTCACTCGCGATCACTGTTCACTGTTCACTCGTGATCACTGCTCACTGTTCCTTCTTCAATCAATCGCGATTACTGTTCACTGTTCCTTCTTCTTTCAATCGCGATTACTGATTACTGTTCACTGTTCGATCTATCTTCGTCTTCAACTGTCTGTTTCTTCTTCTTCTTCACATCTCTGAAGAACGACAAAAAAAAAAAAAAAAAATGTCGGTTACTTCCGAAACAGTGCAGATAGAAGAAACAGTTGATAAAATAGAGAAAGGAGAACTACCGAACATTCAAGCCGCCTACAGACTTGATGGAAAAAATTATTTGAAGTGGTCTCAGCTGGTACGTACTTTTCTGAAGGGCAGAGGAAAACTAAGTCATCTTCTGGGCACTGGACCTACACCCGGAGACCCTAAGTTTAGGGCGTGGGATAACGAAGATGCTTCTATAATGGCATGGCTATGGAATTCAATGGCGCCAAATATTAGCGATACATGCATGTTTCTAACTACTGCCAAAGACATTTGGGATGCCGTTCATCAGACATACTCTAAGGCCCATGATGCAGCCCAAGTGTATGAAATCAAAGTGAAAGTTGGAACAACAAAACAAGGCAACATGACAGTCACTGAATATGCCAATGTCTTGAAAAATCTCTGGCAAGAACTTGACCATTATAGGTGTATTGAGACTAAATGCCCTGCAGATGCTGTAATTTTAAAAAACTATATTGAGAAGGATCGAGTCTATGACTTCTTGGCTGGACTCAATGCAGAGTTTGATCAAGTAAGAGTTCAAACTCTCAGCAAAGAGTTACTAACTCTGAATGAGACTATCTCTGCTATCCGGACTGAAGAAAGCAGAAGAAATGTTATGCTCACACCTCAGAAGTTGGAAGGCTCAGCTATGATCGCCAATCGGGGAAATGATCAGAGGACACACACTCCGCGCGCTGAATCATCAAAGGTCCCAAATCGAGACAATAGGGACAATCTAAGGTGTACTTATTGTCAGAAGACTAGACATACAAGGGAGAAGTGTTGGAAACTTCATGGCAAGCCTTCAACTTCCAGTAAAGACTGGGGTTACAACGGAGGACAGCAGAAAACCAGTGGCCATGCACATCTGTCTACTGAACCAACAATTGCAGCCTCCCCGGTGACAGACGGATTCAGCCAAGACGATATTGAAAGATTAAAATCTTTGCTTGACACTCTTGACAAACCCTCAGGTACCTGTTCATTGGCCCATTTAGGTAATTTTCCTATTTCTATTGGATTTAACGTCTCGGATAAATCTTTTGCTAACTCTTGGGTTATAGATTCTGGTGCTACTGATCACATGACCAATTCTCCCAATATATTTCATACCTACAACCCATGTCCTAGTAGTCGGAAAATAGCCACAGCTGATGGATCATTAACCACAGTTGCTGGTATAGGTGATGTTCACATCAGCCCCACCCTTACACTCAGAAATGTTCTTCATGTTCCTAAACTATCTACCAATCTTATCTCTATTAAAAAATTGACCCATGATCTGAGTTGTAATGTGACCTTCTTCCCTACTTACTGTGCATTTCAGGACCAGGACTTGGGGACGATGATTGGACATGCTAAGGAACAGGACGGGTTGTATTACCTTGAGACACCAGTACATCCTATCAAGAGTACCACTTCATTTCTCTCTGAGCACAAACTTTCCAATAAAGAAAAGCTATGGCTCCATCATCGCCGCCTTGGCCATCCTTCTTTTCAATCTCTTAAAATCATGTTTCCTTTTTTGTTTAAATCTCTGAATGTTGAAGATTTTCATTGTGAAGTGTGTGAACTTGCGAAACACAAACGTATATCTTTTCCACTTAGCAATGACAAAAGTTCAGATCCTTTTGATCTCATTCATAGTGATATTTGGGGTCCTTCTCCAATCCCTAATGTTTCTGGAGCGCGATGGTTTGTGTCATTCATTGATGATTGTACTAGAGTCTCGTGGATATTCTTATTAAAACAAAAATCCGATGTGAGCTTTATTCTCCCTACCTTCCATAACATGATACACACCCAGTTTGGTACTAAAATCAAGAGATTTCGATCTGACAATGCTCGAGACTATTTTAATCAAACATTGACCAATTACTTCCAAACTGAGGGGATCATTCATGAATCATCCTGTGTTCACACTCCACAACAAAATGGAGTTGCTGAAAGAAAAAACGGTCACCTACTTGATACAACCCGAGCCTTTTTATTTCAGCATAATATGCCTAAGTCCTATTGGGGGGAAGCTGTCCTTACTGCAACACATCTTATTAACCGTCTACCATCCCGGACCCTTGATTTCAAAAGTCCTATGGAAAAGCTACGTCAATTTTATCCTAAGCTTAAAATCTCCAATAATCTTATACCTAAAATATTCGGGTGTGTTTCATTTGTCCATGTTCACCAACCCAACAGGGGAAAGTTGGACCCTAGAGCTCTTAAGTGTGTTTTTGTCGGATACTCTTCCACTCAAAAGGGATATAAATGCTATCATCCGCCATCAAAGAAATTCTTTGTCTCAGCCGATGTCACTTTCTATGAACCTGAGCCCTATTTTACCGCTCCTTTTCTTCCGGGGGAGAATGTCATCATGGAAGATAAGGATCGGAACTCCCTTGATAACCCTTTTGACCTTTTTGACCCCTTTACTCTCCAACAAACCAAACCTGAATCTCCCACAACCCCTGTACCCAATGACGAACCTAAGGATCGGATGACTGGAGAAGTGTACTCAAGGAATAAAGCCGCAGCTCCTGAACCAATGCAAGCTCAAGAATCTGAACCAATCCCTGAGAATGAGGTAACAAACCCTGAACCCTCCTTACAAATTTCATTAGTTCCTGAAACTAACAATGATCTTTTAGCCTCTGACAATGACCTTCCCATTGCCATTAGAAAGGGAACAAGGGAATGCACTAAACATCCCTTGTATCCATTATCTCATGCTGTATCCTTTGAGAAGTTCTCACAAACCCATAAGAGTTTCCTTACCAGCCTAAATAATATCCAGACTCCTACGTCATTATCCGAGGCTTTATCTAATACAAATTGGAAACAAGCTATGAATGTGGAAATGGAAGCCCTGGAGAAAAATACAACATGGGAGTTGGTAGACTTGCCTCCAGGAAAGAAACCTGTTGGATGCAAATGGGTTTATACAGTAAAATACAAAGCAGATGGGTCACTAGAGCGCTACAAGGCAAGATTGGTAGCCAAAGGATATACTCAGACATATGGTGTGGACTATCAAGAGACATTTGCTCCAGTTGCAAAAATGAATACTGTGAGACTTCTTTTGTCATTGGCAGCTAATTATGACTGGGATCTGCAACAATTTGATGTAAAAAACGCATTTTTACATGGGGATTTAGAGGAAGAAATCTATATGGAAGTACCTCCAGGATTTGGCACCACAGATAAAGTGTGCAAATTAAAAAAGGCCCTGTATGGACTTAAGCAATCTCCGAGGGCATGGTTTGGTCGGTTTGCCAAAGTAATGACAAGTATGGGATATAAACAAAGCCAAGGAGATCACACTTTGTTTATTAAGCACTCGACTTCAGGGGGAGTTACAGCTCTATTAGTGTATGTTGATGACATCATCATGACAGGAAACAATGAGAACGAGAGACAAAACTTGAAGCGGTGTTTGACCGAAGAATTTGAGATCAAGGAATTAGGGAGATTGAAATACTTCCTAGGGATTGAAGTGGCACACTCTAAACATGGAATCTTTATCTCTCAACAGAAGTACATTACAGACCTTCTTAAAGAAACAGGGAAACTAGCATGCAAACCAATGAATACTCCTATTGATCTTAATCACAAGCTTGGAGAAGCTGAAGAAGTGCCGACTGTTAATAAAGAGACGTATTAAAGACTAGTAGGAAGACTCATCTATCTCTCTCACACAAGACCTGATATTGCATATGCAGTGAGTGTAATAAGTCAGTTCATGCACAATCCTAAAGATATTCATTTGCAAGCGGCTAATCGCGTTCTACAGTATCTTAAAGGGACTCCAGGACAGGGTATCTTATTTAAACGACACACAGGAATGGTTCTTGAAGCATATACCGATTCAGACTATGCTGGTTCAGTAGTTGACAGAAGATCAACTACTGGATATTGTACGTTTCTTGGTGGGAATTTGGTGACATGGCGAAGTAAAAAACAGAATGTAGTGGCCAGATCTAGTGCTGAAGCAGAATTCCGAGCAATGGCACAAGGGGTTTGTGAGTTATTATGGTTGCAGATAATTTTAACAGATTTGAAAATACACTGGGATGGCCCTATGAGACTCTATTGTGACAATAAATCTGCAATTAGCATTGCCCATAACCCAGTTCAACATGATCGAACCAAGCATATAGAGATTGATAGACACTTTATTAAAGAGAAGCTTGATAGTGGGTTGATCTGTACTCCATATATGTCTACCAATAATCAGCTCGCCGATATGCTCACTAAAGGGTTAAATCATACTGCATTTCAAGCAAATATGTCCAAGCTGGGAATGGTAAACCTTTATTCACCAGCTTGAGGGGGAGTGTTGAGATTTGTTTCCTATTGTTGATAGATTTGTTTCCTGTACAGAATTATTTCCTTAAAGATTTATTTCCTTTAAGGAATATAGCAGTTACTAAAATTGTAAATGTAGCCATAAGTACATAGCCCTGTATGTCTATATATATGGAGTCCCTCCATTAAGACATTACACAAGAATAAAGATCCTTTCTCTTCTCCCGTGGATGTAGGCCATAAAGCCGAACCACGTTATATCTTTGTGTCTTTTATTATTTTAACAAATAGACATACATTTGTTTCTAGTCAAAAAAGAAAAAAAAAATTGACACTTGACAATGCAAAAGTATGAAAAAGAAAAGTACGCCAAAACCAACTGTAGCTTTATTGGAGTAAAATGGTAACTTTAAAATTTATTTTATGCAATATATGATATTTTTTTTATTGATGTTACGGTATTACCTAGTGTCCGTTCTTTTGGCATTTAAACATTCAATTATTCCAATTTGCATTCTCTTTATGAAAATGCATTGTTTTTCTTGTTTAGTCTATGCCTTTTATTTATTTTTTATTTTTGTACAATTTATCCATGATTTTATATATGTATGTATATTGTCTTATGATTTTAATGGGTCATTGGATCTAAAGAAAGCCTATGATATAATATGGTAGGTTTTAGAGAATTTTTTTTTTACAAAGAGTTACATTGACCTAATAAAGGATTTATATGATAAAGTGGTAAGTTGGTAACTATAGTAAAAACAACAGTAGGAAAACAATACATTTGGAGAAACAGTAGTGGGACCGTGTGAGTTAGAAAATGTGTATGATAGTCTCTAATATATATAATTGATTTATTTCTTTGCAATGAAAAGAAATCTTAATAGGACAAAAATTAGGCTAGCCATGCTTTATAGAAAAAAACAATGTTGGGTAATAAACAAACAATATTCAACTCAACAAAGCCTTTTTTTGCAACTACATGGATCTGCTTCCTCCAAAGACAATAGTCATATTACATGTGGTTGTCTCTTTTTTAATTACCTTGATCCATGTTTTTTAGGTCTTCCTTTTCCTCATATGTCAGTTTTTTTTCTAATTGTGTATCTTAATTTGGATAGTTTGGACCTTGGACACATATAAAACAATAACCATAAGATATGTTGGTCAAGATAAATTAAGCATAACAAAAATGCAATTGCTAAGATGGATAAACCATTAAAAAGAAAAATTAGATGAACAATTTGTGATATAAATCGCAGCCGCAATTGAAGAAAAATTGAGATATAATCGATTAAGGTGTTTTTAGACACATACATTAAAGACTATTAGATGTGTTGGATAGGAAGAGCGACATATCAATTATTATCTCAAAACATTAGGATTCTTGTTACTGATTTGATCTTTTTCTTTTGAATGAAATCGTAATCATAAGATTCATATTAAAAACAAGAGTCTTACTAGCTTGCTTAGTGATGAGGGCTATAAAGAAAAGGTTGATGATCTATATTGAAGTATATTTAATTTTAGGAAGGTGACATTGTTATAGTTCAATTATGACAAGTATAGTTTACACGTAGGGCATATAAATAAAACTTCATTCCTAGACTCCTATTCCTGGTCAGAGACTGGTATGTTCACATTGACGATTCAACCAAGAGGCAAAGTAGTGGTATCTCTCCATTTTGAATGACATGCTTCCTTGCTCCTTTCCCGTGTCCATTTGCACTCTCGTCTCGAGTGAAGAGAAGGCAAAACAACTTCATGCTGAAGAATCAAACTTGTAGTATTATATGATCAGTACATTGATAGATCTAGTCTTGTTAAGAAACAAATCAACGAATCAAATGAATTTTATTACAGAAAGAAGAGCAATGTTACAACACTATTATTACAGAAAAATTCAAGAGGTATGCCACTCTCCACATTTACAAATGAACTTCACAAAAGAATGTCCTAACCCACTCCCTCAGTCTCTATTTATACCCGTTACACCTGATACAAGAAACCGCCCAACTCTCTCACCAGTACCCTAAAACAGCACATGATCTTTCCACTTAAACACCAGCATCTTTTGACTCCTGCGTTTTCTTTCCTGTATTTCGCCTCGCATAAGTAAATCGTACCTGCGGCTTATCAATACCCCGCGCCCAAAGTTTGACCTTGTCCTCAAGGTCAAAATCTGGAAATTGAAGACGAAGTGCATTAAACATCTCCCACGTGACCTCGGAATCAGAAAGGCCTTGACCACGTATTAAAACATCAGGACCTACTGCAGTAGAAGATGGAACATGAGGCCGGACACTCAAAACAGCCTCAGGAACCACTTGTAACTCCAAATTATCCCGCAGCTGTGGAGGTAAGGAATGCGAAGATTGCATAGTACCAATAGTACGACGTAACTGTGAAACATGAAACATAGGATGCAAAGAAGAATCAACAGGCAAACGAAGACGATACACCATTGCACCAATTTTCTCCAACACCTCGAAGGACCATAAAAGTGGGGCCAATTTCTCATTCAGACGACGAGCCAACGAACGTTGGCAATAAGTGCGGAGTTTAAGAAAAACAAACTCTCCCACCTGAAATTGAACATCCCGCCGTTTACCATTGGCATAAGCTTTCATAACCTATTGAGCACGGCCCAAATTGGCCTTAAGAACATCCAACAACTGATCACGATCAACTAACTGTTGATCAACCGCAGAAACAGCTGTGGAATCTGAGCTATAACGAATTAGAGGTGGCGGAGGATGCCCATAAAGAGCCAAGAAGGGGGTCATACGCGTGGACGAGTGGAAAGAGGTGTTATACCAATATTCCGCCCAATGCAACCACCTATACCACAGTTTCGGTCTCTCGGACACAAAGCAACGCAAATAGACCTCCAAACATCTATTCACAACTTCCGTTTGGCCATCCGTTTGAGGATGGTATGCGGTACTACGCTTAAGACTCGTCCCTTGAAGACGAAACAATTCGGTCCAAAAAAGGCTGAGAAAAACCCTGTCACGATCCGAAATTATAGAGCGTGGAATGCCGTGTAACCTCACCACCTCTTTAGTAAACACAGCTGCAACAGATTGGGCAGTAAATGGGTGGCGAAGAGCAATGAAATGAGCATATTTGAATAGTCGATCCACCACAACAAAAATAGAGTTGAACCCATCAGACCAAGGAAGACCCTTTATGAAATCCATGCTAACGTCGTCCCAAACCTGCTGCAGCAATGGAAGAGGCTGCAACAAACCCGCAGGAGACAGCGCCAATGTCTTATTTCTTTGACAAACCTCGCACTGAGCTACAAATTCACGCACAACCTTGCGCATGCCTGGCCAATACCACTCAACGGCTAGGCGTTTATAAGTCTTGAATTCACCGGAGTGACCACCAACTGTTGTTGCATGAAATTCATGAATAAGAGTAGGAATGAAAGCAGAATTTCGTGGCAAAACGAGACGACCTCGAAAGCGCAAATGGTCATTGTCCACCAAGTAACCTGGATAATCCAAAGAATTCTGTTGAACCTGTAGACGCAGCTGAGTTAAATGTTCATCATTAGACAATTGCTGATGCAAATCAGCCCAATTCAGTACCAACGGCAAACTAAGAACCGACAGAGACGTTGTGGATTCAACGAGAGAAAGAGCGTCTGCAGCCTTGTTCTCCAATCCCGGACGATATTGGATTTCAAAATCATAACCCAACAATTTTGTTAACCATCGTTGATGCTCGTCACTAACCATCCACTGCTCAAGGAGAAACTTTAAACTCTTTTGATCAGTGCACACAATAAATCGGCGTCCGAGAAGATACGGTCGCCATCTTTGAATTGACAATACTATCGCCATAAGCTCCCTCTCATACACCTAAGGCGCTCACGAGTAGAAAGAACCCGACTAAAGTAAGCAATTGGCCGTCCATTCTGCATTAAAACTGCCCCCAAACCATACCCGGAAGCATCCGTTTCAATAACAAATGGTTTAGTAAAATCGGGAAGGGCCAACACCGGAATAGAAACCATAGCAGATTTCAGCTTCTGAAAAGCAACCTCAGCCCCATCAGTCCACACAAAACAGTCCCCCTTAAGTTGCTCCGTCAACGACCAAGCAAGATCACCATAACCCTTGACAAACTTTCTATAATACGCCATCAAACCCAGATATCCACGCAGCTCATGAAGGTTCCGCGGCTGCGGCCAACGTAACATAGCATCAATCTTGGATGAATCAGCCGCTACCCCCTGCGACGACACCACATGACGCAAATACTCCACGGATGGCTGCCCAAAAGCACATTTCTTCTTGTTAACAAACAAGTGATGGTGTCGCAACACCTTCTGTAAATGGTCCAAATGGCTGTCCAAAGAATCATTGTAAACTAAAATATCATCAAAAAATACCAACACAAACTTCCGAAGATAATCCTGGAACACATCATTCATCAAAGCTTGGAAAGTAGCTGGTGCGTTAGTCAAACCAAAAGGCATAACTAAAAATTCATAATGGTCGTGATGCGTTCGGAAGGCCATCTTTGGAACATCACAAGGTTTGACTCTAATTTGATGATAACCGGACTTCAAATCTAGCTTCGTAAACACCTTCACCCCATAAAGTTCATCTAAAAGTTCATCAATCACTGGTATTGGAAACTTGTCAGCAACTGTTTCCCTATTCAACGCCTTGTAATCCACACGAAAGCGCCAACTCCCATCCTTCTTCTTAACTAATAAAACCGGGCTGGAGAATGGACTGGCTGGTGCTTGGCTGTATGATTCCAGCAGCTAGCATCTCTTGGACTAAATGTTCTATCTCATCCTTCTGTGACTGTGGATATCGATATGGGCGTACACTAATTGGAGAGGTTCTCACCTTCAAGACAATAGCATGGTCCTGTGAGTGAGCCGGGGGAAGACCTTCTGGTAGGTTAAAGATGTCTTCAAAATCTTGCAACAAACTCTGTACATCACTCGAAATTTCAGCCTGATCTGATAGCGGTGACAACGCCACAAAATTCAATTCCAGCAATACGCTCGCACCTTCATGTTGAATTGCTTGCATCATCACCTTCAATGAAATTTGCGTGCGACTCAAACTCGGATCACCTTGCAAAGTGACCTGCGTTTCTCCCACAGTAAACCGCATGGTAAAGGTGGTCCAATTGATGTTAGTAGTGCCTAAAGTCAACAACCATTGCATGCCCAGGATAATGTCAACACTGCCCAAAGCCAATGGTAGAAAATCCTCCACTATTTCTAGTTGAGAAAGAGAGTTGGACCCCCTTGCATATATGCCTTCGCCCTTCACCAAAATACCGGTACCCATCACTACACCATAACCCGTGGTTTTTGTTAGTGGCAGCTCCAATTTCTGCACCAGTGTATTTGAAATAAAATTATGAGTGGAGCCACTGTCAATCAACACGACTACCTCATGTTGGCCAATAGAACCTTTAAGCTTCATAGTTCTTGGAGTTGTTAAGCCAACCACTGAATTCAAAGTTACCTCCACATCGTTGAGCTCTGGCTGCACCTGCAACCCATCTTCAACATCATTGACGTCAAAGTCATCTCCAACCAACAACACCTGTAACTCCTTCTTGCATCTATGACCTGGAGTAAATTTCTCGTCGCAACGAAAACAGAGGCCGCGTTCTCGACGTTGTTGCATCTTCGTCTCTGTCAAACACCGATATTGAGAACCCATCTGCTGTTCACTTCCACTCTTCTCCACTGTAGAAGGAAGCACTATTGTGCGTTGGGACGATGAAGAAGAGTGAGAAGGGTTAGGGATACCTGCTGATGAAGAAAAAATGCGAGTGAAGAAAAAATGCGAGAGGATTCAGGGTTTGCGGAACCGGCGCCTTGATCGAGAAGAAGATGGGGGAAAAAGAATATGATTCTTATCTTCAATTCGTTGAGCAATGTCCATAATTTGTGATAAGCCCTTGGGTTTGAGTAAACGAACTTCTGCCCTAATTTCTGATTTCAATCCATTGATGAAACTGCTCTCAAGCACTGGATCACTTACACCTGTTAACGGTGCCGCAAGCTCTTGAAATCGACACCGAAATTCTCGCACCGTTCCTTCTTGACGAATAGCCAAGAACTGCTCATAAAGGCTGCCTTCTTGTGCCGATCGAAAACGATCGAGCAACATATCACAAAATTTTGTCCAATGTCGAATCGCGTGCTGACCTTCCTCCCATTGCATCCAAGCTAACGCCTCTCCTTCCATACAAACCGCAGCTGCTTCCAATTTCTCTCCATCCGTCATCTTATTCACCGTGAAATATCGTTCAGCACGGAACAACCATCCATTAGGGTTTTCACCATCAAACGTTAGAAGATCCAACTTACGAACACGATCATCATATCGATGAATAGTCTAATCAAGAACTGGGTCGGAATTTCTCCCTCGACAAGGATCAGCCACTCTTCGTGGGTTTAAATCTTCCATCCTCGCAGCATGAGTAGATCGATCTGCAGATGAATCAACTGATCGAGTTTATTCATGATCGCCTCAATGTTTTTTTCCAAAACAGGAATCTTATCCAAACCCTTGTTGAATCGATCGAGCTCTTTCTGCCAATCCTCTCGTATCGAATCATTTCTCTCCTCCATAAGGTTCCATTCTTGATTCTTTTTTTTTCCCTCTATGTCCAAGATCTTGCTCTGATACCAATTTGATAGATCTAGTCTTGTTAAGAAACAAATCAAGGAATCAAATGAATTTTATTACAGAAAGAAGAGCAATGTTACAACACTAATATTACAGACAAATTCGAGTGGTCTACCACTCGCCACATTTACAAATGAACTTCACAAAAGAATGTCCTAACTCACTCCCTCAATCTCTATTTATGCCCCTTACACCTGATACAAGAAACCGCCCAACTCTCTTACCAGTACCCTAAAACAACACATGATCTTTTCACTTAAACTCCAACATCTTTTGACTCCTGCGTTTTCTTTCTTGTATTTCGCCTCGCATAAGTAAATCGTACCTGCGACTTATCATACATCCAATGAAAGCAAAATTTTATAAAACTGCTATTGGGCCAGCCATGTTGTATAGAACATTATATTTAGCAATGAAGAAACACCAAGTTAATGACTAATGGGTAATTGAAATGCAAATGCTAAGATGAATATGCGGTAAAACATTTAAAAAATATATAGAAATGATCATATTTTAGAAATGATAAGAGTAGCCTAATTAAAGATGAGATGAGAGAGAAACAACTAAGATGGTTTTGACATATATAATAAATACCATTACATGTGCAAATTAGGAAGAATGAACTATTGACTAATGACAATTAACAATAATGACTATAGAAGAGGAAGACTTAAAATAACATGAATAGAGATAATTAAGAAAAATAATAACTACCTGTAATATTACTTTTGACATAGCCCTTGATAGGGTAGAGTAGTTGAAATAGATTTATGCAGTTGAAATAGAGTAGTTGAAATAGATTCCCATGTTGGGAAAAGGCTTTGTTGAGTTGAATTAAGTTAGATGTCTATTATTTACTTTCCTTGCTGGATAGTTACATTCCTAACCCCCAAAAGACTTGCTCTTGTGTTAAGAGTTCCAACTTTACTAGGTAAGCGTTGAACTCAGTCTTTCTTATCAATAAGCAAATTAGAGCTTCCTGACATATATGAATTGATCTCCATTACCTCTCCCAAAAGTTATTTCTTTCTGTTTTCCTTTCTATGCTAACAGTAAATACCAACATATACTAAACGGGTGCTCTTGATTTGGCTCGTATTCATCCCTTTGAACGAGTAGCCTCCTAAGACCAGATACAGACCTTTTCTCAAAACATTCCATGATTTATCTTACTTTTCAATTGCATGTTAACCCCAATTCATTCTTTGATAATTAATTCACCTTGCAAATCCCCTGTCATATCAATTTTGTAGAGGTTGCAAATCCCCTGTTATATGCCTCATCTTGGTTTCCTTTTGTACATCAAAAACTACATAAATTTTTGTCTTTCTTATTGGCTTCTTCAGAAGATAAATAGGGAGATCTGCAGTAAAGTTAGAAAGCTAAAATTATAGTGCTTCCCTTCACCACATCTTTTTTTTTAAATTCATGACTTGATCTAATTATGCCAATTTCCTGCAACCTCCTTAGAGCAACTCAGTTCTGCAAACATTGTCATCTGCTTCAACATGCTTCTCTTGGGTGCGTAACTTCGAGTCTTTACCAAGAAAT
The DNA here is from genome assembly GCA_035771175.1 of Paratinospora sagittata. Lineage (NCBI taxonomy): Eukaryota > Viridiplantae > Streptophyta > Magnoliopsida > Ranunculales > Menispermaceae > Paratinospora > Paratinospora sagittata. The sequence goes on along the minus strand of JAYMFD010000012.1, from coordinate 7,805,266 downwards.
CTAGAGGAAATATGTCACTCGTTATTTTTTCACTGAGAGGAAAAATAGTGGCATCTTAGCATTACATGTGTTATAGGCTATCCAAATTTTTATTATTTAATCTATATTATTTTTAGATAAATAGTCACAATCCAGCAATTTAACAGAAAAACTGTTATAAGCATGGATATCAAAATCGTGAATCGGAATCAAATCGTTTTGAGGGTTGATGAATCAAGTCAAGATTCAAATCGGTGAATTATTAAATTCAAAATACATATGTAAATCGTATATATGTATGAATTTAAGTACCCATAAAGTTATAAAGACAATGGTGTTTTTTAGCTTATTAATTATTTGGATTGATTCACTATAATTCGACTAATGATTTGGTCCAATTCACTTATGACTCCGACCAATTCACTTATGATTCTCAGGTATAATGATTCAGGAATTCCATTCAAATAGTTTTGGGGTAAATCGAATCATTACTCGTACAATTCAACTATTCAATTTGCGATTCTAACTACTATGACTCTAAGTACAACAATGTAGGAACTTGACTTTTTCAACCAATCTCACAGATATTTGTGTTGACTTTGATGATGAATCAGTGACGTACTTGATGAACCCCACCCAAGAAATTCATTATAAGGCTTCTTTGTCTTCCTCCAAGAATCTTCAATTATTAGATCAAATTTATTTTTTATATTTACTGTTACATTGCTTATTCAAATTTTTTTTTTTTTTTGTAATTTTCTCTGTTATTCTTGCTCTCCATTTATTATTACAACTCAACTAATACTTCGTTTTAATGAACATAAGTCAATGACACCTACAGGTCTGGTTCTCCAAGTATGACAGATATCGAAACTTTCTCTTCTGCTTATAGAGCACAGTTGGATGAAGCTGAAGTTGCTGGATCTATACCAACAAACATATCTTTGGAGGTTGGTTATTTTGTTTTTATTATTGTCTAGCATTTTCGAGCATGCTAAATTTTAGAGGTACAAAACTACAAATGGCCCAATTTGCCTTCTGGATTCAGTTTTTAGGCTGCTATGGGGACTTCCTAAATGTGGCCATGAATCAGGCCATAGGTTTAGCAATGGCCTTGTGTTTAGGCCAATGCTATGTGGACTGGGTGGGTAGATTTATTCCTTAAATAGGTGTCTCAGTTGTAGAACCTTGGGTTGAAATATAAATTTAGTAACTGGGTACATTGTCAATATGTCACCATTTCTAGGGGTGTCAATGGGTTGGTTCAAACTGTGAAACCGAACCAAACCGAACCGGTGAGTTTGGTTCAGTTTTGAATTTGTTCAGGTTGAGTTAGGTTCGAAAATTATATAACCTGATCAGTTCAGGTAGGTTCGGTTTACGTTTTAGGACTTTATAAACTATTTTAAACCTAAACTTCTAAATTAAATGAGTTAATATGTTAATTTTTAATGTTTGAATTTATTTTCACATTGTACATATTGTCTTAAACATTTGCATCCTCATCTTATATAATGAGGGTTTTCTTATTTATTAGATGTGCATTAGATTTACATCAGAATATACATATATAGTTAATTAATTTAATTATTTAATATATGTATTTTTAAGTTTCAAACCCATCAACCCAAAGTGATTATGTTCAGTTGGGTTCAGTTCAGTTTTTGTTTTGGTTGATTGGTTCAGTTTGGTTTAGCAAAATACCAAACTGATTACTTTTGGTTTGGCTACTTTTGGTTTGGGTTCGGTTTGGACATGAAATCCATCCAAATTGAACTGTTGACGCCCCTAACCGTTTCAGGTTCTAAAGAACAGTGGTAATTTGTAGGTTTCTTCACCCGGGGTGGAAAGGGTGGTTAGGGTTCCACAAGAACTCGACCGGTTCAAGGATCGAGCCATGTATGTCAAGTATATCAGTGAGGCACCTGAAACGGGGGAGTTCACAGAAAGTGATGGGGTCCTCAGGCTTGTTTCATATGATTTAGAGTCCAGTTGTTGTGTTTGGGGTATAGCAGATGTGAAGAAAAACAGAGAGATATCAGGGAAGGGAAGGCCTCTTAATAAAAAGCAAAGAGAGTGGCGATTGAACACACCTTTTCACTGTTTACGCTTAGTCCGATTATATTCTGATATTTGAAAAACAATGCTGTGTCTTTCTCTTGTGTAAATATTTAAATTCTACCTATATAAAACTAAGATTGAATATAATCTTATGTTTTTTTTTTATTTTTCTTAGGCTCCTTCCTTTTTAAGTTCTAAAGTATGCTTCTTGAACGCAGAATTCCCGCTTCTACCTCTTGAAGTTATATTTATTTTAGGTAGTTTATTTGTGTTAGAAGTTTTGGTATTTCTGGATGCTTAGAGTTATAGCTAGATTGAGATATTCAGAGTCACCAGCTTATGCATTCACAGATTATAGAATAGAATTTTCTTCAATGAAATTCAACAGTTCCTATTCTCAAAATTCCTTTGAAGCCTGAAATTTTATTGAGATATGCAATGGAAGCATTTGGTTTTAGACTCTGTTTCCCTCCAAGAATAGAATATAAATATTGACCCAATCCGGATTACAAATTTTTAAATCCAATTCAACCCAATTTGACATATAAACTTAACTCAAACCAATCCAAAAAGTTGGAGTTGGTAGGGTTAATCAGGTCCTAGTTGCAAGTGGATATGGATAGACATCTTTCCTGTGATTAAATTACTTTACATAGTAAAAAGATAATCCATTAAAAAAAAAAAGAAAACTTTTAGCGTCGCCTTTATATTTTTTTGAGAATAAACAAACATATATATTAAGCCAAAGAAAAAAATAATACAAATAAGAGAGTATCAGGGGTACTCAGTACAAAGTAGCATTGAACTGAGCAAAAACAAAACAGAGGCTCGGCTCCTATACTACTCAAAAACAGACAGTCACCCCAACTTCTAACCCATTTCCTAATGGAGAAGGCCCTATTGATCTTGAAGGCCACAATCCAAAAGTTGGCCAAAATCAGAATGACATTCCACACAGAGTCTCCATTCCTAGCAATACCATAAAAAAATTGATGATTACGTTCCATCCAAATAGTCCACAATGTCACCTAAGAAGCCGTACTCATAATGGTGGATTGCCAACCATTCAGACCTCGAATACGTCTAGAAGAAATGCATTCCTCAATTGAAGCTGGAAGAGAATACCTGTCACCAATGATCAGATGTCATTCTCTCCAAATGCGCAGAGAAAATGGACATCTAAGGAAGAGGTGGTCTACATCATCTGCATAATTACAACACAACACACAATAATGAGGAAGCAAAGTTATGTGAGGAAATCTTCTTTGAAGGTGGGTCATCCATGTTTTGTTTGTTATGAGTCAAGATACATACAAACATTTTAATTTTGGAAGGAGTGTGAGCTTCCCAAATTAGTTTGGCAAACGGGAATGTAGGGGAAGAAAGGTCATCAATAAGGATTTGAAACAAGGATTTGCAAGAGAAGTGCCGAGAATGATCAAGATTCCACGAGAATCTATCACATTCCAGAGAAAACTTGATCTGAGCGAGCATGGGGAGGAGGGAGTGGAACTCGGCCTATTGACCAATTGTGAGGGTAGGGAGGAAGGAAAAGTTCCAAAGGTTTGGTTGTAATGGGTCGTTATTTAAGGTGAAGTGGGAGATAGGATGGTTAGGGAAAGGCTGAGGCATGGTAAAGTCTAGGAAATAGGTATGCTAACGGGGAATTATCAAGCCAACAATCCTCCTAAAATTTGAAAGTCCTTCCATCTCTAATAATTGATTGAACATGAGGTAAAACTTCATATGGAGTAAGGAGATCATAAATTTTCAAGGACTTCGATAGGTTGCTTTAATGGAAGAAATAATTCTTCTACTGAACTCAATTGCTCCAAATTTGCTAATAATAACATGAGGTAAAACTTCAGCGTCACCTTTATGATGATTCTATATTCAAATATTTTCTTAACAACTAGAAATATATGTAATTTATTCACTTAAGCTTTAATGGGTGTGTGTTTTATGATTTGCAATAAAATATGAAGTCCACACTTTATTTTAATAAAAATGTATAGAAAGAAGATAAGCTTAATTAAATAATAATAATAATCCAATCTAAGTGGGCGAATCTATATGGGCACTCGTTTTAAGAAGCCACGCATGAACCAATTGGCTTTCAAGCAATTAAGAAGCTTTATCGGGCAGTAAAAACTATAGCAGGCTCGAGGATTCTTAATTAATTATATATATAATATAAAGTGCCATGTTCCTCGTTCATGCAGCTAATTAAGGAGCTGATTTAACAGTTAGAAGTGTACTTGTGGCACTACCTAGCTAGGGCTACAGTTATTAATATATCATTGTAAATCTAGATGAAAGGTACACCTACGTACGTGTCTTTAAATTGAGGATAATTGTTAATATTATGGTTCCAAAAGTTGAACTTTATAAAATTATTTATGACATGGGTTTACATTTTTATTTTTTAACGTTTTGCAAAAAAAAAAAAAAAAATTATGTATACTGGTTGTCAACGTTTACATGATGTTATTTGTAAAATATTTTTAAATACACGCATATTCTTAAAACATTTAAGGGAGACTAAGTGTCAACGTTAAAAAATAATATTAGCACCTAATATACATATAGTATTACTAAAAAAAAAAAAAAAAACGTTTGTGCTAACCAATTGCCTAATTTTGTCTGGTACAAACAAGAAATTTTAGAAATATGAGTATAAAAATCTAGTTTATATAGGGGTAAAAGATTATCCAATTCTCTTACTTTACCTCAAATACGTTACTAGGTACACAGTTCTATTATGATAGTACTTTTGTTATATCATAATAAGTTTTAATTTTATTTTTTTATTTTTTTTAAGAATAAACAAAGCATAATATTAATAAGGCAAAAAAAAAGTGCAAATACAACGTGACATGAGTACAAGAACTACTCCAAACAAGCAGACATAAAACATCAAGCAGACCCAACAAGAAAACAAAAGACCGCCACAAACTCCCAATAGCTCACTGAATACCCAAACAATACCCCCAGTTCAATACCCAATCATTAATAGAAAAATCGCGTTTCAATTTGAAAGCCACCAGTCAAGAGCTCGCCGTAAGCAAAATGTCACTCCAAAGAGAGTGGACAGATCTAGCCACCCCGTTAAAATTTCGGTGATTATGTCCAATCAAGAGCATCCAAATAGTGGCCCAAGCTGCAGATCGCATGATTTCCAATCCTTTATTTGGGATACCGTTAATGTTGACCTAATTGATGCACTCATAAAAGGAGCTGGGAACAATGAACCTATTTCCAATCATGTCATGCCATTCATTCCAAATTTTAGAAGAGAAATAACAAGTAAAGAGAATATGAACGGCGGTCTCATCATCATTCAATCAGAAAGGACAACACTGTAGAAGTAATGTTAAATATGACATTTTTCTTTGCAACACCTCACCAATGCTAAGCTTATTATGGGCCAAGAGTCACCCAAACACTTTAACTTTAGATGAGATATATCTTTTCATATTTGAGATACAAAAGGAAAAGGAGGAAGAGAGACATCATTAATAAGATAATGAAAATAGGACTTGCAAGAGAAAGAACCGGAAGGGTGAAAAGTCCAGGTGAAACTATCTTGGCCAAAGGAGAGACCAACTTGATCCAACATGGAATGCAAGGAAGAAAGCTCAGATTGTTGGCTTATCGTTTAAAAGGTAGGGACAAGGAGGTTCCAACATATGGGATTAGGATCAATGTTAATACTTGCTAATTGGCTCTTCTCCATGTTAACCTTGAGACCAGACATATTACTAAAACACTAAAGCACACTGATGGCGTTCTCAACATTACTTTTTTCACCCTTAAGAAAGAAAAGGGTATCATCGGCGAACCTTAAATGAGAAAGGGGGCACCCACCTTTTGCCAACTGAAAAACCTTGGACCAAAGATGAACGACCAGCCTGAGACATCATTCGACCCAAAACATCTGCCACAATAGTAAACAAAGAAGGAGATAAAGGATCCCCAAACGCAAACTCCTCTTAGCAAAAAACTTCCCTGTCGGCTTTCCATTTATAACAATGGAGTAAGAAACAAAACTCAAACAACCTCAGATCCATGAGCGCCATTTAGCACTAAAATTCTTCCTTTCCAAGAAAAGGTCCAAGAAATTTCAATCAGCAGAATCATAAGCCTTGGCGAAATCTGCCTTAAACACAATACCATTAAGATTACGATATTGATAGTCTTCCACTGCCTCATTAGCAATCATAATAGCATAAAGGATTTGATGATCATGGACAAATGCAAACTGATTTTCCTCTGTTGTATTATGAAGAACTGCTCGAAGTCTAATAGACAATGTTTTGGAGATGATTTTGTAGAGGCTTGAGACAAGACTAATGGGCCTATATGTTATAGGGTGTCAAGAATCCCTCTTTTTTGGAATAAGATAAAGATAAGTTTTGTTGGTTTTCATGTTAACCACTCCATTTCTATGGAACTCGTTAATCACAAGCATCACATTACTCTTAAGAGTATTCCAGTTACGTTGAAAGAAGGATGTTGAGAAGCCATTATTCCCATTCTATGATGAGTTGCAATGGGAATAAGTTTTAAAAATATGAATATAATACTTAGTCATGAATCCTATGTATCATTGTCCATATTTTGTGTTTATAAAATTTATTTATTATTAGTAATTATAATATATATTTTCAAAATATAAACAAAATTGGACAACCTGGTTTTAAGTAGTATAGTCAAAAACATTTTGTCCAAATCTAAAATGGGATCGTGTCCAGGCATGCTATATATACAACATTTTTTTCACCACTTCGGTTTTTCGATTTTCTTAAATAGTTACATATAACATTTTAGTTTATATGCCCTTAGTTTTATCTTTCTAATTTATTTAGAAGAGAGACAATATCTCAAAATAACAATAAGAAATATAAAACTTAAAATTTTGTTTATAAATAACATAAATCATATGCAACAGGGAAGTGCATACACATGGTAGCTAGATGTATAATATTTGTAAATATAGAAAAGCAAAAGGACAATTGGGAAAAGGTTGTGATTATACCAAATTCAAGTTTCATTACACAAGAAAAAATAATAAGTGTACGTAATTTCGTAATATCAGCATACAATACCTAGCGGGTGGTTGGCACGGTGGTTGAAGAGCGAGGTGTGCTTTGAGGGGTTATGTGTTTGAGTCCATGGGCGTACAAGGAATGGAAGTATTGTCCGGCTTGCGGGAGTGAGATATCCGGCCAAGAAATAAAAGTATTGGCAGGCTCGGCGTATGATTCGTGTGGTGTCTACGGAAACCTTTGATCACCGGGTTGACATGTTAGTATGAGGATTAGTGGGTCCCGAAAAAATTTGATATCCCGCAGTTTGGGATTGTAGGGGTCCCGAGGCACATAATAAGGGTCTTGTTTCAACTCAAATAATAATAATAATAATAATAATAATAATAATTTTAGCGCACACGTTTTTTAATGTATACTAGATGTTCTTAAATCATATATTAATGCATCATTCGGGACATTCTATATACTTCATAGGCTGTGTGCAGAAAATGAGTGGTGAGTAGCACTCCTCTTTACACAAAAGGTATTGCCTTTGTTGTTTGCTTTAGTTCACAATGTTGTGCACAATAAGGCCATGATGGCTTGGTTTTCTGATCTGAGTAAGAGCCCAATATATATGCCCATCTCTGAAGCTCGAGGGCTGCAGCTTCCACCCACCAACAGCACTGATTCTTTAAAGTCAACTATCTTCTTTCTGAGGCAAAGGCATTATAGAGCTGTTTGAATGGCTTGCCTCAGTGGGGTGGTTGCCAGCATTCTCTTTGGTACTAAGGCATTAAAGCTGTTGAATCTCTTGCATGCCTTTGGTGGGCTACTTATACACACATCATTGATGACCCTTCTGCCATAACTTGGTGGTTAATCAGTTGGAAAATAAAAATTGAACTTAAAGTTTTTATTTATTCTGTTAGACTTTTGTACATGCTTCTTATAATCATGTGTCTTTACCACCACTTGGCTTGGTGGTAAAAACATCTTCCTCTTTAGCATTCGATTATTCCTAAATTAATAAGTTGTTATATCATGAGTGGTAATTATTTCTCTATAATTTGTTACAAGCTTCTATAACTCTATATTTGCCCTTCAACCTTTATTGGGTCCCGGCCTTGTTTGGAAATTTTTTTCAAAATCTCTTTTTCGATAAGTGCTTTTAGAAAAAATACTTTTAAAAAAAGCTTGTCTTATCCAACTTCAAAGCATATATTTGTTTTTTTTACCGTAATTTAACTAAAAGTAGGTGTTGTCTAACATCTCGCTCTAAAAATATTTTTACTCTAAAAGTACTCTAGAAAAGCTCTGCAAGCAGGCCCTTTGTCTAGACCTTTATAAGCCTCGAAGTGTTATTATACATATATACATGTAACATACATATCGTATGTAGATAAAAATATACTCAACTTAGCTTTCTAATAAAGTGGAGCGGAGAAAGTGAATTTATATATAACTTACCCTAGTTGAGAAAAAGGTTCATTTAGTTAAAGATAAGTAATTAATCTTTATATACCTATGTGAACACTATATCTCTTTATATCTACGTAAACACTATATATTAGCTGTCTGTACTGTTCTATATATTGGATCATTTATACCTTGATTTATCTTTTTAAATTTTGGTTATTTTGTATAGATATATGGTATTGTTTTTTCTATGTACTATAATCATTAGTATAGGTATATATTTACAAGTATTTTTATAATTTTTCTCATTTTAATTAGTTTTGATATTGACATGAATCTCCATGATAGAAAACTATATACTATAACATCTTCCTCTTGTTGGTTTTGTTCTAATTGCCCTTTCAAACATTACTGCTTTTATAAAGAGAATGAATATAATGACTTCCAAGTACTCTTTCATTTTCAATTAATTAATCTAAGATTTATTTTATAGATATATAGTTAGGGTATACAACTTAACCATTGCATTCCACACAACCATGTTAGAAATTGTTTATTATATCTAAAAATTATAGCTGATAGATGGATGCCCAACTATATAAAAAAGCTTTTGGTACTATATATTAAAAATCACTATAATTGATAGATGAAGACTCAATTATATATATTAAGCTAAACATAGACATTAATAATAATTATATTCTATACATGAATACTACTTATTTATTTATTTATATTTTCTAAGTAGATAACAATCATGAAGTAATTAAAGGAATCTCTTTGATGCTTTTGATAGAGGAATATTTGACTCGTTCTTCTTAGCATCAAGAGAGGTCACAAATTGTAACGCTCGTACCTTAGGATGACGTCATTTTGACTCGTAGAGTATCTGTATACGTATTTGATGTTTGACACGTGTTGGTTCGAGTGTCTTTGCATGCTTTTAAGTTGTTTAATGTATGCGTAAAGTTTCGGAATGATCGCAGACCTGGTCGACGTCAAAACATGTCGAAAACAGTGTTTTGGATCAATGGAGCTTGCTCCATGGAGGAAAATTTTTTTGTCACCGATTACATCAATGGCTTGATCTCCTAGATCCATGGTCAGATTGAGCTGAAATTTTGTCAAATTATTCTTCTCTGATAGATGATCTTGATCAGAGTTTTTTTACTGTGAGATATAAGACTCAAAACACTGTTTCGCAGATTTGCAGATTTTCTTGCGCAGTTTTTATCAAATAGTTGGATTCGCAATCCCACCGTTGGATTGAGCTGAACTTTTACCAGAAGATTTTGAACTAAATAATAAAGTTCTGAACGATTAAGATGTTAAATTGATGAGTCTTTTGCAAGAAATTGATTATTTAAGTGTAAGTAATTGCAGCAGAAATTTTTTCTTGTGGTTTTTTCTTGTGGGCCCAAAATTTTTTAAGTGGTTTAAGTGGTTTTTTCTTGTGGGCCCAAAATTTTTTATAAAAGCAACCACACTTTAATTTTCGGCGCACTTGCTCATTTTCACTTAAAAGAGGGGGAAAGGAGTTTGGAGAAGGGGATAAGAGAAAAGGGAGAGAAATTGTTAGGGTTTAGGTGATTCTTGCCCAAAATTCCTCTAAGATTTGTATTTCTTCCTCATTTTCTTCATTTTTATCTCTTTCATGTGTGTTTGCAAGTTTTATTTTGACCTAGGGTTTGTATGAATTCCAGATTTTGTAGCTTCTTGACCTAGGGTTTACATGTTTAGGCTATTTTATGCTTGTTTATGATGCTAATGGCCTTCCCTAACCTAAAACAACCCCAAATGGTGTGTTTCCACCCTTGAATCCCGAAATTTGTAGAGGGTGTTGAAAGAACACATCTTGGAGTTAGGGTTTGCATATCATATATGTTTGACTAGAGGCCATTGGGAACCTATTGGAGATAAAACCCCGAATTTCTAGCAAGAAATTGGAGTGGTTATGTGTATTGACTTAAACTAGGATTTTTGGACTTAGGGTTTGCCATTGGATCTGCATGTAATATATGATGAATAGATGGGTAAATGTGGTGTTATGGTGGTCTAATTTACTGATCTTGATGACTGGAAACCCTAGGTATAGTGCAATTTTGGCCTAGGCCTTGTAATTTGGGAAATTGCATGTGATTTGAGAATTTGCCCAAATTTGGAGATTTTGACCTAATTGATGTCAATTGGTCAAATTGACTTGCAATTAGTCTAATTAACCCTATTTATGATTGAAAATGTCATATATTATAGTGGTTAGATCAACCTATTGCATTCAATTGGGCTAAATGCGGTTAATTGGATATTAAATGGTTAAATTGGGCAATATGAGATTGGCTCATGTGTAAGACCATTTTAGAATTTTAATTGGCATTTGATTTGGGTTTAAACATGGTTAGTTGGTATACTTGGACTGATTTTCAGTTTTGGCATAAACCATGTGTGTTTCAGGATTTGTGAATGATCTAAGTTAACCCAATAAGCTAATTGGGGATTGAGTTGCATTGGGTGATTGTGGCGTCCTAATGCTTTTTGGAATTGAAAATTAGATTGGCTAGGTCTAGCCAATCAAGTTGTGAGTATTCCTTTACTTGTGAATTCTATATGTGGCATTGTAGTATAAAATGATTTAAATGCTTATCTAATGTAGTATGCATGATTTATTGAATTCATGAACTGTATTTGAGCGTAGTCAGTTGGGAAAGCAGTCGAGTTATGTTGCATTCCCTAAGCTTAGGATTCTTATGGAATCCCATTGGGCCGCCCGAGAATTTTTAATTGTGGACCTTGTAGAGGGTTTCAATGATAGGTGCAGACGGGATCTCCGAGAAATGATTGATCCCGGTGACATGCCCAACCCATTGGAATTCCTAATAGATACGGGTAAGAAGTCGATCGGGCATGGGTTTCGCGCACACATGGCCCTTGTATTGATTCTTACTCAGGAGGTGTTTAGGTTGCATATGCATGTTTATAAAATGGTATACATTATCTTGTTTATGATACATTATATTAGCATGTATGTAATCTTACTTATACCCATGTTATTTAAATGGTTTTAATAATTAAATGCATATATAAGTTGTTACTTGTATAAAACATTCACTGAATCTGTTGTAGCTCACCCTCATCGTTATCTTTTCAGTATCGGATAGGAAGGAGAAAGAGAAAGCTTAGCTGCGAAACATTCTCGTACTTTTGTTGATGTAGGTGTTTAGTACTTTTTCGCATTTATTTTGATAAATTATACTATGTAACACCTTATGCTTAAACTTAATATTTAGATGGGTTCATACTTATAGTTAAGTATATTTTGTACTTTAGAACATTGGACTTGGAGGAAAAAAAAAAAATTTTCTTGTTGTTATTTTAGGTATGTTTTATAATGATGATCTTATGTATGTCCATGTGTTTGTTATTGTGTATTTAAGATTATGGTGTTCATTAAAAGGCTTATTGGGATGTCGTGTATGTTGAAGGAGAATATACACAAGGTTCCATATCAATCGTGACATCACAGCTCATGGGTCAAGACAACAATTCCATAGCCATCTAGAAAAAGATGGCAGAATTGTGGGTGTGGTTGCATGATAATAACGTTTAGGAAAAAGAAAGCATCATGAATAGCTTATTAGAAGACCTTTTTTTTCTTATCCAAGACTGCTATATATGCCGATATATACGAGCTCATGACGATGACCGCTATCTGAAGTATGAATCGATCTACGTAACATCATATCGTCTTTTACAGAAATGAAATCTCACCATTTCCTAATGTGACAATATATATCATCATATATAATATATGGATTGTAGCTTTATAGAACTTGGTGGCTTCTCATATATATATAAAAATAAAAAGTCAAATTATTTATGATTTACTTACTTTTTTTTCACAAGATTACAATCATAGCACATATACTACAACATCGTCATGAATCGCATTAATTTTGGAGAACATGCAGTCCAAAATTAAAAACTAGCAACCCCTACAAAGGCGATAAAGACACAAAGTAGGCACACAAGTCCTACGTGAGCATAGGCTAAAAAATTATGAAAGCCCTCAAGATCATAAAGATCTAACAATTGTCCCATTATTTTATTAGTAAATCTTTTTCACTTATAAAACGAGTGTCAATCAAGCACCCGTTGGCAATCATGATTTACTATTTTAAGTGTTATTTATTATTATTTTTTAAAGGAGTTTGTTAAATTGTTATTAAAATTAAAAGTGTTATTAAATTGTTTCTTTCTTTTATGATCCCAAATTAAGAAGAATAAGATCAATAGAAAGATGATCATAAGGAAATTGGGAGAAAGCAAAAGCATGCATGCGAGACTTATCCATATTCTGAAGTAGTTAAAAAAGAGTTGGGTGACATTTCAAAGTAGTTGTAGTGATATATACGTCATACCACTTTGGAATTAGTTCAAATATTGTCATGTTGAGCTCATCATCACTTTCTTTGTCTCTTTTCCCTTTCATAGCAATATTCTTTTTCATCTACTTTTCTTTGGGTTTCGTCTATTATATATATATATCTTCATTGGGACCATTTTCTTTTGTCTTTGTGGTACAAAAGAGAGTGTAAATTTAAAGTGTTGAATGCTGTTTTGTCTTAGTGGGTAACATGATTGATTGTAGCATGTGACATGACTTTAGTGTGAGCATGCATGGTTTATTATATATATATATATATAATTATGGTTATGTAAGCTTTATCATGACATTTATATGTTTTGGAGCTTTCCTATCTCTATATATTGCTATCCATCTTTAGAAAATCATAATGATTATTGGTTGATATTTTATTCTTTTGTGGATAGAATGAATAGACAAATGATATGTACTTTAGCTAGATGCATGCATGGTTAATTTAAACAAATAAATTGCTTTTCATATTTATAGTTGAATTAATTAATGAACTCTTTTGTCTCTATTTTCTTTTCATATTTCAAAAAATGTTTAAATAAAGATCACATCTTAGGACTTTAGCTTTTAGAAAAAAGGAAAATACTTTGAGGACTCAAGAAGTATACTCTACAAGTCCATGTTATATGTATTTGGGTAGTCCATGTTAATCCAAGCGACTTATGTGCTCGAAGTATACTCGACTTATGTTCTCGAGCCTTCTCGAGTGTACTCTGGCTACGTTTGGTATGCAATTTAAATACAATTTTTTGTATTTTAAAACAAAAATTGAAAAAAGTTACTAAAAATTTATTTGGTTTGATAAAATTTAAAAACTGTTTTAAAAAAAATGTTGAGAAAATAATTTGTTTTTAGATAACATACAAATGTTGTTTTTTGAGTTTTTCTTGTACTTAATGGCGCCCACATAAGCTTTTTTCTGCTTGATTTGTGTGAAATCTTGAACAGATCAAACAAGTTTTCCTTGTTTTTAAATTTAGAAAACAATTTTTGAATACGATACCAAACATAAATTTATAAACTATAAAATCAACTAAAAATGAGATTATATTCTATATTTTTAAATTAGATGTCAAACGAAATCTTAAAATCCAATCAAAGTTAGGTACTATTTAAACACACATTAATTTGGCCTTGTAGAACAGAACATATATATTATAAATGTTTAGTTGTATTAAATCAAACTCTTCACTCACTAATAAAAAAAAAGTAAAATATTAATGAAAAGAATTGTAACTTTTGTTTTAATATAAATCTAATTAACTTGATAAGATTTCTTTCTCCATATTCTTTGCATGTTTGTCTCCAATATCAAGCTCAAACAAGTCACAAGTTAAAAAATTTTAGCAATTTAGTAAAATTACAATAAAAAAAAATTTTCTACTTTAAAAAAAAATTAAGAAAAATTAATTTTTTTTAAAAGTATTTTTTTTTAAAATAGCTTCTTAAAAAAATACTTTGGGAAAAGCTTTCCCAAAGGAGGCCTTAACGATTAAAAAAATACAATCACAAGTCATTTAACTATATATAATCATTAGTTTAATATATATATATATATATTCTTTAATCATATAAATTATTCTGCAAAGAATAATATGACGTGGCACATGAGGAGCTCTGTTCCTGCAAATCTCTGCTATATACCTTTTTGTAGTGTAGAGGATGAAATGGTCCAGCTGTTCGAACCTTCTTCCGCATGTGTTGCTGTAATAAACTATTATTATTTTAAATAGGAATATAATCAAAATCGTATTGTTGACAAAAGTATCAGCGAAAATAATTAAATATTTATTTTGATTTACTTTACACCTCGGGCTTCCCGACAGATTTTACCTTTCTGCCCATCCTGTCACTTTGACTTTTGACTTTTGACCCACAAGATCACGTGACCTACTACGGTTCTAGCTCAAGATTGTGGTTAGTACAATTAAAAGTGTATGAACGGTGATATTGATTGATCAAAATCCTGCTTGAAGTCATTTTTGGTGGTTATTTTAATATCAATTACCACACTTAATAATTACTTGCTTAATTTTTCCTATTTTTAAATAATTAAGAGCAATGTTTGACATCAAATTAGTTACTATTAAATCATTCAATATTGTAAAAGAATATATCAATGTTTTTTTTATAAAAAAAAAACAAATTGGGTGGCTGGTCGGTTTGCACGCATCTGACTAATTTTAGAGGAATACAAGTCTCTAGTCCGCAAAGAGGCACTCTCTGAAATTTTTAAAAAATTTTCATCTCAACTCATATCTTAGAAAGGGCACAAATGAATGAAGGCTGAACTCATGATTTTAATAACATATATAATAATTTAAGGGAAAATCAATAATTCTTTTGATGTAGAGTAAGCTTAATATATTCATAAAATAAATAAAAAAAGTCAAAGTTCTTCAAGCCAAGAAAAGTACCCAAGAAAAGGTTGGGTACAGAAAAAAAAAAAAAAAAAAAAAAGGTTACGTTGAGCTTAGTTTAGTATCAAAGTACATTGAAATATTATAGTAGTATATAATTTGTTTCACCTATATAATCTAAAATTACATTATAGGTACGAACATGTGTCATATAACAAATTTTTTTTTTCTGAAATACAACAAAAAATATTTCATGCGTTTTAAAAATAACCCATATTTTTTTTCATCTTTTTTAAATATAGAATACCAAATAAGTTTAGCATTTTTAAACTTCCGAAATAATTTTCAAATATATTACTCATTTGTTTTTATTATATTTTTTCGAATGATCAAATTAAATTATATTATTATACAATGCATTTGTACTATTTTTGTCGACCACTTTAAAAACTTGTAGACAAATATATATATAGGCATTAGTAATTAAGTCTCTATTAATATGATGAGTAGGTTAGGGGTCACAATCTTGAAAAATTTAAAAATAAATAAAAATAGAAACAAAGAAACAAATAGATTTTCCTTGGCAGAGACAGCTTGTTGGGGTTGGAGAGAAATGACAATACATCGCTGTCAAAATATGATAGAAATCATAAATTGGACTTATCATTCTCAAAATAATTTAGAAAAATCTCAAACTCACATAAAAGTTGACCCAAATTTAGAGTAATTGATTCTTACATTTGAATTTGAATTTGATTTCTTATTTATTTATATGTTATAAAAAAATTAATTGATAGAAACTATCACTAAAATCAGGAAAAAATCAGGAAAAAAAACTCTATTAATGAATTCCATCATTTTTTAAAAAACATAATTCAAAATGTTAATTAGGTGATATTATATACTATAACATAATTTGAAAAAATTCAATGGTGTACAACTATTAGTGTGTTAAAGGATGTTTCAGAAAGTCTCATATCTTCTTTTAATCCTCTTTGTTGTTGCCTTGGTGTGGCATCAACGTATTATCTTATAATTAACACACAAGCACTTACTAAAAAAATAGCAAAAAGATAAGCCATTGCAAGCAGTAAGTGTTTTTATTGTATAATACAATAAATAATCTATATATCTAATATATTTCTTAATAAGATCATATATAGTATACAATTAAAATATAAAATGATAAAAATAAAACATAATTAAGATTCAAGAGTATTATATAATTAGATAATATATTATACATACATATACACACGTACAAACTTATATATATATATATATATATATATATATATATATATATATATATATATACCAAATATATTTTATTAAATATATTCTCTAAAAGTATGTAGTAGGATTAGATATAAATATATAATGAATTTAACTAAATTATAATAAGGGTTGAGCTCAAATTATGAAAAAAGAAAATATATTATTTAACTACATACATAAATTAACATATATTTAAGATAAATTAAATAAATAATATTTTTAATTTATATGTTTTATTTAATTATTTGACTAAAATTTATATTTTATTATAACTAATTTAATCTTAAAATACATATTTGATTATATTAGTAGTCCAACAAAATTGATCCAATGGCCCATCCTTACTATAAGATATTATTCTCATACACAACAACATATTTCCTTGGGATCCAAGAGGCCCCACTACATAACACGCGTAATGGATAGAGACGTTGAGAATCTTTACTTCCTTATTACAACAACTCTTATCACAATATAGAAGAACAAGAAGAAAACGAAAAAAAATGCATAAAGGCTGGCGCTTTGCTATAGTAAGTTCTAAGTTGGTTAGCTACTAGCACTAGCAGCAACAGCAGCAGCTCCTCACGTTTGTCATATGAATCTCTTGGAATCAAAACTACATTTTAATTAGTAACAGTTTTTATTTCTCCTAAACTTCGTCCGGGATTCGCGTGCCTGATCACGCTACCCACAATCCCAAACTTAATCCAAAATATTATTAGTAATACTTAAAGAAAAACTCTCTTTAACTCCAATATTTAGTTTTCAAAAAAAAAAAAAAACTCCAATATTTAAATATCCATCTAAAGCTCCGCCTGACATTCTTTCTTATGCTTTTTTTTTTCGATTTTTTCAAAGCTCAGTACAGGGAGTGTTTAAGAGTTACAGATCTCACTGACCCTTTTTGATTTTTGGTGTGTTTTGTTTAAAATTGTTTAAAGTTTGAGAAGATGGGAGGTGGGTGTTGTTGGGTTGTGTTGATTGTTGTTGGGTTTATTATGTTGATTTGTGGTGATGGGCATCCAATGGAGGATCTTGTGGTGAAATTGCCTGGTCAACCTCATGTGGATTTCAAGCAATTTGCAGGGTACATTGATGTGGATGAAAAATCTGGGAAAAGCTTGTTTTACTACTTTGTTGAAGCTTATGGAGATGCCCACAACAAGCCCCTTACTCTCTGGTTAAATGGAGGTTTTTTGCTCTCTTTTCTTTTTCTTTTTGTTTTTCTCTGAAATGGAGATGACTTTCATTTGAAATATCTGATGGGTTCTGTTAGAATTTGATTTTGAATGCATTTTGCGTCCAAAGTTCTAGAGACAATTACTCTGGTTCAGTCTCAAATGACTTTTTTGAGGAAAATTGAGATCTTATAATCCAATTCCTGTGGATTTTCTCTTTACCTCTTTTCTTAGTTCACTGTCAAGACTTCAGATGACTTATTTCTAAAAGAAAAAAAGGTCTGATTTCAACGTTTTTTCTGTCTTAGTAAGCCTTCTGAAATCATGAAGATAGATGATACTTTTTTTTTTTTTTTTATTAAATTCATACCCCTTTTTTTTTTATTTATAAAAAAAAAAAATGCTAAGTGTTACATTTGGTAATTGGTATAAGTAATTTAATGTTGAAGAAAACCAAAAGTTGTGAGGCTGTGGATCAGTGAGTGTTCCCATGATTAATACTGTTCTTGTTTCCAGGCCCTGGTTGTTCCTCCATTGGTGGAGGTGCATTTACAGAACTTGGGCCATTCTTTCCAAGAGGAGATGGTCGGGGCCTTCGAATAAATCACAAATCATGGAACAAAGGTTGGTTTTACTTCTATACTAAATTATATATATACTTCTGTTTGATCCAATAATATATATTTTAGACTTTTCCACTCATTTTCTTTTGTTTTTTTTTTCTCCCTCTCATCATTCAGTATCAAATCTCCTCTTTGTTGAGTCTCCTGCTGGAGTAGGATGGTCTTATTCAAATACAACTTCGGATTATATATGTGGCGATGCTTCCACCGGTAAGACACACATTTTCTTCTTATTCTTATACT
Organism: Paratinospora sagittata; assembly: GCA_035771175.1. Taxonomy (NCBI): domain Eukaryota; kingdom Viridiplantae; phylum Streptophyta; class Magnoliopsida; order Ranunculales; family Menispermaceae; genus Paratinospora; species Paratinospora sagittata. Next base: position 7,786,663 of record JAYMFD010000012.1, on the reverse strand, counting down.
TTGCCAGTATATAATTAATTGATAACCAAGTTCCAAGTTAAATCACATGAAATCCCCGAATAGTCACATATATTAGTATAAACTTTCCATGGAAAAATCTATTGATTTTCATCTGACCCTTTTCAAATTCGATCTTGGCAGCTAGGGACATGCATTTGTTTCTGATGAAATGGTTCGAAAAATTTCCCGAGTACGAGACTAAAGACTTTTTTCTTACCGGAGAAAGCTATGCAGGTATAAGATTCTGAACATGACTACACATTTCTCTTCCTAATTATAATTTTTCCGTGACCCTTCTCTACGAGGAAAAAGAAGTTGTGTTTTCTAGGTATTTGCTGTGAGAAACCCATAAAAAAAAGACACTTATCCTCTTTCAAAAAAGCTGTGATTCAAAATCTCAAATACAACTTGGAGTAATTCAATTCATTATTTGCTTCCCACCCATTCTCACTTTCTCAGTGGCTTATTCTCAGGGCATTACATTCCACAATTGGCTGATGTTCTACTGAAACACAATGAGCATTCAAGTGGTTTCAAGTTTAACATCAAAGGCGTAGCCGTAAGTATAGCTGCAAAAATTAATCAACATTTTCCCTTGATGTTTTTATGAAAAGATATACTACTTTATATGTCTATAGCATATTTATCTTTCAATATTTCTCTTTACAGATAGGGAATCCACTTCTCAACCTTGACCGGGATGCTCCTTCAACCTACGAATATTTTTGGTCCCATGGGATGATCTCTGATGAAATTGGCCTCAAAATTATGAATGAATGTGATTTCGAAGATTACACTTTTAGCAGTTCACACAATGTTAGTGTTCAATGCAACGAAGCTATGAACAAGGCAGATCAGATTGTTGGTGATTACGTAAACAACTACGATGTAATCCTTGATGTTTGCTACCCATCTATTGTTGAACAAGAATTACGACTTCGTAAAATGGTATTAATTTCTTTATTATTCATTCGTGCTTTTTCTATATCCATTTGGTTGCTTTGCTCTAAAAAAATTTATTCTTGTTATGGAATTCTGAATGGCCAGGTTACTAAAGTAAGTGTTGGAGTAGATGTGTGCATAACCTATGAAAGGCGTTTCTACTTTAACCTTCCCGAGGTTCAAATGGCTCTCCATGCAAATAGGACTAATTTACCGTATAGCTGGTCCATGTGCAGCGAGTAAGTATGCTTTTTTTATCTTTCTTTGCCATGTAATAAACCATCTCTGATTCGGGTCCTTTCAATATTTTGCTTTGCTCAGTTCTATTCTGATAATTCAAATATTCATCTAAAAACCCCACCCCCACCAAGGAGAAGGCTTAATGCTAAGCATGGAACTTGAATGGTCACTAGGGGCATCTCCTGCTCGGGCCACCAGGAGTCCAAGGGATTAGCTAGGCCAAGCCTGGATACCCTCTGTTCAAAGAAAATAAAATTCCATCTAAAAATCATCGATTCTACTAAAGCTACTCTAGTTATCTCCTGTTCATACAAGCCATGAAGGACATTCACTTCGAAGTTGTTTCAGATTTTACAAGAAAAGATATATAATAAATAACTTGCATTTTTAGATGAGATGATTTATGTTTCTGCTGAATGGGAACAGTGTATTGAAGTATAGCGACACTGATGGAAACATCGACATCCTTCCAATCCTTAAACGAATAATACAACACGGCATACCTATCTGGGTTTTCAGGTGAGCCTTTCTCGTAGGGAAAACGATTGGTTTCTAATTGTATATTTTTATAATATGATGATAAAAGTATATTTTCCTAACTGTAGTGGAGATCAAGATTCTGTTGTACCACTGTTGGGCTCTCGAACGCTTGTTCGCGAACTTGCTCACAATATGGGGCTCAAAACAACTCTCCCATATGGAGCTTGGTTTTATAAAGGACAGGTACTTCTATCTTGTTTATTTCTTCCTCTCCATCATATGATCTTATAGACTCATGTGTTGTATTTTGCAATTTTATGTATGTTCCCTTTTCAATTCTTGAATAGGTTGGAGGTTGGCAAATTGAGTATGGAAATTTATTGACCTTTGCTACTGTAAGAGGTGCTGCTCATATGGTACCCTATTCACAGCCCGCAAGGGCTTTGCGGTTGTTTAGATCATTTGTCGCCGGACAGAGACTACCCAATACAACATATCCTGCTATAGATGATTGAGAAAGATCCAAAGAGTTAACCGAAATAATGAGCGGCTCAAGCTGCTTCACACATTCCTTCTTTTAGATTATCCTCTTTTTAAAATTTTTTTTTTTTTTGAATAAAACAACAATTTGGAATTATTTAGACGAATTTTAGAAAATTGGATTCAGGGTAGCATCTTGTTCTTGATTTATGAAGGTAATCAGAAATTCAGAATAGAAATGTCAAAAATCAAACTCATGATTCAATATGCTGATATAATTTGATTCAGGGTGAAGTGAGTGTTGCTGTTAACATACTATATAGTTACTGCTATACACAATGTTATATTTGTTCTTTGCTTATTTTCTACATTTTCATGGTGAAACTCACTTTTCTGTCAAATAATAACATCCTATAATGATATAAGAGCTTACCCAGTTTGTTTGAATATTTTTACAAGGATAGCATGGGCAACATTCACTCATTTTTCCCTCCCTTCAATTCTTAGAATCAGTATGTATTGTGGATTCTTTTATCAGATATAATCTATCCTGCATTATAAAAAGAATCAGTATGTTATTTTAACGCAAAAAGAAGCTATGTAAGTATTTTATGCATTTGGATACACAAACATTACATGCAATAATGCGTGTATGCGCTGTTTTTTTATAATTTGTTGAAAAATTAAAAACAAAATTTTGCAAGTAAAATTGAAAAAATAAATAAATTTTAAAATTTTATTAGTAGTATTTCTTCGTGAAAAAGATATAAATATTTATTAATACCAATTAAATTAAAGGTAACATAAAAATGTAAGAAATAGTAACACGAAAATTATTATTTTTACGATAGAAGAATTACAAAAATAATGACGAAAATAGAGAAACAGGAAAAGAAGGAGAAGAAGAAAAGAACCAAAAGGCATAAAAAGAATAAAATTACAATAAAAAAGCTAACTATTGTAGAAATAAATGAATTGACATGAGGAATAAGTAACTTTAATCTTCTTTAAGTTGATTTAGAGGCTTACATCTTAGAAATCCAATAATTTGTAATCTTTAAGACCTAAAGACTCAATAATGATCAATAGAATTGGGCTAATATCTTAAGAGTAATGCTATATATATATATATATGTTAGGTGTCAACACTATTTTTTGACACTGATACTCAGCTTCCCTTAAATGTTGCGCAACACATGCTCATCCTTCAAACATCCAAGGGTGCTGAGATATTGACACTCGAAGTATACATAAAGCATTTTTCATATCTTAAATCTACAAGATCCTAATCGTAGGATTTGGATTAAGATCCAACCCTATACCTCACTTCAAAAAAGATAATATATATTGGGATATAGATTATGCAATTGTAGGATCATAAGATTCTATCAATCCAAATCATGATTCTAATAACTATGTTTTAGTATGTTAATTTGCATGCTTAATATCTAAACTTAATACCATAACAAAGCTGTAACACCTTGTAATTTTAGTTAAATACATACATTGAAATACACGTATATCGAGATATATAATACACGTATTTTATACGTAGGAGCTAAATATACGCTTGATAATATACATATTTTATACGTATGAGCCAAATATACGTGTGTATGATTAGTAAAGAAAGAAGATGATTAATTTATGGGGTTGGCTAATTAAATATGTGAATTGAGTGTATAGAAGAAGAAAAAGAGGAATAAAAGAAGGAAAAAATAAAATAACAATTAAGTACTGTTCATTTGCGGGTACTGTTTACGGAACAGTACCATCAACAGTACTCGCATGTAATAAAAAAAAACGACGAAAAAATCAAAACAACCGAAGTTGCTGGAAGGAGAGAAACAGAAGACAAAGGAAGAGAAGAAAAAGGAGAAACGCGGGATTCGCGTCAAATTCGGACCTGCGGTAAGTGATTTTCACTCTCTTTCATCGTGAAATTACTATCTAAGCTAGATGTAACGATTCTAGAGGAGTAATTTTGACTGTTGGAGCCGTTTTACGGCGTTTTCAGAAATTGGGGTTTTGACCCAATGTGAATGACAATTCGCTAGAAAGGTAGAAAAACACTCCTTAGACGGTAGGGACTCTAAATATGTGGTTAGATTCCATTTCATGAGTTTTTGAGACCGTTTGACAATTTTAATACAATTTACATGTTTCGAATAAATAGTGACGAATAGTCTATAAACAGTAATGTAAATAGTAAACAGTGATGTGAATAGTAAACAATGAACAGTAAATAGTGATATGAATAGTCTATAAATAGTGATGTGAACAGTAAATAGACAGTGATGTGAACAGTGATGTGAATCCAATAGAACTCTATTTTCACTGTTCTTTCTTGTGGAAATATCTATATTGACCACAGAAACGAGATAGTAGTTGTTTTAACTATTTATGAGTCATAAATTGATTTATTATTAGTGATTTGAAGTGAGTTGAAAAATTAAAGATGTATGAATAAATGAAATTAAATTATGGAGTGATTGTGACAGATTAAATTCGTTGGATTTAAATTGGAGCTGGACTCGAAAGCGACGATGATTGAGTTTAAGTTGAACGTGTTGTACTGTGAGTATAGTTTCCTTGATTTGGTTCTTGTATGACATTGTACACATATAAAATGTTTGATTGTATGCATGTTATATTTATATATAATGCATTGAGTTTTATGTATCATGCAAACTAATTTTAGCAATTGGAGTTTGTAATGATGAGGTTTTGCGAGTCCTCACTGTCATTTCGTTAGGAATTAGACCCGGATGAGGTTTTGCGAGTCCTCATTGTCAGTAGGTCTGTCCTAACAAGAGTTGGGATCCTTAAAATGACTGTGCATTGGGTAATGAGAGGTTGTGGCTACCTTGTAACGGCCATACAAGGGTTAGACTCGCTCTCTTGCCTTGAGGAGGAGGGAGATTGTGCATTGTGTTATTGAAAACTCATGCAATTTATGTTGTTGACATGTATAATATATTCGTTGAATGATGCATGTGTTGAATAAGTGTTTGAAATGATTTTAAATGTCATATTTCTCTAAATATATATAATTGTCATCTCAAGAACTATATTCACTGAGTTGTTGTTTGCTCACCCCATTTCCTCAAATATTTCAGATATTGAGTCGAAGTGAAAAGGAAACTCCGTGAGTGATAATCACGTGAGCTTTCGTCTGGTATGTGTATGTACGCTTGGAGGAAATAGCTTATATTATTAGTTTGATATGTATACTTATCACACATTATATATATATGTGTGTGTATTATCATGTAGATGAGATGTGTGGGCATATATATAGCTTAATATATTGGATGATGAAATGAAAATGTGATGCATGAATGAATGAAATGATTATAGAGATCTATATTGGATTGATTTGTGGTATATTAGGAAAAAAATTTCTATAAATGTTGGGAAGGATTGTGAGACTACGTGAAGGCTGACAGTGTATTATATACTATATATAGATATGTACAGTGTATAGTATACTGTGCCGGTCATGATATCAGCCTACGTCAGGGACGTCGTGACAAAAGCTCTCATACCAAGTTAGAAATCACTAGACCAAAATTTTTTTTACCTATAGTTGAAATTCCAACTTTTGTATCTTCCATTTCCATTTTGCAAGCTTTCTTGTTCAAGATGCTTAGGTAGTTGCCTTCAATTTTCTCATCACCCAAAGAGTTGTGATGTGATAAGCCATCTTCCTTTTAGAATTAATGATTTTTCTTATGTCTAACGATAGTTACTTTTTCTATTTTATCAACCACATATATGGCTTTTGTTTATTTATTTATTTCATTCACTACTTCTCATTGTCCTCAAGCTTGCCAAATACAACTGTTACACCAGTTCATGTTCAAAACACTAAACCCAGGCCATATCTATATCTATATTTATACTATTTATAATGTGTCACTTCTTGGAGATATTCCTAAATTACTTATAAATTTTTAAAATTTTATTATTTATTAAATTTAAATATTGGGAATAGTATAGTAATAAACTACTAATAATTTATCGGGTTATACTATTTTTGCAATAAACTCAAAATACCCTTCTTTTTTTTAATATAAAAATTTGACACATCTATAAGATATTAAATTAAAAAAAGGATAGTTTCGAAACTCTAGCAATATATTCCTCTTAAATTATAAGATTTGCAGTTATTTTTGGAACTATAGTTATATCTTCTTTCTAAATTATAGGAATTATAATTATCTTTCACTTTTACTCTACGATCTTTCTTAATTATATTGGTCCCTAACTTTAAAAAAAAAAAAAGAATTAAAATTATAATTTAATTAATGTATTCTTTAATTCACATACGCTCGTGGACTAGTTATTTATAGTAAAAAAAATATCAAAACTCACCGGATCATATATTTAGTACATATTCCTAAACTACCTTTAGTTTACCAAAAGTTTACCTTTTTTTTTTTTTTTTTAGGAAACCAAAAGTTTACTCTTAATTAAATTTAAGATATAGGAATAATATTGTAATATGTCACAAATAAATTGGATCTTAAAAAGTATATTTATGGGTAATTTGGTAAAAAGATGCTAAAAGATTTTTTTTTTTTTTTAGAAATTTTAGTCCCCTTTTATTTATTTTATTTTTTTACGTGCATGTGAACTAGTATATGTATGTTTTAAATGTAATCAAATAAGTTTACTGCCAAATCTCTCACCTTGTAATTTAAGTTTAAAGTAAATAATAATAATTTTTATCATCCTATCTTAAAGCTCACAGGCGCGCGTGCGCACACATAGATACATATTTAAGATAGGATGATAAAAATTATTATTTTTTACTTTAAATTTACATTACAAGGGAGAGAGAATTGGCAGTAAACTTATTTGATCACATTACAGAGAATTTAACTGTCCCTCATCCTGAAGCCATCCTCTGGAACTCCTTGTCATCATTTTTGTCATCACTATATTATTGCTTGAAAATTTAAAATATAATTTTACCAATATAAAGGTTAATATATTAATTTTTCAAAATAAGTACTCTACTATCCACTTCTTAGGACAAATTAGCAATTCATTAGTTATATCATTTTTTTTACATATATTTATTTTAATTAAAATCAAAACTTACCACATGTAATGCATATTCACATATATTAGTTATATAATAAAGAATTTTGTATGCTTACACTATTTCTTTTTTAGAACTGTCAAAAATAAAAATAAAAATATTATGATTATTTTTTATGAGAGAAATTAGGATTTGACTCACTAAATTAGTGTTCATTAATTAACTTAACTTAACTTAACTCATCAAAGCTCTTTTTTTTTTCAACTTAATGATATCAACTACTTGAATCTGTTTCCTTCGCTCTAGTTTATCAGGGCTAAGTTAACATCTATATTCGAAGCGATTGTATCTTTTTTTTTAATTATCTTTATCCATAATATTTCATGTCTTTCTATACCTCAATCTTTATTACAAATTATTAATAGGACAGTCATCTTCCTAATTAGTACATCTAGAAAAAGTCTTTGTTTCATGTGTTCAAACCACCTTATTCAATATATCTCTTATTTTATCTCCAATTAAGAGCACTATTTCTAAACATTTAGTGTTCGCTTATCAAGAACCAATATTTTTTAAAAACAAACAAATAAGTAGTTTTTTTTTTTTTTTTGGTCTATACCCCTCGGTGTCCCCACAAACGCCTTTGCTAAGACGAGACTATTCTGAAGTCTGAAACTGCATAGGTTGTTGTGCGTCCCTTCTCAAAATGAGACGATAAATATAAATACAAACTCGAATTCGAAATCCAAACCTCACCCCTCAACCTACTCGTTCAAGGATATTCTATTACCATCAAATTATAATTGTAGGGACTGAGTCCTAATTTTTCATATTTGATAAGGAAACACTCTTAAAAATACCATTTTCTTGAAACCAGATTTAGGGCATGCATAGAGGGTTTGATAAGAAATAATTGATGTGAAGAAGCTTCAGTCAATCAGTAAATAATAACAATAAAACAACAATTTACACACACCACCTTGTCAATCAAACATCCTACTCTTAAGGTTCAAGCATAAGAAGTGTTTTTCAATGCAATCAAAGCCAGCCCTCAAAATCTTAGCATGAGAAGCAAGTTAAAAGAAACTTACAAGTCTCAGAAAATAAATAAATATATACATGTTTATATATAACCATTCTCTCCATACTTCTACAAATAGAAAACACCATCACCCATCTTCTCCATCTCCTACTAAACTCAAACACAAGTACAAATTCAATCTATCTCCACTGTTCAATCACCCTTGAAATTTTCCATAACATGGCTCAAAACTATGGCTTCCCTTATTTTTTCCCACCACCACCTCAATCTTTTCCATCCACTCCAAAATTTTCACCACCCAATAATCCCAAAACACCACCACCTTCAACTGTAAGACCACCACCGCCTCCTCGTGTTGCACCACCACCACCATCTCCGGCGGCAAAACCGCCACCTCCATCTCCTATCCGGCCAGCGCCTCCTCGTCCCATTGCTCCACCACCTCCACATGTCACTCCAACACCACCAGCACCATCCCCTTCAGGACATACGGCTATCATAATCGTTTTTGTCTCATTGGGTGGCCTCTTCTTCTTAGCATTTCTTGCAATGGCTCTTTTTTGCTGGCTGAAGAAGAAGAAGAAGAAGATGATTCAAGAAACGGATAAAATAGACATGGATGAACATTTTAAGATTCATGAAGCTATTGTACCTGGCCCGCATGGTCGTCCACAAACTGTGATACTGTCCGTTGAAGATGATGTCCATATTCATGAAGAAATAAAGAAGAATGAAATGATCAGTGAAGGTTTGCGTGCTAAATCTGCTGATATTGATGAAGCGCGAGCAAAGTATGCAGATAATGGGGCAGCCTCTTCGACCTCCAGTCATCACCTTATTGAGCATAAGCACTGAGATTAAAGGTCATTTTACTTGATCAGCCAAGACTGCCTCAAAAATTATATAACGTGTTCCTTCAACAAAAGTCATCTGCGTTCAAACACTATAAGATGCCTTTTAATTTGTTTCAATAATTTGATGGAATAAAAGTTGATTCGTTGTGTTTGTTCAAATTTCTGATACTGAAAAGAACCCCCAATGACCAAGAAATAAATAGTATGAAGAAAAGTAATGGGCTTCTTGATAACGTCATTGTTGGGGTTTGATATGTTTAAAGGATGTAACCAACCATCACTAAAAAGTTACAGTAACTTTAAACAGCGATCAAAATAAAAGAAGTTTTTGGGACTTTTTCTAACACTCTCTTACTACATCGTAGTGCATTTAGAACGGGATTTGATTGGTGATCGAACAATGCACATACAACATAAAAAATAAGATTTCTTCAACTCAAATCGAGTCATTTAAGTTTAAATGAATGTTTACAACCAGGATATGCAATGGTTAAATGCAGTGAGTAGAGTTTATCAATGAAACTGACATTATAGACCAACAATTACAGCTTGCAAGAATGTCTAATCCGATAACATAAGGGTGGCATGATACGATTCAAAAGCTGAGAAATGAAATACTACTAATCAAAACAAGCAGTATAAGCAAGAAGTGTCCAATAATTGAGTGTCAAATTTTCAGGCAAATTAATCCTTTCTCATTGAAAAAAATTCCTATGAGCAGCATGAAAAAAAAATGACAAGAAAGCATAGATAAAAGGCACAATCTTACCATATCTGTCTGGAAGCACATGGAAAATAACCTTCCACTTATTATCGAACAGCTGCTGTACCTCCTAGAGTGTCTCCTTTGACAATAGTGAATCTTGTTCATATGCACCTTTGACCATTTTAGTATATCTTCAAAGTAACATTTTACGTGTGAATTTCCATATATTTGAGAAATCACTTGAACCTGTATTATCTTTTGTTGCAGATTCCACTAAAGAGATTTCTTTCTACCTGTCTTACGCCAAAAATATCCAATTCCCCATGCAGTCATTTATACCAACCACTATGTTTCTCATAAATAAACATTTTTAACTATCCATAATCCAAGGGAAACATCATTCTCTTAACCATCCTGTCTAGTGCCTCATATACCATCTTCATTTGTGTATGAGAAATGTCACCCTGATAGAAAGTACATACTTTACCTTCAATTGAAATCCAGCTACACCCAGGTTTTATAACTAAACCCAGTTCTCTCATCCTCAATCTAATCCTTAAGATGCCATCCCATCTACCAGCAGAGTGATATACACTACACAATGCAATGTAGTTACTAGAATTTCCAGCCTCCAATTCAAAAAGGCGATATGCTGCAACTTCTCCGATCTCCACATTCTTGTGGATCCTACATGCACCAAGTAGAGCACCCCAAACACTTGCCGATGGCTTTTGTGGCATCTTCTTTATCAACCCTAGTGCTTCCTCTAGATGCCCATATCGGCCTAAAAGGTCCACCATACAAGCGTAGTGTTCCGCGCTGGGTTCCATGCCGTAATTTGAAGTCATTGAGTAAAAAATCCTCCTACCTTGATCTATAAGACCTGAATGGCTACAACTGGCTAAGATCGCAGTGATTGTCACACAATTTGGTTCATGTCCAAGAATTCTCATTTTGTCAAAAAGAACCAAAGCCTCCTCGCCTTTTCCATGAACCCCATAGCAAGAGATCAATGTAGTCCAGGTGATTAGACTTAAATCTAACATATTATCAAAAACCTTTTGTGAATCACACAAGTATCCACACTTAGAATACATATCAATCAAACAATTCCCAATCACAATATCTTCACTAAAGACAGAATTTTTAATTACTTGCCCATGAATTTCCTTCCCTTTCAACAAGTCTCCTTCTCTACCACAGGCACTTAAAATGCTCGAAACCGTCCTCGAATCCATCATAACTCCTTCCCCCTGCATCTTCTTAAAATACCCCAACGCTTCAACTGAAAACCCAGCCCTTGCAAACCCTGAAATCATTGAATTCCAAATGACAACATCTCTAACAGGCATTTCCACAAACAGTAAATGGGCATCAAGCAATTTACCACATTTTGCATAAAAATCCAAAATGGAACACCCCATAACAACATGACCCATGAGCCCAAGTTTGATAACCAAGCCGTGAAGCAATTTCCCCAGAATTGTAGTAGTAGTAGTAGAATCACCAATCCCTGCACAAGCCTTGAACAGTGAAGGCAAAGTGAAGTGATCAGGCTTAAGACCCTCCTTCAAAAACCAACTGAATATTCTTAAAGAATCATGGTAATTAGAATTTTGGACGTAAGAAGAGATTAAAATGTTCCAAGAGTGCATATTTCTTTCGGGTATTTCATCAAACACTTGTTGGGCGTCATGAAGACGGCCACACCTTGAGTAGACCAATAAGAGATCGGTTTGAAGAGTGGTGTTGGGGAGAAAGCCATTTACAAGGATTTGGAGATGGGTCTGCTTGGCTTGGCTAATGGCTGAGAGAGGAATGCAGCTTCTGAGAAGGTTTGACAAAGCAATGGTATTTAATTGTGCCATTTTCTTATGTTTGAAGGTTGGTAAAGAAAATTTGGGGAGGGGCTAGAAGGATTCTGAAATTTTTTTAAGCTTGAAACATGATCTCTCTACTGAAAAAAAAAAAAAGAAAAAGAAAAAAAAAAAGAAAAAGAAAAGAAAGAAACAGAGATTACCTTTTTTTTTTAATTATTATTATTAAACAAGTTTAGGTGAGGGAGGGACCCTACTTCACGACTGGGACATCTAGAAAATTTACAGTAGGTAAGGACTGTTGGCACATAGGCGAAGAATTGACTGAACCAATTGAGTCAACCCTAATTAGCAAGAAATATCACATTTAATACACCATTAGATTGTCTTAAACTATATCTAGTACATAATTTAAGACAACTCAATATACATTGATATTCTAATAATATATATTATGAATGTTACTTTAACATTTTTCAAACAAATGTTAATTTAATTATAAAAAGTACAGCCAATTACACTGCCTATATGTTATTCGTAGTGTATGATCATCTACAACAGCTTAGTAATATGTTGCACTCTTCTTCTTTTTTGTAGTTAAATAGTATTTCCCAGAAAAAAAAAAAAACTAAAATAATTAAAGTTAGAAAAACTCTATAGTACTTAAAATATGTAATCGAATTCCGCATTGTAAGAGCTCTAGCAACTGTTGGATATCTCTACTTTACCTCTATATGAGCTCCTAAAAATGAAACATCTTCTCACAATGGAACTTGAGTTATAAGGTTTTGATAAAAATAAAATAAAATTTTTAGCTTATTTTATTTCCCCAATTTTTACTAGATGTATCAATTTATTAGCATACTTTTCAAATAGTCTAATTTAACCCGACCTTAACATTTTTTTTTATATTTTTTATAAATATTAATAATATAGTTATCAAACCAGCATGAGATTGGTGCCATTAAACCTGCAAGATAGGAAACTATTGAGAAGCCTGGATTAATGGGGACGAAGTAAACCATCTTTACAAGGGTAGTTTCTACATCCATCAAAACAGAAGACCATTTGAGATATAATGCACAACAGAAGACCATTTGAGACAAAACATCTTCCTCTAAATCAAAACTCTGTTTACAGCTTTACTGACAAAAAAATTACAAGAGATTACAACTATTTCTAGTCAATTGCCATGGGAGTGATGCGCCTCTTTGCGGGTTTATTTGAGACAGGCGTCTGATTTGTGTTCCCCGATGCTTGTTTCAACTCATTCCCTTCATTGCTCATTCCTCTGTTAACTGTTTCCTTAACTTCAGTAGCAGGTAATTTTACATTTTCCTCCGGCATCTGGGCCGCATGAGTCTTATTATTCTCTTCTTCCTGACCTTGCCTAGTTTCTTGTCCTGGAGCAGGTTTAAAGCATACTCATGTTAAAGGAACTGGAATGTGAGAAATGGCAAGATACCAATAATACAGGAGAGAAAAGCCCTACATTTTCTTCGCCAAGCAATGGAATGTACTACTCGATGCATATTCATTAGTGTAATATGCTAAATAAACTCAACAAAACTCAAAACTCAAACAAGTGATGTGGCATCATCTACAACACTCAACACTCAAATTTAAAATTTGAATGATAAAAGCATCAATAGTGTAGATAATGCCGCATCACATGTTTGAGTTTTGAGTTTTTTGAAAGTTTATTTAGCGTTACCCTTCGTTATTGTGCTCAACTGATGTAAACATGCATTTTATAATTTCTAGAAATAATTGGGTTTCTTTATCAATAGGAATTACCAGTGTTACCCAGACTCGTTACTTTAGCCCGATGTACCCGTGTCCAACACTTCATGATACGACATAGGTATGAGATATGCGTCCGATACTTTAGATTTTGGAATATAATTATGCGGAAGCTCCAATGGAAAGAAGAGAGCATGCAATTTGAAAGAAAATAATGACTTGTGACAATTCACTTTTTAGCCAAGTCCTCGTATCCTAAAATTTGAAAATAAACAAGTCAGACCACTAGATATATCTAGAGGTACCCAACACCTATACTCAAGTCTAGGTAACATAAACTACACATATGAGAACCATACATAACAATTACCCAGTATTTCATCAACTTTGGCTTACAACTTCTATTTTCTATCAAAATTAGAAGGTTTTATGCAAAAAGACTGAAAAAAAGAATGAAATGATTGAAAGTATACATGATAAAGATTTTTTACGTTAGTATCACGAAATGAAACAAACTGCCTAAAAATTTATACGTAGCAGATGCAAGCAAAAGAGCTAGAGCCAATTAGAGACCTAAAAAAAGGAATCAAAAATATTGTACATTGTATCAAAAACATGTATTCCACCAAAAGTATATATCCAAAAACTGAATTAGGAAAACAAACCTTGTGGAGGGATAGGTGATCCAAGTTCACCACTTTCAAATTCTATTAGTGTACAAAAGCCATCTTGAGAGGACAATGCCAGATATTTGGCATCAGGTGACCTAGAAAAAATAGAAATACAAAACTAAGAAAGTCATAGAAAAAGTTCTATGTAGTTGTTAAAAAACTATGCACCAAACACAAATAATATGACGAGAATTTAAATTTACCATGCAATATCTGTTATTGCTGCATAATGTAGTCCAGCCAAGACTGCTATAGGAGCAACGCTCTCTGTATCATAGATGTATAGAGAGTTCAAAGTGGCCACCGCAAACACAAATCGATGAGGGAGTTTGAAGAACCTGGCTGCTCAAGTGACTAGAGAAAGTTCAGTCACTTTAACATCAAATTGCAGAGCTGATTTATAGATAACAGAGTAATGCAGAATGTGTTAAACTACCTGAGTCAGAACCTCGCAGGCTAAAAGCAACAGGACAGAAACGTACTGCAATGACAGGTTTGCCAGCAGCAGGGAGGTGTAAAGCAGGCCTGCAAATGGAAATGAAATAAATATTGAGAATTAAAAGGAAGTATAACACATCAATCTGAAAACTTTCTCCTTTTGTTTGATGCAGCTCAAGAAATAAGAAAAAGAAATAGAGAAGATGAGAAGAAGAGAAGAAGAAAGAACACAAATCATATTCAATCAACCATCTTTCTGCAGCCCTATTGTAGACTATTTACATACACTCACGTAAAAGAGTTAGACTCACAATAGAACCATTAATAAAAGTCCTAATCAAGTAGAACAATCAGAATGCTAATCCTCTCAATAAAACAATTAGACTTTCCACCAACTATAAATATCTAGAATTCTAGAATTTTATTGTACAAAGAACATAAAATCCTATTTATTAATTAATCCTCATCATTCTTTCTGCTTCTTTTACTTTTAAAACGGCAATTTTGTTGAGAATCCGGTCTTCTTTTTTTCCCATGGAAACCTCATGCCACACAACAGTTACATGACCCCATAAACTAATTATACCATTATGGAAGGAATGACACGAAAGTAACGCACATCAGAAGTTCATTTCATGCATCAGCAGGAAGGGGATGGAAGAAGTATAGTTCCCTCCATCAATGAAGCTAGGTCATCCTTTACATGCTATTTGTACCAGTGCAGTCAAGGCATCAAGGAAATGCCTATACCATTTACCTAATTTAGGCAAGGTGGTTCCTGATCAACCCTATGCGATAAAAGTTAAATAGATCTCATAATCTATAGACATAATACTTTTACTCGGAATATTAAGTAATCTTAAGGTTATGAAAATTATACAACTTAAAATATTTTTTCAACTTGAAGCTCAAAGAATAGCTATACAATCTTAAAATGCATCTTATTTGCTAATTTGCTAATTTGCTAGTCAAAAAATAATTTCTAAAAAAGAAAAGAAAACAAGATTTTTTAAAGATAAAAAAAGTATTTCTGGTTTTGGTTTATATATTTGCTACTCAATAATAGATATAAATAGAAGAAAAGGTTCAGATATCCTTTTCACACCTCTTTAAAATGTTTATGAATTGTAGCAAAGAGCTTAACATTTTATAAATTATAGAGGAGCCCACTATCTGCCTAGAGAAACCGTCCAAAGTGAAAAAGCCTAGATAATGTCTTACCTACAATAATTTGTTGGTGAATGGTAGGTCGAGGGGCAAAATCGATGGTGAGAGGGATTTGAGATAGGGCAATCCTTTATCCTTTTTTTTTTTTGAGAAGAAATAGCTCCATTTTTACAAATTGCCCTCCCATGGGTGTCTGGCCCACCTTTAGTAGAACCTACGAATCCCACACCAACCTTAAGATTGGTCCCCTAAGGTAACGCCTCAAGCTAGAGAATTTTCGATAACTCCACAAGAGATCTAGTCGCTCACAGTCCGCTCCTGTGCACACTCGAACTCAAGACCTTCTGTGTAGCCAGGTTCTCGTTGCCCACCGCCTTACCATTGGGCCAACACCTTGTTAGCAATCCTTTATCTCCTTTTTTGTCTACCCTAGTTGTGGATGTTCTAAGTAGAAAAATGCGAAGGGCTTGTCAGAGCTCCATCGTCTAAAGCTTTGCAGTTGGTAGGTACAAAGTGGAAGTTTCTCATTTGCAATATGCAGATGACACACTTTTTATGGTGCAGGGTTTAGAACAAAATGTTATATCCACCATTCGAGTTCTTTAAAGTTTGTGTTGGGTTTTGGGTTTGAGGGTGAATATGGCTAAAAGCCAAATGACAGGTCTTAAGATGGATCATGAGACGCTCATCAAGCTTGCTATTCAATGGGTTGTTATACTAGTTTTTGGTCGTTGAAGTATTGTTTACCCTTGGGAGGAAATCAATCAAAGGCTGAGTTTTGGGATCCTATTGTTGCAATGTCTCAAAGAGGTTGGATGGTTGGAAAAGAGGCTTTTTGTCCAAGGAAGGAAGGTTTGCTTTGATCAAATTGGTTCATATGGCTATACCTACTTATTTGTCTTTCTATCTTCCAGGTTTTGGAGGATGGTGCAACATCCAGTGGCTAAGGGCAAGTTGGGCATCGGTGACATTGTGTGGAAAAACAAGGCTCTCGGAGCTAGGTGAATTTGGAGATTCTTGAGAGAGAGATCATCTTTATGGGCCAGTGTCATTAGTAGCAGATATGGATTGTTAGAGTTAGGCAGAGATACCAAGAACACCTTTAGATCCACTTTTAAAAGCCCTTGGAAATTTATCTCTTTTATCCTGGCAAAGTTCAACACTCATCTAGTTCTCCCAAAATTGGTAATAGTGACTCTTCATTTTTGGGAAGACAAATGGTGTGGGGATTATCTTTCCCCCATCTTTTTAGAATGGCTAACCTCCCTAGGGGTGTCATATGTTCGGTTTGGATCGGTTTAGACCCCAAACCGCAAACCAAACCGATGGGCATCGGTTTGAATTTTGCCAAACCTAAACCGAACCGATCCTAACCCCGAAACCCAACTGATCTAAACCGAACCAATCCGGTTTGGATTGATCGGTTTCATTTTTTTAACCTGTAAAATATATTTTTTTATCAAATGATTTTTTTACATAGTATAATAACAACATCAAATGATAATTTAAAAGTTCAAAATCCACATCAAAGTATTTATGGTCAAACATATATGCAACAATAATATCATTCTTTACCATAAACATAAAAAATGATCAATTTGCATCTCATCTCCTAAACAAGATTAAATAAAGTACAACAAAAACTATCAAAGTTTAATTGCAAACATCCTTCCCAAAATCAATTCCAAATCAAGTTTAGCGTAGGAGAAGAAATGAAGAATAGGAGAGAAAAGAATAGAAGAAATGGGGTTAGGGTTAGTATAATTTTACAATTTTATCCTTACATCGGTTCGGTTTAGGGTCAGTTTTTTAGACCTCAATCCGCAAACCGAACCGAACCGATTAAGGTATTAAACCGAACTGAACCGAACCGAACAAACCGGCTCAGTTCGGTTCCACGGTTTGAACTAATCCACTGACGCCCCTAAACCTCCCTCATCATCCCATTGCGTTCTTTCTTGAGTCGTTTGCTAAAAATACTTCTTCCACCCATTCTTGGAACTTCTATCTTTCAAGGGCTCCCACACTTGGGGAAGAATTGGAGGTCGGCCCTCTTGTGTTTGAGACATCTAATTTTTTGAAGACCATTCCAACTATTTCCCTTGATCCCTTTAGTATTTTTTCTTGCAAATCTTTCCTTGAACACCTAATTGATCACCATTCCTTTTAGTCTTTCCCCTTAGTCCCATTTATTTGGAAAACTCACATCCCTTCCAAGGTGAAAATGTTGAGGTGGATGATAGCCCATAATAAGATTAGTACTTGCAATGTGCTTCAAAGGCGGTTTTCGAAACCGTTGTTTTCCCCCCACTGTTGTTCTCTTTGCTTGCAAGATAGAGAGTCTATGGGGCATATTTTCTTTCATTGTTATTTTGGTAGGTAAGTGTGGGAGAGGTGGGCTTGGTTCTCAAAAGAGAGCTTGAAAGCTCCAAGGAATTGTGACAAGTGCTTCTCACTCCATCACTTATCAGGTTGGTCTAGGAAAGCAAAAGAGATTGGGACAATTGCTTGCTTTTCAGTAGTTTGGTCCATATGAGCGAAGAGGAACTCTAGGGTGTTTGAAAATGGTTCTAATGTTACTTCCTTAGTTTGGGAAACTTCCAGGTTAATAACAACTAATTAGGTTTCGGCGTCTAGGGTTGTAGGTGGTTATTCTGTTTCAAATTGAATTAGGGGCTAGGCTTGCTTGATGTAACTTTTCTGGGGCCTTTTGTTTTGGCTCTGCCTGCAAGAACCTTTGGTACTCTGGTGCTTTGGTGTATTTGTTTGCTTTGGTGGTAATATAATTACATATTGTTTTTTTTCAAAAAAAATAAATAAATAAAAGGAATCTAGATTGTAGCAAAGAGCTTAAAATTTTAAAAGTTACAAAGGAGGTGACCATCTGCCTAGAGAAACCATCCAAAGTAAAAATGCCTAGATAATGTCTTAACCAAGGTACGAAACTTCGATTTCGCCCTAAACTTCGACCTTCAAAAATCAGAATTAATTCGGAGAAGTTTAATTCGACATGGAGAATTTTTGTAAAAATTTGCTAAATTAGAGAAGTTTAGAGAATTTTTGCATATATGCTTAAATATCTAAATTTATTGTAGTATAAGCTAAAAACTAATATAAATAGACACTTTTAATACATAAAAATATCAATAAGCGACCTAACAAAATCAATCTTGTTAAGTGAGTTGATGAATTTGAATGACGGCTTTTAGTCTTAATTTATTTTCTTTATTTTGATATTTAATTTTGTGGTGGCTTGCTTCTCGACCATATACTTTATTAGTTTGAATTCTATCATGCTTAATTTATTAGTTTATTATTTGAATGTGTTGTTTATTAATCTTGTTTCATAAGAGTTAACTAAAAAAAGATGACTTTAGGAAATCTTTTAATTTATTTTTAAGTTTTTATCTTATTTCGACTTTAACTATTTATTTATTTTGCTTCTTTTCTTTTTTTTTTGGTAAAGCATATCCCATAAACTACATAATTTGTTAACTTGTTAAATTATTTTTTTAAATTTATATTGCTATGTTGGTTGATGAAGTTGAAAATAACACATAATTATTAGTGTTTTTTTGTTTTTTATTGATGAAGTAACATCTTTTTTACTTCTCTGTCTAATTTCATCGAATTTTGTCGAATTTGCTCGAATTTTTGCATTTTTTATTAAAAAACTAAACTTTTGTCGAAGTTTATCGAATTTCGTCGAAGTTGTCGAAGTTTATCGAATTATTTAGCGAATTTTTGCATTTTTTATTTTACATCCCACTTTGCACTTCGATGGTAAAAAAACCGAAAAAATTCGCCGAAATTCGGCGAATTTTTAGATCTTGGTCTTAACGACAATAATCTGGACACTCCATATAAATGTCTGTGCTAGCATCAAGCTTGCACTAACGATCCCAAGTGCAATTACAGGAGAGCACAAACTGAATACTGACATCAAAACAAAATACTTGACTCCAACCTCAAACAATTGGAATAAGGCCTTAAGCCAATGTTGATTTGGATGCTCACAATTTGAAACTATTTATTAGAAATGTAAAGAAATTGTCCATCCATTTCATCTAGTTGAAAAGTTAATAGACCCAAAATTTATAATTATTGCATACAAATGACTATATGATGGAGGATGAAGTTATACACTTTTGGAACAATAATATTTGAATTAATTTGTCAATTGCAAGTTTCCTAATAAATAGTTAATTAATCATTTACCCTGATACAAAAAATTTATATTTCATACACGATGTCATCATTTGATGGCTAATAGGCCCGACCTATGACAACTGACCTGTGCCAATCTTAGACCAAGCCAGCAATTTTTTGGTATCTAACAATTAGAGCCTTCACACCACCTCCATTACTCTTTACATCCGCCCCAAAGAAACTACCCACCTTGCAGTGTCCCATCCATCCCCATCTGTGCCCATTAGCACCTATTTTGGCAAACTATTAACCACAATGTAAGTGTTCTTAATTGAGAAACAAGAAGTAGTATATCTTATATAAACACCCGTTCCAAAATCTGAGAAATTTCCAAGATGGATGCATCTCCCTCCAATACAACTGGAACCATGTCCAAACAGACTGTACTTCCCTTATTCTATGGTATCTATGTATTGTCAAGCTAGCACATTATTCATTTGTATATAATAGTAAATTTACAAATAATCATTTGTCATACATGCAATGATAGCCAGAATCAAATTTCTACGTGGATGGACATTTCAACTGGATTCAATGCAAAATTTGTCAAAATTTCCAATAGTTGAAGTCAATTGAAAAGCAGAAAAAATCAACTTTTTGTTCAAGTACTGGTAAAAGCAAATCATGTGCTTTTTCAAATTTCATTCATGCCAGAGAACACGTTTGCCTAAAGTCATATTATGACCACAGGTGTATAAAGGGTCAATGGGCACATGTCTATGTATTGACACTTTAGAATGCTGACTGATATTTTGTAACTTTGATTAAAAAGTTATTTTTACTTTAACCATCAAATGCAAAAATTTGAGCCTATTGATAAAGATCATTATTGGAACTTCAAGCATTGGATTCATTATTGCAACACAATTATGGAAAACAAGACTAAAGCACTTATGGCATAATTTAATGGGCATTAAACAAACATAGAGATAAGCCTGTTCAGATCTAAATTTGAAACCTACATTTCAGATATAAAATTTTGACAGAATTTTTTTTTTTATAAATTTCTAATAAAAACAATATTTAGTATGATAAACAAATTTAGACCTTCAATAAGGTTGTGTATGAAGTATTAACATACTAATATCCCTGGTGTAAGTCAACAGTAAAAGATGTGTCACATGCAAGTTACCAAAACAACAACAACATAGCGATCAATCTCTTATAGAATGAAACTCATTATAAAATTTGTTGAGAAATAATTTTAAGGAGTTCATCAATAAGATAAAAACATAAGGACAGGAAATAGCTTGCCTTGAAAGATCTTTTCTTGAAAATACATATGTTGTACTTATTGAGTCTGATGCAGGTGAGAATTTGCAAGAACCTGAAACATGGAAAAAAGGAATGAGCCAAGGTTAATGAAAATAAGGAAAAATACAATATCCATCAGTCACAAATTTGAAATGCAGGAAACTACACAAGGAAGTAGTACAACATTTATTTCAAATAGATTCTTCTCCAATTTCCTACATTCATCAATTTTAAACATCTTTATGTCAAATTGAAATTGAATTGTGAAATCCTAAAGGAACTAAGGAAGGATTATACGTTTGGAGCTTTCTAATTGTCAAACAAATAAGAAGTAGGACTCTATTTATTTACAAGATAAATTATAGGAAACATATAAAAAACTTAATGTAATAATGACCCTCCCCTATTGTCAAATACCAATGAAGCTATCCACAATAGTTTTAACTTTTAACTAAAGTACTTCTTTATTAGTTAGGAATACTCTACAATATTATATTCCCAATTCCCAAATAGCATCTTCCTCCAAGATTAACCTCCAACATATATAAATGCTCAAGCTTTCAAATAAAAATTTTATATTTATATGAGGGAAATGTTAAAAAATCTACCAAATCTTTAATCTCTCAATGATTAATCAAGCTTTTTTTATTCCTTTATTGT
Source organism: Paratinospora sagittata (assembly GCA_035771175.1). NCBI lineage: Eukaryota > Viridiplantae > Streptophyta > Magnoliopsida > Ranunculales > Menispermaceae > Paratinospora > Paratinospora sagittata. The sequence goes on along the minus strand of JAYMFD010000012.1, from coordinate 7,764,910 downwards.
AGAAACTTGTAGCAACTAGCAACAAATGGAACTGAAATCTTTTAAAAAATGATGAAGTTATGAGGGATTTATGAAATAAGATCAATTAAAGAAAAAAAGTAAGAAATCTCAAAAACTTGATAGTAAAATTAAGTTCAAAGTAATGTTGGAGACCCATGACTAGTATAAAATGCTTAACAGAGAAAGAAAGTAAAAGATAAAACCTATTTAGATCTTCTGGATCACTATTCTGCAGGATAGTAAAAAAAGACTCTCCATCAAAATCTATATCAATTAACAATTCACTTGAATTATAAGAACTCAAATCAACTCAATATGAATTGACCAAATTCAGTCAGATTGCAGCTGAAATGCTATTTTAAGCTATTTTTAAATCTATTGAAGGATTCAATTGGAATAAGAGAATTAAGATTCAAACAATGGCAACAACTACGATTTTTTCGTTTAAACCAGAAAATATATGATTTGGAACAGAACAGAACATTACGCAGAGGTTATAGATAACTTGGCTATGCCAGGGCCATTAGATAACCTGAGATGACAAACAAAATCAAAGATGCAAACGAAGCCTTGACCAAGGTTAATTATACCATTGAGCCAAGTACACACAGCTTAGAGCATCATGTGAGTCACGTATTTACCCAAAGTCCAAATAAGTCAATATAATCTGCCAGTATAATTTATTCTATGAGGAACAGCATAAATCTTTGCAGTTGGCAAGTCATCATATATTTCATGTTGAAGCCACAAGCAAGTCCCTTCTCACTGGTAAAGTTGTTGCCAACTCATGCAATGTTTCATCAAAAGACATAAAGGTACCAAATTTCAGCTTCAGACCAGCGTATCATCAGAAAGGAAAATTCAGAAACAGTAATGTACTGATGAGGAAAAGAAATATATGTGATGGATCTTGGCAAGTAAGTCTAGTAATGACAGAGATCTTCTGAAATGTTCACTTAATTAGAAAGCAAATGAAAAGGGTATCCAACAACAGAAGTTATGGCTACTCCATTTATAATATTTTCCCAACTGTTTATCAAGGCCTAAGTGTAATACAGTAGTACAGGCACCATGACATTTCCTAGCACTGTCTAGTGGATGCCTAGGCAAAAATAAAATAAACCAGAGGTGTGTAGTAATATAGATTATTTTAAGGTTGAGCAATTCAAACTTCAAAGGCAATTCATGAATTAATTATTGTCCTACTGAAGAAGACAACAGAGAACAAAACAACAAAATAAATCAATAAAATTGAAAGGAGTATTCACTTCAGTCAACACCTGCAGGTACCAAGAGAAATGATCCATCTGGCGACCACGCCAATCTCCGAAAAAAGGATGCCAATGTCTCGTCATGAAACAGATAATTTTTAGTAGAAGTAATCTGAAAATAAGAAATTAAATTGTAAGATATATTAAGCCAGATGTCTACCATCTTTGTAATTCAAGTTGATAATAAATTAAACTAAAAAAGTATGCAAAATCAAATTTTATGGTGCAATTTATTTTACCTTAGGGTCATCTGACAATTCTGCTTTCATGATGACATGATGAGGAACATAGTTCATCACCTTAGGGCCCTTTGATTTATTCTGAGGCTTGTTCATGTAAATTCGACAAGTTCTGTCTGAACTAAGGGAAGCAACATATTGGCCCAATGGATCCCATGCAACACCTTGAACATAATGCAAATGGCCATCCAAAATCTGATGGACAGAACCTGAGATAGGCATGTAACCATGATTACATCACAAAGTTGGTTTACTAGATCTGACATATGCTTCAGGTCCACAGCTACATATTGTTCATCTTACCTTTATTTGTATCCCATATAATGCAGGAGTTATCAACAGATCCAGAAACAAGATACACACCATCTTTAGACCACTGCAGATCCAGAATATCCTTCCGGTGAAATCTAAGCCACAAAATCCCCAAAAGCATACATGAAAAACTTGGACAAAAGCAGAAACTTAATGGGAAATCTCAATGTGGATTCTTACGATAAACTCTTCAGTACTTTCCAAGTTTGACCAACATCAGTGGAATGTAGCCTCCATATGATTAGATCACCTCCTATCATAAGAGAAACCATAATCAACGTCTTGTCTAATTTACTATGTATGTAATAGTTAAGTATAAACATTTTTTTTCTATGTCAATACAGGCTAAAAATGCCTTATCTGAAGATTACAAAAATGACTGGGAGCTGAACAACATCAAACCCATGTCAAGATTTCAAGGAACGAGGAAACACTTATTTTTTCGTTCTTGTTTTAATAATTTTTCTATTCTGTCAATTTTTAATATGGTTGCACTACTCGGCCTTTGAATCTCACTTTTTTAATCAACAAAATATAATTTGTACACCAAGTTACCAACATTCATCTCCTGCATAATTTTCCTAAAAAAAGACCAGTTTGAATAGGCATACCATCTGCACCAGAGGCAAGTTGATCTCCTGCATGATCCAAGGAAAGAGAAATTTTAATTAGAGTTGCAAGAGCTGCTCTGGTTTCAATAAAATAGGCCAGTTTCCTCAATATCATAGTCTGTAATTAGATGTAACTTTCATGGTTCTAGCCATGTAGCATTATTCAAATGTTACCATGTAGTGACATTTCCTAATCAAGCCAATACTTTGAAGGATGTGGAATATGCTCTTACCAAAAGGAGAGAAACGCAGAACATTCACAGCAGAACCATGATATACGAGACTAGTTTGATAGGAAGCTGTTGGAGCCTTCTTTTGCACTTCACATGGGTTTATTAACCATAGCTGGAAAATAGGTTTGATTACTTTATAGCTAGTCCAACAAAGCAAGATGAAACCAACTACCTTTAAATTTCTACTTCTAGAAAAAATATGACAGCCACTAATTCCAAAAATAAAAAGTGGATTTTTTTTTCTTCGTATTAGATGGAGATTGAAGTAGGATTACATGTAGCCGACCTAATATTTAGAATAACCAACGATTGAGGTAGATAAATGAAAATATTAATAGATCTCAATCAGTGTCTAGGCACTGCCTTCACCATATATTATATCCATCTTCTTAAATGCATATGACGGGCATCGTTAGAATTAAATACTATGATTCACGATTATATTCAAGGGAAAGCAATTCATTTCCTTAGCTTAAATCCACATGCTTACAAATTTCATAGTATAATCATATGATTTACAATTCAAGTGATTCATACAACTATCACAAAAACAAAAAGTATATCTTATATCTCATTAGTCATGCAGTTTAAATATCATGCATAGGGCAGCCAAATGCACAAAGTTCCCGCCTATGTGGGGTTCCCAGGGAAGGGTCGGACCTCCTTTATACCCTTTTACACTAATCAAAAGAATACCTAATTCCTGAATCCTGATTAGAACTTCTAAGTAAGAATTAAACCATTTGACCAACTAAGAAATTTAGAATGACTATAATTTTTCAGGTAATTGGGAAAAGGCTTAGTTGAGTTGAGTTGAATTTTTCAGGGATGTGAACAAACCAAGTATAACAGAAATACACAAGTTAAGATGGATATGTGCTAAAACATTAAAAAATAGAATTAGAAACAAACATATTCAAGAAATGGTAGGAGTAGCCCCAGTAGAAAATAAAATGAGAGAAAACCGATTAAGGTGGTTTGAACACATACATAGAAGCCCCTTAGATGCGCTAGGTAAAAAGAGTGGGCTATTAACAATCCATGGAAATGATAGAGGTAGAGGAAGACTTAAAATAACATTGCAAATATAATTAAGAAAGATATAACCACTTGTAATTTAGATGTCAAATTAGCCATTGATAGAGTAGAGTGGAGGAAGGAAATTCATGTACTCGACCTATGTAGTTAGCAAAAGGCTTAGTAGAGTTGAGTTGAACTTTTCATGGATGATTTTTGTATAAAAAAATAATAAAAAACATTTATCCCACTGGTTGAAGCTTTGAGTTATGATAAAGTAAGGCACTATACTAGATCATGAACGCAAATAGATGAGGGTGAGATCTCAAGGTTAGAAAAAAGAGCCATTATTAGAAATTTTGAATTATCAAATTCTAATGAAGATGAATGTTGGTCCACCTCATTCAACAAAGACGGCCACATGGGCGGCTGAAGTGAATGTCAACATAACACGCTGCATGGGATGCGTGGGAAGGCTGCGTGGGCTGCTCCAAATAAATTACGAAAATGCCCCTATTTGAGCTCTATAAATAGAGCCATACTTTCAACTTGAAAATAAATCCGAGAGATTCAAATTCAAGTGATCTAATTCTAGAGATCCAGAGAGCCTCAAAGAAAGTTTCTTTGAGAAGAAAAATGTGTGAGCCAATTTGCGAAGTTTTACCCACAAATTAAAGATACATAGTTATTGTATTTTGTGAGAGATCCACCTAAGGGTTAAGTTTGTAATCTCATTTATTATAGTAGAAGTCTTTAAGCGGCCTACGGGTCCCGTGGTTTTTACCTCCTTTTTAGAGGGTTTTCCACGCTAAAAACTTTGGTGTTATTTTGTTTTATTTTAGTTTGGGAAATTATCTTGGATTGTGGAATTTATCTCTTTACAACCATCGATTTTCCCAACAAAGAGTGGCTTAGCAAAGATGCTGATAGATTTTCAAGAAAATGTAGAAAATATTGACGATGAAGCTCTTAGAGAAACCTTTTGATGGGGATAATGATGATTGATTGCATTTGCACTAAAACTTACTAGCTTTTTTATAATATACCTTGTTGCTCGTGGACATGAGGTTGAGATGTCAGAATGTGGCTTGTCTTTTATGCGTGGACTAACTGAATATATGTACAAAAAAGAACCAATAAATAAATATTTGTTATTGCCAGGCACCGGCTCCCAACAAATGATAAATGGCCAAAGCATTGCCTCACCACCATGGCAAAACTACTCTTGATCAATCCTTTGTTCTGAGACTTAAGGAGAAGAAGTGAGAATTTACATAAGATAGAATGTGGGACCCAAAACAAAGAAGTTTTCTTTAAAGGGAGTTTCTAAAGTTGAATAATGTTTGCACTTTCTTATAACTATATTCTTGTTTTCTGCTATATTTGGAGAAAGTTTAGATATCATTGTTACATAAGAATTCACTTAGTGTAGAATGCATTTAATATAGGACCTCATTGGTTAAGAATCTTACGATGTTAAAAGCGTTTTTGCTTATTTTTCAAGCAACAGTGTGTGAAATAGCCATATGGAATCACAACTGTTGCTAAATAAAAAAAAAACATATTCTCAGCTTTTTAGAGAATTTGGTCTCAATAAAAAAAAAAATTCTAGCTTCTACAATTGAAATATATTTACCAAAGAATCCTTACTTCATTTCTTATTACAATGTCTCACTGTATTTCTTTTTAGTTGTTATATCCAATAGACTGAACTTGCCATCCAACTAAAAAGTACTTTTTAAATAATCTATCAAATAATCGAATATGTGTGTGGACCGAAAGAATAGTTCCACGTTGGAAAGAATAGAGTTCATCATATGATGCATAAATGTGGATCTCCCCTTCATTAGTACGGTGGCCTTTTGGAGTAAAACACTGCACAAAGGCCCAATAGTGGGATTAGAGGTTAAGTGGGAATAGTATCGATGCTATTCAAGATCAAGGCCCGCCCAATAGTGGTATCAGAGCCGATGTTTGGCTAGGATAGGACACACACTCAGGTGGAATTTGTGTGGCCTCATTAAGGCTCAGCTGCTCATGGTGTATGTTGGATTAAAGTAAGAAGTCCAGGTAACATAGAAGAAAAACAAAATAGTTAGGAATAACAATGGTATAAATTATAATAGAAAAAATACAATTGAAGTAAACTCAAAAAAGAAGAAGAATTTGGAAAGAGTTGGACACTAAAATTAACTTTTAAAGGAGATGCAAAAATAATGCTTAGAAGGGTAAGATTGAAAGAATGACAAATTTGGCTTCGTCATCAACTAATCTAAATCTTTCATTTTTGCCATTGTTCCAATGTTACCCATACAAACCTTGAGGGCATCTTTTATTTTAAAAGTTAATTTTAATGTTACAAGGTATAATATAATTATCTAGACATTTAACAAATCTTGACTTTTTTCCATGTCTCCTACTTTAGGGTTGTAATTGGGTCAGGTCCGAGTCAAGTTTGAGCTTAAATCCCACCAACTCGAGCAGATTGGGTAGCACAAAATGAGAGCCAATGCCACCCAATCTTCCTGGTAGCAATTGGCCCAACCCAACCAACCAGTTCATGGTTTGAGTCGATCAGGTTGGTCGAGTTTGGCCTGGTGAGCTTTTTTTTCTTTTTCTAGTTTGGAAGTTGACTCAACTTTAATTGCAACAACCAATCGACCCAAAACACAACACTTTGCTACATATATTCAGAGATCAAGTAGCTTTTGATTAGTATTGTTTGGAGACTTCCACGTTATTGGAATCAAGTGTGAATAATTTTTGGATTAGCCTGAAAACAGAGTAAGGTATCATTCAACTAAGATCCAACTATATGAACCATGTTAACGCTTAATTATTCACATTCCATTTGACCCTTCATTGCAGTGCTCAAATGTTTGTTCTAATGATCTCAAACTTTTGACCCATAAAATAATGTGTTATAATGCCTAAAATTTTTCATACATATCTATGCCAAAAGTTGGAAAATTCACGATGAGACCACTTTTGGAATTCTTCCAAGTTACTCCTAAAACTTTATTATTAATTTTTAATTTTATAATATTATTTTAATGATTTCAGAGGTATTATAGTAATTTAATCAAATAATTTTTTTCTACAACTTTCTCTCACCTACCTACTTTTATGGATCGACTAAATTAATGATTTGAATGATTTTTGAAATAGAGGGAAGTCTCTTGCATTTATGTCATTTTCGCATTCCAAACTCAACTATTTTGCATTTTATAAAACTGATTCGAGAAGTAAATCAAATCATGAAAGTTTAACTTAATTGGATGTTTCCATAAAAAACCCAAAAAATAATAATAATAATAACAATAATAATAATAATAATAATAATAATAATAATAATAATAATCATACATATTTTAATAAAAAAGAGAAAAAAAATATTCATTTACTTAGAGCTGGAGGAGGGGCTTCTTCAAGGAAATCTGTTAATTCTACTCTTTTAGGTTTCTTATTCGTTCCAAAATACTCGAAATCTAAGTTAGAACCAAATGACTTGTACTCATTTAGAAAAATATATAAAATAAGCTAATAAAACGAAGCTAAAAAATTTCTTTGCATCATAAACATTCAAAAATGCCCAGAATTGCCATTCTAGTGCAGAGGAGGAGAAAAAAAAAAGGAGAAACAACAAGAAATAAAGAGAAAGAGAAAGATTGCACCTTGATATCGTAATCTGCGCCACCAGTTGCTAGGAGCCCGGATTGGGGATGAAAATCTAGGGTAAGAACGGGTTTTGTCTCGTGCCAATTGATCTGCACCGTCCCTCCCTTCATCTTTAGATTAGGGTTAGAAGAAGAAGAAGATCGATTAGGGTTTTGAATCAAAGATTAAAACTAAAAGATCGAGTAATGGAGGAACCGCCAAATTGTCGATTTTGGCGCCACTGTTCTTTATGGCGGGAAAAATCAGATTAGCGGTAGTTCATCCAGTGAGAACAGCATTTATGCACGTGAATGCACGTGCTACGCACGTGTGTTGACTAGATTTTCTTTTCTTTTCTTTTTTAATCCTATGTTAAAAGTTACTTTAATTAAAGAGAAACTTTTATAGAGGTTATATCTCTTCTTTAAATTGAGGTAAAAAATTGTTTTTTTTAATTTTTATTACCCTTTACATTTTGTAGAAGTTGCAAGTAAATAAAAATTATCTTAGAAAAAGGCAAAATGACATTGGAAACTAATCTATTAATAGTAAATTTATACACATTTTTGTCAAAAAAATCACCCAAAATAAAATAAAAAAATTGACAAAAATGGGTTTCAAAACCCATTTAGGGCTGCCTGATCCGACCTGTCCGGTCTTGGTCGGTTGAACAGGGCTTTTTTTGGTTTTCTTAATTATTTTTATTTATTTACAATAATTTATTCTAATAATATATTTTTTTTGTATTTTCTTATATAGATATGCCGCCGAGAAGAAGGAAAAACAATGTCCTTACTACCAAAGAGTAAAGCTCTCAAAGAACTCGACCGACACTTTTCAAACCAATCAAAAATATTTTTTAACACTTGTAAATGCTTTCAAGACAATAAAATGGTTAAAATATACGATTTAATTCTGAAAAACAAAAAAAAAATCACAAGATTGAATATTGAAATGATTGAAGTTGGAGAGTTGAGGGGTTTAGGGTTGAAAGATAGGTGAGTGAAGAAAGAAGGGAAGGGTTTAAGGTAGTTTTTATGATGTCCGTTATGGTAAATTCACATAAGGACATTTTTGTTTTTTTATTTTTTTAATTTAGGTGGGTAGAGAGAGAATAAATGGTGGATGGATTTAGCAGCCACCTATTTAATAAGATACTATTTTTTTTATGTATAAGAAATAACGATAGAGGAGACTTGAACAAACGTATTAATTTCACACTTGTTTTATTAATCGAACAAATTAAAAAAGAAAACCAATTCTTGAAAAAATTATTAGCAACACTCTAGGTGCTTTTATCAATAATAGGCAAATGGTAGATAATATTCTTATAGCTCATGAGGTAGTCCATTCTATGAAACATGGTAAACATTGGACAAGAGAGGCTACAATTAAGCTAGATATATCTTTTTTCTTTTTTTAATTTATGGAAAGCTAGATATATCTAAAGCCTATGATTGGTTGAATGAGATTTTGTAAATTTTATCCTCCTCAAAATAGGCTTTTCAAGTAAATGGAGACGTTGGATACATCTTTGTATATCAACCATCACTGATCAAGTCTAACTCAATGGAGAATTATCTGATTTGATCTATCCATCGCGAGTTTAAGGCAGGGAGATCCCATCGCCTTTTCTTTTCATCCTTTATGGTAAAGCTTTTTCATTCTTACTTTCTAAGGCTATGGGATTGCAATCCTTTCAAGGATTTAAATTTTCTAATTATGGTCCCACTTTGGCGCATCTATTTTTTGTAGATGGTGCTCTTTTTATTTTGTAGAGCTACGCCACGAGCTTTCAAAGGTTTAACACAAGTCCTCCAGCAATATTTTAAAGCTTCGAGGCAGCTATTAAATGTATTGAAATGAAATATTATATTTATCAAGAATGTTAATGCAGCACAAAGGAACAAACTAACCGAGATTTAAAAAATGTATCATTCTGCAGATGTTAGCGAGTACTTGGAGGCAACTATTGGCATAGGAAAATCCAAACAGGAAATTTTCACTGATTTGGATCGCAAACTAACCTTAAAAATTTTTGGGTGGGAGTAGGGGTGACAATTCGGGTCATTTGCCCCCCTCCCCAACCCAATCCCACTAGACCTAGGAATAATCGGGACGGGCCAGGTTGAGCTTTATAAAATTTCTGACCGGGCTAATATTAAAAAAATTTGGCCCAAACCTAACCCAAAAAATAAATGGTCCGGGCCTTAAAATTGGGCCTTTAGACCGGGCTTTTAGACATATTTAAATTTAAAGTTTTTTGGCCCAATTTAACTATTTCATGGTTTCAAAATTTTAATTATTTATGTTTAGTTTAGGTGTTTTAACTCTTTTTTAACAAATGGTTAGCCACAACTTATTACTATAATTGGTAAACCTATCTAGCCAAATAAAAGTTAAATTGATAGAATTTATAATTTAAATAGAAGCTAAAATAATATAATAGGCAAATTTTATAAAATTTTATTAAGAAATAGACTAGGCATGTGAATTATTTATTTTATTTAATTTATCTTAAATATGTGTTAATTTATTCGAAATGAATGAGTTTAATATTTTTCTTTCTTTCATAATTTTAGCTCAACCCTTATTATAATTTAGTTAAATTCATTATAAATTCATTATCATAATTTCATCATTATATATAATTTTACCATTTTAAATTATAATTATTTACTATATATACTCTTATTAAGAAATAAAGTAGGTGTGTAGATTATTCCTATTATATACCAAATTGAATATACTCTTAATAATGTATATATAATACAAATATAAACTTCTAATTAAATAACACTATTGACTTAATTATATATATATATGTGTGTGTGTGTGTAATGATAAAAAACATAATCATATATATATATATATGTAATGTTTGTACCTTAGGATGTCGTCATTTTGACCCATAGAGTATCCGTATATGTGTACGTATACGTATATGATGCTAAACCCGCGTTGGTTTGAGTGCCTTGCATGAAGTTTCAAAATGATCGGAGACCCGTTCGATGTCGAAACATGTCAAAAGCGGTGTTTTGGATCAGTGGAGCTTGCTCCATGGAGAAAGAAATTTTTGTCACCGATTACATCAATAGCTTGATCTCCTAGATCTGTGGTCTGATTGAGCTAAAATTTTGTCAGCTTATTCTTCTATGATAGATCTTTATTATGATCGGAATTGTCTACTGTGAGTTATAGAGCTCCAAACACCGTTTTCGGATTTACGGATTTTCTTGTGCAGTTTTGATCAAACGGTTGAAACTCGCAATCCCACCGTTGGATTGAGCTGAAATTTTACCAGAATGTTGGTAACTGACTCATAATACTTTTGAACGTTAAATGTTAAATTGATGAGTCATTTGCATAAAATTGAGTATTTAAGTGGAAGTAATTGCAACAGAAGAAAAAATTGTTCCTTTTGTTTAAGTGTATTTTGAGTTATGGGCCCAAATTCTTCTATAAATACAAACTAAAATGGGATTTTCTCCCACTTGCTCATTTTTCCACCTTCAAGAATGCTAGAGAGCTTGGAGAAAGGGGAAAGAAGATGAGAAGAGAAAAAGAAGGGAAAAATGAGGTTTTTAGGTGAATTCTTGTTCAAGGATCATCAATGTAACTATTTCATTCTAATTTTTCTTCCTTTCATCATTCTCTTACAAGCATGCAACTGATTTTTTTCGAAAGGGTGATGGAAAATCAAAGTTGGAATTAGGTCTTGAAATTAACATATGTTGACCTAGAGTGTATGAGGAGTACTCTAGAGGTGAAACCCCCAATTTTTAGCAAGAAATTAGAGGGGTTTCATAGACTTGACCTAAAACTAGTGTTTTGACCTAGGGTTTTCTATTCAAATTTCTTGTGATTTGTATAAAATTGATGAGTAATTATGGATGTATGACACTCTAAATTACTGATCTTGAATAGGGGAACCTAATTGTAGGGTAATTTTGGCTTAGGCCATGTAAATTGACATTCCCATGCAATTTGAGGATTTTCATGTAAATTGGGGATTTTGCCCAAATTAGGGCTTTTGACCTAAACCAAGTCAATTGACCAAATTGACTTGGGAATCATCTAATTGGACCTCATTTGAGTAGATTCATGGGTTTAGAATGTTTGAACCTATGTTAATTTGGTATGACTTAGTTCAATTTGGACTTAAGTTATGTATTGCCAAAATAGAGATTTTGACTTGAACTTAATCAATTGATGTAATTGACTTGAGGAATACCCTAATTAACCCTTAATATGATTGAATGCTTTGTATTATAGTGTTTGGGATCATGAGAATCAACCTATGGCATTCAATTTGGGTTAGGTGTAGTCTAATTTGATGATTATATGATTGAATTAAGCAATATGGGTTGACTCATGACTATGACCATGCTAGAATCTCAAATTGACTATAGAATTAGGTTTGAACATGGTTATTAGCATACTTTGGCTGATCTTTAGTATTGTATGGACCATGTGTTATATGTAGGGACTTTGGTTGGTTTGAGTAAGCCACGTAGGCAAATTGGTGATTGAAGTACTCGAGGTGATTCGTGGATCTTCTAGTACTTTCTTGGATTGAAAATTGGATTGACTAGATTTAGCCAAATCAATTGTGAGTGTTTCTTTACTTGTATCTTCTATGTGTGGCATTCTATTATAAAAATGTTTTAAATGCTTAATTATTATGGTATGCATGATTTGACATCTCATGAAAATTATTTGACCATAGTCAGTTGGAAAAAGAATTTCGGTTGAGTCTCCTAGTTGGAGTTTCCTTCGAGAAATTTCATAAGTCTAGTGGGATCCCCGGTTGTAGGCCTTGCAGAGGGTTTCAAGGGTAGGCGCAGCCGTAGTTCGTCTAAACCTGAAATAGGGTTTGGAATGAATAGTAAATCAGTGACGTGCCCTTGGAATTCCTATTAGAATACGGGTAAAAGATCATTCGGGCATGGGTCTCGCGCACTCATGTTCTTGAATCGATTCTTACTTAGGAGGTGTTTAGGTGCATGAACATGTCATAAGTGATATGCATTGTCTTAGTATAACATGAGGTCTTATATTGAACATGTATGTAACCTCGTTTACATTCCAGTTATTTAAACTGTTTTAATGAATCTTATAATGTTTTACATAAATGCATATGTATGTAGCCACCTGTAGAAAATATTCACTGGACTTGCTGTAGCTCACCCCTCACTATTATCTTTTCAGGATCGGATAGGAAGGGAAAGGGAAAGACTTAGCTGCGGAGAATTTCCCGAATTCTGGTTGATGTATGTGTTAGTACTTTTTCGCATTTATTTTGATAAATTGTACTATGTAACACCTAATACGTATACTTAACACTTAGATAAGTTGTAATAATTGTTAAGTATTATTTTGTACTTTTGATCACTGTGGACATAGAAAAAAAAATTTATGGCTTACATTTTGGGAATGTAATATTATTTGATTATATCCATATGTGTTTATTGTTGTGTATTTGAGATTATGATGTGTATTAGAAGGTTTATCGGGATGTCATGTATATCGAGAGAGGATATACACGGGGTTCCATGCCAGTCATGACGTCATGTATCGTGGGTCGTGACAATATATGTATGTGTAACTTTGTATTAAGAGTATATTATAATTTACACATACATATATTTTACAGTAAATCTAAAATATATACAAAATATGATATATATATATATATATGTATGTATGTATAATGTATGTATGTATTATCTGGCTCAATATTCGGGCCTTCGGGCTGGGCCTTTGGATCGGGTTGGGCCTAGCTATGTCATCCCAAATTCGCTCAATAAGTTTTGGGACCGGGCCGGGCCAGGCCGGCCCATGTAATAGTCAGGTCCGGGTTTGGATCGGGTCATTTATAACTAGTCGGGTCAAGCCCATGGGTCCCGGGCTAAATTGGCACCCCTAGGTGGGAGGAGCATCTATTATTCCCTGCGGGCAGGAAAATATTGATCAAGGCGGTGGGTTAAGCAATCCCAGCATACTTAATGTCATGCTTCAAAATACCTTGAACTTGTCTAAAATCCTTTTCAAGGAAGCTTGCAAAATACTGGTGGGGTGATCATCGAGATAAGTCCAATATTCACTGGTGTAAGTGGCAACAACTTATGAAGTCGAAAGGGCTTGCAGGATTGGGTTTCCGAAATCTTGAATGCTTCAACATTGCGTTGCTAGCCAAGCAAAGTTGGCATTTGATTACATATCCGAAGTTGTTAATCAGCCAATGCCTGAAGCCTAAATATTATAATGAATGTGATTTTCTTCATGCTACTTTGGGGTGGCGACTTTCTTGGGGATGGAGAAGTTTATCGGAAGGAATGAAGCTCATTTGTTTTGGAGCCAGATGGAGGGTAGGGAATGGTCTGAATATAGGCATTTGGCATGATCCTTGGATCCCTAGGCCTATTACATTTAGAATTCTCTCTCCAAAATCTAATTCTGTGGAGAAGGTTTCAGATCTTATTGATTGTCAAAACGCTGAATGGAAGTATGATGTGCTACAAGCTATTTTCTCCCAAGATGAGATAGACCTCATTTTTGATTTTCTGCTTAGTCCAAATTGTCCTGAAGACAGACTAGTCTGACATCATTCGAAATCAACCACCTATGATGTTAAATCTAGCTATACTTTGGCACTTCAACTGATGCTTGATAGAGTTCTCTTAGGACGGTCGTGGGGTTCATCAAGCTCTTCGGAACAAGGATCATATATATGGTCGAATATTTGGGGCCTGCAAGTTCAAGGCAAATTAAAATTCTTTATTTGGAAGTGTTGTAATGGTTATCTTCCTCTTAGATTTTACTTAGCCAGAAGAGGTATGCAGGTAGACTCTACATGCCTCATGTGCGGTAATGGACCCGAGGATCCCCTTCACCTGTTTTTTAAATGTAGTTTTTGTCTGCATATAGAAAGTAATATATTCTATAAATATAAAAACAAGCTATATAGAAAGTAATAGATTCTATAAATATAGAAACAATTTGTTTCCCTAATTTAGGACCTAATTTTAGGATGTAATTGTCTATATATTGCCTCTATTTTAGAGAAAAATACATATCTTTGAATTCTCTACAGAAACCCTATTGTCTTACATGGTATTAGAGCAGGTCTCGACGACTCTTGCTTGAAGATGTCGTTGATGAAGCTATTCATAATGCCCGAGATCCCGATGTCCGGATGAACCAAAGCTAGGCTCTGGTGGTTCATCCTCGTATCCCATATCCATCTCGTTGTAGTCTTCGTCCGCCATTGCTGCAGAAGCAGAATCTCGAAGCTTTTCTTTCAGAAACTCCGAAACTCCGAAATTTCGAAACTCTGAAACTCCGAAATTTTGAAACTCCGAAACTCCGAAATTCCGAAACTTTGAAACTCCGAAACTCCGAAACTTCGAAATTCTGAAACTCCGAAACTCTGAAACTTTGAAACTCACTCCATCTCGGCCCGACTCATCTTCTCCGGTGCGTTCACGCGCCTCACCAAATCGCGCCTCCAAATCCCTTTCTATCCTTGTACTGGTTCATCTGCGTGCTCGGATCGGAGGAGCAGAAAGGGAAGCGCGCTGTAGATCACACCGGAGGATCCATCTCGGTCAAGAAGGTCCAAGACAAGTACCGGCAGTACTAGTCCTTTTTTCCGACGACAGAAGGAGATAGAAACTGCAGAAAAAGGTACCTGCTTTCGTTAAGTCAACTTGCTCGTTGCGCGCCGTTAAAACGATTGCGCCAGTCTCATCTCCGACGAGGCACTCAGCGATTCGAGTGGGCCGGAGATTCTGAGAGACAGCGCAGCCCTTCTGCAACACCGTCGTCGAACTGACGACCTTGACGATGAGCGTGTGGCCGCTCGTCCCCGGTTTCAACTGATCCACCTTCGTAAACACCGGCTTTCTCATCCCTGGCTTCGATCCCGCTTGCTGCTGCGCCATTACCTTACTCTCAAGTAAACCAAGTAAAACACCCCAACCAACGATCGAAGAAGAAGAAGAAGAAACACTAAAAACAAACAAAAGTGGAGTACCTAGGGTTTTCTTTGCGACTCGCGACATCTACAAACCCAATCGCCAAATCTCTAGGCGCAAGCCAACACCGATTTTCTTCGTCGCTCGGTGGTTTGAATACGAATTCTTCGTCCATTGTGAAGCTTTGAGTGGTGATGGCTACCACTACACGCGCATCAACCGAACTTATCCCAACACCAACACAACAGATTATTGTACACCAAGACAATTCTGTTTTTCCAACCGGAATCATCCTCGATGAGACCAATTACTCATTATGGTCTCAACTCATGGAGATGCGTATTGGTGCTCGTAACAAAGCTGGATATCTCACCGGAGCAACGAAAAAAACCAGAATCTGGAGATCCCAATCTTGGAGCATGGATTACTGAAAATCACAGAGTGAAAAGTTGGCTCATTGACTCAATGAGTCCGTCGCTAATGCAACGATTTATTCGCCTCTCCACCACCAAGGAGATATGGAAGGCTGTATAAAAAACGTTCTATGATGGATCGGACGAAACCTGTATTTTTGAGTTGAACCAGAGATTTTTTTCTACCAAGCAAAATGGTAGACCATTATCAACATACTATAATGAACTTGTTGCTATTTTCCAGGAAATTGGTCATAGAACTACCTCTCAGGAAGGAACAGTCGAAGGGGTAATCCAGTTACACTCCGCAATGGTTAGGCTTCGAGTTCATATTTTTCTAAGTGGACTTGACTATGAGTTTGATCAGGTTCGTGGAGAAATATTGCGAAAAGACCCAAAACTTGATTTGGAGAGCACATATGCATATGTCAGGAGAGAATATCAACAGAGACAGACAATGGGGAGCTATCGCCCAATCTCTGAGAACTCAGCTATGCTGGCTAATCAAACTCGACAAGGATCGTCGTCTAGATCATCAGCCAATCGAAACAATCAATCATCTGGAAAGGTCAACAACCTTTTATGCACTCACTGCGGGGAAAATGGTCATTCGCAACAGCGTTGCTACGAGATTATTGGCTATCCAGAGTGGTGGGACTTCCCAAAGAAACCTCGTAAAAAGATTGCTGGGAAAACTATGATGACATCCTCAGAAGAAAATCAGCCGCTGCCTACGGCAAATGTTGCCCATCCAGGACATTCTAACCCGGAAGATTCTTGGTTATGGTGTTAGACGGGGCACACTCTACTACTTGGAGTTGGCAGAGAATGGGGGATCGAAAATCAGTCAGGCAAATCAAGCTAGTAGTGAAGACAAGGATCGAACAACTATATGGTTATGGCATCGTAGATTAGGACATCTTTCTTTTGGATATCTTAAGAAACTGCAACCACACCTTTTTTCAAGATTGAATGATAGACAAGTTGGGCATGATAGACGTCTATGCACCAACTTGAGGGGGAGTGTCTGCATATAGAAAGTAATATATTCTATAAATATAAAAACAAGCTATATAGAAAGTAATAGATTCTGTAAATATAAAAACAATTTGTTTCCCTAATTTAGGACCTAATTTTAGGATGTAATTGTCTATATATTGCCTCTATTTTATAGAAGAATACATATCTTTGAATTCTCTACAGAAACCCTATTGTCTTACAGTTTTGCTCATGCGTTTTGGTTTGTTTCCCCTTTATTGCTAGATACAAGCAAGCTTCCTGGTACCTCATTTTTGGAGACTTGAAATTGCATTTTTCATTATTTGGAGAATATGGATGGGGACTCTAATTACATCTCTTGGGTTGTTTATGGTCTTTGGGAATATATGGAAATCCAGAATCAGGAAAGTGTTCTAGAATTTGCAGCCATCTCCTATAAAGGTTATTCAAAGAACTTGCTACAACCTTGTTGCATCCATAGAAAGCGCGAGCCAGGCCTTGCCTGTCCAGCTTGCAATGCATCTAGAGCACTGTGAGGTTAATCCAGTAACGAGTTGGAAAACCTTTTCAGATGTTGCCTAGTGTCCCCAATCTCATCGTAATGGAATTAGATGGATAGTAGTCGATGAAACGGATCATGTTCGAGCTACTGAATGTTGGGTGGCAGGGCGATCTTTATCGGTTGAGATTGTAGAAGCAAAAGCTATCTACAGGGGTCTATCTTCAACTTTAAATATTGTTGGACTAGTGATTGTTTGCTCAGACTCCCTGTTGATTATAAAAGAGCTTGTGTTGATGGTAGGCAAATTAATTAGGACATGCAAAACCAATATTACAGGATATTCCGATGTGTGTTGGCTCTTATTCTGATAGGATTTTTTTCCAACACGTTTCCCGAAGGTCCAATGAAATAACCCACAAATTAGCAAGGAATGCTTTAGTTCATGGATTTTCATGTTGCTTTGGAAACTTTGTAGCTGGAGATGTTACTTTGGAACGATTTTCTTCTATGATTAATATATAACTTTTTTCTTTGGCAAAAACAAAAAATTAAGGTCCTATTTGATAGCTGAGAAAAATTTTCTCAAGAAATTTTTTTTAATGAATTTTTTCATGGTTGTTTGATTGAACACTAGAAGATATTTTTTTACACTCTTATGATGTAAAAAAAATTAGATAATAAGAAGTTTTAAAAAATATAAACATGAACATAATCAATAATACTAAAAAATAATTTTGAGAAAATATTGACAATCAAATGCACAATGTTTTTTATTTTCTTAATTTTTTTTTATTTTCTTGAGAAAATAATAAATTTCTCACTAATCAAACAAGACCTAAAACGAAAACATTTTCGTGTGTAGCATGTGCCGGGAACTAGCTCTTATTACCAAACCCAAGCCAACTAGCTAGAAACAAATACTTACATCACTATTAATATAGATGGAAAGAGTTTTTTTCTTTTTCTTCTTTAAAGAAGAAAAATATTGAAATTAACATGTAGATATATCTAGAGACGGGCGCGTACATTCGGTGGCATCCCAAGAACATCTAGCAACGATGACGATTAATTTATGATGATGATGATGATGACGATGATTGTTATTATTATTAGAATTATTATTATTATTAAATAATTAAATAATAAATAATAATAATATTATTAGTATTAGTATTATGAGAAAATAATTTGTATTAGTATAATATGCACAAAAGTGGACGAATACAATTAGTTGCCTCTTACAAAAGGGCACCGATGTTAGTAATATCTATATTTGGCTCATAAATCTATCTCATTTAGTATAAAGAGATTAGTTTCCAAATCAAATAAAGAATAGGTTTCTAAACTTAAAAAAGTTTCATAATCTATATAGTTACGATTTTGTCATCTTATTGATGGTATGTAATGGTTATAGTCTATAAACTCCAAGCCTGCTTATTCATATTTGTGTATTCTTCTCCATCAAGATTGTGGAAAGGCTAAGACTTGGAGGACTAAACACAAGTTGAGGGCTTTGCGAGTTTCACGCATTCTAAAAGTGTAATTTTTTATTTTATTCTTTTAATCGGTATAAGAGCACTTGTTACAATTTTGGGAAGATGGGTTTATTTAATGCATCAAGTTATCTAAAAAAAGTTCGTTGTTGTGAACCGGCCAAGACATTACTTTGGTTTATGCATTAAGTTTTCAACGCCGATGGTTTTATTTATATAAATATGTGATGGTATTTGATTGATATATATAAATATATATACTTGATACCAACGGGTGGTTGGTTCATTAAAAGCGGGTTGTGTAACACCCTATAGTTTAGTCAATGTATTTAGTTGATTTATACGTATGTCGAGATATATTATACACATATTTTATACGTAGAAGTCATGTACATTGATGTGGGATACACGTGGGTAAAGTGTATTGATGATATGTGCATGTGGATGTGCGAGAAAAACAAGGAAAAATCGGGAAATATGGTTGACTAGGAAAAATAGGGAAATATGAATCTGCGCAATGGAGCCCACCACTTGGCTGAGGCGGTGGGCGTGTTTTTAATCATTTTATTTTGATTTTTATTTTTAGCCATTTTCACATAAGGGGAAGAAATGTCGGGGGAAAAAGGAGAACCATTTCGCGGCAGATTCGAGGTTCCAGTAAGCCACTTTCATTCCTTTTCGTTGCAAAATTGATCTTTAAGCAACATTTGACGTTT
Source organism: Paratinospora sagittata (assembly GCA_035771175.1). Lineage (NCBI taxonomy): Eukaryota > Viridiplantae > Streptophyta > Magnoliopsida > Ranunculales > Menispermaceae > Paratinospora > Paratinospora sagittata. The sequence goes on along the minus strand of JAYMFD010000012.1, from coordinate 7,745,468 downwards.
CTACCAGTATAGTTTTTGCTATAAGAGGTGTTTTACAGTGTTTTCAAATATGAAATTTTGACCCACTTTGAGTGAAAACATATAAAAATGATTGATTATCATTTCTATAGTAGTGCAAACCTCAAATATGTGATTTATTTGTGTTCAATGGTATTCTTGGCAATAGTATAGTTATCAGAAGCCGAATTTAACGCTAGAAACCATTGGAACCCTGTTAAACTCTGGTGAAATTTTGGTTTGAGACTATAGAATCGTAGATGACTAAATTCTGAATGTTTTAATATCAAGATCATGATTTTTGGATATCAATTGATATTTTTAAAAATTGATTGAATGAATCCGGTAAATACAATAAACTTGAAAATTAGTGGAAACGTGGCTATAAAGCCTATTTCTACTATTCTTTGCCTTAGAAATACTCTTGAGAGTTGTAGAAATTAATTTGGACGCCCTCCCTCACGTGTATTTGAGATTGAAATGAGATTATGAAAATTAATTGAGTGGATTAGAAAGCTAGAAATAAAGTAGTAAATGAATATGATGATTGGATAATTAATTATGGTTATATGAAATAATTAATTGACAGGATTGTGTTGATTGATTGGACTAGTGGGTGTAGAGAGGAGGTGTACTTTGTATCACTGTCAGTATTTCTGTACTAATTGGTTGTTCTATATGACATTATAGATATGAAATGTGTTTTAATGTTAAGCATATTGTATGTACGTGGATTATTTGAATTGCATGAGATCAATTCTTAAAAGAACCTAAGGAAATAGTCTCCCATGAGTGACTAATCAATTAGTCATGTACAGTGAATTTTTCAAGTTTGATTGAGAACCCAAAATTGATAGATAAATAGAAATGAGTAATATAAGTACTGGCATCTACCTATGAATGCATAATAAGGGCACAAGATCCGCTCTATTGCTTGAAAAGAGGGAGATGGTTATGACATGTTTAAATAATAGTTGCATGTTTTAGAATAAATTACATGGAAGCTATTATAAGCATGTATGTTATTTGCCTGTATTACATGATTATTTATTAATTGATTTGATCATGAATCACGTTTTGTTTAGTAATGCATATACAATGTCATAGTTAGAAATATTCATTGAGCTTATTGTAGCCCACTTCGTTTTCTCAACCATTTCCGGAAAAGACCAGAAAAGAAAGAAAAAAGATCGTGAGGAGTAGTTGATTCCTGTATTTGTTTGATGTATGTATTTTGTTGAGAGAATGGTAGTTTCTTTACTTTGATATATGTAAATATATAACACTCTGTAAATAGGTTATAAATATGTATCACCTAGAAGAGTGTGGGAATGGATGCATATGAACATAGTTTTTGAGATACTGGACATGTATATGTATTGTGATGTGACTAATGACAGTATGTGGAGTTATGTTTAATGTGAAATTTGATGTTTGTATTAATCAGGTTTGTAATATGTTTTATTTATGGGGCGGTTATGTTAAATTTTTTAGTGATTTAATGTATTAGATGGTAGACAGAGTATCATATATATTTGTGTACGACTTATGTGATATTCTATGTCGGTCTTGACGTCACCCTTGAGAGAGGGTCGCGACTGGCTGAGTCCTAAGGTCGTCCCTATATAAAAGTTTTAGTGTTTGATTATTGAAGGCGTTCTCGTTGGGAGATGTCTATCATTCTGTTCTCGCTTTAAATGATGACTAATCTTATACCCGAAGGGTGTGGGTACCTCGTGGGAAACAATATATATATACACTTGATGGGCTTAATATTTGATTAATGCATATACATTAAAGAACAAAAAAATGTTTTCCTCTGTCAAGCATACCCACTATCATATGTGCATGTTGTTTAAAAAAAAAAAAGGGCAAGCCAATTACGACGGATGCGTGGTGAAGAAGATAAAACCTTGAGTTTTTTTAGAGTGTTAACTCATCAGGTTAAATGATTCTATCTTAAAATTTAACTCAGGTGGGTGGATAGAAAGTAAATGATTTATGATTTTAGCAGCCATCATATTAAATTAAGAGTTTCAGTTCACTTTAGTGAAACTCATTTTAAAGCCTAAATCCATGGATTGAGTTAACCAAGCCCAACTGAAAGACCCATCAGGATTTCCGCGAGTCAAATCGGGCGATGGATTAAACAACTTTTTCTTAGTTTAATTACAACTCAATTTGAACCATCAAAAGTTAATAAGCTAGATGAAGTCCATAAAGTGATAATTTTAAAAAGTGTTGAAGAGTAACTTCTCATATTTTGACATGAATTTTACATCCATACGGTTAGATTTTCCTGATTCATAACATGTGATGTAGATTAGTAATATCATTTAAAATTGAATATGGACCGTTAAAAGTAGATGTATTATAAATACAGTGTAGATCATGATTTTGACTAAACGCATGATCTATAACCTAAGGTTGATTGTCATGAAATTTGCATCTATACGGTCAAATCTATTGTACGAGTTTTGTCACACGCCATACCTATAGTCAAACTTTTATGTTAACTTATACATATTGTCAGACGTATTTATATACGTAAACAAATGTAGATGGCTATAAAATATGATGTTTGTGTGAATCATATTGTTGTAGGAACCTTAGGACCCTAGACATGACACTTAAGGTGTAAAAAGTTAGAAAAAATGTAAGTCTGGTCACTAGGAGCACGCTCATGGAGTAAAAGAGCGTTCTCCTAGGCCAAGATTTAGTGGTGGATTCTGGGCAGGGGAGGAGCATGCTCCCACGAAGGGAAGCGCGCTCTAGTGGTGAAAGACATAATGGTGCATTTTTTGGTTTTGGAGTAGAAGCGCGCTCCTAGGAAGGGGTATCACACTCTTAATGGTGGTAGACAAATCGTGTCCCCTGGAAATGGGAGAAGCACGCTCCTTGCGAAAACAGAAGGTGACTTGTTCTTCTGGGCAAGGAGAAGCGCGCTCTTGGCCATTTTGATAGCTTTTTTTAAATGGCCAGTGTGGCAGTTTGCATGCAAATAAAAAGGATTTCTTGCTCGTTCTAGCTCATTCAAATTGATTTCTTGTAGAGAAAAGGGAAGAAACAAGAAGTGAAGGACGAGCAAGCTAGGGTTGGTGATTTTTGGGAGCGAAGGTGATTTTTCTTGGCTCAAGATTATGGATTCTTACTCCTTTCCTCCATTTATGCAACATATGTGAGTTTGGATGGATTTGGTGATGGTTGGATGAATTTGGGATGAGCTGGGGTTTGCCAATTTCGTGGATTTTGATGCTTGATTTTGTTTCTAATTGAATAAATGGTGGAAAATGGGTTTAAGACATGCAAAATCATAAGGAAAAGGGGTTTGTGTGGTGAGCATGCCCAAACCCTGGTGCAGATGAAGCTACTGAGGGTTTGGGAATGTCCAAAGTGATGGTATTGTGTGATTTGAGTGAGAATTTGTGATTGAGTTTGATTCATTTATGATGTGTACAAAAATTGGACTGTGAAATTGGTTAGATTTTAGTGTGATCAGTTGGAATTGGTAAGAGTTGCGTCTGTAGAGAGAGTAATTGGTGATTGGAAAGGGATATGAACTTGGTTATTGTGAGTATTTCTTACCTCTGTTTTATGTATGACATTATATGTATGAATCTGATTTGTGAAATGTAAGCATGTTAGTGTAATTGCATTTATGTTTTGAATGCATGAAATATTTTGAATTGGAACATGTCATGGATTTACCTAAGTAGGTCCCAGACGTGAGTAACCTTCTCATTAGGGGAACCTACTAGGAATGAGATTCACATGAGTAGTTGATCATCACTTACGGTCATTGGTACTGTCCTAATTAGGAATGGAAACCCAAGAATGATTATTTGATAATGAGTATTGAGAGGCTAGGTGCTACCCTTACATATGCATAATGAGGAGTGAGTCCCACTCTAATACTTGAATGATAGGAGATGAATGCATGGTTTTTCATTGGGATTTGCATTGTCTGCAGATGCTTGCATGTGGTGGAATGTATTTGGCATGCATTCATATTTGATCGGATTATCTGCATGTATTGTTTAACTTGTTTTAAATGTCTTGCTTTGATTATTAATCCATATATGATGCCATAAGGAGAATACTCAATGAGCTAGTCACCCAAATTTTCAATCTTTTCAGGAAAAGACGTCAAGGGAAAGGGCAAGTGTAACACTTTGTAGTTTCAATTAAATACATGCGTTGAATTATGCGTATATCGAAACGTATAATATGCGTATTTTATACATAGGAGCGAAATATACACGTGTATAAAAATACATGCTATAGTTAAGGGGTATGAGCAAATATATGAAATTATTAAATGAATAATATAAGTTTAATAAGGTGAATGGGGTTGGTTAATTAAATATGTGAATTGAGTTGATGATAAATGATTTAATAAATGAAAGTTAAATATTAAGATGGGGAAGTTGCTTTATTAAGTTAGATGAGGTGCATAGGATCATTTTTTTACATATACTTATCATCTCATTTCTAATCTAATCTCTCAAACTCTCACCAACATAAAAAAAATAAAAATAAAAATAAAAAAAGAAAGAGAAAGAGAAAGGAAAGAGCGAAGAAGGGAAGAGACGAAAAAGGGGAAACGACGGATTCGCGGCCAAATTTGACGTGCCAGTAAGCTATTTTTGCTATTTTTTGCCTTGAAATTGATCTTTAACTAGTGTATGACGATTCTAGCGGAGTAATTTTAGCTATGGAAGCTGTTTTATGGTATTTTCAAAATTGGGGTTTTGACCCAACTTAAATGAAAATTTGTTCGAAAGGTTGAAAAGCACTCCCTAACCTATAGAAGCCTCAAATATATAGTTAGATTTCATTTATTTGTTCATTTGATATTTTATAGCTATTGGAAGTTATATTTGATATTAGAAACCTTTTGAATCATATTAAAACCCGATAGAACTCTAGTTTAAGGCTATAGAATGGTAGAATGGACTGTTGTGAGTTCATCGATGCTAATTTCATGATTTTTGGAGACTGTTTGACAATTTTAGTAAAATTTTACATGTTTCTAATGAACAATACTGTAATTATTTCCGGTGAATAAAATGGAATTGGAATCTAGTGAGACTCTGATTTGAGATCATAGAATCGCAGAGAACTGAATTTCGGACGTTTCGATACTAAGATTGTGATTTTTGGATATAATTTGATATTTTTAGTAACTAAATATATGATTTTTGTGAGTAAAATTTACTTTTGTGACATTCGCGAACGTGTAAAACTTTAGTAAAATACCTGTTGAAGGTAGTACAATGGTAGTATGACTGATTTTACACGTGTCGATGTGGACAAAATAATTTTAGGAATGTATTATATTTTTAATAAAATTGATATATGTTCAAGGAGAAAATAAAACTGAGAACTAATGAAAATATGAATTAGAAATCTATTTTTACTGTTATTTCTTGTGAAAATATTTAGATTGACCACAAAAATGAGATAGTAGTTTCTTCAACTGCTTATGAGTCCTAAATTGAGTTAGAATCTAAATTCACAGAATGTGTATAATATTTTTCAGGTTGACCTTTATTATTAGTGATTTGAAGTGAGTTGAAAAATTAAATATGTAAATATATATGAATAAATGAAATTGAATTATGGAGTGGTTGTGACACGTTGAGTTAGTTGGATTTAAATTGAAACTAGACTTAAAAGCGACGATGATTGTATTTAAGTTGGAAAGTCTTGTACTGTGAGTATATTTTCTTGATTTGGTTCTTGTATGACATTGTATATATATATATGAAATGTTTGAATGTAAATATGTTATGTGTATATTGTTGCATTGTGTTTTAATTTGCATTCATAAATAATTTTTTTAGCATTGGAGCATGTGAGACTTGCAAAGGCAAGTTGTTGTCATTTCGTTAGGAATTAGACCCGGATGAGTGTTATGCGTAATCTCATTGTCAGTAGGCATGCCCTAACAAAGATTGGAGATCCTTGAAATGACTGTGAATTGGGTAATGTGAGGTCCGAGCGTAGGCTCCTTATCGGTGCATAATAAGGAATTCGTTCCCGCTCTATTATGAGAAGGATGAAGATTGTGGTTTCAGTTGAAAATGATGCATTGTTTTCTTGAAAAATCATGAAATCTATGTTGTTGACATGTATGATATATTCGTTGAATGATGAATGTGTTTAATAATTGTTTTAATGATTTTAAATGTCATGTTTCCCTAAATGCATATGATTGCCCTATCAAGAGATATATTTACTGAGCTTATTGATTGCTTACTCAATTTCCTCCAATATTTCAGGTACCGAGTCGAAGGGAAAAGGAAAAATCCGTGAGTGATAATCACGTGATTGCATTCGTCTGGTATATGTATGTATGCATTAGAGGATATGAGTTACTTTTCTTTATTTTGATAAGTATAATTATCACATTATTATTTATATACTATCACATAGTTGGGTTGAACGAGAATATAGGTTTTGTTATTTGGATTATGAAATGTTTAATGATGATATATTTAATCACATGGTGGATGAAATGGCTTGAGAAATAAATAGTATTTGAACATTTTGGGTTATGAAGTGCTTGTGAGATTGAGAAGATTATTTATCGTGGAATGAATGACACGAATGGATATTGTGAATGAGTATATATATATATATATATATATGGTTTGATTTATGGTATATTAGGAAAAAATGTGAAATGTTCATTTTATGGGGAGATGCTGTCAAAATTTTAAAAAATTTTAGGAGTTATTGTGAATGTCCGTTGAGGCTAACAGTGTATTGTATATTGTATATGAGTATGTATAGTGTATAGTACACTGTGCCAGTCATAACATCAGCTTATATCAGGGGCGTCGTGACAGCAAGGCTCGAGAAGAGTGATTTCTGCTTTTGCTATCTTTGAAAGTATGTGTTTGAGAATTTTGGGAAAACTTTGTATTTTGAAAATATACATTATATCACACTATCTCTTGGATATGATGGCTTAGATGGGGACATGTGTATATAAAGATAAATTTTTAGTTTTGATAAATGTGAATGTGATGCGAGAACGGAGTTTTGTGGCTATGATGATTATATAAGTTATGTCCACAGGTTAGGTTGACAGGGTGTCAGATGTGTCAGAATATAACAAATGTATGCGATATTTTTTACTATTTGTGACGTTACCCTACAAAGGGGGTCACGACAAGTTCATCATACTACATATATCTGATTTTTGAACTTTTTTTTTTAATAGTTGCTTTATGGTAATGAATTTTTGTTAACCACTGGATCTCCTTATTACATTCCGCTGTTTCCATCCCTCTTGGATTCAATTTATGCCTTGTTGCCCTGATTCATTCCTTGTATTTGAGCAGGTGCAGCTTCATGAACTTTGCAAGGAACATGAAATGCCGTGAATGTGACGAGGCACGGCCAAAGAGAGAACTTACTGGTGGAGATTGGGAGTGTCCTCAGTAAGCATTTTTTTCATCTTCGGACTTTGGATAAGCCCACTTACTGGTTCAAGGGTGCTATTGAACTCCTTATGACACATCTTAAACTTTTCACATTTACCTTTTGCAGATGTTGCTTCTTTAATTATGCAAGGAACACATTGTGCTTGAGGTGCAATTGTAAAAGCGCCCTTGAGAGGCTTCATTTGGCACTTCTGGCCTAGGATGGGTTCGTGATAGCAATCCAAACAAAGCTGAGATTGAGAGCATGTTGGCTGCAAATGAGAAGGCAGAACGGTGGTTTCTCAGCTGGATTATGCTGCTGATTTGAGCAGTTCCATAGCTGACGAAGATTTCCCAGAGACCACATCTTAATTAGTTATCTTTCGCTTGCATTATAGTCATGTTTCTATATTTTGTTACTTTTGTAAATTTTGCTTTGTGCAAATTTTAATTTTTGTATACATACTACTTCAGAAATTTATGATTGTAAAAATTATAGATTTGATAAATGAAAATCTTCATTCCTTCTAGTGTTAAATTTTATTATTTGTCAAAATTAAAATTCTAAAAATATTACAAAAAAATGATTTTATTAGTTATTTTTTTATTTTATAGCTTTATATAACATTTAGTAACGAATTAATTACATTTACTTACGAATTTCATTGTAAGTAAAGGGTTAGATTTGTTATAAATTCTGTTAACTTTTAGTCGCGAAATAAATGTTTTACTTACGAAAATGGAGTCGTAAGTAAAAATAATACTTTTACTCACGGAACTATGTCGTGACTAAAACTTTTACTTACGGTGTTTTCCTCACGAAATTACATTTGTAAGAATAAACCTAAACATCGTAAGTAATTCTTTTACTTACGAATTCTGAACTTTTACTTACGAAAAAATTTCGTAAGTAAAAGTCTTTTTTCTTGTAGTGGAACCAATATTTTGTGAAAGTGCCCCAACTCTTATAAACTTATAAAAGTACTTTTTGTGGGTACAAATAAAAACTTTTTTTTTATGGAAAAAAAGATTGATTGAACTTATGTCGAGCCAAACCTCAAGTTCAAACCCAAGCTCAAACTCAACCTAACGACCAACCCAAACCATTTCATGGGTTTTGGTTCAAAACCAACTCAACTTAGAAGGAAACATTGGCCCCCGTTTCGGAAATGAGCTTTTACGAATGTGTTTTTTTGAGAAACATTTTTAGAGAAAGTACTTTTAGAAAAAGTATTTTGAAAAAAGTGTTAAAAATAGAAAATTATTTTTTCTTCAATATTGTTTGGCTAGAAGTAATTGTTGCTAAACACCTCTAAAAATATTTTTGCTCTAAAAGTACTTTGAAAAAACTCTCCCAAACGAACCATTAACAACAAGATTTATTTTAAGAAGGGAGAAAAGACCCCATAAAGTTACTACTTAATGGTAATATATTCCATGCTATAATATTTCTGCATTTAATTTCTATGTTTGATTTTTCAATTAAGAAATGCTAAAATGACCCCAAAATAAAGATCACCCGTGATATACTGAGTCACCACTTCACTACATAAGTAGGGATTTATATATTAAGAACAAAATGCTAAAACGATTGAAAAAAAAACCTCAAATCTATCCTCATGTTGACGTGATTAATGGTGAATGATCTAAGATTTTCTTTCTCTGCTATTATAATGATATGGTGATTAATCACGACATCAACTTAGGTATATATTTTGATTTGTTTTTTTAGGTCTTTTTAACATACCTCTAAGAGAAAAACTACTCACCACACATCAGCGGGATATAGTTTTGTACATTTTAGCATTTTTATTTCCGTCTTGACTTATGATTTTTTTTTTTTTGGCTAGTATCGATGATGAACTCTTGAAATCCCCCCGTTTAAAAGAAAATTCTCCGTCCCCTCCACCCAAATTCAAAAGTTCAATTGTACCTAGACCCATTAAAAAAATAGTTGTTTCAAGATATTTCATCATTAATTTTTTTTTTTAATTTTAGAAATTGACATTTCATTAACAACCCCCAATCATATTACACTAAAGCTTGAATAGTATAGCAATCCAAGAGACACCCAAAAAAAATAACAATAAGAACCCAAAAAATATTGTGAGAAAAAAAAGAAAAAAAGAACCAACAGTAATGCACCAGAGATCATAACCATTAATTACCAAGCAAGAAGATCAACAATTCCAAGAGCAACATCACAAATATGCTCCAAATTGTCCTCCCTCTTCTTCAACTCAATCGGATACACCATTAATCCACCAGCAGACACCAATCTCTTAAAGGCATTGCGGCAAGCATTCGGATAATCCTTAGCAGCACTCAGCTGCACAACCGCGTAATCCAACGACATAGAATCCAGTTCTTGGAGAGCCTCTTCAAGAGCCTCATTCGCGTGAAAATACTTCTCAGCGCACTCTCTTACCACTTTTCTCAACGAAGTGTCGTTGTTAGCGACGCTGAGAAGCTGAGAATTCAAGTAATTGCAAGTGGCATTAGCGCTATTCATACCAATCCCAATCATTATATCTGCAAGCCCTTTAGTGTCTGCTTTCAAGCTGGAGGAATTGGATTTGAGAGATGACACGCAAAGATCGTAGTAGTTTGTTGACTTGCATGTTTTCTTGATCAAATCGGCGTTTCCACTCACAGACATATGAGGTTGGAGTAAGGAAGATAGAAGAAGAAAGGAAGCAACAAGGAAGAAGAGCCTCATGGTTAGAGAAGTGTCCATTAATTAATTTTCTCTAGAAAGTAAAGGGAAGAAGAGCCGAGGAAGGAATATTACTAGACTAACAAGAGCACCCCAGGCTTTAATATTTTGGAATATATCTTGCTTCAGTGGCATGTATATATATGTTTAAAGTCATATCAATAGAGAATAGAAATATGTGGATGTTGGGTATATATGCTAGCTTTTTTATTAGACAAGATTCCTCTTTGACCAATCATGCTATCAATAAGTCAAATCCATATATAAAATCATCTTGACTACTTTTCATGTATATATAAATCAATAAGGTTAGAGACGAAAAAAAAAAAAAATCAATTAAAGTTATATGTACACCATGACTACTTACCATACATATAAATATGTACATTGGTTACCATGAGTTAATGAAAAATATAAGAATAATGTTCAATTCTTTCCTTTTATACAAAGCTGTTTGAATATTGTAAGGATCTTTGGATAATATTGATGTTAATCTCCATTAATTTTTTTTTTCTCTATATTTTGCTGTGTTCTCTAGGTTAATAGAGGAATATTGTTCAATTCTTTCCTTTTATACAAGCTGTATGAATATTATAAGGATCTATGGATAAGATATTGATATTGATTTCCATTAATTTTTTTATTTCCTTAATTTCTTTCCTCTTGTATTTTGTTGTGTGTTGTCTAGATTGATTGTGACTTTGTGAGGTGTCTTGTTTGGTAGCTACCAAATCTAGCTATATATATAGCTGCCATGCCCAGCCTCATCAGGGTCACGGGTCTTATCAGAAGTTGTGGACCCTCAATCTGGAAAGTTATGGAACTGTTCCATTGAAAACATGAGAGGCAAAAATGTCTGGTAGCTAGAAGCTGAATTGAAGCATCCAGTTACATATAAAAGGCATTTGCCCTTCCCAATATAAATCTCACAGCATTCAAACAATGCAAAATTAAAGCTATGCTCCCAAGCCTTCTTGAATTGTGGTGAAAATATGTCTTATTATCTTGAACACTCATCTGCAAGTCTCATGCAGTGTTCACATCTTAAAAAATATAGGATATATATCCTATATTTCATGGTAGCAAGTGGCAAGATCTCAGCCAACTACCAAATGCCACTTGTCTGAGAGGAAGTATCAGTCATGTATAGAATCATGACAGTATATGGGTGTAATTGGATTGTTGTGTATTAGATTGCTAGATAGCAATGTCGGTTATAAGAGATCATCAATGGCATTTGACTCAAATAGCTAGGCTTCTTTTGTTTTTCTGAGTTGTTTAAGGCCAGACCCTCATGCTAAATCTGTCGTATTATGTTTGGAGCAATAGTGGTGTGATATGGATAGTTCACATTACTTCGTTTCTCTTAACTCGTTTCATGATATCTCTCTCACCGACAATCTCCCATTTCAAAATAAAACTATGGGGTAATATATATGATTTTGATTCAAATATTTGCAAGTGTATAAGCTGCAGTCATTTTACTTAATTCAACTCTCAATTATATGAGTGAGCTAACCTTTTTTTTTTGTTTTTTTTTTTATCAAGAACTAAGCCAATATTTAAATTATATGTTATTCTATCTAATATCTTAATCATTTTTGTTTATGTTATTTAAGGTCTTTGCATTAATGTTAATTAATCACTATTATGAATTGTCAATAGACAACTCTTCCTAACTTACACATTTAAAGGTCTTTGTTGTATGTGTTCAAATTACCTAAATTAATTTTATTTCATCTTATCTTCACCATAGGGGCTATTTCTACTGTATTTCAATTATGTTCATTTATAATTTTATTTTTTTGATGTTTTACCGCTCGCATTTCTTCTACACTTGGTTTGTTCACTTATTTTTTCTTTACTGTCTAACATTTTATTCCACAATTATATTGACCTGATTTGCATACATGTATAGGGATGGGTCTAAAACCAGGGTTGCATTAAATCGCTTATAAGTAATGTAAAACTTCATCAAATCAACTATGAAATGAACCTAATTCTATACTATTTATAAAGCCAGATCATCTTAATTCACTGTGTGTTATATATTTTTATCGCAATTCCTAAATTTCTCACTAATCCTCATTATTAAATTGTCTAATAAATAAACTTAAATAAAATAAAATACATTTATGGATAATTTGGTAATACATCACTAAAAGATTTCTTTCTAATGTTAGTAAACATGAGATTTTTTTTTATCATTGTCCGTACCTTTTTATTCTTTTTATTTTTTTGGGTAACTTTCAGTCCTTTTTTCATTCTTTTTGTAATTTTCAGCTCCCATTTATTCTTAATTTTCTTTTAGCTTCGTTTTTTTTTTTGTTTGAAAGTCCTCTTGGATATATTAGCAAACAAAAGAAATAGAGAGAGGAGAAGCCTCCTCAATTGCAAGATCAACAATTAGAGGTGGGATTTCCTCAACCCATATTTAAGTACAAGGTGAGTATAGTCCTAGTCTACTGAGTCTGTCAGCAGCTCTATTACATTCTCTTTGCACTGCCCGAATAGATAGATTTGGCCATTGATGAAAAAGATGTTTGCAATCTTCCTTTAGTTCTCCAATTTCTGTGATACTCCACTCCCCTCTCTTAAGCTCGTTCATTATCCCCGCTGAATCACCTTCTAGCACATCCAATGGTATGCCCGTTTCAGCTGCAAATTCCATGCTCGCTCTTATAGCACACATTTCGGCTGTATTAGCTTAAGCACCACCATGTTCTTTGGCTGCCATTGCTGCAATAACCTGGCCATGATGATCTCTCACTATTATACCAATGCCCACAAGGCCTTTTCCATCCAAGTTGGCATCAACATTCATTTTTAATTGATTTTGGTTAGGAGGTTGCCATCTCTGGTTTCTGTTAACTTTTGCCACCATTGGTCTTTCACTGCTGGTTTTGAACTCCTCAAGGGTTGTCATAGCTCTCTCAATGACAACCACTTCAGGTTCCACCCTCCCCTCAATGCAAATGTTGTTTCTATCATTCCACACTGCCCATGAGGTAATCATAATCCTTTCCAAATCATCTTTGCAAGCTCAATGAACTGCATTTTTTATATCTCCATGGAGCATCATGATCGTGATCCTCTTATCATTTATGAATTGATTCGTTAAGTCCCACATTCCTGTTGCTCTTGTACATCCGGATATTGCATGGGTTGCCATCTCTATTTCATCATGACAGAGTCTGCATGTTGGATCTGTAATGACCTTCCTCTTCCTTAGATTTTCATACGTAGGGATTATGTAATGGACAAATCTCCAAAAAAAAATTCTCCATTTTGATGGAGTGCGAGTTGCCCATAATTTTGACCAAAATTCTCGGGTTTCATCCCTATTCGAGCTCTCTCCACAATCAGCATTTTTCATTGCCATGCGATACCCACTCTTGACAGTATATTGTCCATTCTTTGTGTAGTGCCATATTGAAGAGTCTGGAGGTCTTCTTCTGCTCAGGGGTATTTTTAGCACTTCTTCAACGTCCATTGGGAGAAGGTGTTCTCGTAGTTGTACATTGTTCCACCGGTTATCCCCTGTTATGAAATTTGCTACTGGGCTGTCCAACTCATTGGATGGGGAAGTGATCAGTTTAAAGCATGACAATCTCGGTAGCCATGGGTCCTGGGTCATATGGATACTAGTACCATCACCAACCCTCCATCTCATTCCTTTATTTCCATAGAGTATTTTGCCATATCTGCGAATCCCCTTGTTTCTGTGTTGCATTCCAAAAAAGATGAGTTTGGAAAGTACTTTGCCTTGAGTATGCGAACAAGGAGGGAATTTTGGTTACTATGGATTCTCCAACCCTATTTTGCAAGTAGAGCTTGATTGAAAGCCTCCATTGTTCTAAACCCCATCCCACCAGATTCTTTTGCAGTGCATAATTTGTTCCAACTTTTCCAATGGATCTTCGCATGACCATCTATTTCTCCCCACCAAAACCGGGCCATAATTCCATTCAACTGTTTGCAAAGAGTTTTCGGTATTCGATAACAACTCATTGGGAAAACTGGCTGGGCTTGCGTGATAGCTTTGATGAGGACTTCCTTTCCTCCCATAAAGAAGAACTTCAAGTGTGACCCCAGGAAAATTATTTCATCTAGCCCATAACCCAATTGCATTTTGCCCAAACTCTATGTGTTTGTCTTGATATGTTTGGTGTTTGTTTGATGGTTGTTTAATGTTTGTATATTTGATGCTTGATAATGTATATAAATATGTGTATTATAAATTGTATATGGGTCATGTTAAATTAAAGTATAATGCATGTGTTATTATTTATGCATGGGCCCATTAAACCATGAATTGATATGGGTTAGGATTGATTGAATAAAATGATAAATAAGAATGAAAATTTGGTGTATTAGATGGATTGGACATTAAAATACATGGAAACATGAGATTGGTTAAAGTACATGTGGTTGGTATGGGTAGTATGAGACCAATACATGTCAAGTTGGTGCATGAGAATGGACAAGTGTCTTATGCCCCATTTCTCTTCTCCAACACATGTCAAGTTGGTGCATAAGAGTGGACAAGTGTCCCATGCCCCACTTCTCTTCTCCAAGGAAGTCCTAGAGAGTGAGATGAGTGGAAGGAAAGGAAAAAAAGAAGAGAAAGGAAAGAAGAAGAGAAAGAAAGAAGAAGTTGCTTTGAGGGAAGTCTCAGCAACGTTTTCATAAAAGAGTTGGATCTTGGTGATATATGGTCAGATTGAGCTCAAACTTTGTCAACCAGTTCGTATCTTATGGTTATTCATTCTGGTCGGTGCAGATCTTGATTGGAGTTTTCTTCTGAGAGATATAACCTCCCAAACAAAGCTAGTCAGAAAGTCTAAATTTCTTGCACAGTTTAGATCAAACTGATAGATCTCCTAAACCTACCGTTGGATGTAATGCATCTAGAACACTTCGATAAAGTGTTGGATCAGTAAAAGGGACACCTTCATTCTTGGACAGTTTAGTGCTAACACAAGCTGGAGTTGTACAAGGCTTGCAATCCAACATATTGGTACGAGCAAGCAAATCAAAAGCATATTTGACCTGAGTCGGGGGAAGTCAATGAGAAGTTCTATAAGCCTCAAAATCGAGAAAATAATTGACTGAACCTAACTAACGTCTTCAAAGCAAAGGAATGATGAAGTTGTTGAATCACATTCTTAATAGCATAAGCATTATTGCCTGTGATATGGATATCATCAACATAAACCAGAAGTAAAACATAAGCATCTGAGGATTTCTTAATGAAAATAGAAACATCAGACTTAAAATTCACAAAACCCCATTGAAGAAGAGCACTTTTGAGCTTTGTGAACCATGCTCTAGGTGCCTACTTTAGACCATAAAGAGCCTTATGCAACTTGCAAACATGAGTTGGATATCTTGAATCAACAGAACCTTATGGTTGATGCATAAAGACCAATTCATCTAGATCTCCATTTAGGAAAGCATTGTTTATATCAACTTGTTGAATGTCCCATCCTTGTGTTACAACAAGTGTGAAAATAACATGAATAGTGGAAGCCTTTACAAAAGGACTATAGGTGTCAAAGAAGTCCAATCCTGGTGTTTGGTGAAACCCTTTAGCAACCAACCGAGCCTTATGCTTGGAAATGGATCCATCAGGATTATATTTAGTCTTAAAGACCCATTTGCATCCAAGTAAATTCATATCAGGGGAATAAGGGACAAGAGAAAAAGTCTTGGTCCTACGTAAAACTTGAAATTCCTCACTCATTGCAGCAGTCCATTTGTGATCTTTTAATGCCTCATTGACAGTAGAAGGCTCAGGTAACATAGGGGAAGCATGAACAACATCGTAAGATTTAGGCTTAAAAATGCCACTTTTTGATCGAGTCTGCATTGGATGTGTAGGCAACAAAGAGCCAATTGAAGATGAAGCGGGAATAACAACAGGTACAGTGGAAGAAACATCCCAAGCAACAACAAGAAGATTAGCAGTAACAGCAGGAACATCAACAACAAAATCTGGTGCTTGACTTGAAAAAGGACCAACAACAGACATAGGTGACAGAATATCACCAGAAATTCTAGTAGAATGATGCTCTCTCAGAAAAGAATATGATAAAGTAGTAGTAGAGGATGAAGCCTGTCTAGTGGACTGCATAATAGGGGATGCAGAGTGTAATATGGACAACGACAAACTAGAAGCATTTGTAGCTAAAACTGGCTTGGATGAAGAAAATAGCTGAGCATAAGGAAACTCTTCTTCATTGAACTCAACATGTCTTGAAACATAAACCTTACCGGAAGTATGAAGGCACAAATAACCCTTGTGCATAGAACTATAACCAACAAACACACATTTGGATGTGTGAAAACCAAACTTGTTGACATTATAGGTCCTCAAATATGGAAAATAGCTACAACCAAAAGACTTAAGTGATGTATAGTCTGGTTTCTTGTGATATAGCTTTTCATAAGGAGAAACCATATGCAACATAGAAGAAGGAAGGTAATTAATAAGAAACACAGTTGTACTAAACGCTTCTTTTCAAAATTGCAAAGGCATGTGTGCATGAGCAAGTAGAGTCAAACCAATCTCCACTACATGTCGATGTTTCCTCTCCGACAAACCATTTTGTTGATGAGTGTAAGGACATGAGAATCTCATTTTAATTCCATGAGTTGACAAGTATGGAAGAAAAGCTTTATATTCACCCCCCATATCGGTTTGGAGAGCTTTGATCTTAGTATTGAACTCCAATTCAACAACCTTTTTGAAAAGAGTAAAGACTTGTAGTGCATCAGACTTGCGTTTAATAGGATATAACCATGAATACCTAGTAAATGAATCAACAAAAATGATGTAATATCTATATCCAGATGTTGAGGGAATGGGTAAGGGACCCCAAATATCCGAATGAACTAGCAGAAGAGAAGCAGTAGTGGATATATCATGAGAGGAGAAAGGTAACTGATGTAGCTTGCCAAACTTACATGAATCACAAAAGGTACGATCAATTTTATTAGCAGGAACAACCATGTTATTGAGAACATATTTTAGTACTAACAAGGACGGATGTCCTAGTTTAGCATGTCATATATGCACATCAGTCTTGGCTGCTAACTGGACATCACACTTATTTTTCATTACAACATTGTTAATAGTGTTAGAAACACTAGATGCATCATTTGAAACACAAAAAGCAAAAGCAGTAGCAACATTAGAAGTGGAATTTGGAAATCTTGTACAAGGAGTATGTGGAAGCTTAAGGCAATATAGACCATCCTTGAGAGCTCCTTTGAGTAGAGCATTCCTCATACTCTTGTCCTTGAAGACACAACAATTTTCAAAGAACTCAACGGTTAGATGATTATCTTGTGTAAGTTTGGATATACTAAGCAAATTCTTGGTAATATAAGGAACATGAAGAATTTGATTGAGTTTTATGGTTCTAGTAGATGCATCATTAGTAGGAAAAGAAGAAGAACCAATATGAGTAATAGGTAGCAAATTACCATTACCAACCACAAGCTTTTCTTTCTTTCTATATTCAGAACTGATAACAAAATTGATTAGATTAGAAGTGACATGGTTGGTAGCACCACTATCAACATACCAAGAAGGATCATTGACAACTTCAGGAGTTGCCATGTATGCTACATTATGAGCAATATTTGCTTAAGATCCTTGAAGACCTGGAGCAGATGCAGTAGATGAAAATAAACTTGAAGTATCAGCTAATTTTCTAGCATTTCGAACTTGAGAATTACCATGCCAATTGAGATCATAACGCTTGAAACATTAGAGAGCACCATGACCTGGTTTTTGGCATAACTGACAGTGAATCTTCTGATTACTATGCCATCTACCACCACAGCCACAACTTCTGCCTCTACCACGATTTCCTTTTCTTGAATTCATGTTTCCATCATAATGAGTAACTACATTAGCAGAAGTGGCACTCTGTAATTGAACTTGAGAAGAAGAATTGATCTATTCTATTCTTTGCTCATGTAACATCAAAGAATATTGCACATCTTGCAAGAACATAGACTTAGCATTGTGAGAAACCAAGACAACCACGAGATCATATCTGTGCCCTACTCCATTGAGAGCACTGAGAATTAAGTCATAATCTGTAATCTCTTGACCTGCTACTTTCAAAGCATCACCAATATATCTTCTTTATCTTCAGTATAAAGTCACTGATGGAGAGATTCTCCTTCTTAACTGTTTGTAATTGTTGTTTTAATTGCATGATCTTGACAGAAGAAGTCTGTGCATATAAACGCTCAAGAATTCTCCAAGCCTCATTGGCAGATTTGGCATGGTTTACTTGTCCAATTACAACTTCACTAATAGTAGAGAATAACCAACATAACAAGAGCTGATCAGCTCTCATCCTTGCTCTGAACTCAGGATTCAACAGAGTTGTAAGCACCACACCTTCACCATCTAATGTTTCAACCACTTTTGATGGAGGAGAAACCAGATTTGAAATGAAATCTTCCAATTCCAGAGCGCGAATCGCAGCTAATACTTGAGCTTTTCAATTAATGTAATTGGACTTGTCAAGCTTGATCGACAAGTTGAAGTTGAGTGTTCGTGCCAGGGATTAAAAATCTGTAGTTGTCATTCTTGAATAAGAGTTTGAATCAGGTTCTTGGATTTGAGAATTTGGATCACTTGATGAACTCAAAACCATCTTGATATGGATCACTTGTGCTCTGATAGCATGTTAGATTTAGCACCTGTTAAGATTTGAATCTTGAAGATGAAACAGTCACAACAAGAAACAAGAAATGTGAGAAGGTTTGTAAGCTTGTCAACTGTGCAAGAAACAAGAAATGGAGAATGAAAATTCTTTTTTTCAGAATGTATTCTATCTGTTAATTACACTGCTTATATATATTATACAAAACAATTTGGACCATTGATCTATAACAGACTTAATCAGCTACCGTTAGATCTCTAACTATTTCCATAACAATCCCAGCTAATGAACCACATGCTCTGTTAGAAACATAACTTTTAACTAACTTAAGGTGCTCTGGTTAAGTGATAGTTAGTTCATCTAACCGTAACATCTCTAACAAGAGTACCTAAATCATTATTCTCCCTACTTGATAGGGGTATGGAGAAAGAGAAATTCCATTATGGATGGGAGTTGAAGTCATTATCATCATAGAAAGATGATATGGGCATATTATGTTTGTTGCAGATGGCATTGAGAGAGGGAAATAAAGAAGATAGAGAATCTGGACTGCACCAAGTATCCTCCAAAAAACGAGTACACTATCTGAGCTTAGTTCTTAAATGCATCGAGAAAGAAGGCAATAAAGAATGAATGAACTTCCATGAAGCTCTAAATGTAGACTTTTTCGCCAAATCCACATTCCAAGAATTTCTACTCAACTTATGTCTACTACATATAACTTTGGCCCGTAAAGACTGCCTCTCCAAAAGGAATCTCCATAGCCATTTTGCCGCTAGAGTTTTATTCCTTTTAAGGATATTTCCCACTGTCAAGCCTTTTTGCTTCATGCTTAACTGCACTTTTTCCCCAATCAAGTAGGTGACATCTGGACCTATTGTAATCAACCTTGCACCAAGAATCACGCATCATTTTCTCGATTAGATTTGCCACTTTTCTCGGGATCTTGAAAATAGATAGGAAGTAAGTAGGGAGGGCTTCTAACACATACTTGAGCAAAGTAAGTCTGCCACCACTTGATAAGAAGCTCATTTTTCATCATTCTAGTCTTTTCGAGATTCTAGATATAACTTGCTCCCAAAAATCACTCTTTTTGGGATTTTCCCCAAGTGGGAGCCCAAGGTAATGAATAGGCCAATGACCCCCTTGACAGTCGCTTTCCAAGGACAATTTCCCAATCTTGTCCTAGTTCAAATTCATACCCATGATTTGGCTTTTAGCCAAGTTGACTTGAAGATCTGACATCATGCCAAAACACCTCAATGTGTTGATTGTGTTAACGAGACATTTACTTCTCATTTTCAATTAATTAAATTATCATATGTTTAAATTTTTTTTAAGATATGTGACTGTTGTGGTATTTTTTTACTATAAATTAGTACAAGGGCACAGGCATTGCATGTGATTTGACTATTTATAATAAAAAATTATTTTTTTTAAAATTGTTGTTATTGCTTTTTAAAAAAGATACTTATTATTAATAAAAGAAAATTTAATTGGATATTTAGACTTAAATATAGATAAATTAAGTAAAATGATATAGTTAGAAAGGATAATACTGTAAAATAATAATTAAAGCTTTAAAAGTGGAGAATTATGGGAGTACTAACGGAAGTATCACTAAATTGTATTTCAATATTAAAAAAATTGCAATAAAGCTACTTAATGGAGTGATGCAAAAATGAGCACGGAGCAAGCGTTCAAGGACAAATAATACCCAAATGCCAATTTCCTAAAAACCACAATCGGCTACAAGCTTTCCTATCTTCAGGGGGAGAGATGTAATCCCCCCGAAGAAAAAAAAAAAACACTTGAAATCTCTCACCTTCTTCGCCGCCTCCGACGGCATCGCATTGCTATCTTGCAATCTCACTAGCCCTGCAAAATCGCCTCCCTTTCAAAACCCAATCGCGCCAATCTCGTTGAAATCTTGCTCTTCAATCCGCAACCTCGCCCTCTCCGCTAAAATCTCGCACTGCGATCCTGCAAAATCGCCTCTCTCGTTCAAAACCCAATCACGCCTCTTTCGCTGAAATCTCGCCCTCTACAGCTACAATTTCGTTGAAATCACGCTCTGCAAGTCAATCGTTGAGACCTAATCGTCTCGAAACCAATCGCACAAAACCCAACCCTCTCTTTCAAAATCCAAATCGCACCTCGCCTGAACCTCAAAACTCAATCGCACAAACCCCCTCTCTTTCTCGAAACCCTCTCGCTTCTCTCTTCTTTCTCCGCTCTCTTCTCTGTCTCTCTTCTCTCATGAACCGGTGACTAAAGCACGCGAGCAAGAATCCGCAGCAGTAACCACGGTGAGCAACTTCTCATCTTCTTTTCTTTTTCTCTTTTCTCTTTCTCTTCGCACCATAGCGATCCCCTGTTTTCACTACCATTAACGTAGCCGAGCATGGCGATGCTCTGTTTCTCGGCTGCCATGCTCCCTGATCTCGCCGTCTTCTCTCTCTTCTCTCCTTCGCCATTCCCCTGATCTCACCGCTCTCTCTCTCCCTTGTCTCCTCCGCCATTCCCCTGATCTCACCGCTCTCTCTTTCTCTCTTCTCTTCTCCACTATTCCCCTGCTCTCGCCCCCCACACTCTCTTATTCTTCTTCTTCTCCTTTTCCTCATCCCCTTTTGTTTCCCCTTTCTCTCTCTCTCTCCCCTGTTTTCTTCCTTCCGCCATTTAATCAGCAACTCAAGTGTTATTTTTTTTTTTTAAGCAACCAAGATGTTATATAATATATTTATATATATCATACATACAATACCACATATAATATATTAGATTATGATATATCATATTTTACGTTTTTACTATCTAGATCATCATATTATATCAGGTGGAAGTTTATTAGCTAAGTTATATTATATGTATAATGTGACCACCACCATACAACATAGACATGTATGCACATTATATTAATATAATATAATACAAAACAAGTGATTAACGTGTGATTTATGCGTGGATAGGTTAATAACGCCCAACGTCGAGAAATCTCAACACTTTTGGAATTTAGCGATTCAGGTGGGGATGATTATAGGTTTTCATAATATTTTATTTTGATATATAGATAGGAATGTTAAGTTAATTATGTCTATAATATCATTAGATTGCTTATGCATGCCTATTGTACATGATTTTATTTATACCATGCTGTGATTGATAGCCATGATAATATGTGTGTCAACATGACTTCTTGTTTTGATTAGATGATAATTAGATGCATGCAATTCATGTGATATTTGAGACTCATTTATAAAGTATAATGCCAGATAATGAAACGTATGACTTGGAATATTAGTATAGTAAGGTTTATGTGTTAACACTATTATATTTGACATTGTGGCATGATACTATGTGTAGTAGAATTTGAATATGGTTTGTGAATACAATTAATAGCATACTTAGGTTGTATTTATGGCGTGACATCACTAAAGAACACAATTAAGATAAGAATCACACATATGGGGCAGTTATTTTAAGGAATATCGCCATTGATTATTGTGGGGCAGTTATTCTAAGGAATATCGTCAATGTTTATTATGTGACAGTTATTCATGATGAATATCGCCAATAAAATTCTAATTTTTGGGTAGTGCCACCCTGTGTTTGATTTCCTAAAAGTACGTGATTTAGAACGTGGTAAAATTCTCGACTCAAACAATCTAATGTTGCAACGATTAATGTGTAAAACTTGTTTGTAACGTTCTTGTGTATGTATCATAATAAAATGTTGTGAATTGTTTAGATGACCCACTGGGCTTTCAAGCTTACCCCTATTTTTCACATGCAGGTACTTAGAAAATAAAGTAGCAAGTTGTGACGGGGTTCAGTGATAGGGGTAGGATGGGAATCTGGACAATATTTTAATTAGTGAATGAGTTAATTACTTGTTTAATTTCGTGAACTTTTATTTAGTAAGGGTTGTATTGACATTAGAAATTTTGATAAAATATTTTTATGATTATTGAAGGGATTATGATTTACTTTAAATATATGTGTCTTGGACTTGAATTCTATTTGACGAATGTATTTAAGATATTGTGTCCATG
The DNA here is from genome assembly GCA_035771175.1 of Paratinospora sagittata. Taxonomy (NCBI): domain Eukaryota; kingdom Viridiplantae; phylum Streptophyta; class Magnoliopsida; order Ranunculales; family Menispermaceae; genus Paratinospora; species Paratinospora sagittata. The sequence continues at coordinate 7,722,580 of JAYMFD010000012.1, read as the reverse complement.
ATGGATGGACAAGGGCAAGTACCATCATAATTCACTATAGAAATTGGTATAGTGGAATTATGTGGTCCTTAGCATAAAAAAAGGGTATTCGTTTATCTTAACCAGTAAGTTGGTTTGAAGAATATAAACTCATAGTTTTGCAAATTTTACTATCTATATAATGATTATGGGTTAAGATAGACTGTGGCGACCTCGCACCCCGAACCACCAACCCCGCAGGGAATGGCGTGCGGAATGCCGGGGCGGGACGCCCGACGTAGGCATCTCCGACCACTCCTCATCTCCCGTGAGGTGGTTGAGACCCTACGAGCCTTATCTCAAACAACAACATAATATCAAAAGGTACTAAACAAAACTACCCACCGTATTAATCATCAAAGACAAGAGATAATCCATAAAAATGAACCACAAATAAAATCATAATCCTTACTGTCCATTAAAATTGATAGACGCATAAAGTCTAAAATTGTGGGTACAAATAAAAACCGTCATATGCCCACATGGTCTATCTAACAAGTCCCAACTCACCCATACTACAATGTGGTAAGTGTTATAATTACATAATCCAAAATATAATACTTCATAATTTAAAACACAGTTCAATCAAAATGCCTCTCAACTCACTTCGAGGCCTTGGATTCTCTCACAGGCAAGACCCTCAAGATATAACTACTCCTTTGCCCTTATTCGGGACAGAAGGACCTGAAAGAGGAAAATGAGGATGAGCCAACGGTGCCCAGTGAATAGAATTCAAATATGCTATCAATACTCATCAATAAATATCATGTATGCATGTCAATGTGTAGCATGATTAAAAGCTCATAACATATAGATATCAAACATTTATAATAAGTTCGATGCAAGTAAAAGCTTATCAATTTGGATCCACATTCCACATGCATTGGGTTACTAGTGCACGTCTATTTCACCGTACCGTTGATCCCAATCATGTTTTATTTGGGGTTACTAGTGCACGTCTATTTTACCGTACCGTTGACCCCAATCATTTCCTTTCCTAAAACCCTCCTATGACAATGTTAAGTCCCCCTATTAGCCAGATAGATGGGCCCAACCAAAGTCATAAGGTTTTCTCAAATCAATGCATCATTCAAAACATTAGAACACATTCATGCTTTCAACATATAATATATATAAGTGATATGATGACATAAAAGATATAATCATAAATGAAGTCTACTCACAACCAAGCCTCGCAAGAGTATTTAACCACACACGACCACCAAACCGAATCAACCCAATCAAGATCCTGAAACATACATCAATATCCTACCATACATCAATTTCTATGCTCAATCAGATAGACATTACACATCAACCCTAAATCAGCCCACATATAAACAATAGGCCTAAATCCCATCTAATCCCATCATTCAACTCAAATCACACGACTTAGGCCTCTAATGCATAGTTCTCATTCATAAACCATTCTATTAATCAAAAATACTGATTTTCAATTCCTTAGGCATAAACATGCCCAAATTGGGTCACTTGATCACAAGTAGGCCTAACCCATGATATGGTCACAACCACCAAATCAGTAGCATAATCAACCCTAATCATGCTTAATTAAACATAAGTTGCATCAATTCAATGATTCTAGGCCAAAAGCATCAAAAGCCCCAAAATATGAAATTTTACATACTTAGGCCATATCGCCGATTTACACTAGGTCACCATGTTCAGCCATGGATATCACTGATTTTGCATCATGGGTTCATCAACAATGGCAACTAGGTCAACATAGTTGACATGCAAGCTATTTGGAAAGGTCTAAGTTCATATTCTAAATTTAGGTCTAATACAAGCAACCCTACCAATTCTTCATTTAATATTCTGTTCAGATGTATCAATCTACCAACAGAAATTTTAAATCACAAAATCAACCGTACATATTGAAGTATGTGAAGAAACAAACCTTCTGTCCAAATATCAGCCCAATCCAACGGTGGACCGAAAAGATAAGTATCTTTGATGAACAAGTCTCTAATCAAACAATTTCTCCTTTCCTGCTGCAAATACTCAAACTCAGATGACTATATCACACGAAATACTAAACTCATAAACATTTCCACCGCTCAGAATACAGAAATATCATTATAAACTACATACGCAAATTTGATATCCATCCAACGGTAGATTGAGGAGATCTACAAGTTTGACCGAAACGGCACGAGAAATCCAGACTTTCTGACCAGCTTTGTTTGAGAGGTTAGATATCTCAGACGAAAGCTCTAATCAAGATCTCCACCGTTCAGAATGTAGAAATATCTGTTTTACACTACATATCAGAATTTTATATCTATCCAACGGTAGATTAAGGAGATCTAGAAGTTTGAGCGAAACGGCGCAAGAAATTCAGACTTTCCCACCAGCTTTGTTTGAGAGGTTAGATCTCTTAGACGAAACCTCTGATCAAGATCTCCACCGACCAGAATGAATAAACATAAGCTACAAACTTTCTGAAAAAGTTTGAGCTCAATCTGACCTTATATCCCAAATATCCAGCTCTTTGATGAAAACATCGCAGAGATCTTCCTCCTGCAACTTCCTCTTTCTTTCTCTTCTTCTTTCCTTTCTCTTCTTTTCTTTTATTTTTTTTTCCTTTCTCTCCACTCACCTCTTTCTAGCACTTCCTTGATTCCCTCCTTGATTCTCTCCTTGATTCCCTCCACTCATTCTAGCACTTCCTTGAAGAAGAGAAGTGGGCATGAGACACTTGTCCACTTTCATGCACCAACCTTTACATGTGTTGGTCTCATACTATCCATACCAACCACATGTACTCTAACCAATCTCATGCTTCTATGTATTTTAAATGTCCAATCCATTTAATACACCAAATTTTCATTCTCATTTATCCTTTTATTCAATCAATCCTAACTCATATCAATTCATGGTTTAATGGGCCCATGCATAAATAATAACATATGCATTATACTTTAATTTAACATGACCCATATACAATTTATGATACACATATTTATATACATTATCAAGCATCAACTATACAAACATTAAACAACCATCAAATAAACACAAAACATATCAAGGCGACGCATAGAGTTTGGGCAAAGTGCAATTGGGTTATGGGCTAGATGAAATAATTTTCGGGGCGTCACATAGACAGATACGAATAACATCTCGATTTTCGGTGGTTCTTCTCGGTAAAATTAAAATATTCATTACTTTACAAAAAAAAAAGTTTTGAAAATCGGGGTGTTACAAGTTGGTATTAAAGTTTTAGGCTTCCGATCATGGGAAGTATTACAACAAATTTTGAGAAGCTTAGTATCAGCGAGTAGGTATCAAATCTTTATGAGATTAAGGTTCAACTTGAACTAGATAAATATGCCAATTATAAACTTTATAACGTAATATCGAGAATGAAAGTACAGTGGGTCTAACAAATTCAAAGCTTTTAGGACATCGGTTAGAGACGAGAACTTGTATGAAAACTGTTTGGTTAGAATCTAAGATTAGGATGAATCTTTTATTCTTGGTTCCAAAGCGGTATGGGACGTGGAAGAATTTAAGGGTATTTGAGGAGTCTTGAACTTGGAGACTGACAGGCCATGTTTGGTGAATGACTAACAACTCTGGACGAGCTTGTATCGCTACATTCAACTGGTATGGGACAGCTTGGACATAGTGGGTACCTGGGAAGCCGTAGTTGGTAGGACATTTGAGCGTTGTTTGGGTGTATTGAAGTTTTTTTGTGGAAGCTTATATCACCGGGCTAGAGTGGTATGAGACACTTGAATACGGAGGGTATAAGTGAAAGTTTGGGAATTTTCTTTATACCATTGTTGTGTAATATGTTGTTTGTTTGTTTGCTTGCTTGTCTTGTTTACAAGTATCAAAACCAAATCCTGTACCCTGTGACAATCATGGATTGCCAAAATTTTATAAAACCTAAAAACTGAATCAATAGGATCATTTTATTTTCGAGAACTTAGAATTATGAATCTAGAGTCACCCTAACCGAAAATAATTATCTCCTGTAGTACTAAAGATGAGTTGAAATTTTATAGATGGTTGCACCTCGAAGAAGAAATAAAAGGTCTATGAGTGATCTCATAAGGGACACTGAACCAGTTGTGCAGACACAACCAACATTCGAACCTCAGCCGACGAAGCAAGAATAGGCAAATCTAACAGCGAATGTTGACTCTACTAGAGCAGAGAATGTCCGATCTACAGCAGTTCCAACCCCTGAAATTGTTTTGGGACCAGAGATGATGGCAGAATTTGTGAGGCAAGTAGTGGAACAGGTGACCAGACATAGGCCCCAATCTCAACTGAATCCAACAATTGTGGTGCAGAATGAACCAGAAGCTCGAAACATCAGGAGACCTGAAGAAAAGGAATGGGCAGATCAATTGAGAGACTTCCAACATATGCATCCTTCGAAATTTGAAGGAAAACCGGATCCAAGGGAAGCTGACAAGTGGTTCCAGGAGGTTAAGGAACACTTGGAAGTTCTTTGAGTGACTGGTCCAAGAATGGTGGCGATTGCGGCTCATCAATTCATAGGTGAGGCCAAACATTGGCGGAGAATGGTTAAAGAACACTATGACCTGGGCAACTTTTGAAGAAACATTTTATGATAAATTCTTCCCCAAGGCGAACAAAAAAGAAGTACAATCTGAATTTGTGAGGCTGACACAGAGGAACATGACAGTGGCAGAATATGAGGCTAAGTTTATCGAACTTTCCAGATTTGCTCATGAACTGGTAGTCAATGAACAGATGAAAGCTAGTAGATTCGCAGATGGTCTCAAAATGGAGATTAGAAAGGTGGTTGTTCCGATGAATCTGGAGACTTATAAAGAGGTGGTTGAACGAGCTTTGTTAGTAGAAAGAGAACTGAACCTGCAAGAAACAATATGGAATAGAAACAAAATGCCTCAAGGACAAAATTTTGATTACCAGAGTAATCACAACAAGAGGTAGAATCTAAATAACTTTGGAGGCAATGGTAATAATTGGAACAGAAACAAGTTCAACAATGGGAACCAGTGGAACAGGGGGCAGAATCACAACAACGGATCAGGATGGTCTAGGCATAATGGTGGACAACAGTTGCAGCAAAACAATATTCGTGCACCCCAACAAAATAAAAATCAAGTAGTAGATACGAGACTTTGCTTCAAATGCAACCAACTGGGTCATTTGGCACGAAACTGCACTATGCAAAGAGTTCAACAAAATTTTCGTCCGGGCAACTGGCAGAACAACAACAATGGGCAAGGACGAAATCAAGCCAATCGTCCAAGTTATAATCAGAACCAAATCCAAAACCAAAATCAAGGCAGAGTCTTTGCAATGACAGAAGGAAATCCTAAACTAGAAGTTGGTGCAAACGAAGTAATGGAAGGTACTTTCATTTTATTTCATGTTACAGTTAAAATCTTGTTTGATTCTGGAGCATCAAGGTCTTTTATTTATGAAAACTTAGCCAGGAAACTACAACTTTCCACTGTACCTTTATCTGTCGTTATGAAGATTTCAACACCAGTAGGAGTAAACGTCCCAACAACTGAAAAATGTAGTTGTGACCTTAGAATTAATGATAAGCTGATTTCAGCTGAATTGATACTCTTACCCATTAATGATTATGATGTAATCTTGGGTATGGATTGGTTATCCGAGTACCAAGCCCAGATTGATTGCCTTCGAAAGAAGATTACTTTGTGGTTACCTTTGGGAGAGTTGTTGAAAATCTATGGGGATAGAAACAAAATCCAGAGGAATGTCATGTCCGCACTTCTCGAATCTGTGAATCAAAAAGAGGAATTCAAAACCCTAACAGAAGCCGAGCCTTTAAAGACCTTGAGGAATTTAGAAGAGTACTTGGTGGTTAGAGACTTCCCTGAAGTGTTTCCCGAAGAATTACCAGGATTACCTCCTAAGCGAGAAGTAGAGTTCAAGATAGAACTGTACCCTGGAACATACCCCATAGCCATGTCACCCTACAAATGGCTCTTGGTGAATTAATAGAACTAAGGACTCAGCTTGATGATCTTAGTGCGAAGGAATTTATCCAGCCGAGCGAATCACCTGGGGAGCACCAGTATTGTTTGTCAAAAAGAAAGATGGGTCGATGAGACTGTGTATTGACTACAAAAAATTAAATCAAGTCACAGTCAAGAACAAATACCCCCTACCGAGAATAGATGATTTGTTCGATCAACTGAAAGAAGCAACTTGTTTTTCCAAGATCGACCTAAGGTCCGGTTATCACCAACTTAGAATCAAAGAGTTAGACATACCGAAAAAAACATTTAGGATTAGGTATGGACACTTTGAATTCAGAGTCATGTCATTTGGACTCACTAATGCACCAGCAGCATTTATGGACCTCATGAATAGGACGTTTAGGCCTCATCTAGACAAATTTGTAGTGGTATTTGTTGATGATATTTTGGTTCATTCGAAGACCAATTAGGAACATCAAGAACACCTTACAGAAGTTTTGGAAACATTGAGACGAAATCAATTGTATGCCAAATTTGAAAAATGTGAATTTTGGATGAAGTCAGTCAAATTTTTGGGCCATTTAGTGTCATCAAAAGGGATACCCGTAGATCCAACAAAAGTTGAAGCAGTAATGAATTGGGAAAAGCCAAAGTCAGTGACAGAAATTAGAAGCTTTTTGGGACTGGCTGGTTACTATAGAAGATTTATTCTAAATTTTTCGAGACTAACTGAGCCTATGACAAAGCTAACAAGGAAGGATGCCAAATTTAGTTGGGATAAGAAATGTGAGAATTCTTTTCAAGAGTTGAAGAAATGATTGACCACAGCCCCAATATTGATCACTCCTGCAAGCGTAGTCAGATATGTTATTTACACTGATGCTTCTAAGAATGGTCTTGGCGCTGTTCTGATGCAGGAAGGTAAAGTGGTTGCTTATGCTTCTAGGCAACTGAAGACTCATGAACAGAATTACCCGACTCATGATTTAGAATTGGCTGTTATTGTATTCTCCTTGAAGATATGGAGACACTATCTTTATGGAGAGAAATTTGATCTATACTCTGATCATAAGTGTTTGAAGTATATCTATACACAAAATGAGTTAAATTTGAGGCAAAGGAGATGGATGGAATTGCTGAATGATTATGATTTTCAGCTGCATTATCACCCAGGGAAGGCCAACGTCGTCGCAGATGCTTTAAGTCGAAAATCTTACAAGAACGATGCAGAAAAAACCCAGATGTACTAAGTGATTGAAAATTATAATTTGGGCGTACAAAAAGGTGAAAATCAGATTTTCTTATATAATATGAGCTGCAAGCCAGATCTACTACATCAAATTAAGGAAGGTCAAGCTCAGGATAGAAAATTGATAAAATGGGTGGCAGGTGCAAGAGCCACTAATGGAAATGCAAATTTTAAGATCGATTCAGAGGGATTATTGAATTCAGAGATCGAATTTGTATACCCAGAATTGAGGAAATTAAAAAGCTCTTATTTGATGAGGCACATCAAACTAAATATACTTTACATCCTGGTGGAGATAAGATGTGGCCAAATATGTGTCTAAATGCCTTACATGTCAGCAAGTTAAGGCCGAACATAAAATACCGTCTGGATTGTTACAACCTTTAAAAATCCTTGAATGGAAATGGAATAACATAGCAATGGATTTCGTCGGAGCTCTTCCTAGAAATCAGAAAGGTGAGGATAAGGTTTGGGTAATTGTGGATCGACTTACTAAAGTGACACACTCTTACCTATTAAATCCATAGATCCGATTAGTAAACTGGGTGAGCTGTATGTTAAAGAGATTTGAAGCTACACGGAGTACCCAAATCGATAGTGTCAGATAGAGGTTCCTCATTCACATCTCAGTTCTGGCAGAGCTTACAGCGGGAATTAGGAACCAAATTAACCATGAGCACCACCTATCATCCTCAGACATATGGTCAATCCGAAAGGGTTATTCAGATCTTGGAAGACATGTTGAGAACTTGTGTACTAGATTTCAAGGAAAATTGGAGTAAATACTTACACCTAGCAGAGTTTGCCTATAACAATAGTTACCAGGCAAGCATACAAATGGCTCCATATGAAGCTCTATATGGACAACCATGTAGATCACCACTGTGTTGAGCCGATTGGGAATATAAGGTACTTACAGGACCTGATATGATAATGGAAATGAACGAAAAAGTAAAGTTGATCCAGGAAAGGCTAGTTACTGCACAGAGTAGGCAGAAGAGCTACGCTGATAAGAGGCGCCGACCTTTAGAGTTCCAAAAAGGTGATAAGGTGTAGCACCCGTGCCTTTAGGTGACGTCATTTTGACCCATAGTGTACCCGTAGAGTACACGTATACGTATTCGTATATGTATGTATATATGTATTTTGATGCTCGAAGCACATAATTTCGAGTGTCTTTGCATGATTTTAGGTCATAAAGAGTGCGCATGAAGTTTCGATACCATCGGAGACCCGTTCGATGTCAAAACATGTCGAAAACGGTGTTTTGGATCCAATGGAGCTCTCTCCATGGAGGAAGAGATTTCTGTCACAAATTAAATCAATGGTTTGATCTCATAGATCTGTGGTCCGATTGAGCTGAAGTTTTTTCAGCTCATTCTTATATGATAGATCTTCATTATGAACGGTGAAGATCTTGATAGAAGTTACCTACTATGAGTTATAAGACTCCAAACACTGTTTCATAGATTTTTAGATTTTCTTACGCAGTTTTGATCAAACAGTTAGTTCTTGCAATCCCACCGTTGGATTGAGTTGAAAGTTTATCAAAATGTTGGTAACTGACTAATTCAAATTTTTTACGGTTAAGATGTTAAATTGGTGGTAGTGTGGAAGAAATGGACTATCTAAGTGCAAGTATTGCAACAGAAAACTATTTTTTGATAGTTTTTGGGCAACTTTTAGTTGTGGGCGCAATCTTATCTATTTAAGCAACCAAAACGTAATTTTAGGATCATTTGCTCATTTCTTAGCCAGAAAAGAGAGAAAGGAGCTGGAGAAGAGAGAAATGAGCTGAAGAGGAGAAGAGGAGAAAAGGAGAGGAAACCTAGGGTTGGTGGATTTTGCTCAAAATCCCTAAGGTTTGCATGTTTTTCCTCATTGTTCTTCCTTCAATCTCTTTGGTTCATGCATGCTAGTGTTGTTTTGATGCATGCATTGTATGAAACCCAGATTTGAAGGGGTAGTGGAAATCAAATGTTGTTCAAATGCTTTGCATGTTTGATATGTGTGTTTAGAGTGTGTTGGGAACCCTCTAAAGGCAAAAACCCCAATTTCTAGCAAGAAATTGGTAGGGTTTAGTACAAATGACCTAGTCTTGGTTCATTGACCTAGACTTTGACTTAAGCTTTGCGTGCCATTTATGATGGACTGATCAGTATTAGGGATTGATTCATGTATTTAGCTTGAGATTTTAATGGTGAAATCATATGGTTTAATGTAAATGGTCATTGTTTGGTTCATGGCCTTAGGCTTTTCCAAAAGTCATGCATGTCAACTATGTTCTTCTAGGTGGCATTGTGGATGATTCCATGTTGCAAGATCAGTAAAATTCATGGCTGAACATGGTGGCCTAGTGTAAAATTGGCAATATGGCCTATGTATGAAAATTTCCAGATTTGGGGCTTTTGATGCTCTTGATATAAAATCTGAAAAATTATGCAATGTAGGTCTAATTGGACATGATTAGGGTTCTTTGATGATTTAATTCAGTGGGTTCTCATAATGGACACCCTAAGATTGACTAATTTTGATCTAGGCTAAGTATTTGACATTTTTTATGTACTTTGGTAATTTTGCATGAAATTTGGGAATTTTTCCCAAATTAGGACTTTTCACCCAAAGTAAGTCAATTTATGAAATTGACTTGGGGATTGTTTAATTGAACCAAAATGGAGTAGAATCATGGGTTTAAAATGTTAGAGCCTATGTTAAATTGATATGACTTAGTTCATTTTGATCTTATGTTTTATAGTGGCCTAATTGGGGATTTTGACCAAGACTTGGTCAATTGATAAAATTGACTTGATGTATAGTCTAATTGACCCTAATTATAATTGAATGTCATGTATATTAGTGGTTGGATCATGGGATCACCCTATTACATTCAATTAAGGTCAATCTCAGTTTAATTAAGTCTAAATGATTAAGTTGAGCAATATGAGAATTGGCTCAAGGGGTAATCAATTTAGAATCTAATTGACTTTAGATTGGGTTTGAACATGGGGTTTTGACACATTTTATGACTGATTTTCAATTGTGTAAACCATGTTATTTTCAGGTCTTGTGATTGATCTTGAACCCGTTTAGTCAATTGGAGAGTGTTGGTGATAAGATTGGCTAGACTTAGCCAATCAAGGGTGAGGGTTCTTTTACTTTTGGATTATCTATATGTGGCATTGTAGTATAGAAATGTTTTAAAAGCTTATGTATGATGGTATGCATGTTTTAATATTCCATGAAATACATTTGAGCATAATTCATTGGGATGACAATTTGGGTTGAGGCTCCTAGTTGAAATTTCCTCTTTTTGGAAATTCTCGTAAGTCTAGCGGCGATCCCAGTTGTGTACCTGGCAGAGGGTTTTATGGCTTGTGTATGGGTAGGTTAGTTTAGGCTAATCTTACGTGTTGCACAGCCCCAGAAATCCTATTAGGATACGAGTATTGAGTGTGTGTTCGGGTACTGTGTGTAGCACACCAGCCTTGAACCCCCGTACTCAGGAGGTGTTAGGATTGCATGAGCATGACTTCAAACGTTATGCATTGTCTTATGTATGACTTGATCCATTATGTTAGCATGTATGTAATCTATTTCGTCATCATGATATTTCAATGATTTATGATCGTACCATGTGCCACTTGTAAATAACATTCACTGAGCTGGCTGTAGCTCACACCTCACCATCTTCTTTCAGGATCTGATAGAAAAGGAAAAGGGAAGGCTTGACTGCGGAGCGTCCCTTGTTTTTGTTTAATGTAGGTGTTGTACATTTAGTTTTGGATTTAGATAACTATGTACATGATAACACCTAGTAATTGTATATTTAACACATAGTTGGGATGTGTTGGATTTTGTATCATTTTGAAGACTTTGGAATTTTATATTTGGTAATTTGGTAATTTGGAGAAGTAATATTTTATTTCATTATGATCATGTTAGTTGGTTGTTAAGGATGTACTTTTATTTCTTTTTGGGGACTCGTATATGTATTTTAGGCTGACGGGACGTCGGGTGTACCGACGGAGGGTATACTCGGAGGTTCCCGTGTTGGTCATGACGTCACGTATAGTGGGTAGTGACATAAGGTATTTCTGAGAATAAGCCCTTAAAAAGGCATCATAAGGTTTGGTAAGAAAGGGAAATTATCGCCGCAATTCATCGGTCCGTTCAAGATCAGTGATCGAATTGGCGAGAATGCTTACAAACTAGACTTACCAACTAGTTTATCCGCCATCCACAATGTGTTCCATGTTTCGATGTTGCGAAAATATGAACCAGACCCCTCCCATACCATCGATTGGAAAGAAGTAAAAATACAAGTTGATGCCACCTATGAAGAATGACCTTTAAAGATTCTAGATTGGAAAGTTCATAGTTTGAGAAACAAAGACATTCTATTAGTTAAAGTGTTGTGGAAGCATCATGAACTTGAATAAGCCACTTGGGAACCTGAAAGTGAAATGAAGACCAAATACGCCGACTTATTCCAAAGAACGCTCTAGGTTTCGAGATACAACTGGTCAACAGTAGAAAAAGTTGAACATCATCAAGTAAGTAAGCTTAAACTTTAATTTCGGGACGAAATTTCTTTTAAGGCGGGAAAAATGTAATCCCCCTGAAGAAAAAAAAAACGTCTGACATCTCTCACCTTCTTCACCGCCTCCGACGGCATCGCATTGTTATCTTGCAATCTCACTCGCCCTGCAAAATCGCCTCTTTCAAAACTCAATCGCGCCAATCTCGCAGAAATCTCGCTTTTCAATCCACAACCTCACCCTCTCCGCTGAAATCTCGCACTGCGATCCTGCAAAATCGCCTCTCTCGTTCAAAACCCAATCGCGTCTCTTTCGCTGAAATCTCACGCTCTGCAACTCAATCGTTAAGACCTAATCGTCTCGAAACCAATCGCACAAAACCCAACCCTCTCTTTCAAAACCCAAATCGCACCTCGCCTGAACCTCAAAACTCAATCACACAAACCCCCTCTCTTTCTCGAAACCCTCTCGCTTCTCTCTTCTTTCTCCGCTCTCTTCTCTGTCTCTCTTCTCTCACTAACCGGTGACTGAAGCACGCGAGCAAGAATCCACAGCAGTAACCACGGTGAGCAACTTCTCCTCTTCTTTTTTTTCTCTTTTCTTTTTCTCTTCGCACCATAGCGATCCCCTGTTTTTACTACCATTAACGTAGCCGATAGCCAGAAAGAATAGAGTGAATCAGAGCATGGCGATGCTCTGTTTCTCGGCTGCCATGCTCCCTGATCTTGCCGCCTTCTCTCTCTTCTCTCCTCCGCCATTCTTCTGATCTCACCGCTCTCTCTCTCTTCTCTCTTCTCTCCTCCGTCATTCCCCTAATCTCACCATTCTCTCTCTCTCTTCTCTTCTCCGCCATTCCCCTGCTCTCACCGCCCTCACTCTCTTCTTCTTCTTCTTCTCATTTTCCTCATCCCCTTTTCTTTCCCCTTTCTCTCTCTCTCCCCTATTTTCTTCCTTCCGCCATTTAATTTGCAACTCAAGTGTTATTTTATTTTTTTTCTTTTAAGCAACCAAGATGTTATATAATATATTTATATATATCATACATACAATACCACATATAATATATTAGATTATGATATATCATATTTTACGTTTTTACTATCTAGATCATCATATTATATCAGGTGAAAGTTTATTAGCTAAGTTATATTATATGTATAATGTGACCACCACCATACAACATAGACATGTATGCACATTATATTAATATAATATAATACAAAACAAGTGATTAACGTGTGATTTATGCGTGGATAGGTTGATAACGCCCAACGTCGAGGAATCTCAACACTTTTGGAATTTAGCGATTCAGGTGGGGATGATTATAGGTTTTCATAATATTTTATTTTGATATATAGATAGGAATGTTAAGTTAATTAGGTCTATAATATCATTAGATTGCTTATGCATGCCTATTGTACATGATTTTATTTATACCATGCTGTGATTGATAGCCATGGTAATATGTGTGTCAACATGACTTCTTGTTTTGATTAGATGATAATTAGATGCATGCAATTCATGTGATATTTGAGACTCATTTATAAAGTATAATGCCTGATAATGAAACGTATGACTTGGAATATTAGTATAGTAAGGTTTATGTGTTAACACTATTATATTTGACATTGTGGCATGATACTATGTGTAGTGAAATTTGAATATGGTTTGTGAATACAATTAATAGCATACTTAGGTTGTATTTATGGCGTGACATCACTAAAGAACACAATTAAGATAAGAATCATACATATAAGGCAGTTATTCTAAGGAATATCGACATTGATTATTGTGGGGCAGTTATTCTAAGGAATATCGTCAATGTTTATTATGAGACAGTTATTCATGATGAATATCGCCAACAAAGTTCTAATTTTTGGGTAGTGCCACCCTGTGTTTGATTTCCTAAAAGTACGTGATTTAGAACGTGGTAAAACTCTCGACTCAAACAATCTAATGTTGCAACGATTAATGTGTGAAACTTGTTTGTAATGTTCTTGTATATGTATCATAATAAAATGTTGTGAATTATTTAGATGACCCACTGGGCTTTCAAGCTTACTCCTATTTTTCACATACAGGTACTTAGAAAATAAAGTAGCAAGTTGTGAAGTGGTTCAGTGATAGGGGTAGGATGAGAATCTGGACAATATTTTAATTAGTGAATGAGTTAATTACTTGTTTAATTTCATGAACTTTTATTTAGTAAGGGTTGTATTGACATTAGAAATTTTGATAAAATCTTTTTATGATTATTGAAGGGATCATGATTTACTTTAAATATATGTGTCTTGAACTTGAATTCTATTTGATAAATGTATTTAAGATATTGTGTTCATGATGGATGGACAAGGGCAAGTACCCTCATAATTCACTATAGAAATTGGTATAGTGGAATTATGTGGTCCTTAGCATAAAAAAAGGGTATTCATTTATCTTAACCAGTAAGTTGGTTGGAAGAATATAAACTCATAGTTTTGCAAGTTTTACTATCTATATAATGATTATGGGTTAAAATAGACGGATAACATCTCGATTTTCTTTGGTTCTTCTCGATAAAATTAAAATATTCATTACTTTACAAAAAAAAAAAAGTTTTGAAAATCAGGGTGTTACAAGAGAGCTCTCGGAAAAGGGGGTGCGGTGGCGCAAAGAGAATGGAAACAATGTTAAAATTTATCATGGTCCCTGGATACCCAGTTAATCGATTTTTAAATCGTTCTCTTGACCACGGCTACTAGTGGTTGCGAATATCTCAGTCTTGTTCAATGACGACTTGGGCAATTAGAACACAGCATGACAATGTTATGGCAGATGACATTGTATCCATCCCTTGAGTTCGAGGAAGCCAAATGATAGTCTTCTGTGGCACTGAATTAAAAGTCAAGATCTTATACAGTCAAGAGTGGCCATGTGTTGGCAATTTCCAATAACTTTTCTGCATCATCATTAAATCTTTCATCCATCTCTGGGTGGTGGAAAAGGGTGTCACAATTACTGGAAAACAATTAAACAATATCTCCCTTCAGGGGACATTTTAGCCCGTCACAAGATCACTTCCTTGGGGAATGATGTGTGTGTCGTAAAGGAGAAGATACTCTAGAGCACTCGTTATACTCATGTGAAGTCGCAAAGGAGGCCTGGATTTATGGGTGAAAAAGAAAAGATCATCCCTTCGGCTGATCCGTCAATGGCAGAAGAAGTTATGGAAAAAGCTATGATCTTATTATGGGCACTCTGGAACAACAAAAATAGGTTGATGCACGGAAAGAGTAGTCAAAAGGGGTTTGGAAAGCAGCTTGGACTAATTCCTACTACCACTCAATACTAAGAGTCCCTCGGCCTTGGTAATTCACCACAAGAAGCACCCAACTCTGTTTGAGATACGCCAAAGCATTCATGGAGGCCGCGAATATACCCTCAATGTAGGTGCAGCGGTGGATTCATAACGAAATTGATCGGGTTGGGAGCAGTTATAAGGAACGAAGTTGGTGAAGATCGCAGTGGCATGGAACCTACATATGAATGTCTCACCTAAGATGGCGGAATTGCTCGCAATGAATGTTGGAGTGCAACTTGCTGCAAAAGCTAATATCCATCCAATATGGTAGAATCAGACTCTAGAAACGTGATTAGACTAATCAAAAGGCAAACTGAATCGCGGCTGGAAGTAGACACAGTAGCCCAGGGCATGTGGGAGTTCAAAACCCATATTAGCATCAGAGATTTTACCTACATACCTAGGAATTGTAACAATGTGACTCATTATCTGGCACGCTTTGCTTTGTCAATTTTGGATTACCAAGTTTGCTATTGCATGTAGGGGTGGAAAATTGGAGTTGGACCCACTTTAAAACGGATAAGGATAATATTTTTAAAAAACTAAGTCGGAGTACAAAAATTTATGTCTATTTTAAAAATTGGGCTAGGTTCGGACATAAGCTTAAAAAATTGGATACCCAACTTTTACGTATGTTTTACATATCCTTATTTTAATTTATTCATGCTCTAGCTTAATTAAATTTTGTGTACTATATTAAATCTTTTTTTTTTTTGTTATTTTCTTCCTCTTCTTTGTTTTTTATTACTATTGTCATGAGATTTTTTTTTTTTTTTTATCGAAAAAACATACTTTACTATTACATATTTTTTTAAAAACATACGCATATGGTCAAAATTGGACTACCCGATTTTTAAAATTTATGAGTACAAATAAGTACTTATCGGTTGTTAAACCAGGCCGGATACGAGCACCCTATATATGTATTAATATAAGACATCATCCGTATCCATAGTTGTCCGTATCAAAGTTTTTATCATCCTTAATTGCATGTAGTTGGCAAGGACGTTTTAGCTCCGTTCGTTTGTTTGCAATAAATCCTCCTTACTTTTCAAAAAAGTTAAGAACCTTTTGCATTATAAATAAGATAGTTTTATTTTCATAAAAAACAGAAATATTTATATTTGTTTCTTTTGAATAATTATCGTATTTTAATAATAAAAATTATGGGCATAAATATTGCAACAACAACAACAACAACCATAATAATAATAATAATAATAGTATAGCAGTATTTAATTTAGAACCAAAAATAAAATAAAATAGTTTAGCAGTGTGGTAGTAATAGTATCATATATTAGTTTCTAAAATAACACACACAAAAAAAAACTGAAAAAAGAAAAAAAAAGTTTCTAAAATCAGGCCAGATCCGCTGGGCCCAACATGGCCCAAAAAAGCTTCTTTTTAGTCAGGCCAGATCCACCAGGCCCAAAACGGACCTAAAAAGGCGTAAAGAACTCTGTTGCAGTAGCAGAGGTCATAATGTGTCTGGGCATAAATTCAAGCTAGTTATCATTAAATCTTTGAGCGCAGTGATGAGTTCTTTTAGTGGAAACCAGCATATAAACATTTTCCTTTTTTAATGTTTTTTCATCCAACCCTAATACGTAATATAATGGGCTGAAGGAACTGATTTTTGAACACAAGGATAGGTTTTTCTTGAAATTTTTTATACCCAACTCCCACATTGTTATTACAACCCTCACTTTTGTTAAATAATTTCAAATCTTAATTATTTCTGAATCTATGTGCTTATATATTACGTTTAAACATGTTTTGGATGTTGTTGGGAGTGTTTTATATGAATTGAGTGTTAATTATACTACAACAAAAGAGGGAGTTAGCTACAATATTTTTAGCTACGAAACAAATTTTGTAGCTAAAAACATATATGTCCATGTTAGTAGTATGATATATGAAGTGTCAAAGTACGTAGAAAAGTATTGAGAGCCCGCACAAGATCAATAGCATCTCCTGAGAATCCACACCATGGGCGTGTATTTTTCCAGGCTATAGTTTGCCAGCTTGGCTCCATTGAACCAAAAAAAAGAAAAAGCGAGCAAACAGAGGAATTAATTTGTGGCATCCAACTGACCAAATTGGTGTGTTATTTTCACTTCCTCTAGCATTACTCATTTTCTAATACTTCATTTCTCTTTTACTTTATATTGCTTTAGAGTAAATCTTAGATCATATCAAAGTCATTTTTTAAGGATCAAAAGCCTCAAAAAATCTTCTTTTCAAAAGGGAGGTAATTAAGACTTCCCTTCCAAGAAAAAATTGTAGCATCTTCACTTTCATCAAATCATCTAAAATAAAAAAAAATACAAAAAAAATAGAGGAAACAAGAAGTAGTGTGTTATGATTGAGCACAAGTAATTGGTAATGAAATAATTCTACCTTTCTTTGAGTCAAACATGCTTTAATTTCAAATATCCACAAAAAAAAGAGCATTGCTCTCCTACCCTCAATCATAATTCATCATCATACATCAATTTTTTCTACTTTCGGTTACCACTATTCTATCTAGCTACTAATATTACATGATTATCAAGGGGGTACAAGTACCATTGATTAGTAACACCAATAAGATTAATTAGATCCCTATATATCTAAACAAAGTCTTCTTTTTTATGCCTTCAAAAACCCTCGTGATCTGTACTTTTTTCTCTTGATGAATGTCTCTCATTATGCGTCCTTAATCAAAGTTAATCTTCTTCAAACCGAGATCATGATAACGATATCTTGATGTACTTATAAAACAATAGTCATTAATACTGTATTAGGCGTTGATCGGTGGTGATAAATGACTTCTAATTAGTCATGCAATTTCTCTTGTTCCACATGCATGCTTTATTAATTAACTTATAATTAAGTATCCTTAATTTTTCATCATAAGCCTAGTAAGATGTAGTAGAGGAGCGTCACGGGCAATGAAACAAGCATTCCAAAGATCACCCTGCAACACAACAACATAGGAGACAACAAAATTTCAAATAAAAAATCAAACAAGGACTAATTAAACAACAATATCAAAAGGCAATGGTGGTGGCTTTTGGAACTTAAAAGTTGATAGTTCAATTCTTGTCACTGTCTCACTCTAAAAGTGACGGAGATTAATAGGTCAGGAACGAACTCGATACCTCTTCGAAAATATAAACTAATGATAAAATTGGTTATACAACTAATTATTAATATTGTTTTCTCTCAAAAAAATTTATATATATCCTTCATTGTTTATATGTTGGAGAAAGTCTATGCTTGTGTGTATATATGTTTAGTTTTCTTTTATATATGTATATATGGCCTACATGAACCCTAGGGTATGGGACAATTAATCCACACACACTAAAGTGAAATTGTCGGTACTGCAATACATGTACAGTACTTAAATCAAAATTGGCGTCAGATGTGCCCATGTGTTTTTTGGCGGTTTATATTTATATATGAAAGGAGGAAATCTAAGTGAGATGATTCATGAACGTACCCAGTACTTAGGATGTCGGGGTGCAATCCATATTCCCTTGCAAACACAAATGGCACTATACCTTGCGGAAGAGCAGCCTGTAGAAAAAAAAAACACGCTATACATATATAGTTGACATATTTCTAAAATTTAATTCATTAATATATAATATTTAAGAACACATTTTTATTTTTGGCAGTATTAATGGTGGATACTATACATTGATTTCAGCTTGATATATATTATTGGCGCTCAATATACATAAATTGTTATTATCTCTTTACATGCATGAGGACGAAGCTTCAAGAACATAAGATTGCGTTTGGTTTATGATTCGCATACAATTTTTTATATTTAAAAATTTAAAAATACGAAAAATATGTTTGATTGGTTAAAACCTAAAAATAATTTTTTTAAATTTACAAAAAAAATATATTTTTTTCAAAAAATAATAGAATGTCATTTTTCGAGTTTTTACTTTTTAAATTGTATTCTAATTTTCGGATCACGAATCAAAAACAATTTAAAATTTTTAAAATATTACCTGTACTATTGCTGCATGTAGTCGAACATCTCTTAGTCCAACAACGAGCGATGCTGCTGACATTAATGTCGGTCCACAAGCAAATCGAATTGCCATTGCTAATGTTGCCATTTGCGCACCACAAGCAATGATCTTAGGTTGAAGAGCCATGAACAAACCTGCCATTAATTGTAGCTCATCAGTGAAAAAAACCCTCTTTCTACTATGATTCATTTAAACAAATTCATAAAAATATTTTGAAGTTTAGCTATAGGACCATTAGCTACAACTAAAAATTATGAAATATGGTACTGATCATGGACAGCTACTAAAAACATCATGTTAAGGCAAGTAACTCAAAGATAAATATATGGATTCAAGTAAAGAAGGCATATATAGATATACCTAAGCTGAACATGGCCATTCCAAGCCCTGCATCCGAAATTATCTTTATGGAATATTTCACCAAGCTGGGCATGCCTACATTCCATCTATCCATCCAAAGGGAAAATTCTTCAATATTAATAACTCTCTATACAAAAAAAGAATATATATATGTTTATTAAAAAAAACTGAAAACCTTTAAAAATTTACAAAATAAACTCACTTGAAGGAGATTAGAGACCATACGAGACCTAAGATGCTTGAATATGTGTTGGGATTTCTAAAAAGCTTTCTTCCAACCATGATCAATATAAGCCTTAGCATGACATGGGCACGTGGCATTTCTTGATTGGTTGTTGTTGTTGTTGCTTGTTTTGTTTCTCCATCCTCCTCTGGTGGCAGTATTGAACAGTTCCTGAAGCTAAGATCTTTCTCTGTTTTCCAACATTGCAAAATTCCAAATTACTAAAAATATCTACAATAAAAGTAACAAAAATAGTTAACATAATAAATAAATAAATATAAACGCCTGCAGACTATTAGATTATTTTATTGGAATAAAGGCAATTCCGAGATTACCAAAATGCCCCTTATTTAAATTTTTTTTATTAAAATTATAGCCCATGTTAAAAAAGGTTGTAAAAATCAACTCATTTTTTAAAAAACTTTGATATGTTTTCGTAAGAAAATTGCTGGTGACACGCAATTTTAAACACTTTTTTTAAGCGTTATTTTATGTTACACTATATCGTGTAATCACTTTTAACCATTTAAAAAATATTTTTACTCGTGTTATATGTAAATAGATTAGGATTTGCATTAAAAAGTAGAATTGCTCTTTCTAAAACACTACTTTAACAGGGGCCAAAAAAAAAAAAAAAAAGTAAAGGAAAAAAAACGATTACCTCCAACATCTTTGATGACTTGTCTCTCACCACCGCCACGGCCACCACCCTGATTACTCTTATTCCCTGGAGAAGAAGCCCACACCATTTTCACTCCTGAGAATGCCGGAGACTGTTGTCGGAAAACTCGTCCAGCGACCGGAGACCTGACCCATGTTGGCGTATTTGCCGTCGTATCCAACTCATTGAAATTTGATGCTCTAGGCGTTGGTTGCAACGAATAAGCATCGGATGAAGCATACCCAGAAAACCTAGGACTTGTAGAACGGTAGCCAAAGGCCAATTCAGCATTGTTGAAGGCTAAATCACTAGTCATATTGTTAACATAGTTATTAGATTCAAGAGTCCGGGCCGGAGTGTTCACGGAGTAGATTTCAGCGCCGGAGAGGTTCGAAGCTCGTGGCGTGATCATTATAGAGGATGACATGGTAGATTCTGGCGCTGACGAAGTAGACCGCCGGATTCTTACACGGATGTGCCCGTTCTCGTCAATTTCCGACTCGGCCCGGAGCTGTTCCCGGCCATCTAGTGATACTACGTCGTCGTCAACCTCGAATTTTTTTATGGTAGCAGCTATGTTGCCGGGGAACTGGTCTTGAATTAGAAGGGTGGCAGCCCTATATTCAAATAAAAAGAGTAGGAGAGTGTACCTACAAGAAAATTAATAATGCAAGAAATTTAACACAACCTGGTTTGAGTATTCCTAATAATTATTTGGTTCAGTATAAATGTAGAGTTGAATTTTGAAGATATTAAAATTAGCTTAACACAAATATTTCTAAAAAATTCAGTTATATAAACAAGTGTATATAATTTCATCACCCATTTTTAGCTAGCCCGTAGTTTTTAGTATATGTTAGATGTCTTTTAATCATGTACTGACTGATGCGTTTTCAAAGCATCCAATATATTTAATAAGCTGAGAGCTGAAAATAGGTGCTAAAATTAAGTATAGATAGCACTAATTTATATATATATAGACTTTATTAAATATAAAATGAAAGAAGGTTCTCATGTGGGGTAATAGACATGGAGACAACATACAAGCCGACACAATAGAAGACACGATTAACATGCTATTAAAATAAACTTGAAAATAAAAAAAAAGAATAAAAAAAATGCTATTAATTAATTATCAAAGAGAAGAGATATATTCAAACAATATAAATGTGAGCTTTGAAGTTAATTAATTGATCCCTACATTTCTCAAGAAGTTAAAGAAAAAATAAAGAAAGAAAGGACTTTTTGACTTTGTATAAGAGATTTTGATTATTAAAAGTGAATATTCAAAATGTGTATAGTGAAAGAGCCCATCATTCCGTTTTTCTTTTTCAGTTCTTTTGGTCTCCTTTTTGGCTCTTTTTAACAAAAGGATGTACTGAGTAAACACGAAGGAAAGCTAAAATTCAAAAAAAAAAAAAAAAGAAGTTGCTAGAAAAAGAAAAAATTAAATAAAACAAAAGGAAGAATATTATATAATACTGATCAGAAACAGCACTGTTGTCACCTGATGAATGATCAGAAGAAAAAAAAAAAAGCATAGTTTATACAAATATAAACACGAAAGAGGTAATAGAGATCTGATAATTGCAATAACAATCTGATAAATAAAACAAAGAAAATTAAATTAAATTAAAGTTATATACCATATAATGCATTGAAGAACCACAAGTTGCACCATGAGAGACTCAGTGAAATCACCATACATGGCTCTAAGCAATGGGATTCCCATGACTAATGTGTTTGGCAAAGTTGCTACTGAGAAGAGAGTGATCAACCAGTCCAAGCTTCCATTAAAGAACAAAGTCCAGAGAGAAAGCAAAACAAGAACCAAGAGCTTGGATACAGTATCAGCAAGTATGAACTTGGTATCCATCTCATACGGATTGTTCTGTGATATGAAGTGGAACGACAGCACCGGAACGGCGAAAACCGCCACGAACCGGTTGATTCCGGCGCACTGCTCCGGCGAGAATATCTTCCACCATTTCACTGATCCATATGCTATGAACATTGCTACATAGAGAGGGACCATTGCACACATGACATTGTAGAAATCATCACTGCTTATCATCTTTTTCTATGTATGTATTAGATGATCTTCTTTTCTTATAAATTCCCTCGTCTTCTCTTTTTATTTTTCTTTCAGATCACCCTTTGTTTAAGGTAGCTAGTAGAGAAAAATAAAGGGTGCGAATGGGGATTATATATGAGTTTTGTGGACCAAAAAGACCCTGGAAGATTGATGAAATTACACGGGAAAAAATTAACCTTGACTTTGCATGATTCATGCGATTAATTAAGAATTTGAATTTTTGTTTGGAAGCATAGTGGCTGAGGCATCTTTTTATTTTTCTTTTTTTTAATTTTGAAAAGGGTTATTAATTAATTAAATTTTCTCCAAGGCCTGTAAAAAATAGTTGTTTCTTGTAATTATAAAATGGTGATTTTAGTATATAGTGCTCTGTGCCCAATTGATTAGGAAATAAGGGATGCTTTGTTAAAGTCAAAAGAGATTTGATTGCCCATATCACATACATCAAAAAAGATAGAAAAGAATAATGATGGGTCATCATCTCTCTCTCTCTCTCTCTGGTCCTACTCGTACACCTCCAAGCTATTGTCTTATATCCAAATCAATAGAGATCATTTGATCTCAAGTTTACTTCTTTTATCATCCATTGATAAAAATGATTGTCAACTTTATATATATATATATATATATATATATATATATATATATATATATATATATATATCTATTATTTGGGTTAATGATAATGCTTAATTAATTAAGTCCTAAATATCTCTTAATTTATTAAATGCCCCCTTCATTACAAAAGCACAACATCAAGTAAGGGCATTCAAATTCTATCGTGCAAATAATATTATCAAATACTCCTTGAGATATGTAAATCACTAACATCTAATTTAAGGGCATTCAAATCATTCAAATCCTTTATCATGCAAATAATATTATCAAATTCTCCTATTTGCCTATCCTATAAACCACGCCTAATTAAAAAATATATCATAAGTCTTGGTTTTTTAAATAATAGCTAGCTCACAATAATTACTTTTTCAATAATATTATTCATATTCTTGTCTCCAAAATATTGCATATTAACATCTCCTAAGAGTAATGCTTAAGGGTACGTATATGGTACAAACACCATCATGATATATGGTACTTATATGCTACGATGACATAAAATACGAAATATGGTACAAACACCATCATGATATATGGTACGTACGTATATGTGTACCATATACGCTACGATGACATTACAAACACCATCATGATATGTATGCCATATATATATCTTTCTCAAACACTAGAGGATGATTAATGATATATGATCATCCTTATCTTTAACCTTATAGGGCATCATTTATTGTTAATTAACTTTGCCCTATCCTAAATATATTTTTATGCACTTAAACAAAGTTGGCCCCAAGCCCGAATAAAGAGGTGTTTTATATTACATAATTGGCAGCTAATATAAAACTTTTTCAAAGCAATTATAACTTGAATCTAGCTACTTAATCAAATTATGCTACAAAAAAAAAATCCTTTAAATGTCTACGTAAATTTTTTTTTTTTGTTTGATTCAAAAGAAAAACTAGACGAGTAGGCCTTCATAAATGTCACACCAACTACATCAGCTAAGAGAAGATTACAAATCTCCAAGGGAGGAGTGCTGAACCAAATAATAGAAGTCCCCATTCAAATGCTCTCATTCCCCATGTAATCTACACACTGATTACTCTTACGAAGAGTATGAGACAATTTGCAATGTCGGTTTCTTCTCAAAACCTCTCCACAAACAAATGTCAACATAATTAGCCATTGAAGAACCTTACCGAAGGAGGTAGATTCATATAAGCCTATTTATTTAGCTGATTACAAAAAAAAAAAAACTTAATTAGTTGAGTTGAAGGTGAGTGGTTGTAGAATAATGTTTGGTACCAAAAGTTCCAGGGAGTTCTCTATAATATGTAGGTTCATGAGAGCTTACCACGTGTGATATTTGAACTGGTGGGTCCATCCTCACACATTCGCGTCTATGGTGATTCCACGCATGATAATGCTGCTTATAGATGTTGACGGGGCACGAGATCACAGTGCTTTTCTATACCAAACAGAACAAACGAAGAGGTCCCGGGATCTGCTTATTCCTATCGGTTCACCAGCAATAAAAACATGCCACTTGTCCAATCTGTCCACGTGTCAGAAATCGCTCCTCGTGGACACGCATGTTTTGATGTGTACAGTACAGCCTAATTTTTCGCTGTTACAATTTGGTCACATCAGTGTCGCAACTGCTCCAACAGAACCTCGGGATTCAAAGCACGGTTTACGTATCTCGAGGAAAATGTAACATCGGGTGAGGGCAAATTCGGAATTTCAGAAGTGAAGGGTCGCGACAAGGAAGTCAAAGTCAAGGAAGCAGAAGCATGGAGGTAGAGGACGAAAGAAGTGTCGGCTATTTTCCGGCAGTTATTGTCCATATCTGTACAATTGCGGGAAAATATTTTGATGCGGACGTCACTGTCTGTAACTTCTTGCAATTTTTGTTTGATGCGTGGGTGATGAAGGCGTCATTCTCACTGAAAACCATTGCTCCTTAGCTCGTTGGTTTACGTGAATTATCAGGTCCGCATCAATGAATTATGTACGTGTGTATACAAATACTGAAATACAGATCTTGTGATATTTTTATTTTAGTTTTATTTTCACTTAAAGCATTTCTCTTTAATTTATTAATGTAATTGCTTGACGCTAACACTTTAACTCTTTTAAATATTTAAAAACATATGTGCACATTATGCAACATTTTAAGACTAGACGTTAATATCAAAAAATAATATTATTACTTAACGTATCTTTATCATTATTTTGTTAAATGTACCCATTAAAAATATTATTGGTACCCACTTATTAAATATTATTAGTATAAATTTATAAAACATATGGGCGTAAAAAATGTTTTTTGATATGTGTAATTAGAATTACCCTCGTTAAGGTTTACATATCTTTAGAATTTCAATTGAGAAAATTATTATTATTTTGAAACAGTATCATACACAAATATATGATACTTAATACATAGAAATTAACATGATTGAAACCATTATTAATAGACTGTTATTGTAATTTTATCATGACACATATAGTTTTTTTTTAATTGATATATATGTTTTAGTAATGAATTTATTAACATTATTTATATTTAATTACTAAAATATCTTTTGTTTATAAATGGAAAAGAATAATAAATAGCAAAATATTAGCATTATTAAAGGTAAAAAAGATAAATTATATATAAAACAACTTAAAAGTTGGAGAAGGAGCAGGAGATTGTGTAAATTACCACATTAATTAATAATTAATTTTTAAAATAAATAATAAATATAAATTTAGAGAATTAATTTTAAAAGTTTTGCAAAAATATCTGTGCAGTAAATTCTTTTAATCATTCTTATTATAGTATATAATGAATGTGTATGTGATTGACAATTATATTTTATATTTTATATTTATTTTATTTTAATTTTAAAGTGTGTAAATGATTAAATTTAATCATTGTATGTGTTAGTTGAAACAAACAAAAAAAATTAAAATTTTAAAAAGTAAATTTATTAGATTTAATTGTTCTAAAACAATTTTTTTAACTATTTATAAAATTAAATTAAAAATTAAAATTTTATTACAAAAATATTATTAAAATTATAATAAAAATAGCACACCACCCTTAAAAAGTTTTTACTTTATTAATAATATAAAAATTATTTAATATAATTTAATAGTACGGACTATAGAGTATAATTTAAAGAGTAAAAAGATATATATATATATATATATATATATATATATATATATATATATATATATATATATATATATATATATATATATATATATAATAATAATAAAAAGAAGAAGAAGAAAATAAATAAGACAAGGGGATCGGAGGGCGGTGGTCCCTAAGGTGCAAGCAGTAATTAAGTGCATGCAGCAGAGAAAAACAGAGGAGATGAGGTGGACACGCGTGCCCGCTACCTGCGCCATTTTGCTTTCCCTCTTTTTAACTTCTTCCGCTCTCTCTCTATCATGATGTGATGGATGGCCTCCCGCTCACTATCATTAACATTTTCTCATTTTTAACTTTTATTTTATTTTATTTTGATATTTCCTTGTATAGGGTTACTAACATTTCTTTGTTAAGTTCGTTATTAATATTTGTAGGATTCCATTTATATTATTATTATTATTATTATTTTGAGTTCAGCTGGTATTGAGTAAGGATGACAATATAGGTTATAATAACACAATTTGAAATTAATATGAAATAAATAAATTTAGATTTTTTATAAACAGGTATGAGTCAAAATAAGTTAAATTTGATTAAACGCGATTAAATTTTAGGTCAGAGGCAGGTCGACCTGCTAAATTTCTAAATTGACCAGTTTAATACGATTATATTTTGTGTTGAAACTTATGTTATAAGTAAAGACTTTTTAATATTTTATATCATGTTGATATTCTAACTTTATAATATTTTATTTGATCTTTACGTTATTGTTCTATAATTATGATTTTAAATTTTTGATTTATATATTAATTTAGAATTTATATATGATAAATAAGTTATAATGAACTTGTTAAGCATTAAGAGTAATAAATTGGTTAACTGTTTAACCCGTTTATAAACGGGTCGGGTTTGAATTTACATATAATGACGTGTTATTCAAACGTGCTGTGTTTGAATTTACAATACATTTCATTATACACGATTACGACACGATCGATTATGACTCGACAACACGAATTGCTACTTCTAGTATTGGGACTTTTACCACCCCTAATTGAAGCAAGATGTGAATAAGGAAGATAATTAACAATATTCTCTAACTCGTTAATTCACAAAAATACCAAAAAAAAATTAAATTCTATTAAAACGGACTTTAATAACACATACAATGGCCTTAAATAGGCAAAACTTACAACATTACTTTAAAACCAACTCAAATACTAAAAATGACAAAATTTGCCAAAAATAGAAAGTATGCCAAAACTTATATAGAAAGAAAGATTTCGCGATGTATATTGCGTAGGAAAAAATAAAAACAAAATCGAACTCTCTTACGTCGAGTTATACTCGAAATAAAACTTTTCTTAAATAGTAAAAACATGAAATATTTGAAGGCCTAAACGATAAAATTTACCCAAAAAAACATGTTAGTCACGATATTAACGTGAGTATTGTGAGTATTGATCGATACACCGTTTTCTTTCAGAAATAAGTGTCATTTCTTCAAAATTTAACAAAATCTCACCCACAATTTTTTAGCAAAATTTTACCTACGTTCTTTTTTCACTACACTCTCTCCTTCTTAGGATGTTCAAACCTATGCAAATATTCCTACTCTTACTAGATTGTATCACTAATCTTTATAAAACACGATCTCAAATACTGAAAGACGTCGTTGTCCATTATTATTATTAGTACTTGTACTTGTCTTTTTTCTTTCTTCTGTTTCTTATACGTACAAGATGGGCCTGGCCTAGAAAGAGTACTTAATCATAGCGTGAAATGTGCATACATTATTTAACTTCCACTAATATCAATTATAATTTTTGACTCAATTGGTTTTTATGATCAGCATTGCTCGTTCCCGTGAAAGTCATTTTTAAACTGTATATATATATATATATATGTTTGTCTATGGGCCACTTCTTCCCCCATTTAATAGTTTCTTGTTTCTATTTCTCCTTCTGTTTCTCCCTTGTCTTATAGGTCCTATTTTCAATTATAAATGTCACTGTTAACGTTCAATTATAAGACTTACAAGAAGTCTCGTCTTGCAAGGGGCCAATTGTTAAAGAAGAAAAAATAAAACCCTGGAAGACCTAATATCAAGGCATGCCTTACATGTGCAAAGCTCAACTTGAGGATCAATATTAAAGATAGAAATATCTTGTAATGTGTAAGACAAAGCAAAATAAACATACAAATCCATTTGATCAAATTGAAAAATTGATTTAATTTTTCAAATATATACGTAGGTTAGATTTAATTTGATTTTTAATATAATAGATTAATTCAATTTTAGGATGTCAACGATTCATTTGTTAAGTTTGATTTTAGATTTAACACCTTCGTAAACTATTATAAACGAATCAAATTTTAGCATATAGATAAGCCAGTTTTATTTTGTAATTGAAGTGTGTTGGTGTAAGATTAATATCAATAGATGATGAAATGGAGGGAACACGCTGAGCTGGAACCTGCCTTGGTGCTAACTCGTTCACTTGAGACCTCAAACTTGAAAGGAAAAGAAAAGAAGAGAATAGACTATCGTAAAGAACACCGATGTGGTGTCGGCCGAAGACCGTCAGATGCCTAAATCAGTTCAGAAAGTATTAATCATATTGGCTGGGTAATTAATTACTTACCTCATAATGAGGGGTGAGGGGGTATTTATAGTAGTCAGGATCTTCGTCCTAGTTGGTGTGTTGCCATAATTTTAGGGTAGAATCTCAGATTTGTCGCAGTTAATCTCGTGTTATCCTTATCTGTATCGAATAGTAACTTAGTTGGTTAGTTTGGTATGCCAAGTTGATGTCCCGTCGTTGCAATCAAGTCAATTGTCATTCTGGCAGGTCAGTAGGTGAGGGGTGCCAAGATGGTACCTGGGTGGTACTAGGTCACTCAGAGCTGATGACATCAATTGGTGTTGGTTCTGCTGTCATGGCTTCCAGCTTGGTATGCCAAGAAGTTGGTCCAACAAAGTGTTTACTAATTATTTGTATCACTTGATATTAACTTTTTGAGTTTCATGTAATTTTAATATTTAATAAACTTATAAGAACGTATTTTTAAATAAAATAAAATGTGTTTTCAAACAATATGACCTAATGGAAGAAAATAAATAAATAAATATTGATTCAAAGTTTAAACCAAATAAAAAAAACGGGATAAAAGAAATTCTAGGAAAAAAACCTTGAAACCGCACCAACTAATCATCCCTCAAGTAGAAAGCACCTTGTTGGATGGTCAGCTCGGATCTGAGCTGGCCTGGACATCGGAAAAGAAGCTGAGTTGGCTTTTCGAGATGTGTTCACCACCCATTGCGACCGATGAACCGAGTTGACAAAGTGATGAGAAAAAATTCGCGTAAAGTCACGACCGCTAGATCTGCATGGTCAAATCGGGTTGCCCTCGACCATGAACGTGACTAAGCCGACCTGGCGAGACCATACGTACGATAAATCCGAAAGTGCATTGATAGCGATAGCTCAGTCCAACCTAGCTGATATGAGCTGATTACTGTTCCAGTTAAAATAGCAGCTCGGCCTGTGTCCGAGTTGGTCATCTTAGATGAAACAGATCATACTAGGGATTCCTTCCTAACACGCCATATCCCGAGGAATCCGAGGTAGTTGTATTCTCAAATACAGATTCCGACATAAAGACAAGATAAGACTCATCCTCCAAAACAAATCAAGAAAACAGATATCACCCAAGATTAGGTAAGATTCCTACTCTTAAAAGAACCTGGAAGATAGGGATCATCTAGGAGAGGATGAGACTTCTTCTCTAAGCCTAACTCGGAATAGGTGAGCTCATCCAGTTCATTTTAACCAATGACGAAACGACACATGGCACCATGCCTACTGGGCAGCTAGCCACTCCGGCTAGAGGACCTCCTCTATAAATAAGACCTATCACCCTCACCATAAGCTACGAACAACTTTCTACCAGAGTTATTGCTTTAGTAAAAAACAAGCTCTAACTTAGGTATCGGAGGGTCTTCGGCCTGCACCACACCGGTGTTCCTTACGATAGCCACATTATTTTCTTTCTTCTTCTCAGATCAAGCTGATAAACCCTCGCTAGAACCAGAGAGTTTATAATTCCAGATACAATCATCTCCTACACGTGTTCATCAACTTAGTGTTGGTCAGATTCTACATCAACACACCTAACTACCGTATTTCATATTTATGGCCTCATTTGGGAGAACTTTTTCATAGTGTTTTTGGAGCAAAAATATTTTTGAAAATGTTTGACAACACCTGCTTCTAACCAAACTGCGGTGAAAAAAATAGTTTTATTATGTTAGAAGAAGCGGGGTGAGACCTGCTTTTTCGACAAGTGCTTCTTAGAAAAGCACGTTTAGAAAAGCTTTCCCAAACAAGGCTAATATATAATAATGGTGATGCATGTTTCCTTTCACATTTGCTCAGTCTTCACTTAAACCTTAAACCCTAAATCCTTATATGTATTAGTATGTCGGATATTACCAAATCATATATATATATATATGTATGTATTTATATTAGGGGTGAAATCGGGTCGAATATATATATGTATGTATGTATGTATGTATGTGTGTATATTAGAAGTGAAATCGGGTCGGGTCGGGCGGGTTGGTCTGGCCCCCATTAAATAGCTTTTTTATTTATTTGTGTTGTTGTTGCGGATAAAGGGAGGGAAGAGAAGAAGAAGAAGAAAAAGAAGATAAAGAAGAGAGGGACTTGTAGAGGGAGAGAAAGGAAGAAGAAGAAGAAGTGGAGGAGAAAGAGGGAGACACAGAGAGAGGGAGCTGTAGAGGAGGAGGAGGAGAAGAAGAAGAAGAAGAAGAAGAAGAAGAGAGGGAGAGGGAGTTGCAGAGAGAGTGAGAAGAAGATGAAAGAAAGAGAGAATGAGAAGAATAAAACTATGCATGGGCCGCGGGGTGGGGGCCTAGGCGGGTCGGGTTGGGTTGGGTGAAACACGACTTTTTTGATCGGGACCCAGGACCCGTGGCACAACCCGACTTTGTCGTTATTATATATCCCGTCCCCTTTACTATTATTATTATGTCGTTTAAGGATGCATTGGTCATTCTTGTCTTGTATTTGCGTCCTTCTAATATGCTTGTAATTGCACAGAGAGTTTTAGGGCTTTCTTTAGATCATATCAGCATTCCAATAGGTTGTGACACCATTCAAAATTTGTAATTACATGTATAACTACACAATCTTGTTCATTGAATCATTAATTTATTACACAAATTGAGACATGTAAAACATACACACACACACACGTATATAATGAACATAATAACGGTATAGTTGTATTTTTTGTATTTAGAATAAAATTTTTCTTTATTCTTATCTTTTGTTGAGTTTTAAAAAAAGGACTCTATTGTTATTATAACTTTTGATCTCTCATCATAAGAGAAATGAGGAGTTGAGGTTTATCTTCAAATGATAGGTTAATTAGTTTAATGACATTTTTTTGGGAAAATAGTATTATTATTATTATTATTATACTCTTTGAGATCAAGATTTATTGGCCCTTGTCCACTAGTGTCGTTGGAGAACAACTATAAACATTCTATTGGTTATGTGTGGACCAAAATAATGGCTCCACATAAAATATGAGTTTCATCACATGGAATATAAGTTGTGATCTTACCCTCATTAGTATCGAGACTATTTAGAGTAAAACCCACACATGAGACGAAAGATGGTTAAGTTAGAGACAATATCAATACTAGTAGATATTCGAGTCTGCCTAACAAATGGTATTAGAACTGATGGTTCGACTGTGACACACGTATGTTAAGGTAGAACATGCACGTGTACTCATGGGTCGTGGATGGTTCTTCGAATTTCTTCTCCTTGAAATGATAGCGACAATTGATCTGACATAGATCGTGCGATGTGTGATCGTGATAAAGTTGGATTTTAATCCTAGGTAGAGATTTGTTGAGTATGTGTAGATTAAAATAATGGTCCCACATCGGATATGAGCAATTTCATCACATAGAATATAAGTTGAATCTCACATTTATTAGTGTCGAGGTCTTTTAGAGTAAAACTCTGTGCTTGGCCCAAAAGTAGTCAAGTTAAAGACAATATCGGTATTTCTAAAAATCTAGGCTTGCTTAACACATCCTAGGATGCCATTGGCAAGATGAGGTTATTAAGTAATTAGTGTGTGGGTATATATATTTATATATTAACTAAACAAAGCTTTTTGTTTTCAATTAAATGGAGTACTTAGTTATATGTGAGGAATAATAAATAGGTAAAATTAAGATACTTTCGTTTCAAAGTTTTAGGAGAGCATGTAATATATACGAAAATGTTTGATATTCCTCTTAGATTTTGATCCAAAATGAAAAAAGTAGGTAAAATCTTGAAACAATCCAGCTTTTAGAGAAGAATTGGTAAGAATGAAATTGTAAAACAAGAAAATTATTATGTGGTGGCTTAAATGGCTTTATGTTGTTCAATGTCCGCGTTGTCTGCGCTTCTATTTTCTCCCAAGACATTCAAATATTCAATTATAAAAAATGAATTTTTCTTCATTGTCCTATACCTTTAAAATATCTGGTTTTGAGAATCAAACATAAAATAAATAGTTGTCACGGTGAAAATGAAGGACAGAGGAAGAAGATTAAAAAGCTGTGATACAAAACTGATACAGGATAGCAAAGAGAAAATAAAGAAAGTAGAAGAAGATTGAGAAATTAATAATTAATATTACAACAACAATAATAATAATTAAAAAAAAAAAAAACTTGATGCGTTGGGGTATATGGGTTCAACTAGTGGGCTTTTTGGGATAGAAATGGGTCAGAAAATGGTTAAGCCACCCCTATTTGGGCCCTTACACTACTAATAAGGCTAAATTGCACCATTTGATTACACATTCTTGCATATTAAGTTTCCCTAAAAATTCTTGTCATGGGAGGAGATTTTCTCATTGCTTTTAGTTAATTCTTGTCTCAAATAATTCAATTATTCAAACCTTTTGCCAATGGGTTGATTGATTGTTAAATAAATAATTTCCATACCTAAAATTCTATTGATTTTTTTTTTCTGTAATTAGATGTGTGCGAATCGAAAGAATAATTCCATAATGTAAAAAGAGTTCATCATATGAGATTTTAGTATGAATCTCAATAATCATTCGTATCGAGGGTTTTTAGACTAAAACCTTAGGCTTAGGCTTAATAGTAAGCCTAAAAGTGGTTAAGTTAAAATAATATCAGTACTAATTGAGATTCAAACTAACTAACAGTTGTATCAAAATAATGGTTCAACTTGGGCATGACAGTTAATGTGAGCATATTAGAGCCTAACTGGTACTGGGGTGTATGTTGAAGTAGGTTTGTTAGAAGCTTACCTTGCTCATGATGACGAAAAACCTTTTAAACTCCAATAAAGGGAAGATTGTTAGATGTACGTGGACAAAAATAAAAAATTTTATAATATGTGTTATAAAATGTCCCTTATTTACTAATATTTTTTTATTTGTAATTTTAAAATATGATATTTAAAAATTAGAACTTAAAATTAACGATGAGTTGGTTCAGTGGCGAAGGACACCTGAGGTAAAAAGTTCAAATCGAAACTCATGACATCGATTAATATGTTAACTAACGATTCTAAAGATGTTTATAGCCGTACCTCAAAAGAATTAGTAAGAAACCAAAAAATTCTGATATCCATCAATCTCAAAAAAAAAAATAATAAATAAAAAATTAGAACTTAATTTGCCTATATCCAATAAAAAGATCCACTTATATAAGCAAGGAAATAGTTTTTGACTCGGCACACTTCATATATAATGTATATATATATATATATATATACACACACAAAACTGCCCTTAAACTGCCATTCACTCAAGTAAACATTCTATATAAATTGTAAGATGCAACTGGCTTATTTTAATCAAAACAATCACTTTCTACATCATCACTTCCATGGCTATTTCATATATTCATGAAATAACCTCAAATCTCTGATAGTTACATTCAGCCTTTTTCATGTTCGCATACAAACAACAAACACAACAAGTAATCAACAATGGTAATTCATGCTTTTTTATTTTATTTTATTTTTGTTATTTTTTATTTTTACTTCAAAATTCAAATTAACTTTGCTTCAGCTCCATTAATGAAGATCAAACCCAGATTTCCATGTCACTCTAACCGTCCATTCGTATGATGCATCGAA
The DNA here is from genome assembly GCA_035771175.1 of Paratinospora sagittata. Taxonomy (NCBI): domain Eukaryota; kingdom Viridiplantae; phylum Streptophyta; class Magnoliopsida; order Ranunculales; family Menispermaceae; genus Paratinospora; species Paratinospora sagittata. The sequence continues at coordinate 7,688,147 of JAYMFD010000012.1, read as the reverse complement.
GGCTGTCCCCTTGCAACATGTACTCAAATGCCTTGTTAATCTCTGAGAATCCAACTTCATGTGTTATGAACTTCTCCACCTCCAGCTCCTGCCACCATTTTTAACCACATTTTTAACTTGAATGAAAACATGAGAGTTTTTTAAATATAGAAGATCATAGGGGAAAAAATAAAGTTTACCTTATTCATGTATTTTTCTACTACATCAGGAAGATCAGAACGTGGCTTGTAATTTCCAAAGAATGTACCCTTCAGAGTCCTTTCATTAAGAACATTCACAGGGTGTGTCTTGAACTCTGCATCCTTATGAGGAACACCCACAAGCACTGCAACACCCCAACCCTTAAAATAAACACAAACAAAAATATTATTAATTCAAGATTCTTCTCAATTCAAAGGCCCAATTCATAAATAATGATAGAATTTGAGAAAGATAACCTAAATAAAAATGAAAAAAAATGAAGATAGAGATGAAATGATACATCATGAACGCATTCAAATGCAGATATCATGGTATTGACGTTCCCAGTGCACTCTATGCTTCTATCTACTCCTCCATCAGTCATCTCAGCAATCACCTATTAAAAAACATAATTCAGATTGATTTCTTTTGATTGGGTAATTCATTTTTGCTATTAGTCAAATACCCATTATTCTACACCACTCTTAGATTATCAAAATCACTGAAAATCCTACCAAAAAGCTGCTAAAGTTGGAGATTTTAGTTCATAAAACACACCTCTTGAACAGGCTTGTCATGTTCTTTTGGGTTCACAAACTCTGTAACTCCAAACTTCTTTGCTGTTTACATGTCAAAGGGAAATTTTGATACTTAGAAGAATCCCCAAATTTAAGCATGTTGAATGAATTTGGTTATCAAATTTGAGTTGCTTACCTTCCTCGAACCGCTTCGGGTTCAAATCAACACCAATAATCCTTGAAGCCCCTGCAATCCTAGCCCCTTCAGCAGCCTACCAGTCGCAATAACACACAACAAGAACTTGATTATTCATGATTTAATAATAAAAAAACCAAGATAAGAACAATCCTAATAATTTAAGTGCACTCACAGCAAGCCCAACAGCTCCCAATCCAAACACAGCTACTGTTGAACCCTTCTTTGGTTTTGCAACATTCAAGGTGGCACCAAGACCTAGTTTTTTTTTTTTTAAAAAAAAACAATGGGATTAAAAGAGCTAGAAATTTGAGAATTTAATTGGGTTTTGAAGAACATTTCAGAAAATTTCTGACCTGTTGAGATTCCACAACTGAGAACACAAACTTTGTCAAGAGGGGCCAAAGGGTTAATCTTAGCAACACAACCAACATGAACCACAGTGTATTCACTGAAAGTCGAGGTTCCAACAAAATGGTAAATGGGCTTTCCATTAATGGAGAATCTTGTTTTGCCATCTCCTATCATCACTCCTCTATCAGTGTTTATTCTAAGCAGATTGCACATATTACTCTCTTCTGACTTGCAGTGAGCACATTCCTTGCATTCTCCAGTGAATACTGGAAGAACATGATCACCTGGTTTCAGATCTGTCACTCCCTCACCAACACTCTCCACAACCCTAAAAATCACCAAATAAATAAATAAATAAATAATTTTTTTTAAAAAATCAAGGGTTTATGGAATCAGATTAAAAGGGGTTAATTAAGCTAACCAATGCAATTAAAATCAGATTAAAAAATTGAGGGGTTTTCTTATTTTATTTTTCAATTAATACATACCCTCCTGCTTCATGGCCGAAGATCCGAGGGAACAGAGGAGTTTGTCCCTGCAAAAATCAAAGACCCATTTCAGTTTCATAGTGGAAAAATCAATCGGAATTGAGAAATTTTCAAATGAGTAATCCGGAAATGAATATCATCTTGGCATTTTGTAATTGGCTTAAAGTTAAACAATTGATTAAAATATAATAATGATATTAGTACCTTGGCTTCCCAGAAGTAAACATCAGTGTGACAGAGTGAAGTGTAGAGGATCTTCAAACGAACTTCCATGGCCTGTGGTGGAGCCACCTCTACTTCTTCTATCACCAGTGGCTTCCCTGCTTCCCATGCCACCGCAGCTACACCCAAAAACAACATTAACACAAGTACCACCCATTAATTAACTAACAAACACCCACCATTAAAACACCCCCCCAAAAAAAAAAAAAAAAAGATGAAGAAAACACTGAAAATTGTAATTTTTTTTTGTTAAGAGACTTTTGAGTTTACCTCTGCAGCGTATAACCTGACCAACAGTACTACCAGACATCTCTCTTATCTTCTTCTTCTTTCTCTGTTCTTTCCTTAATCAGATACAGTATCGAAAGAAAAATAGTTTTTTTTTTTTTTTGTAAGCTCTGATTGAGTTTGATTTTTGGTGTTTTGATGGAGAAAGAGAGGAATATGGGGAGGGTATAAATAAGGGTAAGATCTCCGTGTCTGAAGGAATGCCAGTACCTGGTTTCTAATTTTTATTTAATGTTTGTGCCACCGAATCCGAAACCATTTGCGCCCTCGGCTTTGGTTTTACTGTTGCGTTGTTTTGCTTTGAGAATTTGAGAATTGAGATTGATGATGCAACTTGCACGAGGAAGTCCGACCGCACTGGAAACCATTTTGTCAACGAATCTTGACCGCTGAATTAAAAAGATTACACGAATCTCGAGATCATTGGGCTCATCTGATCAGGACACTTGGAAGAGGTCAAATTAAAAAAAAACGGTCAACAAAACCAGTAACAATTTTGGTGGGTTCAGCTGATGTGAGCTACAAACCTCGGCTGCAGCTCCAACCAGAATCCGCCGTTCCATTGTTTTTAAAATTTAAATATTGGAAGGAGCCTTTTCTGTTTGCCGCGAGTTCTTTTAATTTAAATATGATTTGTGGCTCAATCTTGATATTGATTTTGTGGCACAACTAGGAAAGTCAATCTTGATACTGATTTTTAAAGATTAGCTTATTTATTTATTTTTATTTTTTTTTTTAAAGTAATTTTATTTTGTGTATTTATTTTTGGTAATAAATAAGCAGGTAAAAAGATGGGTTGACCTTATATCTAAGTAGAGGCACATTGTGTCTATATACACCACTCACATTTAAAGAATATCTTCACTGTACTTATATCGGAGCCGAAACTTAGAATACTTTCGTGGAAGGGAACCGAGTATTTACTTTATGCATATTATGTCATATGTGCTCGTCCGTTTATTTAGCTTTTTTTTTAAAAAAAAATTAGCATTTGTTTAACTTTAATGACAGACATTTAATAATTGATGTGAAATTAGCTTACTAGACTTTTATTTTTATTTTTATTTTTTTGTTTATTAATTTTTTAACCTTCTAGAAGTGTCCTCTTACCTTTTGGCTCAAGACTAGTCTTTTAGGAGTTTAAGGTTTTACAAAAATTTATAGGTATTTCTCTCACTCAAAATTTGACTGAGACAAGACTCAAACTGGTGTTTAGATTCCTTAATCTATCTCGAGGTCCGCTCCACATGCTAGCAGACCAATTCACGATTGATTAGCTTATTAGGCTTTTAACTCACTAGTTTCCCTTTCTTTTATAGTTAGTGTCTTAAAAAGGACAAGTTATAATACAGTGGCATCTGCTGGTACCCCAATCGCATGCACCAGCTTATTGAGCTAAAGATGTAGAATTTTATTTAATTTTGCGTTTTAGTTATATCTTAGGCATTTTGTTATTTTATTTTTTACTTATTTTTGTGCCCTAATAGGCTATTGAGAAGCTATGGAGTAAAGTTTTTCATAGGTTTTAATGAGTAATGTGACTTTGTAACACCCTAATTTGTATTTTATTCTTTTTTTTTTGTCATTTGTTCTCTTTTAATCCAAATGTAAGCAATAAAAATACCAAAATTATGTCAACATGTACACAAATTGGGTGCACAATTATATCAATTTCTCAAAAACTTCTCTTTATTTAAACATCTCGTTTACATACATATATACCCAACGTAGTTATATGGCTGTTAGAGCCACTTACTGTACAATCCAAAAATTCTACACCTATTATATCACTTTAGTGTTACTCACCAAGAAATTACTACACCACAACCCCGTGTTTCTCAATTTTGGCAAAGATTTGTCGATGCCTGATGATCGTCGCACTTGTCCGTTGTTCTAATGTGTTCGTCTCCCATGCGAAGACCGTCGCGCTCTGATATCACTTAATTGTAACACCCCAATTTGTATTTCATCCTTTTTCGTTTTTTCCATTTGTTCTCTTTGTTGTCTATAAGGTGGCAATCTTCACAGAAAATAACTTTTGAAATAATCAACTACACTAGTCCCCAAGCTGAGTGGTAGAGTCACAATAATCTCGCTTAAATATCACTCTTTTAGTGCAGCAAACTGCCTTTCGTTTACTATTTAAAGGTAGTAGGGACAAGACTTTGTCTAGTTAAACCAGATCAATTACTATTCTAACAGAGTAACGATGTAACTAACAACAGTAGATCGACACTAGAGTTTAACTCTATGTCCTTAAGATAATTTTGTCCTCCATTGGTGCTCACGGTGTATGAAAATTATTTCCTAGGATACAACGATCTCCTTCTTATGATAGCAACACTTCAAATCACAAGAATAATCGAACCAATAAAAATTATAATCTCTCACAAAAATAGTGCTAAAATAGAAAAGAAAATACTAAAAAATTAGATATTTTAGGATGGATTTTCTAAGTTATGAAGGGCCTTATTTATAGATTTCTTCGTGGCTGTACAAGGTGCCTCTTTGTGCACCGTCAGATCGAGTCTGATCGCAACCAGATGTGATCTAATGGTCGTAATCATCGCACCTGATCATACATCGTTAGATCGCCCACAATCAGTGAGGGCACGATTGAACGCCGTGATCGACGCATCCGATTCCACACTCCCTTGGATCGCGCACGATTGGCACGGTTACGATCTTACAACTCCGGATTGCGTACATTGAACCTGGACGGTTCCCTCCGATCAGCCATGTTCATCGTATCTGGACATCCTTAATAAATGACCCAAATTCAATCTCTACGGACGCATCTCACCAGTCCGATTTGCCTCTATCACACCCAATTTTGTTACCAAAAATACTACGCAACGAATAGTAGAATCGAAGTGTGAACAATTATGGGCATCAACATAGATCTTTTATTCATCCTCCATTAATTAAGGAGGGCACAAGTGCAAGGGTACATTAAGTTACATACGCGAGTACGCAACAAAATTACATCTACAAACATCTACACACCTAGATCTATGTCGACGTCTCGTTCTCTACGCGGCTTCTTCTCACATAGCACCGACGACTCTTATTCTAGCATGCAACATCTAAGAGCCTGGGGAAAATATCAACGGGGTGAGCTCAACAACTCAGTGGATCTAGCGAGTTAAACGCATTGTTTACAGAAACATAAATACAACAGTACATAAAATAAAACATTTCAATCCACTTCAAGCAATACAATCATGAAATGCAACAACATCCTTCGTACCAACGTACGTGTGCTTTATAAATCAAATAACAACTACGGAGTGCACCGTGTGCCGTGTGCTTAGTATCATCATGTGATGGTTCTCCTTTGAAATCACGAAACCGAGTGCAACGCAGTTCCAGGTCCCGTAAGCAAAGGTGCTTAACCGTATCACGAGGGCTCCCATGGTTTATCTCAAAGACAAAAGACCACCTTCATCAATAGTATGACATATGCATGAAGTAATGTAGCATGGTATCATGTATATAAACGATGCAATGTCATGCTTATCATAAAGTAAAAGAATATGCAAACCTTTGCCTTCATCCCCACTTCGCGAATTTTGTCGCCATTTCGTGAGATCGTACGACGTCCATCTCTGTAGCCATTTTACGAGCATTGTGCCCATAACTTTCCTTTGTCCTGAATTGGTCAATACAATGATCTGAGAAAAAGGGGAGAACACACCTCTAAACACTTTGTTGTTTCTTATTTTCCAAAGGCGATCCACTGCATTGCCTAATCTTCATAGTTCCTCCCTGCGACCCAGAGGGAGAACAACTCCCAAGACTTAGCAAATGTGGGGTTCTCAAGCTGAAGAGAGCCATTGCCTAAAGGGCTTCCAAAAAAAAAAAAGCAATGGCATACTCACATGAGAAGAAGATATGGTTGGTATTTTCTTTACAAATATTGCATAAAGGGCACATATTGCCTGTCTTTATGTTCATTTTCTCCAAAGCTTCTTGTGTAGCTATGAAATTATTGCAACACCTCCATAGGAAGAACTTAATTTTTCTTGGAATATTAAGATCTCATATTTGTTTCCAATTTGTCACACTGTTATAAGGGCTACTAGATTCTCTTTCGCTTCTGCTCGATCCTCTCCCATTATGCAGAAGGCTTTCAGCCACGCAGTAACCACTTTTAACTGAGTATGAGCTAGACTTAGTGAAATGCCAAATACGATGATCCTCACAGCCATGTGTACTGACATGGATTTGCTTGATAGTTTCTATATCACCCTTCTGTTGAGATTCACACAGCGGAACAAACAAACAAACACGCACACACAAATGCAAATCAAAGTAACAAGAAAGAACACATATAATGTTTCTCTATTAGCTCTCTTACCTCTCAATCCCTAATACTATGTATATAGAGAGGGCTATAGACTTAGTTTCTAATTCAGACTAGGAAAGTTTCCTACTAAGTCCAGGAAACTAATATAATCAAGGAAACTAATATAATCAAGGAAACTAATAAAATAGAAAGTCTTCGGGAACACAAAGTGGCCGAGCCACACACCATACATAACAATCTCCACCTTGGCGAGGACCACCACAAGCCACTAGCCAATCAACCAATCAACATCTCCAAATGCGCCCCTCGAGGCGCTCAACACTGTAGGATATTAATCAAGTTCAAGCAATGCTCAAACTTGACCATTGGGACTGTCTTTGTCAGCATATCTGCAGGATTATCATTGGTATTAATCTTCTGTAAAGAAATCTCACCATCTTTGAAAATCTCACGAACATCAATATGTTTGGTCCTAGCATGATGCATGCACCTGGTTCTTAGCCAAGTGAATGGCACTCTATTTGTCGCAATGAACTGGTACACTTTCCAAGGTAATCCCCAAGTCACCAATCAAACCTCGGAGCCATAAAGCCTCATTCACAGCCTCTGTCACTGCCATATACTTTGCCTCAGTAGTAGACAAAGCAACTGTAGTCTGCAACATACACCTCCAACTGATAGGATCACGTGCCAAAGTGAGCACGTACCCTGTAGTGGAACGCCGCATAATTACCAGCATAATTAGAATCTACATATCCACTGATAAGTGAACCTGTACCACTATCCCACTGAAAAATGAATCCTACATCTAATGTACCTCGAAGATACCGCAACAACCATTTCACTGGTTGCCAATGTTTTTTCCAGGATCTGCCATATATCTACTGACAACACTCACTGCATCTGAAATGTTTGGCCTAGTGCACACCATAGCATACATCAAGCTACCCACTGCACTAGCATATGGAACATGACTCATGTACTCACGCTCCTCATTGGTGCTCAAAGACATATCTGCTGAAAGTAAAAAATGAGCTGCCAATGGAGTACTCACTGGCTTAGAGTTCTCCATTTCAAACCTTGAAAGAACTTTCTCCAAGTACTTCCTCTATGACAGATATAACTTGCCGTTTTTTTTTTTTCTCTATGTATCTCCATACCAAGAATTTTCTTAGCTACATCCAAATCTTTCATCTCAAACTCCTGACTCAGTTGAGATTTTAACATGTTGATCTCTTTCATGCTCTTAGCAGCAATTAGCACGTCATCAACATACAAGAGTAAATAAACATAAAAGCCTTATGGAAGCTTCAAAAAGTAGACACAACTGTCATAATTGTTCCTCGTGTATCCTTGCCTGATCATGAAGGTGTCAAACTTCTTGTACCACTGTTTAGGTAACTGCTTAAGCTCATATAAGGACTTTTTCAGTTTGCACACATGATCACTCTTACCAGCAACCTCAAAGCCTTCAGGCTGCTTCATATAAATTGTCTCATTCAAGTCCTCATGTAAGAAAGTTTTCTTAACATCTAGTTGTTCCAACTCCAAGTCAAATAAATCAACTAATGTTAATAATACTCTGATAGAAGTGTGCTTCACAACAGGAGAAAACACCTCATTGTAGTCCATGCCTTCTCTCTGAGCATACCCTTTGGCAACCAATCTTGCATTATATCTCACACTATCAGATCCTGGATGACCATCTTTCCTGGAATACACCCAATTGCACCCAATAGCCCGCTGACCCTTAGGTAACTCTACAAGTTTCCAAGTTTGGTTATTCATCAATGAGTCAATCTCATCCTCCATGACTTCTTTCCATTTTTCAGAACAACTGTCACTCATTGCCTCCCTAAAAGTGGAAAGATCATCTCCATACGCTGTCAATGCATATGCCACCATGTCTTCGAACCCATAGCGAACTGGTGCTTTAATTGTCCTCTTAGCTCTGCCACTAGCTAAGGATTGCTGGTGCTCACTGGCTCCACCTGTTGTCTCCTCCACATTACTCTTTGATTTTTCTACTGGAGTACTGAACTCCACCTGCACAGAATCACCCTTATCCTCCTTCTGAGAATCCATTTGTTTACCAGACATCAAAGCAGACTCATCGAATGTCACATCCATGCTAACCACAATCTTATGCAAATCAGGACACCATAACCTATATCCTTTCACTCCATCTGCATAACCCAGAAACATGGCTTTCTTAGCTCTGGGATCAATCTTACTTTCCCTACCATGATAGTAAGCTGGACATCCAAACACTCTCAAAGAACTGTAATCAGCAACATTACCAGACCATACCTCAAGTGGAGTCTGACAATTAATAGTTGTAGATGGTGATCTGTTAATGAGGAAACAAGCTGTATTCACTTCTTCTGCCCAAAATTCTTTATCCAAACTAGCATTGGATAACATACACTGCGCCCTCTCCAGTAGAGTACGGTTCATCCTCTCTGCAAGTTCATTTTGCTGTGGTGTTCCCTTGATAGTGAAGTGTCTCTCAATGCCTTCATGCTTACAAAAATCTGAGAATGCTTTACTAGTGTACTCACCACTATTATCAGTTCTTAACCTCTTGATGCTTCTTCCAGTTTGCTTCTCAACCTTTGTCTTCCATTTCTTAAAGACCTCAAACACTTCATCCATATTTTTCAATATTTTCACGTATACCATATGTGAAAAATCATCAATAAAGGAAACAAAATACCTCACTCCACCAAGTGAGGGAACTATGGAAGGACCCCATACATCTGAATGGATATAATCCAGAGTACCTTTGGGCGATAAACTGCCTTGTTGAACTTAACTCTTCATTGTTTTCCAAACACACAATGCTCATAGAAGTCCAACTTCTTAACCTTACTCTTCCCAAGTAAGCCTTTCTGACTTAACACCTCAAGTCCCCTCTGACTCATATGCCCTAATCGCATATGCCACAACTGAGTATCTGTTGAGCCACTATCTGAAGATGTAGACATTGTTGTACTGCCTGTAACTGTATGCCCTAATAACACATACAAGTTACCGAGTTTCTTGCTTTTCATAACCACCAGTGCACCTCAGACTACCTTTAGAACTCCACCTTCAGCTACAATCTTGCAGTCCTGTGAGTCTAAGGTACCCACAGAAATAAGATTCTTGCGCAGCTCTGGAACATGTCTAACCTCTGTCAAAGTCCTCACAACACCATCATGCATCTTGATCTTCACTGTTCCTATCCCTATTGTCTTACAGACCATATCATTCCCCATAAGTACAGTACCATCGTTCACACTCTGATAAGAAGAAAACCAGTCCCTATTGGGACACATATGATATGAACAACCTGAATCAATAATCCACGCATCACCTGAGCATCCCATAGTGGCTGAAAAGACATTAGCACCATTAGACTCTTCCTCTGCAACTACTGCATTACTAGAATCTTCTGATTTTTATTTTCCTTTTCCCTTACGCTCTGGACAATATTTCCTAAAGTGCCCTTCTTTGTGACATTCAAAGCACTTTAAATTTCTCTCCTTTGATTTTGATCGAGATCGACCTCCATGACTTTTGAACCTTTTCTGTTCAAATCTACCTCTAGCAAGCAAGCTTTCACCTGAGCCTTCACTTTTTTTCCTTCAGTAACCATCTTTTTCAACTCTTTCGAGTTCAAAACTGCTTTGACATCCTCTAGAACCAGTGTGTCTCTATTGTAGATCAAAGTATCCACAAAGTTCTCATAGGAATTCGGTAGTGAACGTAGCAAATACATTGGTCGGTGCTCATCACCGAGTTTGTACCCAACATTCTTCAAAGCCATAATAAGAATCTTGTTAAACTCATTATGATGTTCTCTCATTGATGCACCTTCCTTCATCTTCAACATGTGCAACTGCTTCTTCAGATACAACCAGTTTTTTAGAGACTTTGTGTCACACCCCAGTACACAGCACACCGCAGTGTCTAGTACCCCCGGGATGTGGTGGGTACCTCATACAGAGCGTACCCCAACCATAGTACCACATAATATTGTTATACCTCAATACACAGCCCGCACACAGCGTCTAGTATCCCCGAGGTTTTTTGTCCACAAAGGGGGCTTCCCCCCAAGTCGAACTCACAACCTCCCCTTAAGGAGTTAGAATCCGCACTTGGAGTAACCACTGAGTGTAGGCCTTTTTGTCATACCCCAGTACACAGCACACCGCAGTGTCGAGTACCCCCGGGATGTGAGGGGTACGCTCTGTATGAGGTACCCATCACATCCCGGGGGTACTAGACACTGCGGTGTGCTGTGTACTGGGGTGTGACACTTTGTCATATACAAACTCTCCAGTTTCAACCACAAACCCGCAACTATAGTCTCATATTCTATTTATCGTATAACTTCATCACTCAAGAATAAAAGAATAGTAGTAAACATTTTTTCCATGATTTCATCTTTTTTGTTTCTTCTCTTAACCTTGCAGACAATGCATCTCTTCCCTTCAGCGCCTTCTGCAGCCCATCTTGTACTAATAAAACTCGCATCTTAATCCGTCAAAGATTAAAGTCATTCTTTCCGTTTAATTTTTCAACCTTATATTTTGCAGCCATATTGATGATTAACTCCAGTCACTACTTATATCTAGTCGACACAAACTCACCGCAAAAAATGAAACTCAAAACAGATTACGAATGACTTCAAATTGAAGAAAATAACTTATGTCGTTAAAGTATTTACCGTGTGTACGTGGTACGGCAACACAAAAAAAAAACTCCTTTTCTTTTCCTCTGTACGTGGTTAATCAACAGAAAACTAAAACACAAAAATTAATGGGACCCATCAACTTGTCCTTTGACTTTTCAATCAAATAACTCAAAAGACAATAAATTTGTCTTTTACCAAGTTGTTTTGCACGATCAGATCAGTCGAGACACAACTAATCTCTTCCTTCTTAACGCTGCAGCCAAGATGAATATCGGTATTCAAATCGATTGCAACACAATCAACGACTTATCGCATAACTGATTCAATCGTCAGTAGCGCACCGTAATATTATATTTGTTAAGATTCACGCAGCGGAACAAACAAACAAACACACACACACACAGATGCAAATCAAAGTAACAAGAAAGAACACACACAGATTTACATGGTTCGGGGAAGATCCACCTACGTTCACGAGAGATGAAGATTTCACTAATATGGGATAATCTTGTACAACACTTACAATGTTTCTCTATTGTCTCTCTTACCTCTCAATCCCTAATATTATGTATATATAGAGAACTATAAACTTAGTTTCTAATTCAGACTAGGAAAGTTTCCTGCTTAGTCCAGGAAACCAATACAGTCAAGAAAACTAATAAAATAGAAACTCATAAAATAAAAAGTCCTCGGGCCCACAAAGTGGCCGAGCTACACACCGTACATAACACCTCATAGATAAAGAATTTAATATTCCAAGGTCCTAGGTGCCAGTAGCATGGTCTATTAGCTCTGAGACATAGTTATGAGAATCCACTTTTGGAGAAAATACTTGAAAGTTTATTGGTTTAGGTATCCAAAGATCCGATCATATGTTAATTGCTTGGCCATTCCCTACCTGCCATCGGAGACCATGTTGGGTAATTTGACGCTCATGGATAATACTCTTCCAACCCCAAGATGGACGATTATCCAGTGGGGTATGTACCATCTCTGAAATATTTTGTCTTAAGAAGGCTATTTAGTAGGGAATCTAGATTTTCCAAAATTCTTCAACTCAGCTTGCCCAATAGTGCCATATTCATGCCCTCTAGCTCCTTAATGCCCAGCCAACCAGCTTGTTTTCTTGCTGATAGCTTTCTCCATGTGCACCAATGAATGTCATCATTATTCTTCGACGAGCTCCACCAAAACTTTATAAGCCTCGAAGTGAGAAAATTGCATAGAGTATGTGGAAGTTTAAAACAAGACATATGATATATAGGTATTGCAAGAGCTACTGATTTTAGCATTGTTTCTTTGCCCCATAAAGATAATAGTTTCTCCTCCCAACCCAGGATTCTACTGTTCACTTTTGACCCAAGTTGCAAAAATAATGACTTCTTGGATTTACCAAAGCTTATCTTGGTTCCCAAGTAGATACCGAAGTTAGCGGGACTTTGAGACTGAATACAATTGAGCTTTTAGAGGTATTTATACATTGCCCAGAAGCTTTGCAATACAATTGAAACACAAATACCAAATATTTTAAAGTCCTGAAAAGAAGCTTTTTAGGATTCCCCATCAAATGAAGAATCTCATGAGCCATTAGAATATTGTTCCCAATTTGTCTTCTCTGAACAAAGGCACACTAAGTTGGGCTTATGATCTTCGAGAGAATCAACTTCAACCTATTGGAGAGGATATTGATTATGACCCTGTATGCAATGTTGGATAAGCTAATTGGTCTAAGATCCATAAGAGATGAGGGGGCTTCAATTTTTGGCACCAAGGCAATGTGGGTTTGATTTAAAGTAGGATCGAGGCTATTGTTCTCAAAGAAATCTCTCCCCATTTTCACATGGTAAGGCTGCACCACTTCCCAATTTGCTTGGCAGAAAATGGTCATCAACCCATTCGGATCTGGGGCATTTTTTGGATGCATTCCAAACAATACTTCTTGAATTTCCTCAATTGAAACATTGTGATCCAAGCTAAGAATATCGTCCTCATTGAGATGCTTCGGAAGAGAATCAAAAGCACGAAGGCCGACGCATCAAATTGAGAATGGAAAAGATTTGAGAAACACTATCGGGCTAATGAACACATCTGATCCTGGTTTTCCATCCACTGCTTCCTTTCATTTTATAAGCCTTGTAATATGTTCATTCTCCTTCTAGTAGCACTTTAGCATGGAAGTAACATATGTTTTTATCAGTACTCTGCAACCAATCCAAACAGGCCTTGTCTTTCCAATATTCTTCTTTTAACATATAGGCATTCTGTAAAGCTTGCTCTGCCTCATTCACTGGATTAATATATGTGGAATTGTTATGCATAAGCCGGGAGAATGTTTTTTTGCAAGTCTCTTGGAGTTTGCTTAGGGACATTTTTTCCTCCGTTGAAGCAATCAGGTTTTGGTCTCCATAATTTTCTCCACTATAGATGCCATGCTAGACTAATAAGCTACTACACTTCAGCATTCTCTTATGATCTGTTGGCATTCCTCAAAGGCACTCCATGAATAGTCATAACAGAAAATTTTGCAAAAAGTTCTTCTTGTCTGTGACGTGTTGAGGAAGATGGCTAGATTGTTCTAGCCAACACAAGGAATATTCTTGAGATGTGCTTGCGGATATCTCTACAACCAATTCGAACCAACTAAGCATCTATCTAGTAGCTCCATAATAAGTTTAGCCCCATTTCTCCTGTTAGACCATGTGAAACGAGGACCATTAAAATCTAAATCAATTAAATCATTTTGGGAGAGGAACAGTTGAAAAGATTCATCTTCAATAGGATTCTAAGGGAGTCCACCCAATTTTTCATCTGTTGATAGTGTAACGTTAAAATCTTCAAGAAGAATCATCTCCAGATGAAATTTCTTTATCCTCTTAGACAACATATTCAATTACAAATCTTGAACTGAGGGGTAGGTACTAGCATGCAGGGCAATCAATTGCCATTTATAGTCTTTTTTTCTGTCTTCAATTAGAAATTTTAATATACCACCAGCTACACCTGATGTGATCCATTCCATAGTGCACAAAGACCACCCAAGAGACTTGTCGGACTAATAGGGAGGCAACATTGGAAACCTAACGAGACTCTCAGGTGTTCCATCTTGGCTGGCTTGTTTTTGGTTTCAAAATGCGCCAAAAAGTCTGGGGAATGAAGCCTTGATAGCCTCTTTAGGGAATGGATTGTCAGGGTGTTCTCCACACCCTGACAGTTCCATGCGGCAATCTTAATTTTGGTTGTTGGGACTGCTCCAACACGGTTGCCTCAACCCTCAGCACTATATCTTTGATTGTTTTCAGCTTCTTGGTTTGAGTTGATGATGGTTCAGAGGTAGCATGGGTTCCTGGTTTGGCTAAAATTTGGTTCCGAGCGTTAATAGGAAGGGTTAAAAGGGGGGGAGATTGATGGTAGGGAAGGCCTACTTTTGGCGGGTTCTCATTAGGCTTCCTTTTATTGGATTTTTTGGTCTTTTGAATAATAGGTCCAGGTTAAACAAATTATATGATTCTTGGGTAAGGGAAAACGGTTACTAGGAAGGGCCCTAAAATATGGGTTGTTAGACATTTGGTGTCGCGACCCCTTCCCGGGTGACGTCACGACCGGCACAATACCTTAGAGAATGTCACAACCCGACAAACCTGAGGCACTGATAAGCCTATACTCGAAAAACATAATATGTATATGATCAGGATAGTTGAATTAAATACCGAGATCTGGTATCATCATCCAGAATATGAGGTCATCGACCCAATCCACAAGATTCGACTATCCTTGCTATAAACATGGAACTTCAAAATATTCGTTTATTATTATTCCATCTAGCATATACATATCAAAATTTTCTCACGAACTCTATGTTATATATCATAGTATCTGTGATAATTATACACTAACAAAACAAAACACAAATATCTTCTACTATTTTCCTTATGTACAAATCAAAACTCACATCAACAAGAAGTAAGGCAAGCTACACCAACTCTAAGCCTTGCATTTTCCTTTACGATCTGATCCTGAAAAATATAAGGGAAAATGGAATGAGCTCAACTAGCTCAGTGAATACTTTTCACAAAAATCTCCACATATGCACTTATGTAAAACATGTATGTTACTTGAAATAACATTGGTAAATTGAAATGCATTAAGAAAATATATGATTCATGCTTCCAAATTAAAGATATAATTATGCATCATTTTCATAAAAGATATGAAGAAAAGCCTCAACAGGAGGTCATATCAGGATAACTTTGCCTACATTTCCCCCATTGCGCCATGGGTTCAAACCAACACATTATCCAACTAATCCTTCTACCCTTACATTCCTTAGTGATTCGAAAAGTCCTTTTCATAAAATACCAATCCAAGTACTCCGTTGGCACTTTTCCCTAAAGAACAAGTAAATAGAAAGAAATCCAACGCCAAGGTATTTAATCCGAAATACCTAAGGCCATGTTAATGCATAAAATCCGTGCTCATGATCATAAATATAATGCACATATATAATATAATGCATATCATTCAATAATTCAATTTCATATATCTACAATGTTATACATGGAGAAGTAAGGTGAGAAATACTCACAAAATGTTACTAAGTCCACACCCTCATACACTTGGCAAATATATATATATATATATATATATATAGCAACAAAACAGCACCACCACCACAACTTGCTTGCTGTCCAAACCCTTTTCTCAACATCAACACACTGCAATTCATATGTTCCAGCCATGAAATCAGTCACTTACTCATTCAATTAACCATTACGTTAAGCATAGTATAGCACTAAACAACTTACCTAATCATTTCATCAAATTTAAAAAAACTCCCAGCACATGTACGTGACTCATCATACTCAACATTTATCAAATCCAATGATTCAATCACTGTAAGTGTCATCAATACTAACATCAATTTCAGCTTCCAGCAAGTAAACATGAAATCACTTTAATTACTTGACCATTAGTTAATCAAAAATCAATTTACCTTAAGCATTTCCTCAAAGCTGTACACTTACAGCACCAGTAGCACACTTGTGCTTTTCAACAGTTAGTCTCTGCAATTCATCATCACCATAAACCCAAGATCAGATTCTAGCACTTAACTACAATAAAACAACTCAGATCAACACTGAAATTGGGTCCCCAAACCCAGTTCTGGAACACCCAAATCAGTTATTGCATATCAGTGATGTACACATCACACCATTCACCACTTATCCAGTGATAAATCTCCAATGATTCCAACCATTAAACATCATCAAAACATCACTATTCACTTACTGAAAATTCGTAAAATGAACATTAAACACTTATCAAATAATCAAGAATTCATCTACCATGGCAGTAGCTTCCCATTCACTTAAGTTTCAGTCCAGAATCATCATCTTCTAGCTTCTTCAGTTTGACCTCACATTCTTCCTCTTTTTTTTTTTTTTTACTTCTTGTTTTCAACCGTATTCTCAATCTCAATCTTCAGTTATGCAACATCACTTGCACATTTCAGCCACAAACAACTCATGCCAGTTGTCTACAGGAGGTGGCTGAATTAAGACACCTACATAGCATGCACAAACTCATGTCTATATGAGGTGGCTGAATTTAGACACCTACATAGCATGCACAAACTATCTTCGTTATTTTAATTTCATTCCTTCCACTAGTCATTCATTAATGAACATGTGAATATCTTAGATTAATTTCCTAATTGCCCATAACTCATGTATTATACACTAATACATCTCAACCACACAAATTATTAAAATACCTCGTACACACAGTATACGAGTAGTACACACATCGACTATGTGTACAAGACTTCGTATTGACAGTCCACATCATCATGATGTCTGCTGCGAAAAGTGGGTCGTTACATTTGGGCTGGACTCTTATACAGGTTGACCAAATCTTGGGTTGGAGAGGATCGTGTGAGAGTCCGATTTCTGACAGTTGGATGGCCACATTAACCAAATTTGATGAGACATGCGTATCCTTGAAGTATGCTTACCCTTTTATAATGGAGGGTAAGCCATGGAATTGCACCCACAGCCTGCATGAATCGAAAGTAAGGTTCCTTGTGTTGAGAGAGGGTTCCCATGGCCTTGTTAAGAAAATGTGGTCCTCGTATAGCCATGGTCCATTGTCTAGCACGAATCTCATAGCTTTCTCATCTGAGAAGAAGACTTGAAAACGATTCATTTCAATCTCTGTAAACTTCACCTTTGTGTTAAGTGCCCAAGACCTCCTTTAGTCCCATTCGAATAAACCTTTTCACCGTACATAACTTTCCAAAAATGCTTAGTCTACTAGCATTGATGTTGAGCTCCTTGAGTCCTGTTGGGTACATGCAGTTCCTCCGCCTCATCTCCCACAAGGGAGAAGTTACTTAGAATGCTTTCAATGTCCTCCTTCATATGTGAAGGGGCCTCCTAGATCAAGAGCATTCCAAAATCAAATCACAATGTGTTGCAACCAGAATACTAGGATCAGGACCAATGAGTAGAGAGGAAAACCCTAATAGCAAATTTCTTAGTAATAACCTAGCCTCCTGACTGGAAGCACAACAAGCTTCTCACCGGAAGCACAACCCTAGAGTTTCGAATTATTTAAAGTTACTAGTTATCTAGATAGTTGGAGAACTAACCTTGACAAATTGGGATTTTAGCCTTTAATTTGAGTGTACTCATATGGGTTGGGATCATTGGGTCCAACTCAGACTAACTCATGACTGCACCACTAGCCATGAGATATGCTTTCTTACTTGAGTTACAAGTGTTTCACATCTTGTCATCTTTTCATAATCGTTATAATTTGTGGTGGTAAATACTCTAGAATAAATATAATTTTTATGCCCGCATAAAGCCCCCATATAGCTGCTCATTTTTTGTGTGCTAGCTCTGGGGTTCCTTGTGCGTGAGTGTTTTTCCCTCCCCACTTCCCTTGTTGGTGAAAAAATATCCCACATCGAGAATGAGAGTGTTCTCCCTTCCCCATAAAGACCCCAGCTAGTTGCTCATTTTTTAAGTGCTAATTCTAGGGTTCCCTGTACGTGAGTGTTTTCCCCTCCCCACTTCCCCTGTTGGCGAAAAAAATCCCACATCGAGAGTGAGAGGGTTTTCTCCTCCCCATAAAGGCCTTAGTTAGCTGCTCATTTTTTTAGCGCTAGTTCTGGGGTTCCGTGTGCGTGGGTGTTTTCTCCTTCCCACTTTACCTGTTGGTAAAAAAAAAAAAAAACAAATTTTATGCATTGGTACTCTAGTAATTTAAGCTGTTAAAAAGACAAATCTGTAATAAGATTGGCTTTCCAAAGTTGTGCCAACACGTGGCACATGCCAAGGCTCATTCCAATATTTTCAAAGAACACGTGGCAAACAGGAAAACCAAAAAACAAAAAGCTTCTGTCTTAATTCTAAAACATTGAAACAGCGGATACTATCATACTTGTACTGACTGGTTCCAGCTGCAGTCGAGGTTTCTGGCCCAAATCACACATCAGTTAAAACCACCATATTTGTAGGGATTTTTGACCTTATTGTCCTTAAAAAATAAAAAAATTTCACAAATGCCATCAAAACGTAAATAATGACTCTTTTGCCCTACTTTGACTATTTAACGCCTAGTCAGCCGACACACAAGCTCCACGCGACGGAGGAGCTGAAGATGTTAAGAAGGTGTCTTTTGAAAAGATGCCTTCTTCTGTAATTTTTTTTTACAGGGAAGACGATTTTTTAAAAGACGCATTCCCTTAAATTTTTTTTTAACGGAAGACTTCTTTTAGAAAGACTCCTTCCCTTTCTCAAACCTCGAAACAAAACAAAACGCTCAAACCTCGAACATATTTCCAGAATATCAGAACTTTCTTGAAATCTCTTCTAAGCTTAACAAGAACCTCCGCGCTTCAGATCCAACCAAAAAATGAAGAAGAGGAACTCAAACTCTGATCAAAATCAAATCTAAAAACAATGAACATCTCGATTTCTTCCGCGCTCGATTTCTTTACTGTTACTGTTTCCTTCTGTGCGTCTGTACTCACCCCTTGTACTCCTAATAAATTAAATTCAATTGTGCTCAAGTCGGTCAGTCAGTCACTAATATAAAAGCATGATGAACTTAAAAATCTATGGTCTCGAGTTTAATGTTACCTTTTTGTTTTTCTTCTCGATCGGATTGTCTTCCGGTTTCTTCTCACCACCACCTGATCCTTCTTTATTGTTCTTCTTGGGTTGTGGTGAAATGAATTCGACCTTCTTCTTGATCTTCGATTCCAACCACTCTTTAAGCTTCATCAGATCGACTTTTCCCATCACTGTTATTTTGTTTGTTGTGATATCTCCCGTTACTTTCTCCACACCTGCAATCATACAACCGTAACGTAATTTAACCAAAAGCCCGTAACAGTTCCAAAGAATCAAACGTGAAACAAATATAGAATCAATGCCGCCATGGATGAACTTGAACGTACGCTAAAATAAGATACCGTAAAAGAAACAAAGAAAGATGAAAGAGTCTCATCTCTTGCACTCCATTTTAGGGTTTAGAAACTTCCTTTTTAAAATTAAAAAAAGAAAAAAAGGGTAAAAGTAAACTTCACTGAATGAATCTCAAAAAAAGGAAAATAGATTTGGGAATCGAGTTCTGATCCTTTCTAAAAA
The DNA here is from genome assembly GCA_035771175.1 of Paratinospora sagittata. Classification (NCBI taxonomy): domain Eukaryota; kingdom Viridiplantae; phylum Streptophyta; class Magnoliopsida; order Ranunculales; family Menispermaceae; genus Paratinospora; species Paratinospora sagittata. The sequence continues at coordinate 7,668,257 of JAYMFD010000012.1, read as the reverse complement.
ATATAAAATCGGTGGAAACACAAAAATAGAAACGAGATAGAATCTTTCGAATCAACGAATAGTATTCCAAAAAAAAAAGATTAAAATTAAGAGAAATTAAACCAATAGATAATACCACCAGAATGGAAAATTAGAGAGTATAAACCCTTTCCGGTGATTTTACCTTCGAAACGCTTGATTGGTCGAGAAAAAAAAAAATTTAAAGAAAGGCCTTAAATATTTTTTTTTTGTTAGGGAAGACGTGTTTTGAAAAAAAACCTTCCCTTTAAATAGTAAAACTAGGGTAAAACAGTAATTATTTAAGTTTGATTTATATTTGTGAATTTTTTTTATTTTTTTTAAGGACAATCAAGTCAAAAACCCAAATTTGTAGAGCGTTTTGTTGACTTTCTGACTTTTTCATCCACGTGGCGTCTTTTGAAAAATTCAAAACGCTAGTCCGTAGTAACATATCATCTGGATTAGTTGACAAGTGGGTCCCGATGAGACCGGACCTCTATTGGTGTAAGAGTTGGCGTCATCTCTACAAAACAGTAGAACGAAACAGGAAAAACCAAACCACACATGACACAAAAGAATTCCGGGCGACAAAATGAAAACCTGGGGCTGGTTTTGCTACAGATAGATCTTATCCTTATTAATATCTCCTTACATTACTCTTTCTTTTCATCAAAACAAACCAAATTAAAACTCAATTAGATCTTCAAAAAAAGTTGTTTTCTTTACTGTCTCTGAAGCAGAAGCAGAAGAAGAAGAAGAAGATAAGAAAGATGTCTGGTAGTACTGTTGGTCAGGTTATACGCTGCAGAGGTAAACTCAAAAGTCTCTTAACAAAATAAAATTACAATTTTCAGTGTTTTCTTCATCTCTTTTTTTTGGGGGGGGGGGGGGGGGTTGTTTTAATAGTGGGTGTTTGTTAGTTAATTAATGGGTGGTACTTGTGTTAATGTTGTGTTTGGGTGTAGCTGCGGTGGCATGGGAAGCAGGGAAGCCACTGGTGATAGAAGAAGTAGAGGTGGCTCCACCACAGGCCATGGAAGTTCGTTTGAAGATCCTCTACACGTCCCTCTGTCGCACTGATGTTTACTTCTGGGAAGCCAAGGTACTAATATCATTTTATATTTTAATCAATTGTTTAACTTTAAGCCAATTACAAAATGTCAAGATGATATTCATTTCCGGATTACCCATTTGAAAATTTCTCAATTCTGATTGATTTTTCCACTATGAAACTGAAATGGGTCGTTGGCTTTTGCAGGAACAAACTCCTCTGTTCCCTCGGATCTTAGGCCATGAAGCAGGAGGGTATGTATTAATTAAAAAAAAAAAGACCCTCAATTTTTTAATCTGGTTTTAATTGCATTGCTTAGCTTAATTAGCCCCTTTTAATCTGATTCCATAAACCCTTGATTCTTTTAAAATTTTTATTTATTTCTTTTTATTTTTTTATGGTGATTTTAGGATTGTGGAGAGTGTTGGTGAGGGAGTGACAGATCTGAAACCAGGTGATCATGTTCTACCAGTATTCACTGGAGAATGCAAGGAATGTGCTCACTGCAAGTCAGAAGAGAGTAATATGTGCGATCTGCTTAGAATAAACACTGATAGAGGAGTGATGATAGGAGATGGCAAAACAAGATTCTCCATTAATGGAAAGCCCATTTACCATTTTGTTGGAACCTCCACTTTCAGTGAATACACTGTGGTTCATGTTGGTTGTGTTGCTAAGATTAACCCTTTGGCCCCTCTTGACAAAGTTTGTGTTCTCAGTTGTGGAATCTCAACAGGTCAGGAATTTTCTGAAATGTTCTCCAAAACCCAATTAAATTCTCAAATTTCTAGCTCTTTTAATCCCTTTGTTTTTTGGTAACAAAAAAAAAACTAGGTCTTGGTGCCACCTTGAATGTTGCAAAACCAAAGAAGGGTTCAACAGTAGCTGTGTTTGGATTGGGAGCTGTTGGGCTTGCTGTGAGTGCACTTAAATTATTAGGATTGTTCTTTTATTGTGTTCTTATCTTGGTTCTTTTATTATTAAATCATGAATAATCAAGTTCTTGTTGTGTGTTATTGCGATTGGTAGGCTGCTGAAGGGGCTAGGATTGCAGGGGCTTCAAGGATTATTGGTGTTGATTTGAACCGGAAGCGATTCGAGGAAGGTAAGCAACTCAAATTTGATAACCAAATTCATTCAATATGCTTAAATTTGGGGATTCTTCTATGTATCAAAATTTCCCTTTGACATGTAAACAGCAAAGAAGTTTGGAGTTACAGAGTTTGTGAACCCAAAAGAACATGACAAGCCTGTTCAAGAGGTGTGTTTTATGAACTAAAATCTCCCAATCCCAACTTTAGCAGCTTTTTGGTAGGATTTTCAGTGATTTGATAATCTAAGAGTGGTGTAGAATAATGGGTATTTGACTGTAATAGCAAAAATGAATTGCCCAATCAAAAGAAATCAATCTAAATTATGTTTTTTAATAGGTGATTGCTGAGATGACTGATGGAGGAGTAGATAGAAGCATAGAGTGCACTGGGAACGTCAATGCCATGATATCTGCATTTGAATGCGTTCATGATGTATCATCTCATCTCTATCTTCATTTTTTTTTCATTTTTATTTAGGTTATCTTTCTCAAATTCTACCATTATTTTTGAATTGAGAAGAATCTTGAATTAATAATATTTTTGTTTGTGTTTTTTTTAAGGGTTGGGGTGTTGCAGTGCTTGTGGGTGTTCCTCATAAGGATGCAGAGTTCAAGACACACCCTATTAATTTTCTTAATGAAAGGACTCTGAAGGGTACATTCTTTGGAAATTACAAGCCTCGTTCTGATCTTCCTGATGTAGTAGAAAAATACATGAATAAGGTAAACTTTTTTTTTTCCCCCTATGATCTTCTATATTTAAAAAACTCTCATGTTTTCATTCAAGTTAAAAATGTGGTTAAAAATGGTGGCAGGAGCTGGAGGTGGAGAAGTTCATAACACATGAAGTTGGATTCTCAGAGATTAACAAGGCATTTGAGTACATGTTGCAAGGGGACAGCCTTCGATGCATCATACGAATGGACGGTTAGAGTGAGATGGAAATCTGGGTTTGATCTTCATTAATGGAGCTGAAGCAAAGTTAATTTGAATTTTGAAGTAAAAACAAAAAATAACAAAAAAAAGAAAAAAGAAGAAGCATGAGTTACTGTTGTTGACTATTTCTTGTGTTTGTTGTTTGTATGCGAACATAAAAATGGTTTTTGGCTGAATGCAACTATCACAGATTTGAGGTTATCTCATGAATATATATAAATAAACGCGTTGTTTAATATAATTTGTTTTAGTATTGGAAGACATTTCCAACTCTTCTATAGCTGTTACAGGTAAAGAGATAGAAATAGCAAATATAAAAAAATTCTAATTCTAACATCTAATTTTTTTAAAACTTTTTTTTTTCTTTTTCATTTGAAGACATTTTTTTCAGAGCGTTCGGTAATACTAAACCTGTCAACCTTTAAATAAAATAAAAATTGATAAATAGTCTCAAGATTGCCTTTGTATAAAAGTTTTAAAGTTAGATTTTTTAAGGCATTTTTGTTGTGAGAAGTTTGTTATTTTACTTCCGTACTAATATCAAATCCAAAGGGTGTGAGAATATTTCGTGAGAAACCTCAAAAAAAAAATGTAGAGAATAATTTAATTATATCAAGAATAATTTGTAACATATTAAATTTATATTAATCATTATATAAAATAGTTTTCACCACTCAAATTTATTAGATAATAATTAATATAAAATTAATCAAATATAGCATATGATTACATTATAACAATTAATTTTTATTTTTAATTTTTTTAAAATAAGATGTTGAAGTATTTTTTTTACCAAAAATATTTTTGAAATAAGTTTTTTTACAAATAGAGCTCACGCTATCATTGATTTCTCTAAAATGTTTGTGGTAAGAGCATAATCATCACAAAATCAAAACAAACTAATTATAAAAATTTATGTTACAATTGGATTTCAATTTTGGCTAGTCTTTTAATAAATCAGTGAAGATTTTCATGAATATTGGGGATTTTTTTTTTTTTTTTTGCCAAAACGTTAAACTTCATTAGAAAGCTCCAGCAACCGGGCTGGCAAAGAATTGAGCCTTACACAATTTGCCCTCCTGTGAAGGGGGCCTTATTTGCAAGATAGTGGGCAGTGTAATTTTCAGATCTAGGTACATACGAAAAATAAGTCTCTTGAAGAGACAATACAACCGAATGAATATCACAACATATAGCATCCTACTTAGCAATCCTACTTACGAGATTCGAGAGAACACTAATGACCACTGAAGAGTCCGAACGAATCGACATCCTCTGAATGTTTTCCAGAGCGTAGGGGATTGCTCCTGTTTCAGCTTCCTCAACTGATAGTGCGAGGCCAAAGAACTTGCAGCCTTGTTTTTGTGCAATTATCTGTAACATGTCTCCTTAAGATGGTGCTCCCATTAAATGTGTGAGAGAAACTTGTATTTTTTTCTTAATTATCTCAATGAGAATACACTTGGGTATATATACATAAAGCCCTAGGCTATGTAAGGTAAACCTAATCTATAAATGGTAAGTACACATATATGATAACACTAAACTATGTAAGGTAAACACACAAATATAGTAAATACACATAGGGTTTTACACTTGAATCGATTTCATAGATCATGTGTCGATTCATGTGCTAGACTTATACTATATTGAATCGATTTCATAGATCATCACTTGAGTAGGTTGATTCTTGATTTTAATTATTTATACATTTAGAATCATCAGGTCTTGATCATAGTTGCATATTGATTCTTGTGCTCATTGTTAAAACCAATATTAGAATGCATGAGTCTATTCAATTCTTGATTTCATATCATTTATATTTGAATCGATTGCATGTATTTGATTTAAGCTATTGCTACACTTCACATCATTTAAATCATTGTGGTTAAAATTGTGGTGTTTACTCATTCAAGATTGTATGCTTAATATTGTTGAGAGTGTTTTAGAACACTTCTCTATATCATTTGTAATGTTGATGCATTTGTTAACGTGCTAGTCAACCGGGGTTTATACCATATCTTGTACGACTCGTAACCACACCCTTAAGTTGGTTACTGTGCAACTTTCTAGCCAAGCCCTTATGTAGGCTAGAGTGTGACTTTCTAACCAAGCCCTTATGTAGGTTAGTGTGTGTGACTTTCTAACCAAGCCCTTGTGTTGGTTAGTGTAAGGCTTTTAGCCAAGCCTTTGTATTGGCTATTGTAAACGATTTCTAGTCACGCTCGTAAGTTGACTAGCCAATAGTGTATTGAAAAATTCTGATCGTGGTGATTGGGTAGTAGATGTAGGTTTAAGGGAAACTGAACCACTCTAAATCGTTGTGTCCATTTATTTTTCCTGCAATTGTTTATCTTAATTGTTACCTACTATGCAATTTATATGTTTAATTATATTAATCGAAAGGCAAGGCGAAAATCCGCTAAGTCCAATTCACACCCGCCAAAAAATGGTATCCGAGCGAGTTTTTGCACTCAAAGTTATCTAACAATTTCTTTGAGTAAGATGGCAGGACATTATTCAACTAGCTATAATATGGACAACAGTAAATACACCGATAGACCACCATTGTTTAAAAAAGAAAAGTTTCACGAGTAGAAGATTCTCATGAAAACATTTATGTGATCACAAGACGTTGATCTTTGGAAAATGGTGGAAAATGATTATACTCTTCCCGACAAGCCAACCGAGCTATGGACAACGTAAGAAATAAAAGAGTATCGTCTAAATTCAAAAATAGTGTATGCTTTGTTTTGCAGTCTCCCAGACAATGATTTAGAGCAAGTTAGTGAATGCGAGATTGCAAAAGAAATTTGGGAAATGCTTCACTTGATAATAAAGAATCAAGGCTCAAGGATGCAGAGAAAAGATTTGAAGACTTTATATTTCCTGATGATAAACCAATTGAAGAGACGTGTTCTACGTTAAGACAAATTCTTGAAGATTTAAAAAGTCTGGGTCAAGACATGCCAAGTGGGATTAACGTTGTATGTTTTGTTGACAAGCTTCCGAAAGTTTGGGCTGAAAAACTTACAAGAATTGTAGAAACATTTAATCGATGGGATTTCACCTTGGAAGAGTTATGCAACTTATTGATATCTATAGAAGCCAAGGATGAAACATTAGTAAGAACTGAGATGCTAAAAAGATTGCTTGAAAATTTTAAGTTCTTACATAAGGAAACAGTTGATGAGGGGAGCAACTGGAGCAAAAATCTCATCATAATCAATACTATATTCTTGTGTGAATCCTCTAGCAACAAGGCGAGCCTTATAGTGTTCCACTGATCCATCAACACGAGTCTTAATCTTGTACACCCACTTACATCCCACCGTAGTCTTACCATGAGGCAAATTAGTTACATCTCAGGTATGAGTGTCGTGTAGGGCTTGAAGTTCATCGGTCATAACTTTCTGCCAAAAAGGATCAGATCGAACCTTTTGATAATTGCGAGGCTCATACAAGGTGGCAAGAACAAATAAACAATGATAGTTATTAAGATGAGATAGGATGGCTCTTACCTACTGGGGCGACGAACATCAGGAATGGTGGGAAACTCAATGGGCGCGAATGTGATGGCCGGATCAGACGACGATGCAGGCAAGTCAGAGTCGAGCGTCAAAGAGGGATCTGTGGAACTGACGTCACCTGTACCCGAGTCAGGAAAAAGATCTGGAGATGGATCAACAAAAATAGTGAAGCAACTGGGAGGCTGCGAGGACAACGGTGAGATAGAAGTGAATAACCGATGCTCCCAAAACTGCATGTGTCTTGGAACAGGAAGACGTTTAGCAATAGGATCATAGCAGCGATAACCCTTATGCTCAATACCGTACCCAAGAAAACAACAAAGACGTGAGCGTGACTCCAATTTAGAGTGCTCATGAGGAGGAAGCAAGACAAAACATGCACAACCAAACACTCTCAAAAGTGAGTAATTAAGTATTTTTCCATATAAGACCTCATACGGCGTTTTACTTGATATAGTATGAGATGGAACCCAATTAATGGTGTAGACTGAAGTGAGTGCAACCTCACTCCTGAAAGACTCAGGTAAATTGGCAGAGAGAATGAGAGATTTGACAATATCTAAAATGTTCCTATGTTTTTATAACGACCCACTTTCACATATAATGTCGTGATGACGTAAAATGTCCGACTCTAGGTCTTGTGTATGTATTTGATGTGTATAATACTCATATTTTGCGTGTTTTGTGCATGTATTTGATGTTTTTGTTTGATAATTAATTATTGGTGCGTCAAATAGACTTGGGGATATTAAAAATGAGTTCGCAACATGTCTTTACATAGAAATCGACTAGCTATACGCGAAATTCCGATGTGTATTGAGCGCATAGTAGCAAAATGAAAAATTAGTGTTTTTGGCAAAAAGGAGGACGCTCATGTGCAGGGGAGGAAGCTCATGTGCAAATGGGAAGGCACTGATCCAATTTTTTGGGCATTTTTTTTTTTATGAAAAATGGCCAAAAATCAGTATTTTAAAAAGGGAAAAGTTGTTACTATTCCTATTTGAGTTGACTTGAATTTAGGGTTTTTCTTTCAAGTTGCCACTCAATTATGTTGAATAAATGACTGATTCTAAGTGATTGATGGTCCAATTCACTGATTTTGAATGGTGGAAAGCCTAGGTGTAGTGTAAAATTGACTTAGGGCTTGATTTCGGGATTTTGCCCAAAATTGGCTCTTTTGACCTAAATCAAGTTAATTCATTAAATTGACTTGAAACTTGTCTAATTGAACCCAAATTGCGTGAAATTGTGGGTTTATAATGGTTAGACTAGTGTTAGAATTGCATGAGTTAGATCAATTTGACCATGAGAGATTTATCTAATTTGGGGCTTTTGAGGCATTTAGATTAGAATTGGTCAATTGAATGGTGTTAAGTGTTTCTAATCCAAATTGGTGTGGATTAGATGTGATTTGGGTTAATAATTATGTATTTAGACATAATGGACTGAAATTGATCATTTGTGTATGAAATTGATTCATTTCAGGTGTATGTGAGTCAATTGGCCAATTGGAATGTAAATGATGTGTAAAATTGGCTAGTGAATTGGTTGTGAGTATTTCCCACCTTTGTTTTCCATTATGACATTTTATTTATATAACTTGGTTTGTGCAAATGGCATGCATCTTTTATATATATATATATATATATGCATTGTGATTTAAGAGCATGAACATGGAATATATGCATTGATATTGCCTTGGGTGTTTTGGATTAAATACCTTAACATTGTTGTCTTTCTATTTACTTATTCTTCGGGGAAATGTGCCGCCAGAATACTTGGATTGGTGTTTCGTGGAAAGGACTTTCCGAATCACTGAGGAATGTAAGGGTAAAAAGATTAGGAGGATTAGTGTCGGGTAATGTGCCGGTCAGAACCTATTGGCCAATAGGGGAAGTAAAGACATGTGTTATTCTGACATATCTTTTTGGTAAAGAGTCTGCATATTTGATTCTTATGGAAATGATGCATAATTCACATGTTTAGTTTAAACACATGTATAATATGATTTTTCTTGATGCATTTGGTTTATGAATAAAATTTTCAATATCATACGTGTTTTTTATAAATGCATATATGGTAATATATTGTGAGAACTTACTCATTGAGCTAGTTGAGCTCACCCCATTTTTCCCTACTTTTCTCAGGTTCAGATCAGAAAGGAAAGGGCAAGGCTTAAAGCTTGCGATCTTCCTTTTCTTCTCTTTTGGATGTATGTTTTGATTCGTATATTTTTAGAAAAACTTGGGACTAGTGTAATTTTTTTTTTTCATATTTGATTATTCATATAAATATCACAAATTCTCATGTATATAAAATATAGATAGTTGTAGTTTGTTTGGTTTTGAGGATGACTTGGGATGTGGAGAAGTCATGTGAGAAAGCAAAATGATTGGGTTTGATATAAATGATGTTGATTATTTGATTATATGTCTTTGTGTAATTGGATGTGATTATCAAGATATTTTGTGGAACCTCAGATTTATGGGGAGGTTCTGCCGAAAATTTTAGTGATTTTGTGGTATTGTTTTAACAAGAAGAGGCTGACAGAGTATCATATACGTCTAGGTATGGCGTATATGGTATTCTGTGCCGGTCGTGACGTCACTCGGAGAATGGTTGTGACAATTTTCGTATCAGAGCCTATGTTTAGGATACCTATACTAGGTTATAACCAAAGATTTAAGAAAGATAAAATCCTTATAATATGATGTTTGATTGTATGGGTAGTTAGATTATGTTAATGTTATCCATTGTATGCTACCCTGCTTGATGCATTCCTTTTTGCCCATTGAAATTTCAGTTTTCTGAAGAAGGGAAAAATCAAGGATAGCAATGGACCCTAGCGATCAAGATAGGTTTAAGAGGTTAGAGGAAATGTTTATTATTCAGCAGCAGCAGAATGCTCAACTTTTTGAGATGTTCACAAAGCTGCAACAAGACGGGCCACATGTTGATGCACCTGTTGTACAAGGTGTAGGCACTAGTAGTGTTGGTGCCGTGGCTGTTACACCTTCTGCTGAGACTAGAGTACCGACTCCAGAGTCTGGTGAGGACGTTGCGAAGAAGAAACGGTATGAGAAAGTGATGAAGGCTTTCAAAATGTGGGAACCTCCAACATTTTCAGGCAGTTTGAAGCTTGAGGATGCTGAGAGTTGGATTCTGCACATGGAAGTGATCTTCAACGATATGCAAGCTCTAGATAGAGATAAGATTCGTCCGGCTAGATTTAAGATGGTCGATGAAGCCGATAGATGGTGGGAACTACCAAGAGATCCCCTGGTGAGATTAAGTCTTGGACTACCCGCGATCAGAGGTTGATCGGAGGCGGAATGAGTTCATTCAGTTGACTCAGGGTAGTAGATCAGTTCGGGAGTACGAATATGAGTTTAATAAACTCTCACTTTTTGCTCTAAATCTAGTACCTACTGATGAGTTGAGGATGGCTAGACTTCGAGATGGATTTAGGGATCAGATCAGACAGGGTTTAGCATTGGCTGGTGTGTCGACTTATGATCAAGCTTTGAGGCAGGCCATGGATTTTGAGACTGCTGAGGCTGCAGCGAGATCTAAAATGACGACTATTCCGCCAGTACTTGTATTTCCTTCTGATTCATCTTCTCCATCTTCAGGAAAAAATAAGAAGTAGAACAAAAAGTTTTGGGATGATAGTAAGAAGCCCAAGACTAGTGGTGGATTTTCTGGGGCTGATTCTTTTGTTACTCCTATTTCTGTGGCATCTGCTCCAGCATTTTACAGTAAGGGAGATCAGACTCCAGTTAGATCACAAAGTCAGTCACAGACTTCATCTTCAGGCCCGAGACCTCCTATTACTTGCTTTAGATGTGGTATGAAAGGCCACAAGGCTAATCAGCGTTCTATGCCAAGGCAATATTTTGCTCCAGCTATTTCTGCTACATCTGGTACAAGGGGCAAGTTAAGGCAGTGATTGAACCAGATTCTGATGCCAGCAAGAATCTAATAGAGGGTATGATGTCTATCTATGATATGATGATGCATGTATTGATTGATTATGGTTCTACTTTATCATTCATATCTGAACGTGTGGTAAATAGACTTAAATTGTCTATGGTTAGAGCTAGTACACCTTTGATTTTGAGTATGGCTATGGGTGAGAAAATCTACCCATATATGATTTGTATGAATTCTGTTGTGAAATATGAGAGACTTGAGATGATTGTGAACCTTAGGGTGTTAGAGTTCCTCAATTTTGATGTTATTTCTGGTATGGACTGGTTGGCGGCATATCATGCTCAAGTGGATTGCTTCCATAAGCTGATTGTATTTCATATCCCTGGGCGGCCATATTTTGTCTATCGAGGTATGACTACTACCGAACCACCTACTCGAGGCAAGCTGGCTACTGACGTAGAAGCTGCGATCATGACTAGTATTAGGTGGTTGGAGGAGAAGGATCCAGGTATTCAGATATCTGTTTTTCCAGTTGTGAGTGAGTTTCCCGATGTATTTCCTAATGATTTACCTGGGTTACCACCCAAGAGGGAAATTGACTTCATCATTGAGTTGATGTCTGGTACAAAACCTATCTTCATTCCACCTTATTGAATGGCATCAAAGAAGTTGCAAGAACTCAAGGTGTAAGTTGAAGAGGTTTTGAGCAAATGGTTTATTTCCCCTAGTATGTCACATTGGGGTTGGGGTGCACTAGTTCTTTTTGTGAAAAAAAAAATACGGGAGTCTTAGACTGTGTATAGATTATCGTCAGCTGAACAAGGTGATAGTGAAAAATAAATATCCTCTACCTCACATTGATGATATGTTTGATCAATTAAATGGTGCCAAATTTTTCTCTAAGATTGATTTGAGATCAGGCTACCATCAGTTGAGGATTAGAGAAGATGATGTCCTGACCTTCCGGACAAAATATGGTCATTATGAGTTTCTGGTCATGCCTTTTAGGTTGACGAATGCACCTGCGATGTTCATGGATTTGATGCAGAGGGTGTTTAGACCGTGTCTAGATCACTTCATCATTTTCTTCATTGACAATATTTTTGATATATTCCAAAACACATGAGGAGCATGAGCAGCACCTCAGGATCACATTACAGACATTAAGGGAGCATAGACTTTATGCTAAGCTCAGCAAGTGTGAGTTTTGGATTTCTGAAGTGAAAGTTTTGGGTCATGTGGTTAGTGCATATGGTATCTCTGTTGATTCTGCTAAGGTTAAGGTGATTATTAATTGGCCAAGACCGACCACAATGACTGAGATTAGGAGTTTTCTGGGTACTACAGAAAGTTTGTGCAAAACTTTTTGAAGTTAGCTACCCCACTTACTAAGTTAACCAAGAAGAACGTTCCTTTTGTATGGAGTGATGCCTATGAAGAAGCTTTTGCAGAGTTGAAGAAAAAGCTTACTACCGCACCTGTTTTGATACTTCTAGAACGTGGGAAAGAGTTGGTAATTTATACCGATGCATCTCATGCAGGATTGGGTTGTGTTCTGATGCAGGACGGTAGAGTTGTTGCGTATGCATCTAGATAGTTGAAAATGCATGATAAGAATTGCCCAATTCATGATTTGGAATTGGCCGCAGTAGTTTTTGCTCTAAAGCTTTGGAGACATTATTTATATGGCGAGAGGTTCACATTGTATTCTGATCATAAGAGTCTGAAGTACTTGTTTGATTAGAAGGAACTAAATATGAGACAGTGTAGATGGCTTGAATTTCTTAAGGATAATGACTTTGCATTGGAGTAATATCTTGGGAAAGCCAATGTTGTTGCCAATGCATTGAGCCGAAAACAGGTTGAAACAAGCGTTGTAGCTTATCAGATGGCCCATGAGTGGCGATTATTGGAGAGGATCTTGATGATGAGTATACGTTATGTTGATCCATCTTTGGATGTGTGTGCTCAAATGCGGGCACAGGTGTTGGACACTCATATTCAGAGGATCAGATATCTGCAGCAGCATAGTCTAGATTTTGGGATGTTTGATGCTTGGGCTAACAGTACTGATCGTGTCGATTGGTCGAGAGACGCAGATGGCATTCTGAGATTTCAGGGGAGACTATGGATTCTATATGATTTGGAGTTGAGATATGAGTTTCTCCGAGAGGCACATAAATCGCAATACACTATTCACCCCTGAGCGACCAAGATGTACCATGATATGAAACGTACAGTTTGGTGGCATGGGATGAAGAAAGACATAGTTGAGTATGTTCGAAAGCGTGGAGTGTGTCAGCAGGTGAAAGCTGAACACCAAAGGCTTGGAGTACAAATTCAATCATTACCTATTCTAGAATGGAAATAGGAACATATTGCGATGGATTTTATGATGGGACTTCGTAGGTCTCCGGGTAGATATGATGTCATCTGGGTTATTGTTGATAGGCTCACGAAATCTGCACATTTCTTGCCGACGAACACCAAATATTCCATGGATCGATTGAGCAGATTATACCTTCGAAAGATTGTGAGACTTCATGGAGTTCCTGTTTCGATTGTTTCGGATAGATATTCGCGTTTTACTTCGAGTTTCTGGTGTGTGATGCAGAAACAGATGGGAACTCAGTTTTGGCTCAGTACGACATTTCACCCCAGACGGACGGACAGTCTGAGAGGGTTATTCAGATGCTGGAGGATATGCTCAGGTCTTGTATTTTGAAATTTGGTGGGAGTTGGATTGAATATCTTCATCTGTGTGAATTTTCTTATAATAATAGCTTTCAGGTTAGCATTGGCATGACACCTTTTGAGGCTCTCTATGGGCGACCTTGTAGATCTCCTACTTGTTGGTTTGAAGTGGGAGAGACAGAGTTGGTGGGGCCAGAAGTAGTGGTAGCACAGATGGAGAAGATTAAGAATATTAGGGCAAGGTTGAAGACAGCTCAGGCTCGACAAAAGAACTACTTCGACAGACGCCACATACCATTAGAATTTGCTGTGGGAGATCAGGTTTTATTGAAAGTCTCTTCACAGAAAGGGCAGATGAGATTTGGTGTGAAAGGGAAACTTTCTCCTCGTTTTATAGGGCCATTTAAGATCCTTGAGAGGATAACTCCTTTGGCATACAAGATTGCTCTACCATCTCAACTTGCTGGAGTTCATAATGTATTCCACGTGTCTATGTTGAGAAAGTATAATGCAGACCCCACACATGTACTTATGCTTGATATTTTTCAAATTCAAGTTGGGTAGGATGCTACTTATGTGGAACAACCAATTAAGATTATGGCTCGCAGAGTTAAAAAGCTCAGGAATAAAGAAATTCCTTTGATTCGAGTCAAATGGCAGTTCCAGGATAATGAAGAGCAAACTTGGAAGCGAGAAGATCAAATGCGAGAGATGTTTCTAGATTTGTTCATCGCTTGAGGTAACATTTAATTTTATATTAAATTTCGAGGACGAAATTTCTTAAGTTGGGGAGATCGTAACGACTCACTTTCGCATAAAATGTCGTGATGATGTAAAATGTCCGACTCTAGGTCTTTTGTATGTATTTGATGTGTATAATACTCGTATTTTGCGTGTTTTGTGCATGTATTTGATGTTTTTGTTTGATAATTAATTATTGGTGCATCAAATGGACTTGGGAATATTAGAAATGAGTCTGGAACGCATCTTTACATAGAAATCGACTGGCTATATGTGAAATTTCGATGTGTATTGAGCGCGTAGTAGCAAAATAAAAACTGAGTGTTTTTGGCAAAAAGGAATACGCTCATGTTCAAGGGAGGATGCTCATGCTCAAATGGGAGGGTGCTGATCCGATTTTTTGAGCCTTTTTTTTTTATGAAAAATGGCCAAAAATCAGTATTTTAAAAGGGGAAAAGTTGTTACTATTCCCATTTGAGTTGGAAACGAATTGGAGAAGGAAGAATGGAAGAAAACTAAGGTTTCAAGAGGAAATCTTCACCATTTATACCCCAAAGTAAGTGATTTTTTTCATTTCTTTCTATGAAATCACCATTGAAGGTGAGAGTAAGCTTTCTAATGGTGTAATTTTCTCTATAGGCCATGGTTTTGGGTATTCCTAACCTAGGGTTGGTTGGTATTTTGCTATTTCGAGCTTGTTTATGGTAGAAGCAACCTTCATTAACCGAGATTTATACCCAATGTGCATTTTGGAAGTACTTTACTTCGTTTTTTGGTGGAGTTAAGTGTTATGACCCTAAACCGAGAAAATGAATTTAGGGTTTTTCTTTCAAGTTGCCACTCAATTATGTTGAACAAATGACTGATTCTAAGTGATTGATGGTTCAATTTGCTGATTTTGAATAGTGGAAAGCCTAGGTGTAGTGTAAAATTGTCCTAAGGCTTGATTTCGGGATTTGCCCAAAATTGGGGCTATTGACCTAAATCAAATTAATTGATTAAATTGACTTAAAACTTGTCTAATTGAACCCAAATTGCGTGAAATTATGGGTTTATAATGGTTAGACTAGTGTTAGAATTGCATGAGTTAGTTCAATTTGACCATGTAGAGATTTATCTAATTTGGGGCTTTTGAGGCATTTAGATTGGAATTGGTCAATTGAATGGTATTAAGTGTTTCTAATTCAAATTGGTGTGGATTAGATGTGATTTGGGTTAATAATTATGTATTTAGACATAATGGGCTGAAATTGATCTATGAAATTGATTTATTTCAGGTGTATGTGAGTTACTTGGCCAATTGGAATGTAAATGATGTGTGAAATTGGCTAGTGAATTGGTTGTGAGTATTTTTCACCTTTATTTTCCATTATGGCATTTTATTTATATAACTTGGTTTGTGCAATGACATGCATCTTATATATATATATATATATATATATATATATATGTGTGTGTGTGTGTGTGTGTGTGCATAGTGGTTTAAGAGCATGAGCATGGAATATATGCATTGATATTGCCTTGGGTGTTTTGGATTAAATACCTTAACATTGTTGTCTTTCTATTTACTTATTCTTCGGGAAAATGTGCCGCCGGAATACTTGGATTGGTGTTCCGTGGAAAGGACTTTCTGAATTACTGAGGAATGTAAGGGTAGAAAGATTATGAGGATTAGTGTCGGGTAATGCGTCGGTCGGAACCTATTGGCCAATAATGGAATCAATAAATTCACCATTTGAATTAGCAACAAGTGTTGGTTGACTCAGTAGAAGCCGGTTGAATATATTAAGGTCGTCTCTATATAGAAGTTTTAAGGTTCGATTCTTAGAGCCGCTCTCGTTGGTAGAGGTCTACCATTCCGCTTTCTTCTGCCTCAAATGGAGACTAGTCTCATACTCGAAAGGTGTGGGGATACCTCGTGGCAAACCAAAAAAAAAAAAAATCACCATTTGAATTAAACAAAATTGAAATCAAATTCAAATGGTGAAAGCTAATTTCATCCATGCACTAAACATGTTGAACATTCAAATTGAAGAATTCACAAATTTAGAATGAAAATAATGGAAAGAGATCTCAATATTTTGCCCATAGTTGCAGTTTCTCTTTGCTTTCTTTTCTAATGCCTAAATTTTACTTCAATCTCCCCTCCACTACTACGAAATTGTGTCCTTGCCTTCTCTCCAAGACTATCATTAAATCTTAGCCTAAATGAGAGAAAAACAATGGAGAGAGTTGTGAGAATGGGGTTTCCCTCTAAGGTAACATATCTTTGCTTTTTATAGCTAAAATCCTTGTTCTTGGATCTCTTTCTCTTTTAATCCATGGTTCTCCCTCAATTCTAATTTGAAACTTCTTTTTGTTGTCTCTAAGCACACCTCTTTAGAGAAATTAATGCATGGCTTAAGCCCAAACCCACTGAAATCCCTGTTTAGTCTTTATTTAACAAATTGTCATTAATCTTCTCAATTCTCTATAACATAAACAAATAACTACAATTAGCCCAAGTTAGCCAAAATTTTTAAATTAAATTATAAAATTAAGCTTAATTAATTTAAAAATATGAAATAAATAATTAGTAAAATATCAAAACATTAAGAATTGTTATATTTTCCATAACATATAATGATCACTTTATAGTAACATTTTCTAGTTATCTTGGTCAAAAGATAAGGTACGAGGATAGTACACATTTCTTTAATTCTATTAACAAAAATAGGTAAAGTTTTTGCACTTGACGTACACGTGGGAGACATATACAGTCGAATTATCTTAGGCATATCAATCTAGTCTTGTGGCACCAACTAAAAAGTGAACTGATCATCTATATATGTGAAAGTACATCAATTTAAAAAAGAATAAACAAAAAAGGTAAAGAGAGGCATGACTATATATAAATCAATGTTCATGAGAATATTTTGAGAAAAAAATTTCTAATAATGTTGTAATCTTAACCACACACATTTAGAGAATACCCAATTGCGCCCATGTTCAGGCCAATAAGGTCTCACATGAAATCAACATTTGAGGCATTAGCAGAAGGACGAGGAAGACACTATGTTGGTTGCTCTTCTCAACCCTCTTGTGAAACCTGCAATAAGCTGAACGGAAACCCAACCTTCTTCATCCATCTTAAACTTCAAAAAACCATCTTTCACCAAGTTCTCACGGAAGTAATACTCTATATGTTTAAGTATTGCCTTGCACAAACCAGCTTCTTCTTCTTTTGCTACCAAGGGCATAGCCGAAATTTTTTTTCCGAGTGGGCTAAAAAGTACGAGAAAAATTTATTGATTAAAAATAAAAGATACACATCTATATTAACTATAATACATAACACAACAACATAAAAAATAAGAAATTAAAAAAAGAAAAATTTTAAAAATAAAAAACAAAAAAAATTATAAGAACTAATAAGATTTTTTTTTTTTTTGAGAAGAAACATAATATTTTATATATAAATAAGCCGCAATATACATCAAGAAACATTAACAAAGTTGTAACAGAAGTGCAACACCCACAAGCCTAGCACACGATACACAAAAAAAAAATAACCTATGCACATAAATTCCATCGAAACTAGAAAACTAGAGCTAAGAAGATATTAGAAGAACAACAAATTAAAAGAAATAAAATAGAGAAAAATATATACTTGTGCATGCTCAGGTTGCAAACTTGTAATTACATTGCAATCTTCTTAGTTTTTGTTTCTACTAAATGTGACCATGATTTGCTATAAGAGAATTCTTAATTATAATAAGTGTAATATGAGTTATGTGAACCTTAGTAGACAATACAACTATGATCTTTTAAAAAAAAAAAAAAAACAAAGACAATACAACTATGACAAATAGTTTAATCTCATTAGGGGTAGTACGGATATTATGAAAAATTTATTCAAAATGTTTACCTAGGCTACAAAGGTTATCATAAGTTATCATGGGCTACATAGGCTATTATTCAAAATTTATTCAAAAAGGTATTCAGTGACATAGCCCAGACTAGCCCATAAATAGCTATGTCCCCAAGTATTCATAGTAATTTTTTACAAGTTTTTCAAAATATTACACATTTCAAAAAAAAAAAAATGCATATTAGCGGCGAAAATAATCAGTACTAAAACCCAATAATGATATTTTTTTGTCGCTATAACCAGCATTTAACGGCAGTATAATTCATCGCCATACATGACATTTAATGACATTTACCTAATCACCATTAAACGTTAGTGACAACATAAGTTTCTGTCGTTGACTTTCGATGACAGACAATTGGCAAAAAGGAGGCCTTGTTGTTGTATACTATTAGCAACGGAAAGGTTTGTCATAAAAGTAAAACCTGCTATAGTGAGAAGATATTAGAATATAGAAAACGGTGTTATTAATCACATTAAATAAATATATAGTATCCTCACACCTTATCTTATGATGAAGATCAAAACTAGAAAATGTTATATTAAGTAATCATTTGATTTTAATATATGTACATATTAATGTCTTATAGCATAACCTTTATGCTTTAATAGCATTTCTATTCTATGATGCTGTTTATCTTGAACAATAAGATGAGAATCTTAAGAATAAAAAAGCAGTTAAAAAGTTGAAATTGGAAGGCTGCATGCTTGTAGACATCTTCAAAGAATACATTCTAAAGGAAGGTTTTATTACCGTATGTTGTCACATACCCATTTTCTAGTTGGTTGGGAGATTGTATCTTGATCTATAAAAAAAACTAAATATTCTGATATCATATATGGAATATGGATGTAATTAAATCATTAAATTCTTTGCATTTTCATATATCCTTTGAAATAGTGGATTTTTTTTTATTTTTTTTATTTGTTGAAAATTTGCTTTCAGTGAATCATGAAACAATCTTTTGTCCATATCCATTGCACAAGGTTGGAGGTCAAAATATAGATTTATTGATTTGATTTGGGTCGTTTTCACTAGTAATTCAAACGTTTTAATCATCAAATTTGCACGCAATTTTAATTGTTAATTTCCAAATCTTATGCCCTAATTAAAAGTATATATCCATCATATTAACAACTCTAAGTTATATAAATGATAATCCCATGCATCCCAGTGTTATTGGGCTTAAACTGCATACTCCCACATGTCACTATAAATTTATCCATTTGCCTATAATTATCATTCAACCAAGAAATGCAAAAAATAAAATGGATTTCTTGGGCATTATTTAATTAAATAATTTGGTCAAATCCGGAGGTTAATTCTTCTTTTTGATTTCTCTAAGTGGTGTCTACGTCCTTCGATCGAGACTAATCCACATTCAAGTATTGTAAGGACATTGGACCTTTTTTTTGAAGTGGAGACGAGTTTCAATGTTAAGACCTTTATTTTTTAACTATCTTTAATACAGACCTCTGATCATCTGTATTGCACCACGTTAAATTAATTATTATTTTTTTACCAATGAAAAAATTAATAAATTAAGTCAAGAACATTAAAGTATAATCACAACACAAATAATCAAAATGAATCGTGACTCAAACATGCGTAAATATATGGTTTAATTATTTTTCTTTCAGAAACTCATGTATGCAAAAATGTATTGTTTTCAATATGACGCGTGGTGCTGTAATAAAAGCGTAAGTCAAATTAGTTAACCAATCTTAGATCTACCAGATTAAGACTCTTTGCTTGACCGAGTTTAAAGTCAAACATCAAGCCACCACGAGTCCAATATTTTATAGATGACGAAAAGTCAAACATTTCCCCCAATCGTCAAATTAGACCATTAAAATTACGTCCATCAAAACTGATGTCACCGTCCCTATGACATGCCACGTGTAAATTACAGTAGTAAACTGTTACAATCTTATGAAATCACACCACGTGTTCCTGTTCAGAAACCAAACATCGAAAGCTCCATTTCATTGGGAGATACCAGAGACTTTCTCCTCTGAACTTGATAAGACAGCAGATCCACCTTGCATTACTTAAATTAACTTATTAAAAGTATGTTACTTGCATTTTAATTTTCGTCACTCTTATCTTTTGTCCTTCTTCTTCTTCTTCTCTAACCTTAGAAGCTTGAAGATCCCTTATAATGGAGTGGCCGGAATTATCTTCCGATCAGCCATCATCACTCCGGCGAGAGCTTCAAGGCCCCCGGCCGCCGCCCTTGAAAGTCCGAAAAGACTCCCACATGTTCAAGAAGCCACCGCTTCCACGCCCGCCTTACCACCACCACCACCAACAACAACAACAACAACATATCAGGCAACCGATCATAATCTACCAAGTTTCTCCAAAGGTAATTCATGTCAAAGCTTCCGATTTCTCCACAATGGTGCAACGCCTCACCGGCTCGTCTTCTTCATCATCATCTTCTTCTTCTTCTTCTTCTTCTTTTAATACTACTACTACTATTACCTCATCTTCTTCTTGTCATAATTATGATACAAGTGGTGCTATTTCTCCTGCTGCGAGATTTGCAGTGATGGAGAAAGCAATTAATCCATCAGAAAATAATATTAATATTAAACCAAGAAGCTGTAGTGTTTTGGATGGATTTGAAAATATGGGTGCAAATATTGGTAGTGAAGATGACGAGATACTTATAAGTAGAGGTTATAATAATTTCCCAGGGATCTTATCACCTCAACCATCTTCTCTCCCACCCATTTCCCCAAACTTCTTCTCTGGTCTTCCTGATCCAACTTCTCTCAATTACATCCATGATCTCAATCAAATCTTTCATGATAATAATTATAATAACAAGATTAATTACAAAGAGGGTAATTCTCCTCAAACCCCTATATTTTCTCCTAATTCAATGCCTTTAATATTTGATCTACTCAATCAATTCTTGGAGCCTTAATTAATTAATTAGCTAGATAGATATATAATTGTATATTTCAAGATTAATTGAAGAGGGTGGTGGTAGTTAGCTAGATGCAGGTCCATGTTAATAAAGAAGTATAAGATACAAGAGTTCTTCAATGGTGGGTGGTGGAAGGAAGGAGATGATAGCTGGAGGTTATTTAATGGGCTTTCAACGCTGTGGGCCAGAAGATGGTTGGGCACTGTGCAACCACGTCTCTCTTGTACTACTCTTACACTCATCTTAATTTTTTCACTTCCGACTTTTTAGTTTCAATTCAATTCCAAATATTGTTTGATTCAATAATTTCTATATATACCTTTTCAGATACTTCTTGTGGTCAATTGTATGAATTATGTCTACTTTGGAAAATATATCAATCATAGTTCTTTTCATGATTATTGTTCTTCTTTTTCTTGTCAAGCGCGCGTGCGTGCACACAAGTGTGTTTTATTGTTTTTTTGTTTTTTTGAAAGGATGCACACAAGTGTGATAAGCTTATATATATGAGAAATGACCCACTAATTATATTCAAAATACATTCATGTAGATGTGGCATGTGGTGATTGGAGAGTATTTTTTATTTTTATTTTCTCACAAATGAAGTAGTAGTGTGGTATATTATTATATCAGCTTAAGTATAGATTCAAGTACATATTTTAGTTCGTTTCATTACTTTTCTCTCTCTCTCTTTCTCTCTCTATATGTATATTGTTATGATTGTTCATTAAACCCTTAATAGTTATTTTATTTTATTTTATATTAATAACATATATGTTAATATAGATTTTAATCTATATAGGTGCCACATGGCAATTCAACCACATAGATATAAAAAACCTAATTAGTTTCTATTGCTTGGCAAATGAAATCGTATTTGAGCTCAATCGAATCTTGTATAATTATAAATATAGAATCCCGAGTGATTCAATTGACTGATAATTGATTTGGGATCAAGGATGGATTGGTGTTGAAGGCATTCCGTTCAAGCACTGGCGAGCTGAAGTTTTCCAGACAATTGGAGGTTTGTGCGAGGGCTTGCTTGAGGTCTCTTATGAAACCATTAAGTACTCGTCTCAGGTTTATGAAACTTAAGGTTAGGGGATACATGGATCGTTTTGTTCCATAGTATTGCCGGATTTATCTCCTAATTATATGATATGTTTCTATAATTAAGAGATTTGTATATAATTAGCATTATTCTAGATATTAACATTCTTTCTATAATTAGAAAATTTGTATATATGGCTTAGCATTATTTTAGGGGCTGTAACAGAGAGATATTAGCATTCTTTCTATAATATGTGTAACTAGAATAGCATATATATGTTAGACATGTAATCAAGCAATTCTCAATATACAGAAAATCTTTCTCCAATATTCATTGGTTCCTCTCTATACCCTTTTCTTCAACCTTCCTCTCTGTATTCTTTTCTTCATGGTATCAGAGTCAAACCGTGAGTTGAAGAAACTTTACTACTATTGCAGCGTTTATATCACTGTGCGCGTTGCAGCAGAGAAGTTATTGTGGGTTTCAGAAGTAGTTCCAGTGAAAGAAAAGAGAAGAAAGAAGGAAAAGTTGTTTATTAAAACAACTCTCAAAAGCATCATATCTTGTCTCATTAAAGGGGTGGTATTGATTTCAACCCCGATTATTTTATTTTTTTTTTGATAAAAAAAAATTAAATTAATTCGATTGTTCTTGTTTCTATTCTGTCAAAAATGGCCGAAATAGTTCCATCCAACACGGAAAGTTCTACTGTTTCGTTATCTTCTTCTTCTTCTGATGTCAATTTGAATCAGCGATTATGCTCGGTTCAATTGAATGATTTTAATTATCTTCCTTGGTCGAGGGCAGTGACATTAGCCCTTGGTGGGAGATCACGGATTGATTTTATCGATGAGAGCAATGCCGCTCCGGATGTCCAGTCTGCTCAATACAAAGCTTGGTTTGCTAATGATCAGATGGTCTAATCGTGGTTGCTTAATACGATGGAGCCACATATTGCTGAGATTTTCAGTTATTCCGACTCAGCTGCGGATTTATGGAGTGCCGTAAAAGAGTTTTATGGAAATCATAATAATTCTGCACGGGTGTTCCAACTCAAGAAGGATATTGCCTCTTTCCAACAAGAAGGTAAACCTTTTGTTCAGCTTCTTGGTCGCATGAAGACCATGTGGAATGAGTTAGCGGTCTATCGACCACATACCACTGACTCGGCAATCTTGTTGAAAAGGGCTGAGGAAGACAAGATTTTCCAGTTGTTGGCAAATCTAACCCCAGATTATGAAAATCTTTGTAGCCGCATTCTCATGAATTATGAGTTGCCGACGTTTGCAAATGTTTGTGCTACTATCCAACGTGAAGAAACACGAAAAAATGTTATGTCCGTAAAAATTAAATCAGATATATCTGACACACAAGCCTATATTTCCACTCAACGACGTCCAGATGACAGAGGGAACAAGGCTAGAAGGAATGAATTGAAGTGTAGCCATTGTAGCAACATTGGCCATACCGTGGATAGATGTTGAATTCTTCACCCAGGCCTCAAACCCAAGTTTGCAAACAAAGGAGGCACGAAACGTGGTCCATTCTCTGGATATCAAGCCAACCTTGTATCTGCACCACCATCTGATGGGTTATCTAGGTTTACTTCTAGTCCTATAAATCTTATCAATGAGTTTGCTACTTACATTCAGGCCAAACACGATGCTGTTGCCAAGAATGAGATTGGTAATTCTTCGGCCTTGCTTGGTCAATTTGCGGGATTTCTTGCTGAAAATAAGAACTTGTCTTCTGAAGATGTGTCAGGTATATTTAATGTCGCTTCTCTCGCTCTTAATATTAGTAATGTGCATGATTATTGGGTTATAGATTCGGGTGCCACTGATCATGTAAATCTCTAAAAATTTGATTGACTTTGAGTTTTTCTCTCTTTCATCTACCATAACCATAGCCAATGGTAAGAGTGTGAGTGTTGTTGGCCATGGTAAAACTAAGTTACTTTCAAACTCCATTTCATCACCCGTTCTTTATGTGCCTTCATTTCCATTTCAACTACTTTCAATTGGCCGATTAATAGCCAGTCTAAATTGTCGTGTCATCTTTTCTCCTAACAAAGTTGTATTTCAGGATCTAATAACCCAGAGGACGATTGGTGAAGGATTCTTCTATCAAAGACTCTATTATCTTTCCAAGAATGCTTATTTGTCCAAATAACCCCACGCATATGCTTGCTTGTCTTCTGTTCAAGAGTTGTGGCATCAACGCTTAGCTCATCCTTCGGCGCCCATTTTATCCAAACTTTTTTCCGCTTTGAATAAACATCCATTAAATTGTGATGTATGTCCTTTATCAAAATCTACTCGATTACCTTTTTCTTCTTCAGATTCACGTTCAAATAAAATTTTTGATTTGGTACATTCGGATGTTTGGGGTCCAGTGCTTGAATCATTTGATGGATACAAATATTTTGTCACATTTGTTGACGATTACTCTCGTTTTACATGGCTATATCTCTTAAAATCCAAAAGTGAAGTTGCTCATGTGTTCCAAGACTTTCATAACTTAGTCATCACTCAATTTTCCTCTAAGATTAAGGTTCTACGATCAGATAATGGTACTGAATTTATGACACATATCATGACACAATACTTGAGCATGCATGGCATTATTCACCATACTAGTTGTGTTGGGACTCCACAACAAAATGGTATAGTGGAGAGGAAAAATCGTGATCTACTTGACAAAACTAGAGCACTGATGTTGGGCATGAATGTTCCCAAAATTTTTTGGTCACAAGGAGTGTTTACGGCAGCTTTTCTAATTAGTCGCTTGCCTAGTCGAATTTTGCAGTTTAACTCTCCTATTGAGTTGTTGACAGGAAAAACTCCAAGCTTTTCTCATCTCAGAGTCTTCGGGTGCACCTGCTATGTTCACATTCAGTCTCATTAGCGCGACAAACTGGAACCACGGGCTGTCCAATGTGTATTTTTGGGTTATTCCCCTACGCAGAAAGGTTATAAATGTTATAATCCTGTAACAAAGAAGCTCATGGTTAGTCGAGATGTTCGGTTCAATGAGGCAGTGCCATATTTCAGCAACTCAGATGATATTCTTAGTCAGGGGGAGCATGACCTGTTTCCACTTCCCATTCCAGCTACTGTACCACCAGTTGTGCCCCAAGCTGTCTCTTCTGGGCATTCTTCAGCAGACACTGCTAATGGTGATGACGTGCCTTGCACAGCTCATGCACCCACTACCACCATACCTGTGGGTCCTGTCCCAGCGCCAGCAGTGATCATGGGTGATGAGTCACCAGCTCCTGCGCCTATTCCTCGCCGTAATCCACCTCGTGAACGACATCCATCTTCAAGGCTTCACGATTACGTGGCTTACTCGGTATGTCATCCCATGCATCATGTTTTGAGTTATCAAAACTTATCACCTACCTATACTGCTTATCTCAGTCAGATTTCTAGTGTCACCGAACCAAGAAATTATCAAGAGGCGACTCAACAGGCAGTCTGGAATGATGCTATGAATGATGAACTCCAAGCACTAGCTGATAACAATACTTGGAGTGTGGTTTCCCTCCCACGCGATATAAAGGCAGTTGGCAGTAGGTGGGTGTACAAGACTAAGTTCAAAGTCGATGGCTCAATTGAACGGCATAAGGCCCGACTTGTTGCTCAAGGGTTCACTCAAACATATGGTGTTGATTACAAATAGACATTTGCGCCCGTCGCAAAAATGACAACTGTCCGTACCTTGATTTCTGTCGCTATCAATCAAGGCTGGTCTCTTTCACAAATGGATGTTAAAAATGCGTTTTTGCATGGCGAGCTTGAAGAAGAAGCCTATATGAAGCTTCCGCCGGGGCATCCGCAAGGTACTGATCCAAGGTTAGTGTGTCGATTGCACAAATCTATTTATGGCTTGAAGCAATCTCCACGCGCATGGCATGCCAAATTAAGTATGGTTCTTGAAGAACTTGGGTTTAAGAGAAGTAATGCAGATCACTCTTTATTTGTTCACATGCACTCGGGTAAGCGACTGATTGTTTTGATTTATGTTGATGACTTAATTGTTACCGATGATGATGATGATGCTATACGTAAGCTTAAGAGTGTTCTCCAGCAAAAGTTTTCCATTAAAGATCTCGGTGTGCTGAAATACTTCCTGGGCATCGAAATGGCTACTTCCTCCAAAGGCTTGTTCTTGAATCAACGTAAGTATGTGACAGATTTATTGCGTGATGCTGATATGTTGGATTGCAAACCTGCACGCACACCATTGGATAGCAAACTGCAGCTTGATAGATCTGGTGCACCTCTGGGTTTTGTTCAAGATTATCAAAGATTGGTTGGCAAACTTATCTATTTAACAATCACACGGCCTGATATTAGTTATGCAGTGAGCATTATTAGTCAATTTATGCATTCTCCCACCATGGTTCATATGCATATTGTTCAGAGAATTCTTCGATATCTAAAGAAAACAATTGGTCGTGGCATCCTCATGAAAGCTAACGGGCATTCTCAAATTCTTGGCTATACGGATGCGGATTGGGCTGGAAATCAACTTGATCAAAAATCCACTATGGGTTATTGTATCTTTATCGGTGGGAATTTGGTTTCTTGGAAAAGTAAGAAACAAACAGTGGTAGCACGGTCAAGTGCCGAAGCAGAGTATCGGGCCATGGCTTCCACAGCTTCTGAACTCATGTGGCTAAAGGCTCTCCTTGCCGATTTGGGTATATCTCATTCTTAGTTTATAACGCTTTGTTGTGACAATCAAGCGGCTATGCACATTGCCTCTAATCCCGTTTTTCATGAATGGACTAAACACATTGAGGTTGATTGTCATTACATTCGGCAACATGTTCAGACTCGGGCCATTGTTACTCATTACACTCGTAGCCATGACCAGCTTGCAGATATCTTCACAAAGGCCTTGTCGTCGGATTATTTTCATCGTATTCTTTCCAAGCTTGGCTCAATTAATCCCCTTGATCCAGCTTGAGGGGGAGTATTGCCGGATTTATCTCCTAATTATATGATATGTTTCTATAATTAGGAGATTTGTATATAATTAGCATTATTCTAGATATTAGCATTATTTCTATAATTAGGAGATTTGTATATATGGCTTAACATTATTTTAGGGGCTGTAACAGAGAGATATTAGCATTCTTTCTATAATATGTGTAACTAGAATAACATATATATATGTTAGACATGTAATTAAATAATTCTCAATATACATAAAAAATTTTTTCCAATATTCATTGGTTCCTCTCTATACCTTTTTCTTCAACCTTCCTCTCTGTATTCTTTTCTTCACATAGATATTGCACATCTTTTTGGATGGAATGAACATTGGAGTCAAGATTTTCAGACTGGATAGTCACTGAAATACGATTTGGGCTGGTGAAGGAACGTCGGACATGGGAATGAAGGTGGTGCAATGTCCTTTTTTCCATATCCATGCTACGACCGATGATCGAGGTAAATCCAAGGCGGATGAATTTCAACATTCAAGAATTACCCAGGTCGTGGAAAGACGTGGTGCTGGGCGCTGAAGGTACGGACCCAATAAGAGTACAACACGGGTTCCATGATCCTGATAGTGGTGGCTCAAAAGAAGATCTAATGAAAAGCGCGCATTTGGGCGCGAAGATCTAGCCACGTGTTGGTATGTTATATTATCATATAATGAATATCATCATATGATATAACAATACTACCAGTCACGGTAAATAATTTACTGAGCATAATATGTCATATTATGTTATATTTGCCATATAAACAATATAACAATATGACGATAATAATGTGGTAATAGGGTGTTTATATACATATCTAAGTAAAATATTCTGGTTTTTAAATATAGATTTTAAGGATATACAATAAGATAGGCATAATGAATGAGATATCATATATGATATTCATATGATATATCCTAATGTTTTCATAATATATGATATATAGATTTGGTCTTCATATGTGGACTATGATATATCATATATCATATATATCATATTAATTTGTATTACATATTAGTGGTTGATAATATGTAATATCATATATGAACTTTGCAAATTTAATTGATACACTTTTGCAAAAGTTTATTAGTGGCTGAAATAAACTTTTGGAAATAAACTTTTGCGACCTAAGCAGAAAATAAACATACTATAAGAACCCAAATATTATAACTCATTATTATATAACACGTATCATTATTAACGCATTATTATATAGTATAGTTAAATGAGTGCAAAACATAATTTCCAGAGTTGTATTTAGCAGAAATTAATAACAGTAAAACTTTTAAATTATTATGATCCTTGAATTGCTTAAGGCATAATAATATGAATATATACATGTTATAACTAATTGTAAAGATTGGTATTATATCCCTTGGAACCTATTAGTAGAAAGTAAGATATCAAATGATGAGAATTAAACAAAAAAAAAAATTGAATTTTGAGGATAATCTAAGAGCGGTCAAATTTCTCTAGGAAATTGGTTGGGGTGACACTTTCTAAAGACCTTCAAAGATAAAGAAGGATTACGTTTGATACTTTTAATATCATTTGAAGGGCATCGAAGAAGGAAATAATGTGATGACATCATATTTGAATTCACAGAGATTGAGTTAACGGATGAGACATTAGGAAGAATTTAGGCTTGTATTAACTTTTGTAATATGTCTATATTAATAAATACTATTTATTTAAACTTTTCTTGTGTTGTGAGACCATGTTTGATGGGGTGGTGGCAAATCACGAGTTCTAATTATGGGCATATCAGGGGTGGAATGGGACGTCACGGGTAGGACTTGTAATTGGAGCAAGTGAGGAGAAATCATCAACCCATGCATGGCCATGTTTGGCAATTATGGAAAAAGCTAGTTGATATTTTTTATCCTTAAATTCAAACTATATGGGGCATACGAATTTGATAGATAACTATTTCCATCAATTGCGATGTTTGTTTGAATAATTCACACCACGATAACTTAGAAATAACTTGACCATAATATTGGTACCAATTCACTGAATATAGTGTTGTTTTACAAACAAATTTATGTAGTTTAGCAAATAAACTTTGAACTCAAATATATACATAATCTTGTGAAATAAGTCTACATAATCTTGTGAAATAAGTCAAATGAGATTTAATTATTTTGAAACCTATATTCAGCAAATGGAACCAATAAACCCTATGCCTTAAACCTAGAAGCTAGGTGGGAAACCTACTAATCTAACTAGGAAACTAAAACAAATCTTATTTGTATCACAACATGCCGGTACAAACGCGACGCCAAACCACCAACGACTCATTCTAGGCTTCGAGGAGTGAACTACCTAGGGATGCAGAGCCATCTAGATTAGAGACAACGTTTACTCCGGAACAATTTACAGAAGACACCAATGCACTAGGTGGAGCACCCACAACCAATTCACCCCCACCACCGGAGAGGGGCAATGGGTAATCGGTACCACAGTTGACCGAGGTTGAAAGATTTTTCCAACATTTCGTGGATTACGTGGACTTCAAAATGGAAGAAACTCAGAGTCAACGAGCCACAACTCAACTATTTCACTCAAACATGGGAAGAGTAGAAGAGGATTATCAGACGAAACAAATAACCGAGTTTAAAAGACTACAACCGTTAACCTTCAATGGAAAATCATATGCAGAAGCCGCACAAAAGTGGTTGGATGAAACTCGAAAAGCTTTTGAAATGATTGGGGTATCGGATGAGAGAAAGATTCCACTTGTTGCATATCAATTCGTTGGAACTGCACACAGTTGGTGGAAAATGATTAAGGAAGACCCGACCTTGGACGTGGCTAAAATGATGTGGCCAGATTTTGAAGTCGTGTTCATTGAGGAATATTTTCCCAAAGCCAAAAAAAGGCAAAAACGGTTGGAATTGTTCAAGTTGTACCAAGGACAAATGACGATGCAGGAATATTCTGCAAAGCTTACAAAATTGTCAGTATTTTCTATTTCTTCTATAACAAATAAAAGAGAAAAAGCTGAAAAATTTTATAATGAACTTATACCCGAATTTAGGCAAGCATTGTCCATTTTAGAAGTAGAGATATACAGAGAAGTGGTAAATCGAGCGATGCAGTTCGAGCAGGAGAGGCAGCAACAGGAGTAAAGGGAAAAAATCGTTAGTTTTTCAAGGATTTGGGGATTCTAAAAAATTCCAAAGAAAGGAGCGAATGGGAAATCAAGATGCAACTGAAGTGAAATCAAAGCTACAAGGGTCAAACCAAGGAAATCAAGGACCAAGACCAAACCTTGGTTAGTGGCAGAAAATAAGAATGTGTTTACGATGTGGACAAGCAGGCCACATCTCTAAATATTGAACTCAACCTCAGCCAACAACTCCGACAAATCAATAAGTAGTACCAAGACAACCTAATCAACCCAACCGTCGGTCGCAAGGCCATGCATTTGCTGTTGCAGCACATGAGCAGCATGATACGACGGTGGTTGAAAGTATATTCCTTTATTCAACTCCCAAGTTCAAGTATTGTTCGACATGAGATCCACCTATTCATTCATTACTCCTTCCATAATACAATAGTTAGGGTTAGAGGTTGAAGCATTGATTCCTAAAATGATGGTAACCTCACCAGTAGGGGCAAGGGTAGAAATTACACAGTTATGCTCCAAATATGAACTTAGAATGAGTGATGAACCTTTCATAGTAAAAATTTTAGTTTTGAACATTGAAGACTTTGATATAATTTTAGGACTAGATTGGTTAATCCAGTTAAACTCTCAAATTAATTTCCTGAAGAAAGAAGTATATGTGACCCTTCCAAACCAAACTATTTTTTAAAATACAAGGTTCAAACCATTATTTTCCCAAATCAGTAGTTGCAGCCCTGAAAATGCAACTCAAGGGTGATATAATTTTTAAAAAACCTATCCTTAAGGACCAAAAAGAACTTTTCCAAGGGGTTCAAGTTAGTGACTTACCAATGGTTCGCGAATTTCCTATGGTATCTCTAGAAGATCTTCCTAGATTACTATTCATTCAAGAATTTGATTTTGAAATCCAGTTACTACCTGGGACAGAGCCAATATCTATTCCTCCTTATCGGATGGCTCACACCGAACAGGTTGAACTAGATAAGCAACTAAGGGAATTAGAAATGAAAGGATTCATACGTAAAAGTGTCTTACCTCGGGGGGTTTTAGTGTTGTTTGTTAAAACGAAAGATGGTACACTTAGAATGTATGTAATCATGGTTGCTACAACCCTTACCTATATGGGAATGGAAATTGGACAATATCACAATGGATTTTGTCTCAGCATTACCCCGAAACTTCAAAAGCCAAGATACAATTTGGGATATGGTGTATAGACTCACCAAAATGGCCAGATGCAACAGATCCTTCGGCCAAGTTAACTGAACTATACGAAATGAAGATAGTAAAGCTCCATGGGATCCCACAAAAAATCGTTGTGACCGTGATCCATGCTTTACATCTCGATTTTGGAAAAATTTCTAGCAAAGATTGGGTTCCAAAATCACAATGAGTATAGCAGACAGTCAGAATGAATGAGTAATTCAAATTCTAGAAGATATGTTAAGAGCTTTCGTACGGGACTACTGTGATAGCTGGGCCAAGTATCAAACAAGCATCAAAATGGCACCATTCGAAGTTATGAATGGTAGATTATGTAGATCACTGGTAGGTTGGATGGAAATGACGGATAAGATAGAGATAGGACCCAAGATGAGTAAGGAGACAAGTGCGAACACTACATATAGCTCAAAGCCGGCATAAAAGCTATGCGGACAAACACCGACAACCTCTGGAGTTTCAAGTAGGAGATATGATATTCATAAAAAAAATAGTCCATCAAAGGAGTTAGTCAATTTGGAACAAAAGAGAAATTATCTCCAAAATTTATAAGACCCTTTGAAATTAAACAAAGGATTAAAGCGGTAGAGTATCAATTAAATTTGCCAATAACTATGGCCAGACTACTTGATGTGTTCCATGCCTCCATCCTGCGAAAATATTATCCTAACCCTTCACAAGTTGTCTCCTAGATAGATGTCCAGATTAAGGAAGGAAATAAAAAATATATATCAATACAAATCTTCAATACAAGGACTCGGCAGCTAAGGAGAAAAGTTATTTCGCTTGTAACAATATTATGGAAACATCATGGCATAGAAGAGGCCAAGTGGGAACTGAAAAATGAAATAAAACATAGATATCCATAATTGTTATTAGTAACACTGAAAATGAAACTCTGTAATTATCATGCTTATAATTATGTTTCATTTTGACGTGTGAAAATGTACCTATTTCTATTGCAATAGAAATATTTGGATAATTATATGTTTACTTTTGCATTTTCTAGATGGACCCGAATGAAAATATGGCTTACCAATACTATTGGAATGAAATATACCAACTGCCTCCAGACCAGGATAGGCAACCAAAGATTCAAACTCCAGAGCCAATACCAAAACATGAACCATATTATCTATACCATTACCAGAGCGAAACGTCAGAACTATATTCAACGTTTCCTCTCTTTATGCCACAATCGTTCGGACCCACTTTATCTGCAATGCTCGCGACACCAAACCTAACACCACCCGAAGAGCCCGTCGTGGTCCAACCAACAGTACAACCACAAGTAAAAATACCAAAACGGCGATTACTTATTCCAATAAAACCCTACACCTTTAATCAACCTCTCAAGGATTATTCTTACACTACTCCCTCACTCTCGTCAATTCCATTTTTACCCTCATTATTACGTGCTGACTGCACACAACAGTTTCTTCAAGACCCTAATCCGTCAGTCAAGCAACCCTACATCTACCATCCAGAACTAAAATGTCAATTAGCAGAAAGTGGAGTTTACGAAACCCTTCAACCATGGCAATTGCCACTAGCATAAGTAGAGGAAGTAATTGAGGATAATACTTGGTTGCTTCTGCAACAAGATTCGGATGGTGAACTGTCTGCCAGTAAGATATTTTTGTTGGTTAGTACATCCAGATTTGTGCAGCGAACCATCGGTTGTTTTACTATAAACAAAATAAAGCAAATTTTGATGACGAAATTAATTAAGGGGGAAAGGTTGTGACATTTTCACCTAAAAGCCAGAAAAGGACAAAAAAGATAAAATTGATATTATGAGAAAAGTCTGAGGATAAAAGTGAAAAGGATATAATTGGTATTATTTAAAAAAAAATTTCTTGAGACCTTAACCGAGCACAGGACCGAGACGATAATTATATAGAAAGTCCAAGGGGATTTTGGGAAAGTGCCAAAATTTTCATATTATAAGTAGGGGGGGTCATTTTTAAATCTCATTCAAACTTTTCAAAACTCTTCTCTTTTAAGATTTTTGATATTTTCGAAAAACATTCAAGGAGTTGTTTTACTACACATTTTAAGGTGAAGTGGAACCTATGGTTTGTCATATTCTAGTCTTTTCATTAAAGTTTTATATTCATACTGTAATTATGCACACATGGATTTAGGTTGAAAGTTGGCCCTTGCAGGATTGTTAAATGCAACTTATTTGGGTTGAAAGTTGGCCCTTGCTGAATTGCTAGACACAACTTATTTAAGTTTGAAGTTGGCCATTGTTGGATTGCTAAATGCAACTTGCTTATTTTGGAATTCATACGTGCATTGTTTTTATTGCTCGCAATCTACTGTGTTGTATACATGTGCTCAATTATTGTTATTATAATTCAAGTTGTTGAATATTATGTTTAATGTCTTGTCTATAATGTGAAAACCCGCGAGGGGACCCACTGGGCATAAGCTCACCCCTTTATCCATATCTCCAGGAAAATAATGGCAAGAGAAATCGGTAGGGAAGAAAGGGAAGGATAAAAGAATGAGAAGTTTGGTTCTTAAATAATGTATATTTGTGAATATGCTTTTAATAAGTCGTTCATTTCAACCTTAAATTGTATATAAAGGTGGTAATGTTTCGGCATTTGTGTGATTTAGTTAAAGTTAGAAATAGGTGAAAAGTTACAACGTTTGTAAGAAAGTAACATCGTGTCTTGTAAAACTTTAAATAAGTTATGTAATAAAGTGAGGTTTTTTTTATTTGGAAGTACAAAAGTTGTAACCAGAAAATTTATCTTCTTGTTATTTACCA
This sequence comes from Paratinospora sagittata, assembly GCA_035771175.1. Classification (NCBI taxonomy): domain Eukaryota; kingdom Viridiplantae; phylum Streptophyta; class Magnoliopsida; order Ranunculales; family Menispermaceae; genus Paratinospora; species Paratinospora sagittata. The sequence continues at coordinate 7,634,244 of JAYMFD010000012.1, read as the reverse complement.
TCAAATCCCTAATTAAAGGGATTTACAAATGAGAGAATTTTTGGGGTGTGACAACACATCCACAATAATTCAAATTAACACATTCCAAATCTATATGCACCTGATAATTGTACATCCCATACATGTAAACTATATTCAACCAAGTACTAGCACATAGAGTTGGGCTTTCGTTCAAATGGGATATAGGCTAGACTGAGGAAATTTCAGGGTGTTACACTTTACCATATCTTGCACTTCCCTAACTTTCCTATTAGCCCACTTCATCTCCAACTTCAAACAATTAGAACCCATTCAATGGAGTTTTTTCCTACCCAACTCCCTCAAAGTAGGTCAACAATCATAGTTGACGTTGTTGCTCTCTCTCTTTTGAGTTCAGCTCGCCTATCTACAGGGCAGGATAGGTTCCTTTGGTTCCTTCATCATTCTGATTCTTTCTCTAGTAAGTCTTTTTTCCAACTCTTAATTGATGATGTCACTTTTCCCCCATTTTCCTCAACCCCTTCTATTTGGATAGCTCATATTTCCTCCAAGGTTAAAATGCTCGGGTGGATCATGACCCATAATAAACTTAACATGGGTGATGTTCTTCAAAGGAGACTACCACATATTTCTTTGCTCCCTCATTGTTGCCCTTTTTGCTTTAAGGATGTCGATAATGTTGATCATCTCTTCGTCAGGTGTCCCTTCCCTTCCATAATCTGGGGAGAATGGCAAGCGAGGCTTGGTTATAGGTTCTCAACTCCAATGTCTTGCGAGGAATGTCTTTCATTGGTTAACATTCGTGGTTTACATAGCAATGGCATGAAAGTTATGTGATCGACTACATTGGAAACACTTTGGATGTTATGGTTGGAGCATAACTAGCGCACTTTCAAAAAGGCCTCTAGGAATGCTGAGAATCTTTGGAATGATACTATTATCATGGCTAGTTCTTGGTTGGTGGCCTTCAAAATCCATAAGGACTTCTCTATCAATGATTGGATTGGAAATTAGGATGGTTGTCTATTTTGATCGGTTTTGTGGCTTTTGCTTTGTTACTTTCTTTCATATGTTTTAATAAGTACCCCTGGTACTCCTCTCTATGTTTTTGTTTGTAAACTTGCTTCAGGTTCATATTAATACAATTTCTTGTTTGTTCTAAATATATATATATATATATATTTGATTTGGGATCAACCCATGTCTCTCCTAACTCTTCGTGATGGAAATCTCTCATATTGAAATCGAATATAATCGGCTCTTGGAATGTGGAATCTAAGATGTGCTCACTTATGTAGTACAACTTGCTGTGAGATTTACATTGAAGACGAGGAACATGTGAAACATCAATGAATAAAGTTTCCACATATGGTAAATTTCTTGTATTTTATTTAGTTTGAAATGTTATGTTCTAACCATAAATGTTTTTATAACCCAAAAAGTTGTACCCAAAATCATACTCATACTGATATGATGTATGGTAAGTGGTAGGTAGTTCCTTTATATTTTTCTCTTCCATGATGTAATGATACAGTATATTATCACGAACAATTTTAATAAATATTTAAAGCTCTAACAATCATTATCAAAATAGGAGGGGTATCCCAACATATACAATAGTAAGATATTTATAGAAAATCGAGACCTCACAAGTGTTCTTAACAACGAGACGCATATGGGACATATCGTAGGCCACAAGGTAACATCCACCATGGCAAGGATAGTTGAAGATATCAACCATTAGACCAAGTGGCCATCGGGAAAACTAATGAAGATTTACAAAGTCAAGGGATTCATTATTAACTTGTATTGATACACAAAGAATTCCTCCAAATCACCCTCTTCGCCATCAATAAAAGGAAAATAAAAAATGTTTTGCCTTCTTCTAAAACGTCGATGTGAATAATATATATATATATATATAGCGGATCCAATCCCCCTAGAGTTGAAAGGATAGGAAATTCTCACAGAAACACTATAATGATTAATACTCACACTTTTGGGACCCCTAATTTGTTAATTTTCTTATTATGTTTCAATGGTGATTGTGAGGCACTTGCAAGAAACTGCATTAATTAGTCAATTTTCTTTTAGATTTCTTTAACATTTTTCTTTAGTTGTAGGCATGAATTTTTTCTTCTTAAATATATATATCTTATGATAGTTTTTTTTTTTTTTTGAAATATCTTATGATAGTTGAAGGCTAAGAATTTCTTTTTATTTCATTTGAAAATAGAAAGAGGGTATAATTAAGATATAATTAAGAAGGTAACATGTTAGAAATGAGAAGGATAAAAAAGTAGAGGAATTGTGATTTATGCAAAGCAAAAATTGTACGAGAAATTAATGTAGAAATTAAAGAGTATAAACTCTATTATTAAATTTTTAAATTATTGCACTATTGTTAGAAATCATTCAACATAAAAGCTATAATTGATAAGTGGAGGTCCAACAATGCATGTCAAGCTACTATTAACACTTTTCCTCACATGCAACCACATCCTACACGTGGAAAGCCATAAGAGAAATACTAATTATGCAAATTAGGAACGTGCAAATGTTAATAACTCTAATGTCATGTTAGAAATCACTCAACCCAAAAGTTGTAACTCTAATACCATGTTAAATATCACTCAATCCAAAAGTTATAGTTAATAAGTATAGGCCCAACAATATATATCAAGCTATCATCAAAAGTACTATATAAGCAAAAAAAAAAATTAAAATAATATTTTTGATAACCTGAGATATTGGGCCAGCTTACATGCAAAAGAAAAAAATAAAAAATAAATAAACTTTTCAATTAAGCTAACAATAAGATTCACAAAGGTACTTTTGTAATAATGGAATGTAAGCATGCTAACATTGCTTTAATGTAGAGCAAATTGTCTATATCCTTACTTTCAGGACATTAATATTTTACAATAAAAAATAAAAAATAAAAAATAACCATAGTAGGTAATGTTAAGGAGAAAAATCCTTTTAAGAAAGAAAGTTAACTGTAATTAGTTTCTTACCATATTCATTTTAGGCTAGTTACCCATTTTATATTCTTTCCTGCTTTATAGTCCATAATTTGTGGATCTAATTGATTCACCCACTGATGTATATATATGTGTGCAAGTCTTCAATTGTAAATGATATACAGAGAAAATCCTTCTCTCTTAATCTCTATTTTGTGATGGTATCAGAGCCACGGTTCTTTGTAGCCTGTATTTCTTGCTCATTCTAGCAAAGTTCTTTTTCTTTTTTTTATCATCTACCATCATTCCATGGCAGACAAACAGAAAAAACTCTTCTAGTCATGAAGATCCACATAACCCATTATTTCTCCACCACTCTGATCATTCAGGAGTGGTGCTTGTTTCCCAACAGCTAACAGAAGAAAACTACAGTACTTGGAGTCGTTCAATGATAATGACTTTGAGTGCAAAAAACAAGATTGGTTTTATTAATGGAACCATCTCAAAACCAGCTTCACAGGATGCAGATTTTCAGCAATGGGTACACTGCAATAATGGTAAAATCATGGTTGCTTAACTCTTTATCAAAAGACATTTCTCATAGTGTCATTTATTGTGATTTAGCACATGAGATCTGAACTAATCTGAAAGAAAGGTTTGCACAAGTTAATGGTCCACGCCTCTATCAAATTGAGAGTGAAATACATAGTTTGGTTCAAGACACTATGTCTGTTGCAACCTATTTCACCAAATTGAAGGGATCATGGGATGAACTCAGTGCACTTTGTTCAATACCTAACTGTTCTTGTGGTGCAAGAAAAGAAATTGGTCAATATCAACAAAATCAAAGAACAATTAAATTTTTGATGGGCCTCAATGAGTCTTTCTCGGCTATACGTGGGCAAATCTTGTTGATAGACCCATTGCAATTGTGAACAGTGCATATTCTCTTGTTCTCCAAGAAGAGTGACAACGAGCAGTATTTTCAAATAAAACTAATGTTTCTGATACAGCAGCCCTTGCAACAAAAAGGAACTTGAATACTCAAGATGTTCGTGAGCACAAGAACATGGGAAAGAAAAAGGAGCGTCCCAAGTGCGACCATTGCGGCTGGGTAGGACACACCATTGAGAAATGCTACTGCATTCATGGTTTTCCTTCTGATCATCGCAGACGCAAATCTGAAACAACACATACTGCTAATCAAGTTTCTTCAGAAGGAAAAGAGCACACAAACAGTTTTCTTTTCACCCAAGAGCAATGTCAACAACTCTTGAGCCTCTTGAATAATGCCACCAATTCACCTACTATGGCAAATTGTGTAGGTAACACATCCATAATGTCAGATTTGTCAGGTAAGGCTAAATGTCATTTATCTCTTAGAAATTTTTCATGGATACTTGATAGTGGAGCCACTGATCACATGATTTATTCCCCATCTTTTCTAACTTCCTTTACCAAAGTAAAAAAGGCAAATTGTGAAGTTTCTGAACACTCACAATGTTCCATAACATTTTTTTCTGATTCTTGTGTCAGTCGGGACCAATGCTTGAAGACTACGATTGGGAATGGAACTGAGAAGGACGATCTATATTACTTCACTAAGCCTCAAGAAGTCTTGTGTCACACTATCAAACTTTCATCTTTTCAACTATGGCATTGTCGTTTAGGTCATCTTTCCAATAGAGTTTTGCAGTTAATTTCTAGTAATGTTTCTGAAATTAAAAGCTCAAACATTGAGAATTGTTTGGTTTGTCCTTTGGCTAACCAAAAACGACAAAAGTTTTCCTCGGGTTCTATATCTTCTACTGTTCCTTTTCAATTAATACATGATGATATTTGGGGAGGATATAAAACACCATCCTTATGTGGAGCACATTATTTCCTTACTATTGTGGATGATTATACCAGGTGTACTTGGGTTTATCTTATGGGCCATAAATCTGAAGCACGTCACTTGTTGAAATCCTTTATTCAACTTGTTGAAACACAATTTTCTTTACAAGTTAAAACCCTAAGAACTGACAATGGCCTAGAATTCGACATGCCCACCTATTATTCTGCAAAAGTGATTATTCATCAAACAAGTTGCATTAACACTCCACAACAAAATGAAGTGGTAGAAAGATAACATGGCCATCTTCTTAATGTGGCACACTCCATTTTGTTTCAATCCAGCCTACCTAAACATTTTTTGAGGGATGCCATTTTAACAGCCACTTATTTGATAAACCGAACTCCAACTCTACTTTTATCTGGGAAAACACCTTATGAGATGTTGTTTTAATCTCCACCGTGATATAATCATTTGAGAGTTTTTAGCTGCCTTTATTTTGTTTCAACACGTGCCCAAAAGCCTTCAAAGTTTGATGCTCGGTCTACTCGTTGCATCTTTCTTGGGTATCCTTATGGACAAAAAGGGTATCGAGTATTGAGAACAAAAGAGTTTTTACTTTTCGAGATGTCATTTTTCATGAAGATCAATTTCCCTTTGCCAATTATAGTGTCGCGACTCACTCTGTACTAGTGACATCACAATCGGCAAATAATACTATATACGCCACACCGAAATATACAATAATATGTCAGCCTTCTTATACCTCCATTTTCATAAAAATTTTGGCATAATCTCCCCTTAAATATTGACTATCACAAACCTAATTATCACAATCAAAACATTATTCACATTAATTCATTCACATAAATACCAAATTCCTCACATCATACCACAAACCATCATATATATCATCACTCCACTCATCTCGTGATAATATATATACATATGATGTTAAATATGCATAACCCAAAATAACATGTTCTCAATCCTCAAACCATACATACATAGGAAAAAGAAAGCAAAGAGTCAACAACTCTTCTCTCACCTTTCCTTTCTCTTTGCCTCTATCTAAAATATTTGAGGAAAATGGGGTGAGCTACAACAAGCTCAGTGAATATTTCTAACAATGACACTATATATACATTAATAAATAAAACATGCATGCTGAGCAATTCCATTTATAAATAACATGAAACATAGAAAGAAATACATACATGATCATCATAATTTCCATTACAAGAGATGCAAAAATGGATTAAAACATTTATACCAATCTCCCTCCTTCCAAGTAATAGAGTGGGTCTAACCTCTCATTTGGACGCAACAAGAGTAGCCACAGTTCTCTCATTACTCATTTTCATATAATCATCGATTCTGGGTTATTAATCCAACCAAGACAATCCTCTAGTACGTGAGTACAAATCTAGTTACTCACATGGGACTAGATCCTGAGGCTTACCCAAGAATCGACCTCATGCGGCTAGTCTGTGCTTGCAAATCTAATGCATGCGTCATTTCAAAATCATTTCATGAATTTAACTCATGCGCAATAATCATAACGTGCTTATCAAATTAAAAGCATTTTATATCTATAATGTCATATATAGAATAACCAAAGTAAAGAAATACTCACAATGGTACCGCGTAGACCTACTCTCTACGACCACTCTACTATTCGTATCCAATCAACAATATAATCTTATCATATATTCATTTCCAGATAATCCATAATCAATTATCAAATCATTATATCTATTTTTTTTTCAATTAGTCATTAAAATCTAACTCTCCAATTAATTCTCACAATTCCATTTCTTTACTAATACCCCTTAAATATAGCATGTATTTTCATACACGCGTATATTTGTCTCCTACGTATAAAATATGCATATTATACATCTCGATATACGCATAAGTCAACGTATGTATTTAATTAAAACTATGGGGTGTTACATATAGTGAGTCATCTAATTGTCTTGTTTTACCCATTCCCTTGAATGTACTAGAAGATAATGAAGTTTCAATGCCTCTTTCTAGCACCAATGATGCAAACACCTCACTTCCTCCCCGTCAATCCAATCGTTCTGTAAAGCCTCTAAGTTACTTACGTGACTTTCACCTCGAGTGTAGGCTTCCATCTCGGCCCTCCCAATCATCAGATTCAGCAATGGTCATGACCAGAGGTAAGCCTTATTCCTTGTCTAATTTTCTTTCTTATGATCAATTATTTCCATCTCATCGAGCCTTCACCACATCTATTTCCCTTGAAATAGAACCTAAGACTTTTTATGCAGGCTATTAAGGATCCACAGTGGAGAATTGCTATGCAAGCTGAAATTAGTCATGTAATCTCACAAGAAGTTGAGTCCATAGACCTATACTCTGCTTCTGCGGAAGAACGTGAAACTGTCGTTTGCCTTTTGGTCTTCCAAGAAATAGGGGAATCACCAAGGAATATGCAATAGCTAGTAACTGAACGTCGAGTATCTCTACATCTTGCCCAATCCGTATCACAAAAAGCCCTTAACTGGATTTGACTGAGAGCTGAGAAGAAGATGCCTTGACCTGGTGTGTGCTTAATGTATCGCAACACTCTATGGGCTGCTTGTAAGTGAGGTTCACGAGGCTTGTCCATGAATTGACTTAACACATGTACAGAATACACCAAATCTGGTCTTGTAATGGTCAAATATATTAGCCTCCCAAATAGTCTGTGCTATAAAAAAGGATCTGTCAAAAGTTCACCATCCCTATCATCAAGTTTCAGATTTTGCTCCATTGGAAATGTTGATGGTTTTGCACCTAGGAATCATGTATCCTCTAGAATCTCAAGTGCATACTTCCTTTGTAACAAGTAAATTCCTGTTTTGGAACAAGCAACTTCAACTCTTAAAAAAATATTTTAAATTCTCAAGGTCTTTTAGCTTAAAAAGATCACTCAGAAAATCTGAGTTCTTGAATGCTTTTCAAGTCATTTCCTGCCAAGATGATATCATCTACATATACTAAAGCAACAACAAAACTTCTACCTTTGAATCAGACAAATAATGAGTAGTCTGCCTTAGATTGTTGATAACCTGCTTCTTTAAGAGCAGTAGAGTCTTTTGAAGGATTTGAACAGTGAACACCCACAAGCAGCGTTCCTCCACTGTGACAACCAAGCGGCCATTCACATTGCATCAAATCCAGTATTCCACGACGGACAAAACATAGAAATTGATTGCCATGTCGTTCGGGAAAAAGTTCAAGCTGGAGTTATTCAAACAAAATACTTGAATACTGCTGAACAACCTGCAGATTTGTTCACCAAAGCCCTTGGATCAACTCATTTTCACCATCTTCTCGGCAAGTTAGGTGTTAAGAATATACATTCTAACTTGAGGGGGAGTGTTAAGGAAGAAAATCCTTTTAAGAAAGAAAGTTAACGGTAATTAGTTTCTTACCATATTCATTTTAGGCTAGTTACCCATTTTATATTATTTCCTGCTTTATAGTCCATGATTTGTGTATCTAATTGATTCACCCACTGATGTATATATATGTGTACAAGTCTTCAATTGTAAATGATATACAGAGAAAATTATTCTCTCTTAATCACTTTTTTGTGAGGTAAAATCAAGCTTATTATTGAAATCCAACAGTTTAACTCATTTTGTATGCGTATACAAAATTAACTATGAAAAAGTACTCATAGCTAGAGAAGCTTTAAAAACATAAATTTGGTGAAAACTTGCCTTAAATGTTATTGAAAATTATGAAGCTATAAATATAAAGTACGTATTTAAAAAACACTTCCCACTTTAAAAAAATTATCATCTTATTTAATTATAATTAGTAAAACAAGAAATAAAAAAACTTAGATATTTTTATAACTTAAGAAAAAGATCATAAGGATAATTATAATTGTGATATAACTTTAGCTATTGAAGTACTAATTAAGAGTAGGTGATACTCATACAAGACCAGCTACTTAATTTCAAAAAAATAAGCCAAGAAAGTCCAACCAATCGATAAAACAAATATATTCATATTCATATATAGAATTAATCCCAAATAGAATTTGGGTACCATGCAAGTTAATTGCCAACTAAATTTGTACGTCGCTTTAATTTTCTAAAGAAATCGAATACGTGATAATGGAGAGAGGCCACTTCACTTCATTTGTCCCGGAGGAGTCAATGAGGCAAGGTAATACCCGTGCGGCACCCGGTAATATCAAATAACAGGTTTACCCAATTTGCAAATAAAGAACAATAGCACACACAAGAACAGGCAACAAATAATTGAAAGTATATTTGTATTAATCTCAGGTAAATATTGTATAATTGGTGTTTACACGAAAGTAATTCACACGTGCCCTAGGGGAGCAGGTATCGCTAGAGCACTACAAGCTAGTAATAGCAAGCAGCAATAAGGGGCACACGTTGGTAGCTTTACAAGGGACACTCGGTTGTAGGGCACGCCTAAGCACTACCTCTAGGCGACTACCACCTTCCCTGCAAGGTAGATCTTAAGCTTTTATCCTAATCTCAAAAGGAAACATCAAAATGTGAGGCCAATCATACTGACCAAAATTACAAAAATACCCCCAATTACAAAAAAAAAGACATGACGGTGCATGAGACAACATGACCGTGACAGATTCCCCCATTTAATACGACGACACCCCTGTCGGCAGACTGACTAAGTACTTGAGGATCTCTGCTTCATACTGCATTAACGAACTGGCTGGTTCCCAACTGGCTTCAGATTCAGGCAGGCCCTTCCACTTGACTAAATACTCTGACTCGAACTGCTTCTGTGAAGGTCATGGAACTCGACAATCAGCTACAATGTACTCCACCTCCCGATTAGGTTTCCATTTGACATTTGTTGTTGGTTTTGAAGAACTACCATGAACCGGATCCTCTCGATCAACATGACACGGCTTCAAATTACTGGCATGAAACACTGGATGAATGAATTAAATGAGTAATAGAAGTTTGGTGCTACCCTTATTAGAGCTAGACAAAGGGATGTAGATTCAGCTCTATTGCTTTGAAGAAGGAGATGGTATGATTTTCACTGGTAATTGCATGATTTGCATTGGTTATTGCATTGAATTCTATATTGATCATGTGTGGTACTTGTTACTTGAATGCATGAATTTAATTGTGTTAAAAGAGGCATGTTTTATATGAATGCATATATGATCTCATAGTTAAAAATATTCACTAAACTATAGTTGCTCTCCCCTTCTTCTTAACATTTCAGGAATATATTCGATGAGAAAGGGAAAGGCACGTGAAGAGTAGAAGACTCTTCAATTTTCTTTGATGTATGTGTTAAGAAGGTGGATTTGTTAATTTTGTTTATATATATATATATATATATGAGAAGGTTATGTCAAAATTTTTGAAAATTGAGAAATTTGAGGTATTGTAAGACTGACAGAGTATCATATATGTCTATGTATAGCGTATGTGGTATTTTATGTTGGTCGTGATGTCACTCTACGGTGGGGGTCGAGACAATAGTGATCTCTTAAAGAGAGCATAAAAATTAGATTTTGTATAAGAAGATTTCTATATCTCATAAGGAACATACATAGACCGGGGATTTTTTGTTAATTGAACAACCTGATTTGAAATAGAACCAAGTACAAAAATAGGCGATGCATTTAACTTTAAAATTAGGATTGATCTAAGCACATCATAGGTTCAATAATATAAGGTGAACTCGTATTCAATTCTATCTAAACCTAATACGACCTTTAATTGCCTTTCGCTTCATTTTCTATAAGATTATATATTTTGATTTCTCAAGAATGACAGAGAGAAGAGAAACAAAAAAATTATATAACCTTTAATTGTCCTTCCCTTCAGATTATTTATTTGTAGTTTTGAAAATATACATAAAATAGAACCAAAAAAGAGAAAAATATAAGTAAAAGATTATCTTAGTCCAAAGATTTTATATATATTATAAGAGAAGTACTAAAATAATTTAAGATATGTACTTAAATCTGTACTCAAGTTTATGTGACAATACATCATATTACCACACCATGAAAAAGAAAAAAGAAAAAAAAATACCCTCCGCTCATCATACACCACATCAACATGAATATAATTTTGGGTATAATTTTTAGATCATAAAAGCATTTTTCATATTTATTATAATGTGTGATGATATAAATTAAAAAAATAATAATAATCTAAGTACTAATTAGCTGGTGAATACTTTAGTAAGTGCTTAATTTAAAAATCTCGACATGAACACTAATTGAGTTGGGATTGGAGGAATGAAAATCCATATTACGTTATCTTTTAACCATGAAAATAATTAGTAGTTCCACAAACTTGTAAGGGTCGTTCAAAATTTGTCTAAAAATAGGACACTAGGAAAATTGTACTTTATTTAAAGTATTCTTTATGAGGTGATTGTATAATATTTACATAGAAATAATTAATGAGAAACAATAATATATTAATAAGGTTTAATAGATTTCCCCCATGGAAACTTGATTCGGAGTAAAAATATTATGTATTGGTATTATTTCCACACAGCCCTCAAGGAAGGCTTAGGTATGTGTCGAATGAGGTTTTATATTTATTCCAGATAAGTTTATTTTATGGGAGAACTGAATTATCATATGGTAACAAGCTTATAATCTGCTGCAGACACATAAAATATTACAAAGGTTTGAGTGTCGTACATTTTACTTATATTATAGAGGTTTAAATGTCATATATAACATTTTACTTGCATTAAAGTAGATTAGTAAAGGGAAGCTTAAGGAAACGATAGAAATCATTTGGGAAAATATTTAAGGTCACGTATATAGGATAGGCCAGGAAATATTTCAATCAGCAGAATAACCTCCTGGAAAATATACCAGTAAATAAAATAAGGAAAATGCATGCTTTAGAAATATACTTAGTTGACATTGTCCATAAGAGTTATTGGATCGTCTCAAATTATATATCAACACGTAATTTAAGGCAATCCCACAACTCTCATAAACAATGTCAACTAAATGTGTTTGCCAAAGTGTATAAGTCAAGTATTACTTTTCAAATAACTCATGTCGACCACCTTGGCAATGAACACCCCCTTTGCAAGAAAGAAAGAATTTTTTAGGACTTGTTAAAAGAATTGTTGTCTTCAATTCCAAGTCATTGGATCCAAAGAAAACCAGCTGGTACTATGAAGCATGATCCCACTTAAAAGGAAGTTTAACGGCACACGCTACACAATTAATAATCAGATTAAATCCTAAAAAGAACCCTAAAAACATGTGACCCTTCCCTCCATAATCCCCCATTCATGTAACATTTTTCTTGAGTTCCCATCTCTTCCAGCAACAAAATGGGAATTCCAAGAAGCTTGCTTGAAGCAAATAGACTCAGTATGAGTTCTTTCTTTTCAGTATGGATCCTTGAGAACTAGAGCAACATCCAAGCACAAGATATCGGATTCAAGGCCTTCTTGAGTTCATTTTTAGCTGGGTGCCACTCGTATATTAAAACCGTCAGACTAATTCCATGAGGCCTGTGCAATATATTTCCTACGAGTACTTGGAGAAAACGTCGTCCATGATTTCTGACCCTAAACCCTAAAGGCCAGTCCTTAGGAGTGTCTCATTGATCACTACAGATAGGGCTATTGTATAATCTCTTCGCTGACAGGAAATAAAATATGGGAACAAGCAAGAATTCTTGTTGTCTCAATTGCATTCAATCTGAAACTAATAGTAGGAAGAAATAACCTAAAGTTTAGTCTACATTTCCTTGGATGCTATGAAGGTATATTCTGATAAATAACTCGAGGAACTAAAGTAATTTATCCCAAAAAATAAATATTACCACCACAAAATAGTATTTCTGCAGAATAAACACAGATAAAGCATGAAAATTTTGCTGGTATATATAAGTTTCTGCGATTCTGCAGTCCAACTACAATTTGCTGGTATAAAACAGATAAAAACCGTAAAAAAGTATTTCAAATTATGTAAGTTTCTGATTGGAAACTTTTATAATTTGACATGATTCTTCTTTAACTCTTTTTCTTAAGGGAAAAAAATCAAAGTAAATCAAGAATTACATACAGCAACTATAAATATAAAGAAAATATACAGTGCTGGCAGCTTATCACAGTGAATTGCACCTGAGCATTAAATGAGATGGCCAAGATAAACATGTCTAACATCTTATCAAAGGGCCAAAAAATTTCACCTCCTGCTGAAATCTGATGCTGGCTTTGAGTATACATGCAATCTGAGGATATAAAGTGCATGTAACACAGGTGAATGGCTGCGTATAGAATCGAAGGAGCTTCTCTAAACTGCTGCTGGATCCAAGTGATCCGATGTATGAATATTAGAAAAAAGTATTTTCAAATGTTCCAGGTTTATCTTGCTCCGATGTATGAATATCAACTATGCTATAGCCTGATGGGCAATCCATAGTTATGGAATGTCCTGATCACACCATCCCCACCTGCAGTTACAATCACTAGACCCCATGATGATGATAAAGCCATGTCATTTTGACCATGATCATATGCCCAATTCTGATCACAGTCGTGAAGATCACAATTATCATGCTCCGCAACTGGCACAGCCCATAATGGAAGTTTCTCCTCAGGCCAGGTTGCAGATCCCTTTGATCGTTCATCCATGGTGAACCAACCATTTAGACAGAAGCGTTCTGAATCTTTAAGAAGCAAGGAAACACCCTCCAAGTGTTTTGGTGTCTTTAATGAAGATTCAAGGTGGTTTCTACCTAAACCCATCTGCTCTGGTTCCATTTTGGACCAAGGTATTGCAACAGACACGCCTTCAAAGAAAAAATGCTCACAAGAACGAATAGATTTTGTCTGCTTGGGTGATGCACAATGCAAGCCATCATAGTTCCATACATAAACACGGGAGTCCTCTCCCACAGAAACGATATGTCTGCCATTCGAGGTGAATGAAGCAGACGTCTGACTTCCTGACTTCCGCAGACCTGCTCAGTAAGAACAACTGGTAAGGGATACTGGTCCGGAGTTGAAGGAAAAAAAGTTCAAGAGTCTTACCAATCTGAACATCTACAGCACTAAAGCACAAGGCACCTAAACAGTGCCAAAATCTATAACTTTCCACACGCAAGAAAATGAAATATTATGTATTAGGCTTATGATCGTACTAACTATTGCTAAATGTGATTATTTGCATACCAATTACAAGTCAACCTAGCAAATATGCTCATGGGGACATAAGTAAAAACGAGTTTCCAAAATTCCATTTGAATGTATACCCAAAGTGCAAATAGGCCATTTAGAGGAAGGCGGCCATTTATTTGATTGTATTATGACACTGCAGAACTAGTTTTCGAGAAAAAGAGGCAATTTCAAGGCAACATCTCCATTTCTGATTCAAGATGGAGCTCGGGTGGCAAGATCTTAAAAAATTAAGTACTCAACAACATAAGGATCTCCATATGTGAATCTAATAACTGAACTCTAATGTTTGGGATTCGAGACATAGTTCCTCATATACAAATACAGCTAACGCTGTCTCCTTTCCTTTTAGAGGAACAATCAATAAGCTTGGAGTTTTTTTTTTTTTTTTTTCTTTTTGGACGGTAAATATTGAATAAAAAGAAAAGAGAATTGCAGTGTATGGTATAACATATCTGGCATCCATATCTATTAGGTCCCAAGACGGAAGGAGGACAAATTTCACTAGGAAAACAGACTCTCACTCTCATATCTGGCCTATATACCACCTGATTTGTCTCTCACCAATAAGCTTGGACCAAGCAAATCTTACAGATCAAGTAAGATCAAAAATATCACCTAGGGTTTTGTTTATATTCCAGGGGGAAGAAATCTTAGAATTGGTAATCTTCACAAGCACTTCCTAATCCAACTGGACCTCCAATTCCTGAATTTGGAGGGTCTTTACAAGTAACAGACCTATAATCAGAGCAGCAGCTTCAGCCATAAGGAAGAGGATGATGCAAGAGCCGAGAGCAAAACTAGTAACGGGATTACCTTGTTATTTAGAGTTTCTATATTCAAAAACAACTTAATAATACAAGAAGGGCAAAGCACTGTGTTAGATGTTTGTCATCACATGACCATTCATATATAGGACCATGTAATTTCCCCTCTACTTCAATTAAAATCACTCAGGGTCATCCTCTTGCTATTCCCAGAAACCAATATGTTTCTTCTAAGGCATTGAACAAGGATTAAATGCTCCTAACATTATGCAAATTTTAACCTATAGGTGTCAAGTGAAAATAATATCAAAGAAAAGCATGTGCAGAAGATGAAAGATTTGTGGCCTTCAATTTCAAAATCTTAAGGAAACCCAGTTTCTTTTCTTTTGAACATGGAAATTAATGATTCTTTGAACTTTCATTCTCTTAGAATCAAATTGTATCAACAACTCCAAATTCCAGTCCCCATCTATGGATCATATTACACGAAAATTTTCTTTTATGATCCTGAGACAACAAAGATGGCCACCATCATTAAGCAGGCATACATAAAATGAAAAACTGCACCAAGCAATCCTTCATTTTTATATTCACTTGAATACCAGTTAGTTCAATATCAAAGACTGCTTGCTACTACCACATCAATACAACAGAATATTTGCATCTCCACCAAATAAGAAATTAAGAACTGGGAACAGCAAATACAGAAGAAATTTGGAATTCAATATGATTAACAGAACCAGAAAACCAGAATAGTCAGGCAACCTGCACCTCTGTATTTATGAATGACATCAACTCCATCAAAAATGCGAACTTTTGAGTCTGCTGATGTGATCATAACTCTTTGAGAATTTTCTGGGGAAAACTGCAAAGAAAGAAAACATTTAGGCACATAAAGAACACGAAATAGAATTGACATTAGCAAGAATTGAAAGTGGAAGTGAAAAATTCAAGAAACCTGAAAGCCAGTAATCCTGTTAGACGAGGATTTCTTTTTCCCTCGGACAGATATTTGTACATCAAGCAGGGGCTGACTACCTTTTCCACCAAACAAACAAAGTATTAACTTTTGAAAGTTAATCACAAGCAGGATGGATGTTAGCTTTTTATGATATCAGCTACATGATAACAAAGTATGCACAAATTTATACAGTAGGAGATCCATTGTTAAGAGAACTACGCACCTGATACGCCATAGAAGCGGCAATCACCACTAATGGACCCAACAACAAATCCCTGCTGGGAATACACAAAGAAGTCAACTATTGAAGAACAAAAATAAAAAATGACAAAAATAAAGCAGCAAAAAGTAGTATCATAAGTAATTTCAGTTAGAGTAAAACCTGTCCATCCGGCTGGTAACATATTGCAGTTACTATCTCTCTCACGTCTGCCCAATCAACAACTCGACTTCCAGTAACGCTCCAAATTCGAACTTTTCCATCAATGGAGCCACTGATAAAGTATCCATCATCAACAGGGTTGAACTGAATGCATGTCACTGATTCCATTCAAAGAGGGTACACAATTACAGTTAGAAAGAGTCATCAAATTCTGCATTCCAGAAGAAGTATTTGTGGGTCAGGGTAGATGAATTCCAACTATCTAAGATAAATTAAAGCGTTAATCTTTTTTAACAATTACCATAATTTTTGTGGTAGAAAACTTGAATACAGTCATCAAAACCCACTTGCCACAGACGAACAGTTTTATCCTTCGACGATGAAAGCAGACACTGCAAGCAAACATTAAATTCAGTTTCACATGAAAGTCAAAGATTTAGAGCAAATACAATTGTATGAGGAAGATATTCACTTACATTTGACTTCGACCAACAAAGGTCTAAGATATCACTGGTATGGCCATGAAATTCGTGGAGGGGTGATTCTTCAATCTTGAAGACCTTTTGAGGAATGACAACAGAAGCAGGTCTTGAATTTTTTCTTCTGGGAATAAGCTTGATCCCTTTTGCTTTATCAATAAATTCAGAATTACCTTCTGACGAGAAAGATTTGCACGAAGCATCAATCAACGTGACCTGCCAAACACGAACAACACCATCCTCACCACCACTGGCCAGATACTGCCCATCTGGACTAAATTTCATTGTCCAGATAAAGCCCTTGTGAGCTTGAATTTCTTGCCCCATGTAAACTGCACTGAATTCCACACATCTCTTCTTGTTATGTTGAACTTTCATTTTGTTTATCTTGGTTGTTTCACCGTTCTTAGAGATCATATCTGACTTTCGCATCATTCTTTTCTTCAACTTCTTGCACAGAATTCGATTCCACCAACTACAGAGTTTCTTGCCCCGGAGGTGATGATTACTACCATGTTCTTCTTTGGAATTAGCTGAAGCTTCTCTTTCCTCGAGCTGCCGAGCCAAAGGCAAAGATCCATTAGCTGTATTGAACTCATTTACCACCATTGCCTGCCCATTAGATCCACTCCGAGCAAGCTTACCGGCTAATAATCCCATTTCAGCATCTGGGTCCCTTCTAAAATCTGAATTTTCCTCTTCCCCATTACTATACAAATCCAAAGAACTTGAAACGGCACCGCAGGACTCTGTAACCCTTCCTAAATCCGGACACCGGAGTGAACCACCAGAGCATGACATGTCTTCTTCTTTCTGGTGAGTCTCCTCAGCGCAACAACAACCAGATGATTCCAAAGGAACAAACTCGATGAAACCCATTCCCTTTATAAACCTGTCACGGCGTTCCTGGACGCTTCCAGGCTCATTTCTCCAAATCTCGTAATCCAATTCTGAATCATGCCCACTCACAGAACCCTCGGAAGACAGAGAATCACAACTTCGAATGTAATCAACGGAATCAAAGAACACATCTTCTCCTTCATCATTACAATTCAGCATGTTTTTATAATCTTTCTCTTGAAAACAAAATTCCACATCAAAAACCAATTCTCATAAACAGCCACACAAAAACACAAACACCCTTTATTCTTCCTCCTCTTCTTCTTCTTCTGCTTCTTCTTTTATAAGAAGAAAACACCCGTTTAAAGGTCGAAACCAGAAATCATGGAGCAAAACTCCCGCGCAACGTGGCCCAATGGAATGAAGAAGAGCATTTCAACTGAAACAATTACGGGTAAAAAAAACAAGTTTCAGAATGGAATGGCGAGCTACGAGGCACTAATAACACCAAAAGACCCGCAAAAGTTTCCATTCTTTTTCTTCTAAAAAAAATATACCAAAGATAAAAATGAAGGTAGACAGACTACATTCAGAGAATAACCGAAAACCAGCAAGTTGTAAACAGTTAAAAAAAAAGAAAAAATTATACATTTAAATTAACATTACCTCGAATTCCATGTAAAGAAACAGCAACATTCACCATTGTCACCGACTATCAGGTGTGACTGAGGCACCTGTAATTGCTTCTTTATCAGGCCAAATACCACCGTTGAATTACTGGGTATTATAATAACAAACAAAAAAAAAAACCCTAAAATTCTTGGAATCAGGCCCCAAACCAAAGGGTCAGGAAATGGTTTTTGGGGGTTTTTTTTTTTTTTTTAAATTGTTTGTTTTGTTTTTTTAACTTGAGAGAAGGAGAAAATGGCGGAGAAAGGAAAGGGAATGTGGTAAAGAAGAAGCACAAGTTCTAAAACTACGCACCCCAATTTATAAAACAGAATCCGGAAACGAAGGCGGCCTCGAGATCTGGATTTGAAGATTGCAGAAGAAGCAGCGCACGAGCGACAAACACGAGCGGCAACACCAACTCCTCTCTGTAAAATCCAAACCAATCTCTGCAAACAACAACAACAACTAATAAATTTCAGATCAAAATCTCAAAAAAACACTTTTAAAACCTAGAAAAAAGCTTTTTCTTTTTTTAGTTTTTTGTTTTTGGCAGCGGCATTAAAGAGAGGTATTAACAATTCGAGAAGAGAAAACAAAGCAGAGACAGGCTGTTGAGCAAAATAGGAACGGGGCTAGGGTTTAGGTAGATGGCTAGTCTGGGAAACCCTAACCCTAACCCTAAGGTTCCTAACCCTAAAACCCTAACTAGCGAAAGCGATCGTGGCTGAATTGCTGAGCTTTTAACGTTACACAACCGGTGAAATTAGCCATCGTAGAACCGACAAGTGTCGAATAATCTCCGAACCTAGGGTTTCGTTTCGATATGGAGACGACGACACGTTCTGGTTCTTCTGGTACGCTATTATCATCTCTGGCGGCTGCTGCTCCTGCTGCTGTTACTACTACTACTAATCTTTTCTTTTCTTTTTCTTTGCTTCGGTGGTGGCCCCTAGGGTTTCGTGCTGCTGTTGTTTTCCGACATTAAAGATTAGGTTGTTGAGCTTTTGTTTTCCGCTGCAAAACTTTTTTTTTATGAATTTTTCGGAGGAAACACATCTCAATCAACCATCTCCCACACATATTCCTTTCGAATTTCTGCTTATTATTACTGTTATTGTATGCGTTGTACGGATCGAAAATCTTTTAACAATTTCTTGTTACCTTTTCTTGATCGCTGTTTCCGCCATTGATGAAAACATCGATTCTTAGGTTTTCGGTTTTTGGGGAGAAATCAAGCCTATTATTGATCGAATTGCGCCGTTTACTACAACTTCTCAATGCAACATTACCAAATCCACAAACAAAACGAACATCTATCAAATCTCTTCTTCTTCTTCTTCTTCTTCTTCTTCTTCTTCTTCTTCTTCTTCTTCTTCTTCTTCGTCGTCGTCCTCAATTCATCTGTTTGAAACAGAAATTTCGATTCCTCTGCAAATGAAACAGAAGATCTCGAAAATTCGAATTTGAATTCGGATTAATTCTGAAAATATAGGGCTTTTTTTTGTATAGAATTAATTATTTTAGGTAATATTATTGTTGTCGTTTGATTTGGAGGTTAGGATAGGGTAGGGTGGTGGCGATAGCAGAGGAGGGCCGTACGTGTGATCGTGAGGTTTCGGGAATCGAGAAGAGAAGAGTTGTACGAATGAAACATGAGCCATCGGAGACCAAAGAAACGGCTGTGATGTGATTACATAACAATATAAAAGAAGTCATACGGGTTGGTCTGCCAGGGAGCGCACTCGGAAACAAATTGAGGGACGAGGCAAGTTAAGTAACACCTCCAAACGCTGAAAAATCAGTCAACGAAAAAAAAAAAAAAGTCATAACAAAAAATAAATAAAACACACACACACATACTTTCTTATTTTATTATTTGAAGTACATGTATTAATTTTGATAATAATCTTATATGATTTATACAATTAGTGTTTTATAATAAGAAATATAAAAAATATTTTAAAAATATATTTTGTTGACATTATTTTTAAAAATTATTAGATCACTTTGAATCACGTATTAACACATGATTCGAGATTATTCACTGACTGTCAGAGATAATGTCAACTTGAATCACGCATTAACACTTGATTCGAAAGAATTTAACAACTGTCAAAAAAAAAGTCAATAAAGTTTATTTGAAAAATATGTTAGTTAAGCATTACTCTTTTTACATAATTTTTTTTTTCTTTTGCGTTTCCTTACTAAATATCTTAATCTGTTCTGTTTTTTAATACAACTTTATATATAACTTAATTAAAACTATATAGGTTTACTACATAAATTCTCTTCATCTACTCTACTTAATTAAGGGCTAAGTCGACTTAAATACAATTCATATGACTTTTACGAAAAGAAAAAAAAACATTTTATGAGATATATTTGAAAATTTGGTTTTCTTTTCTTTTCTTTTCTTAGGTTAAGTTTTATTTACTTTCTATGGAGAATTTATAATAATGTTTTTTTTTTGGTCAAAAAAAAAAAAAAAAGTTTGAAGCTTACCCTTGTTTCATATATGTTTCTTCAGGAGCATTTAAGTTTTATATTAAGGATTCGTTATTATAACTAACTCCGCTATTTACATTCAAGAGAAGTTGTAGTAATTAATTGAAGGTACAATTGTATTAAATATATCTTAAATACCAACTAAGTCTACTTCTCTTTAGAATTTAAAGTGTTATTAGATTATTATTCTCTTCCATAGAGTAAGTTATTATTAACTGTTAAAAACTATTTTTCAGTTAATTTAAAAAAAAAATGGAATTTCATCTTTCATTATATATCTCTGTATACATTGTACATAGCATGCGATTTCATTAATAGTTGAAGCACAATAGAAAAAAGAACAATACACGCAACAATACATTACTTCTGTGTTAAAGAGGTTTTCAAATTCCAACTCCAAACTTTCAAGGAGCAACTTAAATTGTAATGACAAAGTCCCCCTTTCTAGAAACTATATAATAGAAATAAAAGACTAAAAAATTTAAAATATCCTAATTATCAGAATATGAGAATGAGGATTGAAAACAGATAAATAAAATAGTAAATTTATACTTTTGAGTAGGCCTAACAGAATAAAACGAAAATGTAGACTAAAGTATGGAGTCGTCAAAATCTTAAATTACCATATTACAACTTAATTATGATATTAATACTAATTTTTAAATTAAGAGTAAATAGTTAGGTTATATGATAGTACTCCAAATATTTGCATTATATAAATGCATACATACATACAACATATGTTCTCTGAAGTTTGAATACCACAAACTAGCTTTCAGTAAAAATGTATGCTGCTATCAACCAAGGGTTTGTTCGCTGGTAATAGGAGTAAGTCTTATGGTGGGTTGAGAGGCTCATCACGAGTTTAAACCGCACCAGAACATATTTTGGTTGGAAGAGAAAAACTCGCTAAACGACTGTCGAACTCCTTGAGTCTGAGAGGATTAGTTTCGCTGAAAAAGTTAAGGAGAACACCTCTCAGATGTCGAAAAATTAATCAACCAAAAAAAAAAAAATTAATGCAGCCACTAATATTTCTATCACTTACATATAAATTTAAGATAATGTTTATATAATTTTTGTTTTCATACTACTTTGACAAAACTGTTTCTTACTTATCTATGTAAAAAATACTTTTTATAAACCAAAAATTGGTTGCGTTTGCTATAAAATTCAGATATAATTTTTTATATTAAAAAATTAAAAAATATAAAAATATATTTTTAATTCGTTAAAATCCAAAAAGGGTTTCTCAAAATTTATAAAAAAATAAATTATTTTTAAAAAATGATAAAATATTATTTTTAAAATTTTTACTTTTTAAATGATATTTTATTTTTTAAATCAAGGACTAAATACAGCCTAAGTTGACCCTAACCACTTATCTCCTAACATTCTATGCCATTGTCAAGTACGGTTCTGTAAAAAAAAAAAGTACTATTTAGTTAGAGGGTGGCATATAAAAATAATAAATTCTTACCATAGAATATTCAAACTTGTCTCATATATATGGCCCACCTTTATAAGAATTTTATTAATTTATTTATTTTAATTCTCTTGTGTTGCAGAGTAAATGTTTTACACGCAGAAGATTAGTTTCTACCCAAAAGGAGAAGTACACGTCCAAAAGACAAAAAATTGTTAACAAAAAAAAAAAAAAAAAAAAAAAAAAATTGTGATCGCCCTTTATGTTTTGAAATAAAATATTCATACAGTAAAAAAAAACTATATCAAAAGCATCAAATATTTAAGGCCCTTTCTCTTAAGTCTAAATTACTTCTTTAACATCAACATCTTTTAAACACAATAAAAGTCACACAAATATTGTGGGTTAACTAAGACAAAATAAATAAATAAATAGTATCAGTAGAATTATTTTTTATCAAATAAGCGACTAAATTAAGGGCTTGATACGTTACGTTTGATATTGTTTTTAAATCTGATTTTATGTATTTAAAAACAAAAAATGAAAAAAACTTATTTGGTTCATGTGTATTTAAAAAATATTTTAAAAAAATATTAAGAAAAAGAATTGTTTTTAAAAAACATAAAAAAAATTATTTTTTGAGTTTTTTTTAGTTGATTTAGAATTGACATGACCCACATCAGTTTTTTTCACTTATTTATATGAAATTTTAGAACAATCAAACAAGTTTTCCTTATTTTTTAAATTTCAAAAATATTTTTTGAATACGATACTAAACATGTTTTCAAAAACTATAAATCAATTAAAAATGAAATATGATTTTCATGTTTTAAAAACTATTTTTAAAATTGTACATCAAATGCAGCCGCAACAATTGGGCAGTTTTATGTGAGATTTAATTTATCTCATATTTTTAATAAATAAATAATTTTATAATTTAAGGGATTTAAGTTTCATATTTCATCTAAAATACTCGTAAAATATTCAATTTGAATGAAAATTGAAAATTATAATTAAAGTATATTTGATTCTCTATTTATAGAAGAACATAAGTTACCATCAATATATATATGTGGTAAAAGAATGAAGGGTCAAAGAGAAGTTGTAAACAAAGTTTGGAGTGTGTTAATTGATTTGGAATTAAAGAAACAAGGAAATGACCTCCACATGTATGATAAATGTTTACATATGGTATAAGAGCAATTGAATATTAGAATAGCTAGCTAGTTTTCCTATTTATGTTTTCTAGCGATCGACGATCAGAAAATTTTTGCTTACACTACTAATATCTTGAATCAAATGTTATTAGTTCAAGTGTACTGAAACCAAAGAAATATGAATCCCGGTGCTAAGTTTGTAGGCTGGATTATTTGACAAAAGATGTGTTGGGAAAAATTATGGTTGTAAATCCCAGGATAATTTCCCAAACTAAAAATACAACAAAGATAACACCAAAGATTTTAGCGTGGAAAACCCTCAAAAGATGAGGTAAAAACCACGGGACCCGTAGGCCGCTTTAAGAAACTTCCACTATAAAAATGGGATTACAAACGTCACCTTTCGGTGGATCTCTCACAAATACACAATACCTATGTATCTTCAATTTGTGGATAACACTTCACAAATTGGCTCACACTTTTTCTTCTCAAAGAAACTCTCTTTGAGGCTCTCTAGATCTCTAGAATTAGATCTCTCTGAATATTTGATCTCTCTCAGATGATTTTGAAGAATGAAATTAAGGCTCTATTTATAGAGCTCAAACAGGGGCAATTTTGTAATTACTTTGGTCAGCCCACGTGATTCTTGCTTCCTTCCCCATGAGGTTTTTGCTTGCTGCCCACGAGGATTCCATGCATATGTTGACTGTTGGCTGCTCTTGCTTGGTCGCCCACGTGAAGTCATGCTAGCCACCCCATGCATGAATTCTTGAATATATGATGAGGTGGACCCCATCAAATCTCCCCCTCCACCTCATGTGGAACAAAGCTCTTCCACACCTGCAATTTCTCTATAGATAGCAAGCTTTTCTCTGGTCAGGGACTTCGTCATCATATCTGCCCCGTTGTCATTAGTGTGGATCTTCTCAACTTGCAACAGTTTATTTTCCAGCACATCACGAATCCAATGATACCGCACGTCGATGTGCTTGGACCTTGAATGGAAGGTTGAGTTTTTGCTGAGGTGAATTGCGCTTTGACTGTCGCAATAAAGAACATATTTTTCTTGGTTCTGCTGCAATTCTTGTAGGAACTTTTTCATCCACAAGATCTCCTTACAACCTTCAGTGATTGCAATGTACTCTGCTTCTGTGGTACTTAAGGCAATACACTTCTGTAATCGTGATTGCCATGAGACAGCTTCCCCTGCAAAGGTTATTAGGTACCCGGATATCAACTTTCTCGTATCCACATCGCCAGCCATATCTGAATCTGTAAATCCTTCCAAATACAGATTTATCATTACCAAAACATAAACAATGACTAGAAGTACCTTTAAGATACCTGAGTATCCATTTTACTGCTGTCCAATGTTCCTTTCCAGGATTTGATAGAAATCGGCTCACAACACCAACAGCATGAGCAATGTCTGGTCTGGTGCATACCATAGCGTACATTAGACTGCCAACCACCGATGCATAGGGCACCTTACTTATCTCTGATTTCTCCTCCTCGCTTGAAGGACACTGGCTCGAATTAAGCTTGAAGTGGCTTGCCAGTGAAGAACTAACAGGTTTAGCTTTGCTCATGTTGAATCGCTCTAAGACTTTCTCAATATACTTTTCTTGAGATAGCCAAAGTTTCTTGTTCTTCCTGTCACGAACAATCTTCATGCCAAGGATTTGTTTTGCGGGTCCTAAGTCTTTCATGGCAAAGGACTTGCTCAACTCTTTCTTCAACGT
Organism: Paratinospora sagittata; assembly: GCA_035771175.1. NCBI lineage: Eukaryota > Viridiplantae > Streptophyta > Magnoliopsida > Ranunculales > Menispermaceae > Paratinospora > Paratinospora sagittata. Next base: position 7,609,330 of record JAYMFD010000012.1, on the reverse strand, counting down.
GTTAATCTTGCCAATATCTTGGCCTACAATTAACATATCATCAACATAAAGCAAAAGAATAATAAAATCACCATTAGAGAATTTCTTGATGAAGACGCAGTGATCAGCTGTCGTTCGGTTGTACTCCGTTTGCTCCATGAACGAGTCAAACTTTTTATACCACTGCCTCGGTGCCTGTTTCAAACCATACAGACTCTTCTTCAGCCTGCATACCAGCTTCTCTTTTCTTTTGACTTGGAAACCTTCGGGCTGCTCCATATAGATTTCCTCGTCAAGATCACCATGTAAGAATGCCGTTTTTACATCAAGTTGTTCAACCTCCAGATTAAGACTAGCTGCCAAGCCAAGAACAACTCGGATTGAAGACATTTTTACCACCGGTGAGAAGGTTTCATCGAAGTCAACGCCTTTCTTCTGCCCGAATCCTTTCACAACCAATCTTGCTTTGTATCGAGGTTGCGAGCTACCTTCTTCGCTTTTGATCCTGTACACCCACTTGTTCTTGAGGGCTTTCTTTCCCTGCGGTAATTTCACCCAGTCAAATGTATGATTCTCATGCAGAGATTTCATTTCTTCCTGCATGGCTTTCATCCACTCAGTCTTATGCTTGTCAGTGATAGCTTCGGTATAGATCTCCGGTTCTCCCCCGTCAGTAGCATCACATAGTCGCTAGGAGAATATCTTTGACTTGGTTGTCGCTCTCTGGTGGATCTCCTTGGCTGTGTTTCTGGTTGGACTTGTTCAGGAACTTGTTCTGGTTCTGGTTCTGAACTACTAGCTGGTGGAACATTATCATCAGTATCTGGTGCAGCTTCCTTGTCATCTGAATTTGTTGATGGAGAGACTGGTTCTAGATTAACTGGAAGTTCTTCTGATTGTGGCTTCTCAGGTTTCTGAAAATCCTCGATCGTCTGATCTTCAAGAAACACCACGTCTCTGCTTCTGACAATCTTTTTGTTGACAGGATCCCATAATCTGTAGCCGAATTCTTCATGGGAATATCCCACAAAGATACACTGCTTCGATTTTCCATCCAGCTTGGACCTTTCGTCTCTAGGGATGTGAACAAATGCTCTACAGCCGAATACTTTCAAGAGTTTGTAAGAAACGTCTTTCCCCGTCCAAACTTTTTCTGGTACGTCGTAGTTCAGAGGAACTGATGGAGAAAGGTTGATTAAATCGACTGCAGTTCTCATTGCTTCCCCCCAATAGGAGTTTGGCAGTTTTGCATTTGAGAGCATACATCTGACTCTTTCACAAATGGTTATGTTCATCCTCTCTGCGACACCGTTGTGTTGAGGTGTCTTTGGTACCGATTTTTCCAGCCTGATGCCGAAACTTCTGCAGTACTCCTCGAATGATCCACGATACTCACCGCCATTGTCTGATCGTACACACTTCAAACGTCCGCCAGTTTCTCTCTCAACTTTTACATGAAATTGCTTGAAAACTTCCTGCACTTGATCTTTAGTTTTCAAAGTAAAGGCCCACACTTTTTTAGAGTGATCATCAATAAAAGTCACAAAATAATGAGCACCTCCTAGTGTCTTACAACTCATTGTACAGATATTTGTGTGTATTAAATCTAGAATATTTGCTTTTTTAGATGGTGGGGAACTACGAAATGCAACTCTATGTTGTTTACCCATAATACAATCAACACAAGTACGTAAAGATGTACCTGTCATTCCTGGCAAGTGCTCCTTCTTAGAAAGAATTCTGAGACTCTTTTCACTCATGTGGCCGAGCCGCTTATGCCATAACTCGGTGGGAACTTCTTTCCTCATGGTATTTACTTCTTATTTACACAGCTTGGCTACTGTGTGGTAGAGTGATGCATCTTTCTTGCCTCTAGCTACTACCAAGTTTCCTTTGGTGAGCTTCCATTTTCCTTCACCAAAGTTATTATTGTAGCCATCGTCATCAAGCATTCCAGTGGAGATCAAATTGAGGCGGATATCTGGAACATGCCTCACATCTTTCAAGAGTAACCTGTATCCAAGGTTAGTTTCTAAATAAATATTACCGATGCCGATAATTTTGGATGCATCATCATTTCCCATTCTCACTCGTCCGAAATCACCTTGCGTGTAGGCTGAGAAGAAATCTCGTCGTGAGGTGACATGGTAGGATGCGCCTGAGTCAACTACCCATGTAGAGTCTTGACTTGCAAGGTTGACATAATCAGCATCTCGAACAATGACGACTTCTTCAGTGAGAGTTGCGGTGTCATTTGTTCGGGTTTCTGCTTCTTGATTTCTGGATCGTTCCGCCTTTAACTTTCGACATTCTCGAATGAAATGTCCGGGCTTGCCGCAGTGATGACACTTCTTGTCATGCCACGATCTGGACTTTGAGCGTCCTCTTTGCTGACTTTGGTTACGAGGATTTCTGCTTTTACTCCTTCCGTGTCATTCTTGCTTGCCTTGTTTTTCCATGACAAGTGCTTCAGTTTCAGGAGTATAACCATTGTCTTTTCGTCGAGACTCTTCGTTCAGCATTCTATCTTTTACTATATCCATGGTAAGCTTGCCGCCAGGAGCTGAGTTACTAACTGACACAACTAGAGTGTCCCAACTTTTTGGTAGAGAACTCAGCAACAACAACGCTTGTAGCTCGTCATCTACGATCATCATCATAGAGTTGAGTTGATCTACAATGCCTTGGAACTCACTCATGTGTTCCGATACGCTGCTTCCATCTTTATACTTAAATTGACTAATCGTCGTATGAGATTAGCTTTATTCTGTACGGTTGTCCTCGCATACATTGTCTCCAACTTTTGCCAAAGAACGTAAGCATCGTGTTCATTTGCAAAATTTTGAAAAATGCTCTTGTCGATCCATTGTCTAATTTGAGCAGCACACTTTCTGTTCAGCACGGCCTAGTCAACGTCTGTGCTGGTTGTTTTTGATGTCTTGTCATCTGTTGAAATTGTAGTCACAGCTTCTTCCTTCGGCATTATAATCGGCTTCCACAGATCTTTAATGTATAAAAGATCCTCCATTTTCGGCTTCCAAATTGCATAATTAAATGTAGTCAACCTGATCATATTGTCTGTGTTCATATTGTCTGTGCTCTCCTCCATTTAAATCGTCAATGAACAGGTTTCGCGGAGCTTGACACTTTTCCGACGATGAATTTCCGGTGATGAATAGTATTATGTGAATAGTACTCAATGAATAATACCTTGTGAATAGTACTATATGAATAGTGCCCTTGTGAATAGTACTCTGTGAATAGTACTCTATGAATAGTACTACTATTCTAAATAGTGACTGCCGACAAAATAGTACTGTATACGTGAATAGTAATATATGTATGAACCGTACCTTCGCTGAAAACGACCCAGGCTCTGATACCACTTTGTTGGGAAAAACGATGGTTGTAAAGAAATAAATTCTACAATCCCAGGATAATTTCCCAAACTAAAAATACAACAAAGATAACACCAAAGATTTTAGCGTGGAAAACCCTCCAAAGATGAGGTAAAAACCACGGGACCCGTAGGCCGCTTTAAGAAACTTCCACTATAAAAATGGGATTACAAACGTCACCTTTCGGTGGATCTCTCACAAATACACAATACATATGTATCTTCAATTTGTGGATAATACTTCACAAATTGGCTCACACTTTTTCTTCTCAAAGAAACTCTCTTTGAGGCTCTCTAGATCTCTAGAATTAGATCTCTCTGAATATTTGATCTCTCTCAGATGATTTTGAAGAATGAAATTAAGGCTCTATTTATAGAGCTCAAATAGGGGCAATTTTGTAATTACTTTGGTCAGCCCACGTGATTCTTGCTTCCTTCTCCATGAGGTTTTTGCTTGCTACCCACGAGGATTCCATGCATGTGTTGACTGTTGGCTGCTCTTGCTTGGTCGCCCACGTGAAGTCATGCTAGTCACCTCATGCATGAATTCTTGAATATATGATGAGGTGGACCCCATCAAGATGAATATTACTACTCATTCATAGTATATGAATGGAGTGGTGCAAATGAAATAATAATAATAATAATGATGATGATATATTTTTATGTGTTGAAAAAGTGGAAGTTCAACCCACTCTTCAAAGCCAACCAAGCATTGCTTCTTCCTTTGTTGTTTTGGGGATTAGGACAATATCTCAACTGGATTTCTTCCTTCATCTCTCCTCCATAAAAGCCAAAAGTTGAGCTTGAAATAGTTATATATATATATATATTCCTATTGGTACTATTTATATATATAATAACACAAATCCATTGTATTTTATTGGCAATATTGCCCATTGGAAACTTAGATCATTAATTGTTGATCACCCAAAAGCCTTTAATTGGAAATTCTTCAAAACCACAATCCAATAGATTCATTACCCTTCTGATTGTGATGTTGGAATTTTTTTTATATATCTTTTACTATATTTATGTATATATATATATTTATTAATTAATATTAGTTTTTAATAAATAAAAAATAAATTTAAATATATTATTGTTGTTGTAATACATATTTGATGTATATATATATATATATATATAGTTGTGATTTATGTGAAAATAAAAATAAAAAGAAATGAGTGTAATAAACTAGCTACTTTTATATTATAAAATTAGTGAATTTTCTGATTCAATCTTCTTATCTAACTTTACACCAAACTGCAAAAGATTGAGAGAACCATTAATATTATATCATAATATTATAAACATTTGTATATCTTACAGGTGGCAAATGGAAATTTTGATTTGGTGTTGATGGTATTGAATGGCCAGTGGGTCAAGTCAATACAGAGAATATATAAACATTTTTTTTTCCATATCACTTTTTGCATACAAATTTCAAGGCTACACACAACAGAACCTACACATTTTTTTTTATTCAATCAACCCATGTCCCACCACATGCATTTTTGACATATCTTAAACACTATATATATATATATATATACTCTGAATTTCCAACCTTATTGACTTGTGAGTCACACTCTTCTCAGTACCTATCTCATCCCATAAAGTGGCCCATATGACAAAACACTTCCAACCATTTTAATTAATTAAATTTTTTTTCTCACTATATATATATATATATTGTTCCTGCCAGACAATCTCTTGGTGATGAAGATCTCATTATATATATATATGATAAATGAATGAAAATAAAAAACCCATGATTAGTGACAAAAATCTGAAGATCCACAATATTATAATTTACCAATTAAAATCCATTAAACAAGATCAAGAATAATAGTAATATATGGGATATTGATATCGCCAATTCGTGTGAACCATAATCCATCCACATACTATATAATTAGAGACCAACCATGTCTGAAAGATCATAACTAATTTATTAATCAAGACTTAATAACCCTAATCGTGCTATCAAGATATGCAACAGATCTCTTCTTGATTGTGTGAGGATCATGAAATTGGCCTCTACTACTGGTGGTTGCCCATTTATTATATCTTTGTGAACCAATTTCTTTTCTTTCTCCTTTTTGGTATAAATATATCTCCAATGTGTATTATTGTCTTTGAAGCCTTTGAATTGTCCTAAACTCATGTATATTGGACAGTTTAAGGAACCCAGCTAGTGTAAGAGTATACTAATTGAATTTTAATAGCACTACCCTATTTGGAGGGGTGTTATTCATACATAATTTTTGTCACTTAATATAATTGATGCTCTCAATCATGCATTAGTAAACAAAATTTACTACCATATTCCAACATTTATCAAAGGGCTCTGTGCTAAATATATTTGGTGAGAAAATTATATGTAATATTTATCATTTCTTTATATTTTTGCTACAAGAAATTAATGATTGGTGAGAAAGCTTAGTATAGAAAAATCCCAACTCCTTTTTCATCTCTCAAGAACAGGAGAGGAAGTACTTTCTTTTAACAACTTAATAAGGGTCTAGTTGTGACCTACATTCTCCAAGGCAGAATGTCCCAAAGTCAATATCTTATAGGGCACTGTGGAATTCATCAAATGTGAAAAGAGAAGTAAAAGAGAACCATAAAGAAGATTATGGTATCATGGAAGCCATTGACTGATCATGAACTTGTCCTTTTTCTCTTTTTTTGCATTTTAGGTGTAGAAAGGCGTTGGCAATAGTGTGGGGGCCTATTTAAAAGATACTACCATCTAATATTGATCTTCATATCTAATGACAAGGAAGGAAAATCTCTCTACAACATAGTTGTGAAGAGATTTGCTATCAAAAGATGGTTTTTAAAGACCAACCAATCAATGCTTCAACAACCCCCTGATTTTACAAACATTCTGTTACACTAATTTGAACATTTGTGTAGGGGCGTTCATCCCACCGCCTAATCTGATTAATCCGACCAACCAGATTCTTTTAGGTCGGGTTGGATTAGGTTTATATATATACCTAATCTGATTAATCCGACCAATCAGATTCTTTTAGGTCGGGTTGGATTAGGTTTATATATATATATATATATACTCAAATTCGATTAGGTTGGGTTTAAAAATTTATAACTCGATCATATATGGATTGGGTCAAGATTTTATATAATTAATTCGAACCAACTCAAACTAATAAAAAATAATAGTTATTACTCTATTTATTATTTTTGGCATAAACACTTACGATGATTAAATTAATCAAAAATTTGTAATGTAAATATTATGAAAGAAATCATTTTAATAATTATCATAATATTTACATTTAACTTAAAAATAATTTTATTAAATGTTATTTAAAATCCATAAGTATATTAAATAAATTATGTAATTTTATAATAATTATATTACTAGACTAACCAAATCCAAACTAACTGAAAGCTATTGTGTTGGGTTTAAGGGGTTTATTAGGTTGGGTTGGATTTTTTTTTTTTTTTTTTTTTTATCGAAACTCAACTTAACCTAACCAAACCCACAACCACCCTTACATTTACATTTAGGTCTCTCTAAAATGGTTCAATAGGGTGCCCTTGACTCATAGTTTTCTACTTTTTTAATGCACCGGGATGAGCTTTTTCCCCTCAAGATCCAGCGTCAAGTCTTTAGTAAATTATATATCGCCATATTCCTTAATACATGATGATATAAGAAGTGTATGCATGGTGCTATAAAAAAGTAAATTGATAACTTGAATAAGTTTTATATGTTTTTTTTTTAAGTTTCATATGTGAAACATAGTTTGTTTGGGAGCTAAGAAAATGAGAATCCTCTTAGAAAAATTAGTGATTTCTTGAAAAATTACAATTTCTAATGTTTGTTTGCTAAGAAAGCTTGGAAAAACATTTTCTCAGGCCTCCTTTTTATCAGCATAATTTTCTCAAATTTGGGGGGCGAAAAAAAATTCATGAGAAAATATCTTTTATATATAATTTTTTTTACAATTATTGTCATGTTCAATAAAATAATCATAATATTAGGTCGGGAGAGTGCCCCCACAACTCTTACTTCAAAAATTAATAATAAAAAAATAAAAATTCTCAAGAGGATTTTTTCTAAAAAAAATTTTCTCACTTACAAAAATAGTAAAATGTACCCTTCTAATGAGCTTGTTTGGGCCCGTGTAAAATCTAAACAAGAAAAGATGCTTGGGCCTGTTAATTATTTGGGCTCATGGGTCAATCCAAATAAGAAATGCTTCTCGGCCTGCTAATTTAACCATAGGCGGCTTTTAGGCTAGAAAGCTTGGCCCCGCGCCCATCCGAATTACCCATAAAAAACTAGAGCAGCTAATTAAAGGTGCAACAATATGTACCAATAAAAAAAAAACACTTGCTATATATATATATATTTAGAAGAAATAATATTAATTGTTAGTTGTATAATCAATTTCATCACCATAATGCACTTTTGAGGAGAAATTAGGCTTGTTATTGACCCATTAATCTCTCTCAACTCCTAAGATAAGGGGTGGCAAGAATTAATAAGTTCTAAACCCTAAATCCTAAACTCTATATTGACAAAACACTTGTTATATTCACTTAATAAGTTTTTAATGAAGATATATAATAAATGGATAGAGTGAGTATTTTTGGTAGATATAAATAGAAGCTTCCCTCAATTAATTTCATGGTTTTTACTGGATCTCTTTAGATATTTTTGAGATTGCAATACTAAACTAGGCTTTTGGGTATCTACCATTTATAGACCTCTAGCTTCTTTTCACTTCATGTTTGATAGATCAACAACTCACAGAACTAGAGGAGAAATGACACGTAGCTATGGAGAGAGTCCGGTCATAATTTAGAGTTCATAAATAATATTGTAATTAATGCTATAATTCATGTAAAAAAAGAAATAAAAAAAAATTCAAAAACTAAATATTGTCTCCATGCTCTTTAATAAAAGACTTATAGTGGGTCACACCATTCATTCCTTACGAATTGCATGCTCATCAACTTGTTTACCAATTGCAGATAAGATTCATTCAATCATCCCAGAGTTTCAAAACATTCTTTTCAGATGACTTTTTAACAAACTTTCTCTCTACTTGTTTTCTTTCCTTATCTTTTGATCATAAATTGTGTGGATAAAGGCTTCCTTTCAATCCTAGAATTAGATTGCTTAAAAAGTGGTCCCACGTTTTTTTTTTTTTTTTTTTTGAGTTTAAGTATTCATAAAGCTATAAAATTAATTCCTCACAAATCTTGCAAGTCCTACAAATTTCAAAAATGTGAATGAGCTAAAAATAAAAAAAGAATATAGACTTTATAAAATATCCCAGTTTGCCTAGTTTTTGTGTATATGTATGTTCTAAAATAAACTCTAGCTGCAACCCATATCTGAATATAATATTTGTAATTTACTAATAATGGTTGTATCAGTTTGGAAATTGAAAATTATAGATATAACAAAAAATTATGTTAAATTGTTGAAAATGGAGACTTAAAATAAGATTGTTGGATATGAGACTTGAAATACGTACTGATAATACGCTTTCCTTAAAGCGATGTTTGCCCCCACTCTAGTGGAGTTGCTTATGTTATTCTAAGTGGTTCATCACTTAGCAAGTCTCTAAGTATACTTGATGAAGTATATTTTGATGATCATAAACGAAATCTTTTTCGGTGCAGCACCTCAGGAAAGCAAAAAACTAAAAAATTATTTGATCAAGGAACTTAAGGTCATCAGACGTTCAAGATCGTTTCAATCAAAGGACTTCAAAGATCATATCTTGATTTCAAGATCACATCACGAACGATTCGATCAAGCTTCAAGATCACATCTTTCGATCAACGTTCAAGACATTCAACTCAAGCTCGAAGTTCATTGAAGATCTCATAATGAAGGGTTGAATTTAAGGATTATGAGAAAATGAGAAATACACAGTATTTAAGGTATATCTTTTTCTAATTGATATTGCTCAAACGTTTTCCAAAACCATACACGATTCACTTACATATTTGCATGTTTTGATCATACACTTTACGGTATTTCAAATGATTTAATTTTTTATGTTTAATTTAAAATTTACCGAGTTTTTATTCGCACTCATCGTATTTTTAATCACGAGTCAAAACTGTGTTTCCAGAGTCTTTTAGGATGCTAATGAGTCAACAACGCTCTCATAAAGTTGATAAGTCAGGAGGCTGATGATTCATTAGGACGCTGATAACATTCAAAGGTTGAATTGAATTGATTCATCAGGACGCTAACTTGTTAGTAGCTGCCTCCCTATTAGTCAACCTCTGAAGTTGTTAGGACGCTGGCTCAGCATCAGCTTACTGAAAGGTTTCTAAGTTCTTCAGAGATTTTATCTTTGAGAACGCTAATAGTTATAAGTTGGATAAACTATCAGGACGCTACCTGGATAGGAGCGCCCTCACCTTTGGGAATCAACTTAATAACTTTTAGGACATTGATTGTCATTCAACACACTTAGTATTGTTTTTCAAAATTTTCAAATGTTAGAACGCTTACATATGTGTAGCGCCCTCGTGTTGTGTTTTATGTTTTAAAAGGTAGGACGCTTATTAGGAATAGTAGCGCCCTCATGCACTTAATTGTTTTAAGTTAAAACAGGACGCTAACTGTATATTAGTGCCCTCAGGGTTAAGTCACTTTTATCACAAAGAAAGTCAAGACGCTTACCAGTCAGTAGCGCCCTCACTTCATTGTTCAACAGGACGCTTATACATAATGAGCGCCCTCAAGGAACAAAACGACAAAGTTGATATTATGCGTCAGGACGCTAATTCAACAACCGTCACTGTTCTAACAAATACAATATATCAGTCTACTGTGTCAGAACGAATCTTTGCACAAAGTCCTTTTCAAATTTAATAGAGATCTTCTCTGATACATAAATTAAGTTTTTCTAAAACTTTCCTTTTTCATAAAATCTGAAAAAAATCAGAATGTTAGCGAAAACTGCAGTTGTCATTTCATATAACATTCTAGTCGTTGTGTGTAAACGTTCACACTGTATTTGAATTTTAAATGTCTAACGACTATTGTCTACCAGGTCTATAAATATCAACAATTTGAATCAAACAACTTGGCGATAATTTTATTATGCCAAAAACTTTTTGAATGTTAATCATTTTCAAAATGTTTTCAACTGTTATAGTTTACAAAGTAACTTGGCGATAATCTATTTTGATCTGGTTTCTACTCAAATTCTCAGCCTGGATTTATACTTAACTTTAATCATGCTGATGAAGGAATTTGAGAAATAGTTCATGAGAAATATAGTTGTACTTGATTTCATATCTTAAGTATTGCATTGAACTATATCAATAGTTGTGCTAACTATTGAACACTGAACCAGAAGGTTTCACGCTTATATACTATATCTATTTTGAAAATTGTTTGTATCTACGATTTACACTGGTCATGCATTTTCTGCGTCAATGTTTAATTGGTATCATAATACTTTCGAAGAGCACTTAATTGATTTGCATATCATTCACGCTTTTCGAAACTGTACTTGAACAATACCGAACATTGAAAGGTAAATGACTGTAAGTGTATTTCCTCTTAGCATTACGTATCGTAATTTATACATCTTTGTAATGATATGCACATGAACTTAATTGTAAAGTGTTCTACTCAATTAGAACCAACATTATTATCTTGTGTTGTAATGTTGGTCTGTTTCTGGATTGAAACAACCAGGATAAATGAATGTAGTTCACTTAATGATTTTAGGATTGAAATCATGTTGAGGTTCATCCTCACCTGCAAGTAGGATAACGATTGTTCCTCATCCCGTAAAAGGATCATGGTTCTTCCTCAACCAGTAAAAGGAAAGGCGTGTCCTTAACTTGTAAAATAATAGGTTATCTCTGAACCTGTAAAAGAGAAACGGTTCTTCCTTATCCCATAAAAGGAACATGGGTTTTTCCTCATCCCGGAAAAAGAAAATAATGTTCATCCTTAGCCCGTAAAAGGATAGGTTTGCCTTGAACCTGAAAAAGAGCAGTTGTAACGATTTTTTTTTCACCAGTAAGAGAATCGGTTAGTAGATTGAGAAAATCCTAATAGGGAGATTAGGTAGTGAACGTAAGGCTTGGCCGAACCTCTATAAATTCTAGTGTGTTTTAAGTTATGCATTTTACTTTACGGTTAGTATATGCATTCAGTTCCAATGTATCAATGTATATCACTAAGTCATTGAAAAAGTTTAAAATTGACCATCACACCTAATTCACCCCCCTCTTAGGTGCACCAACAGCTTATAGGGAGTTAATCTTGCAAATAGCTTTTAGGATATGACAAGCCTTTTTTAGAGAATTTGCACTAAAACATAAGTGAAAAAAACTCAAGGAATTAAACATAGTATATATTTTTTTTCTTAAAAAAAAAAACTCAAGAAATGATTGCTTTTATCGACACATTGGCATCTCTTGAACTAAACAACATAAACAATTATGTCTTATCCAAGAGGTGTGTTGATTCCAAAAAACACATCCTTTTCTTTCTTCTTTTTTTTTTAAAAAAAAAAAATTGATAACTGTTATAACAATTTCTCTATTTTTTTTTCTTTACACTTGAACATTTTTCCAACAATCCCCCACTTGTTCAACTATTAAAAAATAAAAATCAATAAAGAGAGTGGTTTTTTATTAATATAATAAGGTATCTTTCGATTTGAACTTTACCTTACTATATGTACCACAAGTTATTGTTGAAATTCCAAGTAGCACAAAAGGCTTTGAACTTGTTATTCCTAAAGACAGAACCGGTGATACATATACACATAACAAACTCTTGTGTTCTTCAATTCCACACCATACTCGCTTAGCACTATTATGGCCATGTGCTCATCCTAATTCATGAACTTTTCAAAGAGAAAACTCAAACTCTCCTTGAGACGGCACCATCTCAAAGTTCACATAGGTAAAATTCTTCTAGTATCTTTGTTACATTAGAGATACTTGTCTCACATAGACTGAACTTCATTAAGAGTTTAATTACTCAACCCTTGTACTATAACAAACACCAACACTTTATATCTTAGATAGGGCTTACGTATAAGTGTTGGTAATTCTCCATTTATCAATAACTTGTTTTTCCTTTTGAACCTAATAACTAGTAGTTACCTAGTTTTAGGTTGGGTTGCCATTATTGATAAATTATTTAATTAAGGAGTTTTAGCCCCCATCTCTTTTGATGTTGATTTCACTAAGTCTCTGGCCAAAGGCTTAGTAATTGGATCCACTAAATTCTCACATGATTTTACAAAAGTAAGGGAGATAATTCCATCTTTAATTAGCTTCCTTACACAATCACGTCTTAGACTAATATGTCTAGACTTTCCATTGTATACTTCACTGTATGCTCTTGCTAGAGTGTCTTGATTATCACAATGTATAGATATAGAAGACATGTTCTTTGATATCAAAGGAATTTCTAAAAGAAAATCCCTAAGCCACTCAGCCTCTTTCCCAGTTTATACCAAAGCAACAAACTTAGATTCCATTGTTGAGTGTGTAATTAAAGTTTGTTTCTTAGATTTCCAAGATATAGCTCCTCCACCTAAAGTAAACACCCAACCAGTAGTAGACTTGTTGTCTCCTACACTTGATATCCAACTAGCGTCGGTATATCCTTTTATGATAACAGGGAATTTAGAGTATTGTAGACCAAGATTCTTGGTTTTTTTAAGATAACCAAGAACCCTCTCTATGGCCTTCCAATGCTTATAACTCAGGTTGCTAGTAAATCTACTTAATTTGCTAATAGCAAATGCTATATATGTTCAGTCTTGTGCACTGAACAACATACATAAAACTACCAATGACACTTGCATACTCAATTTGAGCCACAACTCTTCCCTCATTTTTAAAAAGCTCGATACTTGGATCAAATGGGGTACTAACTTCTTTAATAGTTAAGTGATTAAACTTGTTCAACGCTTTCTCTATGTAATGAGTTTGACTCAAAACATAACCCCTACTATCTTTAGTCACTTTATTACCTAGAATAGTGTCTACTTGTCCAAGATCTTTCATTTTGAATGTGGAAGATAGAAACCTCTTAGTTTTTGTGACACCTCTCATGTTATTGCTAGCCATTAGCATATCATCAACATATAAACAAATAAATATCACATACTTATCACACACCTTTGTATAAAAACATTTATCAACAGTGTTATGAACAAAACCATTTGAAAGAATAGCGAAATCAAACTTTTCATGCCACTGTTTGGGTGCTTGTTTCAAACCATATAATGATTTAACAAGCTTACACACTTTATGTTCATTTCTAGGTAAAACAAAACCTTCTGGTTGTTCCATGTAAACCTCCTCATCGAGATCTCCATTTAAGAATGCAGTTTTAACATCCATTTGATGAACATAAAGATCATGGATTGATGCTAAAGCAAATAAAATTCTAATAGAAGTTAATCTTGCTACTGGAGTGTATGTGTCAAAATAATCAATTCCTTCATTTTGTCGAAATCCCTTAGCTACTAATCTAGCTTTAAAAGTAAGAAGAGTTCCATCAGTATGGTACGTCCTTCTAAACACCCATTTACAACCAATGGGTTTAGAACCAAGGGGTAAATCAACAAGTTCCCAAGTGTGGTTTGATATAATAAAGTCCATTTCATCATGAACAACATCTTTCCTGAAAGTAGCATATCTAGAAGACATTGCTTCTTTATAAGTTTTAGGATTATCTTCAACTAAAAGAATGATAGGAGTTGTTCTCATGACTTTCTTCCTATTTCCTTCTACAAGGTAAAAAGAAATAAGTTGAGAATCAATCTCGTCATGTCCTAATTCTTTTACTTTCCGTACTCTTTTGCTTTTACGAGGTTCACTAGGTTGTTGATCTATAACCTTAGGAGAAGTCTCCTTTTGTGATCCTCCACCAGTAGGAGTTTCTATTTTAGAATCTCCATTATTAGGAGTTTGAGATTTATTTCTCGAAATAAATAAATTCTCAAAAAATTTCGCATCTTTGGACTCTATTATTACATTAGATTCTAAGTTTAAAAGTCTATATGCTTTGTTGTTTGTGGCATAACCTGCGAAAGCACATCTTATCCCTCTTGGACCCAACTTGGTCCTTTTGGGATCATTATTCTTGCAATATGCAATATGTTCCCACACTTTGAAATACCCTATGTTGGGCTTTCTTCCTTTCCATAATTTATATGGAGAAATTTGATTCTTTTTCAAAGGAATTTTGTTGAGAATATGACAAGCAGCAAAAAGAGCTTCACCCCACAAATTATATGCCAATTCAGAATATAATAACATTGCATTAATCATTTCAAGAAAAGTGTTATTCTTTCTTTCAACCAAACCATTTTGTTCAGGTATGCGTGGTGGGGAACACTCATGAATAATACCATGTTCTTCACAAAATACATTAAAATTATTTGGAAAATATTCTCCCCCTCTATCACTTCTAAGAACTCTAATTTTCCTTCTCAATTGATTTTCTACTTCAGCTTTATAAACTTTAAATACTTTAAAAGCTTCATCTTTATGTTTCAATAAATAAACATAAGTAAATCTTGAACAATCATCTATATAAGTGATAAAATATCTATTACCACCTCTAGTTAACATGCCATTTAACTCACATATATCTCTATGTACAAGATCTAATAATTTAGAATTTCTTTCAACACTATGAAACAATTTTTTTACCATCTTTGATTTAACACATATTTCACATTTTTCAAATTTATCAACATTATCACAGGATATTAATCCACATTTAATCATTCTCTTCTTAGTGCTAATTCTTATATGTGCTAATCTACCATGCCATAATGAAATAGAGTCAATCATATAAGCAGAAGCGTCAATTTATTTATTTATTAATAGCATTATCAGTAATACATAACTTGACCATTCCCTCACAAGAATAGCCTTTCCTAACAAAGATACCATTATGAGAAAAAATCAATTTTCCCGCTTCATACACAGATTTTATTGCAGGTTTTCCCAAGAGATCCCCACTAACTAAATTCCTATTCATATCAGGGACATGAAGTACATTGACTAAAACAACTTTTTTTCCAGAAGTGAAGAAAAGTTCTACTGTTCCTTTGACAAGCACTTTGGAGCGTCTTTCATTCCCCATTTGAATCTCTTGTCTATCATTTACTTCAAGATAAGTTTTAAACAATGACTTATCATAGCAAACATGAATTGTGGCACATGTATCATACCACCACCAGGAACTTTTCCTTGGACTACATTGATTTCACTCACAACAATAATAATATCTTCACTGTCCTTTATGGAATTCACTTTTGCCTCTTGGTTTGGATTTTTCTTAAACCTGTAATCACGAGCATAATGCCCAGATTTTCCACAGACAAAGCATGCTCCCTTGGTTGTCTTTTGATTCTTGTTTTGCGTCTTCTTGAATTTCCCTTGATATTTTTTAGGACCTAGGAAATTTTCTTTATTTTGGTTACCTTTATTGGTTTGTGAGGGCTTACTCACTACATTGGCATGAGAAGTGCCTCCATAAGAATTTTCATTCTTATCTCTTCCCTCGATTCATCTTTGATTCAAATGTGTTTTTGAATATTCTCCAAAGAAAAATCTTCAGAATTATGAAGTAACTTTTTTTCTGTAACTTTTCCAAGAAGATGATAATTTTGCTATAATAGCACCAACTTGGAAAGATTTAGGAAGTTCAATCTTCACAGCCCTTAGTTTGTTGACAATGACTTGCAATTCATGTACTTGAGGCAAAACAAGTTTATCATCAAGCATCTTGAAATCAAAAATTTCTTTGTACCTTCCTCTTCAGCCTTGTACTTAAATTCTAGTGCATTCCAAATGTCCTTTGTAGATGGATTACCAGTGTAAAGATCATAAAAACGATCTGACAGAGCATTCAGAATATGACCACGGCAAATGAGTTCATCTTCTTGCCGCTTCTTGTGTTCTGCCTTTAGTTCTTCAGTGTTCTTGTCAGAAGGTTCTGAAATTGCTTCAAGTTCAGGATCAAGAACATAAAAAATCTTCAAGGTTGTCAACAGAAACTTCAGTTTGTCTTGCCATCAAGTGAAATTTGTGACATCAAAACGATCCAGACGAATAAGATCTTGGTTCATCACTTTAATAATAGTGTTTGCAGTATCGTTCTCCATAGCCAAAAATATCGCTTTAAGATTGTTGGATATGAGACTTGAAACACGTACTGATAATACTCTTTCCTTAAAGCGATATTTGCCCCTACTCTAGTAGAGTTGCTTATAGGGAATTAATCTTGGAAATAGCTTCAAGGATATGACAAGCCTTTTTGACAGAATTTACACTAAAACAACAATGAAAAAAACTCAAGGAATTAAACATAGTATATATTGTTTTTCTTAAAAAAAAACTCAAGAAATGATTGCTTTTATCGACGCATTGGCATCTCTTGAATGAAACAACATAACTGTTAAATAATTGTCTTATCCAAGAGGTGTATTGATTCCAAAAAACACATCCTTTTCTTTCAACTTTTTTTTTTTAAAAAAAAAATTGATAACTATTATAACAGTTACTCTATTTTTTCTTTCTTTACACTTGAACAATTTTCCAACATAAATAATATGAAAATACATTGGAATAGTATAAGAAAAGTGATGTTGTGAGAAATTGGTAAGAAGTAAGAAAACCGGGATCTTCATTGATAAATTCTGCAATTATAAGGTTGTGATGATGAGTACTCCGTCAGAAAAATGTATTCAAAATCAAGTCATATTTCAATTTCACAGTCAATATTGTTCAGAAATGCAAATTCAATAGATCAAATGCATAACTTTCAAAAAGAAAGTACCTTGTGCGAAGAAATTTTATGACTCAATAGAGCTATTATTTTAAAATATTACAACCTCCAATTGTCGAGTTTTCTTTAGTTCTTCATTTTGATTTTGATTTTTTTAAAGAAGGTTGATATTTGATGGGTTAGAGAATAACTGAGACTCCAGTAGTTAGGCATATCCGCATAATGGTAAGGGCTTTAGGAATACTTAAAATCTCAACCTCATAAAGAGATGGAAGAGGTGTAGATTACTAATTATTATGTGTAAATTGTTGATGATAGCTTGATGTGCATTATTGGACTCTTCTTTGATAGCTATAACTTTTAGGTTGAATGGTTTCTAATATGATATTAGAGCCTTGATTTTGTAGGAGGTCTTGAGTCCAAGTCTCGTTATTGACATTTGTATGTTCTCAATTTGCATAATTAATATTTCTCTTTCTCTATTTCTCTTCTAGCTCTTCACATACAGGATGAGGCTGCACGTGAGAGGGAGTGTTGATGATAGCTTGATATACATTGTTGAGCCTTTATTTGATAGCTATAGCTTTTAGGTTGAGCGATTTATAACATAAGTCTTCTACGATTTGTTAAAGACAACTTTCACTCAATTATGTTGCACCACACTATTGAGGGTATGGTTCATTAAACTTAATAAAATTTTTTTAAAGGGATATGCTTTGGAGACTGTAAAAATGTTTGGATACCAATGTCCTTTAAATTAACACAGAGCTGCATGTATTGGGTGACTCCATTGTTGATCTAGGGGACTATTTTTTTAGCAAACTTTCTGAGTGTACTCTTAAGTCTCTTTACCTTTTATAAAAACTTAAAAAATATTAATTAAGTTTGGTAACTCTAATTCTAACCTCTAATTTCTCTAAACTCTAATTAAAATAGAAGTTGGACAAAATTAGAGCGTTTGGTAATTATTTGTCACCCTCTAAATAAAATAGAGGGTGACAAATAGTAGAGGTTAAACCTCTAAAATAAAAAGCAAAAAAAGTTTATTTTTTCTTGTAGAGGTTTATCCTTTATTTGTAGTAGAGGTTGATTCAACTATATTAGAAATAATTTGTAACATACCAAATTTGTATTAATCATTATATAGAATAATTAGTCACACTTATAGAATAATTTGTCACAACTTAAATTTAGTATAAGTGATAATTAATACAAAATAATTTTTAATTTAACCAAATATAGTATATGATTACAATATAATAATTAATTTCTATTTTTAATTTTTTAAAATAAGAGGTTGGAGTATTTTTGTTACCAAACAATACTTTTAAAATAAGCTCTAATAAAAGTAGAGGTAAATAAAGTAGAGCTAATTGTTTTAGAGCTAAAAATTATAGAGCTTAAAAATATAGAGTTACCAAACACTGGCCTAATTTTTATATATATTTTACCCCTCAAATTAACATTTATACCTAGATTTTATTTCCTCTCTTATCCTTGCTTCTTCTACTCTTTATCTTATCTTTTATGCCTATATCTCATTCTTTTCCTCCATCCCTATTTCCTTAGTCAACACAAGATTCTGAGCAAGGTGTATTCTACGCCTACGCCTCTCTTACCTTGTTATTTATCTTATTAAAGTCATCTCCTTTCTCTATGTCCCTTTATGCATTAAGACATTTGACTTCATGTCTTAATCTCTTTGACCATTAAATACTACTTTACTCTTTTCTTTTCACAAATTAAATATTATTTACATTAACATCTCATAAATCAAAAATCAGAAAAATAAAATAAAATAAAATAAATCATTTGTTATTTCTTGCACAACAAAGCAAGAAAAACAAGTTTTTTATAAAAAAATTTATATACTTGCATAGTTAAAACCCTTCGAATATTTTCCCCCTCGTATCAATCATCTAAGAAAATCTTGAGCATTTTGGGGAGTATATTTACTATAAGAGAAAAAATAACCAACTTTTTCAATGGCTGACGATGATAGTCCCTCACAATGGTAAAGTGGTTTTCAACCCTTTTGAATTTTTACATTATCTCATTGGCCTTTTGAATTATGATAGAAGTAGAACAATGTATATAAAAATATATATTTATATTTTTTAATTAAATTTTTTATCTTGTATAATAAATTATTTTTATAAAAAAATATGTTCATTGAACTAACTCATGCACAAGTTTTTAAAGTGTTACAATTATAAGTTTTTATTTCAAAATAATGAATTTGGCCATGTTTTCACAAAGAAAGTAAAGTTTTAAAATGGCATTAGATAACAATATTTCATTCATACAAGCATCATTTTGCCTTAATCTCTTATCTTTTTGTTTTAAAATAGTTTTATCGAATTAGTTTGATCGTTATAACTTTGAACAATATTAAAGAACTTAAAATATAATATAAATTACATATTTAACATGTGCGAAGCACGTGGCCAAACTAATATATATATATATATATATATATATATATATATATATATATATATATATATATGTGTGTGTGTGTGTGTCTATATATATAAAAAAATGCTATGGAGATTGAAATTAACACATAATTTACTACAAATCTTATTTGTCAAGGTTCTATATCATATTTATAGCTTTCTTGAAAAATGTGTTATATTGATGAATTAATATTAAAATTTGATGTGGCATTAATTTGTAGCAATTAGTGTATTAATTTCAATCCATCTAGCATCGGTTATATATATATATATATATATATATATATATATATATATATATGTGTGTGAGAGAGAGAGAGAGGTATAATATGAATCTGCCCGGGAATCTATCAATTAGAAAGAGTTGATCCCCTTAGGTATTACTCCTTAGTTAATTGTCATCTTAATTTAATCTATAAATAGATCATGAATCATGCAATGGCGGAATTAAAAAAAAAGTTATTTGGATCAAGGAGATTCAACAAATCTTTAAAAAAAAATGTCAAAATGTATTAAAAAACATGCTGCCAAACATTTCTCTTAAAAAAAAAAAATATGGGCCGGAGTGGCTGGCATCGCGTGGAATCCACACTCCTCTCTATTTTCTATTATCACTTTCACAATAACACATTATCGCTAGCTGTCTCAGTGCTCTCCAATTCAGCGATCCATCCACTTTCCCACAAAATATTTGCAATGGTGTTTGTGTTTAATTTTTCTTGGTTACGAGCACTTGTAGCTTTCCAAAAAATTAATATATATAAAAAAACCCACTTTCTTTTCTTTTTTTGTTTTGGAGTTTGGTGCGTTTCAATTTGACGTCCGAAAGGAAATTAAGATGAAGAAACTCATCTCTACGCGCCAAAAAAAAAAAAGGGGTCTCCTTCTTTTGCCCCTCCAACGATTATTCTCTCCTTCAGGAGTTTTTTTTTTTTTTTTTTTTCTCGAATGTGACGGAGGACACAGAAGTCAAGTATAACGACAAAGAATATAAGAGGCCAAATGAGAACTGTGTGAACCAACTATCATGGTTTCACTTTCACTTTTGTTAGGGTATGGAAAAACTTCTACTTATTTGTAAATGAAAAGAATCAAACTTCTGACTTCGAATAAAGAAGTTCGGATGCATATTGTTAGAGCTAGTCAACATCTATCTCTCCTTAATAGCTTGATATAACATATATTATATATTTAATTACCCATCTCATCTAATGGTTAGTAATTAATCATAAGTTTAATTATAGTCTAAAATCACTAATGATTTTTTTTTTCTTTTTCAAGTTCAGACTAGAATAAAATGAAGGATGGTAGATTTTAGTGTAATCGTTGAGACGAGTACATTATGACTTGGAGGTCATGTATTCAAATTTGACAACAAGCTTGATGCACACGTAGTAATTAACCTTTTTATTTATTTTTTATTTAGGTGATTCATGAGCATATATTACAAGTGGAGCATTTAGAAGATTATTGCACTCAATTAATTGAATGGTGAAGAAGCAAGTTTTTTGTGGGTGTTGGATAATGTTAGATAACAAGTGGAGCATAAGATAAGATCTCATCACTTCACATTCTTCAATCCATTTTATAACAAGATTCAGTGGGTTCTGTTTTTGGGTATAGGGTCATGTTTTCTACGTGAAGGCCCTTGCAGTTTGGTTCACCAAACTGCCTTAAAGCATTTTTCTCCTTTTTTTTTTATAGAAGAAATTTCTTGAAATCTCATCCTATTTTGGAGATAATTAAAGGATTTGCTTCTTAATCTTTACTATAAATGATACAAATACTTTAAGAAATTTACCGTATGATCATTTCTGTTAAACTTCTAAAACTATTCTTTTAAACTTATAATTATTTTTTATATTTAAAATTAGTTATAGGGCCTGTTAGAAATCACTCGACCTAAAAGCTATAATTATCAGGTAAAGGCCGAACAATGTATGTCAACTATCACTAACACTTTCCCTCATGTGTAGCCTCATCCTGTACAGAAAGAGCCAAAAGAGAGATAAAAGAAGAGATATACTAATTATGCAAATGAGAAACTTGTATAAGCCAATAATAAGACTTAAACACAAGACCTCTTACAAAATAAAGGTTCTGATACCATATTAAAAATTACTCAACCTAAAAGTTATAATTGTCAGATAATGACCCAACAATGTATTTCAAGCTATCATTAACAAATTATACTTTAAATAGTTAACTTAAATAACTTCCACTCTCCCGTATCTCCCATTGTTATGCCTATTTTACAAATAAGTTGTCTATTTTACCTTTTTCAATCTTAATTTTTTATTTTATCGACCATTTTTTATTATCAAACTAGAAAAATATTCTTATTCTTCTACTCATAACTACATTTTTATTATCAAAAATAATATTTTCATAATTTAAACTTTTGGTTTTAGTTAAAAATTCAATTTTGTGTTGAGTATAACATGAAAATTAATCACATGCCACGCATGTGTATGCGTACCAGTTTGTTTAAATAAAAGTTTTGATTGACATCATCTTCAAGTTATACAAAGAAGGAAAAATAAATAAATAAAAAGCAATTTCCCTTCACTTAATTAATTTTCATTTAAATTTTCTATCTATATATTTGTGTTAATATTAATACCCGACGACACAGCCGAATGATGTGTCATAACAAAAGGGAAATAGATATGAACATTTTTTGGCTTATGGGTTTTGATTAGAGATTGCTAATTGTTTAAAAATCAAGCTAAATTTTATTAATTTGGGAAGCTACTGATGATTATTTATTTATTTATATTTCTGTTTCAAAATTTTAATAAGGTTTAAATTCACATTACATTGTTTCACATCAGTTTCAACTAAAACCATGACCTTTCCTACTATTATTGTAGGACGGTAGACTACATTCAGCTCATATTTAATTTATATATAAGGAAACAAAAATATTGTTCAATTCAAACTGATTTTTGACATATAAATCAGCCAGGTAAGTATTGCAGCGTTCGTGTTGTTCTTAATGACCAAAAGATCAGTTTTGCAGCAACAAAACTGCAATTAATTTGTTCTATATTCAATATCCAGATGTTTATAACAAAATTATTTTTTCTTATACAATTGTTCCTTAATTATATAGTCATATATATATATACATATTCTTATTTATATTTCTGTAATTAATTTGTTCTGTTTCTTGAATTCTATAATATTATTCTTCTCCTTGATTATTTCCTCATTCACTTCTCTGTTGAGATGTAAAAGAAGTCAACAGAAAGGTTAAATAATTAAGAACCTTGAAAGAGGTGGAAACAATAATTGATGAAAAATTAAATCAAAAGAAAAAAAAAATAGAAAATAACATATAATTATTAAAGAATGATACATATATATATAGTAAGATCATATGTCATTCTTTAATAAGGCAATTAACCCAACTTTGGCCATTTGTGCGCATCACCATCAACAATACACTATGACTTTAACTCTATAAATACCCTACTAGAGAAGCGTGTGTCTTGCACACTTCTTCACCATCAACTTCTACTCATAACTATCTCATATCAGCTTCAATATTATTTCCTTATTCATGGCTGTCCCTGGAGCTCAGCTTGTTCAAGCCTCCAACAACGATCTCGAGAGACAATCGAGCCTCAAACTCGAAGAAGACAAGGTTTTTGACTACTGTCAAAGAGCCCAATGGCTTCGTGCCGCAGTTCTTGGAGCCAACGATGGGCTCGTGTCCACCGCATCACTGATGATGGGAGTAGGAGCTGTGAGGCAAGATATTAGAGCCATGATTTTAACTGGGTTTGCAGGTTTGATAGCTGGGGCTTGTAGCATGGCTATAGGAGAATTTGTCTCAGTTTACTCTCAGTTAGATATAGAGTTAGCTCAGATGAAAAGGAATAGTCATGGAGAGACCCAGTTAGATATTAGTTATGAGAAGGAAAATTTGCCTAGTCCAGTTCAAGCGGCTTTAGCATCGGCGCTAGCATTTTCGATAGGAGCGATGGTACCATTGTTGGCTGCGGCTTTCATAGGAGAGTATAAGGTGAGATTAGGGGTGGTAGTTGGAATAGCAAGTTTGGCTCTCTTAGTTTTTGGAGGAGTTGGTGCTGTGTTAGGAAAAGCACCTGTGAGAAGGTCTTGTTTTAGGGTTTTGGTTGGAGGATGGCTTGCTATGGCCATTACGTTTGGGTTGACAAAGTTGATTGGAATGAGTGAACTTTAACTCACACACTCTCTCTCTCTCTCTCTCTCTCTATATATATATATAGTAAGGTTTATGGTGAAGTTTGTGTGTTTAATTAATAATTGTACGTCCAAATGTAATAAGAGTAGTGCTAAAGTGAATATTGATGGCATGTTAATGATAGAATCACGACGGTTAATGCATCATTAGATTCTATCGAATTACATGCTAATATATGATTCCTGATAGTGCATTAAGAAAGATTATATATGCTTCTATCACTTTAATATTTTTCATGTCGTTAGGTTAGGGTGGAGAAGAATGGTTTGTTTTGTACTTTGATCTGTTTGTTCCATGTTTTAACATTTTCTAATTTAAGATCTCCCAAATGTGTATCTCATGTTCTCTGGTGAAAAAAAAAAAATCTTTTTGTTGATCAGATGTCAAATGTTGCACTATCTTAAATGCTCAATTCATGACCAATATCAGGTGGAATATAGGTAAGTACATACATAAACATACACATACAAAAAATGAAAAAAAAGGAATAAAAGGAAACTAAAAATGAAAAAAAGAAAAGAATAATTCTTAATATATAATAATAATAATAATAAAAAGAGGCTAAAAGCTATATAAAAAAAAAAAAAAGAATAAAACGGAATAACTTAAAAAGAAAAAAATAATAATTTTTTAAATATATATATATGTATATATATTTGAAGGGGGAAAAACTGTGTATGTATGTATGTATATATAACCCACATCACTTATTAAGTCTATTTGAAGGGGGAAAAACTCCCCCAAAGGTGGGTTGTTGCAACAAACCCATTGTCTTTTTCTCTCACCTCACTCTTCATTTCTCCATGTTTTGCCTTAACGTGTGGGCATACAATCCTTCGAGCATGTCTCATGACTTCTCATGCTTGTCGTGCATCTGTATGAATTTTGTTTAGCATCATAAGAACTATGTACAAGGAAAGTTTAACAAATAAGTGACATTTAAAGGAGCTATAGATCTCTGGAGATCTACCAGTAAGAGTATGAGCAAGAGCAAAAGTGAAGGAAGTAGAGGTTAATTACTTGCCTTGAAACTTAGAGTGAAAAAAGATTTTTAAACATAAATGCACTTGATTAATCATAGCATCACCACAGAATTTTCGACCTTTAGCAACGAAATTTTTTGTCGCTACATGTTAGTATTTCGTCGAATCCCGGCCCGAGTTAACTCCGTCGACGAAGATATTAGCGACAACACTTTTTTCGTCGCGAAAGATCTAGTCAACGACAGATGTTTTTTGTCGCTAAATGGATCTATTAGCGATAAAAAAAAAGTCCGCGCTGTTAAGAACCTTTTTAGCAACCATTATTTTCGTCGTAAAAACGAATTTTAGTTGCTATTAATCTCTTTTTCGTGACGAAGTTTCTTTGTTTGCAATGGTTTATTTCGTCGCTAATAATATATTTTTTATTATAATTTTTTTTGTATAAACCTGCCACATTATAAAATGTTTAAAAAATTATTTGAACTATATTGTAAATCTTCAAAGTTTTGATCTACTTATTATGTTTTACAACAATATATACTCTAAAGAAAAAAGAGACTAAATATAATTATCACAATACACTCTTTAATTTTTTATTTGCTTTCAGCTCCCTCGTGAGTAGAAAATATTCCTTCCCAACATCTTTGTATATGTCATCGACTTCCAGCTTGATCAATACTGTCCTTTGCCTTCTTCTTCTTTTTCTTCTTCTACCTAAACTATTATATCAAGTACAAAATATGGAAGTGGATTAAGTCACAAAATACAAAAAGAAAAAATTAAAAAAAAATTAAGATCCTTGATATGATGAAAAAAATTGGTTAGTTATTTGAATTCCATAAATGCCTTCAAAACTTAAGAATCCTCTGAATTATTAGAAATAGAAATTTAAGGATGAGATGATGACCTTTATGAAAAGCTTTGTAAGGTTCAAACCAACAGCAAGTAACAATATTATAACCTCTCCTTGTAAACACCCCTGCAATTCTATTTATCATTCCACTTTCATCCCCAACAAACACTGAAATGGTACGCCGCCTTATGCTGCGCGTGTATTATACCAAATTAAGGATATCCAAGACATATAGATATAGCAAACAACAAAGAAGTAGACATAACTCAATTAAAACTTCTTAGAAGGAGTATAAAGATAACCAGAAGCAAGTGAGAATATAACACAAGAGAACTAAACAGTTGCAGTTTGAATGATAATGATATAATTAAATTTTTGCAGAAAAAATGCATCATATATTTTTGCAGAACTGGATTGAAAATCATCAAGAATATTTCTAGCCATCCTAGAAAAAGTATCATATATACAGACTTTCTTTTTCTTTATCCAAGAACAAGCTATACATACACAAACAAAAAGAATATATGATCAAACTTATCAAAGAAAACATTAATGCATGACACTATATAAATATGGCAATATGGCAATATTTGCAAATTATATTTAATAAAATAAAATCATTCCAAGCTTAAAACTAATAAGAACTTGGGAACAGACTAGCTACGAATGAGTTATAACAGGCTTTTGCAACTAATTATAAAACCAAAACCCTACAAAGAAAAAGAGAAAAATAAACAATGCTTGGAAAAACAAAGCATAGATAGCTAGCATACAACATAAGAAAAAGAAGAAGAAGAAGAAGAAGAAGAAGAAGAAGAAGAAATTAGATTTCAAGTGCCTCCAACACCTAGTGGAGGCACTTGGCCTTTAAGCTCCTCTTCATCATATTGATCATAGATTTCTCTCTACTGGGGATCACTTAGAACCTAACAATGTTCAAAATGAACAATTAAACCAAAAAAAAAAAGGAGGCACTTGGCCTTTAAGCTCCTCTTCATCATATTGATCATAGATTTCTCTCTACTGGGGATCACTTAGAACCTAACAATGTTCAAAATGAACAATTAAACCAAAAAAAAAAAAAAAGGACTAACAATCCAACATGATGAGTTTGAATATGATTTGGGAGCTAAAAAAAGGAGCCTTTAAATCTAAACAAAGGCATAACCCATAATCAGATCTTTAAAAATAAAAATGAAAAAGAACAATAAACTTTAAAACTTGGGTAGGAATCTAAGGGCATTACCCATCTCAGACACTTTGTAGTCTCTTCCAACCTCTTTTGTTCCATCTTTGCTTCTTAAAATAATCTTATCAAACAATGAGAAAAGAATGAGGCCATCGATGCCCTGTTACAAAAAAAACTTGTCATGAGTAATCATAGAAGAAACTTGAGTAGGAATTCAAGGGCATTACCCATCCCAAGTCTTTTGTACACCTAATACAAGAAGAAGAAGAAAAAACTAATATCTAATGCATCTAAAATGAAAATTTTGGGAGTTACCTTTGGGTTTTGTGAAATCTATTAAAGCATAGAAAAAAAAAAAGTTTCTCCATCAAAAGTGGTAATTCACCTTAAGCACACTTTTTATAATTTGTTTTACATGACTAGAATACTAAGCTAATCATATTTATTATCTTTTCCAATGCCCTCTCAGCAGTGAGAAGCACCATATTTGGGACTTCCCAAATGCTAACCACAATTGGAAAAGAATATAGTGGTGCTATATAGCCAAACTAACTAAGAGCGAGGAATTCGATACGAAAGCTACGACCTAGAAGTGTTCTAAGTAGAATTACTACACGGGTATTTTCTTTCAATGAATTACAATGCAAGTCTTGGACACAGAAAAAAGCACAAAGATAAAACTAATAAGTATGATCAGATGGTCTCAATCATATTGATTTCTAGACAGAAACGCAATCTAGGCACTGGGAGGAAATAAGACATTTAACAATTGCTCATGGAAAACAATTGAGAAGCATTCATGCAAACTCATGAAATAGAAATTTATACAAAAACATGAGGAAATCAGACCATTAACAACAAACATATAAATATACATACACACGCATATATTACTGAAAGAAATCTTCAAAAACATACCGCATTTAACCAATTTTGAATGAAGAACCTTAGACAAAGACAATCTACATAAGCTGAGCTGTTAGGATTTACAAATTCTTCTAAATTTTCAACATGGAAACAACCACAAACAGAACCCATTGCACATACAGCTCTGGAATTCTTCTTCAATGTAAAGCCTATAGTTGTTTTATCTATAGCTGTTTTGAAACAGCCACAAACAGAACCCAAAGATAATAATTTGGGTGCAAGATTGGGATTGACTCTATAGCTGTTTAGATGCTCAATTAATATCTAAATGACCTAAGGCATTAGCTTTTTCTTTATCTCATTGTTTTCATTGGATAAAAGATATATAAATATTTTAAGTAGACAAAACAATCACCAATACCAATTTACAGGCTTACAGCTATATAGCTTTTGTTTAAAGCTCAACCATGACAGGGAATACAAGCAAAGAGACAGGGGAATACAAAAAAATATATGAATATTTAAGTAGACAACAAAATTTAAGGTCAGCATCTTCAATATTTTTAATGGTTAAGTACAACCATCACCACAAAGATAGATAATAAGAAATTATACAGCAAATTTGATTCGTACAAGCAAAGAGATAGGGGAAAGTGCCATTAGAACTAAACATTTTAATTAAAAATTTTAATACATAAATGCACTTCAGAAATGAAACAACCCAAAAAAAGAAAAGAAAACCATTCATATTGCTCCTACACAGACCCAACCGTACATAACATACTCAAAACAAAGTAAAACAAACACTTGATTATGCACAACAAGAAAATCTTCCAACCACTGACCTTTTTGTCTCATAATCCCTTCATTCCCTGGGAAATTCTCCTATTAAATCAAACAAAACAACATAAATTTTCTTCAATTACAAAAAAAAAACATATTAAAAAAGCCCGAAAACATTACAGAAAGATTAAAAAAAAAAAAAAACTATTATCAACTGAATTTCTGATCCAGCGTACCGAGTTTTTGAAATTCTGATTCAGAAAGATCAGAAAGATTAAAAACGCACGAGAACAATACAGAAAATCAAACAAACAGAATCGAGATTGAGCGAATTCTTGAGGTTTGTAATGGCTTCTGCGACGTTAGGACCGAACTTATGCAACTTCTTCTGCACTGTAGAAGAAGAAGAAGAAGAAGAAGAAGAAGCGATGCGGAAAGCCTCTGATCTATCTTGTGTACTGACCAGAACTTGCTCTACGAGCCTCAGATCAAAATAAAATCCAATCAAAAGAACTTACCGATATTTCATATTTTTTGATGAATTTGCTGATTATACGAAGAACGACGTCATGATTAACGTGAGAGGGAGAAATTTAGAATCGTTTTTCACAGCGAAACGAATCGCTTGAACAACATCTTAATGCCGAGAAGAATCACTTGAACAAAATCTGAAAGAATCGATTAACCAAAATTAGAAGAAGGTTTATTGCTGCTAGGTTCTAAAATCTTATTTAGATCGTAGCAGCTTCCTTCAAAACTTGAAAGCTCGAAACATTAGTAAACTTGGGAACGCCGGGAGGATGGATTCGCAATTTGTAATTTTATCGAGCTAGCGGATGTGCGACGAAAACAAAATCTCCCTATTATTTATCGACAACCCAAACCCAAACGGTACCGTTGCTAAATACAAACATTTAGGAAGAAAAAATACTTTGCCCCTAAAAATCTTGTCGCCAAAAGCCTACCGTCTTGTAGTGTGTGTGTGTATGTGTGCGTTTTATGCAGCCCTATCTCATAAATGGCTCAACAATATAAGCCCACACATATAATTAAATGAACTCCATACAATGACCAATATAATTAATTATATGATTAAGTTGTATCAAACCCAATAAACTTATTTGATTGCATTTATTTATGATCTAATCGGTTTACTTCCATTAATAACATTCCAATAAATTTGGTTGTATAAATTAATAAATATAATGATTTATGCAGCTCCCCAGGAGAAAATCTTACACGAAGAAAAATCTTTTAGTGGGAAAGATTATCATAATATTACTAAATTTCTCCAGTAAAGAGGCCAATAAAACAAAAATGTCAAAGCCCTATGATTTGAGGGCAACAATAACATGAGATCCGATGAAAATTAATCGCAAATGTGCCAAGAGAGAATCATATTTGGAAACTAACTTCTATATTTTGAGAGACAAGTCTAAAGTGTTAGCAAACGACACATGGCAGCGCGTTTTACATATATTTACAATTTTATCTGTATTATTTATAAAGCCAAAACTTTAGATTTTAGCTATTCTTGGTTAGATTAGAACATGAAACATGTATTTAAAAAATAATTATGACTTTCTAAATATAGATAAGTGTTTTATGATTCAGTTGTATTTGAATAAGAAAACCGTGTTAATGTAGAATGAGGAATCTTTGTTGGTCACGGTTTCTAAATATTGTTGCTAAAAAGTTTATATATAGAAGGTCCCTCTTTGTTTATTGATCATCCCAACTAGTAAGTGAGATATAGAAGAAGGTGAAGTTTGGTCCTTGAAAGTTTTATGAAAGAGTGTAGAGTTTATAACTTGTGTGGCTGACGCGGTCGGAGGTCTAGTTTTCTCTTGGGTATTCTCTTTATGTTTTTCTTCTTTATCAAAGTGTCAGATTTGTATACTATTTGGTGTAGAAGTATTTGAGGTGTTTAATTCATTTGAGATACTTGTTAATTGATAGTTGATTATTTTTTGTCCGTGGTTTTTTTTTCCTGATTTTGGGATTTTTTCACCGTTTTACGTGTATCTTTGAGTTGTGGATGTTGAACTCTATTGTTCTTTTCTTTATTGAATTTGTGAGATTGAAAGGTTTGGGTGTTTTTCCCAACAAATTGGTTTCAGAGCTACGGTTCAAGTTGTACTTCAATTGATTCATTAAAGTGTGAAGAGATTTAAAGATGTCGAATTATTCATCCAACTTAAAGTTTGATGTGGAAAAGTTTGATGGAAAAATTAATTTTGGCTTGTGGCAATTGTAAGACAAAGATTTATTAATTCAGTGCGGGCTGCGAAAGGCTTTGATAGGTAAAGGTAAATAGAGTGATGAGGATTGGCAAAAACTGAATATGAGAGCTGCTAGTACAATACGACTTTGTCTTACAAAGACTGTCCTTGAGAATATAAAAGGTAATTTTACAGCAAGAGATCTTTGGAACTTCTAGAAAGCTTGTATATGACAAAGAGTTTCTCAAATCGGTTGTATCTTAAAGAAAAGTTTCACATGTTACAGATGGAAGAAGGTACAATAATAGCTTATCACCTTAGTGTCCTCAATGGTATTGTTTTTGAGTTAGAAGTAATTGGAGTAAAAATTGAGGATAAAGATCAAGCACTTCGACTGATTTGGTCCCTTTCAGCTTTCTATAAGCATTTTCAGACTATGTTAATGTATGAGAAGGATACTGTGAATCTTGAAGAAGTTAATAGTACGCAACTTTCTGAAGAGAAAGAGAATATTAAAAGGTGTTGGTTTTGATTCTTCTAAGGGCTTGGCATTGGTGTTAACCTGAGCAGTTCATCACTTAGCACGTCCCTAAGCATGCTTGATGAAGTATATTTTGATGATCAAACAAAATCTCTTTCGGTGCTACGAGCTTTAATTAAAAACCTATCTCAGCACCTTAGGAAAGCAAAAAGCCAAATAATGATTCGATCAAGAAACTCAAGGTCATATCAGACTGTCACGACGCCCCTGACGTAGGCTGACGTCATGACCGGCACAGCGTACTATACACTGTACAAACCCATATACAGTATATAATACACTGTCAGCCTTCCCGTACTCTCACAAACCTTCCCAAAATGTAGAGAATATTTTTTTTTCTTTACCACACATCAAATCAAATCCCATATATATATAGATGATCATTCCATTCACATTGATTCCACAAATTAAATTCTCACAAACTAAATATCTATGATCATCTCATTTCATCATCCCAAGCATTTTATAATCTTACCACACAACTAGGTGATATTACATATATGTAGTGTGTGATAATTATACTTATCAAAATAACGTAAATAGAATATATTTCCTCCAAGCATACATACACATACCAGACAAGTTCCTTTTCCTTTCGATTCAATACCTGAAAGATTGGAGGAAATAGGGTGAGCAAACAACAGCTCAGTGAATATAGTTCTTGAGATGACAATTATATACATTTACAGAAATATGACATTTAAAATTATTTCAAACACTTATTCAACACATGCATCATTCAATGAATATATTGTACATGTCAACACCATAAATTTCATGTTTTTCAATAATACAATGCACAATTTCCCTCCTCCGCAAGGCAAGAGAGCGGGTCTAACCTTGTATGGTAGTACAAGGTAGACACAGCCTCTCATTACCCAATTTCAAAACACAATGCACAATCTCCCTCCTCCGCAAGGCAAGAGAGCGGGTCTAACCCTTGTATGGTCGTACAAGGTAGACACAACTTCTCATTACCCAATTCAATAACACAATACACAATCTCCCTCCTCCGCAAGGCAAGAGAGCGGGTCTAACCCTTGTATGACCATTACAAGGTAGCCACAACCTCTCATTACCCAATTAACAATCATTTCAAGGATCGCAACCCTTGTTAGGACAAACCTAAAGAAATGACAATGAGGAATCGCAAAGCCTCATCATTACAAACTCCAATGCTAAAATCAGTTTCCATGATTCATAAAACTCAATGCAGTATATATAAAGCTAACATGCATACCATCAACCATTTTATATACGTACAATGCCATACAAGAACCAAATCAAGAAAACTATACTCACAGTGGTTACACGGGTTTTCTAAGTCAACCTCTAAAATCGAGTAACAATAGGGCTTCCTCAAGAGCGTTTATCCATGCCCTTAAGCTCTCAATTTAAACACTGAAATTAATCATAGATTATCATGAGAATCATCATTTATCATATCGGTAGCTACTAAAATATCAAATTATCCAAAAATCACGATTGTAGTATCGAAACGTCCGAAATTCTGTTCTCTACGAATCTATGATTTCAAAATACTGTTCACATCACTGTTCATAATACTATTCACTATTTACTATTCATTTCACTATTCACTATTCACTATTTACTGTGCACTATTTATTATTTACTATTCATTTCGCTATTCACTATTCACTATTTACTGTGCACTGTGCACTATTCACTATTCACTATTCACTATTCATTACTATTCATCCGAAAGATGTACATTGTATTAAAATTGTCAAACGGTCGCCAAAACTCCAAAAATAGAATCTAACCACAGATTCAGAATCCTGGCAGTCCAGGGAGCATTTTATACCTTCCTAGCGGGTTTTCATTCACGTTGGGGTCAAAACCCCAATTTGGCAAAACGCCGTAAAACGGCTTCCACAACAAAAATTACTCCGCTAGAAAGGTTACATCTAGCTTAGATATCAATTTTACGAAGAAAGTTAGTGAAAATCACTTACCGTGAGTCCGAATTTCGCGTGAATCGCTCGTTTTCCCTTCCGTTCTTCTTTCCCTCTTTCCTCTGTTCGTTCTGTTCTTTTTTTTTCCATTCTGCAACTTCTTTCACCTTTCTTTTTTTTTGTTTTTTTTTTTTTTTCTCTCACTTCACGTTTGTTTTTTTTTTAATGGTAGGGTACGAGAGATTTAGATAAGACAAAAGAAGTTGATATTTTATAAGACATTGATCCAATGCTCCTCGACTCCCCTTATTAACCAACTCCTCCATCAAATATCATTAAATTCAACTCATCTCATTTATATAACTCATTTAATAATTCGATTTCAATCTACACCATTTAATAATTCACTTATTTCACATGTATTCATATACACACACATTAAATCATATTATTCTTTAAGTCATTAAATCATACTCCAATTTAATTCAACTCAATCCACATATCTAATTAATCAACCCATTCAACTAATAAAACTTATAAATAATTTACATTCCTTAAGTACAACATGTATTTCATACACGCGTATATTTAACTCATACGTATCAAATACGTGTATTATCACGCGTATATTTAGCTCACACGTATAATATACGTGTATTATATATCTCGATATACGTGTAATTTAACGTATATATGTAACTAAAATTACGGGGTGTTACAATCTCCCCAACTTAAGGAATTTCGTCCTCGAAATTTAGAATCAATGACTTCCTCAAGTGATACTCAAGTCCAGAAAACTGCTCCCGCGTTTTATATTTTCGCTTCCATGTTTGCTCTTCTTGATACGTGGTATCCTCCCCAGCTTAGAGTTGAATTATATCCATAACATCTATGGAATCGGAATGACATTTTCTCAAAAGGGTCTTTAATGGTCCAACAAATCGCGGTGCGAGCTTTCCTTTCATCTCAAATCTCAGTTGGCCTTTATGTGGTAAGACCCTTAATAAAACTAAGTCAGCCACAATCAATTTCAAGGCCTATATACCAACCTTGTGTATTTAATATTATCCTCTGGCACCAATAACAATAACTCCATACTTTCAAATCATCAAGTTGGAGATGGATAAGGCTTCTTATCAACCTTTAGTGTGCCATCATTATGCTATTATACTAGCTGTTTATACACACAAGTTTACACAAATAAAGTATTCCTTCCAACTTCCACCAAAATTCAAGTATACTAGACCCGAGCATGCTCGCAAGCATCAAAGTCACTCTCTCAGTCTGTCAGCCAGTCTGAGAATACAATATCACACTGAGAAGGAGATGAGTACCAAATCGAGTCTGCCTCATATATCAGATCTCGACACAATCTTCGGATCTTAATCCGACATGACAAATATCTGAGTACTCCCATAAAATCTCCCTATCTCACACATATACAATCTGCTCAGTCTATCAAAAGAATTTTGGTGTTCATTGGAAGAATATATATCAGTCCATTAATGGTTATCCAAATGGTATAATTTCTACCCATAACCCATAAGATACCATTTGAATCCCATATTCATTTAATACAAGCCATATTACCAATTCCATAATCTTTCATACTGATATCATACTCGTCTCATCATAAATCTTACTCTCTGAATATGAGTATCAATCAGCTGAACATGCATTCGAGCACAAATATCAACACATGGAGTAATAGAGAGTACACTCATAACGGTACCTCTCACTCACAAACAATCTCCATTTATGGCTAACTAATAGATACTATTCCGGTTTCAGTCTGTTTTCTGCTCAATGCCTCAACAACATATGGGCATTTCTCAGGATAATAATTCAATATAAAATCAAATCCTTCGGGAATTCTTGCCACATTTATTACCTCATATTCAGTTTCTTGTCGTTCACATAATTACTTCAGACTCTTAAAATCTGAAGAGAATGTGACATTTTTATTATAGAGGCAATGCTCTCATCAATATTCTTGTGCACGACCAAATATCTGAAAAACACAAGTAATTACCCTAGTCAATCACAATTACTTCCAGAGTCTGAACCTAGTAACAACATTTCATACTGTGAGAGCTTTTCTCATACACAACGGTCCACACAGTACTCACTATTTGTCTGGTTTAATTTCGTGAGTGGAACAGATAGCTTCAAGGATCTTTCCACGCTTAACATACAACTAATACCAGAGAACTTCTGATTTCCATCATTGACATCAGTTGTCACAGTACTATGATCACTTTGCCCTTCGCAGTATCCTTAACGATACTATTTAAACTGGTCATGTGATCCAAAAATTTTCATCTTACTTATATTCAAAACTCATATTCACCAAGCTTGGCACTCAATCGATGCTCTCTCAGTGACCACAAGATAATGTCGATGTGCTATTTATGCTCCGCTCATTTTCTTGGGACAATTTCATATATCATCATCGAAGACTATGTACTACTCAAGATATGATTCATATACCCACTGCGTCAATCCTCTAAACGTGATTGACACATTAATCAAGGTTACCAAAATTTCATAATATCCATATCTTGTCTTAACACAGTCTGCATTACATCCTTTTCTTGACTTCTTAACTGATGGTGCTTAACTCTCAACATGATCTTAACAAAAAATTTGGCTCCATTTAGTTAACCGAATTCCACCATCTATCCATGGTAAATGATATTCATTCTTTTTGTTACCCTGCTCAGTTAACAATAATTGATACTTAAACATATTTCACTATACCTTCTTTCCATCTTATCACAAATGCTCACCAAGGTGGCATTTCAAGAATAATAAATCTTTTGCTCATTAACACATGTACCTATACCTTAAATCCTCACAATTTTTCAGGTGCTTGGCATCAGTTTTATATGCTACCAATCTCCTGTCCAGGTAGCACTTTTAATAATTCATCCGATAATACTCCAATATACCAGCTCACCACAAGAAGTGTTAATCAACTGCATGCCTTATTACATTACTCTAAATGGCTTTGTACTAGCCATATTCTCCATGTCCTCGTCAATAACTAGCTTATCTTAGAGAGACAATTTTGAGGGTATAAATTTCTCGAGATTCAACATGAGAATTTTCACTTATTCAACATATTACTTCTTTTCTGAGCGACGGTCCACCTGGCATGAGAAGTGACCAGCCAATCATATCCACAAGGCATCCACTTCCAACAATGTCATATTCTAAAGTCCATAATTACTTGATGACCCTCACATTTATTCCACATATTATTTGTTAACCATATCAAGGTTGATTTTTCTCCTGTCGACATACTCACAATCAATGATACATTATTATAACAGAAGATAATACAATTTGTCTATCATATCACCAGAGATAAAAGACCAGGTAGATCCAACAATACAATCAAAATATACACAATAACAAAATGTGGATCATACATGTTATCAACGTCTTACTACTCTTTGGATCTGGTCTTGTATTATTTTAATTTATTCTCTCAAATCTGGTGGAGTCACATTGATAAAACATATTGGGGCATTTCATATCTACAAACTGGAGATTCACACATCCCGTGTTTGTATTTTTGTATTTTTTTTTATTTTTATTTTATTGATAATAGACAATCATTGGTCGAGATACAATGTACGCAGTCTGTGACTCCTGCTCAGGCAATAGAAACCACTTCTGGTTTATAATTCATTAACATCACTTCCCTTTTTCCCATTCTCATTGGGTTAAGTACTATCAAATTTAGAGTCACTCATACTGCCATAATCTCAACCTTACTCAATGTTTCACTTATCTTGACTTTCATCTTATTGCCCCAACATTTCCTTTACTTATTTCTCTTTTTACCTAACACTGGTGTTGATGACTCGGCTTCAAATGGCGATGCAAGTTATATCACTACTATTGTTTGGGTTAACAATTTCACCACAGTATTGGTTAACCTGAAATTTATAGGCTGCCTCACAACCTGCGCATATAGTTATAATCCAACAATTATCCAACCTGTCGTATAGGATTTCAAAATTTATTCTAGATCCTTATCATTCTCAGAATATCCATAGTGATCATTCCAAAAATAAACTATACCAGTCTATGTAATTCATGTTTGGATTTCTGGTTAGGCATGTCACTACATTGTAACAAGATAAACTTTTCCATGCCTTAAATCAATTTTCGCATGATGATAGAAGCCCTTATAAAATAACTTCTTTAATTAATCTCATGCCTTAATCCTCTCAGGAGTCCTTAACCCAATTTTATGTCATCTTTTATCATAAGTTAGCTTAAACTTAGCTAACTTGCTTTATCATTGTCAGAGACTTAATCATTCTCCAAGATGGTCTCCACGCAGAGTTGCAAATTCTTTCTTTCGTCTACTATCAAACTGCCAGTTAAGATAGGAGAGTTTCTTCTCCTGAAAGTTTCCATAACTTTCACATATCTTTTCCATTTCATCTGGCTTATCATTGGGACCTTCTATTTATTTTAACTTCAGTCTCAACTATATATGTTTTTACACCAGTGGCATCAACATCTGGAGCTATTAATGGTTCAAGCCTCTGTCATTCTCACATCACAACTTTGCCACAAGCTCATAAGCTGTGCATTTCATTGTTGTTGGGTAGTTACTAGCCA
The DNA here is from genome assembly GCA_035771175.1 of Paratinospora sagittata. Taxonomy (NCBI): domain Eukaryota; kingdom Viridiplantae; phylum Streptophyta; class Magnoliopsida; order Ranunculales; family Menispermaceae; genus Paratinospora; species Paratinospora sagittata. Next base: position 7,571,471 of record JAYMFD010000012.1, on the reverse strand, counting down.
TATATAAGCTATATAATTTATTATCCCTGGATTACATCCAATTCTTTTTCTTTCAGCCTTCTGATCCTTTCGTGATCAACCATTTCCATTGTTAACTTGACTATTCGTCTCTAAATCTGAAATTCACCGACACAGGTGAGTCTCAGTCAAGATAACATATTGGATTAGGCTCAACATAATGGTACTACCCATATGTATACCCATACAATCAATCATAATATCATAAAACTTTTATCTTTTTAAGAATTTTAAACTTAAGGCTCTGATACCAATATTGTCACGACGCCCCTGACGTAGGCTGACGTCATGACCGGCACAGCGTACTATACACTGTACAAACCCATATACAGTATATAATACACTGTCAGCCTTCCCGTACTCTCACAAACCTTCCCAAAATGTAGAGAATATTTTTTTTTCTTTACCACACATCAAATCAAATCCCATATATATATAGATGATCATTCCATTCACATTGATTCCACAAATTAAATTCTCACAAACTAAATATCTATGATCATCTCATTTCATCATCCCAAGCATTTTATAATCTTACCACACAACTAGGTGATATTACATATATGTAGTGTGTGATAATTATACTTATCAAAATAACGTAAATAGAATATATTTCCTCCAAGCATACATACACATACCAGACAAGTTCCTTTTCCTTTCGATTCAATACCTGAAAGATTGGAGGAAATAGGGTGAGCAAACAACAGCTCAGTGAATATAGTTCTTGAGATGACAATTATATACATTTACAGAAATATGACATTTAAAATTATTTCAAACACTTATTCAACACATGCATCATTCAATGAATATATTGTACATGTCAACACCATAAATTTCATGTTTTTCAATAATACAATGCACAATTTCCCTCCTCCGCAAGGCAAGAGAGCGGGTCTAACCTTGTATGGTAGTACAAGGTAGACACAGCCTCTCATTACCCAATTTCAAAACACAATGCACAATCTCCCTCCTCCGCAAGGCAAGAGAGCGGGTCTAACCCTTGTATGGTCGTACAAGGTAGACACAACTTCTCATTACCCAATTCAATAACACAATACACAATCTCCCTCCTCCGCAAGGCAAGAGAGCGGGTCTAACCCTTGTATGACCATTACAAGGTAGCCACAACCTCTCATTACCCAATTAACAATCATTTCAAGGATCGCAACCCTTGTTAGGACAAACCTAAAGAAATGACAATGAGGAATCGCAAAGCCTCATCATTACAAACTCCAATGCTAAAATCAGTTTCCATGATTCATAAAACTCAATGCAGTATATATAAAGCTAACATGCATACCATCAACCATTTTATATACGTACAATGCCATACAAGAACCAAATCAAGAAAACTATACTCACAGTGGTTACACGGGTTTTCTAAGTCAACCTCTAAAATCGAGTAACAATAGGGCTTCCTCAAGAGCGTTTATCCATGCCCTTAAGCTCTCAATTTAAACACTGAAATTAATCATAGATTATCATGAGAATCATCATTTATCATATCGGTAGCTACTAAAATATCAAATTATCCAAAAATCACGATTGTAGTATCGAAACGTCCGGAATTCTGTTCTCTACGAATCTATGATTTCAAAATACTGTTCACATCACTGTTCATAATACTATTCACTATTTACTATTCATTTCACTATTCACTATTCACTATTTACTGTGCACTATTTATTATTTACTATTCATTTCGCTATTCACTATTCACTATTTACTGTGTACTGTGCACTATTCACTATTCATTACTATTCATTACTATTCATCCGAAAGATGTACATTGTATTAAAATTGTCAAACGGTCGCCAAAACTCCAAAAATAGAATCTAACCACAGATTCAGAATCCTGGCAGTCCAGGGAGCATTTTATACCTTCCTAGCGGGTTTTCATTCACGTTGGGGTCAAAACCCCAATTTGGCAAAACGCCGTAAAACGGCTTCCACAACAAAAATTACTCCGCTAGAAAGGTTACATCTAGCTTAGATATCAATTTTACGAAGAAAGTTAGTGAAAATCACTTACCGTGAGTCCGAATTTCGCGTGAATCGCTCGTTTTCCCTTCCGTTCTTCTTTCCCTCTTTCCTCTGTTCGTTCTGTTCTTTTTTTTTTCCATTCTGCAACTTCTTTCACCTTTTTTTTTTTTGTTTTTTTTTTTTTTTTCTCTCACTTCACGTTTGTTTTTTTTTTCAATGGTAGGGTACGAGAGATTTAGATAAGACAAAAGAAGTTGATATTTTATAAGACATTGATCCAATGCTCCTCGACTCCCCTTATTAACCAACTCCTCCATCAAATATCATTAAATTCAACTCATCTCATTTATATAACTCATTTAATAATTCGATTTCAATCTACACCATTTAATAATTCACTTATTTCACATGTATTCATATACACACACATTAAATCATACTCCAATTTAATTCAACTCAATCCACATATCTAATTAATCAACCCATTCAACTAATAAAACTTATAAATAATTTACATTCCTTAAGTACAACATGTATTTCATACACGCGTATATTTAACTCATACGTATCAAATACGTGTATTATCACGCGTATATTTAGCTCACACGTATAATATACGTGTATTATACATCTCGATATACGTGTAATTTAACGTATATATGTAACTAAAATTACGGGGTGTTACACAGACGTTGAAGATCGTGTCAATCAAAGAACCTCAAAGATTATATCATGATTTCAAGATCACATCACACAAACGATTCGGTCAAGCTTCAAGTCTACGTCATTCGATCAACGTTCACGAAATTCAACTTAAGCTCGAAGTTCATCGACAATCTCATAATGAAGAGTTGGATTTATGAGAAAAATGAGAAATACACAGTATTTAAGGTATATCATTCTCTAATCGATATTGCTTAAACGTTTTTCAAAACCATGCACAAATCACTTAAATATTTGCATGTTTTGATCTTATGCTTTACGGTATTTCAAATGGTTTAATTTGAAATATACCGAGTTTTTATTTGCATTCATCGTATTTTTAATCGCGAGTCAAAAACTACTTTTAAATAGTCTTTTAGGAAGCTAATGATTTAGCAACGCTCTCTTGAACTTGATAAGTCTGGACGCTGATAACATTCAAGGTTGAATTGAATTGATTCATCATCACGCTTACTTGTAAGTAGTTGTTTTCCTTTAGTCGACCTATAAAGTTGTCAGGACGCTGACTCAGCATCAACTTACTGAAAGATTTTTAAGTTCTTTAAAGAATTTATCTTTGAGGACGCTGATAGTTATAAGTTGGATAAACTATTAGGACGCTACCTGGATAAGAGCGCCCTAATATTTGGGAATCAACTTAATAACTTTCAGGACGTTGATTGTCCTTCAAAGCACTTGGTTTGTTTTTCAAATATTTTGAAATGTTAGGACGCTTACATAGTTATAACGCCCTTGTGTTTTATGTTTTGAAAGGTAGGACGCTTACTTCGAAAAGTAGCACCCTCATGTACTTAATTGTCTTAAAACAAAGCAGGACAATAATTGTGCATTAGCACCCTCAGGTTTAAGTCACTTATGTCGCAAAAAAAGTCAGGACGCTTACAAGTTAGTAGCGCTCTCACTTCATTGTTCAACATGACGCTTATACATAATGAGCGCCCTCAAGGAACAAAACAACAAAGTTGATATTATGCGTCAAGACGCTGATTACGAAATCAGGACGCTAATTCAACAACCGTCATTGTTCTAACGAGTACACTATATCAATCTACTTTTCCAGAACAGATATTTGCACTAAATCCTCTTTAGATTTATTAGAGATCTTCTCTGATACATTAATCAAGTTTCTCTAAAACTTTCCTTATTCATGTAGTCTAAAAAGAATCGAAATGTTAGTGAAAATTGCAGTTGCCATTTTCATATAACATTCTAGCCGTTGTGTGTAAACGTTCACATTGTATTTGAATTTTAAATGTCTAACGACTATTATCTACTATGTCTATAAATACCATTACTTTGAATCAAACAACTTGCCGATAATTTTATTGTGCCAAAAACTTTTTGAATGTTAGTCGTTGTTTAAATCTTTCAAAATGTTTTTCAAATGTTCTAAGTTTTCAAAGTATTCTTCACTGATACTTAACTTAGTCAATAGATTTTTATATTGAACTTCAATTATATTCGATCTTTGAAAATCTATTTTGAACTGGTTTCTACTCAAATTCTCAGGCTGGATTTATACTTAACTTCAATCATGCTGATGAAGAAATTTGAGAAAAAGTTCATGAGAGATACAATTGTACTTGATTTCATATATTTAGTACTGTATTGAAATATATCAGTAGTTGTGTTAACTACTGAATACTGAACCAGAAGTTTTCATGCTTATATACTATATCTATTTTGAAAATTGTCCGCATCTATGTTTTACACTAGTCCTGCATTTTCAACTTCAATGTTTCGATGGTATCATAATGTTTTCGAAGAAGCACTTAAATGATTTGCATAGCATTTACGCTTTTCGAAACTGCACTTGAGCAATACCGAACATTGAAAGGAAAAAGACTGTAAGTGTATGTCTCTTAGCATTACGTATTCAAATCTATACATCTCTGTAATGCTATGCGCATGAGCTTAATTGTAAAGTGTTCTACTCAGTTAGAACCAACATTATTAGTTTGTGTTGTAATGCTGGTGTGTTTCTGGATTGAAACAACCAGGACAAGTGAATGTAGTTCACTTAATGATTTCATGGTTGAAATCATGTTAAGGTTCATCCTCACCTGTAAGTAGGAAATTGGTTCATCCTTACCTCGTAAAAGGATAAGTTCGTCATTTACCTGTAAAATGATAAGTTATCTCTGAACCTGTAAAGGAGAAACGGTTCTTCCCTATCCCGTAAAAGGTACATGAGTTTTTCTTCATCTCGGAAAAAGGAAATACGGTTCATCCTTAGCCTGTAAAAGGATAAGTTTGCCTTGAACCTGTAAAAGGGCATGTATAACGGTTTGGTTCTCATCCGTAAGAGAATCAGTTAGTGGATTGAGAAAACCCTAATCGGGAGATTAGATAGTGGACGTAGGCTTGGCCGAACCACTATAAATTCTAGTGTGTTTTAAGTTATGCATTTTACTTTACGGTTAGTATGTGCATTTAGTTTCAATGTACCAATGTATATCACTAAGTCATTGGAAAAGTTTAAAATTAACCATCACACCCAATTCACCCCCCTCTTGGGTGCCCCAACAATTGGCAGTAGGTGGAAAAAAGGAGAATCATAAAAAGTTTGCAAAGGGGACATATTGTGGGTGTGGGCAATTGGGACACCTAAGGAAAGATTGCAAGAATTGAAAAGGAAAATGAGCAAGTTCGACAAATGGCTCCAAGTCGGCAAATAAGAATGTCGATGATGACGGTACCAATCTGAATGTTGTCGAGTTCAACAATGATTTTGTTATTATGACATCTGTTAATGGTGAAAATTTACATCATAAGGGCAATTGGGTGATTGATACTGGGGCCACACATCATATATGTGTACACGAGGTGTGGTTTGGCAAGTATGCAAGGTTTACTGGTGGCGAGTTTGTGTCGATGGCTGATGGCTCCCAAAGGCCAATATTGGGAGTGGGTGAAATTCAGGTGAAGTTGTTTGACAGACGCGTTATGTCACACCCTGGGTTGCAAAGCGTGCCCCCTACCCAGGTGTGGGCGCACCCCCTCGGGGCGAACGCCTAGCCATAGTACCACATAATATTGCCCTATCGCCATGTAACAACCCAACCGCAGCTGGTCTACATCGAAACGATTATTTGTCCCTACTAATGGCTCAGTGGTTATTCAGAATGCGAAATTAGACTCCTTAAGGGAGGTCTCGAGGTCGATTATGGGGGAGGCCCTTTACTATTCATGAGTGAATAGTAGGGACAAATAATCGTTTCGATGTAGACCAGCTGCGGTTGGGTTGCTACATGGCGATAAGACAATATTATGTGGTACTATGGCTAGGCGTTCGCCCCGAGGGGGTGCGCCCGCACCTGGGTAGGGGGCACGTTGTGCAACCCAGGGTGTGACAAAAAGGCCTTATGTACATAAGCTTCAGTGGCTACTCCAAGTGCGGATTCTAACTCCTTAAGGGGAGGTTGCGAGTTCGACTTGGGGGGAGGCCCCTTTTGTGGACAAAAAACCTTGGGGATACTAGACGTTGTGTGCGGGCTGTGTATTGAGGTATAACAATATTATGTGGTATAACGGCTGGGGTACACTCGGTATGATGTACCCATCACATCTCAGGGGTACTAGACACTGCGGTGTGCTGTGTACTGAGGTGTGACACGTTATTACACTTCATGATATTCGACATGTTCCGAGTTTTACTCAAAATCTGATTTCTCTTTCCAAGTTAGATTCTGAAGGTTATAGCTACTCTGGTAAAGTTGGAATACTGAAAGTTTTTTGGAAGTTCACTATGATCATGAAAGGTGTTCAAGACAGAAACTTGTACGTGCTGATGGACAAACCAAGATTAGCACGTGGAGCAAGATTTGAGTCTAAAAAGTTGATTTGAAAGTGGGTTCTAGTTGACAAGTTCTAAAGGGTAACTTGGACTTTGGTGATTTTCAACATTGAGTGTCATGGCCCATGAGAGCAAAGAGGCAAAAACATAAGATTGAAGCAGATAAAGCATTGGTGTTTTCGCCAAGGTGAAGATAGTTGGATTTTGGCTCAAACATGGATTCCTGGTTAGATTAGAACATGAAACATGTATTTAGAAAGTAATTAGGACTTTTAAAATATGGTTAAGTATTTTATGATTCAGTTGTATTTGAATAAGAAAACCATGTTAGTGTAGAATGAGGAATCCTTATTGGTCACGATTTCTAAATATTGTTGCTAGAAAGTCTATATATAGGAGGTCCCTCATTATTTATTGATCATCCCAACTAGTGAGTGAGATCTAAAAGAATGTGATGTTTGGTCCTTAGAAGCTTTGTAAAATAGTGTAGAGTTTAGAACTTGTGTGAGTGACGCGGTTGATATTCTAATTTTCTCTTAGATATTATCTTCATGTTCTTCTTCTTTATCAAAGTCTCAGATCTGTGTACTATCTGGTGTAGAAGTACTTGAGGTGTTTAATTTCTCTGAGGTACTTGTTAATTGATAGTGAATTATTTTTTGCCCGTGGTTTTTTCATGATTTTGGGGTTTTTCCACTGTTCCACGTATGTCTTTTTTCTTTATTAAATATGTGAAATTGAAGGGTTTGAGTATTTTTCTCAACAAAAACTTATTAACGACGGTGTGTTACTTTTATCATAAATTTTTAAATTACCCACTACTTTTTAAGATTAAACTTTCAAATAAATTTATATAAAAAAATACATTTATGGTAATTTGGGAATAAAGAGCTAAAAAAATTCTTTTGTAATATTAATCAATATAAGATTTATTTTTAAAAAAAATTGTCCTTTTCAGCCCCTTACATTTTATTTCTTAATAACTTTCAACCTTTTTTTATTCGGGTGCTACAAATGGTATCACCATTTTTTCTTAGCCCACCAATATGTTTTTTTATTTTTCATAATTTTCTATTGATTTCTTAGCACTTTTTATATCTATTAGTTTATAGATATTAAATAATAAAATAAAGAAACTGATCTTAAAACCAAAAATATTAATGTATAATTAAAAAATATATATTTGTGATTAACACATTTAAACAAAATAAAAATTTTAAGATTTTTAAATTTTTAAAATAAGATAATAATTTGAAATAATTGATGAAGGAGAATCTAAATTTTGGCACATATATAAGACTTTAATTTTTTATTATTATAAAATTATTAAATATTGATGTGTAGAAAAATAGTTGAAGCAACCGGCCGCACCCTTTTTATTTACATGCTCAAAGCGCAAGGCCACGGTAGGGCTTAACATGCTCGGTAAAGAGGGAGGCTTGTTTCCAACCGTTGATCTTCTTTTCTATCTGAATTAATCAGAGGGTGTATGATGATACTGTTTACGTCCTATAAGGGCCAAGCGATTTTCATTTGCCCTAGCTTTAGAGATTTAGGTATTTACGCACTCTCTCTCTCTCCCTCGGGATTTTCTTCGGAAGGAAGAAAAAGTGAGCAGAGATTTTTTGCTTTCTTTCATCCAATCCCTTCTTTGATCTGATCTTAAGAGCGTATGTTTTTTTTAATCTTTATTAGATCTTTCATTCTTGATTTCTTGGATCTTCATGATTATCTTTGATTGTTGTTAATCGTTTCTTACATTTTTATGATCTGTTGAAGAAAAGCCCCAAACCCTAGTTTCAATTCGATTTCAAGACTCAAAACCCTTTTGTTTATTGATTTTTTAGTTCATTATCTTGTTTGTTTGTTGTTTTATTGTTGTTGGTTTCGTACGATTGTGAGAATCCGACGAGACTGAAAAGTCAATAGGGTCTATAGGATTTGGAAGCTGTTGGGAAATGAGGAGCTGCTGACTAATTAGTAGAAGATGTAAGTCGAAATTAGTATAATGGTAGGGTAATCTTTGGAATTACTTCAGTGGTTAGGTGGAAGGATCGAGTTGATTTGATTTTGATCAAGTTCAACGACGGATGGAAAATATTGGGGAATTTGAGATGGAGAACTGGCTTAGCTTTTATGTGGGTAATCTGAGAAGATTTATGAGTTGCTTAGGTTCTTAATTTGGTTTTATGGAAAGGTAACACAATCCTTCCGTTTAGGTCTAGGAATGGGGATGATGCATCGAGATGCTGACATTGTTTGTGTATTGGGTTTGATTGGAAAGAAAACAACATAGGGAAAATAAGTTCTTGGGTTTTTGTTACTAATTGTTGTTCGCAAGATAAGGCTTATGGCTCAACAAAAGAGACTGTTGTTAGTTTACTTTTGTTTCTTGTTGGAACAGATGGTGGGTGAAAGAACAGGTGTGTCTTATTGATGTTCTATGGTCCAAGTGTTATTTAAATGAAGTTATGAGAAGAACCATGATTTTTTGTTGGCTTGTCATATTATAATAACAGTTGACAGCCTATGTAATAATGCATACATTGAAACAAAGAGACAATTGTAAATTTAGTTTTATTTCATGTTGGAAATTATGGTGGTGGGAGAAGAGAACAGGTGGTTCTTATTGTTGGTCTATGGGCGAAGTGTTATTGGAATGGAGATTTGAGACGATGAGAATACCAGAAATTTTCTTTGTTTTTTTTTTAGGAGATATGGGGATATTTAATGTGCCATCCATATTTTTTGGTTTTCATTTAGCTGGTGGTATAATTACATTTACATATCACCAAGCCAACCTGGTCACGTGCCATTTAGTTTTGACAGTACTCACTAGAGGATGTGAGGAGAATACCATTTTTTCTTTGGTCCTGTCCGGTCAATATCAATCATGAACCTGCCTTACTAGATGAAGAAATCTTTACCATACTCTTTGTGATTTTGGTTTGCATTTTTTATTTTATTTTGTGAATATGAGATCTTGCCACTTATTGCATGGTTGCTCATGGCTTTGTAGTATTTCACACTTCTTTTCAAATTTTAATTACACCAATAGTGTTTGTGGAGAACTTTGCTTTGGGTCAGGACAACAAATTTCTTGGAACTTAGTAGAGTAGAAGAGGAAGCTATATAAAGTAGTTGTAGGCATGCTAAGGGAATTTCAGTGTGTTTTGGGTCAAAGAACAATATATTTTCTTCTAGAAGCAAGTGAGTTTGAGTTATTCTAATTTTGTTGGATTTGCACAAGGCATCAATGAGTGCATTACAATTTGCAAGATGCACTTGATGGTAGAGATGGTAGCGTCAAATTGGTGGCTTTAAGAAGTTCTTGTTAGGGTGGAGATCATCATGTAAGTAGTAACTAGTTACATGTTTGTTTTGAACTTGATTTGTTTTTGCATAGTTTTCAACAAGGTAGTTAAAGGCATAAGGTGAACTTAAGACGATGAGGGACCCTAGTGCACAAGGCATAAAGCGCAAGGCGAGGTGCATGGTTGAGTAAAGTGAGGGATGAAATTCTTAAAAAACTTAATTGTTAAAATTTTAAGAATTTAGTAAAATAATTTAAAAAAGATAAAAATCAATAAAAGTCTTAAAATTTTCTCATCATACATTATAATGTTTATAGTAGTACTGATGTTTCTATTTCATAGTTGTTATTAATATTATGTTTATTTCTTTGGATATTTTAAATTGAATTGAACAAAAAAAATGAAAGAAAAAAAGAATAAGTAGCAACTATGGCCTTCATAACAACCTTTTATTGTTGTTATAAAAGTGGAACACAAGGTTCCTTTAATGTTTTTATTTAATCTATATCGTGTATTACGTATATTTATTCAAAGAAAAGAGGAAAATATATAATACAATATTTACTTCATGATCATTATATATATATATATTAATTTTAAAAAATAGAGAGCTGGAAAGTGAGTCGCACTCGAAGTGCAATATGGTGCACGCCTTAGTTAGTGTGCCCTGCCTGCCTGCCTGTCAAGTATTGAGGCGCAACATGTGCTCTTCAGTTCAATGTGCGACTGAGTTGCACTAAGGTGTACGCCTTTACTACACTAGTTTTCAAGTTGGCTACCAATTAGATGAACAAGCTCTCACTATATATACAATGACACAAGGGAAAACAATTTCAAAGGAAGTCAATCAGCTATAAGGAAAGTCCTAGGTTTTTTATATAGGATACTATGTGTTTTGATTTGATTGTTCTTATCCTTGTTGTCTTACATGCTACAATGTTGCTCATCAAGGTTGAACCACTATCAAAGAAGTGAATCAATTCCTTTTGAGACATATAATATGAACAACTTGAACTTAGTGTCCAACTATTTGTTGAATATCATTAAAAGAAGAAGTGTACAGTATAGTTGGATGAATTATGTCTCTCTATTATTAAAAGAGCAATATGGTTGAATTTGGTTGGAGAGGAACAATATAATATTTAAAGGAAGCCATTCCGATATCCTAATAGTGTGGGAGCTCTCTAAAGTTTGGGCTTCCCTATGGATTGCAATAGAGACACTTTCTATGGTTATCTTTTGTCAAATTGGCTTAGTAGTTGGTCTAACTTCTTGTAGTTTTCTTTCGACATTTCAAGCTGGAGGCCTTCTTGTCCTCCACTATCCACTTCTACCTTTTCATTCTTTTTTTCTCAAAATGACTTTTCTTTCTTATCTTAACAAAGGTGTAGGGTGAACCCAGTGCATGAGGTATCATCATTGCTGAATCTTACAATTCACATTTGATTAAGGGAAATCACAATGTTTTTTAATCTTATAATTAATTCTAAAAAAATGGTTTCACAAATCAAATTTTACTATTTTCGATTCCTTAAGATTCAAACATTTCATAAGAAACTTATTAGAAGTGAAAATATATATTTTATTAATCATAGATTTAAAGTATCTTATTTTTACTTTCAAATCTTAGTAACTAATATATGTTTTTGCTAATTTAAGAGATAATTATTAGTTATTAGGACCAGTGTTGTCAAAGCAGAAAGGCGGTAAACCTTAATTAGGCGAGGCGGGGCCTAGGCGGGATATAAAATATTTATTCAGAGGTCCCTGAAATTTTATTTATTTATTTATTGGTCCCTCACTCCATATATATATGTAATTATTAATTTAATTCAAAAGTTGAAGTGGAAGAAGGGAAAGGATTTCGCAAGTTTTAACAAAAAATAAAAAATAAACGCTTTAAAAAAATTGCTTAGATCTCCCCAAACCGCCTAGACGGTGGTTTAGGCGGTGCCACTACCCAAGGGACCTAGGCGCCACCTTGACAACAATGATTAGGACTTTAAGGCATGATTCATAACCCTTTAACCTTAAAAAATTACTTTGAACTATTTTTTTTTGAGAGGGTTCTTCTATGAAATCACTTTTAGAATTTAGTTATCTTGAGAATTATATCCCAAGAAAGGTGGTATGGGAAACGAACAATTATGAAGTATTAATTTTCAATTTTAATTTGAAAAATAACTTGATTATAATACAAATTTTATAGAATTGGAAAGATTTTGTAAAAATAATCTCCTTGGTGAATAGATCATCTTAAACAAAATATTAGCACATTTTGGGTTTTCAAATAGGATTAAATTGACTAGTTAATGGAACTATACGTTAAATCTCATATGTTTATTGATATTGACTTGTATTTATGTTTTTTTATATATAAATAATATAATGCATATGAATCTTACCATTCATCAATTTGCATCCCAAATCAATTTGCCAAACTCTCAAATCTTTTGATTTTGAGTCATGATTCTGATAAATATGGCACGAGTCTCTTACCATTTATTTTGCGTTGTTTAGCTGCAGACTTATTGATCTGACATTTGCTTTGTGTCACCATTTTAACCATTTATTTTGTTGTTATTTGATGTGTATACTGTGGTTCTTTTGAAGAGGAGCTCGAACTTGTGTCTCTTTTCTTTGGTAACGATATCTTCACTGTTTATCCCAAAATGCAGTTTAATCAATCAATATATGTCGGAACCATTGGAGTACCGCTGTTTTATTGGAGGCCTTGCATGGTCGACTTCTGATCGAGGCCTGAAAAATGCTTTTGAAAAGTTTGGCCATCTTGTTGAAGCAAAGGTAATCGGCCATTTTGAGTTATGGTTTACAATGCTTTGTGTACTTTTCTTGATTTGTATATTGTATTCATGTACTCACAAAAATTCAGTCTATTTTGAATTTGTTACTTAATGAACTTATTGCCCAGATTAGCAATGGAAGTGTATTACTGTAATTGTGCGTATCAATATGAACTAAAATTTTAAATAGTATTTCCTTGTTGAAGAACCCACCATCATTTAAAAATCAACTTTTTCTAGAAGACCAACTTCTATTAGTCCGAAGGGGTTGCAGTGAAGGGCAGCTTCCCACCTCAAGAAGCAGGAGACCTAAGTTTGAAATTCCCCAACCCCCAAAATATGAGGGGCTACAAAAAAACCTTAAATTTTTCTTAAAATGTCTATTGATGGAATATATTTTCTTTAGTTTGACAAAGTAAAATATGTAAGATGAAAAATTGCTTAATGCAGAGATTGGGGCACAGTGCATCTACTATATGTATATTTTCAATATGAATCATGAGAATCAAAAGATTTTACTTGTTTTTTTAGATTTACTGTAGGATCCATGAACCTTGGGATTTTAGTTAAGGATGTGAATCTTTTTCCTCTGAATTGAGTTGTGGATGTAGATTCACAGACTCAAACTGTAGCTATATGCTTATTGTTGCCATTTAAAAACATATAAAACAAGAACAAAAAAAATCGCTATCGTTTGAAATGTGACAGCCCTTTCTTTGTCTTTCAAATTACATTTCAGGTTTTCAGAGAATGTCCAGTTTATTAAGTTATGTAGTGTCTAATTTCAACAGCATTTGGTACTCTTCTAGCTAGCTGCTGAAAGCATGTATTCTTTTTTTTTCCCCTAATACAGGTGGTTGTTGACAAGTTTTCTGGTCGTTCTCGTGGATTTGGGTTTGTCACTTTTGAAGACAAGCTAGCAATGGAAGAAGCTATTGAGAAAATGAATGGTATGGATCTAGATGGTCGGGCTATCACTGTTGATAAAGCTCAACCCCATCAAGGTTCTGGTCGAGATCATGATGATGATCGTGATCGTGGTCGTGATCGTGATCGTAATCGAGATCGAGATTATGGTAGTGCAAGGGGATCCAATGGTGGAGAGTGCTTTAAATGTGGCAAGCCTGGGCACTTTGCCAGGGAATGTCCATCAAGTGAAGGGGGAAGAGGGGGTAGGTACAGCGGAAAGGATGACAGGTATGGTGGTGGTGGTGGTGGTAGTGGTAGTAGTGGTCGCTATGGACCAGATCGTAATGGAGATCGTTATAGCGGACGAAGTAGGGACAGTGGTAGTCGTGGGAGTTCAGGAAGTGACCGATATAATCGTGATCGTTCTGGTCCATATGAACGCCGAGGCCCTGGAGGTTCTCGCACCTGAGAATTTAGTATTGTGATTAACTGAGGTATGATATTATTCTTTTTACATGAAATCTCTCTTGATAATATGGGAGCTGATAGCATTGTTTGGCGTCCTTTTCAGATGAGCAACCTGTGGAGCTTCAGTTACAATGTTCCATTCAACAGGAGTTTGAAGGATGCTTTCTTGTCAGCATGTCTCCAAGGACCGACTTGTCTAAATATCTAGTGGATCTGTGAAACTTTGCAGAAAATGTGGTTCTATTTTGTGTTCTGTGAGATGCTCAATACAATGTTCTGTTCCGAGCCGTCTTGTGATTGCTTGACATGGATCTCAAATTTGGTTTTGCTTGATATGGATCTTTTGAATGCCATTGTTGCTGGCTGGATTGTCGATGATTTGCTTGAACCCTTTTTGAATTTCTGGTTCTCGGTCTGGTGTTAATATGGTATGTGGAAGATCTGTGGTGGGTTTACAGCTCTCTTTAGCTTCTTCCATGATTCTAAGAGCAATTTTCGGGGTTACTTGGAGTGTGCTTTCTTCGCTTTGGGGTAGTGGAAGCAGTTATAAAATTAGTAAAGTGCCCTTTTTGGCTTTCCTGTCCTGCCAAGTACCAATTTTGTTACCTAAGGAAGCAGGGTATTCTTTGACCTTATACTGATAAAATATTGTGTGCCAGTTTCTTCTTTATCCATAGAACCAATTTTAATTATGTTGCCCTTTTGGCAGGCTACAAGTTGTTGGCCTTCTATGGTCCTTTTGGAAGCAATGCTTTGGTTTCTTTGTCGCTAATCATGAACCTTTAAGAGATGGTATTTTACATATTGATATTGTGAAAGCTTTTTGGGCAACATCAACAAGATTATAAGCCAAGAAATCCGAGCTTTGCCATTTGATGGAAGGAGTTTCCACTCTTCACCATAATGTTGCAGGCTTTGACTGATTTGGAGCTGTTATCAGTTACCCTCTCTCAGTCTTTGTTCTGTATTTGTTCTTTTCTCTGGAGAATGTTGCAGGCGCTCATTTTCTTGTCTTGTTACTTGCATGTGATTTCCTGGTCTCCATTACAGAATTTCCAGTGGCTAAATTTGGTCAAAGTATGACTCCTAATGTCTTTTCCTTCCATTATCTTCAAAGGTTGAATGATCTGCAATCCTTCCTTGGAGAATAGTTCCTTTTAACAGTCCTTGAAATGACAAAGCTCTGCCATTGTGGAATGCAAAATGAGTCAAGTCATTCATGCTATGGGGGTCGTGATCTTGGGTTTCTAGGCATTAAATTGTGCTGCTGAGAATTTCAAGTTAGCATTTATAGTTGTGGGTGGTTGGGTGTGGGGTTGGGGGGAGGGGGGTTCTTGGGCATTTGTGTTCTTTCTCTTGCATGCCAACTAAGGTAATGTTTGTTAATTCTACTTGTACTGTTTTGATAAATATTTTTTACCTTCTCTGCCTCTAATTGAAATAGAGGTTTTTCAACCTCTACAAGAATAAGCAAAACAATTTGGTTTATTGTATTAGAGGGCAAACTTCTACTATAAATAGAGGTTCATATTAAGGAAGAGTTACCAAAAACGCTCTTAAGTGTCCGTTTTTTTCGTTGCATTCTTTTGCCCTTCATGTAGATATTATGTTAGTGCCATGAGTGTACTGTCACCGTCTTCTATGAATTATCACCACATACAAGTATATCATTAACATTATACCTTCTTGTTATGGAATAACCCAATTCTCTTACATTGCTGCTGGGATTGTATCTGTGTACACATCTGCTGAATATATATTTATATTTCTTGGCTTTTTCTGATATTTAGAATTCGTGCTCTCTCATGCTTCTTTTTTAATTTATTTGTGTGTTCCAAGTAACCTGTAATAGATGCTGCCAGAAACTCTATATTTCATGTATTTTCTAGAAACTCTTATCTACATTACAGTAGAATTTTTTCCATTTAATTTCACTTGTTATCACAGCAAACATATTTCTGGGATAGTGTTGAGCCGCTGGATTGGATCCCCTTTTCTTTGTGGTGTTCATGTTTGGAGAACTTTGGTATTGTGTTGGACGTATGGAACAGTGCAATGCTTGATATTATCAATGAGGGTCTCGTTATGGTCAAGTTAGGTAGTTTATGCTGGCCAGAACATGCAATGATTGGAACAAACCAAGGGTCTATGCTAAGTATTTGTAATTTACTGGGACAAGTATGGTATGAACATGTAGAATTTGGGAATTGGTTGGTTATGATATTCTTACATTTCAAGTCAAAGACAATTTGCCAGCTGCTTATCCAATGTATCTCTACCTTTTGAGTTATTGATGTATCAAACTACAAATTGATTTGATTAGTTACCAACTTTGAACTAACAGACTGCAAATCGATTTAACATCTTTATGGTAGATAATCCAACTTTATTTCTCCACGTATCTGATGGCTACAAATCCAATAAGAAAGGTCATGTTCTCAGATTGCTTAAACATTATGATTGAAATAAGACTTCTTCCTTTCTATTGCTCGAAAGATTTGCTTAGATGATTATGTTTGGGACAATGGGTGAAAAAAACAATAGTGAGATGAGGCAGATAAGAGGATTAGATTCATTTTATTTTATTTTTATATTTTTTATATTTTTGAAAGGATCAAACTCATGTTGGTCCTTGCATCTGCCATCCTATTACTTACCTAACCTAATGTTGGGTAAGTTTTCATATGTAGTGGTAAAGTAAATTAATCATTTTATTTACCAGTTAAAGAAAAACTTACTGGGGGAGTAAAGTGTTTAGTTTTCATCTAATTTGGCAATGAGGAGTTGGTTTGGTGGGGTGTGAACACGGCTCGAGGAACGGAAGTACTTGGGTTTGAGTCTGCTATTAGGTTCTCTTTTAATTTTTAATTAATTGATAAGGGAATTAGTTGGACTTTGTCTCGAGCCAAGGGTGTTAAAGAGATATCTCTTTGGTGGATACTGGATACATGGACTGTTGTATCTACTCAAAAAAATAATAATAATAAAATAAAATTCTAAAAATGGATTTCAAATCATGAGGATGAGATGATTAGTTTTTAAGCATATGGGCCCCCTTCGCCATTAATTGCATCTCAACTTGTGGAACAAATACATTTGATTTAAATTTAGTGTTAAGACCTAAAGGCAGCTTAAAGTACCTAATGACATGGGCTTAAGCACCTAACTCTTACTTTATGTTTGGTATTGGCTACTTACTAAAAGCAGATGAGACAATGAGCTTTGGAACTGGTAGTTCCATCTCTTCATCAGTTGGTTGTAAACCCAAGGTTTTTTTTTCTTTTTTTTCTTTTTTTTTTTTTCTATAGTCGTTAGATGGATGTGAGGTTTAATAATTAAAAATATTATTAGAATGAATAAAAATTCCAGAATTGGTAAAAACAGTCTCAATTGAAGATAATATTCAAAACTTGGTAAACTGCAAATCATTTAATATTTACATCATAATGGTATGAATTGCATTTATCATCATTTTTTGTTGTGAGGATTTAAGTCATTAATTACTTTTTCTTTCTTCTGTGTTTTCATGTGCTTTGAACCATAAAAGAAATTCCTTTAATATTTCATAAAAATGCCCACCAAACAAAATATTAAGAAGTAACAATTAATGCTTGATCAAATCTTAAAGCTTCATTTTACTGTCTAATTAAAGAGATATATAAATGGTACAGTTATTGCATAACTCTTAACTCCATTTATCCATATTCTCAACATATTTTGAGTTACTGTAAATGTAAAACCTTAAATCTTCTATTTTTTATTCAAAACAATTTTTAATTTTTTTTCGAAAATAATGATTATAAAATCTGTGCTCATATATATACTTAAAATTATTTTGGTATGAAAGTAACATATATGTAAAATGTAGATTATCTCACAACATTCTAACTCAAACTATAGCTAGGGCATGAAAATAAGGTCCATTTCATATTCAATTTTAAAGTGATTTTTAAAAATAAGTTTTTAAAAAGTTGATTTTAGAGTTCAATTTTAGAAAATAAGGAAAACAACTGTGTTTTGTTCTATTCTTGTTTTCTTCACAAATTTTAAAATCAAATTTAAGAAAAGTTTTTAAATATTCTGAAAACAGTTCAACAAAAAAAGTTTTTTTAGGAATCTTAGATTTAAAAACAAAAAAAAACTGTTTTTGAATCCTATACCAAACGGGGCCTTGTCTCTATAGAATATTAAAAATAGGTTATATTTCTAAGGATAGAAAATAAACTTTATTAATTTTATGACAATATTATATTTTCTAATCAAGTTTTGTTCTGAAATGCTTTTAAAAATAAGTCTCTCATTTTTAGGGTACATAATTGTACAATCCCTAGTTTTGTAAAGAAAACAAACAACTAACTTTTTACTTTTGAAGGGAAACTCCTAAAACTATTGTGGAGGATTTGTTTTATTAATTATTTTTAGAGTGATGTTAAAAGATACGTAGGGTGTCAACGTTATTTTTTGACACTGACATCTAGTCTTTATTGTATGTTGTGGATGTTACGTAATACACACATATTTTTAAAATATTTAAAGACTCTGGCTGTCAGTGTCGAAAAATGATGTTGACACCTAACCTACATAAATAATTTTTCTTATTTTTTACGGGTGAATGCACCAGTCGTAGCATAGTGCCGTGTCAATAAATATATGAACATTATATATACATTTGCACAATATTTAATACAAAACATGTATATGTTTTAAAATCTTTTATCTATCTATATGAGTGATCAAACTCAAAAGGCATAGAATAATGTGTGCACATATACATTGGATCCAAGGGATGAATAAGTGACAACTAATTTACGTTGAAAATTAAACCAACAAATGAGTTGCAGTCAAAGGTGAAATGTCACTTGAATCCAGGACTAGTTATGACTTAATCCTATGAAACCAAAAAATAGAAAAGATGTCAATAACGTAGAGCTTACCTTATTAGCGAGTTGGTATAGTTGGTAAAAATGTGATTTTGGAACCCAAATAATTTAGGTTCAACTATTTTCATTGTCTTACCCTAACGGGTGAGGGGGATTAATGGGTTAGGAACAAGCCTGTACCTCCCCGAGAGCACGGTTTATGATGGAACTAGCTATACAACTAATTAATAACATTATATCTTCTTAAAAAAAGTATAGCTTACCTGATTAGGTATTTAATTACTTCCCTCATATGAGATGGGGGATTCAAATCTCCTCTTTATTGTGATCCTATTAGATCTTGGTATCATAGATAAAAAATAAGGGTAGCCACAACTATTAACACAGAGAACAAATGCCCACACTAATTTAAATATGAGCTAAAGAGATTTGAACCATCTATCTTATATGAAAATGGTAGATGCCTGAATGAGTGAGGTACCTATCGGTTTTTTTTTTTGTTAGTTGATGCACTAACCACATGAGCGAGAACTATTAATTATCGATAAGATGATGATATTTCACTTTTGGCAAAAGATGTAACAAATACTATAAATTAACAAAAAAATTATAAAAAATAGAAAAATAGAAAAGACTAATGCCAACTTTTAAATTTATTTATTTTTGATAATTGGGGATATCCTACTAGTCGAAATCACACTTAAAACTAATGTCACCTTCTTGATTAAATTGACAATATCATAAACCTCTTTATTCCATACATCAGACGTATTATTGGGCAGGAGAATGAGAGTTTTTTTTTTGTGTTAAGAAGAAAGAATGTTAATTATTAGTTGTATAACTAGTTCCGTCGTCAAACTGTACTTTTAAAGAGGAATCAGGTAAGTTTTTGACCCATTAATCTATCTCTTTACGTAGGAAGAGACAGTGACAAAAAGTTGAATTTGAGATCTTTGAATTTTAAAGTCACTTCTTTACCAACTCTATGTTGGCGGGGAATGAGAGGTTGTGGATTCAATTTTTCTTAGAAAGATTATAAACGATGTATTTTTGCTTGTGTTTTCTAAAATCTTTGCGATTATTGGTTAATAACAGTATATATTAAATTGTGGACACAAATAGAATTTTGTAAAAAATGAAATAAAAATATTATTGATTTTGTTCTTTGAACATTGAACTTGTACACGTTGAAGTTGTACGACGATGAATTGGTTAGTCTGCATGCATGCATGCCCCCGACAATTGCTTTTCAACATCTCCAACAAATCTGCAGACCCGAATAATACAGTTTGGTGGCTAAGTACCAAACCATATAACACTCTATTTTACCACCTAACGTCATTTACTATATGGCTGGCCTAGCTTTGGCTACTAATTATTAAAAGTAGATGAGATAATCAGCTTTTTATATAAAGCTGGTAGTTGTTCTGTCTCTTTTGCTGGTTGAAAGCCTTTTAATATTTGTTGAATCATAAAGGAATTTCTATGGGAGAAGTATCGATCAGCATTATGTATATTACACCATTCATTTACCAGTTCAGATTTAAAATAAAACTAAAACAAAAGTATTACTACTATTATTATAATGGTACAAGTGTCCATAAAGGCATTGGCTCACTGGTTCAGGAAGAGGTCAAAAGATTTTGACTAAGATAGAGGTAATTCCATTCCTAAATTGATGAGATTAACCTCTTTGGTTCATCCAAACTGATACATGATGAATACGTGTAGGTCCTGATAAACTAGTCTGACATCAGGCATTAAATGCATAGAGCAAGGATATAAATGTTTCAAAAAAAAAAAAATGCTTGCCTTAGATTGGTATTATTTATTTTTATAACTAAACTTAAGGATTAGATGTTTATATATTGATTAAAACATTTTTAGGAGAGGCTAAAATTAAAATATTTTATAACACAATAGTGAGGTCTAGGGGAGAACGCCACTTGGGTATAATTAGGATTGTGTTGTTCTCTTTTCTTTTCTTTTTTAAACTCTCATTATGGGTTTATATGCGCTTTTTCGTAAATTTAAGATTCCTCATTATTATAGACACACTTTTACTATGAAAATTGTTTAAGTGATGACATGATTTGAAATACTATACTACATATATAATTTAAAGAAGATTAATGGTGTTCTATCACTAATTATATCTCAAATGGTATCTTAAATGTTCCTATATATATCATCACTCCATTGCTACAATAACATTTTTAATTATAACAACTTTTCCTTTTTTAAGTGCCAAGGCTTGAACTTCAAGATCTTAAAGATTGTAAATGATGATCACTTATTGTGGGGTGGCCATACAAGCATTCCGGTTCACATGTATGGTCAGTGGTCAAATTCCCATAGAAAATAAATGTTGTTAGCAACGAGCCCTCTTGTTGTAAGAATATTCTAGGTTAAGTTATAGAGTAATGCTATATTATAGATTGCAACAGATGCTACAATGCAAACTTCATCACTGCAACACGCGTTTGATTTTCCTTTCAAATAATGCGTCAATATATGATTCAACCAAATGTAAATACAATCCAAAGGTGATGGGGGCGTTCGTTAGAGTTTGCACGGCACTACAACACCCCCAATAAATTTAACATTATTCGAAGTTATATAGACTTATAGGCTTATTGGTTGTTTAAGTGGCTCACTTGTTTCCTGTTTGTTGATATCTATATTGATGAATTTGGTTTTATTCATTAGTTATTTTTCTTTCAAGGTTAATTTAGTATGCGAAATAAGATAAGATTATTTTTATGAAATTAGATTAGATAGAAAATGATAAAATTAAAAATAGAGTAATTTTATGTTTGGTGGTATGTTTGAGATTGAAACGAAAAGTAATTAAATTAAAAAAAAATTAAATCACATAAAAAAAACACATATTTTGCGAAATTGCAAAACCACTACAGTTTTGCTCTAAAAGCCGTTATTTATTTATTTATTTATTAAAAAAAGAAGGAAGAATGAGGAAGAAAAAGAAGAGGAGGAGGAGTGAAACGCAACGAAAAAAAAGAAGAAAAAAAAATGGTAGGATTGTTGGGATTATTTCATCCCATTAAAAATGGATAAAAAGATTAAATAAAATTATTTTTATCTTATCCCACCTCACGTCCAAACATAAGTTTCAATACAGCAAGATAGGGCTCAATTGAATCTCTTAGGGAAGACCATTTTCTTTCCCCGATACCTAGCCAACTCGAAAAACCTAAGATTCCTCCTAAGGGGTTTGATCTTGTACTTATCCCCATCTTATAACATATATGATGCTTCTATTTTTTTAGATATTGTCATAAAACTTTACTTAATTTATTATTTGCATTACTTATAGTAGATACAAGTTAAACAGGCTCTAGTAACACCCGATTAGTTTTACCACTCACCGTGTAATACATGTTAAGATGATTCTTGCATTGTATATAATAATGTATATAATAACTTAGTGCTAAAAGGGTGTATTGAATAGTATTTCCCTTATTTTAAAATAATAATAATAATAATTGTTCTTACTTAGTAAAACCAAAACTCAGCTACGGAGAAAATAAAATCTATCCTCTCCACGGTCCACGCGGCTTCATGCCCGCTCCAATACAGCTAACTAATTTATTTGGCTCACTAATCTCGATAAAAATTAAAAAAATTAAAAATGTTTTTTCACTATCTTTTATTATTATTATTATTATTATTATTATTATTTTATTTTATAGCTTTTAGGGATCGGCTGACAGTCAAACCTTTCCTAACCCACGCGGTTCCGTATCCTTTTCTAATCACTTTTTTTCTTAGGAGTATCTCCTTCAATGACCACTTAAATCCCACTTGCTTAAAACTAATCCAAAATCTCAAAAATACGTACGACTCTGTGGGCCCATCTTACGTGTTTCAACAGATTCTCTAACACGTGTCATTTGCAAACCAAGGAACTAGCAAAAGCAGCCAATGGCTATGGTAACACACTATCGTAAAATATGCTTAAGAAAAGCTTAACTTACAGTCAGCAACCATTTCAGCAATTCCGGCATTTTGTCTTTTTATCTCTCGTTTTCTCACAAGGTCTTTTGTTAAACGTGATTGTGGGCAGAGGTGTCATCATCAAAATTTGTACATCAACAAGGCTTGAACATAAATTAAATATTTTTATTACTTTAAATTTAAAATAAAATGTTATTATAAGTTAAATGTTTAATCCAAACCAAACCAACTTAATATGAGTCGTTCAGTTGGATTTAGTCTGGTGATCGATTCAATTTCGGTAGGAACACTAAATCGAGATCCAGTCCCAAAGAGATACTACTCAATTTTGTATGTATGGATGAATGATCTCATAAAAAAACATACCGAACAATCCAAACAGAAACAAAAATTACTCAGATCAGAAACAAATGAATTCTCTCTTCTTTTTAATAACAATAAATTTTCCTTTTCATTTACAATTCTCTAAAAAATTAGTGATTTTTTTTTCTTTTTTTTGGTTTAGGAATGGAATTAGAAAGGCATGATGTGT
This sequence comes from Paratinospora sagittata, assembly GCA_035771175.1. Classification (NCBI taxonomy): domain Eukaryota; kingdom Viridiplantae; phylum Streptophyta; class Magnoliopsida; order Ranunculales; family Menispermaceae; genus Paratinospora; species Paratinospora sagittata. The sequence continues at coordinate 7,548,063 of JAYMFD010000012.1, read as the reverse complement.
GTGGTTTTGGTATCATAACTTGAAAGGCAAGATTTCGAGTTTACACGGAAAATCTTGATGAGATCGCCGCACATCTGCCGTACTGACGGCGAACAATCGCTCTGCATCAACAACAACATCTTCGTCAATCCGTTGCTCTTCGTCACCGCTTCCTGTGCTTTCTGATCCCGAAACAGATAACACACGCTCCACAGTATAACTGTCGCGTGCTCTGTAGCTAACTTTGACACCTTCAACATCTTCTGTACCAGAGCAGTTACACAAACCGGATCTTCGCATATCGCTGTTCGGCCTTCCTTGCAGGTCGAAACCATTTCCAGAAGCTTCGTCGCCTTTTCGATAATCGATGCACTGGAATCGGCTTGAGAGATAATTTTTTCTAGCGTCTGAACCGCTCCGAACCGTACGACTCGTGTTTTGACTCGTCTGTGAACGGAAATCGCGATCAAGCTAGATAAACCGGCGAGGATTGCGGTTGAATCGGTCTCGGAAGCGAGACGAAACAACTCGAACAACACGCCTTCTTTTTCTGCGATCAGGAGCTTCGTTTCTGAATCGGCTGCAATGATTTCCAAAACCCTGGCTGATGCGATCCTCGAATCCAAACCTCCTTTCTGTAAAACCAATACAATCGAAGCTAAAAAATCCTGTTTCCTATCCATTGATTTACCCAACTCTTTGTCTCCGCAATCGTTCAGAATCAGATCCAAAACCCTAACCGCCTGTTCAATTACTTCAATCTTCAAATCCACATTGTTGCCGACAACAATTCCTAGAAGCATCGGAGCAAAACCGTCAATTTTCGCGAGAAACTTCCGATTATCCTCGGAAACTCCGGCAAAATCAGCCAGACTCCGCAAAGAATCAAAACAACAATTCTCGTTCCTATTCCTAACATTCTCAACCAAAACTCTAGCTTGATCTCTTGAAACAGAACGAGTAGTAGTAGTAGATGCTGCAGTCGGAGATGAAGCGGTGGCGGAAGCCGGAGAAACAGCGCCGGAATCAGACGAGGAATTGTTATTGTTATTCCGCATGGAATCAGCCCAGATCTGAATCAAACGGTGTAGAGTGTGATTAGGAACAAAGTCTTTACTCTGCAAAACCTGCATAGTCGCCGGACAGGTGTTGTTACCGTTATCCAGCCATTTCTGGATGCTCGACCGGTCGTAGGTGACACCGGTGCTGAGACTCACCGGCGACTTCATCACGTCGAGGGAGATCGGACACCGGAAGAACGTCGGAACGGTGATGAACAGATCGTTCCTCACCATTTCTGCTTCGTCGGAGATCCACGCCGTTGGCGAACGGAAGAATCTAGAGAGAGAAAGTTGTAGAGAGAGAGAAGTGGTGAACATGGAGTGGAAGAAAGAAATGTGTGGGGGGTTTTGAAGGAGAGAGGGTCAAAGGAGAGTGACGTAAGCGGGATTTCTTTATGAGTAGTTGGTCAAAGTGGGAGCTTTCTTCTTTGTGTATAATGAAAACGTGGAGCCATGGGTTCTGTGGAACAGAGGACCGTTGAATTTTTATTTTTTTTAAGTATATAATATCTTTATTATTATAATATGCGCCATCTCCAAGACGGAAGCGTGCATTGGTCTATAGTGTACGTATATATAAAACATTAAAATAGTAACGCAGAATATTTTTTTTATTTTTATTTTTTTAATCATTTAATTTGTTAGTATTCGAGAATTTTTTAATTTTTGTTGGGTGAGCTTAATTTTTTTAGATTTGAATTTTTAAATTTCAACTTAACGTGGTCATTAATCTTGCATATATTTAATTTTTTAACTAATCAAACTGAGTTATTTTATTTTGGTAGAACAATTTTATTTTTTAACATAATATATTACCATATCATTAAAAAAATATTTTTTATTTATCATATCCAATATTAACATAAGTATTGTCCTAAATATAAGTACAAGTATTTTTAAAATGATAAAGAGGTTATTACATATCACATTCTCACGTAATATAGCATTGAAAAAAGGGTTGAGAATTGCATGTTTCTAGCATTTTTTTTATTTTTATCATTATTATTATTTTAATTTTGGTATATTTAAAAAAGTGAGCCAGAGGGGTCCCACCGCAGGTTCACTCGGTCGCACGATCGATTGCTCCACCACCTTAGCCTCTGCACCAGGCAAAGGCGCCGAACCTTTTTCTTTACTTTTCTTTTTGTCTTCTTTTTGTTTTCTTTTTATTTTTTAAATTAAAAACTAAAATAATATTATTTTATGTATACTTTTTTTTTAATAATTTGGTCAGAGAGGAGGACAACGACCCTCCTGCTTTAGCCGCATGGCCAGCGGCTAGTCGGGTTCAAAATTTCCAATCGGGTCTTCGGGTTGTGTGATCCGACCCATGATCTGATTCCATGAATATATATATATATTTAAAATGTTCAAGATTGTAACTTGTGCGATGCATAGATATTTTATATAAATATATCTTTAAAAAAGTAATTGAATTTTTTTAAAAAAACTTTTGATTATGATTAAATTACATTAAATTATATTTTTATTAAAATAATTAAATTAAAAATATATGAAAATATTGAATTTGGTTTTTCAGAATTTTTACTTTAATAAACACATGCATATTAAATTAGGAACATGGATAGTTAGCAAGAAAAAAAGAAAAGAAAAAAGAGGGCAACTAATACGGTAATAACATTATATTTAATAAACACATTTAATACAAATAAGATGAATTGACGAAGATTTAAGTCGGTAAAGATTTAAAAAGTAAAATATAATCAAAAAAGGAGAAGAGAAGGGAGGAAAAAAATAAAAATAAAAGAGGGATATGTAAAGTTGGATTGGGAAAAAAACAGAGAAGAGGAGAGGAAAAACGAAATTGAGAATGGAGATGTCGCATGTCAATTAATCAAGATATATAATCAGTTTATATATATATATATATAATATTAGATTGATATAGTGATGTTTTCTTGTTGTCTCCACAAATCTTTATCTAAATAATATTTATGTTAAAAAACAGAAAATAATTTCCAAATTCTAAACCACTCAAGCCCTGAATCTACTATAAAAACCCTTGTTAAAATGAATATTTATTAGTCAAATTTTTATTTTTATTTTCAAATTCACAGCTTTATCTAATCCAAATATATATTTAATGCTATTATCAGACAAGCTAGTCTGGTCTTAGGGTGCTCTAAAATATTGTGCTTTGACTGAAACCTTAGCCCCATTTTTTATTTTTTATTTTTTATTTTTTTTAGAAAAATAAGCAGTATAGTATTGTATTAGTTAATTTGAAATGTTTATTGATGTTACATTTTTTTTTAAGTCTGAATGTAAGTAGGATGGTCGACCCTACAAATGATAACATTAATGTTGCAATTTAACATATGATTATTTTCAAATAAAATTGTATTTTTCATTAATACATGGTCCCATTAATATATATACCTCCTATAAATGTGAGAATATATAATATTAATGTTGGGTAGGCCTAAAGTTCCACTTATCTACAGGTTTGTGATCAGCATATCTGATATGTACCAAAAAGAGTGGGATGAGTTTGCCACCTTCCAAGGTGGGTTCTGATGTGGCTGCACCAGCTAGCTAGCTGCTCATAAATTGGCTCATCAATGATGTGCATGGTGTGCCCAATATATATATATATATATATATATTTGTCCAAAGCAGCTGTGGTTTTGGTTGTTGCCTAAAAGCAAAATTAATGTTTGGTTTTGTCAATTTTATTGGGACAATCAACCCAACCCACCACCTTTTGCATGCCAAAATGTTTTCTTCTCCAACCAGAGTTAGATATATAGCACTAACTCATTATTTCAATAAATCATGTCGCATTCAAATATATGTCTCCATTATTATCTTTTCAAGTTGCATCTTACATCTTATAATTATGTTGGAGTTTTCAAAATTTGATCTCTTTCAAATTATAGGTTAGATTTATAGGGAAAAGAGAAAGTTAAGATTGATCAAACTCATCAAAAAGATCTCATAACAAATAAGAAGTATTTGCACAAGCAATTAATTTGAAACATGTAGATAGAAAGATGTCTACAAACTACGAAATAAAAAAAATGCTCTTGTTTTATTACTTAATATTATTGAATTAAAAGAAAATATATATAAAAAGTTTTGTCGCGACTCATTCTCCATGATGTCACGACCGACTTAAAATATTAAGTATGTCATACACTGACACACCTAACATCTTGTTAGCCTAATCCAATAACCCAAATGACAAAAAAATTTCACTTTATTATATACCATGTATTTACACATATACCAAACTTTTTGTATCTAATATTATTATCTCAAAAGGAACCCTGTGGAAGAATGTTTTAATGATTCCAAATCACTCAATCTTATGATCTAATGATGTTTTTGAAGTGTTTCAACAAATTAGTTTAAAGAAAGTCAAGTTTCAATCAGTTAAGTTCATGCTAAATCAAGCTATTAAGATCAAGGTAAAAAAAAGTTAAATATTAGATTGTAATGTTAAAACTAAAATGAAGAGACAAAACCATAATCAAGATCGATTAACTTGCAAAATCATTAACACATGCTCTTGAATAGAAAAGATTTGCAAACCTGCAAGAGTCGAAGGTAAAGCACCTTTGTCGGAGCTTTTACCCGCAGTGAAAGTCGTTGGAACCATCATCGAAGCTACTGGTGGTGGAGGTTGAGGTGGATCTCTATTCTACCATAGGGAGAGAGAAAGAAAGAGAGGTGTATTCTTCACTCTTCACCACCCAACAAAACAATGAACCCTTTTTTGTTCAAGATCGTATTGAGATGAAGATATTGGAACTTAATAGGCTAGCCCAATATATAGATGTGGTAGACTGTAGAGACCTCCCCTTATTAGCTAAAAGGTGACCCATCCCATTATGAGTCAAATAAACAATTATAATAAAAGGGTCACACGTAAAACCATTCATACTACTTGATTTGGGTACATCACAAATGGTACAAATAAAATATTAATCACACACATACCAAATGTACCACCACATAAATGTTCCTGTACAAATATAACATTAATTCGAAACCCTAGTTTTTTTCTTCTTTCTCTTGTTGGGTGGGCTTGGATCTTTACTAGTACTGATATTGTCCTCAAGTTAACCACCTTTGGGCCTGAGTTTGGGGTTTTACTCTAAAAGGCCTCGGTACTAATGAAGGTGAAACCTCAACTTATATTTCATGTGGTGAACTTGCCTATATTTGATGTGAGACTATTATTTTGGTCCGCACATACTCAACAATTCTCCACCTTCGACCGAAATCTAACTTCATCACGATCACACCGCACGATCTATGTCAGATCAATTGTCGTCATCATCTCAAGGAGGAAGAACCTGAGGAACTATCAGTGACCATGAGCACACCCGCGTGCTCTACCTTAACATACATGCATCCTAACCGAACCATCGGCTCTGATACCACTTGTTGGGTGGGCTTGGATCTTTGCAAGTACTGATATTGTCCCCAAGTTAACCACCTTTGGGCCCGGGTTTGGGGTTTTACTCTAAAATGTCTCGGTACTAATGAAGATGAAACCTCAACTTATATTTCATGTGATGAACTTGCTCATATTTGATGTGAGATTATTATTTCGGTCCGCACATACCCAACAATTCTCCACCTTGAACCGAAATCCAACTTCATCACGATCACACCGCACGATCTATGTCAGATCAATTGTCGTCATCATCTCAAGGAGGAGGAACCTGTGGAACCATCCCCGACCATGAGCACACCCATGTGCTCTACCTTAACATACATGCATCCTAATCGAACCATCGGCTCTGATACCACTTATTGGGTAGGTCTGGATCTCTACTAGTATCAATATTGTCCCCAACTTAACCACCTTTGGGCCTATGTGTGGGGTTTTACTCCAAAAGGCCTCAATACTAATAAGGGTTAGATCTCAACTTATATTTCATGTGATGAACTTACTCATATCTTATGTAAGACTATTATTTCGATCCACCCATACCCAACATCTATCTCGTTCTTCCTTTCTCTGGAAGCCAAAAAAAGGTTAAAATGACGAGAAACGAGTAAGAAAACCAATTTATACTTGCCCAAACAGCCACACCAACCTTTAAAAAAAATTGTCAGAGCAGCCAGAAGCACGCTCTTCCTTACTCAGAAAACAGATTTCTCGTCGGATATACAAGGAACGTACTGCTCCATCATAGAAGCTCACTACTGTTCAAAACCCATAATCTAGCATTCTATTTGTTACCACTGGAGCACACTTCTCCCCATAGGAGCACGCTCCTATTGTCCAGACTCACATTTTTCTAACTTTTCCTCACCCTAAGTCCATATCTAGGGTCTCGACATTCTTACGACACTAGGATGCATACAAATACTATAGTTTACGACCATCTATGTATGTATATATATATATAAATACGTCTGACAATATATAAAAGTTTAACTACAAGTACGGGACATTACAAGTTTTTACTCAATTAATATAATGTGATATTTCCATTCTTTAATGGATTAAATACATGGTCAGAATATATATGGGTCACAGTATAACATAATTTAAGAAATGTCGGATGAAAACCTATGCATGGGTCAATAACATTGAAAATTTTAGTACAAATTAAAAATAACTAATAAAAAACAAGTTTATATAAAAGTGGGTGTATGCTTTTGTTTTAATACAAAATATAGCCATGCATATAACTATATAGATATAAGAGAGACATAAAAGGAAGGAGAATCAAAGTTTTTTATAATTGTTTTTTTTTTTTTTTTGAAATTAAAAGTACAACACATTTGTCATAAATAATTTATTTAGCTATGTATATATTGTTGGAAAAATAATGAATGAGAAATTGACCTTATAAGGATCAAATGTTTTAATTGTGAAACAGTCAATTAAAATGGTTTAATTCGAATTTAAATTCAAAATGGTCAATTAATTTGAATCTAAATTAAAAAAATGTTTGAAACATTAATGAGGTCATTTTAAAGGAGAACATTAAAAGCATCACTCCCCTTTATTAGTATAGAAGGATGTGCACCTTCTATTTTTTTACACCAAATTTTAGAGCTCTCTTCTTTTGTAGTTTTAGCTTTTTAATTTATAACGAGTCTTTTGTCAAGTTCAATTCGCTCGAGTAGTGATGGAGTCTTAATCAGCTGCTCATCAACTATTATATCTTGAAAGATAAACGTCGTGATCTACCTCTTCTACTAATGTGAAATGCAAATCTATTTTAAGGATAACGTGTGTTACACAAGTCTTATATCCATCATGTTCTACTTTCACTCTCTTATAATTTGGTTTAATTAGATTTGGACAACGCATGTGCATCACGCATATATATCTTTTCTATTATCATGAAAATAGAATAATGTTAAATTGATTGTTGTTCTACAGTGCAAAACTACAACCCCTTAACCTTTGGATTGTATTCAATGACACGCTAACATATCATGATTCAATGAAAACTCAAAAATTAATGTTTTAGATGATGCAATTTGCATTGTTTGTACCCCAATCAATAGTATTACTCTTAAAAATATACTTTCTTAACAAAAGAACATTTTTTTAGGCAAATGCTAAAATAATATCCAAAGATATATTTAAAATATATATTATTAAACTGTCTTGAATCATATATTAACATATACTTCAAGATAATATACTGATGTATAAAAATAATATACACTTTAAATATTAATGTAGCATCATTCTTCTTTTAAAAGACTATCTAAGAGTTGCTTTATTAGTCTCTCTACAACATTTTTCTAAACAAAATAAAAACATGATACACATTTGAGTTGGATTTTGTTGGTTACGTATTAGTCGAATTCTGCGTGGCTCTGATTTTCACATGTTCGTGGGCATCGAGTTATACTTATTTTTTTATAAAAAAAAAAAGTCTTAGTCAGCGGGCCGCCGCGCCTATAGTCTTTCAATTTTCATGGTTCTTATATGATTAAAATAAATCATGAAGTACCTAATCTTGATAATATATGTGATATGATTAATATATGTTAAAGGTCACCGTGTAACATGACCCAATCAAAATAATAATAATAAAGATTAGTAAACGTTACGTGACAAAGACCAAGGGCCGAGTGTAATCTTTTCAAAGAAAAGAAAGAAAACAAAAGCTACAGTTTCTTATTATTATTATTATTATATATGTACAGGTAGAGTACAGAGTGGAATGGAAGAAATGGAAGAAGAAGGCAATAAATAGCGTTTGAAAGACGGGAAGCAAACGCAAACACGCTTGTCTCTCTGACTCTCTGACTCTCTGACTCTCTGACTCTTTGACTACTCTTACTCTGACTCTGACCAACCCAACACCTACTCTCTCTCTCTCTCCTTTCGCTTTCTTTCTTTCTTCTTAGTCGGCAAAAAAATACTCAAAAATAAAATAATAATAAATAAAACAACCATTTCTGATCAAGTCAAATTTTAATTTCTTACTTTTCAAACTCCACAAAACCGACAACTTCATTTGACTAACAGCAAATTGGTTTCTTCTGAAGATGTTCTCATGACACGTGTCATTTGGTGGAAGACTTAGGTGATGACTTTCTGACCATATAGACCAACCCTCTCTCTCTCTATATATATATATAAATAAATGAAACAAAAAAAAAACATATATTTTTATTCAATGGGTAAGTCACTTACCCAAGTGATTTTAAAATATATCTTAATGTAGTCTTTGACTAAGTATACTTATATATATATGCAAAGTTTTATTTATAAAGAATGACTATTAATTAATTACATTGATGTGTATCGAGAATCATTATAATCAACAAATGCTTTTGTTGAAATTGTCTTATAATCTTCTTAGTTGACAATTAGATGGTACTATTATGAAATCTTTATTTATTTCTAATATTTTGGCATATATTAGCATTAGTATAGTTATTTGTATCTAGCTATGTGATTAATTATGAAAATAAAAGTCAACGCGGCATTGGCTCAATGGTTCAAGGTCGGGGGCACTTCACCCTAATGACTTTGAGGTTGTTGGTTCGATCATAAAGAAAACAAAAGGGCTGTCTCGATAATTTTAACTTAATTGCATTCGATAAATCTTTTGTTGGCGTCGGGACTAATGGTGCCATAAGGTACTAATACTTTACGGGTTAGGACGAGTCGGGTTCTGAACATAGTAGAGGGCCTTAGATTGTTTCTTCTAAAAAATAATAATAATTATTATTATTATTATGAGAATGAAAGTTGTTTTAGGCTTCTATAAAAATTTATGGAAAGGCAAATATTTTATGGAATTCAGTTTTCATAGTTTCTTAATCTATAAAATCACTGTAATATATGAAATTATGATGAATAATTAAAATACTTGTAAAGAAAATTTTCAATTCCAGAAAGAACGCCAAACAGGTATACCTACTTTGGATTTGAATATTTTTGGCTGTAAATTACTAAATTATACTAAGATCGAGTAATGTTATATTGATATATAAAATATATATCTATGTTATATATCATTTTTATACATTATTAATACGTAATTCTAGATAACCTAATGGTGATGTATATTATAAATATATATTTTAGATGTCACTTTAACATTTTTCTTGGACCACTAAACAGTTATAAGATTTGAAAATGAGTTTATTTATCTATTGTTTATATTAGGTTTAATATCATCAGACTATTATAATTAATTTTGTTGTTGTAATTAAGCTCAAGGTAGAGTAATTACACATGGCTTGCTTCTAGAAATGGAGCTAATTCCAATAGCATGCCTTGATAAGTAAAAATGAATACAATTAATTTAAATTCATTCATATATATATATATAAAAGTTTAATTTTTGTCTTTTCTTATAATATTCTACACTACTTTTGATGTCAATACATTCAAAGTTCAAAGGTAGAGCTAATTTTCTCCAACTTCTAATGTCACCCATTAATACATTTTGACAATTTTTTTTTTTTTATTAACGAAAAAGTTTCCTTTTAATTATATAAGTAGTTGAAATAAAAAGTGGCATTGGGCATTTTTAAAATACTTACTCTTGCATGAATCGTGAGTTCAAGTGGTAGAAGGGTAGTAGTTTTTAAAATCATTTATTACAGTAGACGTCTGCACAAAATTTGTAAAAACTACATTAACGTGAGGCTCGAGCTAGACAGAATGAACAGATTTTTAAATTTAACTTGGGCTGGTTCATATCGTTAAGTGACCATTATAGTTCTTCCATATTAGTGTGAAGATAAATGAGTTCAGTAACTGGGCCTGATACCCCAAGAAGGATAAAAAAAAAAAATGCTTACCCTCTTCTTCTTCTTTTTATCAATTTCTTTGTTTTTTTTGTTGACAAAATAATATAAGGCTTGCTAATACAATGACGTTGGACGTCATCAATAATATTCCATGCCTCTGAAAGTCGTATGATCACAATATGTGTCTGCAAAATACACAAGTACCCGTGATCGCATAAGTAATTAACAAGGGATGCCATGTAATAACTGTAAAATCACCCTATGGCCTTGGCATTTTTCTTTTAACTGTTACTTTTTTATTTTTAATCATCCATACCACCATTTTAACCAATAACTATTTTTCATTTATTTGAATAGTGATGTTCAAATAATACCTTAATTATATTAATATGCATATGAATATTTCTAGGCTCTATGTCTTGGTTCAAACACATCTTAATTAAAATTCATAAACACAAAATATAAATAATAATAATAATAATAATAATAAGTTGAATTAGAAGTTAAAGTATTATATTCATGCACACCGCACACAAATACAAAGAAGAAATGAATAACAAAATAGCAAGAGCAAAAACAAACACCCTACATATAACACCCGCCCAATTTCTAATCCAATCATTGATAGAGTACCCCCTTAACACACACACATATATATATAATTATATTTAAAAACCATAATGATTTAACAAAAGTAATTTTATTATAAGCTAGTTAGAGGGACGTATTTTTATTTGAAGAAGGAGGGATGTATTTTAGGTAAGGTATAATCTAGAATTTTGTGCGTGATTTAGAAAGTGCTTGCTTGGACCCGGGCGGCTCAATTTAAATTTGGGCCCAAGTTTATCTTAAAATTATATTTTAAGATAAAAATTAATTATAAAAATCATAAAGATATTTGTGAAATAAATAATATATATGAAAAAGAAAAAACCATTCTGTAAAATTTTCAAAATGGTATAAATATATAAACAGTAACCATATTTTACAAGGAATTTAAAATATATTTGGTGGACAAAGGTAATAACATTGGAGCACTGGATCATGTACAAGGCAATATAGCTCTGACTAGCTATGATAGCCATTTATAAGAACACCTCGTGCATGTGGACTGCACCTTAGATCAACTTTGCAGTAAAATCTTTATCTTTGAATTGGCTCAGTACTTTCCAAATTAAAGAAAGTAAAAAAAAAAAAAAAAAATCATTAAAGTGAGTAACGCCAACTTGCATTTCGTACTACTCTTTCTTCCTTACTTGTATTTTTTTTTATTTTTTAACCCTGTAATTGTTACTGTTTCTCTGGACATTGTGTTGTAAACTGTAAAGCCTGATGATTCCTTCTCATGTCTGCTCTGCTATAGTCTGTGTTTGATCTCCTTCAATTCCACCCATGTGCTCTGAGTAATTTATTTTCAGTACTATAAAAATCATTCTATCCGTTATATTATTATTGATTGCTCCTTCAAAAGGTGTGGTCCTTTGTATGTGTATATATATATATATATATATATATATATGTATATGTACATTTTTTTTCTAATATATATATTATGAAGTACTACGGATATATATATATATATACGACGATTCTTTCATTTATATATGTCATAAATATTATTGATGAGCTTTTCCAAGGATGATGATGATGATATATTTGACTTAGTTTATATATAAGGGTCTAATGAGAAATCAATAATTAATAATTTTCTATTCAATCTGTGTATTAGTTTTAATTATAAACTTATTATTTATAAAAATTTAAAATGCTTAATTTGTATCCTACTAAAATTTAGAAACTAAAATCCTATTTAATTAATAAAATAATTAGAATCCTACTGAATTAAACAACTAAAATCCTAATAAATTAGATAAATAATTTTTTAATAAAAATATTTATTTGTTTCTATTGCATTCTTCATCATTAACTTGTCTCTGAAGAAATTATGTTAGAAAAAACTCCTATTTCATATAGGATTTTGCTAAGAAGTTCTGCAAATTAAATTCGATTTTTATGGAATTTTTTTCTACTACTTTTCTCACTTATAAATACATAATTAAGAGAGTTTTTTGAAGCATAATAGAGAAAAGAAAAAATAGATTAGAAGTAGATCGAAAGATACGAAGAGTACAAAGTTAGAGACAATGGAGCGATTTTCACATCTTGCGATTGAGTTTTTGGTTTCTTATTGTTTATATTTATGGTGTTCATCAATATTTTTGGTTTTTTCTTTATGTCAATGATAAACTAAATTATTTTTTTAGAGGATAAATGAATCCTAATCTTTGATACTATGTTTTAGATTGATTTATTATTATTATTATTAGATTTTGATTTTCTTAGTTTATATATATTTTTCAGATTTTAATGTTTTTGATCTACCGGCCATGATTGAATGTTTTTTGATCTTGGATTCGACACTCAAAATAAGGAACTTGGGATTAGATCGAGAAAAATATAACAAAAATCAAGATATTTATAATATTCTTTGAAGTTATGAAAAAAATCATAAGGCATAATAAAAAGTTTATAGGATTTTAGTTTTTATCGAGAGATCAAAATCAATTTATATAATATATGTTCTAACTTGACACTTGAGAGAGAAGTTAAAGTTTTGAGTATTTTTGACTTATAAACTAGGAAAATATATTAATAATAAATATATATAAAAGACATAGTTCAAAGTTAGGTGAAGTTAAACCTTTAGAATTTTTCTTTTCGTACTTTTTAATTTCTATTATTGCTAATTTTAATTGCATTGTTTTTAATTTAATTAATTCTAAAGTTTGATAATCTAGATAAAGTTAAGGTTATTAATTACGATAATTAATTAAGAGTAAATTGATTCTTGACGACGATAACCCGATATTCATCGGTGTATTATAACTTGATACCGTACGTTTGCGAAAAATCACAAACACTTAGCTCTCGATATAATAGTATGGAGGGAACATATTTATGTAGCCGACCCTTGTAATTGAAAATAAGAAATGACTTATTTCATGTTAAATTGAGTGTCAAGACTAAGTAAAATAACAAGCTTAGAGTTTAAGTAGAGTTACAAAATAAGTTATTTGTTGATCCAACGTATATTTGAATACATAGTCATTTGAGAACAAAGATAACATCCACATTAAACAACTCATATTCCTATTTCTATTTTATTACAAATATCAATTTCTTTACTTATTTTCTATCTCCTTGTCCCTATCTAATTACAATTTAGTTTCTAAGTTAAAAATTACATATTCTCTTCTATGCATTGTAAACTGAAGGTTTAGGGACTTGTTTTAGGCACAAGAAAATTGCTAGAAAATTGAGAGAAAGGAATAGGAGATTAGAAATTATGAAAGAAGGCAAGACAACATCAAGCCTAAAATTAATAATATTGTATTTTGTTCTTTTTTACCATGTAAAAAAAATCCTTGCAGCTATTTTTTAGAATCTCTCTATTTTATCTTGATAAAATAGTTGCCTTTTACTTTTCTGCTGCAGAGTAAGATCATTTGTCAATTAAACCAAATGAATGGTTGTCTAGAATTTGATTTTTCCTTTTTGTCAAAAAAAATTGTATGAATATATGGTAGAAATACTCTTATACTATGAATATTCTATGAATATTTGAATTGTTCATTTTTTTAACGTCATGCTTAGCTTTCGTTTTATCATTTTTTAAGAAAAAATAAATATAATCCAATGACCACCTTACTCGTGAAAAATTCAAACTACGTAGGACCTGATTAATATTCACACCAATAAAATTTGACGTGATGACTCTTCAAAGTTGGCAATAATCAGTTCACGTAGTTAAAAAAAAAAATTAGTATCCGCCTGTTTAAAATTCTGTCTTAAATTTTTGATCTCCTGTAATAGATCACCCGTTCGAACCGAACCCATAGCTTATTGGCACACCAATGCATTAAATAAAAAATGTTTATGAAATGTATTAATTTATACTATTAATTAAGCAAAAAGCTGGATAAGACAAACAACTAAAGACACCATAAAAGGCTGGGAATATCATCAGACAATAATAAAATTATAAAAAAATAAAAGTGATTGATTGGTGAGTAGAAGATGACACAAACGAAAGTTGCCGAAATATATATATATTTGAAACACTAAAATAACAAAGATAAAACTTTGCTGGGTCACTGCCACGAGCAAATCCTAGAGTAATTCACTTATTTGACACGTGGCTTCGTATCTTAGATTTTTACGATCTGTAGTTCACGTCGATTCGACTGTTCGACGCGACACTAGAGAGTAGAGACCATAAGAGTATGTATTTTGTACTTCGGACGCCAAATAGCAATACTTCGTCTTCTTCTTTGAGTTTCTGCAACGTGGTCTTGCTCTTTGGTTTTTTTTTTTTTTTTTTTTATAAGTACACCAACATTTTAAACAAACAAAAGATAAAAAAAATAATAATAATAATAAAATTTCATTTTCTTAATTGAATCATCAATGTTAATTATAGATATAAGAAAAATATTGTACTTTGGTAAATTAGAGTGTGTTAAGGTAAATGAAATAAAGTGAGATTATGAAAGTTGAAGATATTAATAAGAGGAAAGATTTATATAATAACGAAGCTCCATCAAAAAGAAAATAAAAATAAAAATTGACAGATATAATTTTTTATTATTTTTAACTGTGTTTAATTTAGAATTCGAATAAAATAACTTATTTAAAAAAAAAGAATAAAACATCGTTTCCTGACTTTTTATTATTTTTTTGTTTGTATCCATGTTCATTTATAAAAAAATGACCAAATATTCATGAATTAAATTTATTTTTTAGGCCTAGAAGAAGTGGAGAAAAGGAGATTCTTGAATTTGGTAATGCCACCCAACGAACATTTTCACTTTGAGAAACACACAAAAAAAAAAAAAAAAAAAAATTAAAAGCTTTATGAGCCCAAAAACACTTATTGCTTACCTAGTTGGATGATTTAACCTTTGGATTTGGAACATTTGTCTCCGTCACATCACATGGTTGGTTGGTCTCTAACGCCCTTGAGAATTATTAATGCATTAACCTAATGTATAATCAATAAAAAACTTTAAAACACCATGAAACTCTCTTTTTTAATTATATTGGATTGAATATATATATTCTTTTTATCTTTTTCTTTTTTATAGAGTCTATAATATTAAGTTGGACACCATACATTCAAACACTAAAAACTCGAAATAAATGACAATGACATGACTATTTCTTAGCTCTATTGTGGTTAAGGAGAGAGGAACCTGACCTCATTTAAGTTACAGAGAATTCGTATTACGTTACTATTTAAAAATAATAATAGATAGAAATAGTACTAAAATGACAAGGGTAACTATATTTTTTATATTCGTTTGATTATTTATTATAATATATAAATTATATATATTTAATAAATATAAAAATGTAGGTTGCAAATATATTTCACTTTTTGTTTAGTATAACATTTTTCATTCTAATCATATTCTTTCCTTAGATCACCACTTCTTACTACTTTAACTTACTACATTATATAGCATATGGTTATTTAGATCGTCTAGCTCTACCTATTTATAGCCAACAAAGTAAGTCATTTTTTCTTTCAAACATCAAACAATATATGATAAATTGTAGAATTTGCTGATGATTACTAAAATATTTTCAACATTTTAAAAGAGAAAACTTGATTGCTACTAAATAATTGTGAGTCCATTTTCAAACATGAGAGGATTTGGATACAACTTACATAGAACAGGAAAATTAAATCATTTATTTTAATTATTAGATATCAAAAGAGTAGCTAAATCCCAAAAGTGATTTTTCACTTGACATATATATATGAATCCTCTGTTCACCAACAGTGATCAACTGAAAGTCAAAACGTGAAGGGTATTCCACATGGCCGAAAGGGAAACAGGATGTTTAATAACGTTATCCAACAATGCATTAAATGTAGAGTGATCTCATCATCACCATAAAACTTCTCTCCTCTGCCAAACGGCACGGATAGTAAGTAAAACAAACAAATCTCTCGGCCTTTTTTCTCCCACAATACAATACCTCTCTACTCCAAACCTAATAATATAAATATATCTTTTTTTAGTTAAAAATACACTATACTAATATATATATATTTATTCTAACTATAAAAAGTTAATGACATACTATATTTTCATGTTTTTTTTACGTATACATGTAATAAATAATTCAATGATCATGATAATTATACATGTACTTGTGTATTTTATTTATAATTAATTAAAATAATATTTCTCATGTATAATACGGGGAAGAAACACAATCTACTGTGGAAGAAAAGAAAAAAAGAAAAGTAGTGTAAGAGACAAGTTGGGGTGCTGGTGTTGATATTGAAAAACAGTTCAAATTCCCTTCAGTCGGCCATTAATTTCTAGTGGGACCAGACACCCACCTAACCTCAGGACACAACTCTCTCTTTTCTACATCACCTCCCCCATTGCTTTCTTTCTTTCTTTCTTTCATTTTATTTTATTTTATTTTATTTTTTGAATATATATATAAATATATATTCTCGTTCTTTCTCAGCTCATATATGTTACTTTTGTTGGTAACGTTGTTGAGTCATCACCTTTTGATCTAACGCACCTATCATATCTCCCTCCTAAAGACCTGTTCAAAACCACCCGCCCTTATTCATTTCATCTGCTTTTTAATTTCTCTCTACAATCCTTCTGTTACTACTGCTTTTATATACTTCTTATGACTATAACACTATATATATATATATATATATACTAGTAGTCCTAGTACCACCACTAGTACTATTCCAAGTACCCCCAAGAGGGTTTCAAAATAAAAATAAAAATATATGTATATATTAATGTATTATATATATATATATATAATTGTGTGACTTGATATGTAATTGAGTAGCGGTGATATCTAAACAAAATCAGCAGCTAGCAATACCAACCCCTCCAAAAACACATTTACTTCTCTCCTCCGTGTTTCCTATCCCCAACCCTACTCCTGTCGTTTCCATCTCAATACCTTGATTTACAAGTCACCCCCTTATACCCACCCCCTACTCCCTTCTCCTCACAATTGCAACACCACCACCTGCTCTCTTCTCTCTTTCTTTCTTTCTCTTGATCTCCCTTCTCTTTCTTCATTATCATTTCCATTCCCAACATCTTCCTCTTCTACCTCATGATCTTCTTTCTTTTGTTTTCTACTAGTTGTTATATGATCTTGTGATATTCATCAGCATTATAACTTTGGTAATTTTGTGAGATATATATGATGATCAGTACCTCTACTACTAGTCCTAGTCTTTTTAGAATTAGAAGCTTGTTAATTCTAGCTTTGTTGTTGTATTCTTTGATTTTCTTCTCCTTCTATGCTCAGTACTGTTGTGCCTCTAGTAGAAACTCTCAAGTTTTTGATACGGGTAATCCAAGTTCTCGGAATTATTCAGGCTACTTCTTTGGGTTCTTGCCGAAAGCAATGCCAATCCCACCTTCTGGTCCTTCCAAGAAACACAATGATGTCGGTTTAAAAAGCTTGAAATCTCCATGAAAGATGATGAGAGTAGAGAAAGTGATATATGGATGGGTTGACACTACAAGAAGAAAAAGAGAAAAAGAGAGAGAGAGAGAGAAGTTGGAAGGAAGGAATATTATTGAAGGTGATTATCATGATGAAATGGGCTTTTATTAATTTCTTGCTTTCTTTCTTTCTTTTTTCTCTTATTTATTTAAAAACAACATGATGAATGATGATGATCATATGTTCATGTATCATATCATGATTCGTTGATTCTTCTTCTTGTTCTTTGATGAAGATGATATGGTTTTGTTTTAAAAGTTGTTATGGGCATGTATGTATGGTACACATGCTCTTGCTAGCTTCCTTTCTTCTCTCTAATGGATCATCAGGTGAGAAGCTATATATAATGGATTTACTGGGTGTTTTTTAACAAGCATTTTTAACCATTAAAGATGATTAAGAGCAGTGAAGCTTTCCTTTTTGAAGCGCTGCAATGGGTGGCTCATGATAATGGAGTTGACAGCTGAGAAGGTTCTGTGATATAATGTGTTTCTTCTTCTTCTCCTTTCTTTTGTTCTTTTTGAGAGAGAATATTATTAGAGAGATGATAAATTTTTGTACAGCCAAGAGATCATAATGATAATACATTATAATTAATGCAACATTTTCAGTTGGATAAACTCTCTTATCATCACTATTATTACTACTTTAATTTGGGTTTCTTTCCTTCTTTTTCTCTTTTCTCTCGGTTTTGATTAATTAGTTCCTGTATGTACGTCATATTAATTGGTACTATATATATATAATGGATATTTAATTATGATAATTATTCAGTCAAAATCAACTTTAATTAGTAATACTTGTATATTCTTCACAATCATTACATTTTAAGGTGAAATAATTATGATTTAGATATATTCAGATAATCCATTGGTTGGTCCCTCCCAATTCATCATGACTGTTCTAGGTTAACAAACATAAAGAAGTATTCTTATTCTTATTTTTATTTTTATTTTATTTTTTCCTTTAATTAATGTGATTTTTTTCAATACACAAGGTGATGCCACATGGCAGACCAAGCAAGGCCCAACTTCCTTGAAAATCAGATCTGCCATTGAAAAATTGCAGCCGTCAGATTTGAAAGGTTTTTATCATGATGAGGGCCATCCAACAGATTAAGATTAACAGTTGAAAAAAGCAGTATTCTGATGTTTCTCAATATCAGCTGCTCCACATTCAAAACTTGTTATATATATATATATATTTAATTAATTAAAGTAGGGTCACTTTTCATTCAACTTTTTCTTTCATGGCAGTGCGATTCATGAGTTCGAGCAGATATGTCCAGGGCACTGTTCTGTGAGACTGACCAGTTTGAGCTTTTGAACCATAAAAACCGTGTAGAAAGTTTATAAACAAGGAACTTCAATAAAAAAAAATAAGTACATGCCCAATTCTCTTTAATTTATGGATATGACGTTATCATGTGTTGGCAAATGCTTATAATTTATTATTATTATTATTATTTTCTAGTTTCAGTTAAGATGCTCCCAATTTATAAAATACCCTGTTCTAATAGGTTTTGTGAAAGATGGGAGTAAAAATATTTGAGGGTTCTCTTGTCATTTTTAGGAGGATTTCACCTCATCTCTAAGTATTAATTTTTTTTTTCTTTTTTTTTTTGAAAAATGCTAAGAAGATGCAATCTTTTAACATTCTTCTAAGTATTATATGACAGTGTTTGATATATAACCATTTCTGACTATTTTAAAAAAAATTTCTCATATTTTATATAAATAATGTTATGTTAGCATGAGTTGGAATTTGCCTTAAAAAATTTTTAAAGGAAAGAAAATAAAATTCCCTTAATAATTTGCTGGAATTAATTATCAGAACTTCTTAATTAACTAAATAGTATTCGATAGGATACTAAATAATAATTGTCAAGTCACATTCACTCTTTGTTGTAAAAAGCCCAACATCTCATTTCTTTAACCCCATGATGTGCCTCAACCTTGAATTGTATTATCAAAGTCTTTCTTTTTTTTTTCTTCTTTTTCTGATAGCTCTTTGAAATTTATTTATATATTGAAAATCTTTGTCTGTCCAACCATCCATGCATGTTATTATTATTATTATTATAGGAGAAAAGGACAAAGTTAATATAAGAAGAAAAAACACCATGTAATATTATAAAAAGAAGGGTTGCACTTTAAATTTAATAAAAACAAGGCTTAAAATTAATAGGGTATAAAGCAATTTGGATCTTAGAGTAGTGGTTTTTCCCTTGTTATCTTAATTCTCATTTTTATTTCCTTCTTCTCCCATATCCGTCCAACTAGAGGATGGACACAGCCAAAAACTTGCATTATTAATATAACATCATCAAACAAGATTATAAAAAGACAGATTTTGGTCCCATTTAGTTAGTTAGTTTGTTTTTTTCTTTAATAACTTGAACATGGTAAAATGAAGTTTTATATCCATATGATATATTAAAATGGTGAGGGTAAAAGGAAATAAGGATTTTACATTGGTAGAAAATAAATGGTTGAATATTTTTACTCTGAGCCACCACATGGTGTTTTTTGTTTTTTTTGTTTTTTTGAGGTCGAGGGTATCGAGAGCCTCACCCTCACCAGTCCGCTGTCACAAACATTTTAAGTCGTCATTATATAAATAGGGATGTTTGAACTCATGATATATTTTATATTAGAACCTTATGTCCCTCAACTCAACTCCGTCAGTCGCCCAACCTAATGTTGGGTGACATAAATCTATCAAATTGTAGGAAATTAATTCATATAACAAGTTTGATAGAAGTATGGCAAAAGTGGATCATCTAAATATATATGAGGAGAGAAAGGGAGTACATAATTCCTAGTAACTTTTTTTTTCATCACCCACGACCTAGATTAATATATCAAATTCAAATGATTTTATTTGTAAGAATCATGCAAATTAATTAAAGTAGTTGAGTTGACTAGTTTTGATCACTAAAGTTTCATTTTAAACTTTTGGGAGTTGGTTTAGTGAAATAGTAATTTAATATCTGAAGGTCAACAAGAGCAACTATATATGGAAATTAATTATTGAATTTTTGAGTTTCTTAATTTGGTGAGAAGTTGATAGGATTTGGTTTTCTTCTCACCAATCAGTCTAAATCACTCATGAAAAACTTAGGCATCTTTGCAATGAAATTTTGTTGGGTGGTCTCATTAGTTAGGTACTGCATGCTCTTCTGTTGACTAAATACAAACAGTACTTGTAATTAATTGTTTCTTTTGTATGACCCTAAGTAACCATGTCGTGCTCATTTTTCTATGTGGTCCTTAGCTTAATTTTTAGAAATAATGTAAAATTCCTTGCTAAACTCTCTCTCTCTCTCTCTCTCTAAATATATATATATATATATATATATATATATATATATATGATTTCCTTTCAATTTTGATTCCAATTTTGCGGCTACTGAATCTATAACAATAATCCACCTAATTAATTTTTATCTTCGGATGAAAAATTATTCAAGGAGATTTTTTTTTCAATATTTTACTCACATACACACACATATGTTTTCTATAGCAATTAGTAGGTAAAAAAAAAAAAAATACAAATATCAATTCAAGTTTTTCTACTTTGGTAGATGCATGCCAATAATTATTATGAGAATCCTAAGAACGTTGTATATAATATTTTCAAACTGATTTGTTTAAAAGTCAACTTCTCCATATATTTATATATATATATATATTAATTAGGTTCTAAATAAATGAATCAAATTTAAATTCAATATTGCTTGATTGTGCATTCATTCAGAAGATAATTGCTTAAGTTTGGTGCGCAATTTGGTTTGATTTTGAATAAAACCTAATCATATATACATACCCTTTTGTGTTTAGTTCAGTAATAGTATCTGCTAGTTAGAATGTTTTGAGTAATGTATTTAGAATAATAAAGCTTATAATTTATCAGATAGATATAGTTTTGGTTTCTAACCTGACTAATTTATAAATCTAACACGCTTCTTTTGTTTAAATTGGATTTTATGCATTGTCAACTTCTACTTTTGAGTTTAAAGGTAACGAGTGCACATCAATATTTCACTAACATAGTATATATATAAATATAAAAAGATAATTAAGAAAGTTTATAAGATGTACAGACTAGCTAGAAATAGGAAAGAATTGAAGAAGGGGATGAAAAATATTATAATAACTCATATTAAAGTCAAGAGAAATGAAAACTAAATTATTTTTAATATTTCGTAAAAGTGGGTCCATCACGAATAGTATAATGTCTAGTTTATTCTAATAAACAGTACTACTAAGTGACTATTCTATCCTCTCCCATGTGGGAAAGGAAACTAATTAATGTCAATACCAGTCTTCTTTATGAGGTACTATATATCATTCCAATATATTCAAGGGGAATAAGAGGTGCATTGAATACTAAAACAAACAATAGGATCACAAAATTCATATAATATATGAATTAAACATGCTTTATTTTTTATTTTTGAATCAAACTTTAGTAGGTCAAGTATATAAAGTAACTAAAAAAATAGAGATAACAAAATAAATCATATAAAAATTTATATATTTCAACATCTAATCTATGTATATATTCCAAAGTCTATGAGACACTCTGTTCTATAAAAAAAATTAGCCCCCCATATGACTCATGATTTAGATATAATTTTTTGTATTTGAAAATCTCAAAACAAAGAAAATATATCTGATTAGTTGTATATATTCGAAAACAGTTATTAAGAATTTTACTAAGAAAACAATATGTTTTCAGAAAAAAGGTAAAAAGTCTTTTTTTTTTGAATTTTTGTTTTCGAATTGTATTATTATTTTTGAGTCGTAAATCAAAATAATTAAACATGCTTTTTATAAATAATTTAGAAAGTCTGAGATTTTGATTCTTTAATCGAACTCCAACAACCTAAACCTAAATGACACAACCTGGTCCTCCATATACGCCAATGCATACTCTAAGAAGTTGGTGACTTCAGCCATCATCACAGCCATGTCAGCTTCTTTCAATTCTTCATTAATGGTTTTCAAGCTTGTCATATTCCATAATCATGATATGGATTCAGTCATAAAGAAAGATTAAGAAAATTAACATATGAACAAATGCAAACTACTAATAAATGATAGTTCAGTTGGTTGAGAAACTAAGTTATGCCAAGAGGTTAACTAAAACATTTCCAATTATATCAGTTAATAGTCTACATCATAACTTTCAAGCCTACTTGAATAATATATTAGGGGGTAGGATAGAAGAAGCTAAAAATCCAAGAACAAAGCACATGAGCCTCATAAATGTTGAATTCCACCAGAATGGGATCATTTATTAGAACTACATTGGGTCCTAAGGTCACACAATCTCCTTCAAGGGATTTGACAAATTGTCTCCAATACCTTTTTAGAAACTCCTCCTTTGTCTTTCATTTCACACTTGCTCATATCTAACATAAGACTAAAATATAATCTCCTATTAAAAGCTATGTACCAAAAGCCAGGATTGGGACTTAATGCCCGCATCACCAATGTACAAGAGTTCTAGCTAACAAACTATTGCTCCATTTGATGGAACATTTGCAAAATGTTTTTGAATCAAAAGTTGTTTTAGATGCATTTAACATCTACTTTTGAACCAAGTTGTAATAAAAAAAATAGTTTTTTCAACTTTTTGAAGAAGCTAGATGAAACTAATTTATTCAAAAAATATTTTTTTAAAAAACACTTTTACAAAATGTTTTTTTTTAAAATACTTTTACAAAATGTTGCAGCAAACAAGTTATATATATAAAATAATGATTGACTAACACATTTTTCAAACATACTTTATTAAAATTGTCTCTAAGAGTTATTAAATTGTCTCGAATCACGAACATAATTCGAGGCGATCCATCAGCTTTCTAGAGCAATGTCAACAAAAGTATAGAAAGTGTATTTTCAAAACATTTTTCATATATATAAATGTACAGTTGGGCCCAAAATTTGGCTAGGGTTTATCAGGTAAAAGCTTCATTTTTAATCAATTGGGCCCAAAGATTAAACCCAAGTTCAATTAAATCTGAGCAGTTTTGGTTGGATCAGACAAGTTTGTTGAGTCATCAGTTTTAACAATCACTAAGGTGTCTTCGTACAAATGCCAATGAAAGTAAATATATATACAGTTCTTTTTTTTTTTTCATACAGTATGTAATTTCAATGTTAGCAACAGATAATAATGTTGCAGCAAATGAAAAGTATTTCCACAGAGATCATAAAATGATCAATCCCTCTTGCAACAAAGCTTAATCCCACAACAGCTCTTACCCTGCACTGAAAAATGGGCTAGTTGCTCCGTAATGTGTTTTTGAGACGAATAAGCGGATCCTAAACGAGATGACCATGCGGTATATAAGTAATCTGCAACTTCGTTTGTGAGACCATTATTACTAAGATCAAGCATCTTCAAATTCTTTGCTTTGCCAATGGCTGTTGCAAGGTCTTCAATTAACTGGCTCATTGGGAATGCAGTAGTACTAATGTCTATTTTGCAAGAGCTTGTGCAACTGTCATTTAAACTGGACACAACACGTTCACACTTTATTTGATCCTCTTCTTCACTATCTGCAACTTCAAGTTCATTGCACTCAGAATTTACGGCACATATGCCTTGCTGGGCATCTTTGGTTTTCTCTGATGCACACTTTGATGGATTAATGTCAGAGGAGTTAAGGTTTTGCTGTAAAGACTTTGAACTCATTTCTTGTGTTGAGTCATAGTGTGGAATGATATCGTCATCCACATTGGCATTTTCGGAAAGATTAAGCTCTTCAAGAGATTTGTTTTCTGCAAATAAGAAAGGAAAAAAAAATCATAGGGTTGGATTTAATTAGCATGGATTCAGTTGAAAGCAACTAACTAAGAAAAGCTTTTTACCTTCCAGTGCACAAATTATTTTTGCAATTCCTGCAAGCCCAAGATGAGACTTATTTAGGACTAGAATCTTCAGAGAGCATTGCGCATTCTCGAGCAACGATACCAATGCATTTAGACCCTGGATATGCACTTCCAATCAGTCAACTTAAAAAGAATATTGCTCAAAAGAAACAAAAATCTTTCCAGTTGTTGCCACAGCCCAACTGGCTACTCAAAAAACAAAAGATCAATAGAGAACCACATCTTGAAGATTTTTCATACTACTTGAAGGTAGAATATTATGCATCTGGATGGCAAGTGAATAAAAATGTCGCAAGCATAAAAACCCAATAGGTCTTCTAGACCATCATACTGCCATTTCAATTGTATGAACAACAAAGCTCCTTGTTTTACCCAAAAAGACTTTTAAAAAAAAGTTACAATTTGGAAGCTTACCAATAAATTCAAGTTCAGTTAAAAATTAAAGTGCATAAACACTTTTCAAAGATAGTTAGACACCCTGACATGCAGCAGGGAAAGTAAGAACTATAAAAGCTATTAGGTAACCACTGAACCCAAAGTTATGGGTATAAAGTAAAGGCCTAACTATTTATATGTTGCTAATATCCATACTCCTTACCTGCAGCTCCATCCTGCATGTTGAGATATAGAAGAGAACAAAAGAACAAACAAATAGAAAACATACAACTGGAGCATGGAAATACTAACAAAGAGTCTTGAACCCAAGACCTCCACAAGCTAAGCTATGATAAAATGTTAACTATTGAACCCAAAACCATTGGTTGTAAGGTAGAAGCCCAACAATGAATATCAAACTTAACAACTAATCAAGGCCATGCAGTCATTGATCAGTCTCTTAAGAATTCATCTCGATTCTTTTCCTGCCCCCAGACTCTCACTTTGCTTCGTTCTTCATCTGTACCATTGTTTGAATGAAGACCGATCAGCACAAATTGCCACCATCAGTCCTTTATAGGTCTGGAATTTTTGTGTTGTTTCAGTTGTCATCAACGAGGAAGAAAGAAACAAATGAGTGTTCTTTTGGGAAGATGTAGACAAAATACCTATCGAAACAAAAGCAAAGGCAAGTCTCATAAATGGGTGTATTGAAAAAAAGATTGTTTATGCCTTTTATCAGACTACACTACACTAGTAAAATCAATGATTCAATTGAAAAATTAGGGAAAAAATCCAGCTCGTAGCCTTGTACTTCATATGGGGAAAGCCAAGTGATTGGGTGTTGAAGACAGAGGGGCACCATGTCATAGGCATCTAGCATGATGACCAAATTGTAGGAAAGTGTGGGTTACTTACATAATAGAAAATAGGATAAATTGATCGAGACTAGAGTTTAACTCTACGTCTTTAAGACAATTTTGTCTTGCACTGGTGCTCACGGTCTATTGACTATTATATCCCAAGATACAATGATCACTTCTTGTAATAGTAGCACTCCAATGACTAACTGAAGTTGCAATTCTAATCTATGGATGTGTATGAATGACTCCTAGAGGGGAGTATTTATACTTGTTGGAACTAAATAGTCACATCCCTTCAAAAATAGGTATATGTGAACGAACACATTTATTTGAATGAATGGGTGCTATGTGAATGGACACCCATTTAATACACCTTTCCATCTTCCCGATTTTTCATTCATTTTCAAATGGGATTTTAACACCCATTTTTCCAACACAAATTGCCCACGTGGCACCCTAAAACACTCTTGCTCTTGGCCAACCATTCACTGTTACTAGAGCAATGGAAGTCTTATAATATCTGTTGCTCATAGCACCAGACAATATCACTCATGTGAGCTATGATGGCATCTAAATAGCATCAAAGCATCCTCAATATTATTGGTATCACCCTTAACATAAGCTGAAGACACTCTCATGTAAGGCAACATTTGGATGGGTTCCAATATTGAGCAACTTGTAGCTCGTCAACTGTATTATCCAACTAGCCATGGACATGTTAGGTAATAGCATCTCTTGCATGGTGTTGCCCCATTTCATGCATTCTGCCATCCAAGAAAACTCAATCTTGAGTATCCAATACAAGCAACCTCAAATGCATAGCACCTAAGCTAGCTCACTCCGTCCAACTTTATAGCTAGATGCCTCTACAAGAAAAATACTCAGCCCCTCACTATAGATGGACACAGCAATGTTATGACACATTGTGCTACTTTTCATTGTCTCATGACATCCCCAGTATCATGAGAACTTCATAAAACTCCCTCCAGGCTCATGGAAGTCAGCCCTTGGGTTGAACCAAGGAGTTACCTTAAACATGACTGAGTGGAAGTAAAATTATGAACTTGAATCACTGAAATTGCAAGCAAAACTAGAGCACAGATCAGTTGTCCAAGGCAATCAACCGCATCAATGTCGTTAATTTTTCCATGAACCAATAAATAGTGCTTTTACGTGGTTGTCATGACATGAATAAGGAGCAAGGTTCGAAACTTCGACTTCACCCGACAATTCGACCTTTAAAAATCGGAATTAATTCGGAAAAGTTTGAGAAGTCTTGGAGAATTATTGTAAAAATTCGCCAACTTAGAGAAGTTTAAAGAATTTCTATATAGATGCTAAAATATGTATAATTACTATTAGAAATGATGAAAACAAACATAAATGAATACTTTTCACATATAAAAGTATAAATATAATTGTTTGAAACATGTGTTTTTACATTAACATTGTTTAACGCACATCCAAGGATCAAAAATTCGATTTCGACTTGACTTTGGTTACTTGAAAATTGGAATTAATTCGAAGAAGATTAATTTGACATGGAGAATTTTTGTAAAAATTTGCTAAATTAGAGAAGTTCAGAGAATTTTTTTATATATGCTTAAATGTCTAGATTTATTGTAGTATAAGCTAAAAAACTAATATAAATAAACACTTTTACTTCGTAAAAATACCAATAAGTGACCTCACAAAATCAAGCTTATTAAGTGGGTTGATGAATTTGAAATGGTGGCTTTTAGTCTTAATTCATTTTCTTTATTTTGATATTTAATTTTTTGGTAGCTTGCTTCTCAATCATATACTTTGCTAGTTTGAATTCCACCATGCTTAATTTATTAGTTTCTTATTTAAATGTATTATTTTTTAATCTTGTTTTATAAGAATTAACTAAAAAAAGATGACTTTGAGAACTCTTTCAATTTATTTTTAAGTTGCTTTTATCTTATTTCAACTTTATTTTTTTTATTTTTTTTGCTTCTTTTCTTCTCTTTTTGGTAAAGCATATCCCATAAACTACATAATTTGTTAGCTTATTAAATTATTTTTTAAAATTTATATTGCTATGTTGGTTGATGAAGTTGAAAATAATACACAATTATTGATATTTTTTTGTTTTTATTGATGAAATAATATTTTTTTACTTCTTTGTCGAATTTCATCGAACTTCGTTGAATTTTATCGAATTTCTTGTTGAATTTTTGCATTTTTGAATTGAAAATAGAAATTTTATCGAATTTTGTCGAATTTTATCGAATTATTTCGGCGAATTTTTGCATTTTTTATTTTACATCCACTTCGCACTTCGATGGTAGAAAAAAGGGAAATAATTCGTGGAAGTTCGCCGAATTTCGGAGAATTTTTGAACCATGATAAGGAGTATTGGCCTCAAGGTATATCACCTCTAGCTACAACATCTTCCATATAATAGTCTATCAGAACTTTGATCTAAAAGAATATGTTGACACCATGTTCAATCTACCAGCCCAAGCCTCAAATAATGACCATAAAGCCCCTCACTGAGTGGAAGTAAAATTATGAACTTGAATCACCAAAATTGCAAGCAACACTAGAGCACAGATCAGTTGTCCAAGGCAATCAACAGCATCAATGTCGTTAATTTTTCAATGAACCAATAAATAGTGCTTTTACGTGGTTGTCATGACATGAATATATAAGAAGTATTGGCCTCAAGGTATATCACCTCTAGCTGAAATACTTTCCAAATAATAGGTCTATCAGAACTTTGTTCTAAAAGAATATGTTGACACCGTGTTGAAATCTACCAGTCCAAGCCTCAAATAATATTTGAACATTTTCTTACAGAGAACACTTGGGCGCATCCTTGACACTAGTGAAGGCACAGATACACAAGTATCATCTGAAAGAATGGACTATTGAAAACCTAAAGAAGATTGGATTCAAGATCTTAATAAACCATTTTTAATACCTTAAGAAGAAGGTCTCTTTTGAGAGGACAACATAAAAAATACATACGATTGCAAATCTCCCATTTTTTTTTTTTAAATAAAAGAAAGGATATTTACTAATGTCTTTTACAGGGAAGCAGGCCACCAGTAAGTAACTAGCAACAATGTGATTCTGAATTTCCACTTAAGTTAGAAAAATAAATAAATCAATTCAAAGATTCACAATCGAGAATAAAAGTGCACTAAAATTTCTTGAATGAAGTAAAATGACTTGGCAGTGTCTAGGTCACTTGGCCAGTGTTGAAAACTGGGCAGCCTAAAGGTAAAAATATTTTTTGTGTGGTTTTATATATATACAGCATTTACGACCATTTCAATACTAATACGAAAAAAAAAGTAGATCATCTACAATCATGTGCCATCAAGAAACCATAATCAGAAAGCCTTGCAATAGTCTCAAAATATTTTGCAGCATCTAAAAACCATTTCAATACAAATAGGGTAGTATGAGCAAATAACATATCAAACATAACACCGAAACCCAAGAAATAATCCCATAAGCAGAAAATAAAAGCAAACCTCAAGTCCAATTGAATTTCCACCAAGGTTCAGCTCAAGAATACCACTGCCTGAAGCAAGATCAGTGAAAAGTGTCACAAAACTATGACATGTCAGTCCACAAAATGATAGGTCAAACTTTACAAGTTCTTGAGCTCCCGTGGAAAGTGCATTCATCAAAGTTAGTGCTCCGTCCTACCAAATCAAATTAGTACACGTTCAGTATGAAGACCCTCCATGAGAGAGATTGAGAGAGAGTATGAATTGTTCACTCACAGCACCAATACTGGTACTACCCAGCATTAACCCAGACAAGCATGAATTTTTTGCAAGCATACACAAGCCATCAATGACAGGCTTGCTTAGCTTTACACCATTCAGATTCAGCTCTGCAAATCTGGAAAAACATGCAAAAATGCCATAAAAACTGTAATTTAATAGCATCAATAAGCCAACAATTTACAAAAAGCCTATTCTTATAGAGTGAAAAAAAAAAAAGACAATAGATAGAAAAGAAGAAGAAGAAGAAGACTAGACCTCTTTAAAGTACCAAGTTTCGCCAACAGGTTAACTAAAGCATTTCCAGAGATCGGATTGTGTCCTGTTTAAAAATGTGATTTAGGAAAGAGTATTAGCATGGATAACTAAGGTTTAACCTTCGTGTCCAAGTCAGTCGTTAGAAAACTAAAGTGTACCTAAACAAAGTTGTGTGAGCACAGATCCAGAACCAATGGCATCAGCAACCTTTTGAATTGTTCTAGAAGAGATAGAGCAGTGTTCTATGTTCAAGCTATATAGAGCTGCCAAGAAAAAAGCAATATGTATCAGCATACGAAACATGATGTTAGAATAATACTGAAAGCAAATTTAACATGCAATTTTTTGCAGTACAACAAACCAGCGTGTTTTTTATTGGCGTATAAGCACAGAAAAAGCATAAAAGTAACTCAGGAATCACAAGGAGCACAGACCTTTGCAATTTTCCAAGATCGTTGAAAGATAGGATCCACATGCATCAGTGAGGCGGTTTCCAGAAATGTTAAGTACTTCCAATCGAGCCAGTAGAACAGGGCATTCACAAATCTGTTGATTTGATATGCAGAAATCATATCATAGAGCTCACTAGAAACGTTTTCACCAAGAGTGTGGCAACTTGGCCTCTCTGAGAGAGGTTTCCAGTTGTTTCTTTAATCGAAAAGATTTTATCAATGTTTAATTTTGGAAATTTCAAAAGAAATCACAATAAGGAAAGTGACAAAGATACAGGAAAGAAGAATTATAGAAAACCAGAAACTGAAAAAACTTAAACCTGGAACAAAGAAGTTGGGCCCAGTCGATTGCAGTGGAAGTCCAATGTCAAGCCACCATACTTCTGGCTTGATGACATGAATATCTGTTGAAGTTTTTCCATTGTTTCATTTCCTGTAAGAAAAGAAGCCAACTGATGGATATTTCAAGTATGCAGGTGTAGCTGATGGGAAATAAAAAAAAACAAATTTCAAAGTATTTGCCTTAAAGCCATTCATGAGCATTAGCTCTTTTCAGAACCTCTGGAAACATGGGCTCAAGGAGGATTGCTATGACAATAGGACAATAATGGAATTATTATGCATTAGTCGTCAAAATATTTTTGTAAACTCTTCATAATTGAACTTCTGATTTTATCAATTACAGAATTGAAGTCAGGGACTTGGGTGAAAATGAAATGTTTGACAGAAATATTAAAACCAGGCTCTTCTTTTCAGGTGATCTTCATGAGCAGGAGACTATCCTCACCAAATTCAGCAATCAAGTCATCCCAATACTGACTCAATAGGCAGAAGGAACTTTTGGTGTAAAATTCTCAATGAGAGTGCATTTGTTTGCATGTGTGCATGTTTGTGTATATGAAGTGTTCATTTGGCATACAATTTGATAAAAAAATAATCATATTGAAGCCAAATCATAGATAGCAAGTGAAGGAATATTTACCTAACAAATTATGAGAAAGGTCTAACACAGCAATTGCCTTGTGCTGGAAGAGTGCATCTAGCAAAGGTGTCATAGATATGTCTTGCAGTTCACAATCAGACAAGATGAGTTCATCTTCTGAAACCTTATAAGTTAATACAACAGGATTCATTAAAAAGTCACAAACAAATTAAAATGGATTTTCAATACGAACTACGAAAGATATAACGAAGATACTGACCTCCAATCTGTATAGTTTCTTAAGTAGTTTCATATTGGGTGCCTCATTACACTTCTTGCAACAATCAACATATGACTTCATTAAGCGCTTCTGAATCCATCCTAATCAGTAGAACATGGGCAGAAGTTCAGTATTGAAAACAAAAGAAATAATGGGTTAAAATGGCTGGGGTAAATCAGCTTGAATATTATTCGAATGTTTTTCTTCAATGAAGCCATAACCAAAGGTTCCATGATGACTGCAACATGGCTCACTGTAGCTGAGTTCAAAAATTTTCAGACAGGACTTTTTTCCTTTCTTTCCTCCCGCAGATAACATAATTAATACATGACTAATAATGAGACACATAGACGCGAAAAGAACTATGGTAAAGTGAATTTATGGAAAGATTATTGGTAAGAAGACAATAAATCAAAATTAAACAGGGTGCTATAGATGGGGAAGTAAAATCAAAGTATGGATTTATCACATTTGGATGAATATTTGCATTCTAAAGGAAAACCTGATAAACAATAAGAAAACAAATCGAAATAACAAGGACACAGCCAAAGCAATCATTGAGCACCATGCATAAGAGTTTAACATGTCTATATAATTAACTTTATACTATTGTAAAAGCTATGCAAACAGGGTGCTGGCACATGATGGTGTTCAACAACAGGTACCAAATGTTTGCTATGGTGTCTTTAAGAAGCTGAAAATGCCATTTCCTTGAACAAATTACAATTATAGCATACATCTATGTCTAAATTGAAAAACATTCCTGCAAATAGTGAGTAGGTTTCTAACATTAAATGTATAAGATGGATGATGGATGATGAGAATCCTATTTCAAAAGTGAACATTTGTTATAAAAGTGCATTAAAAATGTTATATAACCAGTGAGCCTCAAAGCTATAGCAGTCAAGTAGAGGCCTAACAATAGATATCAACCTAACAACAACACTCTGCTGAATGTGCAATCCCAGCCTACATGTGAAGGGACAAAGGAGAGAGAAGAATAGATAAATACCAAGCTTTAACAAAGAGAGTTGAGTCAAAGACCTCTTACAAACTTGAGCTCTAATACTACTATGTTTTGAATGCATAATAAGGTGAAACAAAAAGTTGTATTATTATTTTCACAGTAAGAGTATTGGTGTTGATTTGAAACAAGAATATGACAAAAAGAGATGCCCAATTTAAATCTGAATGAGAGTTTTTGTTGTATATAAGTATGCATTTCATAGTCCATAAATTAATCCTTTGAAAACTAATACACCAAAATAATGTAAACTAAAACAATCATAGCATAGACCATACCATCGGTTTCTACTTCAATCCAATTATTTCCCCAACTGTTGTGCTTCAAATTCTTTACTGCTTCTAATGATTCTAAAGCCTCCTTCCCACACTTAAAATGACGAATAACTGGTAATAGACCTGAAAAAGCATGCCTTGATTACTAGTTGAAGGAAAAAAAAAAAAGCATTTTAGGATAGTAATAGAAAATAGCACTGGAAACTGCTAAGCAAACATTTAGGATTAGCAAGTTGTGAAGCTTGGTTTTGTATAAATATTTGTTAGGTTTTCTGTAGGATCGATTAGCGTTTATAAGGTGTTTTGTAAGATTGATCTAAATCATTCAGGTGTGTAATGTTATAACTATTAGGATCGATCCAATAGTTTTATATGTTCCATAAAATTGATCCCAATATTGTAGTAGTAGGATCAATGCTAACCTAATCCAAGATCAATGGGCTCAGGATTCCTAAGTTGCATTTGGTTCATGATTTAGAAACACGGATACAATTCAGAAGTAAAAATTCAAAAAACAACTTTTATTGTTTTTCTAAAAACAACCTGTTTTTTGAATAAAATTTTGGGAAACTATTGTTAAGTTGACATAAACAAATTCTTTTTTTTTTTTTTTTGGTTTTCATATGCAAAAAATTGCATAAAGGGCGTACCTAGTACCCAAGGCTCATCGAAGAGATGTTGTTGCAACCTTACCTCCAAATTGTAGGGTTAATTTCTGAATTCAAATATGTTGAACCTACAAGTCACAATGGAACAACCTCAACTGTTGCGCCAAGGCCTCCCCTTCATACAAAAAACTATATTTGAATCAAAAACCAAATGGGCCTTCCTGAGGCTTCTATTTGGGGAGAATTATTTATCAATTTTCACACACTCCAAAACTTTTTTTTTTTTTTGAGAAGATACAATGTTAGTAGTTAGTCGTATAACCAACTCAATCGCCAAACTGCACTCTCACGAAGGAAGATATCAGGCCCATTCCTGACCCATTAATCCCCCTCACCTCCTAGGGTGAGGCAGTGACAAGAGTTGAACATAGAACCTTTGGGTTCCAAAGCCACTCTCCAAAACCCTCTCTTCAATCTAAAAAGGCTACAAAATTTTATGCAAGCTATTTCTCTATATTTTTGAAAGATTTTGTAGATCTAGATTGGTCGTGATTCAGGGAGGAGTTGAATTGGTGTTTCTCAACTTTGGTAGATTCCAGGTCAATTTATTCCAATGTACGTTTTATTGTCAATCTCTTTAAATACTTTGGAATAAAATATAAAAAAATTGTGTCTTGTGGTTGCTAGATACCTTGGATGTTTTTTGGAAGTTTTATCATGTTAAAAATAAAAGTGTAAAGGTGGATGTTTAAATTCACTTTTAGTATTTGTTACTTTATGAACTAATATGAAAGGAAATTGAGAATTAATATAAACAAAATTGCATTTAGATTCTCTTTGGGATTCTCACAAGTTTCTTAAGCTCATATCACAATGCCAATTAAAATGATGCAATAAAATGTTAAAAAACTTCGCAACTGGTATTAGCCTAACAAAGGTAGAATCCTTGAAGTGTACATATGAGATCCAATTTGATGCAAAAAAGAAATACTAACAGTATTTCAAATATTTAATTTTATTAGGATTTTATTTATTTAATGAGGTGATTTATTTTCGATGTGTAGTAGGATTTTATTCCTATTTGGAGTGAAAGTGTTCTGTTTTAGTAGGATTCTAATTTTGCTATTGAGTAGGATTTTAGTTTCTCAGTTTCAAATTGTAATAGGAATCAAATAAGGTAATTTAGATTTCTACAAGTAAGGTTTGTTATAGAGTTTAAAGACATTGAATATTGAACTAAAAATATTATTGATTACTGGTTTCTCATATTTATCAATTCTTTCTTCTTCCTTCTCATTCTACAGTCTTTACTTTCTACATTTTCACAGTTTGCACAAAATGAAAAACTATCTTTCTATTGGAAAAGTGTCAATGATGAATGGTCAGCTCAGTTAATTTTTTTCTCTCTTTATATGGTTGATATGTTTAAATCTATGTTTTAAAATTCATTAGGCATAATTAAGATGGCTTGCTTATCCAAATTAAGCTGTAAGCCTGGAGTTGTTATGAGGTGTAAGCCTCATAATTTGAAAAAAAAAAATGTAAAAGAGAAAAATTCTATGAATGAAAATATTTTTAGTAAAAGAAGAAATAAATAAAACAACCAACAATGAACTATCTTTATGTATGTTAGCTTATAGAGAAGCATTCAAGTTTTCAAGATGCAAAGTTGCTATATTAATTGTTTAAATTGTTATAAACAACATTAAAAACATAATGAGCACATATTACAAGTCAAGATTTATGTATATTAGGTTTTAACTATTAAAAATAATAAATTATTAGAAGCAAATGAAATGCAAAAATACTAGGTTTTACCATTTGTCACTTTTTAACCTAAGTAATTATCATTAAAATAATTTTTGTTATACTTAAACATAAATCAACAATAAGGGGCTTTTCAGAGAGTGAAAGATCAAGGCCATAGAATCATAGATTTCTTCCAAATGAGATAAAATCAACTCGTACAAACCAAAAGATTTAGTCACAATGTCCAAAGGCAAAAGCTATAATTTTTTCAAAATTAATCAAAAAGTGAGAAAATTAGAGTTACTATGGAAATGTGGGCACACGGCCCACTGAAGCTCAACACCTACACCATGAGGCATACATCTTGATGTTGTCAGCTGTAGTCACCACAAAATTACCTTGAGGCTCAAGGCCGTGTTTGATAATTGACGTTATCTTGTACTTGAACTCTAAAATGAACCTCTGGTTGAGTCGAGGATCGAAAATTCGATTTTGACTTAACTTCGGTCACTTGAAAATTGAAATTAATTCGGAGAAGTTTAATTCGACATGGAGAATTTTTGTAAAAATTCGCTAAATTAGAGAAGTTTAGAGAATTTTTGCATAAATGCTTAAATATCTAGATTTATTGTAGTATAAGCTAAAAACTAATATAAATAGACACTTTGAATACATAAAAATACCGATAAGTGACCTAACAAAATCAATCTTGTTAAATGGGTTGATGAATTTGAAATGGTGGCTTTTGGTCTTAATTCTTGTTCTTTGTTTTAATATTTAATTTTGTGGTAGCTTGCTTCTCGACCATATACTTTGCTAGTTTGAATTCCACCATACTTAATTTATTAGTTTATTATTTAAATGTATTATTTTTTAATCTTGTTTTATAAGAGTTAACTAAAAGAAAATGACTTTGAGAACTCTTTTAATTTATTTTTAAGTTTTTATCTTATTTTAACTTTATTTATTTATATATTTTTGCTTCTTTTCTTCTCTTTTTGGTAAAGCACATCTCATAAACTACATAATTTGTTAGCTTGTTAAATTATTTTAAAATTTATATTGCTATGTTGGTTGATGAAGTTGAAAATAATGCATAATTATTGGTATTTTTTGTTTTCTATTGATGAAATAACATTTTTTTATTTTTCTGTCGAATTTCATCGAACTTTGATGAATTTTATTTTTTTTCAAATTTTTGCATTTTTTAATTGAAAAATAGAAATTTTATCGAAGTTTATCAAATTTTGTCGAATTTTATCGAATTATTTCGGCGAATTTTTGCATTTTTTCTTTTACATCTACTTCGCACTTCGGTGGTAAAAAAAAAGGGAAAAAATTCGTAGAAGTTCACCGAATTTCGAGGAATTTTTAAACCATGGTTGCAGTAGAGGCTTCAGCTCTAATATAAAAAACTTGTAGTAAAGGAAGAGATTGTCAAGAAACAATAATAAAACTGGAAAAAAAAAAATACTAACTTCTAAATTTTTTTACGTTAAAGTTTGAGAGAATTAACAAACAATACCTAAGCATCAACAATTTTTTGAGGTATCTTGCCTTAATGTGCTTTCAATTACTGAGTCAAATTTTCTTTATAAACATGATCGGGAACATAGTAAACTAAAACCAAAAGTTTGATATCTTCTCACTTTTTAAGTTAAACAAAAGGGGAGGGAGGGAGGGAGGGTGGTGAATTAGTTATGCTACAACTTCCACTATTAATTTTGCATTGCTATTGTTGTATTATGCCGACCTCATGTAGTTAGGAAAAGGTTTAGTTGACTTGAGTTGAGTTGTTGTGTTATCATTCTTTTCCATATTTATCCATTTCAAGAGACGGAACAGGTAAGTTGGACAACATTAGCTCGATTGGCAAAGTCCCAAGTGGATCTTGAAGTTGATAACGAGATAAAGCATGCTGATGAGAAAGCTTGGAAATGTGAAATACAGATGAAAATTTGACTACCTCTTGACTTCTCCTCGGAGAGTTGTAGATAGTATAAGCATGCAACTTCAATCTTTAAACACTCAATGCTTAGGTGACCATCAACCATGCAAGTCTGTGCATCCACATGAATCTTCTTGTCCTCAATTTTGAAAGTCAAATGATGCTGTAATAAGTACCAAGGAGTAGATGAAGTTAATATCAAACAAACATGCATCCAAAATAATTGAAAACAATCTAACATTCATACTCCAAAACATTTAAGACTTGAATTGAGCAACACTTACGTGTTCATCATCAGAAACATGCAGATTGAAATTAGAATAATTATCATTTTGTGGCAGGTTGTCAGAGACATGATCGCCTTCAATTTTAGATCCACTTGCTGGAAAATTTGAATCATTAGGACCTTCACCAGTGCTTCGAAATCTGACATCTGTACCATTCTCAGCGGCTACTTTAGAATGCCCTGATTTATAGGAACAAGTGCTTTCTTCAAGGTTTATTGGCGAACACACACTGAGAATCTCTTTGGAAGCAAAACACAAGGCATCCTAGCAAGCCAGCACTAAAGGAATTAATCATGTGCAATCCTCGGGGAGAAAAATATAGGAGGAAAGGGCACACCCTTAAGCCAATGTTGACAATAAGGCAATAAGTTACCTGAAACTTATCGGGGAAACCAGTTGATCCATCACTCTTCCTAACTGTGAGGAGTGAAGTAAGAAATACACCCCACTATAGTAAAAGATTAAAAAAAAAAAAAAACAATGCCGCAAAAATAGCAGGATTACTTGATAATGGCAGCCTACAGCTAAAATCTACAAAGCATTTAGAACTCACACTCGCAGGAGGTCATCACATCTTCAAATGCACCTTCATGGGTCCATCTCGATATTTCTGCTTCATCATTCTCATCACTTTCGTCATCTGAAAGGACTACACGAACACGTTTACGACCACTAAATGTAAATTGATTATCATCTGATTTACTGTATCCTTTTAGAGATGCTTCAATTGGCTTGGATGTCTTTCTTTGTTTCTCTACATGAGAGGCCTTCAGTTTGGAAAATTTCTTAGTAGACTCAAGAAGTGAAATCAATGGCACGTCATCTTTAAATTCTTCAAAACCAATGGGTAGTTTTGGTCTGGCAGAAGCAGACTCACTTATTTTTGGTGAATTAAGTGAACTAGAACAATTATGTGACAAGTCTTCATCCTCGTCTGTATCAGTTTCAGAGCAGCATTCCTTTACCAGATTTTTTCTATCAAGTTCTGTGTTTCTTGAGCTTTTCAAATTTTGAATTATGTTCTGCAACCTCCTGCACTTAAAGTGTATTTATTTCAATAATAGAAATGGCATAGCAGCGAATGCTCTGAATCAGTAGACTTGCACAAAATACAGTTACCTAGCCTCATCAACATTTTCAAATCGTATCATGTAGCTATAATGCATATTTTCAAGTGCAGAAATCTGTACAGAAGGCAAGTTGGCTTCAACTGCAATTCTGCAAAAAACTACAGCATGTTAGCAGAGTGGAACGGCCATTGTAAAGCCATTACTAGTTTGCAAAGCTCCTATTTTTAAGTAGCATTGCCATTTCACAACTAAATAATATATGCATATCCCAAGTTCCAAAAATAAAGAAAATTGCCTGTAACCCTCCTCAAAGGCCTCTAGTGCACCACTCCAATCACCATCACAATCCAAGACATCTCCAATATTAACCTTGGCTAACGCTTGCCCCTAAATTTGAAAGAAACAACCATAAATGTATGTCAATCTCACCTGAGATAATAAAATAGGTATAGGTCATCTATGCTTATTATCATCCTCAAAATTTCAAGAGGATCAAGAGAACCAGCTTATAGTGAACTTTATATAAAGCATATAAAAACTTTCTGACAAACTTGAGAATTGGCACTGCACTAACCTCCAAGTTCCCAATTGTTTTATATGTGCTCCAACTCTTCGTGTACCATTTAAGAGCCTTGGTGAAGTTCCTAAGCTTTTGGTATGACTCTCCGATTGCCAGAAAAGAATCACTCAGCTTTTCCTTGTCGCAGAGGTCACTTGCTACATATTTCTTCCTTTTCGCAAATTCGAGATGCTAAAGTAGAAGAAATGATGATGA
Source organism: Paratinospora sagittata (assembly GCA_035771175.1). Classification (NCBI taxonomy): domain Eukaryota; kingdom Viridiplantae; phylum Streptophyta; class Magnoliopsida; order Ranunculales; family Menispermaceae; genus Paratinospora; species Paratinospora sagittata. The sequence continues at coordinate 7,508,677 of JAYMFD010000012.1, read as the reverse complement.
GCAACATCAGCACATGAGAGTATCAGCTAAAATGGAGGTGAAACTCACAGTACATATGATATATTTAATTAATGGATCAAGATCTTAACAATAAAATATAGATTGAAAATCAATGGCAGTATTTTTTTAATGGGATGAAAATAGTTATCTAGTAATGTTATGAGGTAGATAAGTTGTGTTGTGTTACTGCACTTTGGCAGTTGATGGATTCTAGAAATGAACTTATTAGCTGTGGGCAGAACAAGGGCTCCAATGGCGTGGAGTACTTCACCTTGCTTTGGACCTAGTGGCAGGCAAGCTTTTATTCATTGCACTTGGAAACATATCTATGAAATAAATGTTTAGATTCATCAAAAAATTGAATTCACACTTGTAATATTTTGTGGATTCTTATGAGTGTTTATATGTTATTTTTTAGACATAATGGCTAACTACAGCCAACTTGCAATTATTTTTGATGAAAAATGACTTAAAGGTCATAATAATCCTTATAGGAAAAGAAATGTGAGTATTGCAAGCACTCAACATTGAAATGTGATCCACATTTTGAATGAGAATCCACCAAATGTTATAAGGCCAATCATGCTTTTATATAGCAAAATGTCAGTGATAAAAACCTATAATTATTTCTTTTAATTTTTTAATAGGAAACAAGAAAAATACATTAAAAGAAAGAGAAATATACAACAAAGGAAGAGGGCAAAGGTTCTCCACAAAACTTTAAAAAAAAGGGTACAAAACATTTGCCCTCCTTAACTATTCTGGCAAGCTGAACCCTTTTGCTTATTTACTAGAAGCAATCCAAAGAGAAGTTTCAGCAATGATCCCTCCATCCAGCAAAGTTGTCATTAAGTTGAGCTTTAAAAATTTGTTGATTTCATTCCATCCAAACTGACTACTCACAACTGCAATGAATACAACTCTCCTGATGTTGCAGTGCCCTTAGGGAAGGTTTAAAACTAGGGGAGCAGGGGAGTTTCTCCCATGTTTGAGGCTTTTTAAAATGGCCCAAGGAGTATAGTTCCCATTTGGCCCAAATCAACTCTGTAAAGGGGCAATGAAGAAACAAATGCCAGAGCTTTCCCAATCTTGCAAGCACAAAGCACAATGGTAAGGGGATATGGCCAGATTTGGGTTTTTCTTTTGAACAACATCCCAAGTGTTCATCTTTTTGTGTGCCACTAACCAATCAAAAACCTTAACTTTGGAGGAACATGAGCTCTCAAGATGAAATCAGCTAAAATAAAATTTGGGACCGAAGGCTCAAGATGAGACGACAGAAGAAAGTCTTACAAGAAGAGGAATCAACGGGATTAAGGTCCATAAACATTTATCTGGACAATTAATACAAATTCTTGTACTATTTAGTTTATCAAGAAAATGTCCAATTTCTTCCTCCTCTTTAAGGGTAAGATTCCTACAAAAGAAAAAGTTACAAGAAAGAGCAAAGGGAATGTTGGATTAATGCCAATTGGCTATGAAGGAAGCAATTGTTGATGATGAACAGAAGAAAGGTGATTTGAGGCTAGGATGCATAATGGCTAGGTTTTGTAAACCACACTAGTTATCTTTCCAAAACTTCATTTCTTACCATCACCAACTCAAAAGGTAAAATAAGAAGAAAACTTATGATGGGTAGAGGATTTCCAAGGGCTCCTATGCCTGGTTCTAGAAGATATCCATGCATCCTGCCCATTATTTTGCAAACCAAGCTGACTCCTTATGGCTTTGGTCAATGAATAACCTGCTTTTGGTGAATCTCAAGAGCCATTTTGCACCAAATCTTTGTTCTTTTCAACAGTGTTTTCAATTCCTAAGCCTTCCTTTTCAATAGGTCCTGACGCCACTTTCCAATTTATCAAATGTGACTAGCACCTTTCTTTCGTGCCTTTCCAAAAGAACAATCTTATGCTTCTCTCAATTTCTCGAGCCACAATGATGGGAAATTGAAGATGGAGAAGAAGTAATGTGGGTACGGTAGTCAACACCAACTAAATCAACACTAATCTCCTTCCACAAGAAAAGGAAACCTCGCTTCCAATTTTAGAAATAATAAGATTCCCAACTCCTTTTGATGTGATTCCCTCCAAGGGGAAGACTCGTGTACTTCATTGGCCAAGCTCCAGTCTGGCAATCCACCATGTTGATGCCAACCAATTGACTTTTTGACATGTTCACAAACCTGAAATCCAACAAAAGCAATAAGAGATCTCAATGGCCAAAGGCACACTCTCTTCATTTCTTTCAAGCAAGAAAAGGGTGTTTTTGCAAACTTAAGATGAGAAACTTCAACTTTATTACTTCCCACGCTTTAAGATGAGGCATTCTCTGGTTGGATTGATCATTCTTCCTAGAATATCCAGTACAATGGTGAAAACGAAAGGGGATCCCCTTGCTTGAGACCTCTCCCTCCCCTTATCTTTTCCTGAGGCCTACAACCTTCCCATTGATAAGAACTGAGAAATTAGTTGACTAAAGGCAGCCCTTAATCCATTTCCTCCTTTGTGATCCCATTCATTTATTTTCCATTATAAAATCCAAAAATCCCCGATCCACCATACATAGGCCTTAGTCCACCTTGAACACCAACCAACTTTCATTTGGCTTTTATAATCTCCCACAAGTTCATTAGCCACTAAACCTCATCCAAGGTATGTGTTCCCTGAACAAAAGCTAATGGAGTTTCAACAATAATCAAGTGAAGTATACCCCACAAATCTTCAGACATAATCTTGTAATGGCTTGTAACTAGACCGATTGGCCTATAATTTGAAATTTTCCATGAATTAAGCTTTTCTAGGACAAGACAAATGTAAATTTTATTTGTGCTCACATTGATCACCCCAATTTGGTAGAACTCACCATCAAGGATCGAAAATTCGATTTCGACTTGACTTCGGTCACTTGGAAATTGGAATTAATTTGGAGAAGTTTAATTCAACATGGAGAATTTTTGTAAAAATTCACTAAATTAGAGAAGTTTAGAGAATTTTTGCATATGTGCTTAAATATCTAGATTTATTGTAGTATAAGCTAAAAACTAATATAAATAGAAATTTTTAATACATAAAAATACCAATAAATGACCTAACAAAATCAATCTTGTTAAATGGGTTGATGAATTTGAAATGGTGGCTTTTGGTCTTAATTCATTTTCTTTGTTTTGATATTTAATTTTGCAGTGGCTTGCTTCTCGACCATATACTTTGCTAGTTTGAATTCCACCACGCTTAATTTATTAGTTTATTATTTAAATGTATTGTTTTTTTAATCTTGTTTTATAAGAGTTAACTAAAAGAAGATGGCTTTGAGAACTCTTTTAATTTATTTTTAAGTTTTTAACTTATTTCAACTTTATTTATTTATTTTTTGCTTCTTTTTTTCTCTTTTTGGTAGAGCATATACCATAAACAACATAATTTGTTAGCTTGTTAAATTATTTTTTAAAATTTATATTGCTATGTTGGTTGATAAAGTTAAAAATAATACATAATTATTGATATTTCTTTGTTTTCTATTGATGAAGTAACATTTTTTTACTTCTCTGTCAAATTTCATTGAATTTTGTTGATTTTTATCGAATTTTGTCGAATTTTTGCATTTTTGGATTGAAAATTAGAAATTTTATCGAATTTTGTCAAATTTTATCGAATTATTTTTGCGAATTTTTGCATTTTTCATTTTACATCCACTTTGCACTTCGGTGGTAAAAAAAAAAGGGAAATAATTTGTGGAAGTTCGCCGAATTTCAGGGAGTTTTTTAACCATGCTCACCATTACACTCATTATGCCATCTTTGATCACCTTCCATCCTTTTTGATAAAAGTGCATAGAATAGCCATCTAGACCTAGAGCCTTGTCACCTTCTTTGTCAAAAATACGCTTCTTAACTTCAGCCTCCTCAAATGTTCTCTACAAACTTTCTATACTTTCCTCACTGATGGCTGCCACTGAAGAAGCCCTCTAATTCCCAAGGCCATTTCCTTAGAAGAATAAAGATAATGGAAAAATTGAACAATCTCATGGACAAAATCCCCCTCGTTATAAATGGTATCCTAATTCTCTTTTTTCAACTTTGGAAATGATACTTTTGGATCTTTTGTTGCTCATAAATCTGTAAAGTAACTTTGAAATAGAGCCTTCCACCTTTGTCCATCTTACCTTAGCGTTCTAATGCACCATCCTTTCCTCCTTCAAGCATAACTCTACAAGGCATGATGTCCATTTCTCTATTCCAACTTGCTTCTCCCTCCATTTTGTCTTTAGCGAGCCTAAGGTTCTCTAGCTCCTTTTTCTCAATAGTGATATTGCGATTCTCCTACCCATTCAGAAGGGAACCTCCCACCAACTTCTGATATTCTTTTTGAAATCTTTATGATCAACCGATATGTTCTCAAATCTAAATGGGGCAGCAAGGAACAATTAGTAGTAGGATATTTAGTTGTTGAGTTTATCTAAATATCAAATATTTAAATATAGTAGAACATTAGTTGTTTATTTTTGTAAGAGTCTATTGTTTAATTTTAGGGGATTAAGCTTCTAGTTGTTCTACTTGATTAGGAATTTTATTAAGAATTTTATTGGGAGTCTAACTCTTTATTGAGTGTCCATAAATAGTCCATAATAGGGTTGTAAGGAGATGGTGGTCGGATATGAATTGAATAAAAAGAAAATTTGTTTTCTCCTCCACTCTTCTTTCCTCCTCTTCTCTTCTTATTTAAATATGGTAGAATAGTAGTTATTAATTTTTAGTAAGAGTCTATTGTTTAATTTTAGAGAATTAGGCAAGGTTTGATAAATCAAAAGAAATTTGTCAAAACTCAGGGAATTTGTTTAGTTTTTTGAACCACCGAAGTGCATAGTGGATTTAATAAAATAAAATAAAATGTGTTGCCAAAAAAATTTAATAAAATTCAATAAATTCGATAAAAGTTGATAAGCTTTGATAAAAGTTAATTTTCAATTAGAAAATGCATAAATTCGACAGAAAATTTGATGAAATCCAATAAAAAATTGACAAAATTTGATAAAATTCGACAAAAAAATAAACATGTGTTATTTCACCAATAAAAACAAAAGAATTACCAGTAGTTGTGCATTACTTTTAACTTCGTCAACCAACATAACAATATAAATAAAAATAATAATCTTACAAGGTAACAAATCATGTATTTTACGAGATATGCCTTACTAAAAAAAGAAGACAAGAAAAACAAAAGTAAAGAAAGAAAGAAAGTTAAAAAAAAAGACAAAAACTTAACAATACATTGAAAGAGTTTCCAAAGCCATCTTCTTTTGTTTAACATCCCTATAAAAAGATGAAAAAACAATACATTTGACTAACAAACTAATAAATTAGGCAAGGTGGAATGTCAAACTAGCAAACTATATGGTCTAGAAGCAAGTCACCACAAAGTTAAAAATCAAACGATAAAATAAAAAAGGATCAAGACCAAAAGCCTCCATTTCAAATTCATCAACCCACTTAACAAGATTGATTTTGATAGGTCATTTATGAATATTTATGTATTAAGTGTTTATTCATATTAGTTTTTTGGTTACATTACAATAAATATAGATATTTTAGTATCCATGTAAAAGTTTTCTAAACTTCTCTAATTTAATGAATTTTCACAAAAATTCTCTACGTCAAATTAAAATCCCTAAATTAATTCCAATTTTCAAATGATCAAATTCCAGGGCAAAAAAAAAAAATTCAACCCTTAGGATTAGGCTTTTGTTCTACTTGATTAGGAATTTTATTAAGAGTTTTATTGGGAGTTTAACTCTTTACTAAGTTCCATAAATAGTCTATAATAGGGTTGTAAAGAAAAGGTTGGTTGGATATGAATCAAATTAAAAAAATAAAATAAAATGTTTTCTCCTTTACTCTTGTTTCTTCTTCTTTATCTTCTATGTTGCATCAATTTGGCATCAGAGCCATCTGGATCGCCATCTTCCTCTATCTCTCTCTCTCTCTCCTTTGTTGTGCGTCTTTTCTTCTGCAACATATACTAGATCTACTTATTGCTTCTTATAATCCCCCCTCTTCATTCTAAACTCTCTTTTCTCTCTAGTGCCTTCACAATATTTATGCCCTCTCGATCTACCTCATACACAATTCAGCGACCTGTACATAAAGCACGTGGATTTGTTTTGGCATAATGCTATTATTTTAACTAGACGAAGTTAAGTTCTTCAATCCAAGGAGAATGATAAGGGTTAACTTGTAGATAAGATTTTGAGTTGTTAATTTTATCTAAATTTTAGTTATTTAAATACAGTAAAACTCTAGTTGCTTATTTTAGTAGAAGTCTTATTGTTTAATTTGCGAGGATTAGGATTCTAGTTTTTCTACTTGATTAGGAATTTTATTAAGAGTTCTACTAGTTATCTAAATTTTTTGCTATTTAAATCCAGTGTAACTTTAGTTGCTTATTTTAGTAGAAGCCTTATTGTTTAATTTGAGAGGATATTCTAGTTGTTCTACTTGATTAAGAATTTTATAAAGGGTTCTATTGCTTATTTTAGGAGTCCTACTATTTAATTTGAGAGGATTAGGATTCTAACTGTTATACTTGATTATGATTTATTAAGAGTTCTATTGGGAGTCTAATTCCCTAGTTGAGCCTCTATATATATTCTATAATAGGGTTGTAAATAGTCTATTAGTTATCTTCTAACAATGATACAATTTCAATCTTGGTGTTGTTTCTTGTATGTAATGAAAAAAGGCCTCTTCCCACCCACAAGACGCTAAGAATTAATCTAGACAAGAGAAAATTGGAATTTCCATGAAATTAATTCATGTGGATCTTGCACTTACAAAGGACAATCCCAAAGCTTCAACTTATTAGGTGGAAACATGTGTGGCCCATTGGTTTTGATGGGAAATTTTAACACAATTAACTACAACCATGAGAAGCTTGGAGGTCTTCTTGTTAATTTGGATTCATTGGAGAGTTTAAGTAAGCTTGTTGATGTCACTAGGTTGATTGATTTGAACACTAGAGGGATTAAGTACACCTAGACTAACCATTAAGGAAAGAGAAAAGAATCTTTTCAAAACTAGACAAAGTCATGGTCAATGATGAAAAAAACTCTAAAGGCTACGAATAAAGAAGCCTTTGGCTAGTGGACCAGAAAGTTGTTGAGGCTAGAAAGATATTGGAAGATGTCTGGCCCAAGCTTCATGGAAATCCAAGAGATCCCTAGCTTTTCGACAGGAAAGTGTTTGGTGGTTGAAGATTAAGGAAGATTTTGACTTTGGAGGGGGAAGGAAGCATCTTTAAACAAAACTATAGAAAAAAGTGGCTAAAATTATGGGATCATAATAATAGATTAATCCAAGAGAGATTAAGTCTCATGCCATTGCCCAAAAAATCTATGAACCTCTTGGCATCCTGCAGCACAACCAAGCTCCTCTCCTCTTGGAAGGCATCCAACCTATTCTTCCTAGTTCCTACTCATCTAAAGGATGCTCCTCTTGAAAAGTTTCTGAATAAGAATTCGTGAAGGCAACTAACGAGGGTAGGGGTGTGCATAAAACCAAGTAACTCCCTATCGACCAGAATAGGCCCAATCGTATTTTGGCGGTTTTATAATTAGATTCGAGTTAGTCGACCGGGAGTCACTGGGTTTTATGCACACCCCTACCCTTCTAAGGCTTATGCCTCACCTACATGAGGCTTATGCCTCACCTACATGAGGCTTATGCCCTCAAGACTTTTGCCTTAAGGCTATGTGAGGCATAGGCCTCACTCTCAACCCCTTTTTTTCTTGTTTTTGTACCTTTTTTTCTATTTCCACATGTGTTGAGTATACTTGCATATCTTTAAACACGGTCAGTCCCAAGCTTAGATAAAGGAGGAGGGTTATGTTAGGTAGTTGATAGCCAACATAAAATTTTGTCACATGAATCTACTATAAATCAAATTACGTGAAGAGAGTTTAACTATTGAATAACTTTTTCTATTTACATTTTCCTATTTTTCCCATTACAGTACAAATGATATTAAAATAAACACATTAGTTCTTTTTCTTTCTTAAAGTTCTAATTTTAATTATTTAGAAGAGATAAAAGTTTTGAAAATCCAAGCCTAAACTCTAAGCCCTTTTTCTTGTATTCACATTTTTCAATTTTTTCCAAAACACTTCAACTAATAGTAGAACAAACACACTAGTTCATTTTCTTTCTAAAAGTTCTAACATCAATTAGGAGAGATTTGAGTTTTGAAACCCAAAGCATAAACTTCTTGTAGGTTGCATACACATTACCAAGTGAACTTCTAATGTCAATTGTCAATTATAATAATAATAAAAAATAAATAAAGAACTTTAAAAAGTTACAAGAGAATGTGAAAAATAAGAAGTGGTATATTGTTGCATTTTATTTGTCTACTAGTTCCTTTTTTTATTAAAAACAAAATGTTTAAAAATCTTGACTAATAATATGCTCATTAAGCTCTTAATAATATTCATTCTAACTAAAGCAATTGATATATCAAGTTTGTGTCTCAAGTACTTGTCATTGTAATGCGAAAAGGAAACATATATAAGAATAGCTTAACTTTGCTTACATTTCATGTTTCTGAATTTGTTAATGAATAATGATATTATTTTCTTAAAACTATTAAAAGAAAGCTATGTCTTCTTTTTACCCAAAAAAAAAAAAAAATAGTCTTCTTTTTATAAAAATGTGAGGCATACTCATGAAGGAAAATTGCCTTGATTACATCCCAAATCAACTTAGAATCATGATTGCAACAAAAGACAAAAGACAATTAAGAATGGTTTACACATTGAAGGGGGTGGTGAATGGGGGGTCGAGGGTCTTGATTGGGAAATTATCCCGGGAGAGGATCGCTTATGGCTAGAGAGGCCTTTTGAGGAGGAGGAGATTAGAGTTGCAGTGTTTAGTTGTGATGGCAATAAAGCGTCGGGTCTGGATGGTTTCACGATGGCATTTTTCCAAAAGTCTTGAGACTTTGTTAAAGGTGACATTGTGAGAGCTTGTGAGGAGTTTCATCAGAATGGGAGGATCAATATTCAAACTAATGAGACATACATTTGCTTAATTCCGAAAAAGGAACAATCATGGTCCTTGAAAGCTTTTCGTCCCATTAGCTTGATAACAAACTTATACAAGATCATTGCGAAGACATTGTCATTGAGACTCCGAGAGGTTCTACATAAAACAATTGAGGATTCACAGATGACATTTGTACAGGGCCGTCAGATTTTGGATGCAGTTCTCATTGCTACCGAGGCAGTGAAGGATTATCGATCCAAGGGGAAGAAGGGGGTGGTCTTTAAGGTTGATTTTGCCAAAGCATACGACTCAGTGGAGAGGAGCTTCCTTGAATTTGTCGTGAGAAAGAAAGGGTTTGGGGAAAGATGGATCAGTTGGATGATGGGATGTGTTACATCGGTTACCTATTCGGTAGTGATCAATGGCAGACCAAGAGAGAAATTCAATGCAGGTCGCGAATTGAGACAAGGAGACCCTCTATCCCCGTTCCTATTCACAATTGTGGTCGACTGCTTGGGTAGATTAATGACAAGAGCGAGACATTCTTCTGTGATTGAGGGGTTTCTAGTCAGACAGGCGAAGGTGGAGCTTTCCCATTTGTAGTTTGCAAATGACACTTTGTTGTTCTTGAAGGGAGAGGAGGAGAATGTCTTGAATGCTATTCAATTACTCAACTGCTTCAGCTTCATGTCAGGTTTAAACATCAATGTGGCAAAATGTCAGCTTGCAGGTACAAATATGGAGGCAGAAACAATCCTTCATCTAGCAAACAAGGTTGGTTGCTCGGTGGGGTCTTGGCCGATGAAGTATCTTGGCCTTCCATTGGCCGGGAACCCTCTTTCCACAGCTTTTTGGGAACTGGTTCAAAACAAAATCAATCGCAGGCTTGAAGGCTAGAAGAGAACCTTCCTTTCTAAGGGAGGTAGATTGGCCTTAATCCGTGCAGTGTTATCGGCCTTACCCTCGTAGTACTTGTCTCTCTTTAAAATTCCTAAAGGGGTGGCATATCAAATTGAGAGGAAGTTTAAGAGTTTTTTTCTGGAGTGGGAAAGAGGGGTTCTCCAAGCTAGTAAGTTGGAAAGTTTTGCAGCAGCCGGTAGACAAGGGGGGCCTTGGCATTGGCAACATACAATGGAGAAATGAAGCTCTCTGTAGCAAATGGATATGGCGTTACTTTAAGGAACGAGAGTCTTTGTGGGCTAGAGTGGTTAGGAGTAAATACGGTGTTCTGCATCTACAAGCGCATTTGGGGAAAGTGGGAAGGGTGGGGAGATCTTCGTACCGGTGTCCATGGAAGTTCATCTCTACTCTTGGGCCACATTTCTTTTCACATACGGCTCTTAGGCTTGGAGATGGCGCTTCCTTCTGATTTTGGGAAGATAAATGGCTGGGAGATAGCACTCTGGCAGAGTCTTACCCTCGTCTCTATAGATTTTCCACTCTCCACAATTCACCCACCACCTCATTCTTGTCTACTAACCTCAGTTCCTCTTCATCCTTTTCCACTTCCCTTTCGTGGAATCTTCATTTTCCTAGACCCTTAACCCTTAGGGAGCATAGTGAGATTGTTCATCTTCTCCCAACGGCTTGTTCTCATGTAAATCCTATTTTGATACCCTTTCTGATTCCCCATCCTTCCCTACCTTCCCTCTCTCTAACACTATCTGGCATGTTCAGGCTCCAACTAAAGTTAGGATATTTGCTTGGCTTGTGGCTCATAAGAGAATCAATACATGTGACATGCTACAGAGGCGTGCGCCCCAATGGTGCCTCTCTCCACATTGTTGTATGTTTTGCTTGCAGGATGGAGAATATTTGGGGCATTTGTTATTTTCATATCCCTTTGCCAAAAGTATTTGGCAAAGGTGGGTTACCTTCTCAGGAAACAGATACTTAGCTCCACGATCAATTGAGGAAGGGACCTCCCTATCCCACTTAGCAAACTTGTCCCCAGCTGAAAAAGGAACGGGCTTAATCTTAATTGCCACTTACGCTACACTGCGGTCTTGATGGATTGAGCAAAATGATCGAATTTTCAAGGGTTTCCAAAAGACGGTGATAAGTTATGGGAAGGAATTAAACTCTTAGCTAGTTCTTGGGTATGTGCTTCTTCTTGGGGAAATGGTATACCACCATCCAACTGGTTGTTTCATTGGGGCAATTGTTTGTAATGATTTGGCTTTGAAGGTCCCTCTGCCAATTCTAGTTAGGTTTGGTGTTTCAGGTGTCATTGGGCCACATGCTGCTCAAATCTGTACTTTTGTAATTACTTCATACTAATGAATACATATATTGTCTGTTTCGTTTCAAAAAAAAAAAAAAGAATCTCATAATTTCATCAAATACATTGCAAAAAATGTCAAATGTAAAGAATAACCGGATGAACCTTACTTTTGTCCATGCAGAGATCACGTTCGCCTTCTCTATGAGACAGTCAAGGGCCGCATTCTGCTGGAGCAAACACTTCCTCTCACGAGGTGTACCTTTGGCCGTTGTTGTTGTTCTAATCAGCTTCTTAAGATTCTGCTCTTCATTTTTCAACTCATCCATTACTTTAGCTGCTTCTTTTACCGTTTCAATGTTCTGATCAATCTGTTCAACCAAAGCATCCTCATCTTCCATGGATTTTGCAATATCAAGAGCCTTTTGATAGCATAAAAATGCCTCTTCATACTTCTGACCACGGCTATGCAATTCACCAAGATTGATGTAACCCTTGGACTCTCCCTGACGATGTCCAATTCTCTTACAGATTATGATATCCCTCTCGATATGCTCTCTAGCTTTGTCCCACCTTCTCATCACCATGTAAACATACCCAAGGTTGTGATGTAGCCTGCTGCGCCCATCATCATCTTCAATCACCTCTTCTTCGTCGCATATCTTCAAACCTTGAACCAGAATTTTCTCAGCTTCTTCCAAATTGTCTAGATCCATTTCAAGCATGCCAATATTATTATGGGCATCAATGAATTCCTTGAGGAAATTTGACGATTTGTTCTCCTTGAGAGAGCGGGTAAGTTTCATGGCAGACCTGAAATACTTCTTGGCATTCCGAATAGCGTAGTGGTCGTCGTCAGATTTAAGAAACATTTCGTGGTAAGTCCGGCCAAGTTGGGTCATGGCCCTTTGCTGCTCAACAAGGTCTTGAGAGTCCTTCGCAAGCTCTAAATGTTTTTTCTGCAATCCCAGATAACAAATCTAAAATCAGAACCAGAATCCATATATATATTACACGTAAACGTGCATGCAAACACATTGATGAATTCAGAATCAGAACTGACTAGTTTTTTAATTAAAGCAATTGTCAAAGCTTTATCCATCCATTCAAAAGAGAAAAATTACAACTCTAGAGTGAAGATTTGGTAATTCAAAGAGCCCCTGTAACTAAATAGAAAACAAAAGGTTGCAAAAGAAGACAGGAAGGCTTACCTAATAAATCTCAACTTGCTACGTCGACATTTAAATTACAAGTGATTTATATCATGTTTAACAATCTCTTCCCATGTTACTTCAGGTCTTTGTCTATCATTACCATGGATTATTAATACGTTTCTCTTAATAAATCAACGATAATAAAAATCACCATCCAAACCAATCTAAAAATGATACAGATGATATATCAAGCACAAATTTGTTCTAAAATCAAAATAAAACCAAATTAAATACAGAATTCAAAAAAAAAAATTAAATCAAAAAATGAAGAAGAGAGTAACAGCACCTGATAAATTAGGGCATGTTTGAATTGGTGAAGACGAAGGTAAAGCTCGCCGAGGGACTGGCAAGTGGGGAGGAGATCTTTTTCTGGGAGGAACTTGAGGGAGATTTCGTAATCGATTCGCAGCCATTTGAGAGCTTCGACGTATTCTCCTCTGTTCTTGAGGATGTGTCCGATCACATTCGCCCATCGAGCTTCCTCTTTCCGGCTACCCACCGATGATGCCTCTTTGTAAGATCGCTTCGCGGCTCTCAGCTCACCGTCTTCTCGCACCATTACTATATTATTGCTCACTACTACTCTCGTTCAAGCTATCGCACCATTACTTACCTGCCTGCTTCTTTTCACCTTCTTCGAAAATGGAGGTTTTTACTTAGTAGGTTGGGAAACTGAATTTTTGGGCCCAAATTCAAACCTAGAATCTTCCACAAAATTGGTTTCCCGCCAAAATGTTGTGGGGGCTTTGCAAAAGATCAGGTATTTTTTTTCTTCCTTTTTTTTTTAAATATTCCTCAAGGGTGAATCAAAAAAAATAAAAAAAAAATTCCCCACGGGGATTAATGTAAGTTATGATCAAATCCTAAAAACATGTATTATTATTAGAAAAATATTTTATGTACGTTAAATGTCAACGTTATTTTTTCTTAAAATATTTTATTACGCATTATCCCCAACATCCGAAGGAGGTTGGGTGTCAGTCGGAAAACGGCATTAGCACCCAACATTGAGTTTTTTCAATTACACAAGTCGGCTACATGAACCTGTTTCTTTTATTTTACTCTATCAATGACTAAATCGACATTTAAATTACAAAAAATTAAATCTTTCATAATTATATTTGTTCATGTTATCTGAAGTCTTCTAATTGATGCATCCAAAGGCTTATATTGTGTGTCTAAATCAACTTAGTTAGTTCTCTCTCATTTTATCTTTAATTGGCGTTACTCCTTTCATTTCTCAAATATACTCATTTTTAATTTTATTTTTTAAGATTTTACTACATATCCATTTTTACATTTACATTTCTTCTTCTTTTTTCTTTTTTTTTTTTTGAAAGAAACATTTGCATTTCTATTGCACTTAATATGTTAACATGTTTTTAATTGTCTAAAATTTTATTCCAGAGTATGGTTGGCCTAATATATACAAATAAAAACAAATTAACTTCAATGGCCTGTGTTGATCATATAATAATATTGTAAAAGCACTCTTAATCCTAATTTGGCTCTATGGTTCACATCCTCACCTATATTTTTCTTCTTTATGTACAATAGATTTCAAATACCAAAATTTTCACTCCCGGATATCTCTAGACTTCAAATCTACAAAATAATCTAATTACAAAGTATGTTGCCCTCTTTCCTCTTTTTAACCTTTAAGTTATTAGTAATATAGTTTGTCATGAACGTCAATATCTCTATATTGGCCTTTGTGTCCTTAAAGCCCCACTTTGTCCAAAGTTTACATAAACTTCTAGTGTTTTTTTTTGTTTAGGTTTGATCATGATATGTTAGATAAATCTGATCACATGTCTCGAGATCTCTTTCATTTAAAATATATATTGAAATGGAACATTAAAATAAAATAAAAAAAGAATAGAGGGTGATAAAAATTATTATTTTTATATATTTTTTCTTTTTTCTTCTTTTCACTGCTAAATCAAGTAGTGATATATCTACAAGAATATAGAATATATACAATATCCATTTAAACTATTCTATTACGTGAGAATGCTTCAATTTTTTCAAGTGAAGTTACTTTTGCCAGAGTTTTACAATTGCCCTTTAAATATTTATTTATTTATTTTATTAAAAGAAGTTAGTTTTAAGGTTATGAGGAGTAAAATTGTGATTTTTTTTATTTCACTTAATATTTTTTTTACTTGTACACAAATGCCTCTAAATTTTGAGTTTTTTTATTCAAATATTTTCAATCCTTAATTTACTCTTGCCTGCCCTTCTAATTATTCATATCAAAACACAGACACAGACACATACATATATACATATATATTCTTTTTAAAATATATATATTTCTTATTTTAATAAAAAAATACATGTGCCGAAAATAATACTCTATAAGAAATTAACAATAGAAACCTTGCAATAAAAATAAATAAATTGACTGCAGATGAGAACGACCTAACAGTGCAATAATTTCATGATCCACGAATAATAAAACAGGTGTAAATTAACAAATTTAATAGACAGAAATTTGTAAGGAATTGGCATCTTAATTAACTATCCTTAATTATTTTGTTATTGAAAACTAATACCAGAGAAAGTTGCTCATCTTCAACTGAAGTACTCTATTCACATATTATAACACGGGAGAGAGCTTGACAAAAAAAAAAAAAAAACTAAACGAAAAACAGAAAAAAACTAACATGGGATAGCTTCAAATATTCCATGTTCCAAGATGTAGAAAAGGAAACTTCTCTGCTATTCCTGATCTGATCTCACAAAGAAATAAACAAGAAATCCATCTCATGCAATCACCACACACACATATATAGAGCTAGTTAATTAGCTCCCTCAATAGCACAGCAGCACAACTATATATATATATATATATATATATTGTTTTGATTAATAAATTCTCTAGAGCCCACTTGACCCAATTGACTTGGTGAGCCCAAAGGTCACAGCCATGGCTAGCCACCCACCAACCAGCACCCTCAAAATTGACCTTCTCACAGGTGCTCCTCCCAACACTGCTCCCACCCCACCAAACACCACCAGTGCTAAGCTCACTGCTGCTCCTACCACCCCCAACCTCACCTTATACTGCCTTATAAATGAAGCTGCCAGTAATGGCACCATTGCTCCTATCGAAAACGCAAGCGCCGATGCCGCCGCCGCTTGGATTGGGTTCGGCAGTTGCTCCTTTTCATCACCATGCTCTTTGTCTTCGCCCAGGACGCCGTGGCTCACTTTCTTCTCCCTCTTCATTTGAGCCACTTCTATGTCTACCTGAGAGTAAACTGATACAAACTCTCCTATTGCCATACTACAAGCTCCAGCAACCAACCCTGCAAACCCTGTTAGTATCATCACTTTAACATCCTCTCTTACTGCTCCTACTCCCATCATCAACGACGCAGTTGACACCAGCCCGTCGTTGGCGCCAAGAACCGCTGCGCGAAGCCACTGTGCTCTTTGAGTGTAATCGAAATTATTATCATTTTCCTTGTGTTGTTCAAGTGCCTGGCTTGTTAATTGTCTCTCGACGTCGACGTTGTCGCTAATTGATAGTACTTTCGTTGTCCTTTCGTTAAGGGGTGGTTGGGTTTGATGAGCTTGATCAAAGGTTGTTGCTGCGGCCATTGGGAGAGAAGTAATTAAGAAAACAGCAGTAGTATAGGAAGGATTAACGAAGAGAAGTTGAAGGAGTGTGCAAGACACACGCCATAAGGTTGGGGGGTATTTATGGTCCCTAGAATATCACTGTATAGGGTAATTAAGATAGTGATGGTCATGAAGTGGCAAATGGAGGTGCCAGAGCCTCTTATATATATTTATTAAATCCTCCTGGTTCGCTTCTTATAATTAGTTTAAAGTATCCTGCCCCTCCCATAATAATTTAATAATCAAATAAATAAATGGTAATTAACTTAGTTGATTATACTAAAAAAACATATTATTATAACATAATGTGTAGTACTATAGTGATAAGGAGGTACTGATGCTATATTCTATATTCTAACCCAAAAACTTGACATAACATAATATACCATGCATTACTTATATTTAGATGCAAGTTACATATATACACATCTACTTACTTAATATCTTATATGAATGTAGTATATATAGCTTTTGTGTTAAAAATATTATTTATCATATTAAAAATTTAATATTTAAGATAAAGATCCATATCCAATATGTGCTTTCCTAGAGATCTAAAATGTGATTGAAGATTCAGAAAGGTTGCCTCTATGTTCCTTGACACACTAGAAGAGATATTGGTATCACAATTATATATGTCTAGATTCGTATTGTTGTGTTTCTTATCTATGGTAGGTTGACGAGGCTTCTATTATTCTTTGACAAGTCATTGCTTTGCAAAGTTGAAATTACTCAACAAATTAAAGAGGATCAGAATGATTTTTATGTTTCTTTGAGGGAAAAAAAACAAAGAATATGCTTCCACTGAGAAATAACATTAATATATATTGACAACATTTGATTAGCGACTTGTACTTGAAAGAGCTGCCTTTAACATATTTGTGGGATAAATGAAATAGGGAACTATTATTACTTTTTTTTTCTCACATATTCAGAATTGCTTTAAATCATTTTATATGAAAGAATATATGAAATTGTGCATTAAAATATCAATTTCTATATAATAAATATGAATTCATCATGCTTATTCTTTGAAATTTAGTTTCCTTAAATATAAGCGTAATTATATACTTTTTTTGTGGTTTGATTTTTGTAAAAGCACACTATTAACACTATATGATAATAATAAAGATAGACCTAAAATAATATAAAGAGAAATGATTAAGAAATATCTAATTTCTTATAATTTAAATGTCGACTTAGCCTTCGATAGAGCAGAGTGGAAGAAATGAGTTCTTGTAGTTGATCCATGTAGTTAAGAACAAACATAATTGAGTTGAGTATAATAAATAAATAAATAAATCATTCCCTTTTTAGTACACGTCATATGTTATATGTGATCATGAGATAAAAAGAAACAAATAGGATTTGAACTTTTTGGAGATTTATAATTGATAATTATAAAGTAGAGTTGTATATTATAAAGTACATTTATGCAATATTACAATTATATAATTATATTATGCCAATTTATTTTCGTGATGGAAGCTGTTTTGTACATGTTTTTAAAAGAATAGCTGATTAAGATAAAGTATCCAGTTGATAAAGCTTCAGCTTAAAAAAAAAAAAAAAAAAAAAAAAAGGTTTTTTCTTTTTCAACTTGCCGAAGAAATTGGGTCTCCCACCAACTTCTTTTTTTTTCACAAAACCATCCTCGTGAAAGTTATCTTTGTATATAATTTTTAAGAACTTTTAGAAGCACCTAACAAAACACTCGATAAGATCATTTATGAATATGAAAACACTTTTTTGCATATTTCTTAAAATGCAATTTTCACAATTTCTATTTTTTCCATAAATATTTCTACATTATATATAACTATAAACTACAAGCAAATTGTTGGGTGAGCTTGGATCTCTACGAATACTGATATCATGATCTCCAACTTAACTACATTTAGATCTAAGAGTATTTTTTTTTCTTCCAAAATGTCTTGGTACTAATGAGAGTGAGATCCTAACTTATATTCATTATAATGAACTTATTCATATTCGATGTTAGATTATTATTTCGGTTCACATATATCTAACAATTTTTTATCTTGTATCAAAATCCAACTCATCATGATTACACATTGGATAATCCATGTCAAATTAATTGTTGTCATCATTTTAAGGAGGAACAACTTGAAGAATCATCTGTACCTCATAAGAACATGCACGTCCACAGTCCACACATGCCCAACACAAAGGTATGAATATATAGAAAAATAAGTCTCCTTGAGTAATCGACAATTTAATTAACTTTTTTTGAAGAATGGTCTTTGATTTCTTTTCACAATTTTCTTCGTATTTATAAACATATGTATTTTTTTTTTTGCTATTATATTAACATATAGAATTTAATTACGGTAATGAGTTAACTTTATACACAACTATCTAACTCCTCCTTAATTTAACAAGCTTGGTTTATTATATAGATATATCCAACTCTTGGTTTAAACCAAGCTTGGTTTTAACAAGCTTGGTTTAAATCACATTCTCAAAACCTAACAACTTTGTAGGACATATAATCAAACATTACACAATTTGCAATGATGGTTTATTTCAAAACATATATCAAAGCAATAAGACTAGTTTTAATTTTCAAAGCTTCTAACACCAAAAGCTATATATATACTAAAAAAATAATAGGATAAAAAAAAAAACAAATATTGATAATGCAATCGCTTGGAGTTCAAACTTGCTTCCAGTACTGTAATTATAACATTTTGTTTAATAGAAAATAAAAAAGAAAATTTAATAGTAGATCTATAAATAAATGTTAATATTGTCACTATAAACAACAAAAAATATATAAAAAAAACACACCAAACAATGAAAGCAGATCATCATGAAGTGGAATCTGAAGTGACACAAGTTGCTGACTCTCTTCCTGTCTTCCGTGTATGCATACCCTTAATAAAGAAGGTCCACTAAATTGAAAAAGACAAGAATGGGATTTAAAGAGAATTAAAGGAATCTTATAAAAGAATATAACATGCAAAAAGAGGGAGGAAAGAAGTGAACACAGATGTTCCTAAGTGTTACCTATAACAGTTAATAAGTATACTAGGTGTAATCCTCCAACATATAGAAATAACAATGTATATAGTTTATTTGGGTTGTTTGTCTATCTTCTTCATTCTTCTCTAATTCTCTCTTTAAGTTGATTTCAAAACTAAGGAAGAGAGGCAATCTTAACATTCACAGCTTACAAATTTGTATATTGTTCTTAATTTTTTTCAAAAAAGGATTTAAACTCATCATAGTCAAGAAATGATGTGCATAGACTTACTTTCATTTTTTTTTTTACTACGATTCTCCATTTCATAAATCAATTTAAAGAATATGTAGATATGACTGGTGGCTCGAAATGAATATAGAAATAAGGTGAATGCATAAGCCTTCCTCTAAAGCGAGCAAGGCTTGATGACTAGAGCATAGCCCTTGCAACAATGGGCAAATAAAACCATCCAAGCGATGGTGTGTTAGTGCCTAAGACCAACTCTAACTCTAAAAGTGCTAGGATCAAGTCTCATTCCATGGAAAAGACCTAATGCGGCCAGTGGAACCATCTCCTGCTCGATCCACTAGGGGCCCAAAAGATTAGTTGGTGAAACCTTAACCCCTCAGTTCTCAAAAAGAAAAAAAAAAAAAAAAACAATGGACACAAAACTCATAGGTTGGCAATAAGAATCCAAAAACCAACAACTTTTGCTCTCTATTTATCATGTTAGTGAGACGACTTGAACCCACCTTATTTGTTAGAAAAAAAAGAAAAAGAAGGGTACCCTTTAGATCGTATAATAAGGCAACCCTTAATCATTGTTCACAAGTAATCAACCAACTTTAATCTCCTAAATTAATCTCAACTTTTTTTTTTTTTTTTAATCTGATGACTTTTTGGAAGCCTATAAGATTGTGAAAACACAAGGTAGTGAGGGTGACTGTTGCGTACCAATTGTATATATTGATGAAAAGGAACATATTCTATTAATGCAAGAAGATGATGGATTTCTGAATGGGATGAGCACTAGGTTTTGAAGTGTGCATTCCACACAACTGCCACTTTCCTTTCATTATCTAATCCATTTAATAAACCTAATTCTACCACACCCAAAACCTATCACGGGTTCAGTGTGTTTCCCTCTTTTCCTTTATTGGACTACCGAATGGGACACCCATATATATAATGGGTGCCTCTTGGGAACATCATTAATGAAATAATGCATAGTTTTATTTTTTATTTTTTCTTTTTTAAATTGGTGACATTGATTTCTCATCTTTATGCTATTAAGATGATATTAAATTTTTTGTTTCAAAAAAAATTTTTTGATTGAAAAGAGCATCTTTTAAGGATTTTAGAATGATGATCACAACACTAATAAATCAACATGCCCTTTTTCTTAACACTATAGTAGTATAGAATTCGTTGTCTGCTTGCTGCTACAGTGTCACTTGTTTTATTAATATTTTAGGTAATTTTTTCAAGGAAAAAATCTAAAATCTAAGGGCCCCTTTAGATTGTGATCCAAAAACTGTTTTCTATATCAAAAACTTTAAATACATAGAAAACATGTTTGATTGTTTAGATTGGAAACAATTTTTTAAGAATTTATATAGGAAACAACTTGTTTTCAAAAAATAACAAAACACCATTATCTAAATTCTGACTTTTTGAACTCTATTTTAATTTTTAAATTGTCAACCAAACACACCCTAACATTCTATACATACCTTATAGTAGCACTATAATTATTGGAGAATATATAGGCAGACCATTAATTATAATGAATTTGTCTAGTAAACCATTCAAGAGAAGGTATTTGATTGTAGCTTTCTTAATTTTGACAAAAAAAAAAAAAAAAAGAATTCAAAAAATAAGTATTACAAAAACAATGAATTTAAAAAAGGAGCAGAGCAAGCTTTTCATTAATTATAAGTACACACCTTTACATTGCATCCAAGAATTCTCAAAATCCAAAGTAGTTATTTCATTTCAAGTACTAATTGATTTAAACGATATGAGCTAAAAGCAACATAAAAGTAAATTACTTTGACTAGTCAAGATGGGAGTCAAACGTGATGAATTTTTTTTTAAGGTTTTCTATTTCCCTTAAAAAGTTTTCATCAGCCCTAATAAATGAGATAAGATTTATTAATTAGTGGGATCAGAGGCAAGTTTGAATTAAGTGACCATAAATATTATTAATGTGGTGGGTCAAATTGAACCTATATATATGAGGTGCGAATTAAAATTCAAAAGCTGGTCAAATCAATGCCAATTATACATCCCATATGTCTTGCTTTCTCCAATAAAATATCATGGTGGGCAACATTATTTCTGGTCCACATTTTATATATAATTGCTTATTCTTCAAATTATATATACTTGCTTGCTCCAATAAATTTAATGGTGGGCAACCTCAAAGCCTAAATGGATAATATAGGTGGTGACGCTACAAAAGAATGAACCACCAATCAGTCAAAAGAAAAAAGAAAAAAGAAAAAAATCTGATCCCAACCATTTACAGGGTCAGTTATATGAGTGTTTGCCTGCCATTTTCTTATATGTATGTCTATGCCCACATATCTTCTGTTATATCAATGTTCCTTTGAATATTTTGAGACTACGCCTGTCACATCTCCATATATATATATATATATATTATCATCATCAAGTGATTTCTATCAACATTGATACTATTTGTAAAAGATGTGTGATTGGACACAATTAGAATAGCTAACTGGAATAAGATGTAGCTTTAGGTCTGTTTGTATGATGAGGGAACAAAATATATTTGATTCCCCTTGAGGATAATTCTCAACTGAAAAATGAATATTTCCACCTTTCAGCCTTTTCCTAATGAAGTTTAATTAAAATCATAATCGGTGAACTATATATATATATATATATAGGATAAAACCTTTGTGATGCAGAGTTCTCTCAGCAGAAGAATCGCTCACGAATTCTCACAATAAAACTAGAAATAATTTTTATTATTTATATTCAATAAACTGAAAATAACATCAATAATCAAGGAATCCATATTTTTCTACACCTATCCCCTATTTATAATATTAAATATCTCTTTAATTGTAATTGTAATACAACTACAATCCTGTGTAATTGGACACTATCACAACTCTCAAAATAAAATTACTTTATAATTTTCTAATAAATAAACTTTCCTAATATATTAAGAATTCTAATATAAAATAAATTTCTAATTTCTTATTGAATTAAGTTCTAAATACTAATAAATAATGACTTGTCATCACTTTGTAAGTCTATCAAGACAATCACATCCTTCTAGTGTAATTAATATACACATAATCTTTTGTAATGTAATGAGAATAATGTTCATTAACAATAATAGTGTGAACATATTAGCATAATTCCACATTGTCTAACAATTAAAATGTGCAAAGTATAAATTATTGGCAACCCTCTCCTTGCATGTCAGTTTTCAAGACTGAGCTAGCCCATGAAGTTCATCATAGTATTAAAGAAATTATGTACTAATAGATTTGGTTCGAACCTCCAGCCCTATATATAGAAGGGGAGCACCATTTAACTCTCAACTGTTTTAAATATAAATTTGAAGTTTGTTATGTTTTGTATTAGTATTTGTTTTTTAATTTTCTTTTGTTTTTAATAAAGTCAACGATGGATGTTCGTATGAGATCCGTCTTCAAAGAAACTTTCAATGTTTGATATAAGTAGTCATCATGCACACATGTGATTTATCAAAAGAAAAAAAGAAAAAAATCAATAGTATGTTGGTCACTAGTACCAACAACGGCTCTTGGATGTATGAGATGCGTGTACATTGTGTGCAACATCCTATACAATATATCAAAAGACCAGTTGTTGGCGTTCAACATCTCTTAAGCACACCTTTTATATATAAAAAAACAAAACACTTCAAATCTCTTATGATTGATAGAACAACCATCATATTATAAAGTATTGGTACAAAATCTCATCAATACTAAGTAGATGAACACGTGAAGGAGATGATCATATCTGAAAGTGTGAACTCTCTAGCTTCGACGAAGGTTTATCAGCAAGATCTGAGAAAAAGAGAGAAGAAATAGGGCTATCGTAAGGAACACTGGTGTAGTGCCGGACAAAGACCTTCTGATGCCTAAGTTAGAACTTGTTTAAGACTATAACAATAACTCTTGTAGAAAGTTGTTCGTACCTTATGAAGAGGGTTGTAGGTTTTATTTATTGAGGAGGTCCTCTGGCCGGAGTGACTAGCTATACAATAAGCATGTGCCACGTGTTGTCTTGTCGTTGATCGAGATGAGCTGGATGAGCTCATCTATTTCAGGTTAGTCGGATTAGATGATCCTTATCTTCCGAGTTCTTCTTGGAGAAAGAGTCTCATTCCGTCTCTATGTCGAAGTCCGTGTTTGATACGTAGTCCCTACTTGATACGTAGAGCTATTCCGGATTCCTCGAGATGTGGCGTGCTAGGAAGGACTCCTTTATCTTCTCTATCTCGTCTAGAATGATCAGCTCTGCTCAAGGCCGAGCTACCAACCCTAAGCAGTACCGCACTGAGCTATCGTCACCATCGTGTTTTTGATCGTTTCGCTAGATCGGCTTGGACGGTTTTCCCTGGTTGAGTCAGATCTGGGCCGACCGAGCAGATCTGTAGGTCGTGTCGTTGTACGCAATTTTTACTCTGCCACCTCGGCTCGCCAGCTCATTTACGCGGCTTATACTTTTTATAATGCCAAGTCAGTTCATTCCCGAGTTAACCATCCAACATTTACCCCTCAAGCCTTTTAGCCATAGTTGGGGTGAGAGGCTTACCTTCATTTTCAATTTTTCTCGAGATTCGTGCCGTGTTTAATGTCTTTTGGGCCATTAAATGTTCCTCGGGATTCGAAGACTGTACTTGTGGATCTCATTGGTGTGTTGACACAGCTGGTCGGCTCAGAACTGTTGGATTTTCCTCGAGATCCGTACCTTCTAGAACCCATCATGCCAAACATCGCGTCAGTTTGTCTGCTCGGGCTAGAGCCTTTGGATACTCCTCGAGATTTGCATTGTTTTGCATCTAATGACTCTGAGTCGAGCAGGTCTCTCTATATATAGTGGTTCCCACTCGTTTGACAATATCTTTCCACAGTTTCTCTCCCAGCTCATAATTTTACCAGCTCGGACATTCCAACGTCTGGCTCTTGTTTCCTGCTTGGTATTTTTCCTGTTCTCCTTCCTTTCTAATTTATTTAGTATTTATGGTTTTCATGGAAGGCTTCTTAGCTTACCTGGCGGATTCTCCACGAACTGGAGATGACGCCAAGCTTTCGCTTTGCGATGAGGAAGAGGCTGCTCATGTGGCGACCCCGCGCCCCAGACCACCAACCTCGCAGGGAATGGCATGCGGAATGCCGGGGCGGGACGCCCGGCGTAGGCATCTCCGACCACTCCTCAACTCCCGTGAGGTGGTTGAGACCCTACGAGCCTTATCTCAACAACGACATAATATCAAAAGGTACTAAACAAAACTACCCACCGTATTAATCATCAAAGACAAGAGATAATCCATAAAAATGAACCGTAAATAAAATTATAATCCCTACAGTTCATTAAAATTGACATACACATAAAGTCCAAAATTGTGGGTACAAATAAAAATCGTCATATGCCCACATGGTCTATCCAACAAGTCCCAACTCACCCATACTACAATGTGGTAAGTATTATAATTACATAATCCAAAATATAATACTTCATAATTTAAAACACAATTCAATCAAAATGCCTCTCAACTCACATCGAGGCTTTGGATTCTCTCGCAGGCAAGACCCTCAAGATATAACTACTCCTTTGCCCTTATTCGGGACAGAAGGACCTGAAAGAGGAAAATGAGGGTGAGCCAACGGTGCCCAGTGAATAGAATTCAGATATGCTATCAATACTCATCAATAAATATCATGTATGCATGTCAATGTGTAGCATGATTTAAAAGCTCATAACGTATAGATATCAAACATTTATAATAAGTTCGATGCAAGTAAAAGCTTATCAATTTGGATCCACATTCCACATGCCGTTACTAGTATACGTCTATTTCACCGTACCGTTGATCCCAATCATGTTTATTTTGGGTTACTAGTGCACGTCTATTTCACCGTACCGTTGACCCCAATCTCTTCCTTTCCTAAAACCCTCCTATGACAAGGTTAAGTCCCCCTATTAGCCAGATAGATGGGCCTAACCAAAGTCATAAGGTTTTCTCAAATCAATGCATCATTCAAAACATTAGAACACATTCATGCTTTCAACATACAATATATAAGTGATATGATGACATAAAAGATATAATCATAAATGAAGTCTACTCACAACCAAGCCTCGCGAGAGTACTTAACCACACACGATCACCAAACCGAATCAACCCAATCAAGATCCTGAAACATACATCAATATCCTACAATACATCAATTTCTATGCTCAATCACATAGACATTACACATCAACCCTAAATCAGCCCACATATAAACAATAGGCCTAAATCCCATCTAATCCCATCATTCAACTCAAATCACATGACTTAGGCCTCTAATGCATAGTTCTCATTCATAAACCATTCTATTAATCAAAAATACTGATTTTCAATTCCTTAGGCATAAACATGCCCAAATTGGGTCACTTGATCACAAGTAGGCCTAACCCATGATATGGTCACAACCACCAAATCAGTAGCATAATCAACCCTAATCATGCTTAATTAAACATAAGTTGCATCAATTCAATGATTCTAGGCCAAAAGCATCAAAGCCCTTAAATATGAAATTTTCCATACTTAGGCCATATTGTCGATTTACACTAGGTCACCATGTTCAGCCATGTATATCACTGATTTTGCATCATGGGTTCATCAACAATGGCAACTAGGTCAACATAGTTGACATGCAAGCTATTTGGAAAGGTCTAAGTTCATATTCTAAATGTAGGTCTAATACAAACAACCCTACCAATTCTTCACATGTATTATTCTGTTCAGATATATCAATCTACCAACAGAAATACGTAATCACAAAATCAACCGTACAGATTGAAATATGTGAAGAAACAAACCTTCTGTCCAAATATCAACCCAATCCAACGGTGGACCGAAAAGATATGTATCTTTGATGAACAAGTATCTAATCAGACAGTTTCTCCTTTCCTGCTGCAATTACCCAAACTCAGATGGCTATATCGCACAAAATACAAAACGTATAAACATCTCAACCGTTCAGAATACAGAAATATCCGTTATAAACTACATACCAAAATTTGATATCCATCCAACGGTAGATTGAGGAGATCTACAAGTTTGACCGAAACGGCATGAGAAACCCAGAAATTCCGACTAGCTCTGTTTGAGAAGTTATATCTCTTAGAAAAAGCCTCTAATTAAGATCTTCACCGTTCAGAATGTAGAAATATCAGTTGTAAACTACATACCAAAATTGGATAACCATCCAACGGTAGATTTAGGAGATCAATAAGTTTGAGCAAAACAGTGGGAGAAATCTAGACTTTCCGATCAGCTTTGTTTGAGAGGTTTGATCTCTTACAAGAAACCTCTGATCAAGATCTCCACCAACTAGAATGAAGAACCATAAGCTACGAACGTGCTGACAAAATTTGAGCTCAATCTGACCGTATATTCTAAAGATCCACCTCTTTGATGTAAATATCGCAGGGATCTTCCTCTTGCAACTCTCTCCTTCTTTCTCTTCTTCTTTCCTTTCTCTTCTTTTCTTTATTTTCTTTTCTTTCTCTTCTTCTTTCCTTTCTCTCCACTCACCTCTTTCTAGCACTTCCTTGATTCCCTCCTCCACTCACCTCACTTTCTAGCACATTCTTGGATTCTCTCCTCCACTCACCTCATTCTCTAGCACATTCTTGGATTCTCTCATCCACTCACCTCATTTGATAGCACATTCTTGGATTCTCTCCTCCACTCACCTCATTTGCTAGCACATTCTTGGATTCTAGAAGTGGGCATGGGACACTTGTCCACTTTCATGCACCAACCTTCACATGTGTTGGTCTCATACTACCCATACCAACCACATGTATTTTAACCAATCTCATGCTTTCATGTATTTTAAATGTTCAATCCATTTAATACACCAAATTTTCATTCTCATTTATCTTTTTATTCAATCAATCCTAACCCATATCAATTCATGGTTTAATGGGCCCATGCATAAATAATAACATATACATTATACTTTAATTTAACATGACCCATATATACAATTTATGATACACATATTTATATACATTATCAAGCATCAACTATACAAACATTAAACAACCATCAAACAAACACCAAACATATCAAGGCAACACATAGAGTTTGGGCAAAATGCAATTGGGTTATGGGCTAGATGAATAATTTTCAGGGCGTCACAGCTCAACCATTAGAGGAGAGAGAGTCTAAGGGCTTTGAGATCTTTAACCAAGGTGATGTCGCCCTCAACCGTTGCTCTGCTCAGGACCGAGTTCCAAGTGAGAGGGTCCAAGATGAGTCGAGCACATCCGGTCGTCGAGCCGAGGAGGCCTCCTCTGACGATGAAGCAATCGAGGTTGAGTCTGAGTCCGACACCGAGTCGGATGAGGCTGTAGCAGTGACGGGTCCTTTTTTTTCAATTGACGAGTTCTCTTCCACCATTACCAAGGACCAACTTTCATATTTGAGGGTTCTGCTCGACATCCCATCATCTATTAATATGCGTGTTCCCCGACGCAGCGACAGACCGAGTTATGCTAAGAAGGGTAGGGTAACCTTCTACACTAGCTAGTTTAAGTATGGAGTGACTTTTCCTTTACCCAAGGTCGTTTGTCGTCTATTGGCCGACCTGAGTGTCGCCCCAGTTCAGCTTAGCTCCAATGTTTGGCGGGCCTTCGTCGGCCTGATGGTGTTGTGGAAAGAACGTAATTGGCCAAAATTTAATTCGACGGAGTTCAAGCTTGGCTACCAGCTTAAACTCCACCCATGTTGCTCTGGTTGGTACTGCGCGACCACGTGGGCGAATGGAGACAAACATGCATCCTTAATCACAGAGAATCCAACTACTAACAAAGGGTGGAAGGACACCTGGTTCCTTGTCTCAGGGGACTGGGCTGAGGAAGCTGGCGTGCCGACCCGATTTAAATACCCAGGTACCGAGCTGACCTCTGTCATTCTTTTTCTATTGCCTTGAGTGTATTTCTGTTCAACTCGACCTAAATTCTACTATGCTCTTCCTTACAGTTCACTAGGATAGTTTGGCGAAGACAACTGGGACCGACCTCTAAATTTGAGGAAATTTACCTCACAAATTACTGGGATCGCTCCTACGAGGTCATCTTGACCCCAACCCGTCTTCTTGCAGCAGGCCTTATTTACAAACAAGAACTTTTCACGGGTAAGTGATACTTGTTGATTTTGAAGGCTTTCTGGTTTTGTCCCGAGCTAACCTCTTACTATTGATCTGTCTGCAGGTTATCCTGCCGAGATCATGTCTGCTAAGAAGACGAGCACTTGCGCCTTCAACCTTGAGCAGATGCGAGCTTTTGAACGGGCTCAGTCATCCGCTCAGAAGGCCAACTCACCCGCCAAGTAAGAGGCTTGGTCTCGGCGGGCTACCACAGTTGGCAATTCTTCTGCACTGCCCCCAGTGGCTATGGATTCTCCGGCTGCGGTCACCCCAGAAGAAGATGCAGCTCTGCGCAAGGGCAAAGCTCGGGTGCTCGATGTCTCCTACCGCCGACCCGGTAAGAAGCTCCATGAGATGGGGCCCCCAATGGCGGAGCTTGATGATCAAGATCTCACAGTTCAGGGCTACTAGATTGGACTTCCCCGAACCGAGGTCGACCACATCCAAAAATAACGCTTCCCTCGCGTTTGTTGAGTGTGTCGAGGTAACATGCATTTTCTCGATGTTACTTGTAATTTTTCAATATGTTTGGTCTAACTTGTGCATATGTTCTTGTTCAGGCTGCCTATCAAGTTTTCCTGGCTCTGAAGAAAGTTGATGATCTCTCCATCTCTGCAGAAGTTGAGAAGAAAACATTAAATGAGGAGATGGACCGGAAGGTGGAGGAGCTCGAGGGCCAACTTGCCAAGACTGATTCCGAGCTGTCCTTCACCGTGTTGAAGTTGCAGAGGCCGACCTCAAAAAATGAAGTCTTGAAGGCGAAGGTTGTTTCCTTGGAGTCCGAGCTGGCCAGCTCGGCTCTTCGTGTTGTCGAGGAGTTTAAGGCTTCTCAAGAGTTTGATGACTTGAAACGCACCAAGTATGAGATGATTCAGATCCACATGAGGGTCGACTTTGGAAAGTACTTCATGGATAAGGTTGACATGGCTGCCTTTGACAACTTCATGGCCGAGCAACAACAAGATAAGGCTGATGGAGCCGATGAAGAGGCAGTTGTTAGGGAAGCTAAAGCTGCCGAGCCGGGGGTAAGAGCTGAGGGAAAAGGCCAAGATAGAGACCGAGGTCGAGCAACATGAGGCTGATGGCAATGTCATCGTTTTAGGTCTCTAGGCCTTTGTCTTTTCTTTGTCCTTTCTGTGGCGACCCCGCGCCCCGGACCACCAACCCCACAGGGAATGGCATGCGGAATGCCGGGGCGGGACGCCCGGCGTAGGCATCTCCGACCACTCCTCAACTCCCGTGAGGTGGTTGAGACCCTACGAGCCTTATCTCAAACAACGACATAATATCAAAAGGTACTAAACAAAACTACCCACTGTATTAATCATCAAAGACGAGATAATCCATAAAAATGAACCATAAATAAAATCATAATTCTTACAGTCCATTAAAAATTGACATACACATAAAGTCCAAAATTGTGGGTACAAATAAAAAAAACCGTCATGTGCCCACATGGTCTATCTAACAAGTCCCAACTCACCCATACTAAAATGTGGTAAGTATTATAATTACATAATCCAAAATATAATACTTCATAATATAAAACACAATTCAATCAAAATGTCTCTCAACTCACATAGAGGACTTGGATTCTCTCGCAGGCAAGGCCCTCAAGATATGACTACTCCCTTGCCCTTATTCGGGACAGAAGGACCTGAAAGAGGAAAATGAGGGTGAGCCAACGATGCCCAGTGAATAGAATTCAAATATGCTATCAATACTCATCAATAAAAACCATGTATGCATGTCAATGTGTAGCATGATTAAAAGCTCATAACATATAGATATCAAGCATTTATAATAAGTTCGATGCAAGTAAAAGTTTATCAATTTGGATCCACATTCCACATGCCTTGGGTTACTAGTCCACGTCTATTTCACCGTGCCGTTGATCCCAATCATTTCCTTCTTAAAACCCTCCTATGACAAGGTCAAGTCCCCCTATTAGCCAGATAGATGGGCCCAACCAAAGTCATAAGGTTTTCTCAAATCAATGCATCATTCAAAACATTAGAACACATTCATGCTTTCAACATACAATATATATAAGTGATATGATGACATAAATGATATAATCATAAGTGAAGCCTACTCACAACCAAGCCTCGCGAGAGTATTTAATCACACACGACCACCAAACCGAATCAACCCAATCAAGATCCTGAAACATACATCAATATCCTACCATACATCAATTTCTATGCTCAATTACATAGACATTACAAATCAACCCTAAATCAGGCCACATATAATTAATAGGCCTAAATCCCATTTAATCCCATCATTCAACTCAAATCACATGACTTAGGCCTCTAATGCATAGTTCTCATTCATAAACCATTCTATTAATCAAAAATACTGATTTTCAATTCCTTAGGCATAAACATGTCCAAATTTGGGTCACTTGATCACAAGTAGGCCTAACCCATGATATGGTCACAACCACCAAATCAGTAGCATAATCAACCCTAATCATGCTTAATTAAACATAAGTTGCATCAATTCAATGATTCTAAGCCAAAAGCATCAAAAGCCCTAAAATATGAAATTTTCCATACTTAGGCCATATTGTCGATTTACACTAGGTCACCATGTTCAGCCATGTATATCACTGATTTTGCATCATGGGTTCATCCACAATGGCAACTAGGTCAACATAGTTGACATGCAAGCTATTTGGAAAGGTCTAAGTTCATATTCTAAATGTAGGTCTAATACAAACAACCCTACCAATTCTTCACATGTATTATTCTGTTCAGATGTATCAATCTACCAACATAAATATGTAATCACAAAATCAACCGTACAGATTGAAGTATGTGAAGAAACAAACCTTCTGTCCAAATATCAGCCCAATCCAACGGTGGACCGAAAAGATATGTATCTTTGATGAGTAAGTGTCTAATCAGACAGTTTCTCCTTTCCTGCTGCAAATATCCAAACTCAGATGGCTATATCACACAAAATAATTAACGTATAAATATTTCCACCGTTCAGAATACAGAAATATCTGTTGTAAACTACATACCCAAATTTGATATCCATCCAACGGTACGTTGAGGAGATCTACAAGTTTTACCGAAACGGAACGAGAAACCCAGAAATTCCGACCAGCTTTGTTTCAGAGGTTATATCTCTTAGCACAAGCTTCTAATTACGATCTCCACCGTTCAGAATGTATAAATATCAGTTATAAACTACATACCCAAATTTGATAACCATCTAAGGGTAGATTTAGGAGATCTATAAGTTTGAGCGAAACAGTGCGAGAAATCCAGACTTTCCGGCCAGCTTTGTTTGAGAGGTTAGATCTCTTAGAAGAAACCTCTGATCAAGATCTCCACCGACCAGAATGAAGAACCATAAGCTACGAACGTGCTAACAAAATTTGAGCTCAATCTGATCGTAAATTCCAAAGATCCACTTTTTCGATGAAAATCTCGCAGGGTTCTTACTCCTGCAACTCTCTCCTTCTTTCTCTTCTTCTTTCCTTTCTCTTCTTTTCTTTCTCTTCTTCTTTCTTTTCTCTCCACTCACCTCTTTCTAGCACTTCCTTGATTCCCTCCTTGATTCTCTCCTTGATTCTCTACTTTTTTTCCTCTCCTTGGTTCCCTCCACTCATTCTAGCACTTCCTTGAAGAAGACAAGTGGGCATTGGACACTTGTCCACTTTCATGCACCAACCTTCACATGTGTTGGTCTCATACTACCCATACCAACCACATGTATTTTAAATGTCCAATCCATTTAATACACCAAATCTTCAATTTCATTTATCCTTTTATTCCATCAATCCTAACCCATATCAATTCATGGTTTAATGAGCCCATGCATAAATAATAACATATGCATTAAACTTTAATTTAACATGACTCATATACAATTTATGATACATATTTTTATATACATTATCAAGCATTAACTATACAAACATTAAACAAACACCAAACATATCAAGGCAACACATAGAGTTTGGGCAAAATACAATTGGGTTATGGGCTAGATGAAATAATTTTCGGGGCGTCACACTTTCTGTATTCGTGCTCGGATGCCGAGCTAAACTCTTCATGAATTTTTCTATAAATTTTGTTATTCACTTGATGTTCTTTCTTTTTGCTAGCTGACCTTGGTACTTAAAAAAATTATCTTACACCTATTTTCTTTCTCGAACCATTTTCTCTAGCTTTAGACGAATTTTCGTAAAAATTCTCGCCTCGAGAGCTCTGCTTGGAAAGCTTGCTCCATGGGACTTAAAAAAGTTTTCGCAAAAATCCTCATCCCGTGAGCTTTGCACGGAAAGCTTGCTCTATGAGACTTAAAAGAATTTTTGCAAAAATCCTCATCCCATGAGCTCGGTAATGATCCGAGCTTGAGGTGCTCCGAGAGTGGTGTCCTTCCTGGCGATAATCCGAGCTCTAACGAGCTAGGATCCCAAGGTACTTTAGGCCTTAGCCTTCTTCTTGGCGATAATCCGGGCTTGAGCTTGGACCACAGGTACTCTGGGCTTTCGGCCCCTTCTTGGGGCTTATTTGAGCAAAGCTCATATACCCAAGGTGCTAGTCGCTTTCCTTCTTGTCATGTTGTCACACCCTGGGTTGCACAGCGTGCCCCCTACCCAGGTGCGGGCGCACCCCCTAGTGGCAGACAAATAATCGTTTCGATGTAAACCAGCTGCGGTTGGGTTGCTACATGGCGATAGGACAATATTATGTGGTACTATGGCTAGGCGTTCGCCCCAAGGGGGTGCGCCCGCACCTGGGTAGGGGGCACGCTGTGCAACCCAGGGTGTGACAAAAAAGCCTTATGTATAATTGTAACACCCCGTGATTTTACTAAAATACATACGTTGAAGTACGCATATATGGAGATGTATAATATACGTATTTTATACGTATGAGCTAAATATACACGTGAGAATACACGTATTTGATACGTATGCGCTAAATATACGCATGTATGATTAGTAAATAAATAAAATTATGAGATGAAGGATGATTTAATGGCTGAATGCATAGTATGATGAATACATGTGAAATAAGTGAATCGAGTTGATGGTAGATGGTTTAATGAATTAAAGGGATTAATTTAGGGGGGTGAGTTGGTTAATTATTGAGCATGAGGGGTATGGGATCATTTTGATATAAAATAATTATTTTCTCCTTTCTCATCTCAAGCTCTCATACGTTAAAAATAAAAAATAAAAAAAAGAATAAAAAAATGTATAAAAAGAAAAGAAGAGAAAGATGAGCGGAGTTGCAAAAGAAAGAATAATAAAAAAAAAGATGCTCATCTCCAATGTTTGCCAACAAGAGAAAACAAAAAAAGAAAAGAAAAAAAAAATAACTTGCAAAAGAAAGAGAAGGAGAAGAAGAAGAGCCGAGTGAAAGGAACGGAAGGAAGGAAGAAAGAAGGAGAAACGGAGGGAGATCCGAACCTGTGGTAAGCTATTTTTGCTATTTTTCGTCGTAAAATTACTATATAAGCTAGATGTAACCTTTCTAGCGGAGTAATTTTTGTTATCGGGGCCGTTTTACGGCATTTTCCAAAAATTGGGGTTTTTAACCCAACGTAAATGAAAAACCGCTAGAAAGGTAGAAAAATGCTCCCTGGACTCTTAGAACCCCGAATATGTGGTTAGATTCAATTTTATGATTTTTGGAGACCGTTGGACAATATTAATACAATTTACAATATTTGGATGAATAGTGAATAGTATTGTGAACAGTGATGTGAACAGTGATTTAAAATCATAGATTCGTAGAGAACAGAATTCCGGACGTTTCGATACTAAGATCGTGATTTTTGGATAATTTGATATTTTTAGTAGCTACCGATATGATAAATGATGATTCTCATGATAATCTATGATTAATTTCAGTGTTTAAATTGAGAACTTAAGGGCATGGATAAACGCTCTTGAGGAAGCCCTATTGTTGCTCGATTTTAGAGGTTGAATTAGAAAACCCGTGTAACCACTGTGAGTATAGTTTTCTTGATTTGACTCTTGTATGACATTATACATACATATATAAAATGTTTGATTGTATGCATGGTATATTTATATATACATTGAGTTTAATGGATCATGTAAACTGATTTTAGCAACTGAAGTTTGTAATGATGAGGCTTTGTGAATCCTCATTGTCATTTCGTTAGGACTAGACCCAGATGAGGTTTTGCGAGTCCTCATTATCAGTAGGTTTGTCCTAACAAGGGTTGCGATCCTTGAAATGACTGTGAATTGGGTGATGAGAGACTGTGTCTACCTTGTACGGCCATACAAGGGTTAGACCTGCTCTCTTGCCTTGCGGAGGAGGGAGATTGTGCATTGTGTTATTGAAAACTCATGAAATTTATGTTGTTGACATGTATAATATATTCTTTGAATGATGCATGTGTTGCATAAGTGTTTGAAATGATTTTAAATGTCATATTTCTCTAAATGTATATAATTGTCATCTCAAGAACTATATTCACTGAGCTGTTGATTGCTCACCTCATTTCCTCCAATATTTCAGGTATTAAGTCAAAGGGAAAAAGAAAACTCCGTGAGTGATAATCACGTGAACCTTCGTCTGGTACGTGTATATATGCTTGGAGGAAATAAATATATTTTTGTTATGTTGATATGTATACTTATCACACACTATATATATGTAATATCACCTAGATGGGTTGTGTGGTAGGGATGATGAAATGAGGTGTAGATATTTATCAGATGAGACTTTAATTTGTGGAATGAAGGGAATGATTATAGAGATCGATATTGGATTTGAATTGTGGTATATTAGGAAAAAAAATTAATTATTATAACTTTTGGGTATCATTGTGAGACTACGTGAAGGCTGACAGTGTATTGTATACTGTATATGAGTATGTATGTATCGTACATTGTGCCAGTCATGACGTCAGCCTACGTCAAGGGCGTCGTGACAATATTGGTATCAGAGACACGTTTAAGATTAAAAGCCTAAAAGAGTAAAAGTTTTATGATATTATGTTTGTTTGTATGGGTATATGTACGGGTACATAAAGTATCGTATAAAGACTTAGTAATCGGATTGTCTAACTTATATGCTTTTAGATCTCTGTGAATGACAGATTGAAATGGACCCACAAGAAGAAAGGTTAAAGAAACTGGAAGAAATGATGATAGCTCAGCAGAGACAAAATGTAATACCCTGTATTTCACAAAAAAAAAAAAAAAAATTACTATTTGAAATTTTTACTATTTGGGCAACGCCCGAACGTTCTGGCTTTTTTTTTTTTTTTTTTTTGGTGAAATACAGGGTATTACACAAAATGCTGAGATGATGCGTATGATAACACGTCTTCAGGATAATTTACAGGGGCCTCCTGCACCTGCAGTACCCGAGGTTGGCGCCAGTAGTGCGGGTGCGTCTGCCGAGCGACCTGTGCCAGTGCAGGAGACAGTAGAGCCTCATGATGATATAGAAGAGACTCGCAGACTGTAGTATATAATACGCTGTCAACCTTCACGTACTCTCACAATCCATCCCAAACTTACAGATTTTTTTTTTCCTATATACCACACATCAAATCCAATATAGATCTCCATAATCATTCCATTCATTCCACAAATTAAATTCTCACCTGGTAAGTATCTATAATCATCTCATTTCATCATCCCAAGCATATATAATATTACCACACAACCCATCTAGGTGATAATACATATATATATATAATGTGTGATAAGTATACATATCAAAATAACAAAAATATAATCTATTTCCTCCAAGCATACATACACATACCAGACAAGTTCCTTTTCCCTTCGAGTCAATACCTGAAATATTGGAGGAAATAGGGTGAGCAAACAACAGCTCAGTGAATATAGTTCTTGAGATGACAATTATATACATTTAGAGAAATATGACATTTAAAATCATTTCAAACACTTATTCAACACATGCATCATTCAACGAATATAGTGTACATGTCAACAACATAAATTTCATGATTTTCAAAACACAATGCACAATCTCCCTCATCCGCAAGGCAAGAGAGCGGGTCTAACCCTTATATGGCCGTTACAAGGTAGCCACAACCTCTCATTACCCAATTAAGAGTCATTTCAAGGATCGCAACCCTTGTTAGGACAGACCTACTGACAATGAGGACTCGCAAAACCTCATCCGGGTCTAATTCCTAAAGAAATGACAATGAGGAATCGCAAAACCTCAGCATTAAAAACTCCAATGGCTAAAATCAGTTTGCATGATCCATAAAACTCAATGCATTATCTATAAATATAACATGCATACAATCAAACATTTGATATGCGTACAATGACATACAAGAACCAAATCAAGAAAACTATACTCACAGTACAACACGTTCAACTTAAACCCAATCATTGTCGCTTTCGAGTCCAGCTCCAAGTTAAATCTCACTAATTTAACCTCTCACAAATTCAATTGCATGTATTCATATCTATTTACATCTTTAATGTCTCAACTCACTTCAAAACACAAATAATAAATCCATTTAGGACTCATAAGCCGTTGAAGAACCTACTAAATCGTTTCTGTGGTCAATCTAGATATTTCCACAAGAAAGAATAGTAAAAATAGATGTCCAAATCATCTTTTCACGACATCATCTACGTCGTTACTAAAACGATCAAAGCATATCAAAATATCATGTTCTAACGTCCGGAATGCAGTTCTTCACGATTCTATAATCTCAAACCGGGGTTTCATTGGGTTCACATCACTGGTCATATCACTGTGCACAGTACTATTCACATGCTCTGTGTACTATTTACTATACACTGTTCACTGTGTACTATGACTATTCACTATGCACTGTTCACTGTGCTATGTTCACTATTACTATTCACTATTCATTACTATTCATCCGAAAGATGTAAATTGTATTAAAATTGTCAAACGGTCTCCAAAACGCATGAAATAGAATCTAACCACAGATTCGGAGTCCCGACAATCCAGGGAGCGTTTTTCTACCTTCCTAGCGGGTTTTCATTCACGTTGGGGTCAAAACCTCAATTTATCAAAACGCCGTAAAACGGCTCCCACAGTCAAAATTTGTCCGCTAGAATCGTTACATCTAGCTTAGATAGTAATTTCACGAAGAAAGGAGGTAAAAATCACTTACCGCGAGGCTCGATTGAACGCAAATTCCGCGTTTTCCCCTTTTCTTCCTCTCCTTCTTCTCTCTGCTTCTTCTCCTCTTTCTGTTTTTTTTTTTTCGTTCTGACAACTTCATTTCTCTTCTTTTAAATTTTATTTTATTTTATTTTTTTTGTCTTCTTCTAAATACTATTCACAATACTATTTGATGAGCAGTACCCCCATTTATAAATAGTAACTTACTATTTAAGTATTGTTCATTATTTATTTTTATTTATTTTTATTCGTTCTTCTTCTTCATACACTCAATCCACATATGTACTTAACCAACCCCATAAATTAATCATCTTCTTTTTTTACTAATCATACACACGTATATTTGGCTTCTACGTATAACATGCGTGTATTCTCAAGCATATATTTAGCTCTTACGTATAAAATACGTATATTATACATTTTGATATACGTGTACTTCAACGCATGTATTTAATTAAAATTACGGTGTGTTACAACGTCAGCCTACGTCAGGGGCGTCGTGACACATGTTGTGTTGAGAGTTGTTGATAAATTTGTTCATGCAAAGTCGTCAAGAAACAAATTAATTTATAAACTTCAATGAAAGATGCAAAAGTGATAAACTTAAGTTGCAATGAAAGATGAAAAAATGATAAACTTAAGTTGAGCGGGTGATCCCTGCTTGCTATTCCTACAGAGCTACTCCTACTTGCTGTAGCTACTGGTAGCAAAACTTCAGATGTTATGCGTTCCATGGTTTGGCAATTCATCTTCCATCAAGGTCTTCCAACTCGTAGACTCCGTTTCTTAGTGTTACAATGACCTTGTACAGTCCTTCCCAATTTGGGTCGAGAGCCACTGCTCCGGCCTCCTTGGTGTTAAGTATGACCTTCCTCAGTACCAGGTCACCTATTTTGAAACTACGGGGTCTTACTTTAGAATGCAGTACTTCTATGTTCTCCTTTGGTATCCAGCTAGCCGAATTTGTGATTGCTTTATCTTTTCTTCTAAAAGATCGAACTCGGCTTTCTGTGCTTCTGAGTTCTTCTCATCATTGAAGTATGATGTTCTTAGAGTTGGAATGTCGAGCTCTACTGGAATAACAACTTTCATCCCAAAAGCCAGAGAGAAAGGGGTTTCTCTGGTTGCCGTTCTGGACGTTGTTTTGTAAGACCATAATACCTGTGGGTGGTCATCTGCCTAAGTTCATTGCTTCTCCTCGATTCTTGCTTTCAACGTGTGCATGATAATCTTGTTGACGACCTCAACTTGTCCATTCGCCTGGGGGTGAGCTGGTGTAGAGAAGAAATGACAAATTCCCAGCTCGGAGCAGAATGAACTGAACTTTGCATTGTCGAATTGCTTCCCATTATCTGATATTATGACGAATGGTAGTCTGAATCGGTAAATAATCAACTGCCAAATGAATTTTATGGTCTTTTGCTCAGTTATGTGAGCGAGGGGATCTGCTTCTGCCCATTTGGTGAAGTAATCCACTGCTACAATGACAAACTTGCCTTGACCTCTACAAATTGGAAAAGGCCCAATCAGGTCTACCCCCCATTGATCAAAATGCCAAAGACTTTGAGTGGGAGTCAAATTTTTAGGAGGAGCTCTTATGATTGTAGCTTGTCGCTAACAGCTGTCACAGTGCCTAGCTGTCCTCAGGGCGTCACGATTGATCGTTGGCCAGTAATATCCCTGACGAAATAGTTTATATGCAAGAGCTTTTCGTCCAGAGTGATTCCCGCATATTCTTGCATGTACCTCGTCAAGAACGAGCTGAGCTTGTTCTTCTCCCATACACTCAAAATATGGCAAACTGTAGCTACGTTGATACAACATGTTGTCTATGAGCACATACTTAGCCTTTTGTCGCTGTATTTTCCTTGCCAATACTTTGTCCTCTGGGAGCTCTCCTATTTTCAAAAATACCACAATCGGGTGTATCCAGGAAGGACTGATCTCTGAAAGACCGACCTGACTTCCTTCCTTGATACTCCTGCTGTGCAGATATTCTACGGGCACTTGTAAAATGAGCTCATCCCTAGATGATGAGGCGAGCTTTGAAGGCGTTTGCAAGAGAGTTGTCTGCTCATGGTATCTGTTTGACTTTATATTTTTCAAAGTTAGTCAGCAACTCTTTCACCATCCGCAAATAGGCCTGCATGCGATCATCATTCACTTGCTACTCGACGGTGACCTGACTTGCAACAAGTTGTGAATTGCAACATATTGCGATATTGCGTACCCCCTAGGTTGAGCGCCATTCGTAGTCCTGCTAGAAGAGTTTCGTATTCGGACTCATTATTCGAGGCCGAGAAGCCATAGTAGAGAGCTGCGAGGTGTTTGTCTCCTTTAGGTGAGACTAAAACAATGCCAACTCCACTTCCTTGTTTGCACAATGAGCCATCGACAAACAGTTTCCATGTCAGCTCGAGCTCAGCATCAATATCATCTTCATCTTTCTGCTTGGAAGAGAAGTTCTTTACAAAATCAGTCAGTGCTTGCCCTTCGATAGATATTCTTAGTCGACATTCAATATCAAACTCGCTGAGCTCAATAGCCTATTTTGTTAGCCGACCTGAAGTCTCTGATTTCTGCAAAACCTGGCGTAGCTAGTGTCGTGTGAGCACGACTATGGAATGAGCTTGGAAATATGGTCGAAGCTTCTGGGCTGAGGTGATGAGGGCAATGACCAACTTCTCTATTTTGAGATACCTAGTTTATGCATTGAGGAATGACTTGATCACGTAATAAACAGGCTTTTGCATCCCTTGCTCTTCCCTGATAAAAGCAGAGCTCACAGTCGCGTCGAATATGGACAGATAAAGGAAGAACTTCTCCCTAGGAATTGGTTTTGAGAGCATAGGTGACGAGCTAAGGTAAGTTTTGGGCTCTTGAAAAGGTTGCTCACACTCCTCGTCCCATTCAACAATCTTTTTTTTTAATTAATTTAAAGAAATGGCAAACATTTATCTGTTGACTTTGACACAAACCTGTTCAATGCAACTATGCACCTTGTTAAGCGTTGTATTTCTTTGAAATTTTTGGGTGTTTTCATATCGAGGATGACTCGAATCTTGTCAAGGTTTGCCTCGATTCCCCTCTTGTTGACCAAGAAGCCGAGAAATTTTCCTGTTGTGACTCCGAATGTGCATTTGGTTGGGTTGAGCCTCATATTGTAGTGCCATATTGTAACACCCCGTACTTTTAATCAATATATTTGGTTGACTTATACGTATACTGAAAAGTATAATACACGTATAAGTACCTTTAAAGTCATGTGTACATGTGACAAATGAACTTGAAAATGTCAAAAGTGAGTTCAGACCTTGATTTGACATAGAAATTGATTTCTCACACGTGTATTCCTCATGTAGATTGAGTGTATGAAGAAGAAGAACGAATAAAAAGATATAAAAGAAAAGAAAATAATGAACAGTACTTGAATAAAAGACAAATTAAGTTTACTGTTCATATACTGTTCACGGAACACTAAATCAATAAATGAAATGAGTTTCTGAATGAAAGAAAGAAAAAAAAAAACAGAGAGAAGAAAGAGAACCGAGAAGAAGGAGAAGAAGAAAAAGGGAAAATGCGGGATTCGCGCGAAATCGGGAATCGCGGTAAGTGATTTTTACTCCCTTTCTTCGTGAAATTACTATTTAAGCTAGATGTAAACTTTCTAGCGGAGTAATTTTTACTGTGGGAGCCGTTTTAGGGCGTTTTGACAAATTAGGGGTTTTGACCCAATGTGAATGAAAATATGCTAGAAAGGTAGAAAACACTCCTTAGACGGTTGGGACCCCGAATATGTGGTTAGATTCCATTTTAGGAGTTTTGGAGACCGTTTGACAATTTTAATATAATTTACATGTTTCGAATGAATAGTGATAAATAGTACTATAAACAGTGATGTGAATAGTGAATAATAAATAGTGAATAGTGAATAGTGAATAATGATGTGAATAGTGATGTGAACAATGATGTGCATCCAATGAAACTCCGGTTTGAGATCATAGAATCGTAGAGAACTGAATTTCGGACGTTTCGATGCTAAGATTGTGATTTTTGGATATGATTTGATAGTTTTAGTAACTAAGTATATGGTGCCGTGAAAATATGATTTGGAAATCTATTTTCACTGTTATTTCTTGTGGAAATATCTAAATTGACCACAGAAACGAGATAATAGTTTCTTCAACTACTTATGAGTCCTAAATGGATTTATTATTCGAGATTTGAAGTGAGTTGAGAAATTAAAGATGTAAATAGATATGAATACATGAAATTGAATTATGGAGTGATTATGACAGGTTAAATTAGTTGGATTTAACTTGGAGCTGGACTCGAAAGCGACGATAATTGGGTTTAAGTTGAACGTGTTGTACTGTGAGTATAGTTTTCTTGATTTGGTTCTTGTATGACATTGTACGCATATAAAATGTTTGCTTGTATGCATGTTATATTTATCTATAATGCATTGAGTTTTATGGAGCATGCAAACTGAGTTTTAGCAATTGGAGTTTGTAATGATGTCATTTCGTTAGGAATTAGACTCGGATGAGGTTTTGCGAGTCCTCATTGTCAGAAGGTCTGTCCTAACAAGGGTTGCGATCCTTGAAATGACTGTGAATTGTGTAATGAGAGGTTGTGGCTACCTTGTAACAGCCATACAAGGGTTAGACCCGCTCTCTTGCCTTGCGGAGGAGGGAGATTGTGCATTGTGTTATTGAAAATCATGCAATTTATGTTGTTGACATGTATAATATATTCATTGAATGATGCATGTGTTGAATAAGTGTTTGAAATGATTTTAAATGTCATATTTCTCTAAATGTATATAATTTTCATATCAAGAACTATATTCACTGAGCTGTTGTCTGCTCACCCCATTTCCTCCAATATTTTAGGTATTGAGTCGAAGGGAAAAGGAAAATTCGTGAGTGATAATCACGTGAGCCTTCGTCTGGTATGTGTATGTAGGCTTGGAGGAAATAGATTATATTTTTGTTATTTTGATATGCATACTTATCACACATTATATATATATATATATATATATATATATATATATATATATATATATATATATATTATCATCTAGATGGGATGTGTGGGCATATATATAGCTTAATATATTGGATGATGAAATAAAAATTTGATGTGTGAATGAATGGAATGATTATAGAGATCTATATTAGGTTGGATTTGTGGTATATTAGAAAAAAAAATCTCTATAAAAATTGGGAATGATTGTGAGACTACGCGAAGGCTGACAGTGTATATATACTGTATATGGGTATGTATAGTGTATAGTACACTGTGTCGATCATGACGTCAGCCTACGTCAGGGGCGTCGTGACACAGATTGTGTCGAACACCTCTCTGAGATCATAGGGATGACCTGCCGATTTGATGCTTTTCACTAGCATGTAGTCAACATATACCTCCATGTTCTGCCCAATCTTCTCTTCAAAGACTCGGTTCACTAGCCTCTGATATGTTGCACCAACATTTTTAAGGTCGAACGACATTACTTTGTAGCAATACAAGCCTCTGTTTGTTTTGAACGAGAACTTTTTTTCATCTCTGTGGTACATCATAATCTGGTTGTATCCAGAATAAGCGTCCATGAAGCTGAGCAACACATGTCCAACCGTGCCATCAACAAGCTGATCTATTAGGGGAGAGGGAAGCTGCCTTTCGGGCAGGCCTTGTTCAGGTCTGTGAAATCAACATAAGGTCATCCATTCGTCGTTTGGTTTTCGAACCATCACGACGTTGGCCAGCCATTCTGGGTATGACACCTCTTGGATGAACTATGCCCGGATGGGCTTGTCGACCTTCTCCCAGAGAGCCTCAGCTGTTTCTGCGCTTAGGGCTTTCCTCTTTTGTCGTACTGGGGCGACCTTCTAATTAATGTTGAGACAATGAACGATCACCTCTTTTGAAATACCAAGCATATTGTCATGAGACCATACGAATATGTCCTTATATTCTCTCAATACCTGGATGACCTGGTCTGCTAGGTCTGAGTTCATCCCAGTTCCAACTATGACAGTTCTGGTTAGGTCTTCCGTGATCGGCACCTCTCTCCATTGGTCTTGTGCCTCGAGACTAGATGTGTCTTCTCGTGGATCGAGGTCTTGATCAGATGCTACATTAACCTTCATGAGCTTTCTCTCGGCCCTCCTGAGCTTTTGTTTTTCATTACTACTGCTTAACATTCTCTATATTCCTTCTGACTTCCTCGTACCACACCGACTCTGTGCTCGGCTGGGAATTTGATCGCGAGAGACACCACGGCTTTCAGATCGTTGCAGAGAGGTCTGCCAACGATGACGTTGTAGGCAAAAATGCCCTCACAACAAGAAACTCCACCATAACTATGGCTCGATGCTTTTCTTCTCCTGCTGTGACTAAAAGAGCAATTCTCCCTTCTGGCACAATCACATCTCCCGTAAATCCAATAAGAGGAACGTCCACCAGGGTGAGCTGCATTTTTGCAAGCCCCAACTTTTGAAACGTCGGCCAGTAGAGGCTATCGGCCGAGCTCCCATTGTCGACAAGGATCCGATGGATTTTGTAGTTCGCCACATTCAATGTTCTAACCAAAGCATCAGATGTCTCGAGCCTCTTCCTCTGTAAAGGTAATAACAAAGTATGTTCTCTTCTACTTTTCTGGTTGGCTCGACAGGTTCATAACATCCGTCGTGCAACTCAGAGATAAGCCTTCAAGGCTCGGTTCGAGGTCTCCACCAAAAATGGTTATGATCTCCCTCTACTGGTCGACTCTT
Organism: Paratinospora sagittata; assembly: GCA_035771175.1. Taxonomy (NCBI): domain Eukaryota; kingdom Viridiplantae; phylum Streptophyta; class Magnoliopsida; order Ranunculales; family Menispermaceae; genus Paratinospora; species Paratinospora sagittata. Next base: position 7,464,221 of record JAYMFD010000012.1, on the reverse strand, counting down.
CCCTTCTCTGGCGACTAAGTCATTCTCTTATTCGATCCCTTCACGTATTCTTGTAGACTACCTCGACGAATAAGAGTTTCAATCTCCTCTTTCAAGTCGAAATACTGGTCAGTGTTGTGACTGTGATCCTTGTGGTATCGACAATACTTCTTCTTGTCCCACCGATTGGAAGAAGTGCTCAACTGTTTTGGCCATTTGAGGTATTCCTTGTCTTGGATCCCTAAAAAGATTTGTTCTGTCGAGGTGGTTAAAGGCGTGTAAGTCGAATAAACGTTATAGACACCCTTGCTCTTTTGGTCTCGTCGATCTTAATTGGACATCTTCTCACCTCTGTTGTCCTCATTTGCTTCATCATATTTTTTCCTCTTCTTATCCTTCTTCGAACTGTTGGAAGGATTATCTTTTTCTCTTTTGGCTTCAGCCTGCTCATCCGCGTTAACGTACTTCTGAGCTCGATTTAGGACTTTCTTGTATGTTTGTTAACGTACTTCTGAGCTCGATTTAGGACTTTCTTGTATGTTTGAGCTTTCTTCTTTCTCAAGGAGTAATGGAATCATCTGGGCTTCAGCCCGACCATGAAGGCTGTGATAGCTATTTTGTAATCAAATCGCTTAAGGTAATTCTCTAGATTTTCCCCTCGCTTATGTCGAATGGCCAGTAAGCTGTTCACCGATTTTGCCCTTTTTTTCTTATCGACGAAATGACCGATAAATTTGTGAGCAAGATGCCCAAATGAGCAGATCGATCCTGGTTCTAGCTTCCAATACCACTTCCTAACTAGTCTTCCGAGGGTAATTTGGAAGCTTTTGCACATTGTTGTCGTCATATCCTTTGAACTCCATCCAAGATTTGTAATTTTTAACTTGCTATCTTAGGTCAATCTTTCTTGTGTATGTTTTGACCTCAGCCGTTTTGACATTCTTTGGTAGTGGGGCTTGAAGTACCTCTTCAGTGAAAGGTGAGGAAAAGTTTTCGTACTCCGTATGAGATTGAGTTTGGATGCTCCTAGAAGGCCAGGTCAGCCTGGATCGCATGGGGCCGAGATGAACTTGCCAGAGGTAATTCTATTTTTGGTATTCTTGTCGAAGCCAACTTGGTTGCAGCTGACCTGGTTGGTGTCAATCTTGGTGGAGGACAGAGTCATTTCTTTCGTGCTGATTGGACTTGGAAAGAGCTTGACTCATGCTTATTCTTTTTCGCCTCTAGAGAGGCGAAGATCTCCTATGGAAAGATATTTTTGTTTTGATTCGTCCAGACGCTTGCTGCTACTTTTCGCAAGATTTTGGTTGAGAGTTGACACTCCGACAGTGGCTTCTTTCATCCTTTCGAACATTTGCATATCGTGGTGGTGATGAAGGAAGAGCTACCCTTAATACCTCGTTCTGCTTCAGCACTAGTTGAGAGATCTTCTCTACTTTTTTCTCAGTGTTGCTGATTCGTGCGAACTTTTGAGCAGAGCCTTTCTTCTTTTTGAGAGGTCTTCCAAATATGGGGGATCTGCCTCTTGACTCATTGCTGGAAAACAATTATTGGCTTTATAAGTCGATCCCCACAGACGACGCCAAATGTTGGTGCAAAATCTGACCAACACCCAGTAGATGAACACGTGGAGGAGATGATCGGATATGGAAGTGTGAACTCTCCGGCTCCGGAAAGGGTTTAAGAGAGAAAGAAATAGAGCTATCGTAAGGAACACCGGTGTGGTGCCGACTAAAGACCCTCTGATGCCTACGTTAGAGCTTGTTTAAGACTATAGCAATAACTCTTGTAGAAATTTGTTCGTACCTTATGAGGAGGGTTGTAGGTTTTATTTATAGAGAAGGTCCTTTGGCCAGAGTGGCTAGCTGCCCAGTAGGCATGTGCCACGTGTCGTCTCGTTGTTGGTCGAGATGAACTGGATGAGCTCATCTATTCTGATCAGATGATCCTTACCTTCCTGGTTCGTCTTGGAGAAGGAGTCTTATTTCGTCTGCATGTCGAAGTCTGTGTTTGATACGTACAACTATTCCAGATTTCTCGGGATGTGGCGTGTTAAGAATGATTTCCTTATCTTCTCTATCTTGTCTGAAATGATCAGCTAGGTTCAAAGCCGAGCTGCAAAACCTAAGCAGTACCGCACTGAGCCAGGCTGGGCTGAGCTACCGTCACCATCGTGTTTTTGGGGTTTTCGTAAACATCATCTCGCTAGATCAGCTCAGACGATTTTCCTTGGTTGAGTTAGATTTGGGTCGGCCGAGCTGATCTATCGATCGTATTGTTGTACGTAATTTTACTCAGTCACCTCGGCTTGCTAGCTCATTCACGTGGCTTATACTTTTTATAATGTCAGGTCGACTTTAGTGATGTCCAGGTCAGCTCATTCCTAAGCTGACCATCCAACACAAAGCATAGATAACATGAAAGTCCTTTCACCAAAGATTTTGCGAGATTGTTTTTTAACAAAAGTAAGAAGTTGGTTTAAAGGTATCCTTCAAATATTGTCACAATAAAATTAATATGATTTTGGTGGTTCCATAGTTGATAAATATGGTTTTATTCAATTATATATTTAGTAATTAACTATCAAAAGGGTGTTTTTTTTTTTTTCTCAAAATAGGAGAGGTTGACGGTGAAATAGCCAAAACCAAGAAAAAACAAAAGTAAATAGAAAAAAATCAGAAAAAAAATTAAAGCCCGAAATCATTGCTTTTTCATGTAGGTCTACATTGTAATTCATATTTAAAAAAGACCCTCAAAAGGAGAATGTACGTATATAAAAATGTCTGATTGCTTCAAAAGATATGCCATTGTTGGCTGACAATCAACTTAATTAGTAAACGTATCAAACTGTAGATGACTAACCAACCTTTGATGAAAAGGAGATAGCTAACTTTTGTAAGAAAACTTTGCAAAAAATGGTACAAGAATATAATACTTTTTAAATATGGGAAGATCAATGATGGTACAAAAAAGTTCTGCCATGTGTTAATGAGGGATGTTTTATTGAATACTTTGTATATGATCACAAACTATGTGCCCTCAAAATCACTACCATCCACTCCTTATAAACTTAATTTGGCCATGAAGGAAATTTAATCTTTGATCATACATGAACGAGGAACATATGTTTTTTTTTTAAAAAAAAAAACAAAATCTTTCCATCAACATGAGAAATTGAGACTCTGTGAAAAGAAATCAGTTTTAATAATTAGATAATTAAAAACTTAAAAGGGTCAGTGTACCTTAATTTTTTTAATAGATTAATAAAATAAAATAAAATACTTATAAATACATAAAATAAATTGTAGCACTTAATAATGTCGATCCATAATAATTAAGTAAGTCATTTTTAATTTTTTAAAAAATAAATTAAAATTTTATATATTATATAAGTCAAAGAAAAATAATACTTTGATTTCTAACATCCTAATTAATCCGACTACGTCAGCCACCTCTGTTACATTAAGCAATGTCTTTTCTGACTTTCTAGTTTTGTGGGCTATTTGGGCCCATTGGACCAGGTCTGGGCCCAACACAACTTATATGGCAATCTAATTATCTAAACACAAAATTACTATATTATTAATAATAATACATACTTATTCTAATAATTAATGACCCATGTTGATTTTTGGGTCTGAAAATGACAAATCAAACTAGTTTTGAATATTTCTTTTAATAAGATTAATAGGGTCCTTGACCATGTTGTCTAGGATTGAGGATAACTTCAAAATATAATAGCTGATGATTGAATTCATTAAAAAAAAAAATCTTCCTTTTTACAAAACAACCTTAATATTGAGAACACCAACATGGAAATGCACTTCAACATCCAAAAAACTTCATCTAGTATTTTCTTGCTAAAGTTGTATACGAGTGCAAAGGAAAAAAAAATACTCCACAAGCCATCTCCCCAAAAGAGAGAATCAAAGTAGCTCCCAAGTTTCTAACTATAGAATACATGATATCCTGATGCATCTTATTAGGACTTTGGCATTACATGCCAACTCACCTAAATGACATGGTGACCAGTTATACTTGGCCATGGTTTATTATATACTTTAAATACAAGATATTTCTCCTGAGGCAGAAAGAAGAAATCAACAAGAAACTTTGGATACCACAATGAACCATATTGTAAAGTAACTGAAGGGGTACTGTTCTACTATATAAAGAAATGCAAACAGATGCTTTTAACAAAAACCCACAATTCATTTAATCAGTAACCTTCTTTCTGTAGCAGAAAGAATAGGCACAGCCACCCATCATCACCATTAACCATAAAAGCTGAGTTGCAGAGAGGCAAAAAAACATAAAAAAAAAAAAATAAATAAAAATAAAAATGGCCCACTCTTCCCACAAATAAATTTTTATTTCCAAAGAATGAATTGATCATCATCATCATCATCAAGCTTATCAAGAGGATGGTTTATGAACATGGGAAAGTATGAATTTACATCAATGAATACTTTGATGAATTAACTCTGTTTTCAACAATTTGAAGGAATAAAAGAATAACATATGCTAGAAAACCGTGACTGTCTTCTTCTGAGACAACCTTTTCTTTGCTGCAATGATTGCTTCATGCCTTTTCATTGACAGGTCCTTCATCGCTTGTTGGTACTGTAATTCAATCATCTGTAACTCCAATCTTAGCTCTTCATTGTCATCCTGATCAGCCAAAACCAGAGGAGAAGTGATGCTTGGGGAACTAGAGCAGCCTTGCATGTCACCATTGCTCACATCAATGCCAAAATCTCTGTCATTGAGGCATCCAACCTTTTCCTTCATCTCATACCCTCCGCATTCAACATAGCCTGAGTCAGTACACATACAAGTGGTGAGTGGGCAATTCTGGTAGTTACCCTCAGTCGATATTGCAGAAACCAATGACATCCTCGAACCTCCATCTTCTGTAATACCTGTATTCCGGTACCCAAAATCAGTGTGCGGAATAATCTCATCAAGCTTCACATAGTCAGAAGCTCCACTCATTGGCTGAAAGGATCCTTCCATGGAACTTGAATCAGGGCAAAGTGCAGGGCTTGTAAGGCTTTCAGTTTCAAAAATGTTGTGGAAAGAATTGAAGGACCCAGTTGAAGACCCCTCCCTGTCTTCTGATAATTGAGAATTCTTGCTTCGGTCTTTAGGGCATTGGGTATCATTCGGCGCCAACAGATGGCCAATAGTTACACAAGGTTTCCAGCTGGATATCAAGTTCATCAGCGACAAGTCAATCAGCTCAGCAATGAACGTAACATCCTGATCCGCCAGCTCCAATTGCTCCACCATTTCCCCAGCAACCGAAACAGAAGTATCACTGTCGAGGTAAAATAAGAAATGGATGTTTCTTACACGACCTGTGCATATAAAACAACCAGATCAGGAAACTTGACATATCTCAATCTTTATTCTGATTCTGAGAGAATGTAGAAGAGCGTTAAAAGGTCAATTACCATTCTGGTCTGCAATTCGTAGCACCAGTGACACAGAGTTCTCATCATTCCTCTCCCCTTTTAACCTAAAGTCATTCCCTTTCCTTGATCTCTGAATTTCCAGGCATAGAGAATGGGACCCATCATCAGCAGAATTCTTAATAAAAGTGATGACGGGCGGGTCATCACCATCACTGGCATCAACATTCATAGCAAAGGGCATTTTCTGCAGAACACTGAGCGCTTCAGAGAGCACAGAACATTCTCCCAACGATCCCACTTTTGGTAAATAGTTAACAGGAAGCATCAAGGGACAATTCCCTACATATCCATCCACTTGGAGAAAAGGGTCCTTCAAAAGCTCCCTTGCTGACAATCGTTCTGCTGCTGGTACTATACACTTCTCTATGAAGAGCCTAACTTCTGGATCTTTCACCTTAGATAGGGAGGCAGGCTTTATTCCCTATAAAAGCATTCAACACAGCAGATGAAAAATTACTTCTTGTAAAAAAAATAAGCAAAAGCATTCCATTATGAAAATACAAATAAAAATAAAACTTATTCCAATAGTAAGACTTACAGATGAAACCTTCTTGTATATTTGACATGAATTTTGACATTCGCTGTAAGGGTATTCCAAGGTCACCATTTCAAGCATGCACATCCCAAAAGAGTATATATCAACCGACTCATTATAATCCTCATCATAAAGTTCAGGTGCCATAAATTCAGGAGTTCCTACAAAGACCATGACACAGATCAATTTCTTTTATGAACTGATACTAAAGTATTAAAGAATGAGGGTGAAAAGGATTCATGGGTTCCTGCAATAGCAATCAAAATAAGTAATTGCACATAATCCATACATCCATAAACCTAGAAAATATATCAGCCAATTAAATGGGGCAAAAGCATGATGATGGGATGGAACTATCATTAATGCACAAAAGCAGCGGAGAATAGAAGTATACCAATTACACTTCGGGCATTAGCCTGCTGCATGACAGTCGCCAACCCTAAATCCCCAATCTTAACTTCACCGTGATTTCCATTAATAAAGATATTATCACACTTCAGGTCCCTATGTATAATAGGTGGTTTGTGGCTGTGAAGATAATCCAAACCCATTAAGATCTGCTTCGCCCATCCCTTCACAGCCTTCATGTCCACCTTCTTGTGCTTCTTACGGTACCTAAATTCAATGATTGAAACCACTAACTACAACATTCAACTAGCTGTAAAGATAAAAGAAAAATTAGCAAACGGTTAAGATAAACGTACTGTCTCAAGCTGCCCGAGGTAAACAACTCGGTAATGATGTTAACGGTCTTTTTCTCTTCATTGATCCAGGAGTTGTAGAACTTTATTATGTTCTTATGCTTCAAAGATTTTAACAGGTGCACCTCAGAATACAATCTCTCCAAGTCTTCTGGTGACTGTAAAACTTCGTCGATTCTAACTTGGTTCCACGCCACTTCAATTCCGTCAACCTCATCAAATGCCCTGTAACTATAATTCATCCACGCAAACAATCAGATTGCCTTCAACGTCTTCAAATAACAAAAATTGACAAATCACAAGCAAATGACACCTACACTGTCTTATAAGCGCCTCTCCCAAGCAAATCCTTGTACTACACACACAAACATTTAACCACAAACCAAAAACAAAGATAAAAATAAAAAAAAATATCCACAAAAAAATATCCACAAAAAAAAAATCAAATTAAAATCAAAATAGTAGAAACCATCGAAAAACTTACACGAATATATCGACCAGTTGGATCGATTTCTTCGACGTCGGGGTCAGGCGGCTCCGGGTGACTAGAATCCTCTTCTACAGACTCCATTTACTGCCTAAAAATCACAATCTGCTCCACAAAAACTACTTCCAGTCAAAACCCTAACACAATCCAAGCCCTAAAACCTCCCAATAATCATTATCAACACGTAATAGACCAAAAAAAAAGAAAAAAAGAAACCTAATCGAAGAGAAAAGAAATGAGAGAGGTTTTACCGAAAATAGAGTTGGGTTGTTCTTCAATAGCTGTTACGAATCAGAAACAACCAGAAAAACCCTAACCCTAACCCCCAAATAACCGGAACTTCGAAACCGAAACGCAACTGCTTACACAGCTAAAAACCGAGAACCTGAAGAAACTCTTCTCTCTCTCTCTAGTTTCCCTCTCTAGTTTATCTCTTTCTTCTTCTTCTTCTTCTTCTTCTTCTTCTTCAGCTGTGTTTGTAATTTTTTTTTCTCTGCTCCGAAGAAAAGAAGAGAACGGTTGGTGTATAAGGTCGTATTTATACCTATCTCTGGTGTGTAATCTCCTACTTCTAGTGGGATTCGAATCAGGGGCTATGGATACGGTTACGGAATTCGTACGGTCTAGGAAGTTTACATTTTACATTTATTTACATCTGGTAACAAAAATCTAACCCTCAAATTCCTTTTATTTTATTAAAAAAAATATATATATATATATATATATATATATATAAAATTGTTTTGTAGTTTAAAGAAATAATGAAAATTGTTAGAAAAATTGTTTCCTAATAGAAGGAAAATAACTTCCACTCTCAAATGGATGAGTTTTACTTTCCACTTTGTAGTTTGATTGTCATGGGAAAGTAATTTAATAATAATAATATATTTATTATTATTATTAGTGTTGGTACACATGAATTGCATGTGATATTTATTAAAAACATAATTAAAATAAAATAAATTTTATTAAAAAAGAATTATATATATTTTAAAATATGGATGATGACAATTAAAAGTAAAACTTAGAACTTAAAAAAATAAATTAAGAAAATTTTTTTATTAAAAAAAACCTAAAATGTAGGGGAGCCGCTAATGGCACCATTAAAATTTTTTTTTTCCACCGCATTCTCTTAACACCAACAGATTTGTATTTGATTTATGTTTGCACTTTTTTTCATCTTTCACTATTACTCATTGTATACTCAATATTCTAATCATATCCATCTATCATTCTTTATATACTGTAAGTCCTATTTTCCTCATGTATTTCATTTCCTAATCTCATAACATTAAAAAGAAATATTAATTTATTTTGAAGTTTTTTTTTATCTCTTAAAATTGAAAATTACATATTTATTTTATTTTAATAAAATTAAATAGAGGAACAAACTAAAATCCAAGGTTAAAAATTTGTGAGATTTAAGTTTTTTAATTTTTTTTAGTTTTAAAACATTTATTTTATTTTACTTAAAAAATTAAAATCAAGAGTAAAAAAGTAAAATACTAGATGAAAATGCTTTTTATTCTATTTTTCTTATTCTTTTAGTTAAAAGTTTTCTTTTATTTTATTTCCATTGAATTCAAATATAGAGGGTGTTAGGTGGTCAACTCAGATAATAGTTAAACTGGACACCAGAAGAGCTGAGCTGACGATATAGAAAGCATAAGCCATGTATAGAGGCAGGCGAGATAAAAATTACATACAATGATAAGACCGTCAGGTGTGCTTAGCCGAATCAGATTTGTCTCGACCATTGAAATCGAAAGAGCCGACCAAGTGAGGTGATGTTTATGAAAATTCAAAAAAGATGATGACATCGTTAGCTCGGCTCAACTCAGCTCGTTGCTGGAAGTTCGACCTTTAAATGAGCTGATTCATAATCGAGCTCGACCTTGAGCCGAGCTGATATGTTCAAACAAGACTGAGAAGATAAGAGAGTTTTTCTTAGCATGTCATATCTCGAGAAATCTAAGGTAGCTGTGCACGTATCAAACACAAACTTCGACATAGAGACAAGATATAACTATTCATTCGAAACAAATCAGGAAGATAAGGATCATCCAGGCTGTAATGAAATTCTTTCTCCAAGACCAACTCAGAATAGATGAGCTCATCCAGCTCAGCTCGACCAACGACGAAAGAAAATAAAATAAAATAGTGGGTAACAAAATAAAATACAAGGTTAAAAACTCACAAAATTCAAGTTTTTTATTCTTTTAGTTTTATTATTGGTTTGATTTCTTTTTCTTGTACGAAAATATGTTTATTATATTTTATTTTAGTAAAATTTAGGTTTTTAAAGTTTTTAAAATAAAACAATAAAGTCCAGTTGTAGATAGAAGAATATATAAGTGTAATTGTTTAAAAATATATATCGAATGAAGTAATCTTATGATGGGGTATACTAGTAATAACAATAAATTTTTTTCCGTAGGTGCCTTGAGAGAAACACCGTGGTGCGGAAAGCGGCTCCCAAAATATATGGCGTAGGAAAAAATTTAAAATTAGTTAATTATAAAATTACTAATTTAGCTTCATTGACAATAAAATTAATTTTTTAAAAATAAAAATAATATAAATCTTTCAAGAGTATTTTGGGTAAAAAAAGGCTTCGTACTAAACTACCCTAATTATTTTTATTATAATAATATAGATGTAGATTATTATTAATATTATTATTATATTAAAAAATATTTATTTAACTGTAAAATATATATAATTATAATACAACTATACATTTATGTTCATTAGATGTGTATAGTTACATATCTCTAAGTGTAATAAATGGCCCAATAACAAATAATATGTAATATTTTTTTGAATAATTATTAATTTAATAATATTAAAAGAGAATTGTAATATCTACCTTAGCTTTTTTAACTACTCGTTCAAAAAGATTCATATATATATATATATAAATATCGATATATGTTATAAAAAATTTAGACTTTCACGTAGAATCAAAATACAATGATATGATATTTTAGGTAAAATTGTTTATGATCATAATGTCATAACCAAACACAATAATTGAATATTCTTACATTCAGATTTCCTTAATCACTTTCACGGTAATTTGATTTCTTGTTCTAATCCTCCGATTGTTGCATACTAAATGCTTCCTACCTTCTACATATACATTCTTTTTTCTTTTCTTTTTTTAAAATAAATATTTACTTTATTTTTATTAATAATGGCAAAAGCCAATAGCAATGGACGTGTCCAATTATTTGCCGACTATAATAACTCTACATACACTTTAATCCAAAAATCTCGTAAATTTAATTGAAAACAATTAAAGCTCTAAAAAGGTGCTTTTGCTTGGTTTAATTAATATATGATGATTGAAATTAGGAACTATAAAAATTTTACAAATTTGATTTTTTATGGCACACAAAACTATTAAAATTAAATAACTCTTAAATCAAATAGCGCATAAACTTAAAAATAAATGAATTAATACTGACTCAACTCAACTATGAACATAAAAAATCAAATTAATAATAACCATTTATAAATTATTCAAATAAAAATAATTCTAAGAAGACGGTGCACACATGCTACTATTAATAAATAGATGTAAATGTTTTATGAAACATTGATAGTATTAAATATTTTCTGAAAAAGACTACTGAATACATCGGCAAAAAAAAATTAAAATGAATTTCGGTATGAGTCTCGTTTAGAAACAACCGTTGAAGAGATCAAAGAACAACAACGGACGAAAAAGGGCAAAAAAGGCAAAAAAGAGAACATCTGCATTGCACATAATTTTTATTAAAAAAATAATTTAAATAAAATAAATTTTTAATAAAAAAAAATTATATATATTTTAGCTTTTATTTTAATATGACTAAAATTATTAAAATCTTTAAAAAATATGAACGAAGACAATTATGAATAAAACTTAAAACTTAATTTTCTAAATAAACCTAAAAATAATAACAAAAATACTATTTTAACCCTATTAATAATAAAATTAATTTTTGTAAAATTAAAATAACATAAACTTTTCAAAGATATTTTGAGTAAAAAAATGTTTTACCATCGTTTACCCCCAAATATTCTTATTATAATAATATAGATATAGATTATGACTGTATTTACAAAAAATGGTTTACTTTTACTATTAAATAAAAAACCATAAAAGTGGAAGAAAAGAAGCCTTGAGAAAACTTGGTGACCTAGATTGAATGCTGGACTGAAAGAGGACTAATCCTGAAGAGCAAATGTAACGAGACAGACTAGTGTGACCCACGATGCAACAGGAAAGGAAAACAGTCACAGCCATGAAAATTCCAATCAGGGAAGCTTTAGCTCTGACATGCTTCTTAATGAATTTGGAGCAATAAAAAAACAGGGACATCCGGTGCGTATTACTTAACCATATAATAGCATACATAAATTCTTTTCTCTGTTTTTTGGATCAAGGTGTGCTGTATGGTAGGTCCAAAATTCTAATTTACATTGAGAGAATTTGCCAATCTGTAGAACACTAGAGGAACCTTTAATTGATGATGATGGCAACTAAAAAGAATACAAAAGGACTAATTGTTGTGACATAACAGGAGGGGCCACGGTAGGGAAGATGAACCTTTTCTCCGCCCATATTTCTCACAATTGATTTTATATACAATACAATACAAGCAGGTAGATGAAGGGCAGAGACCCGTTAAAATAAAATGAAAGAACTAAAGAAAAATAAATTAAGGATTAAGAAAAAAAGAAGAAGGGAAAAACACAACTTCCTTTTTGAACAGGGCTATTCCTTCCTGCAAGGCCTTCCAAAATCATAACTAATTTCTTACCCAAAATTGCTTCACAGCCACATTTTCTATAGTTGGGAAGATGGCAAAACTGCTTCTTCCGCTCTGCGAGCAGACTGACCTGAGGCCCCCGATGATGATGATGATTTGTCCGACCCCCTCACGTTGTACTTCTCATATACCCTCTCCCGGTTCTCCGACCACCAAGTTTCTGCTTGGTGCTCTCCAAATCTTCTCCGGCTGCACACATCATTTCCAGACTCAGATATAGCACAACACAATGCAAGAAAGAAACACAAAAAGTAAAAATAAATGAAACATTCCACCTTTTTGACAAGGGTAATGCTAAGGTTATGCCAAATGAAACGCTTGCATAAAAACTCAAGCATCCCGTGTCTCTTGACTCTACATGGAATAAATCCATGTTGATCCACGGGATGATTTGAATTTTAATTGAAGTTTTCATTTGGTGTATCTTTATTTTTGTTTTTGAGAACCATGACAATGATTATCAAAGATCTCAACATAAACTTTTGAACATCACAAAGAACATATATTTAGCATACCTGAAGCGCACTCGCTTGAGATCTCTTGTTCCATCTTGAAGAGCAACAAGAGTTATGTAAACACCAGGCTCGTACTGTTCAATCCATTCGGCCTCAACTTGACTGTTGTTAGTCGTCAAATTGGGCATTCTTGACCTCATGACATTCTCTCCATTTTGAAAAGGCTCCATTTCTTTGCCATCAGAAGCCTCTGATCTAGCACTAGTACCAGCATATACAGCTCCATTACTAATCTGCGATCCCACATCTGAATAATCTTCCCTGCCATTGGAGATTAGATTCCCTTGGTTTTGTAGGTGACCGTTACTTCCATGAGTTCCTGTTGCATCTCTTTGCAAATTGCTATGGCTTAGAACTCCATTACTTATACTAGAGTCATTGCCCATAGAAGAAGCTAAGTCAACGCCGTTGTTTACATCAGGCCTCAGATGATGTTCTCCATTAGCATCAGAGTAATGGACACTATTAGTTTCCAAGCCATTTGGTACATAAACTGGTTTCAAGCTTTCACTCTCATAAACACCGGGTGGTAGCTTCTCGGCCATATCCTTGAGCTGGTTAGAAAAAATATAAAATGAAAAATCAGCATAAAACTACAGCACACAGTTTCATCCAACATTGTCAAATACTTTGCACAAGTTTGCTTCCTCAATGAACAAGAGGAGCCTATAGTTCAATCAAGATAGTCCTAGAAGATGTTGGGATGTTCCATAATTTCAATGGAACTCCCTAGTTGAAATGGTAAAGGTGGTTTGGTCACTTTTTAACCTTGGATTTAAAGAAACAAATTTACCCAGGTAATTGCTTGACCATTTGCCTCATCACTCCGTTAGATAGCAAAGAAAAAAACTACTCATTATAGAAGATTAAATGCTCTCACACTCCTAGACTAACCAATTTATCTCCGTATCTACTATTGTATTCATTTCAAAATGTAAGCAGCCTCCACATTATAACTCCAAAATACTCAATAACACAACTTTCTCTCACATCCAGCACAAACTGAACTTAACAAGCAGGTAATTATGGGATCCAAATTTTGGTAACCAAAGGAAAGAAAAAAGAGAAGAATAAAACATGTTAAGCGTAATGAGAAATTACCTGCGCAGTCAAAGATTTTATAACTTCTTTTGCAGCTTTAGACTTAGCAGATTCCTCTGCAGCCAATGCCATAGCTTCTTGAGCTTTCTTTGCCGATTTTTGCAGTTCAAACTCTTGAAGTTCGCATCTCTGCCTTAGACTCTCAACCTACAGCAAGTGCATGACAGGACATAAGAATAGGTTTGCGGATGATACACAGCTAACAGAACCGTAAGACTTTCTAATACCTGGGTTCGCAACTTTTGCACCTCTTGATTCAACAGTTCATTTGTTTTCTTCAGACTATCTGCAATACTTTTGGAGAAAGAGAGGCCCGAGGTTGTAGGAAACGGTGTTGCAGAACGTGGCGGACTAGGTTTCCGTGAGAATGGTGACACAGCCCTTGAACTCATTCCAGACTGACCTGCCGATGTAAGAACTGGTCTGGGAGCTGATCGATGCAGATCAATTGCACCGGAAAAGGAGAGATCCTTGACTTGCAAAGAAGCTTGTGAATAGCGAATTGGAGTGAAGGTATCGGCCTTCTTTCCTTGTTTGGCTGCTTTGCTATCCAGCAACTTAATCAAATCCATATTGGTTGCCAGTGCAGGCTTAGATAATTTTATCTCTGACTTGTCCAATTTGTCCCTATTTTCACCTGACAGACGGGGTACAGCATTCCTCCTCCTATTATTAACATTTGTATCCGACAACTTGTTTAGTTTCACATAACAGGAATCACACACACGATATGGCTTGCCAGGATTAGGAGCAAGTGCTGCTCTAAAAGCCTTTCTGGAGCTACATGAGTGGCAGTGAACAAGACCACAGTTATAGCAGTTGTGCCTTTTTCGAGTAAATCCAAAGGCCTGTCTACATGCAGTACACTGAGATTGCTCTGCCCCAGATACCCATTTATGAAGACATATAGCTGCTGTGAAGTTTGAACCGCAAGCAATATATTTAACATGTCTATCCTTCAAGGCTTCCACCATTGTTGGTGTTTTTCTGTCTTCAATGTCTCCATGACCTAATCTCCCATTAGCTCCCTTTCCCCAAGTGTAAACCTCATTCCTGGATGTTAGGACTGCGACATGGTAAGCACCACAGGCAATCTCTTCAACAGGTTCACCCATGAGATTGCTTTCCACCAAGCAAGGTAGCTTTCCATCAGAATTTGGATTGCCAAGTTGACCATAAACAGTACTTCCCATAGTAAAAACATGTCCTGATGTGGTTAAACCAACTGTTAGACTATGCCCACAAGCAATCTTGTGAAAATTGTAATCAATAAGAGAGGGCACACATGTGGGTTTCAGTCTTGGTTCCTTGTCTCCATGCCCAAGACGGTTCTTGTCACCATCACCCCATGTAAACAATTTTCCTGTTGAAATACTTGCACCAGACTGCCCAGGGATAACCTCTACCACAGCAGCAGTGTGCCATACCCCACATGCAACTGCAATCGTCTTCAATCCCATGAGAGATTCTACTTCTTTTGGATATGCAACGCTTTCTCGGTTGCCATGCCCCAAGATTCCAAATGTGCCATCACCAAATGTAAATAGCTGCCCTGTAGAAGTGACCAGTGCCGTGTGCCATGTACCACAGGTAACTGAAGCCACCTGAAGTCCTTCTAGAGGACCAGATACTCGTTTCGGTATCCAGTGACTCACATCAGTACCATGACCAAGAAGACCAGCATTATGTGTTCCATCCCCCCAAGTATAAAGTTCACCAGCCATGGTAACAGCACAAGTATGGAATTCCCCACATGAAACAAAGTCAACATTCGAGATAGCTAAAGATTCAACAAGGCGAGGTTGAGCAATATCCCTTCCAACACCATGTCCAAGCCGTCCTCCAGATTCTTCACCCCATGTAAAAAGCTCTCCTTGTCTAGTGACAAGTGCAGCATGCCTGACCCCACAGGCTACATGATGAACATCCAGAACTAGATTGGACTCTAGTGGCTTCGGAATCTGTACATCAGCCCTTGAACTCAAAGGATTAATGTTTTTATCAGCCCCAACCCTTATAATACTGTCACATATAACCTCACCCCAAATGTATAGATCACCCAGAGCATCACAATCATCCTGTGCAGAACCATGGCTAGAAGTGCTGGGAGCACTCGAGACACTTACACGAAAAGCATCAGAATTGGATCCTTTAGTCTGCATATTGATTTGGTCTGTTGCTACATGTGACCCAACTATACTGTCAGAAGGAGTACTTCTGTGAGCTGTATTGCTGTTGAGACTGAGAATTGCTTCAGGGGAGCTAATGTCTTGTGTGCCACTCAGAGAACTGTCACTCGCACTATTTGAGGTCAAATCTCTACTGTCCTGAAACAAATTAACAATGAAATAGTGCATCATATATGCAATTGAACTGATAAAGAAAAGCTCAATGAAAACAATCACACAGCATATTACGAAACTACAACACCAAATTACAACCTATGTAAAACTGGAGTACATAAAACTTTGCAACTAATATTCGAACACCATCAGTTTCAATTTTGAGGAGACACCCAAATACAGTTATTGCAAATCATGCAAGGGGCAGAAAGTATGGGATTAGCATCATCAAAGATGTTGCAAAGACAATTGCAATGCTTTTTTGTGAAATATCAATCATGCATACATAACAATTACTGCCCCGTTCCTCTTTCTGTATCTTTTCCCACAAGATGAACTCAGAAAATCAATTATACATCCAAAACCTAATAGTTCCTTTTCATCCCTTTAAGAGCCAACCAATACTGGAAAGTGCAGCCAATGCATGCTAATAGGAAAATATGCAGCTATCGAGAAAACCTTCCCTCACCTCAATTAAACTTTCCCGAATTAATTCCGAATTTCAAGTGACCGAAGTCTAGGGTGAAATCGAATTTTCATTCCTTGACAGTGATGCCTTTATAACAACTTCTTGTTGTTGTTATAGTAGCACAACACTTGTTTCCTTTAATGTTTTATATTCTACATTATGCATTATGTATATTTTATTTAAAGAAAAGAGAGAAAAGTATATAATGTAACATACATTTATTTAATTTCAAATAGATTTTTACTAAAAAGGGGGAAGCAAGAAAATGAGTGCCCTAAGCCCCACGCCCCACGCCCCACGCCATAGTTGGTGCACCCTACCTTTCAAATAAAAAGGTATAGTCCGTCCACCTTCATCAAGGCATGCCTAAGACACAATCCTAAGCTCACCTTTACTACACAAGGTAAAGAAAGAAAGTTTTAACCATTCTAAATTCATTTGAAGTCACAAACATAGTCATCAAAATCTTTAACTCGAACTAAATCATTAGGCAGTTTTGTGAATCAAATCAAGATTTAAATCAATAAATCGTAAAATTCAAGTACATTATTCATATTTTGTATATATAGAACTAGAGCAAAGGATCCATTTTTCTATCCCTATGTAGTTTAGTTTTATTTGTTCCCGCGTATTCTGTACTTTATGATCTTTTGAATGATCCATTTTCTATCCCTATGTAGTTTAGTTTTATTTGTTCCCACGTATTTTGTACTTTATGATCTTTTGAACGATATAGATTCATATCAAGATCTATAAAGTAAATATAAAAAAAGGAGTAAAAAAAAGAAAGAAAGAAAAAAAAGAACCATCTTTTCATTGAAAATTGAGTAGCAATTAGTTTGACACAATTTGACAGAAAATAGGTTTACAAGTAACTCACGCTGCAAGCATAAAGTACTAGAGTAAAAAAAGGTCAAATACATAAATTCACTTTCTCCACTCCATTCTATAAGACCTATATATATATATATATATATATATATATATTTTTTTTTTTTTTCTTTTTTTGAGAAGAAACGAAGACTATTATAAAAAATTATATGAAGAGATACAAACAATCTGAGCATAAGGGATGCTCAGAAAAAGAACACAGACTGTCCCTACAAAACCAACAACCATACATTTTAACAATCTTCTAAGACCAAAACAGCAGGGATGTCAAAGCATTATGGTATCCCAACTCCTGTACCATTCAGCAAAAGAAAAGCCAGCTCCTAACTTTGAAGAGCAGATCCATCGGGCCGCCGCAATGTTAGAATCCTCTATAACCTCGGCAGAATCTCTACAACCATCCCTGAAAATTCTGTTATTCCTCTCCCCCCAAATTTCCAAAGAACAGCAATTGACACAATGCAACCAATATCCTTCCATCTCCTAGGGAACCCAGTAGCATGACTAAACATGAAACAATCATCACAAGATAAAGGAGGCACAAACTTCCTAGGAAGCATTCTCTCCCAAGCTTGCCAAACCTGCGTGGCATAGGAACACCTAAAAAACATATGGTCACAAGACTCATGATCGTTAAAACAGAGCACACAACACTGAGGGGATAAGCAGCAAAAAGGCAACGGTTTTTGCAATAGATCCTGAGTGCAAATTTTATTGAGGGCCACAAGCCAGCTGAACACCTTAATCCTATTTGGAATTGGAGCTTTCCAGATGTCGCGACAACAAGGGGGGGGCAGCGGATGGGAGAGATCTGTGAGGAAATTGAAGAAAGATTGGCAAGAGCAAGTTCCAGAGTTATCAAGAGACCAAAGGAAACTATCATCCAAAGATGGGGAAAAGCAGACAGCATTAATACGAGATAACAAAGGAGCAATTTCAGCCATCTCCCTAGGGGTTAAATTTCTGGTAAAACGAAGATTCCAAGAAGGTTGCTCAAGGGAATTAGAAGGAGAATGAACCAAGAAGTGGGAAATAGGAGTATTGGGGCCATTGGAAAGGTAGAACAGGTGGGGAGAGGAAAAGGTAAGGGGGTCATCTCCGCAACAACAATCTTCCCAAAAACGTATGGAGAGGCTGTTCCCTACATTGGGTTGGATATGTGGAAGGAATGATGGGTAAAGACTAGAGATGTATTTCCATGGACTCCTATGGGTAGCACAATTAGCGAGGCCGGATTCCCTTCCTGAAGATGAAAGCCCATATTTGCTTCTAATGACTTGGACCCATAAAGCATCTTCGTCCATCATGAATCTCCACAGCCACTTAGCTCCAAGGACTGTGTTCCTTAACCTCATATTACCAATACCGAGGCCTCCAAGCGATTGAGGCTTTTGAACCATTTTCCACTTACCAGGTGGAAACTCCTCCCATCATCCGCCCCCTTCCAAAAGAAGGAACGCATGAGACGTTCAAGTTTGGAGATAACTGCAACTGGAATCTTAAAAAGAGACGTAATAATTTGGCATGGCCATGAAAACTGACTTGATTAACACCAACCTTCCCCCTCTAGATAAGAATCCTCTTCTCCACCCACTAAGTTTGTTCTCCACCTTAGACACAACCGAATCCCAAAAATGAGCATTTAAAGGATTACCTCCCAAAGGTAAACCAAGGTAAGAAAGGGGCCAACACCCAACTTCACAACCGATCATGCTAGCAATGTGAGCAATATCCAAAGGATCCATATTAATGTCGACTAACTGACTCTTACCCAAATTGATTCTCAACCCAAAAATCTTACAAAAACAATTAAGCACCTCCATCGTTGCAAGACATTCGGCTCATCCCCTTGAAGAAGAAAGAGAGCGCCATCAGCATATTGGAGGTGGGAAACCTCCACCCTTTCATTGCCAATGTAGAAGCCTCGAACAAGATTACACTGAGAAGCCTTCTGGACAAGGCTTCCCAAAATGTTAGCAACCAGGATGAAGAGAAAAAGGGATAAAGGATCGCCTCGCCGAAGCCACCTACTGGCGTCAAATTTGTCCCTTGGTCTGCCATTTATGATAACAAAATACGACACTGAGTTGATGCAACCATAAATCCAACTTCATTTTTCCCCCATACCCTTATTGAGCATAACATGATCAAGAAAGTCCTAGTCAATCGTGTCATAGGCTTTGGCGAAGTTTGCTTTCAAGATCACCCCTGATTTCTTCAAACTTCGATACTCTTCCACGGCCTCATTTGCAATGAGAACTGCGTCCAAGGTCTGCCTATCTTGGACAAAAGCTGACTGAGAAGGACCAATGGTAACATGGAGAATAGTTTGCAACCTGTTGGCAAGAACTTTTGCAATGATTTTGGACAGGCTTGCGACCAACTAATGGGTCGGTAGTCAGTGACTTTTGCGCAGTTAATCTTTTTCAGAATAAGACAAATGTAGGTCTCGTTTGTCTTTTTGTTGATGATGCCATGCTCGTGAAAGTCCTCCCAAAACCTTCATGATGTCACTCTTGACCGTGTTCCAAGATTTTTGATAAAACAACATAGTGAAGCCGTCTGGACCCGAAGCCTTACTACCATCACAATCGAAAACAGCGTTTTTGATCTCCTCCTCCTCAAAAGGTCTTTCTAAGAAAGCACTATCAGCACTGGCAATAGGTCTCCAGTCAATGCCTTCAATGCCCCAATATGCGTTCTCTTGGGCCGCGTACAATTTTTTATAAAACTGCACTATTTCACCCACCACACCCCCTTCATCATCAATAATGCTTCCATCATCTTTTTCAATTTTGGAGATACAATTTTTTGCCCTTCTATGACTTAGGATACAATGAAAGAACTTTGAATTTGCATCCCCTTCCTTAAGCCATTTAATCTTTGCCTTTTGGAAAGCTTGCCTTTCTTCGATCAAGGTAACTTCAGCATACTCAGTCTTGGCTTTCGTCCTTTCCAAAGCAAGAGTTTCATTCCACCCTGGTTGCCCCTCTCTCTCATCAAGACTATTGATGAGATCCTCCAACCCTTTTTTCCTATCTTTCACTGACCCAAAAACAGGCTCATTCCATTGCTTGATGAAGTTTTAACTCCGCCAATTTAATCATGAACTGATAACCTGCATGGCCACTTGCCGTGGAAGAGTTCCACCAGGTCTCCACGTTACGTTGAAAATCCACATGATCAGTCCAGAAATTTTCAAATCTGAAGGGCGTTGGACCCCACGAAACAACTTTCATGTCAAGAACAATGGGATGATGGTCCAAGGTCAACCTTGTCCCCACTTCTTGTCTGAAATAAGGAAAGATGGAACCCCAACCCGGAGAAAGGAGGAATCTGTCGACTATTTCTAATTGAAACGTCTAATGGTATTCATTATATGCATCTAAAATATCATCTTAATAAGTTATCTCTTATTTTATCGATAATTAATACAACTACAATCGCCCAAAAGTATTCATTTCTAATTTTATCTTTTAATTTCTACCACATATCCACCTTATCTTTTAACACATTGTCACTTCATTCCTAACCTCCATTCCATACAGCATGGTTGGCTTAAGAGCAGTTCTACAAAATTTTCCATTCATTTTTAACAGGATGTGTCAATCATATAGTATTCCAAAAACACTCACTTAACATCTGATTCTAATTTAACTAAAAACCACATTACATGGATAGCAAAAAGATCTCAGAATCTACAAGTGCAGTCCGTTGAGTATCTGATTAAGTAAACTTCCAGTCTTAGAAATATGATGCAACAAAGGTGGCATATTAATTTCTATAATTTGGTAAAAATATAACAATCAATGTTTTAAGAAAAATTACAACGAGATAAATGCAATGGCATACTTTGTTAAGATCTGCCGTATAAGAACATCATGGTGGCAGAAATAATGATCCATAGATGATGTAGACGAGTGGCAGAAATCAATGAAGGTATTCCATACAAGAGGAAAAAGTATTTCAAAGCACAAATACTGATTTGGAACTCCTCAGAAAGATGGTGGAGATACTCATGACCTTTTATGGGTCACCTCATTAATATAGTTGTGGCTAGCAAATAGTTGGTGATCAAGGTCTTAAAGGAGGAAGTCAAAGAGTTTGGTTCTTTTACCAAGGGTGTATTAAGCGTCCTTAGTTTTCTTAGATAATATAAATACTCATTATCACTATTTCTAGAGTTTCTATGGAGTTCTTAGATTTTTTTAGAGTCCTTAGATTTCCTAGGGTTTTAATGCATGTGTTTTCCAAGAATCATTGATGATTCTTTGTTTATTTACTCATTTTGTGCTGTATAAGTCAATAAATACGCTTCTAATCTTCTCTTTGGAGGAATTAAACAAAGTTTCAGATTTCAAATTAATTTTGTTTTGGTTGCGTGATACAATCCACCCTTTGGTGTGATGCCAAAGATTTCCAGGAGTGATTCCTAGGTCTTCTATTTCATCTTACCATTTTATTCCTTTCTCTATTGCTCACAACCATTTCCAACCTAATTAGTACCAATCCCCCAACCTTCTATCAATTCAATCCCTTTCTCCTACGTCAGAAGACTCCAACCACTATCTGTAATGGAAAGAAAAATAATCAGACATGTCAAAGAGCAGACTGTTGAGTATCAGACCTAAAGGGTGTTCTACAGATTTGTTATCCAGTGAAAAATATCAAAATCAAATAAAAGCACCTTTCTCCACCACATAAAGTGAATCAATATATATTATTCAATTCCTCTTATACTTATCAAAATAAAATAAAAGTACCTCTCGCCACCACATAAAGTGAATCAATATATATTATTCAATTCCTCTTATACTTATCATTGCTAAATATGTCTTACACCTTTCCCTGTGTTTTAATGTTCTAAAGTCATAGGATCATATGCAATTTTAGTATGACATGGTTAACATAGTTTATGCCATATACAAGGTAAATTTTAAGCACAAAACCAAAGAACACTTAATTGAAAAGGAAAAGCCAAGAAAATTGCGTAAAGGAATAGGAGATTACATCAAAATAGATTCCTCCATCATTCCATCCATCAATTTTTGAGCGTCCACCTTGACCTGAAGATATCAACGCCTTGAGGCCTGCAATCCACGCCTCAGCCTCAACACGGTCCTTGCAAATCTAAGCGTCAGCATCAATTACATTAGAATTGTAGATTAGCAAATAAAAATCAGGGAGAATGAAAAAACACATGATCTTAATTGCAATATTATAATTATCAGACTAACCAGATCAAGGGAGCGCTTTCCATTGTTGTATAATAGAGAAAAAGACAAATAATCCTTCTCAGGGCGAAGGTGTCTTTGGAAAACAGGCTGATGTATTACCAAAAGGCACAACATTAGAGTAAATTTAAATTAAATTTAAATTACGTACAGATTATAGAATTTCCTCTAGGAAAAACTTGGCAGCAAACATCAAGCAAAATCACCAAATAAAGAAAAGAAAACACGAAGAGAATCTCACGGTTCTTTGTCCAGGGATGATTTTTGAGACACAAGCTAATTTCAATGTTCTCTCCTCACCACTTGACAACCAGATCAAGGAAGATTCATCCTGTGAATTTTAAACAAAAGCACAACATGAATTCAATTATATGTCAGATTGCTGATTGCTGAACATAAATGCAATACATATTCTCTATGTTAGAATTCTATTTTCCATCTCATGTTTTCTTTTTTCTTTCTTTTACAAAGAAATTCTTGATTGTCAACAAAAAAGATTGAGTATTAAGTTAAGACTCCAAGTTTGCACCAATCTCAGAGTAAAGTCAGTAGTTAACTATTAGTCTATTACAAGAGGTACATCAAAGAGAAGGCCGAAGCTGCAAAATTCTCATAGAAAGATAGAACTCTAGGCTTTAATGCTTTTCACATAAAAGGAAAGGCTTAGCACATAATAATAATAAAAAAAAAACATACAAAAAACAAAGGAAGCTATTGACTTCCAAAAAGAACTTATTACTATCATCAATAGGGGAGAGAATACTACCTTTACTATGCTTAGACCAAAAGGTGAAGAAGTAAAAGCATTTAACGAACTATTGACCAATTAAGTTGACTGATGACATCCAAAAAATCATCTCCAAGTTGTTTTTCTTACAAAATGAATGGAAAAAGGCTATGAAGATTCTTCATGAGACAGGAAAATATTGATGAATGATTTCATGGCCATAAGTCCTCAATTCCAAAATTAATAAGCAGAAGCATTGCTTCTATATGTACTGCATCTAAAAAGTGGACCAAATGCTTCGAATGATAAGTTCATTCAAAAACGTTTTCTCCAATAGAGTGAAGGGGGTTCGACATGATCCTGCTAAAAGCATTAGTTCTAAACAAGTGGATTCTCTCCTTTCTTGTTCACAAGGAGTTGCATAGCTATTAAACATAGGTCTTCAACTCAACAAAGCCCTTTCCCAACTATATGGGTCGACTATATGAATCTGCTTCTTCTGCTCCGCTGTATCGAGGGCTAAGTCAAAATTTATATTACAAGTAGTTCTATCTTTCTTAGTTATTTCTAACTATGTTGTTATCAGTCCTCCTCTGCTTCTATCATTCCCATGAATTGTAAATAGGTCATGCTTTTAAACTGATGGCATCCAATGGTCTTCGTTGCATATGTCTAAACCACTTCAATCAATTTTCGCTCATTTTATCTCCAATAGATAATACTCCTACCATTTACCAAATATATTTGTTTCTAATTTTGATTTTCAATGTTTTACCACATGTCCATCTTAACATTTGCATTTCATTACACTTAGTTTGTTAATGTATTGTTTTTAAATTGTCAAACATTTTGTTCCATAAAGTATGATTAGCCTAACAACAACTCAACTCAATTGAGCCTTTTCCCAAGTCCCAACTATATGTGGGGCCGGCTACATAAACCCGCTTCCTCCACTCCACTCGATCTAGGGTTAAGTCGACTCTTAAATAATAAGTAACTATATGTTTCTTAATTATTTATTTCCACGTTATTTTATGTCTTCTGCTATCAATAGAGTTACAGTCTAACAGGACAGTCTTAAAAAAAATTCTTTTACCACATCCATCTTAACAACTTTGAAGCTAAATGTGAAAACCTTTTTTCCTTTTCTTGTTTTGGGGGAGGTAATGTCAATCATGAAAAGATGTGAAAGCAAATAAAGATGTGATCAATGGAAATACCATGTCAATAATAAACCATGCTCTGTAGACCTTGCATTGGAGTTTTCCTTTCTTTTTTTGTGAAGGGGGTGTCAACCGAAAAAGACAAGGAAGAAAGACGTGAGAAAGGGAAGAAAGACGTGGAAGGGAAGAAAGACGTGAGTAATGAAAATAACTTCTCTAAATCTCAAAATTCATGTCAACAATATACCATGCTCTTTAGACCATTACACACATATCTATCAACACCTAACTAATTAAAATCCACCCTGGTTTGGAGCAACAATCCTACCAAAACAAAAATTAAGTAATCAAAATCATACATAATTTTAATTGACTTACACATTTGTGTAAGATAATGCCATGTTTCTCATCAGTGAGGGCATACATAATGTAGAAAACAAAAAATTTATTCTTAAATAGTTACGTGCCACTCAGAGCACCTAGTATCAAGAGTTTTTTGTTCTTTCTTTTATAGTTTGGAAAATCCATAATTAAACAGCTAAAACAGAAATCAATACAACTATTACCTCAAACAGAAAGAGAGAAGGAACCTAATAATATGAACATGTCATCTATGGAACTCACCCATGAATTCAGAATAATAAAGAAAGAAAAAAAGGTGTGGAACAAATGTTCAAAAGGGGAAGTGAAGATGAGATATTAGACATACACTAGAAAGTCTGAATGGGCAAAACTTGGGCTTCCCCTTGCGACCATACTTGAGTAATTGAGCACCCTTCTTCAATGCAATCAATGCCTGCATAATATGAAAGAATTAAATTAGCAAATCTCTTTGTATGCAAAAACCAAATACTAGCATAGTTTGAGTGCATGTTCTTTGGAGTGCCTACCAGATATGAGGTATCAGACTATGTTACTCACCAAGATTAATAAAAAAGTGAACAATAGGGCATGCTGGTAAATTATGTATTCTAACAGTCCTTATGACAATTAAAGGTGTCATTTAAACAGGAAAAGTACCCATTATGGCCAGCAAGCTATAAGTAGGTTGGCAAAACACCAAAAGGAAAATTAAAAGCAACCTACCCTCTGCCATTGATATATAATGAAATAACATGAAAAGAATGCAACCACAAAAGATAAGAGGATAAGATTCATAATATAAAAGTCCAGTTATTCACAAAAATAAGATAACAGGATATAATGAACAATCACTATATTGTTGTCACAAGACAGTTATAAAAGTATTTGAAGCCCATATCACTGGATACCAGAGAAACTATTCAAAAAGAATAAGCAAATAAACATACAAAAATATGATACATGGATTTGTTCTCTATTGCCCTAAATGCTAAGAATAGCTTGTTTCAGGCTCTCTACAAAGATAAGGGAACCCTTTTGCATAAAGAAGGGTCAATATATACAGCCTTACCCTTGCTTTATATGTAGGTGGTTTCAAAATTTGAACTAATGAAACTTCTATGTCACAACATAGCAACCTTACCATCAAGCTAAGGTTTCCCTGTCAAATCTCTTGAGTTTAAACGAAGAGGAGAATAAGTGCATTACTCTTCTCATGTCCCTAGGGACCCTAGGGTTATATTCTAGCAATTTCTAATATTTCTCAGCTAAAAACTCACATAACTTTGACTATCAACAATTCCTGATCATTTGCTTAGTTTGTCTAGGATAGGAGGGATGCCTCTGGTTCAGTATATTACCATTCATTGTAGCTGCTTTTGTTTATAGTTCTTTATTTGCCTAGCCATAAAAAAAAATAATAAATAAAAAATTCACCCGGTTCTGTTTGACCAAAATGTTCTCATTAGACTTTTAAGAAGATTAAGATTTACACTTTCATTCTCATTACAAACACCCTAATGAGGATCAGGATCTCTTATATTTGTTTTTCTTTAATCTTTGTGTCTCTCTCTATCTACTTCTCTGTATCTCCTTTCCAACTGATATATCTTTTTGAGAGGACTTTCCTACTAATATATCTTTTTCTTTATCTCCTTTCATATCTTCTCTTTTGATCTCTTATGTTGCTCGGCTACACTCTTTCCCCTTTCTGCCCTCCTCTGCCTTCTCATTTACACTTTATCGCTTCTGCTCTTTGGAAATTGCAACCATAGATCTTTTGCTGCTACTGCTTATATTTCTTACTCTTATTTTACTCAGTGTTTTCAAGGCGTCGCTTATGCATTTTAGGGAGAAAACACCTAGGCTCTATGCTAGGCAGGCAGTGGGGGTTTCTATAAATATTTAAAAAGTTTAGGGGGATCTTTCTAATTAAAAAAAAAAAACTTTAAAAATAGAAATGCCCCCCCTTTCTACAGTAAACCCTCAAACCTTCCTCTCCTTAAGCCCATCCTTTCCATTTGCTCCGACCAAGAAATATCGTCGAAATCTCCAGACACCGTCGACGACCCTCCGACGATATATATTTGAGTTATGTACTTTTGAACCTTTTGGATAATGTGTATTATGGACATGATTTTAATTAATATGAAGTGTTTTTTATCATCTTATGAATTTTTAACATTTAATATAGAATACAATTATATATATATATATATATATATATGAACTGTCCAGGGACCTATAAATAATTAATTAATTATCTAGGGACTTATAAATAAATATTTTTTTATCGCCTAGGCTACGTCTCGCCTAGACATCGCTTTGGCGCCTTGAAAACACTGATCTTACTTTCTAACAATCTTTCTTTTTCCTTAATGCTACTTTCCCTCTTCTTTCATGATATATCTGCTCCCTGTTGATCTCATCTATGTCGTCCTCACTTCTCCTACTGAAGTGTATTATCTTACTCATTTCCAATTGTTCATCTATTTGCTTTCTTCCATCCCTTCTCAAATCTTGACATTCTCCTTTCTTTTCGCTTTTACGTCTTCTTTATTTCTCTCTGCTTTTGTTTCTTGCTTTAAGTAATTAGACCCTTCTCTCTTTCTTTTATGCATCTTTGCTATCAATTCACTCAACACCTATAAAATTAAAAGGTTAAAAGCTTATGGCAACTGTTGCGCTAGGTTAATTCTCTGTTTTAGTCTACAAAAATGCTAGAGTCCAACAGGAACCGTCCCATCAATGACTTGGAGATAAAACAGAAGCAGCAACATGGTAGAGCTTTCTTACCACAACATTGCTCCTTTTGCATTTTCATTTTTCGGGTTGTAGATTCGACCAACTAAGAAATGAAAGGGGCTCATTGGGACAAGCTTTGGTCACTTGCATTCTATTTTACCAATGTACAAACGAGTGCAAGCACAAAGTTCAACAACCCAAATATAAAGCATTTAATTGTTTTACTATTATTCCAACTCGTCCACGTCAAGTTTCAAGCCTGGGAGAATAATTAAAATTAATTATAGATTTATCTTAGTAGAATTTTTAGGACTTCATGCAACAATTGAGGTAGCTCTATATTTCCTAGAAGTCAACGGTTTGAATCTAAAAACAACCTCTTTGTGCGGAGGAACGACTATATAAATCTTTCCTTCACCAACCCCACAATGGTGGGAGCCTCACGCACATTGCACTGACTACGCCCTTTCTTGTATTTTAGTAGGACTTCAAGTAATTAATTCCATCAAATGTCTAATTGTTTAAATTTAGTAGGATTCTAGTTGTTTACTTTTAGTATGACTCTCATTGTTTTATTTGCATAGGATTAGAATTCAACTTACTTTATTTTATCAGGAATTTTATTACAAGTTTTATTGGGAGTGAAAACACTGTACTTTAATTGTTTATATGATAATTTATAATTGCTTTTTATTTGGACAAGGCCAGTTGAATATGAATTAAATGAACGATTTCTGTTTTCTCCTCTTCTTCATCTTCTGTTTTCTTTGTGCCACATCACCCCAAAGAAGAAAGGCAGAAATAACAAGAAGAAGAATTGCAAAAAAAAAACAAAAGGAAAGACATGAAAAGAATTTATATTGCTCAATAATGTTTTGATTAGTAATCTATCCATTAAATTCTACATAATAAACCAACAAATGCCATTTAGTTGAAAACAAAAAAGAAAAAGAAAAAAGGTGGCCACATCTAAACATTGCCTTGACACCTTGGCAACATTGGGAAATACATTGATTTTTTTTAATCTTAAATTCTAGGAAAAAGAGAAGAGAGTAACAAAATTAATCCGAATGACAACTTACGTTAAACTGTTCAAAAGTCATGCCATTTGCCTTGAAAAATATATACTAAAAAAATTATTTAGCTTTAATTACAATTAATTGGACAATTACACATTCTAATTCAAAATAAATCAAAAATAAATCAAAAGGGTAGAGCGTGCACAGCGTTAGCAACCAATTATGGTGTCACAAGGGAACTTGAGTTTGCATTAGTTTATTGGAGTAAATGTTGATGAGTTGCTAAAATGAAAAAAAAAAAAAGTAAATATAAACATAATATTTATTCTATAAACAATAGACCCAAAGTGGAAACAACTCCCTGCGACACAGGGTAACGCTTCAAACAATAAACACTAAGTGGTTCAACCCTTCCCCAGGACCCCCACATAGGCAGAAGCTTCGTGCACTAGGCTGCCTTCCTTTTCAAAAAAAAATTCTACCAAGCCTTGAGTCAAATTGAAAATCATTAATCAATACATGAAATGGAAAAATTCTTTGCTTATGTTATGAGAATTTTCAGTCTTTCGGAGCATGGTTCAAAACATCAAAAATTCGCCAAAATTCAGTGAATTTTTTTGGTTTTTTGAACCATCAAAGTGCGAAGTGATGTAAAATAAATAAAAAATGCAAAAATTCGCTTAAAATAAACTTTTGTAAACGTTCAATTTTTCAATTAGAAAATGCAAAAACACAAAATTCGACAAAGAAGTAAAAAGTGTTATTTCATCAATTAGAATAAAAAAAAAACCCAATAATTATGCATTTTCAACTTCATCAACCAACATGGTAATATAAATAAAAATAATAATCTAACAAGTTAAAAAATTATGTAGTTTTATAAGATATGCTCTATTAAAAAAATGAATAAAGAAAGAAAGTTAAAATTTTCTTTTATGATTTTTTTTTGGGTGAAAATTTTAATTATATCTTATAAAACAAGATGAAAAAGCAATACATTTAAATAATAAACTAATAAACTAAGCAAAGTGAAATATCAACTAGCAAAGTATAAGGTTGAGAAACAAACCACCACAAAATTGAAAATCAAAACCTAGAAAAGGAATTAAGACTAAAAGTCATCATTTCAAATTCATCAACCCACTTAACAAGATTGATTTTTTTAGGTCCTTCATGGGTATTTTTATATATTAAAAGTGTCTATTAACTATTTATATAAATTTTTAGCTTATATTACAATAAATCTATATATTTTGGCATTTATGCAAAAATTTCTAAATTTCTCTATTTTAGCGAATTTTTACAAAAATTCTCCACATCAAATTAAACTTCCCTGAATTAATTCTGATTTTCAAATAACCGAAGTCCACGGTGATATCGAATTTTCGATCCTTGTTTCAGAGAATTCCTAATATACCTAGTGCTTAAAGATAAGAAATAGTTCATGTGTTTCCGGAATAGACCCAATGATTCAAATACTATATAGGACTAACTTCTGCATTGTTGCAAAAGTTTATCAATCTTTTCAGATAACATGCACAACTATGAAAAGACCGAGAAGAAAGGAATTGCTTCCTACATTCTTAACAGTCCCTAAGGTCCAAGACAGAAGCTCTTATGTAACTTTTATAGCCTTCATGCTTGATTTGATATAAAAAAGAAAATTGTATAATGGTTGATTTATGGGATGCAATAATTGGAAAGCAAGCCGCCACTATTGTTTTTAACATAGCATGCACCATGTTTCCTCTTGCTTTTCTAGAATTTCAAAGCATAAAGGAAACAACAGAAATTATAGATGTTAACTTAAGTTTCTAATAAGTTTGTAAACCAGAAACCTTAAATCCATCTGACTTCCTATGGAAGTGGAAGATGACTACACTGAATGGAAAACAACTTCAAACAATAATTTTAAGTTTTCTAAGGAATTCCAAAGAGGGAAAAAAATTACAAATTCTCAGGGCATAGCACCCTCACATCGACTAGAATGGCAAGAACAAGAGTAACAGACTAAAACCATGGTCTATCAACCCAAGCACCAAACCACTATAAAATGCAAGCTGTGTTGTTATGATTTTTTATCCTACTTTCACATGGAAATATAATCCAAAATGATAACCGTTGCAGAAGTAACTAATTTCCAGAAAATTTAGCTACACAACGCCCCCTTCTACAACAGTCTTCAATCCGTCAAAACGAAGTCAAATTTAGATATTTCTGCATCTCTCTTTTCCCAGATCAACTACATCTAATCACCATAACGGCATAACCCCGCAGATAACACGAAATTAAAGTCAGATTATGTTCTCTATGTTAATTTCCCACAAAATACGCCGATTATCAACACGATAAATTTAGAAGTGAATAGTACGAATAATTCGGACAAACCGTTCAACCGAGTAAAATTTGACTCCAAAGTTCTTCAATACCAACACACAGTAGGCATCTGAAGTAGTACTAGATAACGGATGATCCACCGAAGCGAAGATCAAAAGTTGAAGAATTAAGAACCAAAAGAGCAAAAAAAGAAAAAAAGAAAAAAATCGGACCTGTTCAATATCCCGTTCGGCACTCCCGTAGCTAACAAGATCTGCCATTCCATGTGAAAGACTTCCGGAAACACCACCCGCATCGATCGTAGAGGACTTCCGATCAACATAGATGATACGCCTGTCTGCGAACTACTACCATCAATCTTCAGCTCCAGCAAATAAACCTTCTCTTATCCCCAAAAATAAGCATCTAAAAATCTAAACAATTCAACAACACCACGTAACAAACCCTAGAAATGCTCAGCTCCGGAGATCTGCAAATCTCTTGTAATCTCAAAAAAATAAAAATCGAACGAACCGAAACCCTAAAATCTCCATTCAAATTCCCAAGTCGTCTTCGATAGTCGTGTTTTTAAGTCGCGAAAACTGTTGTGTGCTAGAGAAGTTGAAAGTCGTTAAAGGATGAGTGTAAGAGTGAAAACCGGGTTTCCGACAAAAGCAGTTTTACCGCCGAAATTTGAGCGGTTTCAGACACGGTATTCCGTCGTCGGAAAACCAGGTAGAGATATAGAGAGAGAAAAAGAAGAAGAAGAAGAAGCAGAGAGAGAGAAAGAGAATCGGATTTAAGTTGGTGGTCGCGTCCGCACAAGTACCAGTCAAAGAAGAAGAAAAAAAAGAACATTGAAGAAAGAACTACAAAAAGAAGAAAATTCTAAAAAAAAAAAAAAGAGAAAAGAAAAAGAAAAAGAGATTTTTTTTTCAGAAAATAATTTTATGCTGTATTTCCGATGCAAAGTTTTGAAGCAACAATGCGATGCCCTCTAGCGACACGTGGCTAAAACAGAATCCAAGTTCAAAATAAAGTTGTTTTGTTGTTTGGACACCTGGGGCTGAGGTTAGTACAAAAGAGCTGAGGCCCACGTTTGAGTGTCACGTGGCAAACACCGTAATCCACCTCTCCACATCAGGCATTTTATGGCCATATATCAACTAAGCAATTTCATAGAAAACTATATTGAATTTATTTGTCCATACCCAAAAAATAAAAACACAAACACTAGTATTTTCATGAACATATTCCTTTTAAACAATTGATTTTTTTTTTGTTGATTCTTATAAAAGAATTCTAGAACATTTTAATGAATGGTAACATAATAATTTACATAATCAAAAAGGTCGGTGAATTTTTAGTTATTAATTATATTCAACTCTTTGTTATAGGCGTCAAATTATCTTTTAAAATTAAAAGGGGTTCTTCGTTTACGTGTGATTTGCAAATATTATTATAAGTCTTTTTTAAGACTTGGACATGTCCCGACCTTGAGCTGAGTAGCATTCTCTCACATAAACCTTATCTACACTGTCCCTTTTAACATTTAAGACAATTGAGCTTGAAAATGATTGAAATTGTGGTTTTGGTGTGAACGGGGATTTTGTGAAATTGAGGAAAAATGGAAAAAGTGGACGATTGAATTATTATTATTATTAAAATTATATTACTATTAATATAATTTCAATAATTAAGAGACTTTGGGATAAAACAAGGGTTAAAATTCAAGAAAATTAACATTGAAGAACGAGCCATGATTCGAGTAGGTAAACCACCAAAGGGTCCACCGGTTCAAGTGGTGGTGCCGCCCATCGGGCCCACCCTTAATTGGGTCTCCAATTAGCCAAAAATCTAAACAGGACATGACAGTTCGCAAGTGGGGCACGGCGGGGTGGCTCAGACTGGTCGACAGGCGCGCAGAAGAGCAAAGCTGATAGCAATAGGTTGCAACGCCCCCACCTACATTAAAAAAGGTCATTCTTTAGGTATGTTCCTGGGGTCTTCTTACAATAATACCTTTGATCATAAATTCTGGTCTAAAATTTATGTCATTTAACAGTCATGGAAAGTTTTCTTAAACAAAATATAATTTTTCAAGAAATGATTTTTCAATAAACTTTTGAGAGAGTTTTTCATAATTGTTAATTTTTTTATGAGAAAATATTTTTTACACTAATAATAGTGTAATGAAAAAAAAAAAACTCTTGTAAATATAAACTTCAACATAATTAATACTGTTATGAGTGGGAATTAAAAATCTCTGATCACCTTTATTTGTGGAAAAGTTTGGACGATAAAATAAGAAGGTGGAGAAAATCTTGACACTCAAAAATACAATTTTCTTATTTTCTTGAGAAAATCTCCTATCTTATTCAAAAGATTATAATTTTCTCACCTATCCTCATATCGAATAGCGTCCTTAGTACCTTTCAAAAAAAAAGTCGTTATCATCTTGTAGAGCCAAATTTAAAAGAATTATGTGCATCTCAATGTGATTGAACAAGGTGGAACATTTGAGTTTTTACCCCAAGTTTCTATCTTTGTATCTTTAGCATTGTCGTTTTCTAAAAGAAAATGGATCAATGAGATTTTCATTTTTTTTTTAAATGTTTTTCAAAGAATAAGTAAATGGACGGGCAATCTGTGTGCTTCAAAATTAATTAATAACATTTATTTATTTATTTTGAGAGGAAACAAGGCAATGCAATAGTATTAATAAATGAAGTGAAAGAGAAACTCAAGAAAGTTTAATGAGGAGTACCAGTGGTATTTTACCAACAACAATCCAAAAACATCACAAAAAATCAACTCAAATTACTACAAATAACACTCCCAATTCCTAGACCATTAATTTTGAATGCTACTACCCATGAACTAGCCATGGTAATAAGTTCATTCCAAAGATTATCAGCGTTCATAACACACCTTCAAATATGCATTGATTACGTTCTAACCAAATCATCCATAAGGTTGCCAAAGAAGTCAATTTCATTACTCTCAACCTATCTCTTGAAATACCAAGAGCATTCTCCAAAGCCAAACATTCTTCACATGACATCGGGATTGTAAACCTATCACCAAGCCTTTAATTTCACTCCTCCCACAATTTGGAAGAGTAAGAACATCTAATGGAAAGGTACTCAATTGATTCTTCATCATGTAAGCATTGAAGGCAACAGTGAGGTATTAGTGATAGCTTGATATGCATTGTTGGACATTTATCTAATAGCTATAACTTTTGGATTAAGTGATTTCTAACACGAGGAAGAAGAGAAAAGTGAGGTAATCTTCTTTGGAGAACATTACCTGTGTTAAGCTTATTATGAGACCAGAATCCACCCAAACACTTTTATTTTAGATGGTACATGAGCTTTCCATACATCAAAGGCAAGAGAGAACAGTTGAATAAAGTAATCATCAATGAGGAATTGGAAAAATGAATTACTAGAGAAGGTGCCATAGGAATGAAGAGACTAAGAAAACCTATCAGGACCAATAGAGAGACGGGTCGAATTCAGTTTAGAGAGTAATGGATTCAGTTTTGACTGTTGACCAACTGTGAGAGTATATGGGAGGAAAAGGTTCCAGCAAATAGGTTCAAGGAGGTCACTATTTGAGATGAAGTGGGCAACGAAATGGAAAGGGAAAGGCAATATATAGTTAAATTTAGGAAAAAAACTCTGCTAGGGGTAGCTCATAGATTCAACGATCTTCCCAAAATTAGAAAGAACGACCATCCCCCACTCTTGGAAACAAATAAGGAAGCATCTTGGGGAGTAGGGATATTACAAATTTCCAAAGGCTCCTAAAGGTAGATCTAATATTGGGAACCATTCTTCTGCTTAGTTCAATAAACCGAAATTTGCTTATGATGACCCATGTCCAAAAAGACTATTGCTCCTTTTGAAACTTCCACAACTATTTAGCACAGAACGCCTTGTTTTTTGAGATGACATTTCCAATTCCTAGACCACCCTTACTTTTGGGTCTGTGAACAGTTTTTCAATTAATCAGATGAAAACCATGTTTTGTCTACCCCTTTCCAGAAGAAACTTTTAAATTTCTTCTCAATTTTCTTAGCTACTCCATAAGACACTTTAAAAAGGGATAGATGATAGGTAGGGATCACTGCCAAGACAGAGTTTATTAAAGCAAGTGTCACACCCCACCCTGGGTAGCCGTAAATTAAACAATAACCTTTAAAACAACAACATGCCACTTAATAGGGCATGACAATAATTTCGTGCAATAGAAACGTAGTGCAAAAGGGTCATTTTATTAATTAAAAAAATATATAATATAAGGTTTTACATCATTAAGCCAAACTTGATATCAACATAAGAAAGCATGTTCTTCTCAAAACAAAAATAGCCTATGCTACCTAACTACATGGTCCACTCGGATCCATCTTAAGCTCTTGAAAAATGTTAACAATGAGGTGAGCTATCACTCAGCAAGTCAAGTAGGTATTCTAAAACTTATGTTAGTTCATAAAAAAGCCATACAACAATGATAAAGTAAATAATTAGCATCGATCATATTATGACAGTACAATTCAAAAAACAACATGAGTAATAACATGAATGCAAACTGTCAATATAATTGCGGCTGCTACTAGACTCCACAAGTCGAGTGTCATACTGACGTGAATTCTAGTCCGCCAATAGAGACACGACTGTTGTAAGACTCCACAAGTCTGGCGCCATAAATATCCTACTACAACTACACTTAGGATATTGTACTTTAAGTCTGATAATAGGGTGCATGCATAACATGGATGGTATCGTCATCTCTCAAGTCTAGTATCATCATAATTACTTGTGTGGAGGTCTCCATATTCTCATTATAAGCAACTTATGTATTTGGATGTAAGGCAAGACGAGAGTATGCATGGCAATCCTTATAGAGAAACATAAAGTGCGCAAACCTTTGCCTTCGTCTACACCTTAAAGCTTCCATGATCGCGATCAATCTCTAACCGTCCAGATCCCTCTGAGATCATTCAAGGGTGAATCTGAGGGTCGTGGGCTCTATTTATTACCATTTATAACCCGAGACGTCTTTCCCCAAGACATCTCGTACACAAGAAATCTTGAACACAAGTGTTTTGAAACATTGCTCAAGAGATGTCTCACCCCAAGACGTCTTGCTTGCCAAGACATCCTTTGGGACTTTGTTTTGTATATTTTGGTTTGTGTGATGAGTTTGCATGATACAAGGTTGAGTGAACTCCTTATTTAAGTGTCCTTGGCCTGATCTTAGGAAATCTTCTTGTTTACGTTGTATGTATATTTATTACATTAGGATCAATATGATAATTATGCATTAATTTATTATGTGTTGAAGCCTAGGGTATCACAGTTTACCCACCTTAATGGAATTTCGCCCTCAAAATTCATTTATGGTAGAGGTCTATGTCAGTTCAATGTCATAATAATTTGTTTACTCACTCAAATCATCGGAGTCATCCAAAATGACAATTTGTATATGATCATATTGCCATTATCATTGACACTTGTTGTAGGTCATTGCAGTCTTCTAGGTTTAGGGTGCCAAGGGCCAATTAAATTGCGCTTTCCATGGTGGATTCATCGTCTTCAATCACCATTAGGAAGTTGAAGGATTCAGATTCGTCCCTTGTTCCGTTCAAGACCTGCATGATTGATGGTGGGGTTGGAATTCTTAGAATGGTAATGTTGAAAAGTATGATGCGGAATAGGCACCCTTTTTCTGGCAGTCATTCTTCTCTGCTAAAGGTGCTCTCTATTCAGGCGGTCCAGCTTCATCTGGACATGGTGTTGGTGTTGTCATTGGACAGTCGTTGTCATGAGCTTGTGGATTTCGCGTCGTTATGACCGGCACAAGATACGATATGCGTCATGTGACGACATATATAATACCCTATCAGCCTTATCCAAAATTTTTTCGAAATTTTGGCAGAACCTCCTTTGTTTATTGGTCATATTCACAACTTAATTATCACAAGTCAAACACAATTACAATTCATATATTTCATTCTCATTTCATTCATCATCTAAACCTCACATATACACATATACACATCATTTATAACCATTCATACTCATTCTCACATCTCATCTATGTGATACATATAATTTGATAGTGTGATATACATATCATAACACAAAATGTTAACTAAACATTTTATAATTCTCAACATTTGCATACTTATGAAAAAGATAAGGATTCTCTATCATTTACGCGTCTTCCCTTTTCCCTTGGGATCCGAACCTAAAATGTTTGAGAATTGGGTTAGCAACCATAGCTTAGTGAATATTCCTAACTATGGCATTATATATGCATTTAAGGAAATACATGGTTCAATGCATTCAATCTCATTCAAATCATATAAATAATCTTTCACAATACATACATGCTTATAAAATAATTCCAAACATGCAGATTTACAATAAAAGTCATACAATCTCCCTCATGTTAGTAATAGAGCGGGTATACACTCCTTATTATGTATTCATAAGGAATCTACGCTCGGACCTCTCATTACCCAAATTTTTGCTATGAATCACTTCAAATTAGAACTTAATCTCAATTCCATTCAGAAACTATCACTCGGACCATGAGATTATTCAATTCTCATGCGAGACTGTCTTCTGGAAATGATCTCATGTTTTAACTTGCTCCAACAAGTTCAAAACATGCTCCAATGTCAAACATTTTTCGTGAATTTCAAACAATGCAATACATACATATATTCATGATTTGAAACACACCATTATATAATACAATGTCATATACAAGGAACCAAAGTTAAGAGATACTCACAGTGGTACCGTGTAAACCTACTCTCTACGACCACTCTACTATTCGTATCCAATCAACAATATAATCCTGTCATATATTTATTTTCAGATAATCGATAATTAATTATCAAAGCATTATATTTAGTTATTTTTCAATTATTCATTAAAATCTAACTCTCCAATTAATTCTCATAATTTCATTTCAGTCTAAAATTCACGTGAGGCGTCCAAAATATTTTACACGGCCTTCATAATTATTTTTAAGGCAATGAACAACAGAAAGAGGCCTTTCAACCATATTTCCATTAATATTCAAGTTTATCGTATTTATCGAATTCAGTCATACATAAATTAAAAATATCAATCGATATCCAAAAATCATAATTTTGGTATCGATATGTCCGAAATTCAGTTCTCTATAATTCTATGGTTTCAAACAAGGATTTCATCGGCGATTGACATGGTTCGAAAGGTCTCTAGTGTCAAATTTGGCTTCTGTCAGCTGTACCGACACCAATATTACATTTGAACACAAACAAACCACATATCTAGTCTACACATCTATAGGAGTCATAATATATCATTTTTACATGTGTTTCCACACAAAGTGGGTCCAAACTCCATTTTTTGAAACACGTTAAAATACCTCTTATAGCAAAATATATACTGGTAGAAATGTCACACATAGCTTAAATTACAATTTTGCAACGAAAAATGGTAAAAATTGCTTACCGGCACATCGAATTTGGCCGCAAAACTCGTTGTTCCCTTTTTCCTTCCTCTTTGCAACGTCTTCTTTTTTCTTCTTTTTTTGTTTTCTTTCACGTTTGCTCTTTTGAAAACAAACAAAACATTATGTTTAAATCAAAGAGAAGATGAGCAACATTACAAGTCCTATCCCATGCTCTCTATATAAAATAACAAACCAACTTCTCCATCTTAATTCATATCATTCATTTACCTTTAATTCATTTAGCAACTCCCCCATCTTAATTCACTCACATACCACTAAACTATTCAACTATTCAATTACTTTGACCACTCTTCATTCATTAAATGATTTCATTATCAACTTCGTGTAATCATTTACCTATTGATTAAAATCATCACTTACGTTAATAATTTCATTTATTTACGAATACCCCTTAAATATAACATATATTTTCATACACACATATATTTGTCTCTTACGTATAAAATATGCATATTATACATGTCACACCCTGGGTTGTACAGCATGCCCCCTACCCAGGTGTGGGCGCACCCCCTCGGAGCGAACGCCTAGCCATTATGGATCCATAATATTGTCATTTCGCCATGTAGCAACCCAACCGCAGCTGGTCTACATCGAAACAATTATTTGTCTGCCACTATTAATGAATAGTGCAGGGCCTCCCTAGGAATCGAACTCAAGACCTCCCTTAAGGAGTTAGATTTCGCATTCCTAGTAACCACTGAACCATTATATAAGACATTTTTGTCACACCCTGGGTTGCACAGCGTGCCCCCTACCCAGGTGTGGGCGCATCCCCTCCTGGGTAGGGGCGGGCCATTGGCTCAGTGGCTACTAGGAATGCGAAATCTAACTCCTTAAG
Organism: Paratinospora sagittata; assembly: GCA_035771175.1. Lineage (NCBI taxonomy): Eukaryota > Viridiplantae > Streptophyta > Magnoliopsida > Ranunculales > Menispermaceae > Paratinospora > Paratinospora sagittata. The sequence goes on along the minus strand of JAYMFD010000012.1, from coordinate 7,424,957 downwards.
GGAGGTCTTGAGTTTGATTCCTAGGGAGACCCTGCACTATTCATGAATAGTGGCAGACAAATAATCGTTTCGATATAGACCAGCTGCGGTTGGGTAGCTACATGGCGATATGACAATATTGTGAGATACGGGGCTGGCGTTCTCCACTGCGGTGGTGCGCCCGCGTTCTGGCTGCGGTCAGGGCGTGACAATACATCTCGATATAAGTGTAAGTAAACGTATATATGTCATTAAAACTACAGGGTGTTACATTTTGTACTGGTGATCGGGTGCGTTGAATGCTTTTTGTGAATGAGCGGGATTGTGATTCTGTCCCTGGTGAGTATGATGGTGTCGGTGTTCGGAATAGTGGAGCATATTGGTGACCGATGCTTTGTTACTTGGGTCTTGAGACGATGAGTTCTTTTCTGAAGATCGTGAGTGCTTGTCTTCATTGTCTGATGGGTCTTGGTCAAAAGAGTTCATCGAGTCACTCCCTATTCATCGTTACTTGCCTTCTACATAAGATTCTACTATATCTTCCCAATATCATAATCTTTATAAGATTCTACTTTATAAAATTTTACTCTATCTATCTAAGATCTCATATCTCTAAGATCTATAAAAGTTTTACTTTATCTATATGAGATCACAATCACTGTAAAAAAAATAAATAAATTATCAATCAATCTTTTAGCTTCAACTATTATTTTTGTATTTCCCGCAAGATCAAGATCTCCTTCAAGCACCTTATTGAAGATTACACAAGTCTTATCTACTTCTTTTCTCCAGCATATTATTTTCTCTTTTAAGATCAAACGAAATTCCTATTTAAGTTTTCTTTGTCCCAGAACTATTGCTCTGATACCATAAAAGTTGTCACACCCCGAAGTTTTGTCTTGTTGTACAAATCCCAAGAATAAGTGATTTGTTAAATCGGTATACAAGATAAACATTCGAGTGAACAACTTTGATATCAAAATAACCCATAATTTCTTTGTATATTTAAGTTTATATATCTTACAACATGACATAGTATCAGACATAATTACACAAACACTACATATCACATATAATATTATACTCAAGCCTCTGCTAGAACAATGCAACCACTAAATATACCAAAAATTAGTTGTAAAGCCTAGCTTATTATAGGAATATTTATAAATATACATTATGCAATTCCCCACTTCTTTCCTTCTTACACTTTCCTTTATTCTCCATTTTTTTCTTAATTTCCTGGTAAATGAAAGAAAATGGTGAGCATAATGCACAGTGGGCCCACATGCTAGCAATATCAAAATAACAGTTTTAACAGAACAATTAGCATAACAACAACACAAAGTTTGCACACTAAAATTGAATACTTGCAAGTCATGTTTCAGAAATTATGTAATTCTCAAATAACCATAAGCTGCATTTAGCAATCCAACAAAGGCCAGCTTTCACCCATAACTCATTCACTAGCGAATAGGGGGAAAAATGTGCATAATTCATAATAAATTCATAAATTAGAGAAGCAGGGATAGAATGTGCAAACCATAGGTTCATCCCCACCTTACAACTTTCGAACTGTGTTACTCCGAGCTTACAAAACTTCCTGAAACATTTTGAAGAGAAGAGAGATTGATATGAAATAAACTAACCCCCCCCCCCACTTAAAATATTAGAGGATGCCCATGGTATCCATAGAAAATATTTTTATCTACTGTTTCGCCCTTTTTCCATAATATCCCTAGAGATATTTTAATTCGACATTTTGATCCTTTTCCAATAATATCCCGAAGATACTTAAAATTGATAATTTCGTCCTTTGATCTAAATATCACTGAAGATATCTAGAAATGACTATTTTAAGTTTTGTTGTATTTACTCCTCAGATTCGAAAAATGTTACATCCACCTCAACTGTTGAAGCAGTTGAGGGTTTTGGAGCTTCATTAATGATGGTTTTGCTTGATTTTGTGTGTTTTTGCTAGAATTATGATTGGACTATGTTCAATTGTTATGTGTACAAAAATTTGATTAAGAAAGTGACTGGATCCTTGTGTGATTGGCGGGAATTGATGAACACAACGAATGTAGTAGTTGTAAGAGTGTTCCATTTTGGGTGATTGGAAATGATAGAACTTGTACATATTGTGAGTATTCCTATCGTGGTTTTATGTATGATATTATATGTATAAACTTGATTTGTGAAATGTAAGCATGATAATATTTCTGCATTTGTGTTTTAAATGCATGAAATGAGTTTTGAAAATGGAAATGTATGTGGATCTATTTAGTAGATCAGTGACATGGAAAGCCTCCTATGATAATAAAATGTGGTTGTTGGCACATGAATGTCCAAGAGGGAATTGGACACAATGGTTAGTTAAAATTTTTAAGTAAATTTTGTAGTAAAATGACAAATAGACAGTGTTGAAAATAAACAAATTACACAGATAATTTATAGTGGTTCAACGATATGCCTACATCCACTACTTAACCTTCTCAGTCAGGATTTCAAAACTCTCTAATAGATCTTACGAGTGAAGACCAAATTGTTACACTTTCTCAATTTCATGGGCTTGAGAACAACCGTTTCACTCTCAACTTACAGGCTTGAGATCTATCTACACTCTTGACTTCAAGACTACTTACTCTTTTGGCTTCACAGGTGCAAGACAACCTACACTCTCAACTTCACGAGTGTGAGACAACCTATACTCTTGGCTTCACAAGTGTGAGACAAACCACTAACTTGCCTAACTTATAAGAATATCTTTCTGCAACTTTTACAATTGCAGTTACAACTCGATTCAGATAAAAAATATACAATTAAGTACATTGAATCCTATAAACCTTTTACACGAAGAAACTTTTTTCAGCAATGAAAAATGTAAGATATAATCAACTGAAAAATCAAGTAAAGTAATATGTTTTTCTTTCACAGGTTTTTCAAACAAATAAGATATAGAATATGCTCAGGATGAAAAACCATTCATTGAAAGAAAATTTGCAATCGAAATATTTTTCTTATTTTCTTTTCAAGTTAAAAACATCGACTAACATTCGAAACGTTTAGCTCAAATCAAAAGTTCTTTTTCTTGAATCTAGAATTTTCTTCTTTATAGAACAAATTGTGCGCTAAGACCGTTGTGTTCAAATTCAAAATTGAATTCAAAAAGTTTAGTCAAAACAGTCTTAATCTTTCATAAAAATGATAAGTTTAGTTTTTGTGAAATTATTCTGGTTGAATTCAGTTTGTATGAGAATAGAAATAGTCAGAGATCCTCTGATCATGCGACTGAAATGTCAGTAGACATGACAGTTCCTTTTTAGTTTTTCTAACAGTGTTCCATCAGCGTCCTGTTAAAGAGTCAGCGCCCTGAAATAAATTATTCTAAAAATTTGATTTTCACTGACTTACTTTGGGAGAGCGTTAATGCTGCGTTAGTGTCCTGACGAGCTTAATACCAGAAACTTTAGTTTTCAGATGAGGGCGCTAATGCTCTATTAGCATCTTGACGTGCAATTGTTGATTTTCAGGTTCATTCAAAGAGGGCGCTCATACTCGATCAACATCCTGACGTGAATGATAAACTTTTGAAAGCAGAAACCATCAGCGTCCTGCAGTGTTGACTTGATTAAGTGACTAGCCACTGCATTAGCGTCCTGATTGACCATCAGCGTCCTGAAAGACACTGAATTTTTTTTCTTTAAAATTTAATTTTCCAAAAACACGATTAATCAAATCAATACTTAAAGCTTTTTGGATCAAATCAATCATTCAAAAAGTTGTTTAAATGGTTCAGAAAATAATTGAAAAACCTTTGAACAAGATCTATAGAAATCATTTTTTCTTTGAAGTTCAAAATATTGTTTTGTTGAAAATAGTTTTTGAGTAAGGTTCTACAATCTAATATTTGACTTTTTTAACCTTGTTCTTGACACCTTGATTTGGTGTGAACATGACTGATTGAGATTTGATTTGACTTTCTTCAAGTTGATTTGTTGAAACACTTCAACAACATCATTAGATCATAAGCTTGAGTTATTTGGAATAATCAAAACATTTTTTTCATAGGGTTTCTCTTGAGATAACAGTGGCTATGGACCATGGAAAGATGAGGACGGTGCACTCCTCATCGATACATAATGAGGAGAAGTCGCGCACAACTACCTAGTGAGAGGTAGAAAAATATCAGAGCATGTCATCTATAGGGTAAATTCGGTATCATGATCATGGAATATCCTAACATGACCACATGACTTGCCACCAGTGTGGTTGGCTGACTCGAGAGGTTCAGCGTGAAACATGTTGATATATTGCATGATGTTATGTATTGGTTGTGCATTGTTTTGGATATGCATGGATATGATGGAACATATATTGATCATGTCTTTATGCTTGATTAGCTTGTTTACATCGAGGTGTTTATATTGTTTTAAATGTCATGTTTTCTTATTGATGCATATATAATGCCATAGATAAAATATTCACTGAGCTAGTTATTGCTCACCCCAACTCCTAATCTTTTCAGGATAAGACATCAAGGATAAGGCGCAGAAGAGTGATTGTTGCGTTTGCTTGATGTAGGTATATGTGGAGTACTTGTATTTTGATATATGTACATGTATAACACTATCTATTGTATTTATAATTTAGATGGGTGTGAACATGCATATGAAAATGAATAATTAAGTTGTGAATGTGTCATTGTGATAAGTTAGATTTGTTTTGTGGATTATCAGATGTATGTGGAACCTCATATTTATGGGGAGGTTCTGGCAAAAAAAATTTAATGGATTTCGTGTTATTTTTTAAAGGAAGAGGCTAACAGAGTATTACATGTGTCAAGGTATGGCGTATGTAGTATCCTTTGTCGGTCGTGATGTCACCCTATGGATGGGGTCGCGATAATGTTGGTATCAGAGCGTTAGGTTTAAAATCCTTAAAAAGATAAAAGCCTTATGATATTACATTTGTTTGTATGGGTATAAATGTGTTGGTAGGACTATTAAGTGTGAGCCTAGTCCATGATGCTATCTTGTCTGATAATTACATGTATCTGTATATTTCAGATTTCAGGGATAAGAACAGTCAAGAGTAGCAATGGAAAATATTGATCAGAAAAATATCAAAGGGCTGGAAGAGTTGGTAGAAACCCAACAACATCAACATGCTGAACTTATGAAATTAGTAGCCACCCAACAACAACTAGATATTCAGCTTATGGAGCTGATAACTAAGTTGTAGGAAGATAAGTGGAGGCCTAAGAACCCAGTAGGTTCCTGATGAAGGTATACCTGCAGAAAAGAATACTGTGGATACCGAAACACCAGCACAAGGTGTTAGAGAGGACCTAGATGAAAAAAAGAAGATATGAGGACGTGATGAAATCTTTCAAAATGCGGGATTCTTCGAGTTTTAAAGGCGGCCTAGTGTTAGAAGAAGCTGAGAATTGGTTCATGAGAATGGAGGCTATCTTTGAGGATATGTGAGTCTTTGAAAAGAATAAAATCAGATTAGCAAGACTTAAATTTGTTGAAGATGTCGAACAATGGTGGCAGGCCATGGTTCTAGCACATAAAAAGATTGATTTGGAGGAAATTCTAAGAATTGTTTTATGTTGGATTTTATCGTGAAGTAGAAAAAGAGAAAAAGTATGAAGAATTTATACAATTGAAGCAGGGAACAAAGATTGTTCAAGAATATGAACATGAATTTAACACGTTATATGTATTTGCCTCGAAAATGGTGTTAATAGATGCTTTACACTATGAATGCAATCACTGAGTTAGAATTAGAGTTTTGTAAAGGTATGATCAAATACTTTATTGTTATATATTTTTGCTTGATCATTGAATATTCCTTGTCTTTATCTTTGATAAATGTGATAGGTAGATTGTATGTGTCTCTTGTTTAGATTAGTATATTGTTGATTTCGAAAACAATTACAGGAGAAATGACCTATTGTAATATGATTTGTAAACAATGTATAATAATTATTAGGGTTATGAGATAATCATTGATTTTTGAATATGATTTTTTTTAGAATTGGATACTTTATAGGGTATGATTGGCTAGCCACCTCTCATGCTAGGTGAAGTGTCTTTTCGAAAAGAAGTAATATTCTGAATAACTGAAAAATCCTCATTGTGAGTATCGAAGATTGATTTCCTTGAAGTCTTTTACCTGAGATAGGGTGATTATTAATGAGGAAACAAAGATATGGCTAGTATTAAGCCATTGAATATTTTTGGAGAATATCTGGGATAATGTAAAACTGACATATGGTAGAATATGTTTAAGTATAAATTACTTTTAAGTGAGTAGGATGACAGTAAGGGATAAATATCTTCTACTATGGTTAAATGGTTGAATTCAATTAACTACATGGAACCAAATTTCTTTTGAGATCATTTTGTGATTTAGGCCCCATCAGTTAAGAATTTGAGGGAAGGATGTAAAGAAAATATACTCATTTATTTAAAAAAGAATTGGAGGGGCAAGGAGAGCACCTCATGAATTTTATTGCAAATATTGAGAAAACACATTTGTGTGTCAGACTTAGAAACTGCAAGATTTGACAAATAAGATGAAATTTGTGGACCACATGGTTAGACCAAATAAATTCTTGGTTTAGACTAAATGGTAACGTGGTTAGACTAAATAGTATATGTGACGATACTGTAAAAGTCAAAGTGATCATGGAGTGATCAAGATTGATTTTAGTGATTGGGAAATGTGAAATTATCTGAAATTAGCTAGATATTGTGGAAAGTAAGTGGCAGAATTCTTAAAGCTAGCTACTCCACTCACTTTATTCATTAAGCTAATCTACAAGAATGTTTTATATATGTAAACAATTATATGTGAGGAAGCTTTCACAAGTTTGGAAATGAAGAACTAACTGTTGTACCAGTATTAGTATTTCTAGAACCTGGGAATTTAGTTGTCATTTGTATAGATATATCATAGATATATCATGTACAAGTTCTGATCATGTGTGATACAAGAGGATAAAGTGGTTATTTATGCAGCCAGATGGTGATGATGCATGAAAATAACTATTTTGTACATGATTTGACATTGGTTACAGTAATGTTTGTTTAGAAAGGTGAAAACACTACCTCTACAGTGAAAGGTTCACCCTACTTTCAGATCTAGAAGAGTCTAGAATGATTATTGATCGAAAAGAAAGTGAATATGAGGTAATAAAAGTGACTAGAATTTTTGAAGGATTTTTACTTCGTATGGGAGTATTATCCTAGGAAAGGCTAGTGTTGTCACTAAAGCATTGAGCAAGAAATAGGCTGAAACTGGAGTGGTAACTGTCAGTTAGCCATTATTGGAACTTATTTGTGAGTGAGAGTTGCAGTTATGAGTGTACTATCCATTACTCCATTAAGACGATATTTGTGCTCAAATGCATGTTTTGTTGATTGATATACTCATATTCAAAGAATTAAGAATTTATAATGATATGATTCCAGTATCAAAATGAATGATTCTGGAATTGGCAACGTGGATTACGTTGAATGATAATGGGATTCAGATGGTGTCTTGTGGGTATTGGGTAGATATGATGTCATTTGGGTGACCGTTGATAGACTGATAAGTTTATATTTTCTTCCAATAAGCACCAGAACTCTATAATAGACTGAGCATTTACTATATGTATGAGATAGAGAGATTTTATGGGGGTACCAGGATACTTATTATATCGGATTGAGATCCAAAGATTTTGTCGAGATCTAATAGTTGATGCAGACTCAATGTAGGACCCATCTCCATCTTAGTGTGGAATTTTACTCTCTGACAGGTTGACAGACTGAGAGAGTGATATTTATGTTTGAGAGCATGCTCAAGTATGGTATATTAGGGTTGGTGGGAATTAGAGTGAATATTTTGTGTATGAACTTGTGTATATAAATAGCATTTAGATGGCACCCTTAAGGCTCTATATAGTAGGCCTTGTAAATCTTCAACTTGTTGATTTGAAAGTATGGAGTTATTGTTATTAGTGCCAGAGTTTATTATTAAATACACAGAGTTTGTTTGAAAACGTAATAGACCTTTGAATGTGTCATGGCTGACCCAGGTTTGTTAGTGGTCTCACCACATAAAAGTCAGATAAAATTTGGGAAAAGGGAAGCTTGTACTGTGATATGTTGGACCATTCAAGATCCTTGAGAGGATAAGTCCATTGACTTACCTACTTGCTCTACAGTCACAGTTGGCTGGTGTCCACAATGTTTTCAATGTGTCTATGTTGAGGAAATATCATCCAGATCCCACTCATGTCTGGGATGTAACCCAATTGCAAGTTGGGGAGGACACGACGTATCCAAAACAACCGAATCAGATCATAGCCAGACGAGTTCAGAAATTCAGGAACAAGCAGATTCCACAAGTTAGGATCAGATGAAAGTTTCATGACAATGAACAACAAACTTGGGAGCGAGAAGATCAAATGCGGGAACAATTTCCAGACCTATTCGCCACTTGAGGCATGTTCCTTGATTTAAATTTCGAGGACAAAATTCCTTAAGTTGGGGAGATTGTAATGCCCCGTATGTATGAATAAAACTCGTACGTTGGCTTGTACATATTGTCAGGCATATTTGTACAAAAATTGTTGTGTATAGCTGGCATTATGATTAGACTATGTTCAATTGTTGTGTGTACAAAAATTTGATCAAGAAAGTGGCTGGATCCTTGTGTGATTGGCGGGAATTGACGAACACAGCGAGTGTAGTAGCTGTAAGAGTGTTGCATTTTGGGTGATTGGAAAGGATAGAACTTGTACACATTGTGAGTATTCCTATCGCGGTTTTATGTATGACATTATATGTATAAACTTAATTTGTGAAATGTAAGCATGCTAATATTTCTACATTTGTGTTTTAAATGCATGAAATGAGTTTTGAAAATGGAAATGTCTATGGATCAATTTAGTAAATTAGTGACATAGAAAGCCTCCTATGATAATAAGATGTGGCTAAGGTCCAAGGAAAGATGAGGATGGTGCACTCTTCATGAGTAATGAGGAGAAAACGAGTTCATTTTCCTAGAATTTATAAAATTGTGGATGGTGCACTCCTTATTGATGCCTAATGAGGAGAAGTCGCGCACAACTAACTATTACGAGGTAGAAAAATATTAAAGCATCCCATTTAGAGGGCAAATTCGATATCATGATCAGGGGATATTCTGACATGAGTACATGGCTTGCCACCAGTGTGGTTGGCTGACTCAAGAGGTTCAACGTAAAACATGATGTGAAACATGTTGATAGTTGCATGGTATTATGTATTGACTGTGCATTGTTTTGGATATGCATGGATATGATGGACCATACATTGATCATGTATTTATGCTTGATTAACTTGTTTACATCGAGGTGTTTACATTGTTTTAAATGCCATATTTTCTTATTGATGCTTATATAATGTCATAGATAGAATTTTCACTGAGCTAGTTGTTGCTCACCCCAACTCCTAATCTTTTAAGGATAAGACATCAAGGATAAAGCGCAGAAGAGTGATTGTTGCGTTTGCTTGATGTAGGTATATGTAGAGTTTGGTAACGTACTTGTATTTTGATATATGTACATGTACAACACTATTTATTGTATTTATAATTTAGATGAGTGTGAACATGTATATGGAAATGAATAATTGAGTAGTGAATTCATTGTGATAAGTTAGATTTGTTTTGTGGATTATCAGATGTATGTGAAACCTCATATTTATGAGGAGGTTCATGTGAAGATTTTTAGTGCATTTTGTGTTATTTCTTAAAAGAAAAGACTGACAAAGTATTACAAATGTCAAGGTATGACATATGTAATATTTTGTGTCGATCGTGACGTCACCCTATTAACGGGGTCACGACAAATCTTTTCACTAGTTTCCTTAATCAATTTTGGTCCAAGTTGAGGTTGATCTGCCATATCTAACTAGCATATCGGGGATCGACAAGGTCTGCCATAGAGTATGTATGTATGTATATATGTATATATGTATATATGTATATATGTGTGTGTTTGTGTCACAACACTGCTTGGTCCATTCATAAAGCCTAAAGTGCTTGCAACAGAATGAGTTGGCCGTCTCCAAAGCAACAGAGAATTCTAAGGATAAGAGAGTTGTGGTTGATTACGTCACCTTTCTAATGTTGGATGGACTCCAACTTCTCTGCTACAATAAAAAATGAAAGCCTGGTTTTTTTTCATTTGTTACATTGAAAATGATGTTTGTTCGCAAATATGTTTCCCGGGGCATGATTTTGACGACTTAAGATATGAGTGACTATATGCTAGTTATGGAAGTGAATGTATCTTAGAGTGAACATAGTTAATAAGTTTATAATTTAATGGGTTTGTGAATGTATTTAAGAGTCAATGTATTCATATATGTATCTAGGAGGATGTAGTCCATAAACTTAGTGATTTATGTATGCCAAGGTTCAAGTATTGATCATGTATGTATTTATTATATATGCCTAAGTTGAGTCTTATAAATACTCTATTTATCTTTCATTTTTAAAGTGTGAGTTTGAGTTCTGTTTCTTTGATTTTTTTTTAGTTTTGTGTTTGTTTATGCACACTATGTTTCTAACTAGGGGTGTCAATGGTTTGGCCAAAACTGTAAAACCGAACCGAACTAATTCGAACCGAACTGATCAAGGTTAAAATCATATTTTAAATAAATATTATCATTTTATATTTTAAATAAATATTATTATAAGCCAAATATTTAAACCGATTAACCCCAACTAAACCAAACCGACTTTGATCGGTTCGGTTCTATTTTGTTTAGTTAAGTGATCGGTTCGATTTCGATTTAAGCACTAATCATCCCAAACCGAGCCGATAATACCCCTATTTCCAACATATATTAATTCCATCTATGTTCACGATAATTTGAATATTTATGTACTCGTTTAATCTCAAGTTAAGATAAAAGAGGATAGCCAAATTAACTAATTGATAGCTAATGTAATTATAGATCAAATATGATATAATTTTATAAAACCAAATTATGCAAAAGGTCATGATATCTCAATTCTAAATGTCCATTGGACCCTTAATATGGTAAAGTGGAAGAAATAAATTTATGCAAATTCTTATAGTTAGGAAAACAAATTTAGGTATGTTGGGTGGAGTTAAGTTGAGATATTTATAATTCAAAACTCAATATTAATATACTGGTTTATTTATTTATTTGTATTGATAGTTTGTTAAAATGTGGAGTGGAGTTAATGGGTTGGGAAAGTTTTGTTGGTATGGTAAATGCAACCATGTTTTTGGTTATGAAACAGCACGGTACACGTGAAGCAAATTCAAAAGCCTGATGTGACATGAGTCCTTGTTATGCACACCTGTCGTACGATGGATCCCACTTATGTAAGTAGTACTTTATGTTATTTGCTCTATTTATTTATTTATTCCTTCGTTGGAAATTAATTAAGGATAGGTAAATGCTGAGATGGAACTCAATTTAGGTGGAGGTGAGAGGAGGTGATATAAATTTATTATTTTTTTAAAGTTAGTTATTTTTTATTTTAAAAACCTAAGTATTGATGAGAATGAAATTTTAATTTATATTTTATATGATAAATTTATTTATATTGAAGGTAAGACTATTATTTCGATTCGTACCTACCTAATAAATTAAATATAAAATATATGTTTACTTTTTAGAAAAAAGGAGATTAATTTTGAAAAAATAAATTTATGTGTCATTTGCACATATTAAAACCTTAAAACTTAAAAAGAGTGGAGTTAAGTTTCAAAGTCTTCCTAACATTTTTCATAATTTAATTATACTTGTTTGATATAAACATAATCTCATATAATTGGTAATAAAAGAAAGAAAGAAAAAAGCTTAATAAACTTCAACAAAGAAATTAAGGGTGTATTTGGTTTATAATTTAAATATAATTTTTTGTATTCAAAAATAAAAATTTTAAAATATGAAAAATGTATTTGGTAAATTAAAATCTGAAAATAATTTTTTTAAAATTTACAAAATAAATATATTATTTTTAAAGAAACAACAAAATGTTATTTTTTAAATTTTTGCTTTTTTAGTTGCATTCTAATAATCCAACCTAAGCATCTCTCTATCGTCGGATCATAAGGGGAAATGGATGGCACAAAACATCTTAAATGCAATTTGAGCTTTGCTTGACGACCCTTGTGGTTGAGGGTTGGGGTTCCTTCTCCCATTGCAATAACACCATTTTTACATGTTAGTTTAGTTAGTACTCATAAAGCAAAGCGGAAGTGAACAAGACAAAGCAAAAAGAAAAGGCAAAGCAAATCAGTGATCTCTTGAGTCGACAAACAATTGCCCTTTTGAGTCTTTGACCGCCGACACGTCTTGTCTTCTTTCTCTGCTCTCTGCAACCATCAAAGTAAAACCCCACCTGCCTTACCTTTAATTAATATAAAATATATATATATATATATATATATATCACATATATAGCTGTATGACGGGTTACATTGGGTTAAAGTCCTAACTTGATCTAAATTAGTTTGAATTAAAAAAATTAGAATCTAACCCAAATTAAGTCATCCTTCAACTTAATTCAATTTAATTCAAATTAGTTCAGATAGATTGTGTTAGCTTGGTCATTTGAGTTGAGAATTTTAAAATAGATTAAATTATACTTATAAATTTTACTTGTAAATTTTATACTAAAAAATATAATATTTTAATCAAATACAATTATATTAACATGTATAAATGACAATAATTTTAAATTAAACATAAATATCAAGATGTTTTAAATAAATCACATTTATTAACCACTATATCACAATATGACAAATATAAATTAAGAAGAGTTTCATTAAAAAAGTTTTAAAAGAATTTCATTATAACCACAAATATAAATTTAAAATAGTTCAAAGTAGCATCAAGTTGTTAATAACGCGAAATTCTGAAGAGTTTGAGTAACTTTCAAGCTTCAATCTTTATATAGAACAAGAGGGAAATGACATTTTTAGAGTAAGGGTTATTAATTGATTCGAATTAGATTGGATTAGGTCAGTTTATTAGACTTTCAATCCGTAAATTAACCTAAATTAGTTTGAGTTAAATTCTTTTAACCTAATTCAATTCAAATAACTAGCCAACCAAACATAATTTGTCGGTTAATAATAGACTCAATTGAATTGGTCGGGTTGATCGACTTAGCTTTCACCCTTAATTGTATTGAGCGTAGCAGGCTAGCAGCCTAAGGGTTTTTATCCTTGCGATCGACTTAATTAATTTAACTAACGAAAGGATATACATGTACAGTATAATAATTTAATTAAAATTTTATTATTGTAAGACAAAAAGAAGGATTTTATTATTTTATTTTATTTCTATTTGAATTGTTGTTTAATTTAGAATTATATTTTCATTAAAAATTTAGTTAGAATTTGAGTGTGATCACGAGTCTTGATTAGTGTCAGTTTAAAGGTTATATTTGATTATAAATATTTTAAGATGCAGTTGAAAAAATACCATTATTGATTATTGATTACTAATTTCCTCTTTATGTCTCTTTCGTCTCTTTCAGTATTGTACCATCAATTAGTATCAAACCCTTTCTTCCATTGTTTTGTTGCTTCCTCTTCCCCTCGTCTCTCTCGCTACCGGGCCATCATTAATTAATATAAACTTTATGAGTTGGATTGAGTTAGGTTCATATGGATTTAAACAGTTATAACTCGATTAGTTTAGTTTGAGTAGAGGTTTAAAAAAAAGTAAAATGATTTGCAAACAAATTTGGGGCACTCACTATTGCTACTATGCTACCAAGTTGTGGAGAATCATCTCAAATTACACAACTTTCATGTAGTACTCAAAATGTATTTCTCAAATGGGTCTTTTATAGCACCACTCTTATAAAAATGGTTGAACTAATTTGAACTAATCCGAAGTAATTAAAAATAATAGTTATTTTCTTTTCATCATTATTGTATAAAATAATATTTAAAAATAAATTGAATATATAATGTATAAAAAGGTCTATTGGGTTTGGTTGAGTTAACTTTTTTTGTTCAACTTGACTTAATTAAGTTGGCTTGGTATTTGATTAAAATTTGAATTAAACCCCTAATTGGAAAACACCCTTATCACAAGTTGTGCCTAGGGGTGAACATGAATTGGGTCGATTTAGAGTCAAAACCTAACCCAATCCAAGTAGTTCGGATTGATAAATTTGAAACTCAACTTAACCTAATCTATTCTCCAACCCAACCTCACCCCAAATAGTCTAGATTCAGTTTGGATTGAGTCGGTAGATCGGGTTGAACTTGAACCTAATTTTAATAACTTTGAACAATAATTTACTAAATAATACTACAAAACAAATAATAACTAAAATACGAATTACACGTAAAATTTAAATTTTAAAATTTAATTCTATGTAGGTATGTTTTTTGGACGACGTAGCTGTCCTGATATTCAAGCTCAAATTAATTCTTTTACTACTTTTTTTTTAATACTCATACAACAATAAGTTCTTTTATTATTTTTAATTAAGATGATTTAATTAAAAAAAAAGAAAAAAGGTGTAAATACTAATAAAATAAGGGTGAAATCTAATAAAATAAATAATGTTTGAGACTAATACTAAAGTTCGGTTCGGATTAGATTACTAAAATTTTTATGAGTTCAACCAGTAACCCAACTCAAATCAATTGAATTGAATATTTTAGAACACAACTCAATTCAAATAACATATCTAACTTAATCCAAAAGATTCAAATCCATGCAGTTGATGAATACCCTAAGACTTGTGCCTCTCAGTAGTTCGAGTGTCACTCCTGAAAGAAGGGTCCCACTTTCAAAAAGAAAAAAGATGGGTCCCACAAGTGCACGCTTTACACGGGCTTATTTTATTTTTTTATGCATTTGTAATAAAATATAATAAAAATGACAAATATAAATTAAATGTTATTAGACTTTGAAAACATATGTCTTGGAAATTATCAAGTCAAACTTGTAACGAATGGTTTGAGAAAATTCAAATGTGATACTTGAATGATGCTATAAATCCATGTATTTGTAAACTAAAAAAAAATATATATAAATAAAAGAAGAAGAAAAAAAAAAAAGATAAGAGTTTGTTCTTCTAGGAAACCAAAACCTCTCAATATATCTGAGGGAGCTTAGCCTCACAATGAATCAAATTAAAGACTTTATGAATAATTTTTTCTTCAATTTTATTTATTTTCTTTTCTAAATAAAAGAATATTGCAACACCTAAAATCCTATAATTATGTACACAAACAACCCATGTTTATAAAATAGTTATAGTAGACACAAAGTATATATAATAATATCTTTACTTATTCATAATACATAAAAAAATTGGAAATAATAACATATGATAGTTATAAAATGATTGTAGATTATATAATGTTTGATTAATGAGACTAAAGTTGGAGTAAATGTTAAGCTAGAGGTTTGAAAAAAGACTATAAAATTAACCTAAAAATATAGATAAGTGGGGATAAGGTTTATAGAGGATTCATTCTACTTGATGGATATTGGGGGATTTTGGTTGATGGGCATGAAGAGAAAATTGAGAAGAACCACCCAGGATTGAGTAATCATAGACGGCCATTTGTGACCCATTTTGTGGGTTGTAGTAAACCATGTGGGAAATACGGTGATTATCCTGTAGTAGAGTAGAGAGATGCTTGAAACAGATGGGCATGGGTTTCAATTTTGGAGACAACCTGATTCACCAGATGTATAGCTAGTAGAAGGGTTATGAGGACTAGGAGTGAGAGAAGCAATCCTTTGGAAGTCAGAGATGAACTTGGTTTTCTTCTGCTTGCAAGAGATGCTTCCATGTGTGGTCCTAGTATGTTTTTTATTTTGGTGGAAACTGGGAGTTTAAGCTCATAGATTTGATGTTGGATTGTTGACATTTGGCAGAAGGTATTGGCAATGAAAAATTATGGGATGTAAGCCATTAAAATTTTCAGTGTGTTCAGCCAAGTCTTGATTCATATCAAAATGGAGGGAAAGTAGAAGTTCTTCTGTTCTCAAGATCAACTAAAAACAGTTACAGATGATGGGACTGACTATATAAAGAAGAGATCCACCAATCACCAAGTAACAGTTGTCAACAGCTTTAACAAATTATAACAGAAAGAAACCAGTCGACTGTTCTAAAGGCAGTCGACTGGTTTGTCTCTGCTCCACATTACTATCTCTCACAGTATGCAACCTTACCCTTGATTATGAGAGGTTGTTTTCACCTGCTTCACACAATCTTACTTAAAATTATGAACTTTGAAAACCCTTCACCTGGATAGTAATGAACAATTCATTTTTAAGATGATGGAAGAATATAAATTTACACTAAAAAAATGAGCATTTCACTGCATGATTGTTTGCATTAATAATCAATTATTAATAACATTTAAGAAAAATCCAACAGTAAACACTAAACTTTAACAAGCAAAGGCCATCGGTTGCTCAAATATGCATGTACATAAGTTTTGTGCATAGAACATTGCAAAGCATCAGCATGTCTGACTTGTACGCATTAGTTTTGTGCATAGAACATTCAGAACTGACATTCCCCAAGACCTCAGCAGCCAAAGAATTTTGTCGGGATATAGATATGCTTACTAAATGAGCAATACAACCAATCTTCTTCAACAATCACATCTATGTCTTCTATAAATGTTTTCAGAGCAGTACGTGCTCTTGAGCAGTATTTGATGTCAGATACACAACAACACTTCAGAAGTGAGACAAGAATACTTAACATTAGCATTTTGAATCCAAGCAATCCAATTTGAAAGAAAAAATATTCAACTATAGGTAAGGGAGAACCATCTAATATTTTTCAGATTGGCCCTTGTAATTCACTGATCATAAATTCTCAAGGTCTCCAATACGATTGGTCAAAGAAACAGCAAACTATATATATATATATAGGGGCTTGATGGGAGTAGAAAAATTCTTAAGAGCAAATTTGTCAAGGGCATTCTTACTTTTGTGGACAGAGCTTCCGCAGTGTAACAGAAGTCCTCTTTTGTCGACAAAGTTCTTGTCCTTCCCACACCTGAAACCCTGGTTCACGGTTAATCTCATGCTTCCATGCATAGCGGGCTTCTCCATACATGAGAATTAGGGATCCTGGGTTCAACAAAACAGGGATCTTGATTGAAGCCGGATCTTTCTTATTTTCTACATCTTTGACAGTTTTGCTTTCGACTTGTGAGAAGTGCATCACGCATGTGGATTCTAGTGAGACAATGGCGATCCCATCCTCAAAGCGCATAAGATCCACGTGAGCACAAATTCCCTACAAATGATTGAAAAAAAAAAAAAATGTAACATTGACTCACAGCTATATGATTTAAAAAAACGAAAAAATTAAAGTGGATAGACTCTGAGTCCAAAATTACCATCTGTTGGCACAGTTAATAACACAGGATTCTCTTTGGTGGTTTGGAAAAGGCAGAAAATTGACAATTGGCACATAAACACCACCCAAACGTGAAGAGTTTGATAATATCCATAAAAATCATAGCACAATACCAACTTTCAAAAACTCCTACGATAAGCATGAAACATTTCTAAACATTCAACGGTAACAAGAGAATAATATAAAAAACCTGAACAAAATCCATAGCTTGCAAAAGAACTCAGAAAAGAGCGAATAAGCAAGTAAATTATAGAGCATTCAACAAACTAAATTTAGAACACATGCCATCTGATCATTGTGTGTGGTTCAAAATATGACTCAACAGCAAATACATGTAATGCCGTACCTCACCTGGTTGGTAAACATGAGCAATTAGTTGATCAAAAAGTGGTTCTCTCCATAGCAAATTTGATGGCAACGGACATGATTCTTCATCATTCAGGTCCCAACTCTCCAAATCACCACATTCAGAAACATACCTGCTAAAGTATGCTGCTTGACGAATGGAGCTAGAAAGTTTGACGGTCCATGCTGGAAGATCTCCAAATCTGTGAGCCTGCAACAGAAGAAAACAGAAATAAGTATAGTTTAAAAAGATGCAGAGAATACATTTGTCAGCAATGCTACCAAAAGCTGAAATGGCAGGCACACTGATTTAAATCAGTAATTGCATTTGCAAACTCCACTAATCACAAGTGGCAATGGTGATCATGAACATGAAAAATAGCAAATCAGAAATATGTATCTTTTCTAAGAACTCAATATAGGTTTAGAATAAAAAGACTACCTGATTGTGAAAGCCATCAACAAACCATCCTTCTGCAACAAAATATGACGGAGCTTAGCATTGCAAACTACATGATAGCATTACAAACTACATGATAAGTCAAAGAGAATTAAATGATTCAAAATTATACCCTGCATTTTCTAAAAATAGATATGTTTCAGTTGACAGTAGTAATTGAATGCATCCAACATTGGCTTTATGAGTGTGCAATGAACTATGGAAAACACAAAAAAATGGAAGGCACGTAGCATCTCTCCAAAAAACATGTCAAATAAAATTTCCAAAGCTAATTGAGAGAAAATAAATCTGTGTTAAACGGACTTCCATGAAGTTTGCAAAGCTGAAAACCATATCACTACTGAAAAAGGCAGTCAAAAGCATAGAAAGAAGAAGATAGTGAAGAGAAAAGTTTTAGAGAAAATTTCCAGATCTCTCATTTTGAAGGCACATAATATGGTGGGATGGCAAATTGGCATTGCCAATACATGAACAAAAATACAAGCATAAATAATGACGACAATGGAACTGCTTGTAATGCCTCATACCAAATGTTGGACATGACAACAACAATCCTAACCTAATCCTTTTTTCTTTGATTACTTGCATCAAAATTTATTATAATTTGCACTTTGGCAAAGTCCCACTAACCAAAAAGTTTATATGTAAAACTAATGCCAACAAGGAGTTGGCCTAGTGGTTGTGGGGCGGCTTGGGGAATCGGAAGTACCCAGGTTTGAAACTCACCACTAGTTAGATAGGGGAATAATCGCGTATCTAACTTAACATGAATGCTAACATTGTTTCTTCTAAATTTTTTTTGTGTAAAACTAATTATTTACTAAGTGGGTTTATATTTGCAATTCTTAGGTATTGCCCAGGCACTGCCTTGTTAAGATGAGGCCAATCGCCTAGGAGCCAGCGTCAAGAGCATATAATAAAGACTTTAGGACTTGGCTTCCCAGTCCTCTAGAAGTTGTTGCAAGCCCACAAAAAAGCATTCATATTTTTCATCATGGTAGGTCCCCAAAGTCTTGCCTATACAATCTTTCTTATTATGCCTTGATAGCCTGCCATTACCTTATTGCCCAGGCACTGCCTTGTTAAGATGAGGCCAATCGCCTAGGAGCCAGCGTCAAGAGCATATAATAAAGACTTTAGGACTTGGCTTCCCAGTCCTCTAGAAGTTGTTGCAAGCCCACAAAAGAGCATTCATATTTTTCATCATGGTAGGTCCCCAAAGTCTTGCCCATACAATCTTTCTTATTATGCCTTGATAGCCTGCCATTACCTTATTGCCCAGGCACTGCCTTGTTAAGATGAGGCCAATCGCCTAGGAGCCAGCGTCAAGAGCATATAATAAAGACTTTAGGACTTGGCTTCCCAGTCCTCTAGAAGTTGTTGCAAGCCCACAAAAAAGCATTCATATTTTTCATCATGGTAGGTCCCCAAAGTCTTGCTTATACAATCTTTCTTATTATGCCTTGATAGCCTGCAATTACCTTATTGCCCAGGCACTGCCTTGTTAAGATGAGGCCAATCGCCTAGGAGCCAGCGTCAAGAGCATATAATAAAGACTTTAGGACTTGGCTTCCCAGTCCTCTAGAAGTTGTTGCAAGCCCACAAAAAAACATTCATATTTTTCATCATGGTAGGTTCCCAAAGTCTTGCCTATACAATCTTTCTTATTATGCCTTGATAGCCTGCCATTACCTTATAAGCCTCCACCAACTCCTGATGTGCCTCTTGCATCATATCAGAAGTCAAATACACACACGGAGATCACTTTTAACAACTTAACATACTGGTTCTATTCAATATCTCTGCTGGACAATGTTATGTATGACACGTGGGATCATGGTAAAAGCTACTGCAATAAATATGGGGAAGAAATTAGAGGATCTCTATTTGGGTAAAAATCTTGCAAATCAACTAATATTGAAGCAACAAGTATTCTCGTTCAACATAAAAGAAGTATGAATTAATATGATCGCCATGAGTTTTATACGATTCTTTCTAACTTATCGAATATGGATTGAAAAGTAAGCAATTAGAATGATACTATTTCTCGATAACTTTGGTTCATTCTACTTCAACACAATTATTTAATACCATGCTCCATGGAAGAGATAGGATTGCATGAAAAAAAGGGCAACCTAGTGCATGCCTGCCTATACAATATCCCGTAAATGGTCAAACAAAATTAGGTCTATTGTATGCAACCTAACCTTGCATTGCAAGAGGTTGTTTCTATGACTCAAACCCATGATCACTTGGTCACACGGCAACAACTCTTACCATTGTGCCAAGGCTCTATAAGAACAAGTGAAAACTACATTATTTGCCAATATGAAGATTGATGGATAAGGTACACAAAAAAGTTTGATCAATAGGAAATTGTCCTTCAAGAGAGAAGTAGCCCTAAATTAAAGTAGATGGCACACACTTGAAGAAAAGGTGGAGATTTCAAAAATTGGTTCCAATTTATAGAGCATCAATTGTAATATTCCAACTTCCATATAAAAATGATAAGTAAGATTATGTTCGAAAAAGAAAAAGACCGAGTCCAATACAAACCCGAGCTTGAGGTGAATTCCATATTATAGTAAATTAGTAATATTTAAGGTGAATTTTGATGAGTAATTTAGGGGGTATGCACAAAACCCAATAACCCACCAAACTTGACCGAGGTAAAATAATTATAGGTTGAGTTGGGTCTTAACCCATCCAATGGGTCGAATGGGTCCTAAATTATGATACCCAATAGGTTCAATTATAATTTTAGAACCCAACTATATAGCTAACAAGGAGTTTGTGCAGTTGGAACCCAAAGGTTTCAGGTTCAACTTTTACCACTACCTCACCCCTAGGGTGAGAGGGATTAACGGGTCATGAACGGGCCTAATACCTCCCGGAGAGTGTGGTATGGTGATGAATGGTGACGAAGCTGATTATACAACTAACTACTAACTACTACCATTGTTTCTTCTCATAAATAAAATAAAATAAAAATAAAAATAAAAAACCTAACTAATTAACAAATTATTCAATCACCTAATTTTCTCAAATCAATAAGAAAAAAAGGTGGCCATCTTTCTCATATTCTATGATTTCCCTCACCATTATTCATGGTCGCCTCATTCACGGAACAAATTAATTTTACAAATCAACAACCCAAAAAAAAAAACAAAACAGTAGTGAAATAAATAGAGTGGCATGGAATCCCTATGCGAACACACCAATTCCTATCAAATCTATGCAATTCGTTTGCTTCCACTAACGAGTTTCACTAAATATTGATGAAATGAATACCGTTTTCGATGGATCGAAGTAACGAATCTTGCTGCTCCGCAGATAGGAAATCTCGGCACAGCCATAATCCTTTGATCTCTCTGATTCTTTCCCATATATGATCCTCTATCTCAGATGGATCTCCGGCGTTGAACCTCGCCGGCGCCGGCTTCTGTTGATCATCTTCATCGTCTTCTTCTTCTTCTTCTTCTTCGCTATCCGATGATTCCCCAAACACGTCTCGAACTACTCGCTTCTGCTCTTCTTCGGCCATACGCTACGAAAAAAATAAAAAAAAGGGGTCGAATATGAGGCTCCATTCTTTAAGATTTAAAATATCAATTTCTAACAAGGTGTAAAGTTGCCAACCAACGCGCTGTCGAGGGTTCGCGCTGAGGCTGGGCAATGAGTCCCTCTGCCATCGTTACCATCGGTGTCCCACTCACGGTGGTGCAGAGGGATTACTAGCTCCGTAAGGTGCCTCATGCCCACAGGGAATATTGCAATCCTTGTTTCACCTATAAAAGAAAAAAAAAAAATTTGCTCGCATCCATGCTATTATAATAAAAATATTTTAAATAGTTAACCTTTTCTTCTTAGTAAGAGTAAAATGATAATTTATGACCATCATGCTTTATAAATTTTTAACAATGATTAATAATAAGTGGGTGTACTTAATATTTTTTGAGGATACTTTTAAAATTATCCATAGAATAAAACTAAAAATTAGGTAATTACAAAATTACTATTTTAATGCTACTAACAATTAATTCAATTTTCAAAAATAATCTATTTGTATAGATGAAAATATCATCCAAAAATATTACAAGTTATTGTTCATCAGTTTTGCAATTTCCTTTTTTAGGCCTTTAATCTTTAAAAAATAAAATGAATAACATAGATTGCATATAAAAGAATTACATAAATTCATGATGTATAATATAATTTAAAAAATTATAACCTTTCAGATTGAACAATCATGTAAAATGATGCTAGTTATAGTTCATGACTTATTTTGAATCTAAGGGTGTACGTCAACCCAATCAACTCGACCAACCTGACTTAATAAAATAAAATTACTAGGCTAGATTGGGTTGGCTAGATTATTTAGGTTAAGTTTTAAAATGCTCAAACTTATCGGTTTGACTTGGGTTGCAGACTCTCCCCACTAATCCAAGCTCAACCTGATTGACCAATTCGACCAAGTCAGTTTGGGTTGGATTGATTTTGGTCCAAAATCAACCCAATCCAACATAACATATGTGTATAGCCTAATCATGACCAAATTTATTGAACTGTTGCTATTTAACTATATACAAATGTTAGATCTCTATGATTAAAATCCTTATCATATAATCAATCCTTATCAAGGAAAAATAGCATGGGTTACTATTTATGATATTACTGAATTCGTGATTTATAACCCTCATCTTAATCATTTAAAATTAATAGATAAGATTATATTACAAACTTTGTGATGAACTCATATAACAAATCTAACAATATAGATTGCAAACTTTGTGACAATTAATTAACCTCAAGTCATAGATGATGAGTTAGCCAAAATTATAATTTATGTCAATAACTTTAAACGTCTACTTTCAATATATAGTCAAGATTCAATACTAAATAATATTTCAGATATTCTATATTGCACATCATAAATCAGAAAAAATTAACCATACAAATGTAAAGATCGTTCAAAAAATATGATGGGTCTCAATTCAAAACCATCTTCTTCTTTTTTTAATCACTTTGTATATGCCATATCCAATTTTTCAGTTAAAAAGATTCGACGACGGCTAGATCCTTTCTTTTAATAAAAATAATAAAAATAGCCCCATCTTCTTCCCCATTTGGGAGTTGCAGCAGGCTTGTAACACAATAAATAGCCGCAAATTCTAAGCAACTTGCACTAAACCATATCAACAACTTTATCTTATTACTGAATTACATGAACAAACAACATAGATTCAGCAAACACAAGGTGTGTATATATGTATAGCATAACTAGAAAAATAAACTAACCAGATGATTCATTGCCATATTCAAACAATTAATAGATCATAAAATAAAAATAAAAATAACACAATACATAATTAATTGGCTTGTGGGTGTTGCTGAGAAGTTGGAACAGGAGGAACTGGGATGTGCATTATCCCTTCCAGCATTAAGACCACATTCTTCATGCAAGGACGCAGTGATGGCTCATCTTGGATGCACCAAAGTCCCGCACTCACCATCCTTTCTAATGTTCTCATGTCCACCTCTTCTTCATCTTCACCAATCACCAGCTTCCGTAATTGACCATTTTCAAAACATTGGTATACCCATTCAGCTAGAACAATTTCATTATCAGGGCGTTCAATCTCCAAGCTCCTTCTACAACATATTGTTTCCAACAACACAACGCCGAAGCTGTATATATCTGCCTTCACTGTTATGGGCAAGTTTTTATGCCACTCTGGTGCAAGATAGCCTCTTGTTCCTCTAATCACAGTGAATGTCTTTGTTTGGTCTGGCTTTAATAGCTTTGCCAATCCAAAATCGGCTATCTTAGCGCACCCGTTCTCGTCCATGAGGATGTTTGAAGGCTTAATGTCACAATGGATGATCTGGGTCTCACACTCTTCATGCAAATACAAGATTCCTCTTGCTATGTCTAAAGCAATTCTTGCTCTTTCTTCCAAAATCAAGTGTTTTGGGTACTTAAACAGCAAGTCTGCTAGTGAGCCATTGCTCATATAGTCGTAGACGAGAAGCCGGTTTGACCCAGTGTGACAGTAGCCAAGCAGCCTCACTAGGTTCTTGTGATGGGTCTTTCCGATCACTCTCATCTCGGTTAAGAACTCCCTTTCTCCTTCCTCAACTAGTCTCTCTAGTCGCTTGACGGCGACAATTCTTTTGTTGCTCAAGGCTCCTCTAAAAACTGTCCCAAAAGCTCCCCTGCCCACTTCTTCTTTGAAACTATTTGTTGCTTTCTGCAACTCCACAAAAGCAAATGACCGCAACGATATTTCCTCAATGAACAATTTTTCGGAGTTCTTCCTCTCAAACAAGATCATGTGGTTTCTGTAAAGGAGAATACAAAAGATGGCTAATATAACAAAAGAAAAGGCAAGACATGTAACCCCCGAGAACAAAATGCCTAACTGCAACTTCTTCTTGCTAGTTTCTTTCGCTGTGGTAGTACCATTGTTGTTGTTAGAAGGCTGAAGAACAGTACCAATAGGACTACTCATTTTAATGAAAGCTTTGGTTGAACCACCGTATCTTACCTTCCCATACCTTAATGGGAGAGCTTGTTTTGTGCAACTTCTACCAGCTAACAGAACGCTCTCACAATTACAATCCTCCAAACACAAGGTTTTGCAATCTTCTTCAGTCGTGGGTGATATAGTTGCGTAAGGGTCATCTTCCCATATGATATTTTCAAAAGCATCCATTGTCACTTTTGTATGCTCTTTCTCACTTGTGCAATGATGGGTGGTGAGGTTCCTCTTGCAATTTGGAGATGGTTGATCCTGATCAATGGAAGTAAACCCAGGAAGACACTTGCAAACAGGTTCTTTATTAGGGGGAAGAACACAAAGCCCATTTAAGCCGCACAAGCCCTTCGGATCACACTTATTATACGATGAAGCCCATCGAATTGACCAATTGCCGCCACTCTTCTCTAATAAACTTAGTGAATACACCCTGAAGATGCCATCCACATCGAGGGTCATCCGGTAGAAGACATTGGATGATGAAAAGCTATTAGTCACATTCTTTATATTGAAACCAGTTCCCTTAAGCAAGTAGAGGCGGCCATCATTGTCAAGATTCAAACTTACACCAAATCCTTGCTTGTCTGTATCAGAGGCCCAATAAGCATCGAAGGCAGCATAAAGAGTCCCAACTGGGTATTGCACAAGATTACCATCTGGTTGCATAGACAGCCTAAACTTCCCTGTGGAATGGTTGGTTTCTGAGACACTAGAGAACAACTCCATCCCCGATGAGAGATGCTGGCCTTGTAAAATGGTGTTGGTTGGCGATTCGAAGCTCTGCCATACGATATCAAAGTTGGAGTTGAAGAGCATAAAATTGCCCGAATCAAGCATGGAGGCTGAGGAGGTAGGCTGGTATGTCACGATGACGGAGCTATATATATCTTGGTCTTGGTCGTGTTGCAACAAGAGCCCTTTATCAGTTAAGATCAAAGAGACATTTTTAGAGACTAAAGGATCATGTTGTCTTGCTGTCCAAACTACTGTGTTTTGAGAAATATTGGCAAACCATATTGCAATTGCAAAGCCACCACCAGCTTGTGGGTAGAATCCGAAGGCAAATCGGCCGGAAAGTGAGAGCCATGAGGAAGGGCCAGTTGTTGGTGAGAGGGAAGAACCTATGCTTATGTTGGCGTGTCTTTCTAAAGCTGATACAGTAGTAGAAAGTGGTAAGAGAAGGAGCAAAAGGAAGGCGGCAGCCATGTTTTGGAAAATTACTTGAGCTTGAGGGTGTAGCAACATATAATATTTTGAAGAGTAATCCTATCTATTTTAGTTACTTCTGATGAATTAATTTCTTTTAAAAGGAAATGGTAATCCTAATAGTGGTGCCTCTATGAATATCATGTACTGTCTTCATCACATTCATATCTCTTGTCAGTATCATGACTAGCAAGTCCACCTACATATATGGAGAGAGACTCATTCAATCAACAATTTAGACACGTATATAATGGTATTACATTGTAACACATGGTTCAAGTCAAGTGACGTGAGTATCAATTTTTAGGACCCACGAGGAAGACTTAGGATGACTTATGACTTTTCTAAACTTGTTCCATACGAGATATCTAGACTTTCTTTAATTTTCTTCTTTTATTATTGTTTTAATTTCAACCTTAACTTTCTCTTCTTCAAGTACCATACAAAGACTTATTCAATAAATGTCCGTGAGATTTACTAAGCTGCAAATCTTGTTGTCTTACCCGGAAGCAAGAATTAAAGGGCTCAAAAACCAATATCAATTTATCGATTAAAAGATACCTCATGTATTTTTTCCTTAGTAAATAGTAATAAAGTAGAAGTTAAAGTATGCATATAAGTATTTGGCATTTAATATTTGTTTTTTTTTTCTTGGCATTTATATTAGGTATTTTTCATAGTCAACATATTATACAATACACACACATATATATAGAAAATGTTAATTTAATTGTAAGAAAAAAAAAAGCAATTACAATGCAACTACATATTTATATTTATTGGATTATTTATTGCATACTTTAAAATGTCTAAACCACACACATCGAATGAACATAAACATATAATTGTAATGTACTTGTATTTTTTTTTTACAGTTTGATTAGTATTTTCCTATATATAACATGCATTGATTTAAATGATTGAAGTCGTATAGGAAGCATTTTAGTTCAAGGCTGTGAATGTTTAGAACTTCATAAAGATCCATTTGATTTATTTGAATTTCAAACTTGAAATAATAAATTATTATACCAATTCTCTTATGACAAAACAGGCTTCGATATTCGAACAATATAGAAAATGTCTTTGAAGCAAGTGAAGTAAAAATGAGGATAAGCAATTAAATTAAAAAAATATTTCATTATTTTCATTAAAGCATTAATTTTCTAAAAAATTCTAATAAGTCCAATTAAGTGTGTCCGTACTCAATTCATTTTTAAAACAGACATTAAACTTTTTGTTCGTACCTATATGGTTAAAAAAAATAGGTTGCCTACTTTTGTCCCTTTTTCTCACATTATATTTGTATTTTCATATCATTAATTTTGAATATAAAATATAATTATACATAATATAATTAATTATCCAAACTATTTAGGCTGTCTTAGACCTTATATATATATATAGGAATAAGTCTATATATATAATACAGTATTATACAATAACCAAAAGTCTGTTGCATTATTGTATAAGATAGTACAATATATATATAATTTTGAAAAAATATATTTTTATCCCTGGTAACCAGGTATGCATTTTTTCTCCTTGTCGGGACCCGACCCACTTTTAAAAATGGACACAAAAAATTTATACCGGGCTCAATTTCAAGTAATTAATTTTCATACCCGCTTATAATCGAGTTCGGACACCAATTGCCATCATAGATCTGTTAATACTTATTTCTAACTACATTTAAAGAAATAGATTAAACATTCCAACCTTCAATGAAAATAGTTTCTAGTACAGCCCAACTCAAAATTAACTAAAAACATCAAATAATTTAATGAGTTTATTAGATAGATATATTTGTAAAGACGTGGACCACGTAAAATTCACAATTCTAACATCGATAGCGCGCAGATAGAATAATGGAAGTACTAATTGATGACTTTGTGTATAAAAGGGCGCAGAAAATGACAAAAAGAATAATTCTTAAAAAGTCTTAAAACTAACCGACAATCGCGCACGGATTTTTGTCGGTAAAGAGAAACCAAATGGATTCAAGTGGAGTTTTCTTAAACGTATCATCAATAAGCTAGGCATGCTGTGAGTTGTCTCATGCCATAAACAAACTCGAAAACTCAATAAATCCGTTAGACGGATTCACATCTTTTACAATCTACACAGTCTTCTTATAAAAGAAATATTTTAATCTTATTGCTAAATTATTCATAAATATATTTTTTTTTTGTGCAATGAAGCCAGACACTAAATAATTGTATTTTTTTATATAAATTTATTAGGACAGTTTTATATTGAGAATTAGAGGGTAATTAAGAAATTTATGATAAAAGTAACACACTATGAGTTAAAGAGTTTTGAATTTATAAATAATATAAATTATATATACTAGTCCATGGCATCAGTAATGCAGGTGAATAAAAGGGCTTGAAAGCTACCCAATAGAAAAGAATAAAAAGAGGGTGATCAAACTCTCCCAAAAAAGATAAAAAAGGGTTGAAAATAGTAAAATAAAGAATAATTCAGTAAATAAGTCTTATATTTATTAATATTTTAAGAAAAATCTTTTTGTACCTTATTATCAAATTATCAATAAATATTTTTATATATATAAATTTATTTAATAGTTTTATATTGATAACATGAGTACTGGATGTTGAATTTTATATTCGAAACTAATGGGTACTTTATGAATTTATGATAAAAACAGCACATTGTAAATTAAGAATTTTAGCTTTATAAACAACTATATAGAACTGTTATTTGTACACACATAACAACTTTTCACCAATTTATGATGTTGGGTGCTTCTTTTAAGTAGTGCACCTAAGATTTTCTTCTCTTCTTAGAAACTTTGTTTGTTTGGTTGTTTGTTTTTTATCTGTTTTTAAGAAACTTTCACTTAAAGTTGATTTCTCTATATTTCAACATTAGAAAATTACTCTAATTTAAAATGTTATCTATCCTTATAAATTTAAAATATTTACAACAATATCCTTAATCATCCATTACTTTGTGACAGCGTTGATAAAGCTTATTATATTTTTTCTAAACACACTTTCTATAATTTCTTATTTATTTTTGTTTCAATCACTAATACTCTATTCTAAGGTGTCAACGGCTTGATTTAGATCGGTTTATATTTTTTCTAAACATATTTTCTATTATTTCTTATTTATCTTTGTTTCAATCACTAATACCCTGCTCTAAGAGTGTCAACAGTTCGGTTTAGATCGGTTTAATGTTCAAAACTAACTCAAATCGATTGAGCTTGATCAATTTATTTCAAATTACAAACTTAAACCAAATCGAACCAATCATAATCAATTTAGTTCAATTTGGGTTGATTGATTTGAAATGTTCATTTTACATAAATTAAATAAATTAAAATAATTAATTATATGCGTATGTTAATGAAGTAATTCAAACTTTACTAATGTGTATTTAAAAAATCTGAAAACAATCTTTATTATATAAAATGATTATATAATTTTTTTTATGAGAATGTTTATATCATAAAATAATCATAAATATTAAAAATATATATTAATAGTTCTCCTTTTAGAATTGATTTGGTTCAATTTAAATTAATTTTTAAACCAAACCTTTTAAATTATACTTTTATCAAACTTAATCCAAATCGAACTTATTAAAAGCCAAGCCAAACTGAGTCAAACACATCAATTCAGTTCAATTTTACGATTTAAACTAATCCATTGACACCCCTACCCGCCCTGTTCCAATCATAATATATATATATTCTCTTCTCTTCTATATTAGGTTATCCTGTGCATTCCTTGTAAAACTTGTTCCAACTTGGCATAAAGAAAGAGATCACCAAACACAATAATAACTCAAATAACTACGTTAGATTTATATTTCGATAATGTTTTCATATTAATAACAAAAAAATAGGTTATATTTTTTTTATTTAAGATATTTATAATTTTTAAAAATATTTATATTTTTTACTTGGCGTATTCCTTGTTGGCGGAAAACAGCCCAACAATATTATTTTGTAAGACTCTGCAAAGTCAAACAGTTAACAAAAAGGTTTAGCCTTGCAGATTATTAGATTGAACATACACAAAAGATGATAATAAAAAAAGTTTAATAATGCAGATTAGATTAGATTATACAAACAGATCTCTTTTATGGTTAAATAAGGAGAGAATCCACAAAAATAGATTCATTGTATACACAACCTGCAAGTTGGTAAAAAATGCCATGGAGAAGAGACACTACAAACTTTAGATACAGCCCCCTGCATTCACCCCTCAATGTCTGTCCAGTGGTGGAATAAAGAAGAACACTTCTTCACGTTCACTATCTGTTGCCACTGAATTTTAACCAACAAATGAAACAACCTGGAAAAAGGTAAATCCACAATGGTATTAATTGAAAAGCTGCAAAAAAGGATTAACTAATGGTTTCATGCTGTTGCTAGTCCGAATAGCATGTAAAGGGTGTTTCTGATACAAGGAAATATAAATGGAAGCACATGGGTGGCTTTTATGTAAAGAAAACATAAGATTGAACCCAACTGAAAACATAAAACCATGTAATGTAATCTTCAGTGCATTTTCCATCAAAAAGCATGTTTAAGGTTGAACATATACATGGATTATTTGTTCAGCATGTATTAAGCAAGCCACAAAGTCATGTATATTCATGCGTCATCGATGCCCATATATATATAACTTTGAGTTCAGAAAAAAAAAAGGAAAAAAAGTGTAAACTCCAGGATGGTGAAGCGTTTAAGCAAACCAAGAAAGAAAAATTGTTCAGGACTTCCCAATGATAAGGGCATCAAATCGGATCAAGTGGCAGGGCCATCTGTTATACAGGAATGGCTTTCCTCCACATTTTGGATTTTCTTGAAAGATCCCATATATGCTGTGATTAGAGGGGAAATAGATGAGAGTACCTTACTTTGGTAATTTACATGGCTAATTTGGGATCCACAGTCCCTGTAGCATTGCCTTCTCCGGTAAGAACATTGTCAGGATCCTATAATAAAGACTGGTTATTATCATTTTGGTTGCATAAAAAATCAAATAGATGGCAATTGAGGAGCTGAGAAAAATGTATACCTCCATCCCCCATTTAATATAATCTGGGGACTCACATGCTTTATATTCATCAACCAAGCTCTCTATAATTTCACGTGATTCATCAAACTCCGAAAGATCATTGTCCTGCCCATATTTATAAAACAATGAGATCAAGACATAAGCCATATTGTAGAAAGGCAAAAAGAATTCCTGCTGCACTTCAAAATGAAATGAATGCTGCTTAAGCATAGAAAAATATATTTTTTTTAAATAATAGAAGATATTGATGTTTTAGTATCAGTTTGACAAACCCAAAGTCTCAGCTATTTCTGTTTTTGAATATGCTAAAACTATGTGTGAGTTTCTCTAATGGACTGTTTTTCAGACAAATTTTCCAATTCTCCATACTGCCTCTATTCTATGTTACAACACCATCTTTTGGAAATTGCAGTGCATAAGCCAATACTCTCAGATGGCCTCCATGCCAGGTCACCATGATGAGATCAATATCACAAGACTTCAGCTATCACACGGTTCAGTCACCATGACACACTACTTAAATAGAGAACAGTATCGTTGAATCTAAGTTTTTGAACCAGCCACACATGCAGAAAAATATGAAGACAACCAACTCTCTAGGGCTGCTCTTGGCCACAACATTTGCACATCCCCTCGCTGTCCTCATTCTATGCCACAAGAACACCATTAGCTTTGTCATTCCCAAAAGTGAGACATGGCAATATACAATGCGAATGTTCTCCATGAGATTTTAAAGTAGATTAAATTATCTTTGAATAAACTATCAATGTCATAAGACTTGAAGAAAACTAACGCATTATAAACGAATAGCACCTATCATAGAGACTAAAAGTAATATCAATGAATGCCGTTGAGTGTTATATCAATGAATGCCGTTGGATACAATCATGTCTTAAGTTTCCTTGTTATGTAAACTTTAAATGAACATTCAAAACCCCCAATGAGACACATGATAAACAAGCAACTCAAGGTTGAGCTAATCTAAACATGCGGCAACAATTAATTGTAAGAATGAAAATTTCCAGCATATTATGTCGTAAAGCACTAATGAAGTGAATTGGACATTCAACTTACAGCAAACATGGGAAACTTCCGATAATTGTCAAGGAAAGCTTGCTTCTTTCTCAACTTCTCATATTGGCTCAAACACTTGCTGAAGAGATGCCTAATACTAGTATGGCTTGCTAGCATAAGACCACTAACCTGAAAAAGTTGGCACCAGGAATTATCAGAAAACTAAAAAAGCTAACAAGTGATAGAAGTATTTAGTAATGATTAATAACAAAAATGAACGAAGCAAAGCCTACAAAGAATTTAGTAAGGTGCATGAAGTGCAAATTGGTACTGTTCTAGTAAGATAAAATCAAAATGAGAGCAAAATGAAGAATCTTACTCTGTGGGCAGTTTGAACATAAGGAGATTTCCTAGACAATGCAACCTGACAAGAACAATTAGAAGAAAGCAACGTTATGAGCTCTGATATCTCACTTAAAAAAAAAAAACTCCAGAAGCAACTGCAATAGAAGCTGGCACACAATAGTGAATACACGCTTTCTTCCTAAGAAAGAATACCTGAATGCTAGCAGGGCCCCACTCAATGAAATTAACAAGCTTTCTTTCACGTATTCTCTGCAAACTTTCATGGACCTGGCTTCAAATATAACAAATAAAAATGTTAAAAGAAGAAAAAAAAAGAAACAAGATATATTTGTTTCTAGGAAATGTATCATAAGACTAATCGGATGATGCCAAGTGGATAGTACTGAAAATGTATCATTCATTTAAGATATGATAATTTGTTTGGAGGTTGAAGCAGGGAATAGATTTTCATATGTGAATTTCTAATCTGGAACTGTACCAGTGTACTGGAGAAAATTGTACCTGAGTAGGGTCCACTTCTCCTTGGATAATATTCAATATTGATATGTACTTTGCTTGACTAGCTTCTTTAGTTCGAGCATAAGAAGAGACCATGATATTTTTTGTCTGCCACGTAAAACAGTGTCAGTAGAATATATCCAAATTCATTCTGTAGAAGAATTCTCAAAAGACAGCATGTGCTTGCCTGCAGTAGTCTTCTCATAACATCCAACACTGTAGTCTTACGGATCACATTAGCCTGCCAATGAAAGTATTATTTGCATCAAACTGCCACAATATCTTCTGAGAAAAGTAAGGGATATCAAAGCCAACTTCTTGCAAGAAAAGGCACATCCATACGACCCATGAACAACATAACAATTGCTAAGTTGAATACAAAGTCAAGCCAGCATGAATAGTGAAGGCACCCTTGTAAAATGGCACAATTCAAAAAAGAGTCACAATCAAAGAGCATCACCTGTTGTTGTAAAAGACTAATAGTAGAGTGATCACCATTTATAAATTCTAGAACACATAAAACACTGTAGAGCAATGAATCAGTTTAAAACTGAATTATTGGGCTGTTGTTAAAGTCAAGTGTTGAAAACTTTAATGTGTTTCAAAGTCTCATAGTATATTATTCGCCAGGCAGGAGCACAGATAAATTAGAAAAAAATACAAATAAATTGATATGAACACATGCAACGAAGACCACCAAATACAGCAGTGAGGAAGATTCACCTACTAACAATTAACAGTAATTGGTAATTACATGGATAGAGCAGAGCAAACAAAGCACATTCATGAATCCAGCACTACTTCATGGCCCAAAAAATTGAACAGCTCCCCATTAGATGTGATATGATCACTTTTGATCACAGAAGTTACTGTGAAGCAAGAATTAAGACAATTCCTCGAAAACATTAAGTATAAATTCAAAATGTTAATTCACTAATAGAAAAGACTCAGAAGCGATGAATATGTAATTGAAGACTAACCTGGCGCTCAACGGTTAGTGGCGTATATCCTGTCATTAGAAAATGGCATCTTGGAGTTGGAATTAAAGAAGCAAGAAGCCCAACCAAGTCATTGTTCATGTATCCTGGATATCGCAGGGTAGTTGTGCTTGCCGACATCACAGTTGAAACCAAAGAATTTGTTTGTGCAAAGGTGGGGTTTGTCAAGTGTAGGCGCTCCACAGCAATCCTATTCAGTGCAGTATTGTCAAGAACAACAACACAATCAGCATTTAGCGTCAGCCGTTTAAGAGTCAAAAGTGAGTTGTATGGCTGGACCACGACATCACTTGTCTCCATCTGGTTGGGAAAAACACTGTATGTCTGAACAAGCTTTTTACTGTAGCGATCATTCAGAGTCTCTAGTAGATATGAACCCATTCCTGCACTAAACCAATTCGTAGTTATGAGGAACACAAAGAAAAACAGAGCATAGAAAGATAAATCAAAAAATAATAAGAATAAACCTGTCATATGCTGAAAAGCAATCAACCAAACTTGCATCACAAAAAACAGAGGCAGAGATTCATAAATGATGAAAAGCAAGCTCACAGATGAACTACTGAATATGATTCACGGGGTAGAGATGTGCTACATGAACTCAACTCACTCCCAACATGATAAAAAAAAATAGTGATTTGATCACACAAGAATCCAGCAAGAGAACCTGATTAGCAGGCTCAGAGCTGCAGTGACAATTCAAATATCTCAAAAGTTCCAAATCATGGACCACAATCCATTACAAGTAAATTTCTAGTTGACAGCTTGGATAGATTTGACGTCCCTCACGAAAAAGATTAACTACCACAACTGGTAAGTTATTAGATGCTTTTAAATATATAATTATGTGACTATGTCAATAGATAGAAACCTCAAATGTTGCAATAATCAAGGGTTATAGTAACATAGGTCACCTATCACAATTTCAAGTATTTATTTGAAAAGCAACAATTAACCCGTTGATCCATGCAACACCACCTAGGGTCCAAAATCCATGACCAATACCATTTGATAGGTCTTGGAACAAAATCCTAGGAGGTGAGGCTATATAATCAAGTAAAATAATTAAATTTAGCAAAGAAACTGAAACTAGTAATAATACCCATATGTGTAAGTGTCTAAAAGTTCATAATGCAACAACCAAAATACTTGTTGCAGCAAATCAGTTTTAAATGAAATGACTCCAGAAAACAACCAGTCAAGGTTAATATTTTAAAACCAAAATCCAAAGATAAATATGTGCGATAACAATACTTCAGATGGTTAGTAAACGGGAAAAATATAGCCACCAAACTGACCAGTTTGGGTTTCTGGATCATCAGTCATCAAAGAATTTGCTACTCATTAAACATCTTTAAATATATCAATATAAAACAAGGGATTTAGAACATCAAAAGAGAAAACCCGTCTTTTTTGTGAAAAGAGCAATAAAACTATCTTGCTCTGGCACAATGCCTTTATACCCTAGCTGTGCAGCTTCAGTGGAGTGGAAAGCGCCTCAATCCAGAGGGGCATGAACCATCAGCAAGACACGACTCTGGAAGAACCAGAATTCTCGATTGCGTTAGGACCGGCAGGCCAGGGGACATTCTTAGGTAGGCAGTTCCTACATGCAATAAGCCTCATAAAATGTAACAGACAACTAGTCAACATCCAAATTAGTCATAGTCAGTTCTCTAAACAATGCAAAAGCTTAATTCCACTTGGACGAATTAGATACTGAAATTATGCAGAGATAAGGTCTAGCTCCACCATTGCATTATGCTTTTTTTTTTTTTTTTTCAAATAGAAATTTTAATTATGCTGTTTAGAAGTAATATATAGCTCACAACTGGGACCCTCTTTCAACTTTCAAGTAAGTGTTAAGACGTGATGAAAATAATTCAGCAAACCCATAAACCAGATTTTCAAAAAAAAAAAAATCTGAAAAAGAAATTAGAGAGATATGGAAGGTAGCACAGGTTGAATACAGAAGGACAAAAGACAGCAAAATAAGAAAAATCTTCAGGAAATGAGGAAAAAAGCAAACACAATTTCTGAATATTAATTTTTTTTTTCTGAAAAGTGGTTTAAAGGAAGCAGAATGCACAACATTGAAGATGAAACGCCAACTGGCAGAAAAGCAATAAAATTCACGAGAAATGGGGAAAAACCTGATCCTGTTCCTCCAGCTATCGAGTGGCATAGAACAAAACCCTCGAGACTGTCACTTCCATCTGCTTCTCGGTCAACCATGTCCATTATATCCTCTTGAACTTGCTCTCCCTAGTCAAGGATTAGTTGTACCACCAAAACAAGCAAATGAGAACTTCATGATTGCATGCAATAGAGTATATATTATTAAATTAGACAAAGATACTAAAACCAAAGAAGAAAAGATAGGAACTACAAGAAAATTTGATCTTCGCATTATCACTAGAGAAAGATGCATATTAAAATTACATAGATAAAGTTCATAAAAATATATATCAAACATAAAAATGTAACAAATCAATGTTCTAGTATGAGTATATATCAAAATATCAAATATAAAAGCCATAAAAAAAATATAGTTTCTCGTATACAACATGTTCCAAATGGTTGTTGTGTAAATGGAAAAACACTCAAAATATGAAGGCCAAGTAACGAACCTGGTGATACCCACTGGCCCAATTATTTCCAGCACCACCTCCATGATCCGATACAAATATGTTCTCATGATTGTAGAGGTTCCGATATTCACTGTTTTGAATACCATTAATCACTCTAGGCTCCAAATCCAGTAGAAGAGCTCGTGGTATGTAGTGTTGATCGTCAGCTTGGTAGAAGAACACATCTTTTCTGTCACCTCCCTGCATTATTTCTCACAACAAACCAAGGCCAAGCTTCAATAAATTAGCTAGCTGTACAAAGAGTTGACATTATATCCCTGAAAATCAGCATTAGATCTATGTATAACTCTGGATTAGAAACCTGTTTAGTGAACAAATACTTCATAGTTTAAACTAAACTAAATGATAATAAGAATATAGAGGGTAAAAACAGTATTTTTCAGAATATCTTTCAAAACTCTCCCAGGAAGCACAAGTTTTTCATAGATTCAAATGAGAAACAAACGTTAATTAAAATTGACCCTAAAGGACCAATCATAACTTCAGTTGAGAAATTTCAGCTAAACTGGATTCGACCATATCGTTTTTCTCAGGAATTACATTTTCCAATGCTGATCATAACAGTTAAACCTAGAAGTGACACAGATGAAACACTGTTTGTTCAGTTCGCCATCTAAAGAAGCACAACGTAACTCTAGTAAATAGTTTTCATCAAAAAAAAAAAAACAACAACTAAATCTATGAGAATCTGCCAAGTTAAAAGCCGCTTTAGCAATCTAACCTATAAAAAATAAAAAATAAAAAATAATAAAAAATAAAAAACAAATAAATAAAAATGAAAAAAAAAATGGTACTGAAACAGAAGGATCTAAGAGGCCAAAATAATAACTAAATCAAAATCGAACAAACAAAAAAGTGAATCAAAGATACTAAAATCCGAGAGAGATCGAAGAGAAAAATCCATGGAACCTGAGTGGCGAAATCCTCGAGAATGCCTTCCTTGCTAATGCCGTGCTCGAGGCAAAGTTGCTTCCAGAACTCCATTCCGATCTGGTTCCCGCATTGTCCAACTTGCAGAGTGATGATCTCTCGGGGCATTTTCTGTTTGGCTTTGGGTGAAAACTAGGGTTCCGAGATGCTCTGATTCCGTAACTAGGGTTCCGAGATGCTCTGATTCCGTCACAATTTTTGCAGCTAACAAAGAGAGGAGATTTTTGAAAAGAGAGGGAGAAATGATTGTTTTTGGTGAGGTTAATAGAGAGTGTGTGGGGCTTGGGGCGCCTTTACAAAGTGGGTCGACTCTAAAGCTGGATCGTTTTGCCGCCTAATCATATATTTTTACTTTTTGGCCGGCCTGTTAGGAGGGTGTCAACAATTCCGTTTCGGACCTTTGGTTCCAACCTAATCTAAATCAAGCGTCACTCCGTTTCAGTTTGGCCTGATTCAGTTTATTCTAAATCGGATGGAATCAAATATAATAGATTTGGTTTTATATGAATTCTATGATTTAAAATTTTAAATGTCCATACATTAAAAAAAAAATTAAATAACTAATTATGTGCGTAAATATTTAAATTAATCCTAAGTTCTTTAATGCATATTTGATAAATTTTATAGTAAGATGATTATATAATCTTTTATAATATTTATATCATGAAAGAATATTTTATAATTTTTTTCTTTTTGGAAGAAAAGACCCTTATATTAAGGAACCAAGGAAAAACGAGATGTCTCCTTAATTACAATATCAAAAATTATATGTGAAATTTCTTCTAACCATGATTGAGGTTCCAAGAACACAAACCAAATTTACTAAGCCTATGAGCTACTTAATCACAATATTTAGGGATAACTTTAATAAATATGTTTGGTCATGCACCCAGTAACTGTCTGCAATCATTGGCTAATTCACCCACTTCATTGATAGTTAAATCGCCTTCCACCATTTATAGGGATCTCCCATTCTAGAGCAAATGATAGCCCAGCTCGTACCGCTAATAATTCAACAGCAGTAATTGATAGTGATCCAACACTTTTTAAAGCTTTAGCAACAATCACCTGCTCCAAACTATCTCGGATCATAATTCCAATACCAATTTGGCCACTGACCTGATCGAGACTAGCATCCACATTCATCTTAAGGTTGTTTTGGATAGGGGGAATCCATTGTTGGGGGCAATCATTCTCACCCCTTTGTCTAATCTCAATGGCCTATTGGAATTCTATGAGCATTATAAAGGATTTGGTAATTGCAGAAGCGGAAGGGTGATTTTTGCCTTCAATGCAGCAGTCATTTCTATCCCCCCAAGTGGCCCAAGAAATCATCATGTAACGTCCGTACCTTAGGATGATGTCATCTTAACCTGTAGAATATTTGAATACACGTATGTGTGTGTATTTGTACGTAGTTTCAATTTCGAAGATCCATGTCTTGTGCCCAAATAGGTGAGAGGATATTAAAAATGAGTCTGGAACGTATTTTTACATAGAAATCGACCTATTACATATGAAATTATGATGTGTATTGACTGTGTAGCAAAAAAAAGAAAAATCAAAAAATCTGAAAACCTGAAACATGTTTCTCCAATGCTGAAATGCTTCCAGGCCAAAAGAGGCTATGAAAATTGTTCCATGGCCCCACGTTCCACCTAGGTAAAATACAAAAAATGTGACTTTTTGTGTAGGCCCCACTAGTGACTTGGCTTGGTATATACCTTTTTTGTCTTTCATTTGCATATTAAAACATTGAGAAATGAGGGGAAAAGAAGAGGAAAAAGGGGATTTGAAGGAGATTGAGCAAGGGTTTAGACTTCTTGGCTTCTAAGGTATAAATTCTCACCTCTTAGCTTTTTAATCTTGCTTCCATGGTTGAGTAGCATTACATAGTTTATTTTGGGAGTGTTTGCTACTGTATTTTTTGGGTTTGAGACCATGTTCTGGGTTTCATAGCTAGAGCTTGACTTAGGTCTTGCATGTGACCTATGTGGTGTACATTGGAGTCCTTGAACACACCCTAGTGTTGGTTTTGATCAAGGCATGGCTATAGTAGACTTATGCTCATTTCTTTGGTCCAGTTATGAGGGTTTTGGTTCTTATATTTTGGGGATGAGTTGGGATTTGTTTTCTTAGGTGAGCATTGATGTATTTGTGGCTACTTAGGGCTAGATTATTTGTTTAATGATCTAATTTTGGTTGAGAATGCATGGTATTGATGTGGGTTTGATCATTGAATCTGTATTTGGCCTTCTCTTGGGTTGCATGTAATCTAATTGAGTGTTTTATGGCTTGAATGAGCTATAATTGCTGGCACATAGGTGCAACCATGTTAGAGTTAAGTGTTGGTATGTAATTGGGGCTTAAATCATGATTTTTGGTATGTATATGAACTATTATTGATAGATGTATGAACCTAAATTGTATGCAGGGTTTGTTGATGATTCAAGTGTCCTAATTGTGCCAATTGAGGGCTAATTCATGGTTTAGATGTTGCTTGTCATTGAAAGATCAATGGTGGCATCCTAGTGCTTGTTTTGGTTGGAATTGGATTGGCTAGTCTAGCCAATCGACAACGAGTGTTTCTTTGCATTTGGTTTCTATATGTGACATTGTAGTATAAGAAATGTTTTGAATGGATATTTATGTATAATGCATGTTTTAATGATTCATGAAATGGATTTGATTTAGCAAATATGTGCATCTGCTAGATGTGCTAGATTGTGATCCCTAGTTGTGGACCTAGCAGAGGATTTTATGGCTTGTGTAAATAGGATCGTCTAGGCATGAAAAGTGTCTTTGGTGGGCTGATCCTATTAGCTATATAACCCCAAGTGTGACGACCCACACCCCAGACCACCATCCTTCATGGATCGGCATGGGGAAGTGCCTGGGTGTGACGCTCGACGTAGGCATCCACGACCACCTCAAATCATCTCATGAGATGATTGAGACCCTATAAGCCTCAACCAGACTCTCACATAGAGTCTCGAAAAAAAAATTTTGAAACCATATCAAACCTGATATACTTAACAATTTAATATCAAAGACACGCTCATCCACATCCATATGAATCAACATGATATAAAGACAATCTCCCTGTGAACAAGACAATAATCATAAAGATCATAATAGTCCTCAAAAGCACATAAGACAATGATCCTCAAATAAACATACAACCATGATCATAAGATCTCCAACATGAATCCAAAATAGTCTAAGACAATATGCCTAGACTCATCATCAAATCTAAGTCCAAAATATACAACCAAATACATTAAATCCAAGGCCACAAGGCCAATATACATCAACAAACCATAGTCCCTCTCACCATCTAGGTTTAACAAATGTTATAGATTACATATGTATCAAAATAAGCAAAACAATATACATATGTAAATAAAGGACATCCATCCACACACAACAAACCTAGACTCACATTGGGGTGTCCCTAGCTACTGCAGTGGCAAACTCTCAAGCAATAACTACACCCTTGCCCTTACTCTTATTAGTAGAACCTGAAAAGAGAGTGAGAGTGTGAGCCAACGGTGCCCAGTGAATAGTATTTAATAGTGCCATCATTCATACATCAATAAAAGTCATATAAGCTCATGCATGAAATTATGCTCATAAGTATGTGAAACATAAAACACATATTAAAATAAGCATCAACCATTTTCATGCATTTCAAATCCATTCGTCTCAACCTCTAGAGAAGCCATCTTGGCAACATGCACAAGCTTCTTAGGAACACCTAAGAGGACTTAGCCTGGGAACACCCAAAGCTTCTAGGGTTTCAACTTCATTCATTTCCATATCTAAAGAAGCCATCTTGACAACATGCTCAAGCTTCTTAGAAACACCTAAGAGGACTTAGCCTGGGAACACTCAAGTCTTCTAGAGTTTCCAAAACCATTTAAAATCCACCTCTAGAGAAGCCAACTTGACAACATGCACAAGCTTCTTAGGAACACCTAAGAGGACTTAGCCCGGGAACACCCAAGGCTTCTAGAGTATCATTGCATGCCATTTCAAATCATATTAAACACATGCATTTTCATAAAGATATTCATGACTTTCAACATACAAGTATAAATGAATATGATGCCACAAGTGATAAACAAGATGAACAACTACTCACAACTAATGTCACGCAACAAGTTATCCACACACGTGTTTACATGAATCCCAATGCAACACAAGATCTTGTAAACCATAGATTTTTGCACATGTATCAATCATCATGACCATCCATACATAGACACACTAATCATGATCAATTCTTAACCCAATAAGTCCATGTGCATCTAATTCCCACCACGAGTCTCCCATCTCATGATCAACTTCGACATCCGTGCCAAGCCACGGATAAGGCTAATTCCCAAGAACTAAGACAATCACTTAGTCTAGGTCATTCAATCCTAACACAAGTCCAAACCATTCAAAACCATGCAAGATTGATCATAATCAAGTCAATTCCTCAATTCAAATCAATACATGGCATATGACCCAATTTGGAAAAAATCTCTAAAATAGGCATAGAGCCAAATTGTACTAAGTCATACAAAATTAGCATAGGTTCAAACATTCTAAACCCCATGATTTCACTCAATTTAGATCCAATTAGATGATCCCCAAGTCAATTGATAAATTGACTTGGTTTAGATCAAAAGCCCCAATTTGGGCAAAATCCCCAAAATCAAGCCCTAGGCCGATTTTTCACTACAACTAGGGTTTTCGATGGATAAAAATACTGAACACCACCATCAATCAACTAGGATCAACCACTTATCCAACATAGTTGACATGTAAGCCTAATCGAAATCCCTAAGTTCAAGTTCTAGGGTTTAGGTCTTTATATTAGATCCACCAATTTCATGCTAGAAATTGGGGAAAATGGTGTCATTGGGTTCCAAATCCACCTAGGAACCCAAATCTATGCCATACACCACATCCCTAAGAGTTTCACACGAAACCATAACCCTTTACACCACCAAAAACGTGGTGAAGTTCATGCAAAATGCATTCCAAGTGTAGATCTAGGTCTTAGAGGGTAGAATCAACCATAAACAACCATGAATGGTCGAAAATCAGTGAACCCTAGGTTAGGGTCACTTCAAAACCGTGGTCAACACCCTCCCTTAGGTCAAATTCGAGCACATACACCCATCTACAAAGAGAAACTAGAAAGAAAAGGGAGAAATCATACTTACTTTGGGTGAAATTTGAGCAAGCAACCTTCAAGCCCTAGCTTTCCTTTTTTCATCTCCTCTCCTGCTCTTTTCCCTCTTTCCAAGCTCAAAAACATGCAAATGAGCTCAAAATGGGTATGCATTGCTTAAATAGTCATTTTTGGGCCCACACAAAAAGACTTGCAAAAACTGGAAAAATTTTGGTTTTCAGGCCATGGAGCGCACTCCACTAAAAGTGACCTCACTCCTCTAAACTGAACACTTTTTTTTTTTTTTTTTCACTTCAACATTGCGCGTTCGATACACATCGGAATTTCGTGTTTAGATAGGCATTTTCTATGTAAAAATGCGTGACAGACTCAATTCTAACATCCCCCAGTCCATTTGATGCACCCAACATAAAGTTATTGTCAAATCAATGCGAAAACATTCGAAATAACATGCATAAAACATCAAACACACAATCAAACAACCAAGGCAAACAACAAGGAAAATACATAGAGTTTAGGCATAACACAAACGGGTTACGGGTTAAATGAAATCATTTCTAGGGCGTAATCCTAATAGAATGTGAGTATGTGATGTCGGATTGGGAGCTTAGTGATATGAACTCCACCAACAATTGTGATGAAACCCAATAACAATGATGAATTAGAACCCCAAGATCGTGTAGACAAGATTGGTTGAGCCTTGACCCGTCACCTAACCAGATGAAAACCAAGACTACGAAGGATTGAAAACGCCACACCAAGATTCAACAATCAAGGTGATAAGTTTGGTTGTTTGAACGCCACAAGATTAACTTGATAAGTTCAAGAGTTCTTTTAAGAACAAAGAGGACACAATACCTCACAAGATTAACTTGATCTGAAAACATAATCTATCATTCAAATTCGAGCTACCACTCTATATATATTTGGAACAACCCTCCAAGAATAGGAAAAGACATAACTAAATTTAAAATAACACAAACATCAACATAAACAAGTTCCCACGTTTTTAGGCCTCTTGGACTTCTAAAGAACAAGTCCCCACGTTTTTAGGCCTCTTGGACT
The DNA here is from genome assembly GCA_035771175.1 of Paratinospora sagittata. NCBI lineage: Eukaryota > Viridiplantae > Streptophyta > Magnoliopsida > Ranunculales > Menispermaceae > Paratinospora > Paratinospora sagittata. The sequence goes on along the minus strand of JAYMFD010000012.1, from coordinate 7,381,222 downwards.
TCTAAAGGACAAATCCCCACTTTTTTAGGCCTCTTGGACTTCTAAAGGAGAAGTCCCCACGTTTTTAGGCCTCTTGGATTTCTAAAGGACAAGTTCCCACGTTTTTAGGCCTCTTGGACTTCTAAAGGACAAGTCCCCACGTTTTTAGGCCTCTTGGACTTCTAAAGGTAACCAAAATAGCTAATTGACTAAGTTCAATGTATTTAAAACATAACCAACCAGGACCAAAATAGTTAATTCACACCCTTTGATGGTCAGTCCATGCTGACACGTTTTGTGTGCTAATTAGCTTCTTCAATTGCTTTGATGACATGAACTAAGCCTTGATTATTATTTGAGCCCATCTTGGTCTTTTTAGAATCAGCCCAATTCTCTTGGATTAGCCCATTTAGCGCTTTCTTGAAACGTTTGGCTCTAAGTCTTGTAATTGGACCACTTGGAAGTGACAAAGGGTCTTGTGCATATTCAGCTCCATTCCCAAGTGTATGATCAACTTGTCCAGCTCCTTGGTTTGCATCACTGAGTGTCGCGAACTTAGGCCCTAATCGCTTCTTACTCAGGAGGTGGATTAGGATGGCATATTGCATGTTTGAAAATGGAAATGCATTGATAGATTATTGTAATGGATGCATTATATTTCAGCATGTATATGATATTTGTATCTCATCATGTTATTTGAACTGTTTTGATGAACTCGTGCCTTATTTATATAAATGCATATATATTGTCACTTGTAGAAAATATTCATTGAGCTTGTTGTACCTCACACCTCCTCCTTATCATTTTAGGTTCATATAGGAAGGGGAAGGAGAAGGTTTAACTGTGGAGCACTTCTTGTGGTCTTTTGTGATGTAGGTGTTAGTGTTCTTGTCATATTGTATTTTGAGACTATGTACATGATAACACCTATTGTAAATATTTAACACTTAGATGGGCTGTGATTATTTTGGATGCTTTATTTATTTTGATGATGTTTATGATCTGGATTATGTTGTTTGAGGATTGGATATGTTTAGCAGGTTGTTTATGTTGAGGCTGAACAGGACATCGGGGGTGTCGAGGGAGGATATACCCGGGGTTCTGTGCCGGTCATGACATCTTCGGTTGTGAGTTGTGATAAGTTTGGTATCAGAACGAGGTTTAGGTTTAAAAACCTTAAAATTAATAAAAGACTTATATGATGTTATATTTGCTTTTATGGGTATGATTATGGGTAGTTATCTTAAGGATAACCTTTTTCACGGATTGAGATCCTGATATGTTTCCCTTATTGAAAAATTTTAGAGAAAAGGAAAGAACAGGATTAGCCATGGATCCAGAGAAACGCCTTAGGCATATTGAGGCAGTCTTAGAGGCCACAAACAGCAGCAGACCCAGATCCTTGAGTTGCTAGGCCGTACACAGGGTGTTAGGTCGCCACCGCAGGGTAATGTAACAGTAGCTGCAGGGCATAATAGTGTAGCAGGAGTAGTGGGGGATCAGGCAAGACCAGCTGGGGTCTAGTATGCTGTAGAGGGGGAGATTGAGGCAGAGAAAGCGGAGAAGGACCGCTATGAGAAGGTCATGAAAGTTTTCAAGAATAGGAATCTGGTTGAGTTTCCAGGGGGTTTGGACTTAGAGCTAGCTGAGGGATGGTTGACGAGGATGGAGACCATGTTCAATGGCATGCGGGCTCTCGAGCATGACAAAGTCAAGCTAGACAGGTTCAAGCTAATTGGCAAGGCAAACAAATGGTGGAAAAGAATGGAGCGTACGGAGGGTGAGATTCGAACTTGGACTAGATTCAAGGAGTTGTTCTTTGAAGAGTTATATCCACAAGCCGAGAGGGATCAGCCTCGGATCCAGTTTCTGCACCTGACCCAAGGTAGCATGTCCGTCAGAGAGTATGAGCAAGAGTTCAACAGGTTGACACTCTTTGCTCCAGAGATGGTGTTTACGGATGAGCTGAGGATGCAGAGGATACAGGATGGTTTTCGAGACCGTATTCATCAGGGTATGCTTAGGCGATAAGGCAGGCCGCAGATTTTGAGACTGCTAAGGCTAACTCTAGGATGAGGGTACCAACCGCGATAGTTTTTTTCTTTCTTTTTTGGAAGTACATGACAAAATATTCATTTATATATTGGTTGTAGAATATTAATACTAAATGAACTATCACATGCACTAGAAGAGGTATCTGTATGATCTTATTGGAGAATGTGAGAACTTTTATATTTGTCAAAAGATTATTTTTTAATCTCTAGCATTAATAGATGTATATTACTAGAACTACACCCATTAATTATCTTCCATATTTTTTAGTAGGATTTTGACAATTTCTTTTGATATGATTATATATATTCTTTGCAGTTAAAAAGTAGCTAGTATTGTGTTTGCTCTTTTATAAGTTGAATACACTGACCAATAATATAGTTTGAGAAGTATTGAAGTTTATTTTTTACTCTTTTAAGTTGTTATCTCTAATGCATGGCTTAGGTTTGGCCTCCTAGCTACTTTTTGATGAAGTCTAATTTGATCAAAATTTCTACTTAAATATATATATATATATGGTATATTTTTGTATTTTTCATAAGATGATATTTTGGAATAACCCTAGTACTCTACTGACTATAGTAGTTTCAACCTAGGTACATAGTGTTATAAGTGATGATATTTATTATAATTAAGTTCCTTCACATATCTGGGAGAAATGCTATAATATTAAGTTCCTTCACATAATGTTATAACTGCTGAGGCTAACTCAGCAAACCTCGGCAGATGCAGCGATTCAACGATGCGTGCTCCCTTTTTCTCGATGTATGCAAGTACAGGGCCGAGCCCCTTCATCTGGCTCATTGTATAGACCATGTACTTTCTATTTTATGTTGCACAATGTTGAAACTTTTTTCAAATGTCGCATTAATTTTTGCATGTTGCAACTGTAGCATGAAAGTAATCACAACCCAAGAAGACTCGAAGTTACCTTGCGATGAACCGAGGTATCTTTTCAATTTTGAGTGGGCACTCTCCGCTCTGTTGGTTGTGGTATTGCCAAAATGCATAAGTTCATTTGTCCATGCCTTCATAAACTTTTTCTTATGTTGTTTCAACCAAGTCATGCGCAAATATTCAAGCAACTTAGGGTACTCACTGTACTCTTTGAAGAAAGTCTTTTTTAGTTGCCTATATTCATCCACTATTTCACTATACATCAACGCATTTCATGAGTTAAAAAATACTTTAAAGTCTTCATTCTTTGAAAAAAAAGCACTTTGACTTAGCCAAGACATTCTTGCTGATATACCAAGTACAAAGGAGATTGGCAGTACCAAGGAACACCTTTGAAATCGCATTCATTAAGGCCAACTCCCGATCTGTCACGATCACCTTGGGTGGAGAGTAATCATTCAACAACTCTTTCAATTTACTTAGTGCCCACATATGTGGAAATCTACATCTATTTGTCTTGTATGTACAATCCATCAACAGAACATGTGGAAAACATCTTAAAAGATCAAACAAAACTGGATGAGCCCAAAACAAATCTCTCATTGAATCTATTGTTTCGTCACACCTATGCCACTCAACGTACGCTTCGTCCTCCAACTTGTGCAAGAGTTGTTGTATTTGAGATCTACCCCAGTATTCCATTAACTTATGCTTCTGTCTTGCATTATAGATTGTTTTCGAAGTCGAAGCATTATTACCATCTCTTTCTTTTAACGTCATCAAAATGTCCTTCGACCTTGCATGACTTTTAGACATTTGAATCATGATTCCATTTCTTCATTGGTTAACCTTCAAGCAAATGAGTGGCCTTCTAAATAGTTCGCAGTTGGATGATTATGAGTGTCGCATGCAACAATTACTATCCATTCACAGTCTCGAGGGCTCTTACACTTTAGCAAAAAAGGGTATCCATGCTTTTTTGATCCAGTGTCATTTCTCTTCTTTGTACCAACTGAAACTTTTCCAACAACAGATTTATATTGACCAAATCTCTCGCAAGCAAAGTTGATTCTTGGTCTTCTACCATTACCCCCAACATCAGAATTGCGAGTAATGGGAACTAATCCATTCCTCCTTTTAACTTCACGGACCCATCCAACAAGTTCTTCTTTAGTACTGAATGAAACGTTTGATGTGAATTGCTCCGTGTAGTCTATGATGATCTCAGAACCAATCATATCACCTTGACTTGACCCTTCATTCTACAATAAAAAAAATAACTATTAGACAAAAAAAAAACCATTAAAACAATCACAAGGACATAAAAAAATAATTTCATTTAACAAGACTAAAAAAAATGAGAAAACAAGTGGTTCGGTCATATGTAACCAAACTTAACACATAGGTTCGGTCAGCAGATCGAATCTAACACACTGGTTCGGTCACACATACCGAACCTAACACATGGGTTCAGTTACATAGACCAAAACTGTTTAATAGGTTCAGGTACACAGGCCCGAACCGATGACAATGTTTCTCTTTTAAAACCCATAACACACACAAAAAAAAACCACAAAAAAACTCACTAAAGATTGCTGAACTTCGTTCGAACTTGAATCATCCGCCATTGTGCTTTCAAATGGTGTGAAGATCAATTTTTTTGATTCCTTAAAGGTTTCTATACACTTGAGAAAATTACTATAAAACACCTAAAAAATGGTTGTAAAAGCTTATAAAAAGTGTTTAAAGGAAGAAGGGTATGAAGATTGGTAGTAGCAATAGAGAAGAGTGGTAATGGAACAATGGTTTATGGTTTATGAGATGAAAATGAAGAGTTTAGGGTTTGTGGGATGAAGAAGATGAATAGTATAAGGGTTGATGGTGGGGTAAATTTAGTAAAGATGAGTTAGGTGGAAATAAAATTAATTTAAGGGTAGTTTAGACAATTCAGACAAGGGTTGTTTTAGGAAAAAAAAAATATTTTTTAGGTGTGGTAGGAAGATTAAAAATTGTGGTATGTTTAGTTGCTCCCAATTTTTTTTTTATAAAGAATGATAGTAAGTTCTAGAAGGACAAACATGGAAATAGTGCAAAAATGGCCACACAGTGAGGGGGCAAAAAGTATTTCTATATATATATAGTACTTATAATGCAAAAAACTTGAGAAAGGTTACGAGGTGATCATTTTATCAAAAACCCTAAAATTGCCCCTCAATTCTGTAATAATTTAACGGTTTCATAAAGTTATAATTTAAGTTTTAAGGGGCATATACGTAATTAATCACTAAAAGTTTTGGTTTCCCATCGACAATATACTTTTAAAATTTATCCATACAACCACTTTCCCCACGTTGCAAGATTCTAGATCCTGCAATCCAATGTGCAGAACAGTAGAGGTTGCAAAAACCACTTGCTACAATTTTGAAACTTTCGAAGTGGCATTTTGCCTTACGGTTAACTGTCTTCCTCAAAATCTTCAGTATTTATACTTTGAGGCATGAAATCTTCAAAACAGGTAAATATCTCTTTCTCATTCTCAAGTTTTTATTATCTATCACTTATTGATTCATTGTTGCTTGGTCTTTCACATATCGCCTATTGGGTCAAGATTTGACCAATACCAGTAGATGATGAGGTGGAGGGAATAAAATGAACTAGGACTCGTCGGAGTGTTGGAAAGGTCGCTAAAGATTGATGATCTGAGAGGGAAAAACAAAAAAGAATAAGCTATCGTGAGGAACATCGGTGTGGTGTCGGCCAAAGACCCTTCGATGCCTAAGTTAGTTCAAAGCTCCGTAGAGTTAATGGTACTGAACTGGGTCGAGAGTTGCTTACCTCCCTTTTAAGGATTAGGGTCTTTTTATAGAGAGGGCTAGAGGTCTTGTCCTAGTAGTAGAGTTGTTGTAAAATCAAGAATCACTCTTGTGCTGGAAGAGCACATTTGATTCTTAGTTGAATTAGGAAGATCTGGTGCGATCCTTATAAAATTAGGATGACTTAGTAGCTTCCTAGTCGAACTAGTAGAGCTTCAGGCTTTATCACTGTCGAATAAGGAGTAAATCCTGAACTTATCGCAGTGAATCACGCCTTATCCCTATCTGAACCTGCATTTAGTCATCATCCGTTTCGGAGTCGTAAACCTTGTCAGATCAGTTTGCCGATTTGGAGTCTTCCATTATGCCTGCTTGTAAGCAAAGATATAGTCGGTAAAAGAGGTCGGTGGTTTTAGGTTGGCAGGACATGTAACGCCCGTATCTTAGGATGACGTCATTTTGACTGGTAGAGTACCAGTATAGTACCCATATATGTGTATGTATACATATATTGATGCTTGAAGCGCGTTGGTTCAAGTGCCTTTGCATGAAGTTTTGGAATGATCGGAGACCTGTTCGACGTCGAAACGTGTCGAAAACGATGTTTTGGATCAGTGGAGCTCGTTCCATTGAGGAAGAAATTTTTGTCACCGATTACATCATTAGCTTGATCTCCTAGATCCATGGTTCGATTGAGCTAAACTTTTGTCAGCTTATTCTTCTCTGATAGATCTTCATTATAACAGTGAAGATCTTGATCGGAGTTGTCTACTGTGAGTTATAAAGCTCAAAACACTATTTTTTGGATTTAATGGATTTTCTTGCGCAGTTTTGATCAAACAATTGGATCTCGTAATCCCACCGTTGGATTGAGCGGAACGTTTTACAAAATGTTAGTAACTGACTCATAAAACTTTTGAACGGTTAAGATGTTAAATTGATAAGTCCTTTGCATAAAATCGAGTATCTAAGTAGAAGTAATTGCAGCAGAAAAAAAAATTATTCCTTTTGTTTAAGTGTATTTTTAGTTGTGGGCCCAAATTTTTCTATAAATACAAACCAAAACGGGATTTTCTCACACTTGCTCATTTTTCCACCTTCAAGAGTGCTAGAGAGCTTGGAGAAAGGGGAAAGAAGAGGAGAAGAGAAAAAGAAGGAAAAAATGAGGTTTTTGGGTGGATTCTTGCTCAAGGATCATCAAGGTAACCATTTCATTCTCATTTTTCTTCCTTTCATCATTCTCTTACAAGCATGCAACTGATTTTTTCGACCTAGGGTTCTATTGAATCCCGTTTATGAAAGGGTGATGGAAAATCAAAGTTGGAATTAGGTCTTGAAATTAATGTATGTTGACCTAGAGTGTATGGGGAGTACTCTAGAGGTAAACCCCCAATTTTAGCAAGAAATTGGAAGGGTTTCATAGACTTGACCTAAAAATAGTGTTTTGACCTAGGGTTTTCTATTCAAATTTCTTGTGATTTGTATGAAATTGATGAGTAATTATGGATTTATGACACTCTAAATTACTGATCTTGAATAGGGGGAACCTAATTGTAGGGTAATTTTGGGACAGACCATGTAAATTAACATTCCCATGCAATTTGAGGATTTTCATGTAAATTGGGGATTTTGCCCTAATTAGGGCTTTTGACCTAAACCAAGTCAATGACCAAATTGACTTGGGAATCATCTAATTGGACCTCATTTGAGTAGATTCATGGGTTTAGAATGTTTGAACCTATGTTAATTTGGTATGACTTAGTTCAATTTTGTCGTAGGTTATGTATTGCCAAATTAGGGATTTTGACTTGAACTTAGTCAATTGATGTAATTGACTTGAGGAATAACCTAATTAACCCTTAATATGATTGAATGCTTTGTATTATAGTGTTTGGGATCATGAGAATCAACTTATGACATTCAATTTGGGTTAGGTGTAGTCTAATTTGATGATTATATGGTTGAATTGAGCAATATGGGTTGACTCATAACTATGACCATGCTAGAATCTCAAATTGACTATAGAATTAGGTTTGAACATGGTTATTAACACACTTTGGCTGATCTTTAGTATTGTATGGACCATGTGTTATATGTAGAGACCTTGGTTGATTTGTGTAAGCCACGTAGGCAAATTGGTGATTGAAGTACTCGAGGTGATTCGTGGATCTTCTAGTACTTTCTTAGATTGGCTAGTCTTAGCCAATCAATTGTGAGTGTTTCTTTACTTGTGTCTTCTATGTGTGGCATTCTATTATAGAAATGTTTTAAATGCTTAATTATTATGGTATGCATGATTTGATATCTCATGAAAATTATTTGATCATAGTCAGTTGGGAAAACAATTTGGGTTGAGTATCTAAGTTGGAGTTTCCTTTGAGAAATTCCGTAAGTCTAGTGGGATCCCCGGTTGTGGACCTTACAGAGGGTTTTAAGGGTAGGCACAGCCGTAGTTCGTCTAAACCTGAATAGGGTTTGGAATGAATAGTAAATCGGTGACGTGCCCTTAGAATTCATATTAGAATACAGGTAAGAGGTCATTCGAGCATGGGTCTTGCACACTCATGTTCTTGAATTCATTCTTACCCAGGAGGTGTTTAGGTGCATGAACATGTCATAAGTGATATGCATTGTTTTGATATGAATGAGGTCTTATATTGAACATGTATGTAACCTCGTTTACATTCCAGTTGTTTAAACTGTTTTAATGAATATTGCAATGTTTTACATAAATGCACATGTATGTAGCCATTTGTAGAAAACATTCACTGGGCTTATTGTAGCTCACCCTTCACTATTATCTTTTCAGGATCGGATAGGAAGAAATAGGGAAAGGCTCAGCTGCGGAACATTTCCCGAACTCTGGTTGATGTAGGTGTTGGTACTTTTCCGCATTTATTTTGATAAATTGTACTATGTAACACCTAATACGTATACTTAATACTTAGATGAGTTGTAATCATTGTTAAGTATTATTTTGTACTTTTGATCACTGTGGACTTAAAATAAAAATAAAAATTATGGCTTACATTTTGGGAATATAATATTATTTGATTATGTCCATATGTGTTTATTATTGTGTATTTGGGATTATGAAGTGTATTAGAAAGCTTATCGAGATGTCGTGTATATCGAGGGAGGATATACACGGGGTTTTGTGCCAATCATGACATCACATATCGTGGGTCGTGACAGGACACATCATGTCCTACCGGGCTGATGTTGTCATTTTATAGTTGTTGACCTGTCATTCAGGTCGGTATCCCAACCCGCCGACCTGGAGCTCTCTCATGTTAATCGATCATTATGGTGAATAATATGTCGTCCAGGTTGGTAGGACCGACCATGTCTCGAGTTGTATGCATGGTTGAATAGATCGATATTTTTTGTCCAGAACAGGTCGGTATATCTACCTGGTCTGTATTACATCCTACTTGGTGAAACTAGCGTGGCTGACATGTCTTATGCTCGGTATATGGTCCAACATCAGCTACAAAAGAACCAGAAAATTATATATCTCATCTCTATGCTGAATTACAACAAAAAAAAATAGAGAAAGAGAAATAGAGATGCAACCTCCCTGTAGTATTATGTAGTGAATTTCTTTTTAACTTCGACAACATGAATCTCCACCTTTATAGGAGTTGTAGTGAATTTCTTTTTAACTTCGACAACATGAATCTCCACCTTTATAGGAGTTATATAAACAAATGTATTTCTTATTATATAGCTTTGCAGACAGACTTCAAATGTATTTCTTATTATTATTATTTTTTAGGTTTTTTATTATTTCTTTAAGTTTGAAGAGGTGCAGAGCAAAAGAAAGTGATGGACGAGTTTGAAGAGATCTGCTTTGTAGTTGAGGAAAGAAGGTCAGCCGTTGGAGAAGAACAAATTTGATCGATCGAAGCTTCATTTCCAAACTCATTGAACCTCAGCTACATTATTCAGAAATTTAATGCCGCTTTGTACAAATTAGTGACCAATTGATAATCCAAAGGCCTTCAATCTTGAACTCTTCTATCTAAAATCTCTCCCAACGTATATCTCCCCTTATTTCTCGCCCAACTTGACAAACAACTTTTCTCCTCAACGTCTAAAAAAAATCACCATTCTCAATCTCACTCACCATTTTCTTTTGCATAGTGCGCTGGCTTCGCTATTTGTGTTAAAAACGATTAACTTTCATCACGATGCATTTTTGAAAGATTATAAGTCGTTTAAAGCATCTCCATTTCAATTGTATCGCACGCCCCAATCTATCTATAGGTACCTTCTACTCATGTTTTTTTTTGCCATTTATGCTTTCACTCAACTAAATTTTCTAATTTTTTTCAATTTTATGACATTCTCATGACAATGTTAGACAATTACTGATTGTTTTGGGTCGATTTTCTAAACCATTATTTGGCATCTAATTTTATTAATTATTAATTTTTTTGGTCAATTTTCTATTCCATTATTTGGCATCTAAATTTATTTCAATGTTAAATAATTATTTAATTTTTTTAGGTTCATGTTTAATTACTTATTCTTTTCTGTTAATTTTTAATTTTATTATTATTTGGGTTCTAATTCTTTTATTTAAATTTTATCATTATAACTTTTAAAAAAACTAATTTCGGGTACAATTTTAAGCTAATAATTCTTGGGTTGTTTCTTAAAAAAAAAGAAAAATTATTTTTCAATAAACACCCAAATATAGAGATAAAATATTAAAACAGCATTGGGAGGAAGGGAGAAGAAAACAAAATAAAACAGAAAAAATAAAAAAATTCTATTTTTATTCTATTTTCGTGCCGTAGCGTCACATCGCCGAGGCTTGAACGCTGCGGCGCTGTGCACTTTCTTTTCTTTTGTTTTATCTCCTTTTTTTAATAAAATGTAGTGGCGCCAATGCACTAGTGTTGTAGCGCCACAAACAATTTTTATTTTTTCTTTTTCCTTTTTCCTTTCTTAACAACTAACCAATTTTTTTTCGGCCTTTCACTATCATCATTTATAGGTTTCCAATATTTAAATATTTTTTGGAGCTTCATATTTAATTACTTATTCTTTTCGATTTATTTCTTAAGGTTTAATTATCATGAATGAATACCAAAGAGAACGACATCCTATCACTCAACAACGCTTCCGGAAAAGAATGTCATTTGAGGCTAGAGAACACTTAAAGGCGTCAACAACAACAATTGAAACAAAACAACAAAGACAACAACGACAACGTAGAGATAGACTGCGACGTCAAAGGCAAATGCAAGAAACTCAACAACTACCAAATACCTCTACGTGAAGGTATTTTCAAGTCTTTTTTAATAATTAAAAAAAAAAATTCTTTCATAATCATTCTTTAACATATTTACTTATGTCAATTGTTATTTTTATGTAGGCACCCTATCAAATATACAAACTAGAGCAAACATAAGATTAATAGAATTAGGTCGTCAAGCTAGAAATAACTATGAATCTAATCCTCCTACTAGATCAACAAATATGTCTAGAAGATCTATTAGATTACACAATTATGGGAGAAATTTTGTCAAGGATGGACACTACCATAAATTGATACTACCGGAACCTATTTTGTGTCAAAAATGTGGTGCAAAGCTATTTATTTAGGAGTGTTTTAAATTATGTCGTTCTGAGGGAAAAATAAAATTACCACAACCCACATCCCCACGGGAATTAATTGAGTTATATTTGGACCAACGTTGAAGGAGAGCATCTTAGACAAAACATTAGGGCTTATAATCATGTATTTTCTTTTACATCAATGGAAGTATATATTGATGAAAACCTAGCAAGTGGAAGACATGGAATATTTTCATATCGTGCACAAGGTACAATATATCATAGAAATGGAAGCATTTTGCCATTAGAAGGGAGTAGACCTAGATATTTGCAAATGTATGTGACGCAGGGACGCATGAAACACGTGCATAATGTGTTTAACATGTCTTATTTTTATTATGTTTTCTATTTTCGTTTCATGTCTTTGTTAGTGGGCCCACGTTAGGTGGTTTAAACCCATGTAGTTAAGTAGTTGGAAGTTGTGTCAGTTTAAGATTCTATTTGATAATTTTTTTTTTATAAATAAGGCTTTTTGCCCTTAGGAGAAGGGATGATATTTTTTTTCTGAAGAATTCGAATCAATAGATTTATTTTGGTTATCTTTGGGTATTTTCGTTCTTGCTTTCATGACGAATCTACATCAAATTGGTATCAGAGACAGGTTGATTTTGCTTTTTTCGACAATGGCGCCGAAGAAGAAAGGAAGACCCGCAGTCAATCCTCCGGTCGATCGATTGGAAGAACTAATCACCGATACTGCCAAAACTATGAACCAACTAACAGAAGTTATTTTGCACTTGACGTTGTTGCAACAACAACGTCATGAATCGGTTGTTGTCCAAGACAGGGAGAAGGTCGTAGGTTCTCACGACAAACGTGCAGTCTCATTCTACGATTTGGAGCAAGGGTCCGAATCCGACCAATCTTATGCGATTAATTTGGATTGAAGGAATCATTGCCATCACAGGCGCTTGCCTGCACCACAACCTCTTCGTGAGGCTCGTTCCACACCGACGAACGTAGATGAATGGGTCAAAACTGGGTTACAATATAATCATCGCGATGACCTAGGCGCACCAGTTTGGCATCGAAATATGGCATATAGTGAAGATTATGAATGTGATCCTTCACCATATTTTGTACATCATTTGGGACTGTAGAGGCGAGTACGAGATGGCCATCCAGGGCGCCGAGAGCCTCGTTTTTACCATTGCGAGCCTCATTTGATTTGCATTACGTGAGGAATGACTTACAATATAGCCCGACCTCTAGTCCCTCCCCTCCTAGGCATCAGAACGTCAATACAAGGCAGAGAAGTGTTCAAAATGATGCAAGTAACATTGATCTCAATCATTTTCAGAGCATCCTAGAGAAGAATCAATATGGAGATATCAAGATTGATGTTCCCGAATTTGATGGCGAACTTCACCCTGATCGCTTTGTTGATTGGCTGAACAAAATTGAAAAGGTTTTTGATTACAAGAACCTAAAGGACCCTAAATGTGTGAAGCTTGTTGCTACCAAGTTATCAGGCTATGCTCTAGTGTGGTAGGATGAATTGCAACAGAGCTTCTCAGCGGGCAAGAGAAGATCACCACATGGGGCAAGATGCAACGAGAACTAAAAAAAGATTTTATAGATTATGAGAGAGATCTTTTTATGAGATTTCACAACTTGAAGCAGCGCTTTCAGAGTGTGACTGAGTATACAGAGAAATTTCTTTTGCTTGTCACTAGGGCCGAGTTTGTTGAGACAGTGAAGCAAAGAATTAGGAGATATCTGAATGGTCTACGACAGTCCATCCAACAAGATCTAGCTTTTAAGGAGATTCATGACATGTCAGAAGCTATCAAATATGCCTTGAAAGCTGAGGAATTACAAAATAGAAGATTGGGGCCTTTTCTAGTGCACCTTTCCCTACAGTAGCCAAACCTTTAATCCCTGGAGGTGTTAGGTTAACCTATTCAGTATTACTTGTCTAAGCTGATAGCTTTCAAATAAGACCAATCAGATCAGTCTCCAGTTGAGAGGTGAGACACGAGGTCTATTTAAATACTAATCGTCTGGAGCAGCACTGCCTCCCGTTCACTATTTAAAGTTACTGAAGACAAGACTAAGTTTGGCTGAGCCAGATTGACCACTAATCTGGCATAGCAACAATGTAATACATGAACTTCAAATATACAGGCACAAGTATGACAAGTAAAAACATTATACACAATAATGCAGTGTAAATGAATAGTAAACTTAATGATAAATGAATGTAAACTTTAATAAAAGTTATAAGACACGCAAACCTATGTTTTGTTCTTCACCTTCGGATAAAAACTCCTTTGAGAACTGGCACCTTCCTCTGAGCAGAACCGCGTTGCACCGCGAAGAGAATCTCGAAAAGAGAGTCTCAAAAGAGAAGATAAAAATTCAAAAGTAAGAGAGAGAAGAAAAATCACAAGGAGAAGTGATTTTGGTGTGAGAAATGAGGAGGGGGGTTCCTTAAATAGGAAAAAAAAAGATGCACGTACGATCTGACATGCGCCTGAACGTTCGGGCACGAGCCCGAAGTTCAAATTTTATTTTTTTTTGTGCAAACCTAGGGTATTACATGAACACTTAAAATAATTTTGACATTTTTTCATCATTTTAAAGCTCGATAAAAAAAAGATTAAACATTCGGTATTTTGAATCAAATCAATCGTTGAAAATTTATTAAGTGATCGATGAAATCAACAAAAAAAGCCTTAAAACCGAATCGATTAAACCATGCAATTATGCATATATTGTAAATCTTGTTGGGAGTTATTTGAGCGAAAGTTTTACATTCTCATAGCTCAAAACTCGAAGCCTTGATCTTGATTAATCAATCGTCTTGTAAGCTCAATTCTGTGATCTTGATTCTTGATATTTTTGAAACACTTAACAAGATCATTAGATATTCAATTGAGTAATTTGGAATCATCGAAACATTTATATTATAGGGTTCCTTGAGATAACATAATATATTAACAATATTATATTACAATATAAAAATCTTTACTAATAATTGTTTTTTGATATGTGGCAGTTGCTGAAGGTTCAGTGTTCTCATGTAATGAATTTATATTATTGATTTATGATACTTATTTTCTTTCTATTTCAATATTCATCTACTATGATTTAAAAAAATAAAAAAATAAAAAAAATAAATAAGTATGTTTATTTTTTTTTCTCATAAACAAATCCGAGATCGTTACTAACCGATTTTTGTCACCACACTCACACACACATATATATAAAATTAAGCTTGAGTAAATTAACAACAATAATTTAAATTACACCCAAGCAATTAAAGTAAGTATTTTAAAATTAATTTACGATCATTTGTCCACACTATTTATAAAGATTCAGGGGATGGGTCCCCATACCACCGTGGGTGTGTGATGGGATGAGACAATATTATGTGGTGCTATGACTGGAGTATGTCCTGCAGGGGTACTCATTACCCTGGGTAGGGGGCATCGTGTACAACCCAGATATGACAAAAAAGCCTCATGTAATTGATCCAGTGGCTACTCGGATTGCGAAATCAACCTATATGAGGTTTGAGGTTCGAATCCGGAAAGGCCCTGCACTATTCACTCATGAATAGTATGGACAAATAATCCTAGGAGTGCGTTCTCATACCACACCGTGGGTGTGTGACGGAATGAGACAATATTATATGGTGCTATGGCTGGAGTATGCCCTGCGGGGTACTTATCACCTTGGGTAGGGACACTGTGTGCAACCCAGGTGTGACAACAAACTTGTTAATTTATAATTGTATATCTGCATGTGCACTTCACGTGATTTATTTATGCATTTATTAAAGTTTTAAGTTTTTAATTGAAAAATAAATTTTAAGTAATGTAACTATTATTATTATTCTTATCATTTCTTATAAAGATATTAATGTTGTTTATGAATGGAAAAATGAGAATGTACATCTCTACTATCATAATAAAAATACATCGTAGTTGATGACTAAAGATTTTTTTACTCCTCAAATAGTTTATCTGTAATTCTTTATTTAAAAAATATTTCTTATCAATACGAGTAAAATAAAAATTGTGTATTTTAATTACTTTTTACCTTTGCACAAATATATCTTGCAATTTAGGTTTTTTTTTTTAATTTTGATTTTTCTTATTCCACTTTGCTTTTTTTTTTTTTTTCAAATTACTCAACTTTGTTTTTTTTCTTGTCAAATTATTCTACTTTTCTAACTAACAACTTTTTAATCTTACCTCCCCACATTTCTATTTTTATACAATTTTGCCCATTTTAATTATATCAAAAGGAAAAAAATATATATTTTGGTTAATTTATAAAACAACCTCGTGTAAACTCACTTGTGCAAACCCTAATATTAAAAAAAAAATTAAGTGTTAGGACTAAAATAGGTAAAATATCATATCTAAAGTAAACCTAAAAATTAGAAATGTGAAAGTTTTTTTTTTTTTTTTTGAAAAGAAATAACTCAAGGCCTCCCTAATCCATTGGGACCCAACCCACCCTAATCCGTAGGATGTCTAAATATATGATAGATAAGTTGATGGCCAATCTACTTTCTCACAACGACCCGACTAATTCTCATACTAATCCGGTGCCAGTCAAAGATTTATCAAAGGTGATAAAAGCTGAAATGTGAAAGAAATTGGAAATTAGTCTTTTTTTTTTTTTTTGATGAAGAGATTAGTCAAATTAGTACAATAAACTTGCAACTACTTTTAAAATAAAATATAACTCTAAGCCAGAATTAAAAGTAAACATAAAACTAAGGGCCAATTGGTGCTCCGCACACCTGGCTTGGCATTCGTGCCCCCCTCACTTGAGGTGGGTTCGATTCCTCACCGCTAAATAAATATGAATTAACTAGGTGGCTCGTCCCATGATTTACCCTCTAGGTTTTATTCCCTTTATTAGGGTCAAAGAGAATTTAAGACCCCTATTAAGGCTAAATGCGAACACTACCATAGAAAGCGAAAATACTAACAAGACTCCACACACACACACACACAAACAAAACTGCAAAAGAAATTGTAACCCACTCACATCTTTGTAGAAAATTCTATGAAGTAAAAATGGGAATAATTGAAAGTTCTCGTTCTATTTAATGGTATCTCATGGCTGAGAAAAATCAAAATCTTCTAGACTTCTTGACTTTCTTGTTAAATAAGCAAAAGGCTTCTTGACTAATAAATTAACCCGCCAGAACAAATATATAAATATATTTATTAATTTGTTATAGTTATGATATATTTCATCAAAAATGACTTTATTAATGTTGGTGTAAGATTTCATCAACACCAATAAACGATGAAGTGAAGGGAAGATACTAATTTGAAACTCGTCGGAATGCCGGAGAAATCGCCAGAGGTTGATGATCTGAGAGAGAAAAACAAAAGAGAATAGGCTATTGTGAGGAACACCGGTGTGGTATCGGCCAAAGACCCTCTGATGCCTAAGTTAGTTTAGAGCTCCATAGAGTTAATGGTACTGAACTGGGTCGAGAGTTGCTTACCTCTCCCTTAGGGGTTATGGTTTTTTTATAGAGGGAACTTGAGGTCATTGGCCTTGTAGTAGAATTGTTATAGAATCAAGAATCAATATTATGTTAGAAGAGCACATTTGATTTTTAGTAGAATTAGGAAGATCTGGTACGATTCTTATGGGATTAGGATTACTTAGTAGCCTCTTAGTCGAACTAGTAGAGCTTCAGGCCTTATCACAGTGTAATAAGGAGTAAATTTCGAACTTATCGCAGAGAATCACGCCTTATCCCTATTTGAACCTGCGTTTAGTCGTCATCCGTTTCAGAGTCGTAGACTTCTTTAAATCGGTATGTCGATTTGGAGTATTCCATTTTGTATGCTTGGAAGCAAAGATATAGTCGAAAAAGAGGTCGGTAGCTCCTGCTAAGTAGGACACATCATGTCCTACCGAGCTGATGTTGTCTTTTTATAGTTGCTGACCTGTCATCCAGGTCAGTATCCCAACGCGCCGACCTGAAGCTTTTTCATGTTGATCTGGTCATTATGGCGAATAATATATTGTCCAGGTCAGTAGGACTGACCATGTCTCGAGCTGTGTGTCTGGCTGAGTAGATCTGTATTCTTTGTTCAGAACAGGTCAGTATATCTACCTGGTATGTATTACATCTTACTTGGTAAAACTAGCGTGCCAGACTGCCATCCCTCATGGATCGGCGTGCGGAAGTGCCAGGGTAGGACGCCAGACGTAGGCATCCACGACCACCTCAAATCATCCCATGAGATGATCGAGAACTTACAAGCCTCAACCAGACTCTCACATAAAGTCCCCAAATTTATTTATTTTTAACACATCAAACACCTGATAGACTTAACAATTCTAATATCAATGGCATGCACATCCACATGAATCAATCAAGATATAATCTTCCAAAGCATACAAGACAATAATCATAAAGATCATAATAGTTCTCAAATAAACCCAAAATGGTCTAAGGCAACATGCCTAAACTCAATATAAAATCCAAGGCCAATGGCCAATATACATCAATTCCACCATAATACACAAAGTCTCTCACCATCTAGGTTTAACAAGTGTTATTAATCACATATGTATCAAAATAGACAAAACATATACATATGTAAAGGCATCCATCTACACACGTCAAACCTAAACTCATGTCAGGATGGCCCTAGCTTCTACAATGGCTAACTCTTAAGAGAAGGCTATGCCCTTGCCCTTGCCCTTGCCCTTGCCCTTGCCTTTATGAGTAGAACTTGAAAAGAGAGTGAGAGTGTGAGCCAACGATGCCCAGTGAATAGTGTTTAGTAGTGCCATCAATTATACATCAATAAAAGTCATAATGTACATGCATGAAATAATGCTCATGAGTATGTGAATCATAAAACACATAGTAAAAATAAGCATTCTCAATTTCATGCATTTCAAAACCATTCATTTCCTGACATATAGATCATTCACTCGTCAGTGACATGATCCTCCCTAAATAGGGGCATGTCAATTTTCATCTCTAGAGAAGTCAGCTTGACAAACATGCACAAGCTTCCTAAGAATACCTAGGAAACTTAGCTTGGAACACCTAGGGAACTTAGCTTGGAACACCAAGCTTCTAGAGTTTCAAAACCATTCAAAATCCATCTCTAGATAAGTCAACTTGGCAAACATGCACAAGCTTCCTAGGAACACCTAGGGAACTTAGCTTGGAACATCAAGCCTTCTAGAGCTTCCACATACAAATCTACCACTAGAGAAGTCAGCTTGGCAATATGCACAAACCTCCTAGGAACACCTAGGGAACTTAGCTTGGAACACCAAGCCTTCTAGAGTATCAATGCATGCCATTTTAAACACATTAAACACATGCATTTCCATAATAATGTTTCATGACTTTCAACATACAAGTATAAGTAAATAAGATGGCACAAGTGATAAACAAGATGATCAACTACTCACAACCAATGCCACGCAAACAAGGCTATTCACACATGGACCAACACAGATTCCAATGCAAATTAAGATCCTAAAAACCATAGATTCATGCACATATATCAATTATCATGATCATCCATACATAGACACACTAATCATGATCAATTCCTAATTCAATAAGTCCATGTGCATCTAATCCCCATCACGAGTTTCTCATATCATGATCAACCTCGACATCCGTGTGAATCACATATAAGACTAATTCCCAAAAACTAAGACAACACTTAGTCTAGATCATTCAATCCTAACGCAAGTCCAAACTATTCAAAGCCATGATAGATTGATCATAAACAAGTCAAATCCTCAATTCAAATCAATACATGGCATATGACTCAATTTGGAAAAAATATCTACAATAGGCATAGAGCCAAATTGCACTAAGTCATACAAATTAGCATAGGTTCCAACATTCTAAACCCATGATTCCACTCAATTTAGGTCCATTTAGACAATTCCCAAGTCAATTTAATCAATTGACTTGGTTTAGATCAAAAGCCTCAATTTGGGCAAAATCCCCCAAATCAAGTCCTAGGTCGATTTTACACTACAACTAGGGTTTCCGATGGGTGAAAATACTGAACACCACCATCAATCAACTAGGATCAGCCATTTATCCAACATAGTTGACATGCAAGTCCAAAGGAAATCCCTAAGTTCGATTTCTAGGGTTTAGACCTTTACACTTAGATCTTTGGGAAAAATAGTGTCATTGGGTTCCAAATCTACCAAGGAACCAAAATCAGTAGCATACAACCCGTCCCTAAGAGTTTCACTCGAAACCCTAACTCCAAACACCACCAAAAACGGGGTGAAGTGCATCCAAAATGCATTCCAAGTGTAGATCTAGGTCATAAAGGGTAGATTCAACCATAAACAAGCATGAATGGCCGAAAATCAGTGAACCCTAGGTTAGGGTCACTTCGAAACCGTAGTCAACACCCTCCCTTAGGTCAAAATTGAGCTTATTTACCCATCTACAAAGAGAAACTAGGACGAAAATGGAGAAATATACTTACTTTGGGTGGGATTTGAGCACAAAACCTCAAGAACCCTAACTTTCTCCCTTTTCTTCTCCTCTCCTCCTCTTTTCCCTTTTTCCAAGCTAAAAAACGTGCAAATGAGCTCAAAATAGGTGTAGGTTGCTTAAATTGAAAATTTTGGGCCCACACTTGAAAAACTGGAAAAACTATTTTTTTTCGAATTTTTGGCCATGGAGCTCGCTCCTCTGTTCTTTTTTTTTTTTTTTCCCCTTCATGGAGCGCACTCCTTGATAGAGCGTGCTCCTCCAACCTGAAAAATCCCATTTGCTGGGTTTTCTCTTCATGGTGTGCACTCCTCTATTCATAGAGCGCGCTCCTCGGTTGATTTTCAAAATTTTGGGCATTTTTTTTATCTCATGGAGCTCGCTCCATGGTTACCCAAAAATCCCAAACTTCTTTCCGACATTGTGCACTCGATACACATCAGAATTTTGTGTTTAGTCAGACATTTTTTACGTAAAAATGTGTGCCGGACTCAATTCTAACATCCTCGAGTCTATTCGACACACCGAACATAAAGTTATCATAAAATTAACGCATAAAACATCAAACACACAATCAAACAAACAAGGCAAATGTATAGAGTTTGGGCAAAACACAAACGGGTTATGGGCTAGATGAAATCATTTCTAGGTATATGGTCTAACATTTAATATTTCCCCTTTTTGGTCTTTATTTGTATTTTTTCTCTCCTGCTGAAAAAGGATCTTTAACTCTAACAATTAATGAAAGTTAAATTCAACAAAATTCTCAATCTTTATTAAGAATATCGACCAGATGATGTATCTAAGATGTTGAAACCTTATATTCTAATCCACGTGTATGCTTTTCTTTGATATTAACAGTATTCTCTAACAGCTGAGGAAAAAAAGAAGACTTTAGACTTTGTTGAATTTTTGTAAGATCAATTAATAAGTGTATTATTATACTACATATATATATATATAGTTATATGATCCTCCTGAATAATCTCTAGATATATTATTTTTAACTAATTTTCAACCTCTCATCACTACTTTTAATTGGAAATAAATCATTTGTTTTAGATATATTTATATTCATATTAATATAAAACCCTAAAGTTCTTCCTTATTTAATAGAAATATATTACTTTCAGTCAAAAACTCAGCCGTTCTAGAAGGCAGAAAATCCCAAATTAATTAACAGCAGTTGACCCTAAAAACGTTTAATCTCAATTGGTTGGAATTATTCAATAACAACACCAACAAAGACAATATAATAATAATAATATAATTCACTACACTTTACTTATGTATGTATAGGTGTATATATATATATAAGTATATCTACATAGAAATGATCTCCAAGCAGCTTCAGCTCCAGACCCACTAAGCTGAGATCAATTTTTTTTACTTCTTCGTCTTCTTCTTCTTTAATGGCGAATCAGATGATCAACAACAGCGACGAAGAAGACTTCTTCTTCGCCATGCAAATGGCTTCGTCCGTCGCAGTTCCATGGACGCTGAAAGCAGCTGTGGATCTTGAAGTGTTTGATATAATAGCCAAAGCAGGCCCTGGTGCGTACCTCTCTGCGTCAGAGATTGTTTCCCACATTCCTACCCGGAACCCAGACGCGGCTCACATGCTCGATCGGATTCTGTGTCTTCTTGTGAGTCACGGTTTGCTCAAGTGCTCGCCGGCGACGCTTGAGAATGGGCGCGTGGAAAGGAGGTATGGGTTGGAATCGGTGTGCAAGTACTTGGTGAAGAGAGAAGATGGAGTTTCTTTGTCTTGGTTCGTCTCGCTGGGCTTGCTTAAGGAGTTCTCAGACACCTGGTTTGAAAATCAAAGCTCTCTTTACTTTCCCTTACTTGCTCTTTTAGTGTTTTTTTTTTTTTTTTTTTTTTTGAAGTAAAAGAAAGCTAAAGTGATACATAAAAAAAATATAGAAATAAGATGATTTTGGTATTGGTGATTTTTTTCTAATTGATTTGTGTATGATAATGGGCAAAAATGAGTTGAGAAATGCTGCCAGAATGCTGGGCCAATAGCACATCATTCGATGTTAGTGCCCAACACCCATAGACAAGGGTAGATATAAAATTTTTGAAATGATTTATAAACGTGGGAGTCTATGATCAAAACGAGAGTGATACTTGAAAAAAAATGTAGTTATCTCTCACCTTTATTAGATTATGTGCATACGATTACAAAATAAGATAAAAAAATATTTTTACGACCTTAAAAAATTATATTTAAAATATTTGATTACTAATGTGATGGGCATTGAGAGGTGAGTGCTTTTTTTTTTTTTTTTTTTGTTTTTTTCATAATTTATTAAATATGATTATAGAAAGATCAATAATATTGTTCGACCATTGAAGTAAGGTGTGTGCACTTTTGTTGTGTCGAAAGGAGCCATTAAAGGATTGTTTATAATTTCCTTTTTTAGAGCAGTGATAGAATGGCTACTTGCACTTCAATTGTCTTTTCAACTTAAACATCATTTCCAGCTGTTAGTCTTCAAGTAGCTAATCAGTTTTGATTGGTCCGTTGACTTGGCTCTAACGTCTAACTAGGCCAACTTGGTAAACATCAGTGTGTTAATTGGTCTTAGGCTCAAGGGCAGCCCAATATGATCTATGTTTACTTTTTTTTTTTTTTTTTGAATAATCTAGAATTTGATAACATTTGTTGACCTTAGATAATAGATTATAGATAGATAATTTGAACTCTTAATTAAGCTAGCTGTCAAATTTCAGGTTCTTCGATCCCCGTTACATCATTTGATTAATTAGGGTTGGACTTAAAAATCTATTAATTGATATAAAATTTTGTTAAAATGAATGGCATTAGTATTATTATTGCTAACTAAGAACTGATGATTAATTAATTGCAGGCCTCACTTGAAGGATGTGGTGATAGAAGGAGGAATTCAATTTGATAAGGTGAATGGATATTCAATATTCCAATTCTATAACAAAGAGCCCGAGATTGGGAAGCTTTTTAATTCATCTCAAAACAGCATGACTGCAATAGTTATGGAGAAAATGGTGGAGATTTACAAGGGTTTTGAGGGCTTAAAGTCATTGGTTGATGTGGGTGGTGGAATTGGAACAACCATTAGTTTTGTTACCAAGAAATACCCTTCCATTAAAGTTATCAATTTTGATTTGCCAAATGTAATGGAGGAAGCACCACCAATTCCAGGTATGAAGATTTTCTACCCTTGATAAATATTAATTTGTAGTGCTTTTATCAATTAAATACATAATATTATATAGACAAAGCGAAAAAAATAAAAATAAAGTAATCTTTTTTATAAGAAAGAAAATTATATTAATAGAGTAAGGGTAAACAAAACAAACCAGTACATCAATTTCTACAATAAACTATTCATAAGGAGTCTTCAAATTAAATAAGCCTGCAGATATGGCTAGCTGCCATTGTTTTGATCCCTGGTGAAGTTCTTTTTAGCCCAGAACTTTCTAATTTTCTTATACATTTGCTAGAGGAAAATAGTTGAGGTGTGTTAATAAATTTTCAGAGGTAACTAAATTTCGTTTCTTCTCCCTTTTTTGTACATAATTTCTTATATACATACAATAATTAATCTTTTTTACCTTAAAAAAGTACCTCATTTAAGAAGGGTATTATAATGTTGAATAATATATCTTATATATTCACCGTCGATCTTTTACTTCTCTATAAATTCTTATTTACTCATAAAAAAATATGGTCATCAATTTTAGCTTTTATTTATTTATTAATATTTGTATGTTTCACTTCTTTCTCTTATTTGATTTATTGTAGGAGTGGAACACATTGGGGGAGATATGTTTGTCAGTATTCCCAAAGCTGAAGCTGCTTTTATGAAAGTGAGTACTTTATATATATATATATATATATATATATCAACTAATTTTCACTTTCGTATATGTCTCTTACATATATATTAAGTTTTTCTTATGTACTGTTACAATTTCTAAATTTTGATTATTACGCGCACCTTCATTCCCATTATGAAAAAAACATAAATGCACATATTCTTTTCTTATAAAATATAAATCTTATTTTAAATAATAGAGAATAGAAATATATTACACGAAGTATTGGAAGAGATGATTTTTAATAACGGGTAATTTTTCATGATTAATTTGTAGAGTGTAATTCACAATTGGAGCGACGAGCATTGCGTAAAGATATTGAGAAATTGTTACCAAGCCCTACCTGATCATGGGAAGGTGATTATTATGGACTTAGTTTTTCCACAAGTACCAGAAGCTAATACTTCAATGAGAACATTTTTTCAAAGTGACATTATAATGATGGGATTATTGCCTGGAGGGAAAGAAAGAACTGAAGAAGATCTCAAAGTGCTTGCCAAGGAAGCTGGATTTGCCTTTGTGAAAAAAGTATGTTGTGCTTTTGATTTCTGGATCATAGAACTCCACAAAAGCATATAGTAGTACTAGTAATTAAATAGGTCACAGTGCTTTAGTATTATATATATTGGATATATCATATATATATCTATACATGTTCAATGTAATTAACTCTATTACTCATGTTGTAAGTGATCATGAATACCCACAAAATGAGAAGTAAATAAGTGGTCAATTTGTCATTAATTCTTGTTATTTTAGCCAAAATGTCATTTTTAAATTAATATATTAAAAACATGGTATATATCATATATGCAATACAAACATATATATGTTTTGCATTAAAAAAGGCCTTGTTCTTTCCTCTTTGTTTGGTGGCTTTGTTTTTAGTACTCAATAGTATTCTCGCTAAATAGCTCTTGTACTTAACTTAAATTGGTGGTATAGGTTCTTCTCAACTAGATAGTATCATGAACTACATGTATGATTTTTTTCATTTCCTTAATTTTATAAAAGGTTAATCAATATATGTTACAAGTAGTTATATATATATCTTCTAGAATAATCTCTAGAAAACCTCTATCATTACCCTAATAAATTGTTCGGACATTAATATTTTTCTTAGTTGATCAACAGTTTATTTTGTTCGTCTTAGGTTTGAAAAAAAATTGGATTCTAGCGGGTCTGAGTTAATTTGGGTAATACCTTATATTAACACATATAATGTGCTTAGATTTAGCCTAATTTTAAATTCAAGCAACATGTGTTTTTGCCCAAACAGGACCCTACTTAAAATTGGGTTGCCTATTTTTGTTAAATTTTAAAGAATAATATGGCAGTTACTACTAATAATATTAATAATTAAGTATAAAATATAAGTAGTAATTAATTAATGTATCCCATTTATGACTAATTATTATATTATTATTAAAAAAATCTCATTATAGTATAACAAAAGTTTTATGACAAAATTATATAATCAGTAATGTATTTTAGGCATGTTAAGAAAATTGGACAAGTTTACCCTTAGGTAAATTCGGGCCTAGGATGATTTTTGCTCAAATCTAACCCTAAAAATCCCAACCGCTTTTATGTTTGAGGACGTAAAAATGGGTAAAGGGTTCCAGTGTCCCTTGGCGCCCTTACATTAGGAAGTGATATAAATTCTCTCATGTGCTCTTAGGGTGGGCAATTTTGACTTTTTATTGGTGATAATAGTGACTTGTTAAATTTTTGGGATTTTTAGAGTTATGGTCCCATAACTTTGTGGATCTATAACAGAGGTCTCAATGTTTTGAAAATTAGATTTTGGGTCCTCTGCAAATCATCACCTTAGCTGTCAATTAAATCAAGGATTACACTTTACAATTTTGTCCTTCTTCCATTTCACCATCGGTAAATTTCTAAAAAAATTGTAACTTTTTCATCTCAACTCCGATTTGAGCGATTCAAAAGGCTTTGGAAATATCTTTTTGTCCTCTTTCCAATGCATTTTGAATCACTCAAATCGAATTTAAAACGAAGAAATTATGACTATTTAAGGTTTACTTGCCGATTGGTAAAAAAGTTTACCGATCGGTAAGAAAGTTTACCGATTGGTAAATAACTTCAGATAGCTATAACTTCTTTGTTTTAAGTTTGATTTGAGCGATTCATAATGCGATGGAAATATTTTTTTCTTTTCATTTCCAACTCATTTCAAATCACGTAAATCAAAGTTAAAACAAAGAAGTTATGGTCATTTGAAGTTTACTTACTGATCGGTAAACGTTCTTACCGATTAGTAACCGATCGGTAAGTAACTTTTTTATTCAAGATGTGCTGGAAATATTTATTCTTCTTCTTTCCAACATAGTTTGAATCACTTAAATCGGAGTTAAAATGAAAAAAGTTGTGATGATTTGAAGTTTACATATCGATCAGTCAACATGGCCATATAAACTTTAAATGATCATAACTTTTTTATTTTTAACTCCGATTTAAATGATTCAAGATGCATTGGAAAGAGGAAGAATATATCTTTCCAACGCATCTTAAATCACTCAGATCTGAGTAAAAATGAAAAATATACGGCTATCTAAAGTTACTTACCGATCGGTCAATAATCGGTAAGTAAAATTCAAATAAAAATAACTTTTTCATTTTAACTCCAATATGAATGATTCAAAATGATTTGGAAAGGGAAAGAAAATATATTTTCAACACATTTTGAATCACTCAAATTGGAGTTAAAATAAAGAAGTTATGACTATTTGAAGTTACTTATCGATCGATGAACTTTCTTACCGATTGGTAAACTTTCTTACTAATCGGTCAACACGGTTAACCGATTGGTAATTAAACTTTAAATAACCATAACTTCTTTTAACTATGATTTGAGCAATGTAAAATGCGTTGGAAAAAGAAAGAAAAAATCTTTCTAATGGTTTTTGAATCGCTCAAATCGGAGTTGGGATAAAAAAGTTACAGCTTTTTTAGAAATTTATCGATGGTTAAATGGGAGAAGGGCAAAATTTTAAAGTGTAATCCTTGATTTGATTGACAGTTGAGGTAATGATTTTGTAGAGGACCTAAAATCTAATTTTCTAAACATTGGTACATCTGTTATAGATCGACAAAGTTATGAGACCCTAACTCTAAAAATCCCTAAATTATTTCCACAATGCCTTCAATTAACAACTAGTCAAACAATTCTATCTTGGATGCCGACCTTTCAAATATGACGTTTTAAATAAGGAAAATGCTAATCTAACTAAAAAAAGAATGTAACTTCAAGTGCAACTACACATGTACAATTATTAGATCATTTATTACACACCTTGAGATGTGCAACACACATCCATCCAATGGTTGTGAATGTGCAGTTGCACTTTTTGTAGTTAGATTAACATTGTCCTTCAAATAATTTTTTTTTGAGATATTTATTCATATTATTTTTTTCCCTTATCGTTAATAATAATTTGAGGGTTACACAAGGGTACTATAAAGGTAGAAATTCAGGTGAAAAATCAAGTGTTCTACCTTGTTAAATCACATAAAGATGCGCATCCATGTGATATACAGGCATGTCACGACCCCCTCTATAGTGTGATATCACGACCAACACAGAATACCATATATGACATACAAAGACGTATATGATATCATGTCAGCCTCTTCCTTTAAGAAATAACACAAATCCACTAAAACAATTTCGCAGAACCTCCCCATAAATATGAGGTTCCACATACACCTGATAATCCACAAAACATCCGTATATTCCATTCCATATCATATAATCCAAACATTTCATTTCTATTTCACATCTCACATCATTCCCATATATTCACAAGACTTCTATATATTCCAAAGTCTCAAAACCATACACATGATATACATGATATTAAGATCATAGTCTCACATACATCTTCTAATATCTTTTACCTGTATCACTTTCATATAAATACAACCCACTAACCATTATATACATAGTTCTTTTTTTTTTTAGAGAATTATATACATAGTTTAGGTTATATACATATACATATCCAAAATGAATGACACAAACCCATTTCCCTTTACACATACTCACATCAGCAATCAGACAAGCTCAGATCAACTCTCTGGAGCCTTGCCTTTGTAGTTAACACTTGAGAGAAATCTATCAGTGACATTATATATGCATTCATATAGAATCATGGCATGTAAAACCGTATAAAACCCAATATGCAAATCACATATAAATAGCAATACATAATTTAAATACATTTTTCGCCACTCTATACAATGTATAAATAGCAAATCCTCACCATCAAGTATATAAGTGAGTCTGTATCCCTACTATGCCATCATAGGGAAAACTCAACTTATCTAACCATTCACTCTCAATCAGGTGTATGAGTAAGTCTGTATCCTTACTATGCATTCATAAGGAGAACTTAACTCACCTAACCATCCATTTCGATCATTCCAGGCCCCTGTCTACAGACTTACCCAAATGGAGATGATCACATACTTTTCTTACATCAAGTAAGCCTAAGTATGTTCGATATTCAAAACAAAGATTAATGCATTCAATAGAAACAGTGTAAAGTAATGCAAACATACATCCTAACAGTTCATAAAAACAGAGTTTATTTAATACAATGTCACAAATAAACCAATTAGGATAAGAATACTCACAACAACACAACAATTTGTCTTTAAGTCCACACTTCCTCTACACTTAGACCAAATTGTCCAAGAACTCCACTTTGCACATCACAAGCATCTCACATGTCTTGTTGTCCAATTCTTAATTCATCAATTTCATTCACAAATCTCTGTAATTCAACATTACCAATCATCCACAATCACTTTTCAGACAAAATACACATCTAAACCAGATCAATTACCATTGAAATGCACCTCCAAGCCCTCAACAGCTTCATCACAGCTAGGTTGGGGATTCATCATTTCGACCATGGAATTACAGCTAATTTACCATCAAATTAACCATAAATCAATAAGGAACCACTTACCTGTGGTTTCCTTTAACAAATCACCAAATATCCAGCTCAAACCCTCTTTTCTAAGCTCTTAATCTAGCCATGAAAATCATCAAATTTTCACTCATGTTGCACAAGTTGAATAGAGGAATTCAGAAATGGAGTTTCTAGCTCAAAACAACCAATCCTTACCTTGGATTTGGCAGCCCTAGCTCCTTCCCTTTCGTTACCTTGGACTTAGGGAGGGCATTTCTCGCCTGCTCAGAAACATTTTTTCTCTTAAATATCATGAGGAGCGCACTTTTCCCATACAAGTGTGCACTTCTCTGAAAATTCTAGAGAAGTATGCTCTTGGGTTTTTGCCACTGGAGCGCGATTAACTTCCTAGAAGCACGCTTCTCCAAGCTCCACGTGAAAATTTTACTAAGTGTTGGGTTTCTAACGCTATGTCTAGGGTCCCAGTACATCTACCACCCTAAAATACATGCATTCAACCTATTCTAAGGCCATGTACATACGTATCCGCAAACAAATATACCTGATAATACGTATAAGTCAATGTACAAGTTTGACTCGTACATAAGGGGCGTTACAGAGTATCTCTATGTAATCCAACAGGTTGGAACTTGATTTTCCATCCCAAGTTTCTACCTTTATCTGTTGCATTATTCCTAAAGAAATGCTAGGGAGACTCAACATAAAAACTCCGGTTAACACCCTCCTTTGATCGGGTAACACGTGACATTTAACCTCGAGTAATACTATATTGATTGGGATCAAAACTGTAATACAAACTGCATGATCATGTCACCTTTACACTACAAGAAAAAAGACTTTTAGTCGCGAAATTTTTTCGTAAGTAAAAGTCCAGAATTCGTAAGTAAAAGTATTGCTTACGATGTTTAGGCTTATTCTTACGAATGCAATTTCGTGAGGAAAAGACCGTAAGTAAAGGTTTTAGTCACGACATAGTTCCGTGAGTAAAAGTATCATTTTTACTTACGACTCCATTTTCGTAAGTAAAACGTTTCTTTCGCGACTAAAGGTTGCCAAAATTTGCAACAAATCTAACCTTTTACTTACAATGAAATTCGTAAGTAAATGTAATTAATTCGTTACTAAATGTTATACAAAGCTATAAAAAAATAGCTAATAAAAATATTTTTCTGTAATATTTTTAGAATTTAAATTTTGACAAATAATAAAATTTAACACTAGAAGGAATGAAGATTTTCATTTATTAAATCTATAATTTCTACTACCATAAAGTTCTGAAGTAGTATGTATACAAAAATTAAAATTTGCACAAGGCAAAATTTACAAAAGTAACAAAATATAGAAACATGACTATCATGCAAGCGAAAGATAACTAAGATGTGGTCTCCGTAGAAGTAGATGATGATGGTGGGAAGATATTCTCTTTGATCTGACGAACATCATCCTCAATATTTGTGACCCTATCTATTAGTTTTGCCACTAAACTCTCCATTTCTGTGTTGTTCTGACCACCATATGAAGATCCATGTGTTCTTGAGGAAGCTCGTGACATCTCTTTTGATAAGCCTTTTGCCTTTTTAGCCCATCCCTTTTGATAACCAGAGCGATAACTAAGAACACGTTCCATAATCTGAAAGTCTGTGATATATGACATGTTCACTTTATCTTCAGTTGGAGGCCATTGATTTTCAAATCTTATATCAACCATTTGTAACTGCTTATAAATAAATAAATATAAGGTACAAACTTAAAAAATAAAATTAATCAATCTAAAAACTTACATAAGCACTTTCGACCTCTGTATTTAGCCAATGTTGGTTTGAATCGCAATGCATCCTCTTAAACAATTCAATTCCTCCAACCGACGAGAAGATATTATCGTGTTGGTGCAAATGGTGGTTGGGCGTAGAGACTGACCCATTAGTTTGCATTCATTCTCTCTTTGATCGATTTCTTGAATTAGTCGCTGATTTTTTCTACAAAATGCACAATTTGTTAGTACAAATCACACCAAATTAATCAATAACACAAATAATAAGACAAATAAATATTTTTATCCATGAATTAAATGATAGACTGAATATCTTATTTTTCTCAAGCCATTAGAGTTATTAGAAAACAATTCTGACTACAATAATTAAGTGCCAACATTTGTAGTAGGGTTTTTTTTTATTTTTTTTTGTAAATCTTGTTAATTACAGACTTTCCTTTTTCTCCCAAGTAGATCCCATGCATATGTCTTGTTTTTCAGAAACTGGTCTGTTTAAGAAGTCTGTATCTACACATTTTATGAATAAATGAAGCCACACTATGGCCACAAGAGCTTTTCTCCAATCACCCCCACTCCCATAGCTGAGTAATTGGTTCATCGCACCATCACCTGCCAAAGACTGGGAATGTGATAATGCATAAAATTATCAATCTATGAGGGGCATCAATCTCCATTCAATAATAGTCTCTATCAGGTTATGGGAAACTCAGCCTTCCCTCTCCCATCCCCAACCCAAAAATCTATATTTCCTGTACTGCTCAGCTAGATGAAGCTGCAAAATGCCAACTGCTTCTTTATAACAAGGACAAGGAACATTATATATACAAGTCATATGACTTCTATTTTTGCTTCCCACACTGATTGAAAAATTAGGGATGAAACTTTCTCACAAACAAGAAATTAATAGTTCATATGACCTTATGACTATATTAGCCCAAACAGTAGTTTGGCCATAGTTTCCAGAGGGAAAGAGATTTTCAGTGCTATAACTTGGAAGTTGGAATAGATATAGATAAAATGCAGAAAATATCCCATCAAGTGAACTAAGCTGGATGGCCACAGATTACTAGAAGTTTCTGCTGTGGGTTGGAAAACCAAATATTTCTAAGGTAAAAGCCAGACACTATAACCAGAGTGGAAAAGGAAAGATTCAAGGCATTGACTTGTTAACCAAGGCAAATTTTCATTCAGTAGCCTAATCTCTGAATTTTGATGGTATAAACCAATTCCAAATAATTCTTCTCTTTGGAAACTCCATGACCACATTGAATTCCTTGATTTACTTTGAGATTAAACACATAAGAAGGCAAAACTGAATTTCAATCTATAGGAATGATATAGAGCAAGATGACAGTTTTAACAAATCCTCTCCTCATAGTTCCTAATGTCCTTGCATTTTAACCCAAAAGGGATTTTTGAATTCATTGAGAATTGAATAGAACAGGGTGGATGAGATGAATACATTCTTCTCCTTGACATACAATGCATCAAAGCATGTGTTGTCAACTCACAATTTCAGTGAATAACAGGAAATAACTGAAAAGACTCGGAAAAAGGAAAAAAAAATGCAATAAAATCATCTCATAACTGGAGCTAGGTTAAGAATCATTTATTCTAAATTACAGTTTCAGTGCTTCACTAACACAATATTCAACGAGATAACCTCTATACTTCATCCTTCCTTTAAATGATACAAAAAGAGAAAAATTATATCATATATGGAGGAGAAGTTGGACTAAGAATTAACAGGTGAATCATACTTTAGCTTCACTTCTTTTCTTCAGCTGCAAATACTAAATTGTTTGATTTCCTTTTTGAATGAGTATAAGATGGCATCAATGCCCCACTTGCAACTCACTTCTTGCCTGGCATACACTCTACTGATGCCACAGTCTGCCTAACTCTAGCCCAATAAACAATAACAAAAAACCATAATATTAGAGTGAAGAGAAGAGTAAGAGAAGAAAGAAAGACCTTGATATCCTTGAAAGTAAACACTGCCTGCTTGAGCTTTTGACTTCGTTAGCCATATGTATTTTCCTTCGATAAGTGCAGCTCCTAGTGTCCAAAAAACATCTCCAGAACCAAACATCTCCAGCTCCTAGCTGTTAAAATCATTTGCTGATTTTAACAGCTTTATAAAGAGAAAAAATTCCATTGTTTGTATGCACGAATATGTAAAAAACTCAAACGGACCCATGGAATCAAGAAACAAACAAATACACAAATCTTATTTCACTAGTAATAGTATTGCACAAAATAATTAATCTTATTCTCAACATCGGAGAACAGTCCACTTCTTTGCATTTTGCTAGCATGTTTGCATGTAGAAACAATAAACATTTTGCAGGACCGTACTGTAGAAGAAATTCAAGCTCAACAAAACTTTTACCTTAAAAAACACAAAGTAAGGAACTGCAGAAACCGAATAAGCCTCAGAAATCTCTGGTTGTTCTTCAGCCTCAACCTGCAAAAATTATGGTAAACAAAAAGCCACACTAGAATCACATAGTAGAAACACGTACCGGAAACTAAAAAAATAAAGAAAATATCAGATAAACCAATTATATTTCATTGTAATCACAATTCAAAAAGCTAAAATTTCAACTTCATTCAACCTCACTCCTTCACAAATAAAAAAAGAAGCCTCCAAATCAAGACAACCATCCTATCTCTGTTTTTTTTGGGCTCAACCATCCTATCTCTCCACTTATCAATATATCCAACCATTATAGAGCAAGCAAGCCAACGCTCAATATTTGTTGAAAAATCAAAAACTCCCTCGAAAATTGAATATGGGTTTTTTTCCAACACTATGAATCAAGCATATAAACAACAAAGCATCATCAAAGGAAGCACATACCAAATCTTAACGCCCTAAACCCCTCAATCAAGTGATTATCCAGACCATATATAGCAATGAAAATAGTTTTGCAAAATCACAAAATTGAGTTGCTAGAATAGGGGAAAATAAACAAGATTAGGATACTATTTGGTTTTTCACCAACAACAAACCAAAAAAAGATATGAAAAATGTATCGAGTTGTAAAAAACACAAGATGAAGCTTAAAAATGCGGCAATTTCAAGGAAAAAAAGCTTCAATTGAGCAACAGATTATTTTTTTAAAAAGAAAGCTTAGAACCTAAAGAGAGAGTTGCACAGTGGTCGGCGACAACGAACGAATCTTCAAAGATGATGGAGAAACTTCAAATTCCTCAAAATCTCTCGTATATCAATCGTTGATTTGAGATTTCACGCGCGCGGAAGAAATAGCAAATTCACAAACAATCAAATAAAAAATACCTTAGCGAATCCACAACCGTTCCCAATCGCTTCAACTATCAAGTTGAGAAATGACAAGTTTCTTCGCAATATCTCTTCTTCGAGTCTTCTTCACAAACGGCGCACAGACGAGTGGGTGAAGAGATGAAACCCACTCGTCCTCTTTAGAAACCCACTCGTCTTCAACGAGAGAGAATATTGAGAAGGAAAGAAGACAAAACCTGCTCGTCTTCTTCGCAAGAGAAAACCTGCTCGTGCTCGTCTTCTTTGCAACAGTTAATCGTTAACGGCGCCTCAACCAAAGAGAATGAGAGGGAAAGAAGCGAGAGGATGAAACAGGGGAAAGAAGAGTTTTCGCGCGCCTCAACCAGAGAGAATGAGTTAGCGAACCATAGAGAATGAGAGGGAAAGAAGCGAAAGAGATGAAACAGGGAAAAGAAGAGCTTTCCCTAACGGTGCCTCAGAGAGGGAAAGAAGCGAAAGAGATGAAACAGGGGAAAGAAGCGGTGTTTGGCGGGTTATTGATTTTTTTTTTTATAATTTTTTTTTGTGCAATTACTTTTACTTACGAAATAGTCGCTACTAAAACTTTTCACATTCGTAAGTGATAAAAAGTTAAGCGCGCCCATATGCACCTAAAAAAGGCAGGATAAAATTTAATATTTTTACTTACGAAAAATATAATTTTACTTACGACATCAAATGCGTAAGTAAATATTAACTTTTAACAACGACTTTTGTTTACGATTTTAAAAAATCGTGAGTAAAACATGGTTTTACTTACGAAAATTAAAGTCGCTACTAAAGGTCTCGTGACCAAAAGTCTTTTTTCTTGTAGTGTTAGATTTTTATTGAATCACGTATCAATGTATGATTCAATGTAATCTAAAGACAATTTAAAAGAAACGGGATGTTGCATAGTTTGCATCACAATACAACATTCCATTCAATTTAGCATTATTGTTTAACCTCACCCAAAAGCTAACTCTCAACTCACCTTCCAATCAAACTTAATACCAACTACAAAAAATCTTCTCTCTCTAATTAATATTTATTGCTTATTCTTTTTAGGGTCTGTTTGATGCACGGAATAGGATAAAATTATTTTTATGGGATTGAATTGGATTGGATTGGACAGGATATGATAGAATATGATTAAAAATAAAGTAATCTTGTGTTTGGGATTGAATTAGATTGATATCTTTCTTTTTTTTAAATTACATTAAACCTAAAAAAACACCAAAAACACTGATTTGCAAAACTGGATTTTTTTATTATTATTATTTATTTTTAAGAAGAAAGTTGCAGGAGGAGAGGAAGAAGAAGAAAACGAGAGAAAAACAAAAAAAAAGGGTGGGAGGTGGGATTGTTTTATCATGCTGAAAGGGGATAAAATAGTGAGGTGAGATTATTTTTATCCATTCCCACTTCACCTCTAAACATGAGATTGAGACTAAAAATAGTCCAGTTTCATCCAATCTCATGCACCAAACAACCCCTTACGCTAATATTTTTCTCTTACTAAGTGTGGAATAGGCCACAAAATCCTTTATTTTTTAATTATTAAATAAACTTTAAGTGAATCTTTGTCTTAACTTGAGATTAACTCTTAAAATCAATTCTTTAAAGGGAAAATGCTAGTGACATCAAAAGTGTACATCATTATTGTACACCATTGGATTGCCATGAATCATGTGCTAACACATGATTTGAGGCAATCTAATAGTGTACAAGAGTGAGATCAAAAGTGACGTACACTTTTGATCTCGCTCTTGCATCACTCTTCTTTTAAGTCATTTAATTACAAAACTCAAGCTATCGTAATAATATAAAACTTCAAAATACTAATGTTAAAAAAATACCAAAAACAAAACTCAAAACTCAAAGATGGTGTGACATGCATCATCTTGACTACTAATTTATTTCTATTATCTCAACAATTGCCAAGATGATGTCATATCCTGAGTTTGAGTTTGAGTTTTGTTTGTCTATGTTTAGCATATGTAATAATTTCAATTAGTTGAAAAAAAAATTCACTTTACTTATATTTATCTATAAATAAATGATCTCCAAGCAGCTTCAGCTTCATACCCACCCAGCTAATATCAAAACCACCTTCTTTTTGTTCTTCAATGGAGAATCAGCAGATCAGAAGCGTTAGCAACAGTGAGGAAAGAAGATATCTTCTTCGCCATGCAAATGGCTTCTTGCGTCGCAGTTCCATGGATGCTAAAAGCAGCTGTGGATCTTGAAGTGTTTGCTATAATAGCCAAAGCAGGGCCTGGTGCGTACCTTTCCGGGTCAGAAATTGTTTCCCACATTCCTACCCGGAACCCTGAAGCGGCTCACATGCTCGATCGGATTCTATGTCTTCTTGTGAGTCACGGTTTGCTCAGGTGCTCGTCTGTGACGCTTGAGAATGGGCGCGTGGAAAGGAGTCATGGGTTGGAAGCGGTGTGTAAGTACTTGGTGAAGAGAGAAGACGGAGTTCTCGGACACATGGTTTGAAAACTAAAAGCTCTCTTTACTTTCACTTAATACTTACTTCTTATTTTATTTAGGAAAATGCTAAAGTGACATTTAAAAGCACACTAAAGTGTACATCACTTTTGTACACCGTTGGATTGCATCGAATCATGTACCAACACCATTTTCTTTTTTCCTTAAATACTATGATTTTATATTGTTGGTCTTTTGTTGAATTGTGTATTACAAAAGAGTAATAATTTAAGGAAAAATACTTTGAAAATACACTTACAAGGGCACTCACCTTTGACATTATGTCCACAAGTATTTTTGGGTTGTCTAAAATCAAGTAATCAATGCATGATTGGCAACTTGTGGGGGCATATGTAACACCCCGATTTTCAAAACTTAAATATCAAGTAAAATAATGAATATTTTAATTTTATCGAGAAAGATCACTGAAAATCGAGATGCTAATCTCATCCGTCTATCTTAACCCATAACCATTATATAGATAGTAAAATTTACAAAACTATGAATTTGTATTCTTCTAACCAACTTACTGGTTAAGATAAACGAATACCCTTTCATCTTCATACCAAGGACCACATAATTCCACTATACAAATTTCTATATTGAATTGTGAGGGTACTTGCCCTTGTCCATCCATTATGGACACAACATTTAAATGCATCCATCAAGTATAAATAATGAATTCAAGTCCAAGGCATTCACACGTGAAATAAACCACAGGGTCTTTACTAACCGTAATAATGTTCATTAAATTTTGATTGCCAATACAACCCGTTTAAATAATAAACTTTTAAAAATCAAATAAAGATATTCAGCCCTGTCACCACAATATTAACAAATTAATTAACCCACCCCTACTATTCTGAACTACGTCACGAACTCGCAATTTTATTCTCTTAAGTACCTGCATATGAAAAATAGGAGTGAGCTTGAAAGCCCAGTGGGTCATCTAAATAATTCACAACATTTTATCATGATATATATACAAGAACATTACAAACAAGTTTTACACATTAATCGTTGCAACATTTGATTATTTGAGTCGAGAATTCTATTACGTTCTAAATCACGTACCTTTAGGGAATCAAACCCCGGGTGGCACTACCCAAAATCAGAAATTCGTTGGCGATATTCATTATGAATAACTGCCCCATAATAAATATTGGCGATATTCCTTAGAATAACTGCCCCATAATAATCATTGGCAATATTCCTTGGAATAACTGCCCCATATGTGTGATTATTATCTTAATTGTGTTCTTTAGTGATGTCACACCATGCATACAACATAAGTATGATATTAGTTGCATTCACAAGACATATTCAAACTCCACTACACATGGTATCATGTCACAATGCTAAATATAATAGTATTAACGCATGAACTTTACTATGCCAATATTCTCAAGTCACGTATTTCATCATCAGGCATTATAATATACAAATGAATTCAATTACCACATGAATTGCATGCATCCAATTATCATTTGATCATAACAAAACTCATGCTGACACACATATCATCATAGTTAACAATCACAACATGGTATATATAAAATCATGTAAAATATACATGCAAGAGCAATCTAATAATACTATAGACCTAATTAATTTAACATTCCTATCTATATATCAAAATAAAACATTGTAAAGGCATAAAATCTTTCCCACCTGAATCCCTAAATTCCAAATCACTTAAATCCCTCGTTAAGCCTAGTACTCAACCTGTACACGTATATTACGTTTGTTAATATAAATACTCATAAGAACGATTATGAGTGTAGAGACATATACATATATATAGTGGTGGGATGTTTAAACAAGTATATATATATAACATAAGCTAGTATAATATAATAATATATATATGATGAGATAATATAATACATATCATTTAGTGTTAAATATGAGATGAGATGTATTAATTATATATGATGTATAATATATATGTGTGATGTGGGCGTTTAGATGAGAGATGGTGTGCATGTTTAGGGAGTTAGTGTCTAGGATAATATGATGTTATATGGGTGGTACTTAAGTATAGGTATTATTGATGGTATTAGGTGGTGCATCGGTTTAGAGAGATTGAGAGAGAGAGAGAGAGTGGTGTGAAAGAGAGGGAAAGTGTGCAGAGAAAGAGAGATATTCTTACATAAAAAAAATGTTTTAGCTAAGCGAATCTTGTAACAGAACCCATGCAGTAAATGAAGGTAGATCTTCTAGAAAAGCTTTCATCAGAGAGTACCCATATCATCTTCGAAGCTCTGATCTACAATGAATATACACAGTGGTTTCCTTCTCTGTAAAAAGAAGGCGTTTGAGTGAGAAAGATGACAGAGATCGATCTCTCGGATCCTTCGTGTATAGATAGATATACAGTTGAAAAAAAAAGGGTTTTAGAAGAGAGGCTGATGAGATTAAGAAAAAGAAGAACAAATTTTCTGTTGGTTGTCTTCAAGCTTCTTGGGCTACACACGGGGATAATAGCTTAGTTGTTGAACTAGAACTAGGGTTTTGGAAGAGAGAAACGCGATTGGTTTCAGGGTTTTGAGAGAGAGAGTTTCGAGCAAGAGAGAAGAGAGAGGTGACACTCAGAGAGACAGATGTTTGAGTTCGACCAGAGAGAATAGAGAAGAGAGAGGCGAGATTCAGAGAGACGGAGAGGTGAACAGAGAGTCACAGCGAGAGCGAGATTGCAGAGCGAGAGAGTTGAGAGTCACGACGAGGGCGATTCTGGGGAGAGATTTGGTGAGGTGCAAGAACAGGGTTTGCGATTTTGGTGAACTTTGGAGAGGGGTTTCGTTTGGAGATTTTGAAGAAAGCAGCGGCAAGTTGCAGCGGAAAGAGAGGAGTTTGGCAGTTTTGAAGAAGGCAGCGACGATTTTGGACAATAATCACCGGTGTACAGTTATTGTCACCGTCTTGTTCATGGTGATTTTTCAACTTAGAGAAACAGAGCATCAAAACAAAGAAAAATACAAAGAAAGAAGTCTCACCGTGGTTGCCGTTTCCACGTTTCTTGATTCCTGGTTCGAGAGGAGAGGAGCGTGAAAGAGATGAACGAGACGGCTGAGGTGCATAGGTATTATACATAGTATTGTTAATCCTAGGGTTTAATGATGATCATGTAGATATTTTCAAAATTTTCAGGGATTACATTTGAAATTGGAA
This sequence comes from Paratinospora sagittata, assembly GCA_035771175.1. NCBI lineage: Eukaryota > Viridiplantae > Streptophyta > Magnoliopsida > Ranunculales > Menispermaceae > Paratinospora > Paratinospora sagittata. The sequence goes on along the minus strand of JAYMFD010000012.1, from coordinate 7,341,822 downwards.
AGTGGATTTTCAGAATTTTCAGGGATTACATTTGAAATTGAAAAGTAGATTTTCAAAATTTTTAGGGGATTACAACATATATAGTGTTATAACTCGAGCTATTTTCTTTCCTTCTTGACCCTTCCAACATAGATTTGTATTATTAACCCAAAAAACCCAACTACTTCACTTCAGAAACATGAAAAATTGAAACCATCTTTGTTCTCTCAACATGGCTAGTACCAATATGATCTTTCTATTGCTTCTTTCTTCTGCATTTTCTCTAGCACTAAATGCCCAAAAAATTAGACATTCCAACATAAGCTTAGGTTCTTCCCTCTCAACCACCATTGGCAATGCCTCATGGCTCTCACTTTCTGGTCAATTTGCTTTTTTGGGTTCTACCCACAAGGAGATGGATTTGCCGTTGGAATATGGTTTGAGAAAATACCTGAGAAAACAGTTGTATGGAGTTATTCAAGCCAAAATGATGACGATGCCCAAGTACTTCAAGTTTCCAGGAATGCTACTTTGCTCATATTGAGAGACAATTCTCAAGGCCAGCAAGATAGGAACATTTTCAGCAGTGATAGTGAACAAGCTGCTTCAGCTTCCATGCTTGATTCTGGCAACTTTGTTCTCTACAATTCTACTTCAGGGATCATATGACAAGCTTTTATTCGCCAACCAACACCATTTTACAAGGCCAACATCTATCAAATGGAGCAGAGTTGTTCTCTAGTGCCTCTGAAACCGATCATTCGAAAGGAAGATTTCGGCTCAAGATGCAAAATGATGGCAATCTAGTGCAGTATCCGATAGGAACTCCAGATACAGCCCCTTACACATATTATGCCTCTGGTACATCTGGAAATGGAGCACCTGTTAAGTTAAACCTTGAAGATAATGGGCACCTCTATCTGATAAATGGAACAGGCATCAAAATAACAATACTAACTGATGGTACGGACAATTCTACCAATGGAACATCTATTTTTTACAGAATGACTCTTGATGTGGATGGAATCTTTCGAGTGTATTCTCTAAGTTTAGATCAGAAGTGAAATTGGTCGATCAAATGGTCATCTTCAGAAGATAAGTGTGCTCCAAAAGGCTTGTGTGGCTTGAATGGTTTTTGCATTCTCATGGGCCAAGCACCGGAATGCGTTGTCTTCCCGATTTTAATTTCATTGATCAAGGCAAGAAGACTTTGGGTTGCAAAAGGAATTCCAATGTATATTGTAGAAATAACAAGGGAGAAGGCATGAAATTCACCATGTTCGCCATAAAGAACACCAGGTGGGAAGACCATGCGTATTCCAGCTTCTCATATACGACAGAAGATGGTTGCAAAAAGGCATGTTTGGATGACTGCAACTGTGAAGTTGTTCAGTTCAATGGGCTAGAATGCAAGAAACAGAAGCTGTCTGTAATCCCCTGAAAAAAAAAACTCACATGTACTCACCTTCTTCGCCGCCTCCGACGGCATCGCCCTGCGACCTTGCAAAAATCGCCTCTCTCTTTCAAAATCCAATCACGCCTCTCTCGCCCTGCGATCCCTATGCTCTCGTTGCAATCTCGCTCTTCATCCGCAACCTCGCCCTCTTCGTTGCAATGTCGCTCTTCAATCCGCAATCTCGCCCTCTTCGCTGCAATCTCGCTACAATCCCGCCCCTTTCTTCCCTATCGCTCGAACTCAAACCCATCTGTCTATCTGAAATCTCGCCGCTCTCTCTCTCTCTTCTCTTCTCCGCCATCTTCCCCAGCTCTCGCCGTGACTGTCTTTGATCTCTCGCTGAAATCCCGCTCTACAATCTGAAATCTTGCCGCTCTCTCTCTCTTCTCTTCTCTTCTCTTCTCTGCCATCTTTCCTAGCTCTCGCCACGACTGTCTCTGATCTCTCGCTGAAATCTCGCCCTCTCTGCTATATTCTCGCATCTCTCTTTCAAAACCCCAATCGCGTTAAACCCTCGGACCCCAATCGCAAACCTAATCGCCAATCGCCAAATCTCTCTTTCTCTCTCTCTCTCTCTCTCTCTCTCTCTCTCTCTATTCTTCGGTTCATCTGAAACCCAAATCTCTACTCTCTGCTCTGCCCTCTCGCTCTCGTCGGTCTCTCTCTCTCTCTCTCTCTCTCTCTTGCTCTCTCTCAACCCTGTGCTCAAAAACCAAATTGCCTCTCTCTCTCTCTCCGTCTATAGAGATCCATGGCTTCTCTTTCTAAGCCGGCAAACCCTAATTTGATTTGTTCTTCTTCATCTGTTCGATTTAGATCTTCTGAGCATCGACCTTCAGTTCATTTTCTCAGCAATAAATCCCTCGTGAACAATGGTTTCGGATCATCTAAATTATCACTTCGAAGAAGTGATGGCGGGAGTGAACCATTGATTTGATTGAAAACAAACCACTTTCTCTGGCATTTATAGTTGCAGCTTGGATCGCTCTACCTACTGAGAAGATTTTCAATAGATATAGATGCTATGTTGAGCTTAGAAGAGGAATATGATGATGATGATGAAGAAGTCAGCACGACACGAACCCTTGGCAGCTTTGGAAGCTGTTGTTCCCCTGATTCCCGTTCCAGTTATGGTTCAAAACCCCAGAAGATAAAATTTTCTTCCGCACAGGAATCATCCTCTGGTTGCAACAACTTTAGAAGTAGTGGCTCCAGCAATGAACATAAACGACAGAGAATCAAGAAAATGGTGAAGGTACTGAGGGGCATTGTGCCTGGTGCCGACGAGATGAATATTGCTGCTTTTCTTGATGAGGCTGTTAAGTACCTCAAGTCATTGAAGGTTGAAGTCAAGAAGCATGGAATTGGGAATTTTAACGACTAAATCAGAGCCTCAACCATGGTTGAAGATGTACGTTACGCACTAAGGAATTCAGACAAGAACAAATTGCGTGCGTTACAGGTGGGGATGATTTTATACCTTCATAATATTTTATTTTGATATATAGATAGGAATGTTAAATTAATTAGGTCTATAGTATTATTAAATTGCTTATGCATGCCTATTGTACATGATTTTATATATACCATGTTGTGATTGATAGCCATAATGATATGTGTGTCAACACGACTTCTTGTTTTGATTAGATGATAATTGGATGCATGCAATTCATGTGATATTTGAGACTCATTTATAAATTATAATGCCTGATAATGAAACGTATGACTTGGAATATTGGCATAGTAAGGTTCATGTGTTAATACTATTATATTTGGCATTGTGACATGATACTATGTGTAGTGAAATTTGAATATGGCTTGTGAATACAATTAATAGCATACTTAGGTTGTATGTATGGTGTGACATCACTAAAGAACATAATTAAGATAAGAATCACACATATGGGGCAGTTATTCTAAGGAATATCGCCATTGTTTATTATGGGGCAGTTATTCTAAGGAATATCGCCAATGTTTATTATGGGGCAGTTATTCATGATGAATATCGCCAACGAGTTTCTAATTTTTGGGTAGTGCCACCCTGTGTATGATTTCCTAAAGGTACGCGATTCAGAAAGTGATAAAATTCTCAACTCAGACAATCTAATGTTGCAACGATTAATGTGTGAAACTTGTTTGTAATGTTATTGTGAATGTATCATAATAAAATGTTTTGAATTGTTTAGATGACCCACTGGGCTTTCAAGCTTACCCCTATTTTTCACATGCAGGTACTCAGAAAATAAAGTAGCAAGTTGTGACGTGGTTCAGTGATAGGGGTAGGATGATAATCTGGACAATATTTTAATTAGTGAATGAGTTAATTACTTGTTTAACTTTGTGAACTTTTATTTAATAAGGGTTGTATTGACATTAGAAATTTTGATAAAACCTTATTATGATTATTGAAGGGATCATGATTTACTTTGAATATATGTGCTTTGGACTTCAATTCATTAAATTCTATTTAATGAATATATTTAAACTATTGTATCCATAATGGATGGACAAGGGCAAGTACCCTCATAATTCACTATAGAAATTTTTATAGTGGAATTATGTGGTCCGTAGCATGAAGATGAAAGAGTATTCGTTTATCTTAACCAGTAAGTTGGTTGGAAGAATGTAAACTCATAGTTTTGCAAATTTTACTATCTATATAATGATTATGGGTTAAGATAGACAGATAGGATTAACATCTCGATTTTCACAGATTTTTCTCGATAAAATTAAAATATTCATTATTTTACAAAAAAAAATTAAGTTTTCAAAATCAGGGTGTTACACTGTCATTGAGGTATGAAAGAAGACAATCTGATGAATCAACCAAAACATTCATCAAGACGAATACCCAGATTGATACGAGCCAAGGTGATGTCAATTCCAACATAAATCAATATGATCAATGCGAAATCGTGGTAACGCATGAAAGAAAAAATAAGACAACAATATTTAACGTGGTTCGGCAAATTACCTACGTCCACGGGAGACAACAAACTTGTATTACTTCACTCTTAGGTGGATCTTACAGATTGGATCTCTTGAATTAGATCTCTCAGAATAGATCTCAGGAATGAATTTCAAGAATGAAGTTAGGCTCTATTTATACCAGTATTCAGGGGCATTATCGTAATTATAAATATATAATATAATATATTTAATAATTTAATATATCACCCTTTCGGCGCATTCGACTCCGTAAAAAAAACGGCGCCGAATGCCCAATTTTCAGCCGCCCACTTGTCTCAAATTTGTCGGCCACATGAGTGGTCCCCAACAAATCTCCACCTCCACCTCATGTGGAATAGGGCTTCACCATACCTGCAGCAATTTGTCAATTAAAGCTGCAGAGCAACAATCTTCACCGTGGCGAGCTTCCTTCAAAACTGTTGCTGCCTCCATTAGTGCCCTTAGGCTCTCCGAGCTTGTGAGATGTTGATCAAGTCCAAACAATGTTGGAACTTAATCCCTGTAACCACCTTTGTAAGCATATCTGCGGGGTTATCTGCAGTCTTGATCTTTTGCAGAAGAATACTCCCTTCTTCTACTATTTCTCGAACAAAATGAAAATAAACATCAATATGCTTTGTTCGACTGTGATGAACTTGGTTCTTTGACAAACAAATGGCACTCTGGCTGTCACAGAAAACTTCAACATTCTTCTGCACAATTCCCAAGTCTTTAGTCAATCCATGAAGCCAGATTGCTTCCTTGAAAGCTTCAGATATTGCCATGTACTCTGCCTCTATAGTAGACAAAGCAACTGTTGACTGTAGTGTTGATCTCCAACTCACTGGTCCTCCTGCCATAGTGAAAACATAACCAGTAGTAGATCTGCTCTTATCAAGATCTCCAGCGTAGTCCGAATCCACATATCCGACTAGATGCTTACAACTTTTCTTATCTCTCTCGAACTTTAAACCAATATCCACAGTACCATGAATATACCGTAGAATCCACTTCACTGCTTGCCAGTGGCCTTTACCGAGGTTGTGCATGTAACGACTTACCATACTTACAACATGTGAAATGTCAGGTCTGGTACACACCATAGAATACATCAAGGCACCAACTGCATTTGCATATGGAATATTCTTCATTTGCTTCTTCTGATCCTCTGAATTTGGTGACATTGATGAACTTAGCTTGAAATGTGGTGCCAATGGTGTGCACACAGGTTTTGTGTCATTTCCAATGCCAAAAGTTTGAAGAATTTTCTTCAAATACTGAGTCTGAGTTAAACAAATTGTGCTTTTGGCCTTGTCTCGAGTTATCTCCATCCCGAGAATTTTTCTGGCCTCTCCAAGATCCTTCATTTCAAACTCTGAGCTCAATTGAGCCTTCAGTTTGTTGATCTCCACCTTGCTTTTAGATGCGATTAACATATCATCTACATATAAAAGCAAGTAGATAAATATACCATCTTGAAGTTTGCGATAGTAGACACAATGATCACACTGACTCCGAGTATATTTTTTCCCTTAGATGAAGCTGTCAAATCGCTTGTACCACTGTCTCGGTGACTGCTTCAGGCCATACAATGACTTGCTCAACTTGCAAGCCCAATTCTCTCTTCCTGGTACTTGGAATCCATCTGGTTGAGACATATATATCTCCTATTCCAAATTACCATGCAGAAAAGCAGTTTTGACATCGAGTTGGGCTAACTCGAGATCAAACTGTGCAACCAAAGACAATAATATTCGAATTGACGAATGCTTAACAACAGGTGAGAATTCCTCATTGTAGTCAATTTCTTCCTTCTGAACGTAGCCTTTCGCTACCAATCTGGCTTTGTATCGAATACTATCTGTGCTGGGAGAGCCTTCCTTCTTAGCGAAAACCCATTTGCAGCCAATTGGTTTATTTCCTTTCGGAAGTGGAACCAACTTCCAAGTCTGATTCTGATGGAGTGATTTCATCTCATCATTCATTGCCAGTTTCCACTTATCACTTTCCATACTCTGACTAACATCTTTATAATTGTATGGAATATCATCTCCGGTGACTGGAAATGCATATGCAACCATGTCAGTGCACCGAGCAGGTTTGCGGATTTCTCTTCTTGGTTGACTGGTGGCAATTGATTATGATTGTTGACTGACGTCTGGTCCTGGAGCCTTCACCTCAACTGAGATTTCCTCGTCTTCTTCAGGATGGTTGGATATCTCTGCTGACTTGCCAGGAGTTACTAGAATATCTAACTCCACCTGCTGATGCAAATCTGGATCTCGATTTTCTTTATCAGAAACTGTATGCTTTAACATCACAGATTCGTCAAAAGTTACATCTCGACTTTGTACAATCCTCTTTGACTCAGGGTTCCATAGTTGGAAAGCCTTAACTCCTTCACTAAAGCCCATGAAAATCGCTTTCTTGGACATAGGATCCAGTTTGGATCCCTTCACATGGAAATATGCAGTGCATCCAAAAATGAGCAGAGAATTATAATCTGAAACGGGTTGTCCAGACCATACCTCATTGGGAGTTTTGTCATCTAGTGCTATTACCGGAAGTCTATTGATGATATAAGAGGCATATGACAAAGCTTCAGCCCAAAATGCTTTGCTCAGTCCAGAATGAGATAACATGCAGTGAACTTTATCTACCAAAGTACGATTCATGCGTTCAGCAACACCGTTTTGTTGTGGCGTGCCTGGTACTGTGAAATGTTTGACTATCCCTTCATTCTCACAAATTTTTGGAAATGGGTCTGACTTGTATTCTCCTCCATTATCAAATCTGAGCCTCTTTATCTTCCATATAAGAAAGATATCTAGCACTTCATCTATATGCTTCATGGTATAAACCCAAACATAGCGTGAGAAATCATCAATGAAAGTAACAAACCAATGTTTACCTCCCAATGAAGCATTTTGAGAGGGTCCCCAAACGTCGGTATGAACATAATCCAATGTACCTTTTGTACGGTGGATTGCAGTTCCAAACTTGACTCTCGTCTGCTTGCCTAAGATACAGTGCTCGCAGAAGTCAAGTTTCTCGGTCTTTGCACCTTTAAGAGAACCTTACTTTATCAAGGTTTGAAGAGCTTTCTCTCCAACATGTCCGAGCCGCATGTGCCAAAGTTGGGAAGTGTCCGATGAAACATCATTAGAACTGGTGCAAGCTGATACACTTCCGATTACTATGTGTCCGTCAAAGAAATAGAGATTTCCTTTCTGAGTACCCTTCATGGCCAAGAGTGCTCCACGTACAACCTTCAGAACTCCACCTTCAATGGTTACCTTGTAACCGCTGGAATCAAAGACTCCTAGTGATATCAGATTTTTCTTCAGATCTGGGACATATCTGACTTCCGTGAGCCGTCTTGTTGTACCGTCATGCATCTTTAGGTGTATAGTTCCAATACCCTTTGTTTGGCAAGTATTGTTGTTGCCCATGAGCACGACTCCTCCATCGAACTCATCCAGTTTTGAGAACCAACTTCGATTCGGACACATATGATAGGAACATCCAGAATCTAATATCCATATATCAGACTGATTGTCTATAGATGAAACTGAGAATGTAGAATCTTCTTCAGCCTTCTGTGCCACATTTGCATCTGTCTTGCCCTTAATTGGACAATCTTTCTTCCAATCCCCCTTTTGGTGGCACTAGGCACATTCATCCTTTGCAAGACGTTGACGTGATGAAGGTCCTTTTGACTTTGAGTGAGATAGGCCTCGCCCACTGGATCTATCAGATTTGTTGTTAGCCCTGCCTCTGGATACCGTCAAGGCTTCTGGTGATGCTTCCTTGTTATCGAGCTGGTCCTTCCTTCGATACTCGTTGTTCACCAAAGCATTTGAAACATCACTGAATTTAACATCATCTTTACCATATAGCAAAGTTGTTGTTAAATGTTAATAACTTTCAGGCAAAGAGTTTAACAACAATAGTGCCTTATCCTCATCAATAACTTCAACATCAAGATTCTGTAGATCAGCGAGAATCTTGTTGAAATTATCATGATGCTCAATCATGGGAGTACTTTTCTTGTACTGAAAATGAAAGAGCTTCTTCTTCAGGTAGAGTCGGTTTTCTATGCTTTTCGTCATGTACTTGTCCTCCAGTTTCTTCCACAGACTTGTTGCCATAGTCTCTTTCATGACAAAGTACTTCTGATCTTTTGCCAAACAGAGTTTGATTGTTCCACAAGCTTGACGACTTATGAAATTCCAATCATCATCGGACATATCCTTGGGCTTAGTTTCCAAGGCGATATGTGATCCTTCCCGGAATAATAGATCTTGAACTTCGCATTGACACATGCCAAAGTTGTTGGTGCCATTGAATTTCTCCACCTCGGACTTTGCGTTGGACATCGAACTTCTATGCCAAGGCCTGCTTGTGGTTGGGATTTCCTCCGCCATTAAGACCGAAGATATGTATGACGCCGAAAAAGTGCTTGAAAAATGATAAACTACTCCAACCAAGCTATATCAATAACTTAGGATCTGAATCTACAGAAACGGATTGCATGGTTGCATTCGGAACAGTCGAAAATGGTGGAAACGAGTCTGACTTTGCTGAAATCAGACGAAAAATGAGCCGGATATGGTTGGTCAACCGAAAATGGATTCGGTCAACTGTCGGGCGGAAGCGGGGACTGGACCGGATGAACAGTATCGGGCCGAATGGCAGAGTGTGGTGGGCTGGGCCGGATGAACAGTGTCTGGCCGACTAGCTAGATCGGTAGGAACAGTGTCGGCAGAAACGGATCCTTGGGTATGATCCGGGTCAGAACTTGGATCCCGATGGGATGAACAGTGCCGTGATGAACAGTGTCGGCAAAAGCTGTACAGGGATCAAACTTGATCGTTTCCTGGGAACTTGTTTCTTGTCCCTTTTTTTGCCGTTTATTGCGTTGGACTCCTGGAAACAAGAGCTACCTCCACGGGTGATCAGAAAACATTTTCGATCACTTTTACAGAATCTTGAAAATTTCGACGCAGTCTCGAAAAATTCGACAGAGGGTCCGTTTTTCTTCCAAAGCTTAACCTCGGCTCTGATACCAATTTGTTATGCGAAATCGTGGTAAAGCCTGAAAGAAAAAACAAGACAACAATATTTAACGTGGTTCGGCAAATTACCTACGTCCACGGGAGACAGTAAACTTGTATTACTTCACCCTTAGGTGGATCTTACAGATTGGATCTCTTGAATTAGATCTCTCGTAATAGATCTCAGGAATGAATTTCAAGAACGAAGTTAGGCTATATTTATAGGAGTATTCAGGGGTATTATTGTAATTATAAATATATAATATAATATATTTAATAATTTAATATATCACCCTTTCGGCGCATTACCGAATGCCCAACTTTCAGTCGCCCACTTGTCTCCAATTTGTCGGCCACATGAGTGGTCCCCAACAATCTTCACACCCAATACCTGAAAATAAGAGGTGAGAATACAACTTTCCTGCAAGTTCTATATGAATTTAAACAAAAGCCCCTCTCAACAAATCAACTAAAATGCTAAATGAAGCTATTAAACTACGAACAAGAATATCTGTTTTAAGACTCTAATCTCTCTCAATGGCATCATTTCCTGCCATGATTGGTGGGGAACCCGCACACTAAACAGGATGTCAACTAAATGTAACTCATAATATTAAATGGATTTAGTCATCTCATGTGAACTTTATCTATATGGGTATAGTCCCAAACATGTTATTAAACAATTGCAGAGTTAGGTGACCAGATGGACTTTTTTCCACTCCCTCATCATCCCACCCTCAATTTAAGCACCTTGTTCTACTTTTTTAATATAACATATGCATTTGAGAAAATAATAGGAAGCATTAATGGATAACTAGAGAAAGTATCGGTGTTTCAAAGTAGGGGCAGAAGGCCAAATTTGGAGAGCAAATGTCAACAGGACAAACTAAGTAGACGAGGGAGGCCTTTATTATATAGTACATAGATAACTAGAGAGTATGATCTGGGCATTTTTAAACATATTCTTAATAGCAATGCAAAGAAGAAAGAGGAGAAGAAAAAAAAAAAAGAAAACTAGCTAGAGTGCTAGGGTTTCATTGGATTTGCTAGAAAGAATAATACAATTACAATGAAGATAAATGACTTATATAGCCTAAAGGCATAATTACTAAAGTACTCTAATCTAATAACAACATACCAAAATAACTATATATAATATTACTCTAACATCCCCCCTTAAACTCAAGATACAGCTGCAAGAAGCATCGAGAGTTTGCCAACAAGAAATCTGAAGCACTGAATGGAGTATGACTTCGTAAAGAAGTCTGCAAGCTGCAAGGATGAGGATACAAAAGGCAAAGTGATGGTGCCATGGTGCAAGTGATGACGAGTAAAATAACAATCAATTTCAATATGCTTCGTTCGTTCATGAAAGACTGAGTTGTGAGCATTTTGTATAGCACTCTGATTGTCACAATACATAGGAGTGGGAGAAGTAATAGAAATACCCATATCAGCAAGTAATATGTGAAACCATGCAATCTCTGTAGTGGTAGATGTCATGGCACGATACTCAGCTTCAGTAAAAAACCTAGAAACAACATATTGTTTCTTGTTTTTCCAAGAAATAAGAGAATTTTCTAAGAAAATGATTAATCCTGTAGTCAACTTGCGATCTGTATGATCACTAGCCCAATCAACATCAGAGTATGCACGAAGCTCCAAAGATGAGGTGGATGGAAGTAGAAGACTCTGATATAAGGTGCCACAAAGATACCGAAGAATGCGAAGAACAACAACCTAGTGAATTGTAGTAGGGGAAGCAACAACCTGACTGACAAAATGAACAATATATGCAATATTTGGGCGAGTGATGGTGAGATAAACTAAGTTGCCAACAATAGTGTGATATAAGGAAGGATTTGACAAATGAGTTCCATCCTAGGGGATGTATCTAACATTTTGCTCATGAGGAGTATCGGTAGTCCAAGTATCAGTAAGACGAGCTCATTGAATGATGTCAGTAGTGTACTTGGACTGAGAAAGGAGATAACCCTTAGGAGAGGAGGCTACCTCAATGCCTAAGAAGTAGTGTAGAAAGCCCAAGTATTTCATCTCAAACTAATGGGCCAATGCTAACTTCAACTCTGCAATCCCATTTATATCATCACCAGTGATAATCATGTCATTGACATAAAATAGAAGAAGAATGCTTCTTGCAGATGTAGACCAAACAAACAAAGTTGAATCAGAATCACTAGACCTAAAATGAAGAGAGGCAATCACTGTGGAGAACTTCTCAAACCAAGCTCTAGGAGCTTGTTTGAGTCCATATAATGTTTCTTGAGCCTGCATACTTCCCTAGGGTTATGAGCAACACCTGGAGGAGGTTCCATATAGACTTCTTTTTTAAGGTCCCCATTCAAAAAAGCATTCCTTACATCCATTTGAGAAATAGGCCACTGACGAACAGAAGCTACTACAATAAGAGTGCGAACCTTAGTCATCTTTGCAACTGGGGCAAAAGTCTCCTCGTAATCCATACCATATTGTTGAGTAAACCCTTTTGCAACTAGTCTTGCCTTGTATTTATCAACTAAGCCATCAAACTTGGTTTTGATCTTGTAAATCTAACGAGAACCAACAACAGTTTCACCAGGAGGGAAAGGAACCAAATCCCAAGTTGTTGTCTTATGTAAAGTAGAAAGTTCCTCAGTCATAGCCTGCTGCCATAAAGGGTCAAGAATTTCCTCATTATAGGAGAGAGGCTTAGAAAGATTATGAATAGATATATGTTAAGAAGGAAGAAAATGAATGTGAATGACATGAATAGGAAAAATCCGGCAATTGGGTAGACTTACGAATACGTTGTGGATAACGAGAGGGAAAAGGATCCACAATCTCAAGAGGTGCTTGGGTTATCGTATGAAGGGAGGAGACACCCTTATCAGCTGAGGGTTGAGCATTTGAAGCATTTTTGAGTGGTACATCAGAACCTGCAAAACTCATTCCTTTATCCCTACGAGAGAAATGGTAAGGAAAAGGACGAACAAGCAAATGTGAGTGAGTGACAGGATTATCTACAGAGGAAGACATGTGAGAATGCAAACTATTATTATCATCTGAAAAATTATCATCTGAAAATGGATTTATGAAAATAAGATCAGACTTAGTGACATTGTGAGAGATGGCAGGAATAGAAAAAAAAAGAATATGTTCAAGGAATAAAGCATGACGAGAAACATACAATTTTTGTACAACAGGAACAAAACAACGATATCCTTTTTTCCCCTCACCATAACCAAGGAAAACACAAAGAACTGAGCGTGAAGATAACTCATTGCGCTTAACATGAGATCGAAGAACAAAACAAGTACATCCAAAGACTCGCAAAGAAGAATAGTTTAGAGGATGACCATATAACTTCTCAAATGGAGAGAGACCTGAAGTGTGGGATGTTGGGATTTTATTAATCAGGTGAATCGTAGTGAGAACTGCCTTTCCCCACAATTCACTTGGAACATAAGCTGATAAAAGGAGAAAACGGGCAGTCTTAACAATGTGTCTGTGCTTTCTTTCAGCAACACCATTATGTTGTGGGGTGTCAGTACAAGAATACTGATGTATAGTACCATCAGAAGCAAGCAATTCAAAAAACTTATCAGAAGTGTACTCCCCAACTAAATCACACTGAAAACATTTAATAGTAGCAGAATGTTGTGTTTTGACAAGAGCAAGAATTGCAGGATAAATGTCAAAGAAATCAAAATGACGTTTCATGAGATAAACCCAACAAAAACGAGTATGGTCGTCAATAAATTAAAGAAACATACTATCTCGACCCCCCTTTTGTGGCAACAGGAGCAAGTCCTCATACATCAGAATGAATCAGATCAAAAGGTGCAAGGGAAATAAAAGTACTTCGATTAAATGGTAAGGCTAAAAACTTGGCTAATTTACAACCGTTATAATCAGAAATTTCATGAGAATGCAAATTTCCTAATGATCCCTTTGAGGTTAAAAATCTTAAATGAGAAGCAGAAACATGTCCTAATCTAAAATGCCACAAATAAAAGTCAGAAGAGGTAGGGCTCAAACGAAAAGATGATAAATCAATGTTGGAAGTTGCTACATCTGAAATCTCAGTTGCTCCAAATTAAATATATAATCCCCCCTCTCTACGACCTTTCTGAATTAGCTCCTGGGAATGAGGATCCTACACATAACAAGCGGTAGGAGAAAAATGAATAGAGTAACTAGCATCACATAATTGGCTAATGGAAATTAAGTTCAACTTGAGTTTCAGAATACAATAAACATCAAAAAGAGACAAATGAGATGTAAGAACACGACCAACACCTGCTAATGTGTCACGACCCACTCTACGTAACGTCATGACCGGCACGGGAACCTTCGAGTATACCCTCCGTCGGTACACCCGACGTCTTGTCAGCTCTCGAATACATATACGAATCCCCAAAAAGAAATAAAAGTACATCCTTAACAACCAACTAACATGATCATAATGAAATAAAATATTACTTCTCCAAATTTTTACAAATATAAAATTCCAGAGTCTTCAAAATGATACAAAACCCAACACATCCCAACTATGTGTTAAATATACAATTACTAGGAGTTATCATGTACATAATTATCAAAACACAAAACTAAATGTACAACACCTATATGAAACAAAAACAAAGGACGCTTCGCAGTCAAACCTTCCCTTTTCCTTTTCTATCAGATCCTGAAAGAAGATGGTGAGGTGTGAGCTACAGCCAGCTCAGTGAATGTTATTTACAAGTGGCAAATACGTGCATTTATAAAACATGGTAAGATCATAAAACAGTTGAAATATCATGATGGTGAAATCGATTACATACATTCTAACATAATGGATCAAGTCATACATAAGACGATGCATAACATTTGTAGTCATGCTCATGCAATCCTAACACCTCCTGAGTACGGGGGTACAAGGCTGGTGTGCTACACACAGTACCTGAACACTCACACAATACTCATATCCTAATAGGATTTCTGGGGTTGTGCAGCACGTAAGATTAGCCTAAACTAACATACCCATACACAAGCCATCAAACCCTCTGCCAGGTACACAATTGGGATCGCTGCTAGACTTACGAGAATTCCCAAAAAGAGAAAATTCCAACTAGGGGCCTCAACCCAAATTTTCATCCCAATGAATTATGCTCAAATAAATTTCATAGAATATTAAAACATGCATACCATCATACATAAGAATTTAAAACATTTCTATACTACAATGCCACATAAAAATATTCCAAAAGTAAAAGAACACTCACTCTTGATTGGCTAAGTCTAGCCAATCCAATCGCCAAAACTCTCCAATTGACTAAACGAGTTCAAGATCAATCACAAGACCTGTAAATAACATGGTTCACACAACTGAAAATCAGTCATAAAGTGTGTCAAAACCCCATGTTCAAACCAAATCTAAAGTCAATTAGATTCTAAATTGATTACCCCCCCTTGAGCCAATTTCCATATTGCCCAACTTGATCATTTAGACTCAATTAAACTAAGATTGACCTAAATTGAATGCAACCACTAATATACATGAAATTAAATTATAATTAGGGTCAATTAGACTATACATCAAGTCAGTTTCATCAATTGACTAAGTCTTGGTCAAAACCCCCAATTATGCTAATATAAAACATAAGGTCAAAATGAACTAAGTCATATCAATTTAACATAGGTTCTAACATTTTAAACCAATGATTCTACTCAATTTGGGTCCAATTAAATAATCCCTAAGTCAATTTCATAAATTGACTTGCTTTGGGTGAAAAGTCCCAATTTGGGCAAAATCCCCATATTACATGCAAAATTGTCAAAGTACATGAAAAATGCCAAATACTTAGCCTAGATCAAAATTAGTCAACCTTAGGGTGTCCATTATGAGAACCCACTGAATTCAATCATCAAACAACCCTAATCATGTCCAATTAGACCTACATTGCATAATTTTCCAGATTATATATCAAGAGCATCAAAAGTCCCAAATTTGGAAATTTTCATACATAGGCCATATTGTCAATTTTACACTAGGCCACCATACATAGCCACAAAATTTACTGATCAAACAACATGGTTTCATTCACAATGCCACCTAGAACAACATAGTTGACATGCATAACTTTTGGAAAAGCCTAAGGCCATGAACCAAACAATGACCATTTACACTAAACCATATGAATTCACCATTAAAATCTCAAGCTAAATACATGAACTAGTCCCGAATACTGATCAGTCCATCATAGATGGCATGCAAAGCTTAAGTCAAAGTCTAGGTTAATGAACCAAGACTAGGTCATTTGTACTAAACCCTACCAATTTCTTGTTAGAAATTGGGGTTTTTGTCTTTAGAGGGTTCCCATCACACTCTAAACACACATATCAAAGATGCAAAGCATTTGGACAACATTTGATTTCCACTACCCCTTCAAATATGGGTTTCATACAATGCATGCATCAAAACAACACTAGTATGCATGAACCAAAGAGATTGAGGAAGAACAATGAGGAAAAACAT
This sequence comes from Paratinospora sagittata, assembly GCA_035771175.1. Lineage (NCBI taxonomy): Eukaryota > Viridiplantae > Streptophyta > Magnoliopsida > Ranunculales > Menispermaceae > Paratinospora > Paratinospora sagittata. The sequence goes on along the minus strand of JAYMFD010000012.1, from coordinate 7,325,861 downwards.
GCAAACCTTAGGGATTTTGAGCAAAATCCACCAACCCTAGGTTTCCTCTCATTTTCTCCTCTCCAGCTCCTTTCTCTCTTTTCTGGCTGAGAAATGAGCAAATGAGCCTCAAATTACGTTTTGGTTGCTTAAATAGACAAGCTTGGGCCCACAACTAAAAGTTGCCAAAAACTATCAAAAAAATCAGTTTTCCTGTTGCAATACTTGCGTGCAGATAGTCAATATCTTGCAAACTACCCACCAATTTAACATCTTAACTGTCCAAACGTTGCATGATTCAGTTACCAACATTCTGGTAAACTTTCAACTCAATCCAACGGTGGGATTTCGAGATCTAACTGTTTGATCAAAACTGCGTAAGAAAATCCAAAAATCCGTGAAACAGTGTTTGGAGTCTTATAACTCATAGTAGGTAACTTCGATCAAGATCTTCACTTTCATAATGAAGATCTATCATATAAGAATGAGCTGAAAAACCTTCAGCTCAATCGGACCACGGATCTAGGAGATCAAACCATTGATGTAATTTGTGACAGAAATTTCTTCCTCCATGGAACGAGCTCCACTGGATCCAAAACACCGTTTTCAACATGTTTTGGCGTTGAACGGGTCTCCGATGGTTCCGAAACTTCTTGCACACTTTTTATGACCTAAAATCATGCAAAGACACTCGAACTTACATGCTTCGAGCATCAAAATACATATACACATACGTATACAAATACGCATACGGGTACTCTGCGGGTACACTATGGGTTAAAATGACGTCACCTAAAGGCACGGGTGCTACATAATGGCATGGGAGTGTCATCAGCTGTCATAATAGATGATGTGGATGGACACAAAGAGACAAAAAATGATGGATCACATGACAGAGTTAAAGACCCGTGTGGACTGAGATATACCTTGGGGGTTTGAAGACAAACCTACAAAAGAAGAGATAGACACGGCATGTGGTTGTATAACATGGAATTGCCTATCACTTATATCCAATACGCTTGCAGTATTGCTCGTGTCACACCCCAGTACACAGCACACTGCAGTGTCTAGTACCCCCGGGATGTGATGGGTACCTCATACAGAGCGTACCCCAGCCGTTATATACCACATAATATTGTCACATCCCAGTACACAGCCCACCGCAGTGTCTAGTACCCCCAGGATCATTTGGCCACACTATTCATTCATTTATATGAATAGTGCAGGGCCTCCCCCAGATTCGAACTCACAACCTCCTTATAAGGTTTGATTTCGCAATCTGAGTAGCCACATGAATAGTGTGGCCAAATGATCCTGGGGGTACTAGACACTGCGGTGGGCTGTGTACTGGGATGTGACAATATTATGTGGTATATAACGGTTGGGGTACGCTCTGTATGAGGTACCCATCACATCCCGGGGGTACTAGACACTGCAATGTACTGTGTACTGGGGTGTGACAGCTCGCCATAATAGTCGCCACAAAAACAAATCACCAAACTTATCCAAGTTCCAAAATAAACTTAGATCAACAAATTCAAAATCGAGGTAATTAACCAATGTCCAAATTTACCAAATCAAGGAGAATTACTCAAACAGCTCTAAGGAATGATCTTAAAAAATAATATGCTGCACCTGTTTCCTTTTCACCTTGATTCATGACCAACATGACATTGCTTAAGGTCCCACAGCCATGCCATGTCAATCTCTTAATTTAACTCACCTAACATCAGCCCCAAAATGTTGCAGACCAAAATTAACATTACCAAACCACCCAAATCAGTAACAAAGTCAAGCTTTTAGCAGCACCAAAATCAACATCCAAAATGGTGCAAAATAAATCCAAAATCAATCCAAAAATAATGCCAATTAGCTCCAAAAGATGTACCCATTCCACCTGTCTTGCCCATGATGAATAGTGCTAATGAACAGTGATGATGAACAGTGACACGAACAATACTCGTTAAAAAAAAATCTACAAACAATGTAACTCTATTATGTCAACAATCAAAGGTCTCATGTCGATTATTGCTCTGATACCATAATAACAGTGCAAAGAAGAAAGAGAAGAGAAGAGAAGAGAAGAAAGGAAAACTAGCTAGAGTGCTAGGATTTCATTAGATTTACTAGAAAGAATAATAATTACAATGAAGATAAATGACTTATATAGCCTATAGGCATAATTACTAAAGTACCCTAATTTAATAACAACATACCAAAGTACCTATATATAAACCTGTCTAACAATTCAAAAAGTGATAGTTTTCTTTTGTTTTTTTGTTTTTCTGTTGTTTTTTTTTGTAATTGGCAAATTTCAAGGTAAAGATTAAATAGATGCAGAAACACACACAAACAGGTAAAAATAAATTGTTGGAGAAAGTATTGATCTACATGATGCAAGATCAATTTTTCAGAATGAAGAATCAGACAGGAATGATACTATAATTTTATAGAGGGATGCATAAGCAAGATCAATTTCACATGGTGATCAAAATTTCTAGTTACAACCTAATTTTACTAGGATAAATCCTGCATATGTTGATATGAGTTTTTTGCATCCAAATATTACAGATATCCAAGGTCTTTTTTTAGCTAGGTTGAATCATTCACTGATTTTTTTAGCCAAAAGAATGATGACAAATAATTATTGACTGCATTCAAGAAATGAGAATTTTTTTAAAAAAGGTGTAAATTTGATTAAGCTTGTGGATTATTTGAGGAGGTTTTTCTTATTTTAAGAGGCTCTAAAATCTTGTCTCTTGTTTATGAATTCTAATTTTCTATAACAATCGCTTTGGTTATAAAAGTATTGTTACAAAATATCAAATAGAAACTTGATATTTCAATATTTTACAATGTACTTGTTAGGATTGAAAATCAGCAGTGAAAGAGAAAATTAAAAAACAAAAAAGTGAAATCAGAAAAACTGAGGTCATCTTACATGAGAAGAAGATAGATTTCTAGGATGGTAGAAGGTAGCAGGCTAGCCTTATGAAGGAATTCTTGTAAGTGATTAAGTGGAATTAATTTTCTTAGAAGCAGAAGAGCCACTGCCAAGTTGCTAAAAAACATATGAACCCTCAGGCAATGATTAAATGAGACCAAGGGTGACATAAGACTAAAACAATATTTTTAGCATATATAAGAGATTTATGTTACCTAGACTCGGGTATGGGTGTTGGACACAGTTCATATCTAGAGGTCCGACTTGTTCATTTTCAAATTCTAAGATACAGGGACTCGGTTATGTTGTTCTTTTCTTTTCTTTTTCTTCTTTTTACTCATTCATTGTTCGTTTTGTTCTCTCACTTAAGTAAATTTCACCTATTAGTCATTATCTTTTTCCCATTGGAGAAACTACATAATAGTATTCTAGCGAGGGGTAAGGAAACCTATAAACAATGAAATTTGTATTGTGTAACCAAACCTATTACTCTTGTTCGGTCTTGTCCAACCGAAATCATCGTCAGGGTCGGTCCTGACTATTTGGGGGCCCTGGACGAGTACATAAAACGAGGCCTTTTTTTATTCTAAACGGGGTTTTTTGTATAATAATAAACAAATATCTTTTTTTATAAATTCCATGAATATATTAAAATTCACAAAACCAATACAATAAAAAAATCACAAAATCAATTCAATAAAATTACAAAATTAATACAATAAAACTTCAAAATCAACACAAATAGAAAATTATTTCAAATTTCACACAAATATCAAATTTAAGAAAACATCGATCTACTATTCTGACAACCTCAACCTTGTACTTGTACATGAAATTGTTGTATTTGATCCAAATATAAAAAAAAAAATTACATAAAATTATCAAACAAAAAACATTATTGAATTGTAAAAGTAATATTTTTTTTTTACAAAGGGGGAGGAGGGTGTGGTTGGCGAATTGAGATAGTGGCTGACAGATAGGGTAAAACCATGTGATTGAATCATAGTATAGAAGTACTTAAGAAAAATAAAAAAATAAAAAATAATAAAAACAAGTGGTTTTAATAACCTAGGTTTGCACACACACACACACACACACACACACAAAATTTGAACTTCGAGCACCCGCCTGAACATTCGGGCACCCTTTTGGCTATAGGGGGTGCGGTTGGCGAATTGAGATAGTGGCTGACAGATAGGGTAAAACCATGTGATTGAATCATAGTATAGAAGTACTTAAGAAAAATAATAAAATAATAAAATAATAAAACAAGTGGTTTTAATAGCCTAGGTTTGCACACACACACACACACACACACACAAATTGAACTTCGGGCACCCGCCTGAACGTTCGGGCACCCTTTTGGCAATAAAAAGCCTCCCCTTCCTTTGTTATTTTCACACCAAATCCAATTCTTCTCTCTATCTCTCTCTCTCTCCTTGAGTTTTTCTCCTCTCTTTTTTGAGACTCTCTTTGTGGTTCTGCTCGGGAGAAGGCATCAGTTCCAGAAGGAGATTTTATCTGAAGGTGGGAAACGAAACATAGTGTTGGTACACCCAAGAGGGGGGTGAATTGGGTGTCATGGCCGTTTTTAATCTTTTCTAATTTCTTATGAGATTCCTTGACTCAATTGGGTTCAATGCATAAATAAATCTAATGAGCATAAAGCAAAATGAGAAAAAGTAAAGTACACAAGCATTTATAGTGGTTCGGCTACGCCTACATCCACTACCTAATCTTTCAATTAGGATTTGAAACTTCACTAACTGATCTTTTTACAGGTGAAGATCAAACCGGTACACTTTCTCAGCTTACGGGTGTGAGAACTACCGTTTCTCCTCTTACGGGTGTGAGAGGACCGTTTATCCTTTTTCCTGGCTAAGGAAGAACCCATGTTCCTTTTGCGGGCTAAGGAAGAACCCACACATCCTTTTCAAGAGAAAGGATGAAACTAGTCTTGATTCAACATTGAAATCATAAGTGATATAAAATCTTTTTACTTGGTTTCTTTCAAACCATGAAACAGTCCAAAAGACTGAAAACAATCAATCTAATATTTGTTCTAAGTGATTAGAACAATTACAATGAAGCTCATAAATTCAAATACCAAATACAAGATATGAAAATTTAAGCTCAAGGTGAAGAGAGACCTTACAATGATTTATACCTTTCTTGCAACCATATTTGCTCAAGAGAATGATTTTGAAGATGCTTTGAATGATGCACAATGAAAAAGCTTGAAATCCAATCTTCAAATCAACGTCTCTAAGTTCTAGGGTTTTTGAAGTGGGAAAATGATTTGATCTTGAAAAATACTCCCTAGATTCACATGGTTGTCTCTCTTGTGTTTAAAACAGCCTAACTACTTGTATTTATATATTAGAAACAAGTTATAGCCGTTATACACAAGAATATAGCCGTTGGGGGTGAAAAATCTGATTTTGGATCGTTGAAAACGTGGTTCGTGAATCAGAGAATATCTCTTACAAATACATAAAATTTATTTTGTACGAAAAGTTGTTCAGAAAAGGTGGCAAAAAATACATACATGTCAGAAGAGTAAAAATATCATTTCTGTCGTTTTGTTCCTTTATGGGCGCTCATAGAATATCAGCGTCCTACTGAACAATGAAGTGAAGGCGCTACTAAGTAGTAAACGTTCTGACTTGCTTTGACAATTAAACGACTTAAAGCATGAGGGCGCTACTTCACAGTAAGCATCCTGCTTTGTTTTAAAACGCAAAACATATGAGGGCGCTACTCAAGAGTAAACGTCCTGAACTATTAATAGCAGTTTTAAAACAATGTTTAAGCGCGCTGACGGACAGTGAGCGTCCTGAAAGTTACTTAAGTTGATTCTAAAGATGAGGGCGCTTCTACACAAACAACATCCTGATAATTCATTCAACTTATAACTTATCAGCGTCCTTAAAGATAAAAATCACTTAAAGATAAAAGAAAATCTTTCAGGGAGTTGAAGCTAAATCAGCGTCCTAACACTCTCAAAGGTTGATAAGAGAAAGGTCACTACTAACAAGTAAGCGTCATTATTAATCAAATCAATTCAACCTTGAGCGTCTTAACATTTTATCAGCATCCTGACTCATCAAGTCCAGAAGAGCGTTGCTAAAACATTAGCGTCCTGAAAGACTTTATAAAAGCGATTTTTGATTTCTCGATTAAAGCTCGACAAAACATAATGTTTCTTTTAATCAAATCAAATACTTTAGAAATCAACAATCAAACAAGATTTTGATAAAAATCAAAATAATTTTGATTATTTTGAAAAACTTTGTATAAATATCATTTTAATCAAAACTAATGCAAATATGATTCAAAATAGTTTAAAAACATAGATCAAACATTTTGAATACTTGAAAATTAATTTTATAGAATACTTAGTGAATGAATGAGTTTTATCCTAATTCTAGACATGTAAAGACTCTTAACCTTTTTGTCTTCATTCCTTCAAGTTGTCCAAGCTTTAAGTATGGTTGATCATTTGCTTGAGAGACTTTTTGAACTTGAAGACTTAGATCTTGTACTGGCTCTTTTCCATCTTTAGGTGCTGAAATATATTAGGTAGAAACATTAGCACCATTTGTTATATTGTTTGTAAACATCAAGACATTTAGGAGAAAAACTAAGTGCAAAACCACTTAGATCAACAATCTCCCCCTTTTTTATGATGACAAACAATATAAACTTGATAAACATAATAACTCTATCGTGCAAGATAGTATGATCATAAATATGAAGTATTTAGAACACACATACTATCAACCAATGGTATTTATCAAGATTCAACTATTTTTCTTTCTCCTATGTCAAAACATTATCAAAAAGGTGGGAAGAATTTTCTAGATTCCTGTGAAGGTAATCCTAAAGCATAGCATCAAAACACCGAAGCTCCCCCTTTCAAAAAGTTATGGAGCCTCCCCCTAAATCTATGCACTCAAACTCAAGAGGATTCATGACAACGAGTCACGATTAAGCACATATGAATGCGTAAGGATGCCATACCATAAGATGCACACATGAGATTCGAGATGTAATGTTCAAGGACATGGAGAAATACAACATAATAAGATAAAAATATAAAAAGTTTTAGCTCAACATTCATAGGCTACCTAGATGATATTTTGGAATATTGCATAGCATAGCCAAGAACAAAGTCATGTAGATGCACAAAAGAATTTAAATTTATAAAAGGCATCTAGCCATGAAAGATGAGAAATAATTGCCAAAAGATGAATTCATAAAGAATTTTAGGCATAAGCAATCATTCTCATAGTATTCAGCATAAATATTAATTTGATAATCAATCCAAACCTAATACAAAGTATGCTCTATTATGTGTGAAAAATTAAGCACAAGCATAAATTAAGTTCCATAGCATAGGTAAAATGATTTGTGATTAAGCAAGGCCTAGCTATCGTGATTCTAATAAGATGCAAAATATATTTTTGAAGTACATGACATCCATTAGATATCAAAATCACAAGCAATTGATGCACACAAGGTTTAACGTTTAAACACAACATCAAGGTCATGTGAAAATGGAAAATCATGAGTCTTTCCAAAGTGTAGGCATATGTAGATATATCATATGAAAACAAAGCCTAAAGATGAGTATATGCTAAATTTCATAGAGATCATTTAAACAATAGCATACATTCATTTTCATATACTAGGCAAATAATTTCAATTGAAGCATAGCCTAGATTGTTTGATTCTAATGAAAAGCAACTTTGAAGAGTATGCACTCATTAGAAATCAAATATTCAAGAATTTGATGGTTATATGATTTAAGATGAAGAGAATGCATCAAAGTCAAGTATTCATGAAAAGATATCAAAGGCTTATATATATGAGTATAGGCAATTTTCTTGTCAAGATATATAGGTACATGATATGTAATTGTGTACATGGCCTATTGTTTCGCATATACGTGAGTCACTCATAGATATAATTCTATAAGTTTAAAACAAACATCATCATGATATAAACTAGCATAGGAAAGATATGGAAGGTGAGTACTCTAAGACCTAGCTATATGACTTTCATTGATACCAATAGTGTGATGTAAACATCTATATAACATTGTTTAATCCATATCATCACATCAATTGAGTATAAAGATATCATACAAGCATTCATATTGTAAGCATTTAATATTGATAAGCATGAATGATATCCAAGATTAAGCATAACACACTTACCGTGCTTTTAAAAAAATGAAACACATGACAAAAGGATTGAATAACTTAGATGCAAATTGTGAATAAAACAGTCAATCAAGTCCTTATCATTCCTTCTAGTTGACTAGACTTATTTGTTTGATATACATTTGGGTTCACGGTCAACTATGTCTCTTAATTTGAATTTGTCATGAAAGATTCAAAGTGTGTAATAGCTTTAGACTAATTCAACTTTAGTTTATGGAAATGACTAAGATTTCATAAGATAGAAATTTTAAGTCAAGATAGTCCTTCCATATAATTTTCCTTCAAATAGGAATGAATGCACATGGATAGTGAAAACAAATATCAATTGCACTCATTCATCCTAGAAGGATAATTGTCATGACCATATAAGTTTCTATGATTGTTTAAGATCATAAAAGAGGCACATCAATCATAAAACAAAACTTATAATGAAACATGGCATTTTATATGCAAGCTCAAGATATTCTTAGAATAAAATTTTTGTACTAGAGCATGCAAACAAGCATAATCATGACAATGAAATAGAAATGACAAGAGCAAGTCATGATTTGTTAAAATGCATTTTTAACATGTTTCCTTCTAATAATAAGCATTCATTCAAGCATAGAAGGCAACAAAGCATTCATGGTCTTATAAACACGATGATACAATTTAAATAAGTAAGTCACACATCATATACTTTTTCAAGTATATGACTAAACTCTATTTTGGAAAGAGTGATGATCATTTTATTCATTTATTTTCAATTCATTTCTAAAGGAATGAATACAAGTAGATGAAAACGTTAACATATGGTATTCATTCAAGAGATAAAGTTGTTGATTATTTGAATTTGAATTTCAAAAAGAACGTTAGCTCACAATAGCAAGAATCTTTTCACGAAGATGGCAAAAACAATCTTTGTGAACATTCTGATTCTTTTCAGGTTGCATGAAAAAGAAAAGTTCCAAAGGACGTGATTCATGCATTAGAAGAAATCTCTGACAAGTCTGAAAAGAGTTCTGTGCATAAAAAGTTTTGAAAAGATAAATTGAAAAAGTGCACAGACGCAACTTTATGAAAGTGTTGGGTTAGCGTCCTGATTTTTCAATCAACGTCCTTACGCATAGAACCAACTTTGTCGTTTTGTTCCTTGAGGGCGCTTATAGACTATAAGCATTATGCTGAACTGTGAAGTGAGGGCGTTTAAAATCGAATAAAGTTGTGAGGGCGTTATTTAAAAATAACCGTCCTAACTTGTTTTTGAAACACTTAAATCACAATGGCGCTACTAATGGCGTAAGCATCCCAACATTCAAAGCATGAAAACATAAGGGCGCTACTAGACCATCAGCGTCCTAATGTTTAAAAACGATCAGCAAGCTGATGTTTAATTAGGGTCATGATGCTTGAAATACTTACGATAAATCAGCATGCTGATATTTAATCAACATTCTGATAAGTTCATTTAGTTGAATCAATGAGGGCACTACCCAAGATGAAAACGTCCTGATGGATAAGAGCATTTTCAACCTTGAACATTATCAGCTTCTAATGCATCATCAGCATCCTGATAAAGTTCAGGAGGGTGCTGCTGAGACATTCAGCGCCCTGATTAATGCATCAGCGTCCTGATGGACACTTAAAATAATTTTAATATTTTTTCATCATTTTAAAGCTCGATAAAAACAGGATTAAACACTCAATATTTTGAATCAAATCAATCGTTGAAAATTCATTAAGTGATCGATAAAATCGACCAAAAATACCTTAAAATCGAATCGATTAAACCATGCAATTATGCATATATTATAAATCTTGCTAAGAGTTATTTGAGCGAAAGTTTTACATTCTAATAGCTCAAAACTCGAAGCCTTGATCTTGATTAATCAATCGTCTTATAAGCTCAATTCTTTGATCTTGAGTTTGATATTTCTGAAACACTTAACAAGATCATTAAATACTCAATTGAGTAGTTTGGAATCATCGAAACATTCACATTATGGAGTTTCTTGACATAACAGAATATATTAACAATATTATATTACAATATAAAAATCTTTACTAATAGTTGTTTTTTGATATGTGGCAGTTATTGAAGGTTTTTGATATGTGGCAGTTATTGAAGGTTTTTGATATGTGGCAGTTATTGAAGGTTCACTATTCTCATGTAATGAATTTATATTGTTGATGTGTGATACTTATTTTCTTTCTATTTCAGTATTCATCTACAATTATTTTAAACAATAAATTAATTAATTAATTAATTAAATAACTATATTTTTTTTTCTTTTTTTCTCATAAACAAATCCGAGATTGTTACTAACAGCTTTTTGTCACCACACTCACACACACATATATAAAATTAAGCTTGAATAAATTAACAACAATAATTTAAATTACACCCAAGCATTTAAAATAAGTATTTTAAAATTAATTTAGTTTTTTTACAAATTACCCGCACATTGCACGGGGTTACAAACTTGTTAATTTATAATAGTATATCCGCATGTGCACTTCACATGATTTATTTATGTATTTATTAAAGTTCTAAGTTTTTCATTGAAAAAATAAATTTTAAGTAATATAACTATTATTATTATTCTTACTATTTCTTATAAAGATATTAATGTTGTTTATGAATGGAAAAATGAGAATGTGTATCTATAATAAAAATACTTGGTAATTGATGACTAAGGATTTTTTTACTCCTCAAATAGTTTATCTTAAGTTCTTTATTTAAAAAATATTTTTTATCAATACGAGAAAAATAAAAATTGTGTATTTTAATTACATTTTACTTTGCACAAATATATCTTGCATTTTATGTTTTTTTTTTAAATTTTGATATTTCTTATTCTGCTTTTTTTTTTTCAAATTTCTCCCACGCGCACACACTAACTCACAACTTTTTTTTTTCTTTTGTCAAATTATTCTACTTTTCTTACTTACAACTTTTTAACCTTACCTGCCCTCATTTCTATTTTTATACAATTTTGTCCATTTTAATTATATCAAAAGGACAAAAATATATATTTTCTTTTTTCCATATAAAACAACCTCGTGTGAACTCACTTGTGAAAACCCTAATATTAAAAAAAAATAAAAATTAAGAGTTAGGACTAAAAAGAGGTAAAATATAGAAATCATAATTAAAGTAAACCTAAAAATTAGAAATGGGGAAGATTTTTTTTTTTTTTTTTTTTAAGAAGAAACAACTCAAAGCCTCCTTAATTTATTGGGGACCTGACCCACCGTAATCCGTGAGATGTCTGAATACATAATTAAAGTAAACTTACTCCCTCACCACAATCCGACTAGTCTTCACACCAATCTGGTGTCAGTAAAAAATTTAATGGTGTAAAAGCTAAAATGTGAAAGAAGCTGGAGATTAGTCTTCTTCTTTTTTCTTTTTTTTTTTTTATGAAGAGATTAGTCAAATTACTACAATAAACACATGAAACTAACTTTTAAAATAAAATATAACTCTAAACCAGAGTTGAAGGTAAACATAAAACTAAGGGCCAATCGGTGTTGAGCACACCTGGCTTGGCATTCGTGGCCCCCTCGCTTGAGGTGGGTTCGATTCCTCTCCCCTAAATAAATGGGAGTTAATTAGGTGGCTCATCCTGATTTACCTTCTTCTAAGTCTTATTCCCTTTGGGTCAAAGGGAATTTAGGACCCCTATTAAGGCTGAAAGCAAAAAACTGAACTATAATTAAATAAATATGAGGAAGTCGAAGATTAATTAAATTGCTTAACTAATTTTTAAAATTAACTATAACGTGCTGTATGCTTCAAAGAGATTAATTATGAAACTTTGTCAAAATGACCGACAGTGACCTCTCTAAATATTTGTATTATTATTATAAGTAGTATAAATATCAAACAATTTGGGAAGACAACATCATTGTTAACCAGCCTAGTCGCCATGGTTGAAAGAGTCCAACATTCAAATAAAGAAACGTCTAACAAGGGTACAGAAACTCTTACTATGGAATTAAAATGTGGAACAGTGACAGGAGTGAAACAAGATTTCAAAGATCCATTGCTCCTTGACCTTATAGACTTCTCATGGGAGACTCCACACCACACAAACACACACACAACCACAAAAGAAGTTGGACAGTAATTCTCAAGTGCAGAAAAAAATGAATAAACTGGGTCTTTCCATCAAGGTGTGAACCCACTCACATGTTTGTAGAAAATTCTATTTTCTATCAATGAAGTCTAAATAGTCATTTCTTACTTTTCTTCTTCAGATCTGCAAGAAAAATTTAGTACAATGGACCCTTCTATGGTTTACTTCCTCCAAAGACTTTCAAAAAACAGTGTTATAACTCGAGCTATTTTCTTTCCTTCTTGACCCTTCCAACATAGGTTTGTATTATTAATACCCAAAAAACCCAACTACTTCACTTCAGAAACATGAAAAATTGAAACCATCTTTGTTCTCTCAACATGGCTAGTACCAATATGATCTTTCTATTGCTTCTTTCTTCTGCATTTTCTCTAGCACTAAATGCCCAAAAAATTAGATATTCCAACATAAGCTTAGGTTCTTCCCTCTCAATCACCACAGGAAATACCTCATGGCTCTCACCTTCTGGTCAATTTGCTTTTGGGTTCTACCCACAAGGTAATGGTTTTGCCCTTGGAATATGGTTTGCGAAAATTGCTGAGAAAACAATTGTATGGAGTGCTTCAAGCCAAAATGATGATGATGCCCAAGTACTGCAAGTTTCCAGCAATGCTACTTTGCTCTTTAATAATGATGGTTGGCTCATTTTGAGTGACAATGTTCAAGGCCAGCAAAATAGAGACATCTTAAACACTGATAGTGAACGAGCTGCTTCAGCTTCCATGCTTGATTCTGGCAACTTTGTTCTCTACAATTCTACTTCAGGGATCATATGGCAAAGCTTTGATTCGCCAACCAACACCATTTTACAAGGCCAGCATCTATCAAATGGAGCAGAGCTGTTCTCTAGTGCCTCTGAAACCGATCATTCGAAAGGAAGATTTCGGCTCAAGATGCAAAATGATGGCAATCTAGTGCAGTATCCGATAGGAACTCCAGATACAGCCCCTTACGCATATTATGCCTCTGGTACATCTGGAAATGGAGCACCTGTTAAGTTAAACCTTGAAGATAATGGGCACCTCTACCTGATAAATGGAACAGGCATCAAAATAAAAATTCTAACTGATGGTTGGGACAATTCTACCAATGGAACACCAGTTTTTTACCGAATGACTCTTGATGTGGACGGAATCTTCCGAGTGTATTCTCTAAGTTTAGATCAGAAGGGCAATTTTTCGATCAAATGGTCATCTTCAGAAGATAAGTGTGATCCAAAGGGCTTGTGTGGTGTGAATGGTTTTTGCATTCTCATGGACCAAGTACCGGACTGCCGCTGTCTTCCGGGTTTTAATTTCATTGATCAAGGCAAGAAGACTTTGGGTTGCCAGAGGAATTCTAGTGTAGATTGCAGAAATAACAAGGGAGAAGACATGAAATTCACCTTGTTCTCCGTAGAGAACACCAGGTGGGAAGACGATGCGTATTCCAGCTTGTCGTCTACGACAGAAGATGGTTGCAGGAAGGCATGTTTGGATGACTGCAACTGTGAAGTTGTTCGGTTCGATGGGAAAGAATGCAAGAAACAGAAGCTGCCATTGAGGTATGGAAGAAGACAATCTGATGAATCAACCAAAACATTCATCAAGACGAATACCCAGATCGATACGAACCAAGGTGATGTCAATTCCAGCACAAATCAATATGATCAGAAAGAAGGAGAAACTAATAAAGGGAGTAAGAAAAAAAACAAAATTTTAGTCATCATTGGTGCCACATTTCTATCTTGTTCCTCTCTCGTCCTAGTAATATCTGGTCTTCTAATTTACAAAAGCCGTGCTAATTATCGGGCCTACCGTGAGATTCTGCATCCCCCAGGTTTACCAGAAGAAATATCCCTTAAATCGTTCACTTACAACGAGTTGGAGAAAGCAACAAATGGTTTTAAAGAAGAAGTGGGTAGAGGAGGTTTTGGGATAGTTTTCAAAGGAGCCTTGCCAATAAGCAACACTTGTTACCAAGGAATTGCTGTAAAAAGACTAGATCAGAAATTACTTGATGAAGGAAGAGAAAGGGAATTTCTCACTGAATTGAGAGTGATTGGAAGAACCTATCACAGGAACTTAGTCAAATTGCTGGGCTACTGCAATAGTGATTCAAACAGGCTCTTAGTTTATGAGTTCATGAGCAGAGGCTCACTTGCAGACTACCTCTTCAACTCTGAAGAACGCCCATGTTGGGACGAAAGGCTCAGAATTGCTCTAAATGTAGCAGGAGGAATTCTATATCTTCATGAAGAGTGCGAGACCCAGATCATCCACTGTGACATAAAGCTTCCAAACATACTGATGGACGAGTGGGGATGTGCCAAGATTAGTGATTTCGGGCTGGCTAAGCTATTGAAGCCAGATCAAACCAAGACCTTCACAGGAGTCAGAGGAACAAGAGGATATGTTGCACCAGAGTGGCATCGAAATTTGCCTGTTACAGTGAAGGCAGATGTGTATAGCTTTGGGATTGTGTTGTTGGAGATTATATGTTGTCGAAGGGACTTGGATGAAAGTCGTACTGAGAATGAAGCTGTTCTTGCTGATTGGGTGTATGATTGCTTCGACGCTGGTCAGCTTGGTGAACTAGTAGGTGATGAAGAGGTGGATAAGAGACAGTTTGATAGGATGGTTAGAGTGGCAATTTGGTGCATTCAAGATGAGCCAACACTACGGCCTTGTATGAAGAAGGTGGTCCTGATGTTGGAAGGGACCATAGACATTCCAACTCCTCCTTCCCCCTCGTCTTATCTCAGTTCCATTTGATATATTAATAGTTAGATGGATGCAATTTGAAAAGTGTTTCACATAATATTACTGTAGCATTGATCAGAGCTATCAATGCAAATTTAACCCAATCCAACATGCATCGATAATAATGTTTGAATTGTTTCTCATTTTTTTTTTAGCAAGATGATGTTTGATTTCTCTCAGAAGTTATAAGAAAGAATAATAAAAGATTTTTATTTTGTTTTTTGAGAACTTCAAGCCTTATTGCAATTTGAAAGTACTAGATTTTATTTTTTGGGTCACAAGATAGCAAAAGTTCTCCATTACTCTTGATCTTGCCAACACCACCACAATCATTCTGGAGAACATGCAGGCACAAAGAACAACCACCCCCATAGGGGCGGCCACAGAGACAAAACGGGTAATGCAACTCAAAAAGAAGAAAAAAAAACTTTTTAGTTTAATTTTGAATTGATTTATAGTAAAATAGATTTTTGAATTAATTCAAAAATAATCCACCAAAATCGTCGTGTAAATAAGAAAAGTCAGCTTTGTTCTTCACTATGCCCTCCCTTGTTCACACCATCATCAAAATCCTATTTCATGTAAATAGGAAAATAGACCCAACAGAAGTATTATAAGAAAAACAGGTAGCTAGCACCAAATCCTGAAAAAAAAAAAAAAAATCAACTTACACTTCGTTCTTTGAAGTGAGATTGATCCATAACTGAAGACCCTTCTAAGTTCCATGATCAGCTGGCGTTTCTAAGTGCATAATCCCTCTTCCTGCAGTCATCCACTACAAATCCCTTGTTCTTATGGTGCCTTTGTGCCCCCCCTCCTCTTTTAATTTTAATACCAAATATCTAAGCTTCAAAGCTTTTGAAATGAGTCTTCCGAATAAGTTGTCCAAATTTGAATAAATCTGGACTTGAGGCCAGGTTAGTTACTTGCATAAGAAATTAACTTAATGTGTATGATCATATAACGTACGATTATGAGTGATAGGCATTATTAATGTTGGATTTACTTGCAACATATAGGTGACCGTCTCATATCCTGAAATTTATAAGGAAAGAAATGCATAAGGATCAAACTTCAACCAACTTCATGAATCTCTTAAAAGTAAACTTCTCTTATTAAAAGTTCAAACCTCTATGTGGGAGGTTAGGAAATCCAACAAGAACTGAAACTGCAACAATTGACAAAGCAGGAAATAAACACAACCAATCAAAACAACTACATCCATGAGAATAACAATTACAAAACCAAATCAAGCCTAAGAATATAATAGATCATACCAACCTGAGAATTCATCCGAAAGAAGAAAAGGGTTGAAGTATTTCAACTTAAATCTACAAAACCAACAATCAATAATCCCATTTAATTTCAAATGTGACTAAAATTTCAAGGAATAAAAATACACATATCTACGAAAAAAAATAATGATAATGGATACCTGCCAATGCTTCTCCTGACAACAACTCCATCTCCTTTACTTTGAGGCCTAGCCTACAACTTCTTCACCACAAGACGAGGTTCTAACCCACTGTTTCCAGACAATTTTTTCTTTTCTTTTTCTTGTGTTGATCTTATATAACTAAGATTCAGATATATATCTATATCTATATATATACGAGGAATTGGTTTATGATTTTTATAGAGGAAAAAGTTAGAATCAAAACAGTAGTTGTTTGTTTCTGGTTATTAATTATTAATATTACTTCAAAAAACTTCTCAAAACTCGTCTATATCTACATATGAGCCCCATGTGCACAAACTGAAACTCTACAGCATAATAAAAATATAAAATGACCAAAACTACAACTAACCTTCAACAAAAAGGACTTGTTCTTGAAATTGATTTTAAGAAACAAGATGTAGAACTAAGTAAACAAGAAGACTTGAAAAATAGTGCTTCACTCGTCTCATTTCTCATTTTTAGGAATAAATGAAATTCCAATATGATCAACACATATAGTAATCTTTTTTATTTGTGGCGATTTATTCACTGCCACTAATATGACAAACTCTTTGTCACAATTACCCACTTTTCTTGTAGTGATCTTTTAGTATTTCATATACAATACAAATTTAATCAATTAGGTTAGCAAGTTGAAGACTTGGAGTTAAATCCTTACTTCAATGGCTTGACATGCAAAGTGCAACTTTTGAAATCTTAAGGAGTTCAACCCTAAAATCAATATTCTATGCTTTAATACAATAATGACTCGGAGCCTACACTAGAAAAAAATATTTTTTTCTATCTAAAATTCTCTAAAGTATAAGTTTTACTTGAATTATTTTGATAAGCCTTTTTCTTGATGTTTATCTAGTTTGAACAATATTTATTGGACAAACACCTATACGAAAGCGCTTCAATGAGTTGTCTTTCAGACAAAATCCTTTTATGTTGTAAAATGCTTTCTTGCAAGTGTATTTATGTCATATCCCTAATTACGTCTTGTATTTGCAAGTTAATTCTTAAATGCATGAATGAGGCTTATTCTCGATAATATATAGGTTTAATTCACTTCATGTTTTAATTGAAAAGTTGGATATACTTTCTTGCAAGTGGATCTATATTTTCTTTATATTTTGTTTCTTTGTTTTCTTTTATATATTTCTTTTTTTTTTTTCTATATAGATACTTATATATATTTATTTGTTTGTGGTACCATAGTGTTCCAAATATGGATAAGTTGGATAGATTTGATTGCTAGGACATCTCGAGCATACATAGATGGGGTTGACCAATTTTTGGACTTTGCATATGCAAATAATAATGCATACACAAGGATTTATTGTTCATGTAAAGAATGTGTGAATTGTTACTTCTTACTGAGAAATCAAGTTCGAGAACATTTGATTATAAAAGGATTTTTACAACAATATAAGAACCGGATTAACCATGGAGAGCCTTATATTTTCTTACATAGTAACACAGTAGATCTAAGTACCAATGATGTGACGGGGGATGATATGGTTGGAATGGTAAATGACGCAATAGGGTTCCCTAACATTGATGATTTAGGTAATGACGATTTGAATGAAAATATTCCTGGAAGAGGCCTTGATGAGGATACAACAATATATTTAAAACGTTTGCAAGATGCAGAGCGAGAATTATATCCCGAGTGTGAAAATTTTACCGTCCTCTCATTTGTTGTTCACTTGTTAAACTTGAAAGTGTTATGTTGTTGGACAGATAAATCATTTACATTGTTGTTGGATTTATTAAGAGATGTATTTCCTAAGGGAGTTAGATTGTCAAAAACATATTATAAACCTAATAAAATAACTTCAAACTTGGGTTTAACCTTTAAAACTTGGGATGCTTGCCCCAATAGTTGTATGTTGTTTAGAATTGAGAATAAGGATCTTAATGAATGTTATATTTGTCATGCATCTAGATATAAACTATCGAATGATGAAGGAAATGATGGTATTAATGAGGCAAAGAGATCTGTAGCGAAACAAGTAAGGTATCTTCTTTTGAAGTCCAGGTTGCAACAATTATTTATGTCTTCGAAAACCACTTCACTAATGAAATGGCATGCTACAGACCAAACAAATGATGGTGTGTTGAGGCATCCTGCTGACTCTCTTGCTTGGAAGACTTTTGATAAGAACCATCCAAATTTTGCTAGTAATAGTAGAAATGTAAGACTAGGGTTCGCAGCTAATGGATTTAATCCATTCAAGACAATGTCTATAAGGCATAGCACTTGGTCGGTTGTGTTAGTGACATATAATTTTCCTTCATGGTTGTGCATGAAACAACCCTTTTTCATTTTGTCCACACTCATTGATGGTCTAAAGGGACCTAGTGACAAAATTGATGTATACTTGCAACCATTGATTGAGGAGTTGAAGGAATTATGGATTGAAGGTATACCTACTTATGATGCATCAACCAATGAGATGTTTAAAATGTATGCTACACTGCTATGGACTATTAGTGACTTTCCTGCATATGCTAACCTGTCAAGATGGAGCACCAAAAGCAAGTACGCTTGTCCTTGCTGCAATGTAGAGACTCGATCTCGTTGGTTGACGTATAGTAAGAAACATTGTTATATGGGTCATCGTAGATTTTTGCCTCCAAATCATAAATTTTGAAAAGATAAAGTTTCTTTTGATGGAAAGTGGGAGTGGGTTCCAAACTTCGTCAATTATCAAGCATCGATGTGTTACGACAATTGGATAAATATGGCATAGATACTATATATAGGAAGGGGGACTTAGAAAAGCAAAGCATAGAGGAATCCTTAAAAAAGAGGAAAATGGGAGAATTATGAGGCAAGAGTACTAATAGCAGGGTACACAACTAGAAGAAAAAAAAAAGTATCTTTTTTGAACTGTCATACTGGGAGCATAATTTAATTTGTCACAACCTTGATGTGATGCATATTGAGAAAAACTTTTGTGGCAATGTTCTTTGCACATTGTTGGGCATTCCGGGAAAATCAAAAGTTGGTTTAAAAGCAAGGCGTGACTTACAAGAAATTGGCATTAGAAAGCCTTTACATCCTCAACAAAAAGGTAATAAGGCTATTTTACCCCCGTGCATGCTTTTTAATAAGTAAAGAGGAAATACTTACTTTTTAAAAGTTTTTAAACGATGTAAACGTTCCTGATGGTTATTCATCTAATATTTCTCGATGAATGCATTTACAAGAGCATAATATTGGGGGCTTAAGAGTCATGATAATCATATTTTAATACAACAATTACCTCCTTTGGCAGTTCAAAGAATATTACCTAAGCACGTGGTTGAAACAATTATTGAATTGAGTAATTTTTTTAGGCAATTATGGTTTAAAGTGAATAACCAATCGAGCTTGCAAGAAATTGAAGACTGTATGTTGTTTACTTTTTGTCATTTCGAGAAAACCTTTCCCCCCTTCATTTTTTTTTATATAATGGAACATTTGCCCATACATTTGGCTCATGAAGCAATGGTCTCTGGAAATGTGCAATTTCGATCAATGTACCCTGTGGAGAGGTATTTACTAACTCTTAAACAATATGTACGTAATCAACCTCATCCTGAAGGATCAATCGCAAAAGGGTATTTGATGGAAGAATGTATGCATTTTTGTTCAAGATATCTTGATGATGTTGAGACCAAATCAAATAGGCCAATTCGAAATTATGATGGTGGTAATCATTTTGGACGTTCATTTGGAAAAGAAGAAATAATATTTCTTGATGATGTTACATGGATACAAGCTCATAGATACGTGCTTCTGAATACCGATGTTATAACGCCATTCCAAAAGTAAGTAATTATGGCTCCATATTACTTTAGTTTCTTATACTATGTACTCAACAATAATAGTTATTGAAATTGATTTTTATAATGTTTATAACAAACACCTTGAAATTCTTGCAAAGGAAATGCCTCATGCGTCCAATCACAACATCAGAAAAGTGCATAATGAAACATTTCACACATGGTTTAAAGATCATGTAAGTATGCACATATTTTTCTATATACTTTATTTCACATACATTCAAAGTTAATTATGTCACACCCCGCCTCATTTACCTAGTGCGAAGTGCAAGAGTTAGGGCGTCGAGTGATCACTCCACTCGATCAGAGTCGCACATATAAAAGCATAGTGATCCACATTAACAATAATACAATACAAATTATTAAGGAAAATACGGTTATATTTCACATATAGAGTTTGTTAATTATTACATTTTTATATCAAAACGACAGCCAAAAGGTAACAAGGGAAAACCCTTAGGAAAGTACCAAAATAACAAAATAGGAGTAATCAAAGAGAGGCATCTAGAAGCCTGGAATCATTGCCACCATCATTAGACCGATCGGACAGGACCTGGGGAGAGTACATACACAAAAGTCCCTACATAAACCAAGTTTGTCCATAACCCCCGGAATAAATCCATTCTGACCCATCTTAGTTCCCTGGAAAGATTAGCAATGGGGTGAGCTCAACAGCTTAGTGAGATCAAGCAGGGTAAACAAGAGAAGAGCGAGGGGGTCGGCGAGGGTGAACTGAGAGGGGGGGGCACCCCTATTTATAGGATGGCCCCTTGGGGCTGGCCCCCCATGGGGACGGTCCTTTCCTTGGGACCTTCCCACTATGGGGGTCTATATTTTTTCTTTGAGGGGGACTATTACCACTTATTGAAAATACACGTTGAGGGTTTTCAAGCGGTTGAATTAGTTTCTACAATAGAAAAAGTGGGGGTGTTACAAACTATTCCTAATTATCTACTTCGATTTAGGTTGAAACTTTGCGACGGGACTCTAATGTGAGATTTTCAGAAGAAATTGAGAAACTTGCTGATGGTCCCAACTAATTCGCACGAAGATTCAAGGGTTATACAATCAATGGTTTTTGATTTCGTATAAAGGGTATTGATAATTGAATATCTACACAACATATTGGTGTATGTTTAAAAGTAAACACAATAAGTTACTCTAGTGCCAAGGACAATAATCCACGTTTAGGGGATGTGACTTTTATATAGTATTAACCGATATTATTGAAATCATTTACACTACTAATGATATGAAATATGTTTTATGCAAGTGTAATTGGGTTAATAATAAGATGGGAATTAAACAAGATCCTTTCAATTTTACGATGTTGAATTTCAATAATCTATTGTATCGAGACAATCCAGTACGCGATGAACCTTTTATCTTAACAACTCAAGCAGAGCAAGTTTTTTATGTGAGATACCCTTTTGATTCAAATTGGCATGTTGTTGTTGAAATGACTAGTACAAATCTTTTCAATATGTCAACAAGAAGTGATTTTCATTCAAATGTCTCAAATATTTTGCAAGTTGAGATATATGAGCATCAACATTTGAGTGAAGATACATTTGTGCATGATGTTGAAGTTGAGTGGGTGAGGCAAGGTGTTGATGGAACAATAGTGGACATAAATATTGTTGACAAAGATGTTGATATGAATGAGGATGAAAATTATTGATTGTCAATATGTAATGGTAAGTTTTTTTTTCTTGAATTTTTATATATTATTGTTGGTGTCAAATATTGGTTTAAGTTCTCAAAAATTATTTACTTTTACAGTTTATCTTGGCTCCAAAAAGGACAAGAGGTAGCTCTTTCTCACAAACTTGTTTACTTTTACAGTTCACCATGGCTCCAAAAAGGACAAGAAATAGATCTATGAGTGACGTATTACAATCTCAAGCAAATTCCAACCTTGAGGAGCACCATTTAAGCGCATCGAGTCAATCCAATCCTACTGATAGTACACCACAATCTAATGAAACTTATAGTTTTTTTTTTTACAATTAATACTAATTCTCTTTAGATAGGTAAGATTTATTTATATTCATTATAATGTTTTATAGGTGAGCAATCGTCAACAAATGCCAAAAGAGGTCGAGAACCAGCTCGAAACATAAACATTTGGGGTACTGGAGAAAAGCTTCATCTCTCTTTCAATGAATTAATGGAATCTGTTGGGCCAAATAAGAATAAATTAATGATACAATTGGAAATTATAGGACAGAATGGGCAAAGAATTCCGCTCACATATATGTCATGGAATGAAGTACCTATTAATATTTTAGATAATATTTGGAAACAAGTGCAGGTATGTAATAATAAATATATTTATTTTCAAGTTTGTATCTATACTAGCATATTATATCTATACAAATTTCTTGTATTTCTTATGAAGTGTTTCATTTGAGTTTTAGGATAATACCAATGCACCACAAGAGTATAGGACAAATTGTTTTGAGTTCTATTAGTGTCAAGTGGAAAAATTGGAAACACCAAGTGAAGAAAAACCATTTTCTCTCTCATGCACCAAATGATGATCAATCTTCTCACCCTCCTGTAATACAAAATGATCAACGGGATGTACTTGTGCAATTCTGGGATAGTGAAAAATCAAAGGTATGAATTTATTTTTCAAATTTTATAATATATTTTGTTATTCTAATGAATATATATGTAGCTAAGCTTAACAATATTATTGGACTTATGATTTTTTCTTGCAGGCCATAGCTGGAAAAAAAAATAGTGTTAATCGAAAACAAGCAGCATTACCCCATAGGACAAGACGTACGGGATTCTCTGACATTTGTCAACAGGTATTAATAAAAGGTACATATATTTCCTCCAACCATTCAATATACTAATATAATTTTTTTTTTTGGTACAATACATTAGATGCAACAATCAGGCGATCAGATGACTGTATGGACGAAAACACATACACCAAAGTCTGGTGCTCTACGTGATCCTGACACAGAGAGTCATTGTAAGTATGAAGTATTATGTTTAATTTATTTATATGAGCTACTATAACATATTTCTTTCTTTGTTTTAGAACTCTCACTTATATTAATCTTACATTGTAATACCTCTGGTTTACACACAAAAAAAGGCATTACCCGAAAGTTTGGGCATGGGTCTTCTATAAAATGGGCCCCTCCCCCCCTCATTTCTCACACCACAACTCTCTCCCTCTCTCTCTCTCTTTGGGTTGGTTTCCTCCACTCTCCTTGTACAAAATATAATTGGGGGAACATCCTCCCAAAATCTCCATATAAATAAACAAGGGCTAAAAAATGTGGACTCAAAAATCTCCACCCAGTCCACCCTAAACACCTATAAAAATGGATAACAATAGGGTGAGCTATTGCTCAATAGGTAAAATAGTTCGTGAATATGACAATCAATAAAGAAGACTTCATAATCAAATATCACATATACACATCATAACATCATAAATAGGACAACATGTATGTATGCATGACACTACCTCGTACTGGTTCTGTGATCGTACGTCGCCCTGAGTTCACGTATAGATGTCCATCCCTAGGTAAACTCGGGTTCTCATTGTACGTCCCTCCCTAGGGACGTCACCCTGGGTTCACATACAAATGTCCCTCCCTAGGTAATCCCGGGTTCACATTGTACTTCCCTCCTCAAAAAGTATCAGAAATAGTGAGCATTGCTCCCATAACTATTCTGTATGTCACAAACCACTTACGTCCCTAGGTGGTGCTTATGTATGATGACAATGCATGTGCGAGTCCGGTCTTTACAAATTAGACAGGTTTTGGCAACGTCTGGTGATTCTTATCAGGTTGGCATCACGACGTGCATTGTTAGGATGTCTAGTATCACTCGTACAAACAGATAGCTT
The DNA here is from genome assembly GCA_035771175.1 of Paratinospora sagittata. Classification (NCBI taxonomy): domain Eukaryota; kingdom Viridiplantae; phylum Streptophyta; class Magnoliopsida; order Ranunculales; family Menispermaceae; genus Paratinospora; species Paratinospora sagittata. Next base: position 7,301,693 of record JAYMFD010000012.1, on the reverse strand, counting down.
TTAGATAAGACCAACCAGACCAGTCTCTAGTTGAGAGGTGGGACACGAGGCCCGCTTAAATACCAATCTTCTAGAGCAACAAGCTGTCTCTCATTCACTATTCAAAGATACTGAGAACAAGACTAAGTCTGATTGAGTCAGATTGATTACTAATCCAGCGTAGTAACAGTGTAATGCATGAACTCCAAGTGTACAGACATAAATATGACAAGTATCTGTTGATACACCCAAGAGGGGGGATGAATTGGGTGTCATGGCCATTTTTAGTCTTTTCTAATTTCTTATGAGATTCCTTGACTCAATTGGGTTCAATGCATAAATAAATCTAATGAGCATAAAGTAAAATGCAAAAAGTAAAGTACACAAGCATTTATAGTGGTTCGGCTACACCTACATCCATTACCTAATCTTTTAATTAGGATTTTCAAACTTCACTAACTGATCTTCTTACGAGTAAAGATCAAACCGATACACTTTCTCAACTTACGGGTGTGAGAACTATCATTTCTCATCTTACAGGTGTAAGAGGACTGTTTCTCAACTTACGGGTGGGAGAAGACCGTTTCTCATCTTACGGGTGTGAGAAGACCGTTTCGCAACTTACCGATGTGAGAAGACCGTTTATCCTTTTTTCGGCCTAAGGAAGAACCTATGTTCCTTTTGCGGGCTAAGAAAGAACCGTGTATCCTTTTTCTTGGCTAAAGAAGAACCCGTGTTCCTTTTGCGAGCTAAGGAAGAACCCACACATCCTTTTCAAAAGAGAGGATGAAATTAGTCTTGATTCCAACATTGGAATTACAAGTGATATTAAATCACTTTACTTCATTTATTTCAAGCCATGAAACAATTCAAAAGACTGAAAACAATGAATCTAATGTTGTTCTAAGTGATTAGAACATTTTCAATGAAGCTCATAAATTCAAATACCAAATACAAGATATGAAGTTTTATGCTCAAGGTGAAGAGAGACCTTACAATGATTTATACCTTTCTTGCAACCATAGTTGCTCAAGAGAATGATCTTGAAGATGCTTTGAATGACGCACAATGAAAAAGCTTGAAATCCAATCTTCAAATCAACATCTCTAAGTTTTAGGGTTTTTGAAGTGGGAAAATGATTTGATCTTAAAAAACATTCCCTAGATTTACGTAGTTGTCTCTCTTGTGTTTAAAATGGCCTAACTACTTGTATTTATAGATTAGAAACAAGTTATAGCCGTTAGACACAAGAATATAGCCGTTGGGGGTGAAAATTTTGATTCTGGACCATTGAAAATGTGCCCAGAAAAGTTGCATTAAATTTTAGATTTTTGCATAAGCTCCCTCATTGTACATTAGTTTGTTGATGCACATTAGCTCACCTATTGTGCATTAGCTCCCTCAAGCGCATAAGCTTGCTGATGCACATTAGCTCACATATTGCGCATTAGCTCCCTTAAGCGCATTAGCTCACTTATTGCGCAATAGCTTGCTCATGCAAACAGTTTGCAATAGCTTGCTCATGGAGACAGTTTGCATTAGCTTGTTCACACTCAATCAGCGTCCTGACTCATCACACAGTTTTGAAGGTTTTCTTTTTCAAAAATATATATGAAATGAAAACCAAATATAGGCATATAATAGCTTAGAATTTATGTAAAGAACATTCTGGAACCACTGAAAACATTTTCAAAACCATTTGAGAAAGATATTAAATACTTTTAAAGCATCAAAGTTTATTTGTGCGTACTTTGAATGTGAAAACTTGGGTTAACATGATTTTTCAAAATTCTAAACACATGGGCCTATTTGGGAATCAAAATATGATTAAAATATATTTAGTTTGATTATTAAAACACTTTGAAATAAACAATTAAACAATCAAACACGATTTTGATAAAAATCAAAACAATTTTTGTAATACCCTAGGTTTGCACCCAAAAAAAAAAGTTCGGGTGCATGCCCGAACGTTCAGGCGCAAATTTTCATATTTAACGAACCTCTCCCCCTCCTCATTTCTAAAAATCACTTCTTCTTGTGATTTTCCTTCTCTCTTTCACTAATTTTGAGTTTTTGTCTTCTCTTTTAACTCTCTTTCCGAGACTCTCTGTGCAGTGCAACGCGGTTCTGCCAGGGGGAACGCGCCAGTTTTCAAAGGAGTTTTTATCTAAAGGTGGGGAACGAAACATAGGTTTGCGTGTCTTATAACTTTTATTAAAGTTTACATTCATTTATCATTATGTCTACTATTCATTTATACTGCATTTTTGTGTATAATGTTATATTTGTCATATTTATGCCTGTATATTTGGAGTTCATGTATTACACTGTTCTTATGTCGGATTAGTTGTCAATCTGGCTCAACCAGACTCAGTCTTGTCCTAAACGGGAGGCAACGTGCTGTTCTAGACGATTGGTATTTAAGTAAACCTCGTGTCTCACCTCTCAACTGGATACTGATCTGATTAGTTTTATTTGGAAGCTATCAGCTTATACAAGTAATACTGAATGTCCTAACCTTGCACGTAGTGATACCGACCCTGATAAGGATCACCAGACGTTGCCAAATCCTGTCTAAATGTTAAGTAAAGACCGGACCAGTTTATGCATTGGCATCATACATAGTACCACCTAGGGACGCATATGGTTTATGATTCATAGAATAGTTAGAAGCAATGCTCGCTATTCATTATATTTCTCTAGAGAGGGATGTATAATAAGAACCTGGCTACTCCTAGGGAGGAACATTTGTACGTAAATCCAGAGCATCGTTCCTGAGGAGGGACGTACAATGAGAACCCGGCTACTCCTAGGGAGGGACATCTGTACGTGAACTCGGGCGATGTACAATCATCAAACCAATACGAGACGGTGTTGTGCATACATACATATTGGATTGATTATGATGCTCTGATGTGTATTTAAGATATTTAATTACGAAGTTTGCTTTATTAATTGTTATATTCACGAACTATTTTACCCACTGAGCGTGTAGCTCACCCCGTTGTTATCCAATTTTTCATAGGATATTAAGGTGGACTGGGTGCAGGTTTTTGGGCTCACATTTTGTACCCTTTGTATTATTCATTGGGGATTTTGGGAGAATGTTCCTTTAACTATTTCATGTACAAATATATTCTAAAATTAATGAAATCAGACTTGTACTTAATCGTGTTTCCGCGCCCACTGCTATCGTTATGATGCCAATTTGCACCTCGTCCGTGAGTGTCCCGCTGGTTTAGGCGCGTCCGGGCGGGGTGTGACATTTAATGGTATCAGAGAGTAAGGTCCACAGCCCGCCCAAGTCCACCAAATTAGGGGAAGAAATTATTTATTAGATATATATATCTCTAGAACTATATATATATATATATATATGTATATATATATATATGAATTATATATAGTTGAGATTTATATTAAATATATATCTAGAAAATTATATAGTTTTTGTATAGTTTAGATTTATATATATATATATATATATATATATATATATATATATATAGTTATGATGTATGAAAACTATATATGTAGTTCATGATTAAACATATATATATATATATATATATATATATATATATATATATAAGATATATATACCATATTGCTAATGGAGAATTCGGATTAAATGATGGCATAAACATCAAGAGAAAAATAGAAAATATTGTCCAACGGACAAAGCATAAATCTTAAAAATGTTAGGAATGTATTTTGTGTCTTTCACAAGTTTATTTTCCTTTCAGCAAAATAATGGCCTCAAGTAAAGGAACGACTTTCGGTAGTAGGGAACCAATTCCCACAAGACTCAAGGAATTGTTCAAAAGAGTGGTTATGACTATGAGGAGTATCGACAATAGAGATCTCTACCTCCGTCCGATCCTTCACGAAAAACTCGCAACATTGGAGTAGTTGAACATAACAAAAGTTGAGGGTCACGTCTCTTACAACTTGATGAAATCCTTCTACGAAGCCATGAATTGCGTAGGACTTCAAGAAGATGGGATCAGCCCTGTTTTGGAGACAACGATCAGGGAACAAAGATTCCTATCAACGTCGGAATTATTGCGCGACTTATGGAGATTTCGATTGAAGATAGAATCATTGATCCACACGAACCCCAGATAGTTGCAGAGAACGAGGAGTCCAAAGAACAGCTGTTCAATTCCCTCGCCAAAAAGTCGTACACCCAATTGACGTATGCCCACCTCCCAAACAATCTCCTTAAACCACCTCTTGCCAGCCTTGGAAATATCGTATTCGGCAACATCTTGCCAGAAAAGGTGACTAGAGGCACTATGTCAAGGGCTCAACTTCTTGAATTATACTGCATAGAGAAGAAAATTAAGGTCTCCCTACCTCACATCATCATCCAACAAATGTGGCGGGTGATTCAAAACCCTTCGAGAAAGGAACTTCTCGGCTACGGAGTCTTGATCATGAGGATGCTATACGAGGCAAACGTCAACACTTTTGATGAGTCTTCGAAACAGATCACTGAAGCGGTTACATCATCCTCTATCTTCAAGACATTTGTCACAAGTGGAGGGGTAACTGACGAGGAAGTATTCGGAGAGACAAAAATGGACATTGTCACCGACAAAGTCGGCGCAAGATTCCTGTTAGGGAGGTACCAAATAACGAGCCAAACCAGAACCCTACGTCAAACCCAGCCCCGAATAATGGTCAAACCAATCACCTATTCTCTGAGGAAGATTACCTTGCCAACCTAAATCAACCTCAACTAAATCAGGATAGACAAAGAGTTTCAGCAAATCCACCCTCCTGGAACATGCCAACTCAGGCAATACTACGTACCAAAGGTTTCCAACTCATGAGGTACCATATCGGCCAGTACCACAAGTTCCTGTGAACCAACAATAGCAGAATTGTGCGACACCAAATTTTGGAAGACAGGACATCCCAATGAGCCCATTGTTTCAAGACTTTTCAACCCAAGCATATCCAAATGTCCAAGGGGTTCCAGTTAGGGAATCCTCGTACAATCAAAACAACTACTCCACACCAATGAGTCAACTATACGGCCAATACTTTCTACCAATGCCTGCGGCCTACCCTCCACCTATGGAACAGTCGACCCATCAACCAACGATGGGGCAATTGACTAACCCATTTAAGCAGTTAAATGTGATCGTAACTAGTATTGCTCGGATAGAGGAGACTCAAAATACTTTGTTAACACATATGCAAAACGTCGAAGAACAACGAGCAAATTCTCAACCTTCTTCTAGTAGTCTTTCTGTAACTAGCAGGAGGTCTAAAAGGAGCGATAGTAGGCAGGAAAATCAGGAATGATCACTGGCATTGTAAAATTTATTTTATATATGAATGAAAATGTTTTGTTTAAGACTATCTTTGGAGGGCTGACTTACAACCATTCTTTTTTTTGTATCACTAACTTTGGAGTGGTATGGGACACAGCAAAAATGGAGGATACTAAATAAAATGTGGAAGTAAGAAAACCCACGACCTTGTATGAAAAGAAACATTTGGAAAAAGTTGCATTACTAACATTATCACAAAGTTTACACGGTATGGGACAGTAAACTTGGACGATACTATTAGTGAACTACTATTCAGCCGATGTTTTATAGAGACCGTGTTCATACAACTTAACTTGGTTGACACCCTTATTACCAAATTCATGTGTTATGGGACACACGAATTTGGATAATAGTCGAAAAGACTAAGCAAAAGAGATTGAATACATAAGATTGCGATAGAACGTTAGATCAGGATATTTACCAAGGCAAGTCTTAGAATTTTTATAACTCGTATGGATTTTCAATGAAATATCTATGTATGTTCACAAAAACCAGAACCAAAACATTTGAAATACTTGCAAAGTTTTATACTTATTATATAAACATTCTAACCTTGTTTTACACCATGGACAAGCATACGAGGCACATAAGATTCTTTGATTCCTCAACAAAAACCTTACACTATACTTAGAAAAATATATGGTTTTTATATTGCAGTACTCTCGAATTTTTTGCTGAGAAAACCATAACATTATACTTGGCTACAGTTCCTAAATCATGGTTTTATTTTCTCCTTGCCAATGAGAAAATGCAAACCAGGAAGAGAGGAAAGCCACATTCTATCCGTCCAACAGAGGAGGCACCTCCTGAGATTCAGAACCAGGAACCGCCGCCTCCGACGACAGCGCAGGCCACACCCGACATTGGCACTACGTCTGGGCAAGCAGTGCCACCCCAACCCACATCTTTTTCCATGCCTTCGAGTATGGAAGTCTTTTTCGTCAGATTTGTAGAGGCGATGAAAGTAACTATTCAGACGACGGTTCGTGAGACCGCGGCCAATCAAGTTGTCACTGTTCAGGCACCCGTGAGATTTAGGTCGGAGACTCAAACCGACCAGATTACGAAGTACAAGAGGCTACAACCTCTTACTTTTGCTAGCACCATTGATGCTGAAGAGGTGCAGAAATAGCTGGATGAGTCAAAGAAGGCTCTCGATGCAATAGGAGTCGATGAGGCTCGAAATATTCCACTTGCGTCATACCAACTTATTGGCGGAGCAAATACATGGTAGATAACAGTAAAGGAAGACCCAAGGGTCAACACCACAGACATGACTTGGCAAAAGTTCAAGTCAAATGTTTATTGATGAGTACTTCCCCGGCGCTGTGAAGAGGCAGAAGCGCCAGGAGTTCGCCAAGCTATAACAAAGCGGGACATGACAGTCAGGGAGTACGCTCAAGTTTAAGGACTTATCGATCTACTCTCTCTCTACCATCTCAACGAAGCAAGATAAGACTGAGAAATTCTACAATGGCCTTCGTTTGGACATTCGACAAGCCTTGTCGATCTTGGATCTCAAGATTTATAGGTAGGTTGTTGAAAAAGCCATGAGCTTTGAGCAGGAAAAGACTGTGTAGGAGCAGATACTGAATAGGGAAAAACTGCCTGCAACGTTTTTCCAACAGGACTCGCAGCAGGGAAGTAAGAAGAAGCCCTACTATAATCAAAACCCAGCCCTCCCAGCCCCTGTTCAGAAGCATGAGGCCACGACACCTGCGGCTACACCATCTATCCCTGGCCATCAGGGTTTTTGCAATCATGGCCGAGGTGGCCGTTGAAACGACCACGGCAGAGGTGGTGGTCAGCACCACAATCAGCATGGCCAATAGAACCATCAGCAGTAGAGGCTGACGTGTTACAATTGCCGCCAGCAAGCCCATGTCAGAAATGCCTGTCTGCACCTTCAGCAACCAGTTCCCATTGTTTCAGTCCAACAAGCACCACCTGCTGCTAATGCCCAACCCAGGCAGAACCAGCAAAACCAAGGGAAACGAAACCAGGGCAGAGCATTTGCCATCGCTCAATAACTCCTCCCAGACAACAATGTACTCGAAGGTACATTTCCCTTGTTCAATACAATGGTGCATGTCTTGTTCGATTCGGGTGCTACGCATTCTTTTATATCGTCTGCATTGGTAAGACATTTAGGGTTGCATCCTGAACCCACAGAAATCACAATCCATGTCACATCACCTTTAAGATCTAATACTGACGTGAATTTGTAGTGTTCTTGATGTGAGCTTCGAATGGCAGAACAGATAATATATGCAGATCTTTTTGTGATGGACATTGAAGACTTTGACATCATCCTCAGCGTGGACTGGCTTGCACCACTGAATGCAATGATCGATTGTATGAAGAAGTAAGTTCAGTTAACCCTGCCCACGGGAGAGTTTGTCAAGATTCAGGGAACAAGGAAATGGATACACAACTTGACTGCTGCACTTCTTAAGGCACAGCTTCGAGCTTTATCCCTTGGTGATGAAAATGAATCACCAGCACTGTACCCTCTCGAAGTACATGATGTCCTGGTAATATCTGAATTCCCAACAACTTTTCTAAATGACCTTCCTAGTCTACCTTCGGTTAGGGAATTCGATTTTGAAATCAATCTCATACCTGGGACCGGGCCTATCTCAATTCCACCATACAGAATGTCAAATGTCGAGTTGGTCGAATTGAACAAACAACTGAAGGAATTAGAGAGTAACGCCTTCATCAGAAAAAGTTCACCACCCTGGGGCACTCCAGTTCTGTTTGTTCGCAAAAAGTATGGTTCGTTACAACTTTACATCGACTATCGCAAGCTGAATAACGTCACCATTAAGAACAGATACTCGTTGCCCAGGATCGATGACTTGTTCGACCAACTTCGAGATGCCAAATACTTCTCTAAGATTGATTTACAATCCGGTTATCACCAACTCCGGATCCAAGAGTCGGACATTTCCAAGACGGCATTCGGAGCTCTGTATGGTCACTACGAGTTCTTGGTCATGTCGTTCGGTCTAACAAATGCACCTGCTGCATTCATGGATTTAACGAACCACATCTTTAGGTTATACTTAGACAGATTTGTGGTGGTTTTTGTGGACGATATCTTGATATATTCCTCAACCGAGGAAAACCATAAGATACATCTGAAGATAGTCCTCCAGACCTTGAGAAGCCACCAGTTGTATGCAAAGCTGAGTAAGTGCAAATTTTGGGCGAAGCAAGTTCAATTCCAAGGCTATGTGGTTTCAGGCAATGGCATTGAGGTGGATCCTTTTAAGGTTGAAGTGGTTTTAAACTGGAAGCAGCCTACCACTATTACTCAGATTAGGAGTTTTCTTGGTTTGGCTGGCTATTACAGACGCTTCATCAAGGACTTCTCAAATATTGCTGAACCTATGACAAAGCTCACTCGGAAAGACGTGCGATTCATCTGGAATCCCGCCTGTGAAACATCATTTTAGGAATTGAAGAAACGCCTCACGACGGCACCAGTACTAATCATTTCAAGAAATGCACTTGGATTTTCATTATACACCGACACCTCTCTCCAAGGCTTAGGTGTCGTACTAATGCAAGAAGGCCAAGTGGTTGCATATGTCTTGAGGCAACTGAAGATTCATGAGGGTAATTACCCAACACATGACTTAGAACTTGCAGCTGTCGTATTTACACTGAAGTTATGGCGCCATTACCTATACAGTGAACAGTTTGAGGTATTCTCGGATCACAAGAGTCTTAAGTACATCTACACCCAGAGAGACTTAAACCTCTGCCAAAGATGATGGTTGGAATTCTTAAAAGATTATGAATTTCAACTCTAGTACCATCCTGGTAAAGCCAATGTTGTGGCTGATGCCCTGAGTAGAAAATCTTATGTTGCTTGCACTCTTAACTTCGAAATGGGAAAGTTGGCTTACAACTGATCGAAGAGGGAGCAAGATCATGACTTTCTCAATTATCAGCCAACTCTGAGCTAGTTCGAAAGATTTCAGCAGCTCAAGCCAACGACCCTATGTTAATGAAGAAACAAGAACTTCTAATCAGCGGACAGGACCTTCCTCACTGGTCGGTCTCTGAAGATGGGGCCTTTTTTATAAAAAAATGTTTATGTCTACCGAACGATCTTGAGGTTCGGAAAGAAGTGCTCACTGAGATGCACTGTTTGAGGTTTTCTATGCATCCTGGGGATGACAAGATGTACAAGGATGTCAAGTGACAATTCTGGTTTTCTGGAATAAGGAAGACGATTGCACACTTCGTTGCTCGATGTGCCAGCAAGTTAAGGCAGAACGAAGACTTCCCTCTGGACTTCTCCAGCCATTACCTATTGGAGAATGGAAGTGGGAGAACATCGCAATGGATTTTGTTATGGCCTTGCCTCAAAATAATAAAGAGCAAAATGTTATATGGGTTATCATTGACAGACTTACAAAGTCTGCCACTTCTTGCCAATAAAGCTCACGGATAACCCCGCCAAGCTTGTCGAACTATATGAAAGAGATATCGTACGCCTCCATGGCATACCACTCACGATCGTCTCTGACCGAGACCTTCGATTCACATCAAAATTTTGGCAAAGCTTCCAGAGTAGAATGGGCTTTAAGATCACCATGAGCACAGCCTTTCACCCTCAGACTGATGGGCAATCAGAGCATCTTATCCAAATCTTGGAAGACATGTTACGATGCTGCATTTTGGACTTTAATGAAAGATGGGCAAAGTAGTTACATTTAGCTGAGTTTGCATACAACAACAACTACCAAACTAGTATCGGCATGGCACCGTACGAGGCTATCTATGGTCGCCCTTGCAGATCTCCCGTATGTTGGTTAGATATGGCAGATCGACCACAGTTGGGCCCTGAACTAGTTGAAGAGACTTCTATGAAGATCACACTAGTAAAGGAATAACTTCGTGTTGCACAAAGTCCACAGAAGAGCTATGCTGACAAGCGGAGGCAGCCTCTAGAATTTGATAAGGGGGACTTGGTTTTTCTTAAAGTTCAGCCCACAAGAGGTGTCAAATGCTTTGGGATCAAAGGAAAGCTCTCCCCACGGTATATCAGTCCATTTCAGATTATAGAACTTATTGGCAAACTTGCTTATCGTTTGTCCCTTCCATTGTCCATGTCTAAGGTTCATGACGTTTTTCACGTATCCATGCTTCGAAAGTACGTCCTGATCCTTCGCATATCATCCCTCTAGCCAAGGTTCGGGTTGAGGAAGGAAATAGGTATCAGGAGAGAGCGATACAGATTTTGGATAAAAAACTCAAGAACTAAGGCCACGTAGCATACCACTTGTCAAGGTGCTCTAGGATCACCACAGAGTAGAGGAAGTAACATGGGAACTAGAAACAACAATTAAACATAAATACCCTGAATTGTTTTCTAGTAATAACTGATGATGTGATACATTGTACTATTTCACTTATCAATAAAATGATGGAACTTTGTTTACAAATATCTTAATACGTCGTTTCACTTGAATAATTATGCAGATGTCTGAAAATAATATCGATGGATATAACGATGCACACACGCAATGGCCTCCTTTGCAACCTGTGGCGACTCCTCCAGGATCATAGTCAAGTCACAACTTCTTTGCATCACCAACTCCATCGCCACATAGACAGCAATCCTTATCGCCCGAGCGTGCATGGCTTTTTCGCAACAATTTTGCCCAAAACAATCTCGTGCCCTCATCTTGGCAGGACCTTCTACCAAAATTGTCAGGCGGCCTGATTCGAGCAACAACACAAAAAAGCATCCCACCGCTCAACCAACCTCCCTTTAAACAATGCAACCAGTGCCCTACACCACAATCTGTTAAGCAAAGGTTGGAATCTTTTGAGAACGAATCCGACTCCATTTGCTCTCATGGTTTCATGATGTTGAGGATTCCACCGGCTACAGTGCCATTCAGGGAACATACAGGCACTCCAAATATGCAGGTTTCTGGGCCCACATTTTTGTACCCTTTGTATTATTCATTGGGGATTTTGGGAGAATGTTTCCTTAACTATTTCATGTACAAATATATTCTGAATTTAATGAAATCAGACTTGTACTTAATCATGTTTCAGCACACTTGACTATTGTTATAATGTATTCGCGCCCCGTCCATGAGTGTCCCGCCGGTTTAGGCGCCTCCGAGCGGGGTGTGACACATAAATTGCTCCAACTACCACATTTACTATTTTTACCCCACATTATTTTACACTTCTATTTATACCACAAAAAAAAACCAAAATTTCCTAAACTATCCTTTTTTTTCATCGTTCTTCTTCTTCAAGCTTCCTCTCCACAACGCACAATGCCACCTCCATCGTTCTTCTTCTTCAAGCCTCCTCTCCACCATGCACAGTGCCACCACCACGACACGCAGCGCCATCATTCTTCTTCTTCTTCAAGCTTCTTCTATCCATCATTTCATCTTCTTCCCTACGCTCCAAACCCTAGCACCACCACTACACCGCCATTGTGCTTTACCGTTCGAGCAAATCATCGTTGTTTTGCTTCACGTTCTAACACTCAAAGGGCTAGATTGAAAGTTATCAATAGCATCTAGGATCGTTTGGAAGAATTTTATGAACATTTGGAGGAATTTTTCTTTTGATAGAATTTTTGGGTAGATTTGTATATTTGTGCATGTTTCAATGCTATTTTTTTGTATTGTTCATTGTATTTTCGTGTTTTTAATTGTGTTGTTGTTGTGTGTTTGGCCTAAATGCAATGAAATTGATATGTTTGCCCCGAAGAAAAGGGTTCGGTCGGAACCCACTGAATCGAACTGAGGTGATCGGTTCAATAAGTTCCAATTGAACCCTTTTTTTGTCATTTTTTTTTGTGCTTATGTAATTGAGGTTTTTTTTTCATTACAACAAAGTATTTAATGATTTTTGGTTTGATGTGGTATGTAGATATGGCGAGGAGACGCAAGACCACCCCAACTGAGCCAAGTATTGCACATTTTCGGCCAACCACATCAGCCAAGAGACGACATCTCCCATCTAATTTACTAGATATCCAAGACAATGTGGAGGAAGAAGAACAGATAGATGAAACAAGCACACAAAATGTTGGACATTAAACATTATTAATCGTTGTCTCGTCGTTATTGTTATGGGTTCTAATGAGATACTACTTTTGGACTCAACTATACTTTTAAATTCAAATCCGTACTTTTGCATTATGTTGAAATAAAATGCAGTTTGGATGATATCACTATGATGTTTGTTTTTTTTTAGTGTGTTATTTGAACTATATATGAAATTGTCCATTATTTTTGTGTATATGTTTTCCAGGGACATGTTATAGCTTATTTGAGGGGCCATCCCCTTGAAAACAACTGAAAATGGGAGGTTCGGTAGGATCCTACTGAACATTGGACCTCGGTTCGATTAACCAAGACTAAACCTAGAACCGCAAGTTCAATATGGTCCCACTAAACCGTATGCATTTGTTCGATTGGGCCCGACCAAACCTCCCATTTTCGATTGTTTTCAAGGGGCTTCGTGTAGTAATCATATACTTATGGCCCTTGAAGCGACATTAACCCAATTCAACGTGCTTTCCACTTAATTTGAACATCAGTATACTGTTTCCCACCAACAAGCACCAATAGAGTGGTCAATGGTGCACCAACATACAAATTACGTCAAAAACCACAAAAAACACCTCCAAATGGGTCAGACAACCACCATTGCTTACTTGAGGAGCCATCCCTTTGAAAACAACTGAAAATGGGAGGTTCGGTCACACAGGTCATACTCGGCTCAGTCACATAGGCCAAAACCAAGGACGGTTTTTCTTTATAAAACCCATAAAGACACCTCAAAATCCTTTTACAAATGATAGGAAGATGAGAATGAAATAAAGCTTGGAATATGGCAATGGAATAAGGGTTTAGGGTTTATGGGAAGAAGATGAATGGGGTTTAAGGTGGTGGGTAAACTTAGTAAATGTTTTGGAGTTAGGTGAGATTAAAATTTATGTGATGGTATTTTAAACAAATCATATTGTAATATTTTTTTGGGGTGTGGTAGCAACATCAAATTATGTGGTATGTTTAGTTGCTCCTAATTTTAATTAGTCTGTTGCTTAATTTTATTGTTTATTTATGTTACACAAATCAATTTACAGATATGACCTAATTGTGTACTACAATGATAGCTTATGCAGCTGCTAGTTGAAATATAGGTAGTCTCGTCCAAGAAAAAAAGTTTTAAAAGAAAGAAGCAAAAGAAATAGATTAGATGAGCAATCACTGCACTTTCTCATTTCCTTTTTTTATTTATATTTTTGCATAAACAAGCAACCACATGGAGGTTTTTAATAGCTCTATTTTTTATTTTCACTCTTTTCTTCCTCTCTTTCTTCATTGTCACATACCAGTAGTTTAACATAGAATTTTGATCGGCTAGGTTCATCAATTCTGTTCAAGTTTCATCACACTTTTACAAATTACACGTCAAGCCTACATTTGGCTAAGATTTGCAAAATTGATCAAGATTTGGATCTTTAGAATACTCGTACCAAGTAAAACATCATACCTTTTTTGCTTTTTGTTTATTCAAATGCCTTGTTCTGTAGAGAAGAGGAAACCATGTTCATTTCACAACTTCAACTTGTCAAAAAGTCTCCATTGTTTATTTTAAGTGCATTTGCTTGCATGTTTTTAACCATCCAAGTAACCTCTGGTTATGCCTAACAATTGTTTTGTTGTTTAACTAGGTTGGAGAAGAAGTTAGACCCAAAATTTTGTTATGACTTCTATAGAAATATAAATAAACTTACCACTTCAAACCAATTTTAGTATTATAATCAAACCAGAAGAAAAATAACCATTACCATCTGCTCAAAAAAAAAACCATTAACATCTTGTACCGCGACCCCTCTCTGGGTGCCACGACGCCCCTGACGTAGGCTGATGTCATGACTGGCATAGTATACTATACACTATACATACCCATATACAGTATATAATACACTGTCAGCCTTCACGTAGTCTCACAATCCTTCCCAACATTTACAGAAATTTTTTTCCTAATATACCACAAATCAAATCCAATATAGATCTCTATAATCATTCCAATATATTAAGCTATATATATGTCCACACATCCCATCTAAATGATAATACATATATATATATATATATATAATATGTGATAAGTATATATATCAAACTAACAATATAAGCTATTTCCTCCAAGCGTACATACACATACCAGAAGAAGGCTCACGTGATTATCACTCACGGAGTTTCCTTTTCCCTTCGACTCAATACCTGAAATATTGGAGGAAATGGGGTGAGCAAACAACAGCTCAGTGAATATAGTTCTTGAGATTGCAATTATATACATTTAGAGAAATATGGCATTTAAAATCATTTCAAACACTTATTCAACACATGCATCATTCAACGAATATATTATACATGTCAATAACATAAATTGCATGAGTTTTCAATAACGCAATGCACAATCTCCCTCCTCCGCAAGGCAAGAAAGCGAGTCTAACCCTTGTATGGCCGTTACAAGGTAGCCACAGCCTCTCATTACCCAATTCACAGTCATTTCAAGGACCGCAACCCTTGTTAGGACAGACCTACTGACAATGAGGACTCCCAAAACCTCATTCGGATCTAATTCCTAACGAAATGACATCATTACAAACTCCAATTGCTAAAAATCAGTTTGCATGATCCATAAAACTCAATGCATTATAGATAAATATAACATGCATACAAGCAAACATTTTATATGCATATAATGTCATACAAGAACCAAATCAAGAAAACTATACTCACAGTGGTTACACGGGGTTTTTAAGCCAAATTGAGCAACAATAAACGTCCTTCATAATTGCTTCCTCAAGAACATTTATCCATGCACAACTCTCAAGTTAAACACTGAAATGAATCATAGACTATCATGAGAATCATCATTTATCATATTTTTAGCTACTCAAAATAGCAAATCATATCCAAAAATCACGATCTTAGTATCGACACGTCCGGAATTCTGTTCTCTACGATTCTATGATTTCAAATCACTGTTCACAATACTATTAAGATCTTACATCACTGTTCATAATACTATTCACATCACTGTTTACATCATTGTTCATAGTACTATTTACATCACTGTTTACTATTCACATCACTGTCACTATTACACTATTCACTGTTCACATCACTGTTTACTATTCACATCACTGTTCACTGTTTATATTACTATTCGTCACTATTCATTCGAAACATGTACATTGTATTAAAATTGTCAAATTGTCTCCAAAACTCCTGAAATAGAATCTAACCACATATTCGGGGTCCCTACCGTCTAAGGAGTGTTTTTCTACCTTTCTAGCGGGTTTTCATTCACATTGGGTCAAAACCCCAATTTCTGAAAACGCCGTAAAACGGCTCTCACAGTTAAAATTACTCCGCTAGACTCGTTACATCTAGCTCTTAGATAGTAATTTCACGAAGAAATAGAGTGGAAATCACTTACCGCAGGCCCGATTGGACGCGAATCTCGCGTTCCCTTTTTTCTTCTTCTCCTTCTTCTCTCTGTCTGTTCTTCCCTTTCTCTCGGTTCAGCAACGTCGTTTGTTTTTTTTTTCTTTTTTTTTTATTACATACGAGTACTGTTCAAGGTACTGTTTGGTAAACAGTACCCGCAAATGAACAGTAACTTTATTCATCTTTTTTCTTCTTCGATACACTCTATCCACATATTTAAGTAACCAACCTCATAATTTAAATCAACTCCAATGTTTAACTTGTAAGCACCCATATAAGATGATCCCATAGGTATCATCTTCTTTCTGTACTCATCATACACACGTATATTGGGCTTCTACATATAAAATATGTGTATTATCAAGCGTATAGTTAGCTCCTACGTATAAAATACGTGTATTATATATCTCGATATACGTGTATTTCAACATATATATTTAATTAAAATTACGGGGTGTTACACTGGGTGTCATCGTGACTTGCACAGTACCCCAGATAATGCCACTACACGACAAAACCTAAGGCATTGATAAGCCTCCCACAGAAATACTAATCCAAATACCTAATAAACACTATATACAACTTGTATATGACAATTATAGTTGAACCAAGATTAAATCCATCATCCATAATTAGACAAGATCACATTTATCATGTATACAACATGGTTTAACATCTAATCTAAACATCTACCAGAAGATAACAAGAGTCTATCAACCCAAGTTTGTCATATACAGTCCATCTACAACCCACGCATCTATATGATATTTATACATGTATACTATGATAGTTATATACAAGTCCAAATGAACCAAAATATACAAAAATGTACCCAAGTACCCAAAATTGAAACCTAGATCCAAAAAGAAAGAGAAGAAGGCCTCGCAGACGATCAAGCCTTGCTCTTCCCCATCGAATCAGAACCTGAGAAAATAGGTAAATGGGGTGAGCTCAACTAGCTCAATAAATAATTCTCACAATAATCTCTACAAATGCATTTATAAAACATGTATACCATTGAAACAACATTTATAAACACAAATGCATCAATTGAAATATAACATACATGATTCAAAATAATCATATCGTTTTGTGCATCATTTTCATAAAAATCAAATATGCAGACAACTCACAAAGAGGACATGTCAGGATAACACATGTCTTTACTTCCCCTATTGGCCAATAGGTTCAGACCAGAGCATTATCCATCACTAATCCTCCTACTCATTCATTCCTCAGTGCTTTAGAAGTGCCCTCCATGAAGTACCAATCCAAGTACCCCGGCAGCACGCTCCCCGAAGAACAAGTAAATAGGAAGACAACAATGCCAAGGTATTCAATCCAAAATACACAAGGAAATACTATGCACATAAATCCATTTGTCATGATCATAAATACTATGCACATATGCAATAGAATGCATATCATTCAACACATCAATTTTATATAAATACAATGCCATACATGGAGAAATAGAGTAAGACATACTCACAATTAATCAAAAAGTCAATAACTCAAGCTATACAACCTCAAATTAGATCAATCTCAACCAATGTCCTGACATAAACATTATTCATACAATGATGATCAAACTCAAGTCTACACATACACCATGCCTACTTTCTCAAGTGAAGGTCTCTACATAGCCAATTAGACCAATTACACCATCCCAAATCAAGTAGAATCATCATAATTCGTCAGAACCTCAAATTCTACACCATAGGCACAATATACAATACTCATGCCTAAAATTAGGGTAAAATCTCTACAAGGCCATATTGAGTCAATTACACTAATCATCCCTTCAAACCAAATGAAATCATCAATTATCGTCATGAATCATTAAAACTCATCCAAATGCATAACATAAGCCACATGGACACCATTTGGAGAGCTACAAGTCCACTTTCTAGGGTTTTCGTCAAATACCCTTCACATGTAAACACCTTTAATAATTGAATTAGAAACATTAATTACTCTTCTAATTCAATGCATTGTTCAGATGTAACAAATTGCCAACAAAAATATCCAATAACAATGTTAATCGCTTAGATTCAAGAATATCAAGAGACAAACTTTCTGTCCAAAATTAAGCTAAATCCAATGGTAGATCAAAATGATATGCCTCTTTGATGAAGATAGCTCTAATCAGACGGTTTTTCCTCTCCTGCTGCAAATACTTGAACTTAGATGATTATATCTCACAAAATACTATTTTAGTCAACATCTTAACCGTTGATAATACATAAAGGTCAGTTGTGAACCATCTTCTGAAATATCAGATCAATCAAACAATAAATTTTGGAGATCCAGCAATTTGATCTAAACTACGCGAGAAATCTAGATTTTCTGACCGGCTGTGTTTGGAAGGTTATATTTCTTAGCAGAAAACTCTGATCAAGATCTCCACTGACCAGAATGAAGAACCATCAGAGATGAACTGGCTGAAAACATTTTAGCTTGATCCTACCACGGATCTAAGAGATCCAACGTCTGAGGAAAAACGTTGTTGAGGCCTTCCATTCAAGCAACTTCCTCTATTTTTTTTCTTCTCTTCTTTTTTTTCTCTCAACTCTCTCTCACCCTCAAGGACGTCCAAAAGAAAGAATGGAGCACTTGACACTTGTTTGCATTCTCATTCCCACCTTGCCATGTGTTGGTTTTCAAGTTCCCATTAGTTAACCATGTGTCACTTAGCCAATCTCATTCTCCCATGTATCTTAATGCCCAATCATCCATTAACAACCACTTTTTTTTTTCATTTTCCTTTATTCAATCAAGTCAAGTTCATATTAATTCATGGTCCAATGGGCCCGTACATAAATAATAACACATACATTATACTTTTATTTAATATGATCCATATACAATTTATAATGCACACATTTATATTAATATGGCCCATATACAATTTATAATGCACACAATCATATACCACGTGGAGTTGGGTAATCACATTGGCAATACGTAAGATAAAGTCTAGGGTTGTTACATCTTGTAGGTCAATTTTAATATCATAAAAAACTTTCTCCACAAGATAATAGATCTTATTGTTTTCCTTTGCTGTCCTGTTTTCCATCCATTATTGTACTTTGTTTATTTATAGAAAAATGAAACTTTTTTCGTTTATTTAACAATGCAATGAGTTCACATAACATGGTTCAAACAAACAAAGCCTGTAAGTATCAGTTGATTTTGAATATCAACATTCTAGAATGGAGGCCAGAGTAGACTGAAATCTTGCTGAAGAAAGAAAGAAAAAAGTTCCTTAGCCACATAACACATGTAAAAGGATAAGGACATGAAGAAAATGTGAAAGTATGATTTCTAATTTTCTGTCTCCCAAACCATTCATCTCAGTTATGTGCATTTGTCTCTTTCTTAAGTAATAGAAATGTTCGGGTGTTGGATCAAATAGAACTTTCTTTTTATGTGCGACTGGTATGACACAAATCCAAGGAAAGTTATTAATAAAAACATATTTTCATTGTCAATTAGAACTTTTTTTTATGTTGCTTCATTAGTGAGACGATCAAACTAAAAATATTCCTTATGTTTTGGGAGTTGTAATGTTTCATTTTTAAGATTGACTTTGGGCAAATTAGTCTAACTGCAAATTATTGCTTATGTTTTTGGTTTGGTTTTATTTATATGAAGTTTGCTTTCTGTTTGAGGAGGTCATGTTATAGGTTAAAACTTGCTTTCTAATCCTAGCTGCATCTGTCATCATATATCTGTAATATGCTCTTGTAGTTTTATAATATACTAATGTCCTTGTATATATTTTTTTCATTTTTATAGGACGTGGTAGCAGCTTGATTATGGACATGAGGATGGAGATGTTGTATTGAGGGTCATTCACAAGCCTTTAAACTCTCTATGGGACTTTTTAGAAGACTATCATTATATAATAAACTCATATTTGACATTTTTTAAACCAATTTTTTCGTGTCCAAATCTTTTTAGCGAGCACGACTTGTCGGTAAAAGGGTTTAGCAAACCCAATTTGCAAATTGACTTGTCGCTAAAAAGGTTTGGCAATTAAAATGTTTGGTAGCTATAGAATAAGATTTTGGTCGCTAAAACATATTTAGCAAGGAACTATTTTCTTGGTCACTAAATAGACTCAATGACCAATTTTGGGCGACATATGAGTGACCAAAAATATTTGGTTGCAAAAAAAAAAATTAGAAACCAAAAAAAGAGTTTTAGCAACCAAAACTAATGTCGCCAAAATATTTTAGCGACCAAACATATTTGTCGCCATAAGATATTCTTTTGTCGCTAACAGAGATAGGCAACCAAAATGTTTTGACATTTGGATATTAGCGACGAAATTTATTGGTCGCTATTCAATCAACTTTTGGTCATGAAAATAATATTTAGCGACCAAAATATTTTTGGTCATTAAAAAGATTCAATGACCTACTTAGGCGACGGAAAAGTGACCAAAAAGTCTTTGGTCGCTAAAACTTTTAGGTGACTAATATGAAACTTTTGTGACCAAAACTTTGGTCACCAAAAGTCCTCTTTCTTGTACGGAAAAGTGACCAAAAAGTCTTTGGTCGCTAAAACTTTTAGGTGACTAATATGAAACTTTTGTGACCAAAACTTTGGTCACCAAAAGTCCTCTTTCTTGTAGTGTAATTGGCAGCTTATTTGTCTAAATAGTGAGAAATTTAAGTCTCAGCTTAAGACCATAGCTCGAAATTGTTTGAAGGTTTCTCTTTCGTACTTATCCTCGTTAGACAGACATTCCAAAGGATGTGTTAAATGACGTTGGAGACGAGGTATAAGTATGATGTATTAATATTACTTTTACACATGTTTATACATATCTTGTACGTATATGTATATAGTAATGATATATATTTATTATGTTTGAAGGATAATTCAACTGCTCCAAATGCATATTACAAAGATTGTTGCTTGAAATATATTGGTAAAACTTGGACATAGTAGGGGAGTTGCTCTTATGCGAAAGCATGAAAGAAAATCAAGACAACCAAAGTTTAACGTGGTTCAGCAAAAATACCTACATCCACGGGAGGCAACAATTGTATTCACAGGAATGAGTTTACAAGGAGAAACAGAGCTCTATTTATAGAGCTACAACAAGAATTATTCAGCCCACGTGTTCCATGAAGCCAGCCCATGCATCCCACGCAGCTTGAGTTTATTTACTATTCACTGCATGAAGAAAACTTGACTATTGATGGCGGCTCTGAAGAGGTGGACCAAACCAACAAATCTCCACCTCCACCTCATATGGAACAGGGCTTCACCATACCTGCAACAATTTGTCACTTAAAGCTGCAGAGCAACAATCTCCACCTTAGCGAAATTCCTTCAAAAAATTGTTGCTGCCTCCATTAGTTCCCTTAGGCACTCCGAGCTCGTGAGATGTTGATCAAGTCCAAACAATGTTGGAACTTGATTCCTGTAACCACCTTTATAAGCATATCTGCGGGGTTATCTGCAGTCTTGATCTTTTGCAGAAGAATACTCCCTTCTTCTACTATTTCTTGAACAAAATGAAAACGAACATCAATATGCTTCGTTCGACTGTGATGAACTTGGTTCTTTGCCAAACAAATGGCACTCTGGCTGTCGCAGAAAACTTCAACATTCTTCTGCACAATTCCCAAGTCTTTAGTCAATCCATGAAACCAGATTGCTTCCTTGAAAGCTTCCGTTACTGCCATGTACTATGCCTCTGTAGTAGACAAAGCAACTGTTGACTGTAATGTTGATCTCCAACTTACTGGTCCTCCTGCCATAGTGAAAACATAACCAGTAGTAGATCTGCGCTTGTCAAGATCTCCAGCATAGTCCGAATCCACATATCCGACTAGATGCTTACAACTTTTCGTATCTCTTTCGAACTTTAAACCAATATCTACAGTACCATGAATATACCGTAGAATCCACTTCATTACTTGTCAGTGGCCTTTACCAGGGTTGTGCATGTAACGACTTACCATACTTACAGCATGTGAAATGTCAGGTCTGGTACACACCATAGCATACATCAAGGCACCAACTGCATTTGCATATGGAATGTTCTCCATTTGCTTCTTCTGTTCTTCGAAATTTGGTGACATTGATGAACTTAGCTTGAAATGTGGTGCCAATGGTGTGCTCACAGGTTTTGTGTCATTTCCAATGTCAAAAGTTTGAAGAACTTTCTTCAAATACTGAGTCTGAGTCAAACAGATTTTGCCTTTGGCCCTGTCTCGAGTTATCTCCATCCCGAGAATATTTCTGGCTTCTCCAAGATCCTTCATTTCAAACTCTG
Organism: Paratinospora sagittata; assembly: GCA_035771175.1. Lineage (NCBI taxonomy): Eukaryota > Viridiplantae > Streptophyta > Magnoliopsida > Ranunculales > Menispermaceae > Paratinospora > Paratinospora sagittata. The sequence continues at coordinate 7,279,545 of JAYMFD010000012.1, read as the reverse complement.
AGCTCAATTGAGCCTTCAACTTGTTGATCTCCACCTTGCTTTTAGATGCAATTAACATATCATCTACATATAAAAGCAAATAGATAAATGTACCATCTTGAAGTTTGCGATAGTAGACACAATGATCAAACTGACTTCGGGTATATTTCTGCCCTTGGATGAAGCTGTCAAATCGATTGTACCACTGTCTCGGTGACTGCTTCAGGCCATACAATGACTTGCTCAACTTGCAAGCCCAATTTTCTCTTCCTGGTACTTTGAATCCTTCTGGTTGAGACATATAGATCTCTTCTTCCAAATTACCATGCAGAAAAGCAGTTTTGACATCGAGTTGGGCTAACTCGAGATCAAATTGTGCAACCAAAGCCAATAATTTTCGAATTGACGAATGCTTAACAACAGGTGAGAATACCTCATTGTAGTCAATTCCTTCCCTCTGAGCGTAGCCTTTTGCTACCAGTCTGGCTTTGTACCGGATATCGTCTGTGCTGGGAGAGCCTTCCTTCTTTGCGAAAACCCATTTGCAGCCAATTGGTTTCTTTCCTTTCGGAAGTGAAACCAACTTCCAAGTCTGATTCTGATGGAGCGATTTCATCTCCTCATGCATTGCCATTTTCCACTTATCACTTTCCATACTCTGAATAGCATCTTTGTAATTGTATGGAATATCATCTCCGGTGACTGGTAATGCATATGCAACCATGTCAGTGTACCGAGCAGGTTTGCGGATTTCTCTTCGTGGTTGACTGGTGGCAATTGATTCTGGTTCTTGACTGATGTCTGGTCCTGGAGCCTCCACCTCAATTGAGATTTCCTCCTCGTCTTCTTCAGGATGGTTGGATATCTCTGCTGACTTGCTAGGAGTTACTGGAATATCTAACTCCACCTGCTGAGGCAAATCTGGATCTCGATTTTCTTTATCAGAAACTGTATGCTTTAACATTACAGATTCGTCAAAAGTTACATCTCGACTTTTTACAATCGTTTTTGTCTCAGGGTTCCATAGTCGGAAAGCCTTAACTCCTTCACTAAAGCCCATGAAAATCGCTTTCTTGGACCTAGGATCCAGTTTGGATTCCTTCACATGGAAATATGCAGTGCATCCAAAAATGCGCAGAGAATCATAATCTGAAACGGGGTGTCCAGACCATACCTCCTTGGGAGTTTTGCCATCTAGTGTTGTTGCAGGAAGTCGATTGATGATATGAGAGGCATATGACAAAGCTTCAGCCCAAAATGCCTAGCTCAGTCCAGAATGAGATAACATGCAGCGAACTTTATCTACCAAAGTACGATTTATGCGTTCAGCAACACCGTTTTGTTGTGGCGTGCCTGGGACTGTGAAATGTCTGACAATCCCTTCATTCTCACAAAATTTCTGAAATGGGTCTGACTTGTATTCTCCTCCATTATCAGATCTGAGCCTCTTAATCTTCCTTCCCGTTTGGGTTTCAACCATTTTCTTCCATATAAGAAAGATATCTAGCACTTCATCTTTATGCCTCATGGTATAAACCCAAACATAGCGTGAGAAATCATCAATAAAAGTAACAAACCAACGTTTACCGCCCAATGAAGCATTTTGAGAGGGTCCCCAAACGTCGGTATGAACATAATCCAATGTTCCTTTTGTGCGGTGGATTGCAGTGCCAAACTTGACTCTCGTCTGCTTGCCTAAGATACAGTGCTCGCAGAAGTCAAGTTTCCCGGTTTTTGCACCTTCCAGAGAACCTTGCTTTATCAAGGTTTGAAGAGCCTTTTCTCCAACATGTCCGAGCCGCATGTGCCAAAGTCGGGAAGTGTCCGATGAAACATCATTAGAACTGGTGCAAGCTGAGACACTTCCGATTACTGTGTGTCCATCAAGGAAATAAAGATTTCCTTTCTGAGTACCCTTCATGGCCAAGAGTGCTCCACGTACAACCTTCAGGACTCCACCTTCAATGGTTACCTTGTAACCGCTGGAATCAAGGACTCCTAAGGATATCAGATTTTTCTTCAGATCTGGAACATATCTGACGTCCGTGAGCCGTCTTGTTGTACCGTCATGCATCTTAAGGCGTATAGTTCCAATACCTTTTGTGTGGCAGGTATTGTTGTTGCCCATGACCACGACTCCTCCATCGAACTCATCCAATTTGGAGAACCAATGTCGATTCGGACACATATGATAGGAACAGCCGGAATCTAATATCCATCTATCAGACTGATTGTCTATAGATGAAACGGAGAAGGCATAATCTTCTTCAGCCTTCTGTGCCACATTTGCAGTTGCCTTGTCCTTATTTGGACAATCTTTCTTCCAGTGCCCCTTTTGGTGACAATAGGCACATTCATCCTTTGCAAGACGTTAACGTGATGAAGGTCCTTGTGACTTTGAGCGAGATCGGCCTCGCCCACTGGATCTATCAGATCTGTTGTTAGCCCTGCCTCTGGATACCGTCAAGGCTGCTGGTGATGCTTCCTTGTGATCGCGTTGGTCCTTCCTTCGATACTCGTTGTTCACCAAAGCATTTGAAACATCACTGAATTTAACCTCATCTTTACCATATAGCAAAGTTGTTGTTAAATGTTCATAACTTTCAGGCAAAGAGTTTAACAACAATAGTGCCTTATCCTCATCAAGAGGGTCAACATCAAGATTTAGTAGATCAGCAAGAATCTTGTTGAATTTATCAAGATGCTCACTCATGGGAGTACCTTCCTTGTACTGAAAATGATAGAGCTTCTTCTTCAGGTAGAGGCGGTTCTCTACGCTTTTCGTCATGTACTTGTCCTCCAGTTTCTTCCAGAGACTTATTGCCATAGTCTCTTTCATGACAAAGTACTTCTGATCTTTGGCCAAACAGAGTCTGATTGTGCCACAAGCTTGACGATTGACGAAATACCAATCATCATCGGACATATCTTTGGGCTTGGTTTCCAAGGCGATATGTGATCCTTCCCGGAATAACAGATCTTGAACTTCGCATTGTCACATACCAAAGTTGTTGGTGCCGTTGAATTTCTCCACCTCGAACTTTGCGTTCGATATCGAAGTTCTTTGCCAAGGCCTGCTTGTGCTTGGCACTTCCTCCGCCATTTAGACCGAAGATATGTATAACGCCGAAAAGTGCTGAAAAAATGATAAACAACTCCAACTAAGCTATATCAATAACTTAGGAGCTGAATCTGCAGAAACTGATTGCACGGTTGCGTCCGGAACGGTCGAAAATGGTGGAAACGAGTCTGACTTTGCTGAAATCAGACGAAAAATAAGTCGGATATGGTTGGTCAACAAGAATTGATGAATAGTGTCGGACTGAACGCGGACCGTGAATAGTGCTGGGCCCGTGAACAGTGACTGACCGGTGAACAGTGTTTACAGAGTGGGCCGGGCCAGGGGCGGATGAACAGTGCTGGATCAGAAAGGTTGGGCCTGTGAACAGTGTTTACAGAGTGGGCTGGGTCAGTGCGGATGAACAGTTCTGATTGCGGGTCGGGTCGGATCTGGGTATGATCCGTCTTCTTCACCCGGCTTCTTCTTCCCTGCGCGCTGCAACAAAAAAATTTGCAGAGAATTTTTCTAGACTTTGAACGGCTCCCTAGGACTCGTTTCTTGTCCGTTTTTCTCGCCGTTTATTGCGTTGGATTCCTAGAAACGAGAGCTACCTCCACGGATGATCAGAAAACAATTCTGATCATTGATAAAGAATCTCGAATTTTTCGATGAAATCTTGAAAAAATTCGACCGAGTGTCCGTTTTCTTCCAAAGCTTCACCTAAGCTCTGATATCAATTTGTTATGCGAAAGCATGAAAGAAAATCAAGACAACCAAAGTTTAACGTGGTTCGGCAAAAATACCTACATCCACGGGAGGCAACAATTGTATTCACAGGAATGATTTTACAAGGAGAAACAGAGCTCTATTTATAGAGCTACAACAAGAATTATTCAGCCCACGTGTTCCATGAAGCCAGCCCATGCATCCCACGCAGCTTGAGTTTATTTACTATTCACTGCATGAGGAAAACTTGACTATTGATGGCGGCTCTGAAGAGGTGGACCAAACCAACAGTTGCATAAAGAAGAATTGGTATGATGCATATTCCACAGATAAGCAATGTTTAGCTTTCTTCCCCCTTCAAATTGATGAAGACCAATGGAAGACACTTGGCTTACTAGGGCTTACCAAAAGTAAGGATATGTGGTAACAATTATTTCTAATCTCAATGATTAAGTTTGATAAGTATAACATAATTGCGATGAATTCTCATTGTATGTACTTACTTATATAGGAATATTCTATTAAGAATCATAATAATCGCTTGCAAAAGGAAATGTCTCATCCGACAAGTCGCACTCACTTCCAAATTGAAAAAACAAGTATACACACTTATATTCTTTTGTCTGCTTTTTAAATGTTTTGTTGATTAGCTCTTTTAAATATGATTTTTATTAATTTGTTGCTAAGATGATGGAAAAAGGTGAGAGGACAGATAAAATAAGCTTATTTATTTGATCAAGATCATAGAATAATGGAACCATTGGGGACGTTGATAGTGTTCATGCTATTGTAAGTTTGATGTACATTATGCATTGTATGCTATTTTAGTTTATCTTGATGTATTTGAATTAAATTTTCATTATTGTGTGCGAATATAATTATATTATTCAACGCAGTTGACATGATATAATAATTTGTAGTCTCAGATGAAAGAACATTTGTCTCAAATACCAAAAGACCAACAAACTGATAATATTCAAGATCAAATATTTAATGAGGTCATGGGTTATGATGTGCATGGACGTGGTCGTATGTGTAGTATAGGATCGTCGTCAGTTGCCACTTCCGGCCAAGGTTCTAATAGTCATGTAAATGAAAGATATTAGAATACGTGAAGAGGTTGTAAAAGAATATCAAGCTCTTTTAACCAAAAAAAAAAAAAAAAGAATATCAAGCTCAAATAAATGACCTCAAAATCAAATAGGATGAGCTTTTTCATTTGTTGCAGTCTCACATTAAAAAATGCGGTTGCCACTTGGATCAAAATGCTATTGAACAAGTATATCATATTTTATAACTTAATTTTCCTTTAAAAGTTTCTAACTAGTTTTTTGTTCTAAATTTTGGTAGATACCAACATTTTCCACCCTTCATCAATCACAAACTGAGACTCTACGGAGGAGGTATGAATAAAAACAAAGTTAAAATATTATTGACGATTTTCATTTAAGAAATTTCTTGTTATTAAATTTGAGAGCTTATATTTATACCTTTTTTCATATTAATGTATTGGGATAATATCAACCTTAATAGGTTATGTCATGCAAGATGTATGTTCAAGTTCGCATGCTCAAGAATGCCTTATTAATCTTATAATTTTTTAATTTGTATATCAAGAATGTGATATTAAATATTTTTAATGCACTAAATGTGTCATTTGAGGTGCGGATCATATGTACTTATGGTGTTTTTTTATGATCATAAAGTTGAGAGTTCGAAGGATAAATAGTTGAATTATTGATGTGACTTTGAGACATTTTATTTTATTTTATGATAGTTACTTTTTACAGGTTGTGTAAGTCCAATTTATAGGGGAAATTCTGCTGAATTTTTAACAGAATTTCTAGACTCGTCGATAAGTAAGTTTTTATTTTTTAAGAGATTTTATTAGAGCTTAGATTAAAAAAAAAAGTTAGAATATTTAACCTTATTTTGTTAAATAAGATTTCTTGTATATTTTTGTAATGGTGTTAGGCTTTTATTAGCAATTTCATTACCTACAATGGAAAATCATGAATCTATATAATGCATACAGTTAAATAATTTTTTTTTATATATAAATAAAATAATTTAACTAAATTTTTTTACTTACTATAATTTGTTTGTTAATTTCTTTAATAGGTACTAGGAGCTTCCAATGTCAACTAGCAAAGTCATGCAACTTCATAGGTTAAGGTTTGAACTGAAAGTATTTTAATAACTATACAATTTGAAGTATTGTATGAATATTTTTTAATGATATTAAATTATTTCATAAAGTTTTACTATAATTTCCGTTGTATGGTGATTATTTTTTACATGTTTTATAGGTCCATTTTTTTAGGAGATGTTGCTGCAATTTTTTTAAAAGAATTCGTTATATCTTATAATTTATATTATATTTTTCGTACTTATCAATTGATTTGTTTACTTATTTTCATAATATTTTTAGTTAATTGATTAGTAACCTTTATGATTTTTTTTGTAGGTTTATTATGAATAAGAGGAGGTTATTATTGTTAGCCCAGATACACGTCCAAGAGGGGGTTGAATTGGACAGTTGCAAGATTTTCTACCTTTCAAAATAAAGTATAGAAATTTAAAGAATAAGTAAAGGAAACGGCAAGAAAAGGAACACGGCGATTTAACATGGTTCAGCAAAATCCGCCTACATCCACAACTTGGTCGCCCTTAACCAAGATTTTCTAAACCCAACCACTAATGGATCCTACTTCACGGATGATGATCAAAACCAATTACAAACCACTCAGTTTACAGGCATGAGAGCAACCTCAACCGAGCCTAAGCACACTACTCACAGCTCACCAGTGATACGCAGATCACCAATACGAAAAGTCGTTAATGAATAAAAAATGAAATACAAAACTTTGAACAAACAAACTAAAGATGTTCTTCTTATCAGGAACTCTTCTACTTACACCCAAAAGCCTATGATCATCCTCTTATATACCCAGCAAAAGATAGAGATTGAACAACAGTGTTGAAGAGGTTTTCACGATGCAAGAATTTTCTTTTGGTGAAAAGACGTTAAGATTTGATGATGTAAAATCAGAGTGATGCAGCTTGGAATCAAATCTTTTTAAAGTTAAAACACTTGAAAACACTTTTAAGAACTCTCATTTGTATGTGAGACTAACTTTCTAAAACGTTTGGAGTTCATGAGTTTCAAAACGAGCAAACCCTTGTTTAAATAGAAAAACATCTTTTCAATTCGAAAACTAGGGTTTTGGTAAACCAATAAGGTTTGAGCATTCAAATTTTCGTTTCAGCTTTTCCAGAACATTTTTCCTAAATTAGACTAATGAACGTTGAAAATCACGAAAAAATGGTGTTACACAAAAGAGGAAAGAAACAGTATGCTCAACGTTCAAAAACCCAGACTTGTCAATTTTCGCTGACAAGGTTGGTATAGCACCCTATAAAGTCCTATAGCGCGTTGTAGCACTTACAGCACAGTTGAGCAATTTAAGTTGTTCTTCCTCTATAGCAGGCTATAGCTCTGTAACATCGCGTTGTGTCAAAAACCCAAGAGTTGGGTTTCTCAGTCACGACTCTATAGTGCGTTGTAACAACTTATAGCGAGCTATAGCTTAAGTTACTAAAAAACATGATTTTATTATATACAACTAATAGCGGGCTATTCAAGACAATAACGCACTATAACTTAAGCAATGAAAATTTGGGAATTTCTGAAATGGAGCTATAGTGCCCTATAGAAGTGCATAGCGGGCTATAGCATAGAATGCAGAAATTATGAAATTCTCAAACATGGGGACAACGGGTTATAAGACCCTATAGCACACTATAGACCTTCTAAGAAATTATGACTTTTTCAAATTAAAACACAAAGGCACTACAACTATGTCCAAATGATTTCAAATGAAATGCTTAAGAAATCAAATCATTCTAAAGACTTTGAAAACCATTATGAAGCATTTGAAAAAAAAAAGTATGCAATCAAATCATCTTAGAAAAATATTATGACTACTTTAAGGAAATGGAATATTCTTTTGTTGGAGTAATCAATAGCAAATCTTACATTCTAAGACCGACACTAAAATGACTTCTACAAGATCTTCAGTTGATGACTATAGGGTTGGTCTTAAGCTTTTACGACATCATCTTTTAGCTTTGAGTCATCTTTAAGTGTCTCTTCTTCTTGGTTGATTCTTTGTAATCATATCTGAAAGCTTATAGCTTGGGGACACAAACTAAGGTTAAGTAAACACGTTGTTTGTAATCATCAAAATTCACCATCGAATTTTGACCACAAGGGACATTGGTCCAACAATTATAGAATCATGCTCCCGTTGATGAATTCTTGTTTAGTCCCCCAACGGCTAATTTCTTGTGTCTAATGGCTAGTGCTCACTTCCAAACTATAATTACATGCACTTATGCCATATTTAACACAAGAGAGACAAAAATGTGAGTCCATTAAGTGATTTCTAAAATCAAACCATTTCTCACATTTTTAAAACCCTAAGGCCAAATATTTTAAACCAAAGAGTTGATTTAAAGCTTCCATTTTGTGCATCATCCAAAGCTTCACCAAAAATGATTTTATTGAGCAATCTTGATGCAAGGAAGCTAAAACTTGCTTGTGAGGTCTCTGTTCCATTGAGCTTCAATTTCTATATCTTGTATTTGGTACTTGTATTCTTTAGCTTCATTTGTAATTGTTCTATTTACTTAGAACAAGCATTTTAATCATTGTACTTCAACTTTTTGGTTTATTTCTAGTTGAAATAAATCAAGTAAAGTGATTCAATATCACTTGTTATTCCAAGGTTGGAATCAAGGTCAAGTTTCACCTTATATCTTGAAAATGGTCAAGTGGTTCTTTCTTATCCTGCGAAAAGGATTTTGGTTCTTCCTTTTCCCTCGAAAAAGGAACAAGTATGTCACGACCCCTTTCCAGGTGACATCATGACCAGCACAATACCCTAGATAATGCCGCTCCAGGACAAAGTTTGATGCACTGATAAGCCTCCTACGAGAATACCTAAACCAATACCTGATAAACACAATATACAACCTGATATAACAATTAATTGAACCAAAAATATTTACATCATGATCATCATCATCATAAAAAAAACATGATCATATCATCCTGTATACATGGTTTAACATCTATAGAATCCACTTGTAAACAACAAGTGACTACCAACTCCCAACAGGTCATATACAGTCCATCTAGATACAACCAACATATTTATGTGTTATGTACATATATATTGTGATAATAATATACAAGTTCAAAGAACAAAATAACAACAAAAGTCCCCAACAAGACCTACATCCAAAAAGAAAGAAAAGAAGGCTCTTGTACGATCAAGCCTTACCCTTCCTTTTCGGATCCGAACCTGAGAAAAATAGGGAAAAAGGCGTAAGCTCAACTAACTCAATGAATAATTCTCACAATAATCTCCTCAAATGCATTTATAAAACATATATGTCATTGAATAAACATTTATAAACACAAATGCATCAATTGAAGTGTAACATTCATGATTCAAATTAATCATTTGGTTTATGCATCATTTTTCATAAAAATCAACTATGCAAACACCTCACGAAGAGGACATGTCAGGATAACGCATGGCTTTACTTCCTCTATTGGCCAATAGGTTTAGACCAGCCCATTATCCATCACTAATCCTTTCATCGATCCATTCCTCAGTGCTTCAGAAAGTCCCTACCATGAAGTACCAATCCAAGTACTCCGGTGACACGTTTCCCCGAAGAACATGTACATGAAAAGAAAAACAAATGCCAAAGTATTTAATCTAAAATACTCAAGGCAATACTATGCATATAAAACCCTTTTTCATGATCATAAATACTATGCATATATACAATAGAATGCATATCATTCAACACATCAATTTTATATAAATACAATGCATAAATGGAGAAATAGAATAAGAAATACTCACAACCAACCACAAGTGAATTAATCAAGCCAAATTCCCTCAAATTGGCCAATCAAATCACAATGACCTGGAATGAATCAAATACACACAATATGATCAAATTCAAGCCCAATCATGCCTAATTGCACTTCCAAGACTAAACATGATCAATTGTAGAAATCCTACTTAATTCCCAAATTCCTACAATTCAACTCTAAATTCATTTAATCCACCCATAATTGGATTAGAAAATACCAATTGTATCTCATTATCAAATCCAATTCAATTGCATCAAAAACCCCATATTGGATAAATCTCTACAATGGCCTACATGGTCAATTGAATTAACCACCATGCCACACCATGGGAATTATTCAATTGGCACCATAATTCATCCAAGTATGTCATTTTCATTAACATAGATGACATGCATACCGATTACACATTAAAATCACAAGAAATTCCATTAAAACCCACATACATGCTAAATTCCAATTTTATAAGCCAAGCTCATCAATTCCATGGAAAATCGCCATTAAAGCATGTATAAACATCCTAATTAATGGAACCCAAGCTTAACATCACAAGCTTAGGGTTTGAAATCTCGAAACCCTAACTTTACACCGAAATTATACACTTGCATGCCATCAAAACACCCATCTACAGCTAGAAAACACCCCAAGAAGCAAAGATGTGAAGAAAATGGTTTAGAAACTTTACCTTAGAAGCAAATTCCACCACCCTAGCTCCCAAATCCATTAGTTTCCCCAATTTTCTCATCTCCTCTCCTTTCTCCTCTTCCTCTAGCTGAAAGTGACGAAAAATGAGGAAGAAATGGAGTGATTTGCATATATACACAGGCTGAGCCCACCGTTTGCATGTTTTAAAAAAAACTGCCCAGACGGGAGGAGCGCTTCTTCCTAGAAGGAGCGCGCTTCTCAGCCCATTTCTTGAGAAAACAGCTCTCGGTCTGACTCAGAGGAGCGTGCTTCTCCCTTAAGGAACGTGCTTCTCTAATTTACTTAAAATTCTACTCTCAGCTTTACACAAGGAACGCGCTTCTCCCTTAAGTAGCGTGCTTCTTCAACCCAAAAACATAAAAATTTCTACTTAAGTGTATTTTCATTTACCCATACTCATGAATAACATAATAAACATGAAAATACACATAAAATACGAGTATAATACATATCAAATACATACACAAGCATCTAGAGTCAGGCATTTTATGTCATCATGACACCATATGTGAATGTGGGTCGTTACAAAGTGGTTTGTCCTTAACCGGTGAGAAGGATAGGTTTGTCTTGAACCTTGAAAAAGGTATTGTAACGGTTTGGTTCACACCCTTGAAGTGAACTTGGTATAGTGAAATCATAGAGAGAGTTTTCTTTAAGCGTGGATGTAGGAAAAGGATTTTCCAAACTACATAAAAATTCTTGTGTGCAATATTTTAATTTTTGCACTTTACTTTATGCACATTAATTCATTTTGAGTATATAACTTAATTTAATCAGAGGAATATTTCCACTAAGAACTTAGAATTTGTCAAAACCGGCCATAACCCAATGCACTCCCTTCTTGGGTGTCCAACAAGTGATATTAGAGCTGATGCTCTTGAATTTTAAACTTTATAAACACTTTTGGACAATGAAATATGATTGAAATACATAAAGTGTGATGATCAAAAACTATAGAAAACATTTCAAACAAAGAATTGAAGTTTAGGTTCAAAAGTAAGTTAAGTTTGAAAACTTAAACCAATAAGGTTTTGGAAAACTTGTGGAAATGTGATTTTGATCAAAACATATGCAAATATGATTCAAACAAGTTTGAAATAGTTTAAGAACATAAATCAAACATGTTTGAACACTTGAAAACCATTTTTTAAAGAAAACTTAATGCATAAATGAATTTTAAAGAATAATTGAGCAATATGAAAACAAGTAGGTTACATCCTAGTTTGAGCACATAAGACTCTCAAGCTCTTCGTCTTCTTTCCTTCAAGATGTCTAATTGTCCAAGCTCTGAGTATTGAAGTTGACTTTGCTTGAGGGACTCTTTGACCTTGAAGTACTTCGATCTTGTATTAGCTCTTCTTTACTTTAAGTGTTGAAATACACTAGATACAATCATTAGCATCATATGTTATATTGTTTGTTAGCATCAAAACACTTAGGAGAAAACTAAGTGAAAAATTACTTTGGTCAACAAGCTCCCCCTTTATGATGATGGCAAACAATATAAACTTGATAAATGTAACAACTACATAATGCAAAGAAAATATGATCATTAGTGTAAAGTATGAAGAACGTACACACTATCAACCAATAGTGTTTATCAAGGTTCATACTCTATACGCCTTATTCTGCATGTAGCTCTATCTGGCTTTCTCTCTAGCCCGAAACGTTTAAACCCTGGAAAGATAATAATGTGGTGAGCTAAAAAGCTCAAAAGGTCAAACAGATATCTCTTGAATTATGTCAATCAATAAAGATAACATCACATAACATTAATATCAGTAAACACAATAACAAATCATACATCAAGCCACATTAGACCAGATATATTAAACAACATCGTGTACACAGATTCAGACTCGGAGTCGAACCAGGCTATACCCTAGCTCCACAGTCATCTTCGGCATGTGATTCTCCCGAGACCATAGCAAGTTTTTTATTATCAATAAGTTATGCCTAGCTCCACAGTCGTTTTAGACATGTGATTCTCACAGGGACCATAACAGGTTTTTCCTTATCAATAGGCTACATTCTGGCTCCACAACCATCTCAGACACGTGATTCTCCCAGGTGCCATAGCAGATGGTTTATCATCAAAGTTTTGACAGTCGAGCTAGGCATTTGACGTGACCAGGTTATTCAGTCCACTTGGTTTTGTCCTTAAAGCTTCAAAGGCCAAGGAGAGTCAAGACCCGCCTGTGTACCTTCCCTTTGAACAATTAAGTGCACAACTTAAGGTGCGGCGTCTGGGTTTACTCGTTGGAGTATGTGGAATGACAATTGGGTACAAGCATCATGAGCTAGGCCATTTCCATTACTTGTAGTCGTAGCATCAGAGACGAACTTCATGCATTAGGGCACATGCATAAAATGGAGGTCAAGGTGAGACCTCCAAGTCTTAAAACATAACATGAAAGGTCTCCAGAAGCCTCCATAGGTTCTGTGGTTATGAAGTTGACTATGTATATCATACATAATGAACAAGTTTATGATAACTTTATAAAAAGCCAATAATGCACATAAACCTATGCCCTCATCTCCACCTTGGAGTGTATGGGGAGGTCCATATCTGGAATTGACGACTCTTTTGAAGGAAAAAAGGTGGAAGAATTGAGAGAATGAAAGGGCGAACAACCCCTATTTATAGGCGTAGCAACAATGTTCCTCATGGGAACGTTTTGTTCCTTGGGTTAATTTTCTACGTTGATTTGGTTTTCTTTTGATATTTTTGTCTACAAGTCTAATCCCTAGGGTATTACGCATACTCCTATTTTTTTCAGATGCTCTTCCCACCCAATAGTCAAACTCACTTTACCCACATGTTTTGTACACCCACTAAACCTGAAATCTTCTCTTTACACCCACAGTCAAATTTACTTGTTTACTCGTCTCTTAATTTAATGGTTTGTCACTCTCTTAATCCACTCATCTTCTTCCTCTCAACTCTGTTGTTTTTTTTTAACAGAACTCTACCCCACTAATTTCACTATTTGCTCTTTTTAAATCTTCTTTTACTAGTTTTTTTTAACTCTATTGTTTGAACTTGCCAATATTACTTTGGTTGGAATTAGATAAACAGTTTCATATAAGTTTAGGCAACGTCAATGGTTTCATATAAGTTGGGCCAATGTCGGACGAACCTTTAGTTTCATGGTCGGCCAACGTTGGTTGAACATAGAAGAAGTAGTTCGGCCAACATTGACCGAACTTATATGAAATGGTCTGGTCGGCTTTGACTAATCCACTCAAATCGCTATTAAAGCATTGATTTGCGAGAACAAGAAAAAATTTGTGTTTAAAAATTTCAAAAATATTAAAAAAAAAAAGTTAAAAAAAGTTGAAAAACATATCTAACATTGTAAAACCTCATCATAAACCATTATTTTCTCTTTCATGTTACCAATGTAAAGATTTTAATATTTGAAAATAGAAGTAAGAGTCCTGATCTATAGTTTTAGAGTAGAGATCTATAGTTTTAGAGAGGTTTTGGGAGTTGTGATTGTTAAAAATTAAACTTATTTCTATTAGGTTAAATAAGAAGATGATATGTTAGTAATTTTTTAAAAGATCTATATAATGTGGTAATTTTAGTAAAATAATAAGAAAATTAAAAATATAAAATAAAATTGGTGGGTGAAGTGAGTTTGATTGTGAGGGAGAAGAGAAGCACACGTTCTAATTCACTAATTTTAATTCAAAGAGTTCTCTATTTAACCCTTCTTATTTATTTATTTATTTATTTATTTATTTATTTATTTATTTTACATTTTTGTATACTCATTCTCATTTTTAAATAAAAAGACATTTTTACTTTCAACTCCAATCAAAACACATTTATATTTTTCTAAAAAAGATACTTATTACTATTATTGCTATAAAAATATGTACTAATATTAAATTTTATCTATTTATGCAATCACATGCACAAAGACTCATATATATATATATATAGTGAAAGGGCATGTTGGTTGCATGTAAATATAAGGTTTATTAATTAAAATAAAGAAGATGAGCCAAATGAAAGTATTTTGTTTTTTTTATATTTAAGGGCAAATTTGTCAATTCATGAGAAAAGCACTTATTTAAAGTTATAAAGAACGGTTCTATAATTTTTAAAATTATTTTTTCTCTAATTCACCAAAGTGTGAATAATTTTTTTAAAAACACTTTCTAATAATTATTTTTTTCATAAGCTAGAAGCTATAAGACGAAGTTTTACCAAACAAGGCCGCCCCAGTAATTTTAAACTCCGAGATCCTTACTAGTACTTTTCACAGTTCTTTTTTCCTTTCTAATTGTAGCGATTTTAAACTCTAGATCTGTACTAGAAGTTTTTTCTATATATATATAAGCCTTTATATTTAACTTATGCCAATACAAAACATTATTCTATATGTACATAAAAATAACAACTCTCTTTTAAATTAAATTTGAATATATTAACACTATTATACTACAATATAAAAATCTTTATTGATAGTTGTTTTTTTATGTGACAGTTACTTCTATTTCAGTAATCATCTACAATAATTTTAAACAATTAATTAATTAAATAAATAACTATGTTTAGTTTTTTTCCTCACAAACAAATACGAGATATTTACTAACAGTTTTTTGTTACCATACTCACACAATAATTTAAATTACACAAAAACATTTAAAGTAAGTATTTTATTTTTATTTTATTTTTATTTTACAAATTACCTACGCATTGTACAGGGCTACAGACTTATTAATTTATAATAGTGTATCTGCATGTGCACTGCACGTGATTTATTTATATATTTATTAAAGTTTTAAGTTTTTAATTAAAAAAATAAATTTTAAGTGATGTAACTATTATTATTATTATTATTATTATTATTATTATTATTTCTTATAAAGATATTAATGTTGTATATGAATGAAAAAATAAGAATGTATATCTATACTATTATAATAAAAATACTTGGTAATTGAAGAGTAAGGATGTTTTTTATCCCTCAAAAAGTTTATCTTAAGTTCTTTATTTAAAAAATATTTTTTATCAATACAAGTAAAATAACAATTCTGTATTTTAATTACTCTTTACCTTTGCACAAATACTTGGTTTGACTAATTATTTTTTAATGAGTTAGGTTTTTCTTTTTCTTTTTAATTTTATTTTTCTTATTCCACTTTGCTTTTTTATTTCAAATTATTCACACGCGCACACACTAACTCTCAACTTTTTTTTCTTTTGTCAAATTATTCTACTTTTCTAACTTACAACTTTTAAACCTTACCTGTCTTCATTTCTATTTTTATACAATTTTGCCCATTTTAATTATATCAAAAGGACAAAAATATATTTTTTCTTTCTCCATAGAAACTTATTTTATTATGGTTAGTTTATAAAACAACCACGTCTGAACTCACTTGTGCAAACCCTAATATAAAATGAAAATTAAGTGTTAGGACTAAAAAGAGGTAAGATATAGAAATTAAACCTAAAACTTAGAAATATGTAAGAAGTTCTTTTCTGTTTTTTTTTTTTTTTTTTTTTTTTTTTGAGAAAAAACAACTCAAGGCACCCTTAATCCATTGGGACCTGACTCATCCTAACTCGTGGGGTGTCCAAATACATGATGAATAGGTTAACAGCGAACCCACTCCCTCACCACGACCCCGAATAGTCTCCAAATCAATTAGATGTCAGTGAACAATTTATCAAGGTTGATAAAGCTGAAATGTAGAAGAAGTTAGAGATTAGTCATTTTTTTTATGAAGAGATTAATCAAATTACTACAATAACCTTGTAACTAACTTTTAAAATAAAATATAACTATAAGCCAGAATTTCCCCCTCTCATTTGAGATGGGGTTCGATTGGTCTCCCCAAAATAAATAAATGGGAGTTAACTAGGGTGGCTCGTCCCCATGATTTACTTTCTGGGTCTTATTATTAGTCTAAATATCAAACAATTTGGGCAGACAACATCATTGTTAACCAGCTTAGTCGCCATGGTTGAAAGAGTCCAAGATTCAAATAAAGAAACGTCTAACAAGGGTACAGAAACTCTACCGTGGAATTAAAATGTGGAACCATGACAGGACTGAAGACAAGATTTCAAAGATCCATTGCTCCTTTACCTTAAAGACTTCTCATGGGAGACTCCACACACACACACACACACACAAACACAAAACAAATTGTACATTTTTTATTTTATTTTTTTGACATAGAAATAATATTATATATACCCTACCCACCTGTGGTATCCACCTTGCAGCACAAATAATCCCACACCACTGGGTCTTTCTATCAAGGTGTGAACCCACTCACATCCTTGTAGAAAATTCTATTTTCTATCAATGAAATCTAAATAGTCATTTCTGACTTTTCATCAAAGACCTGCAAGAAAATTTTAGTACAATGGACCCTATTATGGTCTACTTCCTCCAAAGACTTTCAAAAAACAGTGTTATAACTAAGAGCTATTTTCTTTCCTCCTTGACCCTTCCAACATACTTTTGTATTATTAATACCCAAAAAACCCAACAACTTTACTTCAGAAACATGAAAAATTGAAACCATCTTTGTTCTCTCAACATGGCTAGTACCAATATGATCCTTCTATTGCTTCTTTCTTCTGCATTTTCTCTAGCACTAAATGCCCAAAAAATTAGACATTCCAACATAAGCTTAGGTTCTTCCCTCCCAACCACCACTGGAAATACCTCGTGGTTATCACTTTCTGGTCAATTTGCTTTTGGGTTCTACCCACAAGGAGATGTATTTGCCATTGGAATATGGTTTGAGAAAATACCTGAGAAAACAGTTGTATGGAGTTATTCAAGCCAAAATGATGATGATGATGTCCAAGTTTCCAGGAATGCTACTTTGCTCTTTAACAATGATGGGTGGCTCATTTTGAGAGACAATTCCCAAGGCCAGCAAGATAGGTACATTTTCAGCAGTGATAGTGAACAAGCTGCTTCAGCTTCCATGCTTGATTCTGGCAACTTTGTTCTCTATAATTCTACTTCAGGGATCATATGGCAAAGCTTTGATTCACCAACCAACACCATTTTACAAGGCCAGCATCTATCAAATGGAGCAGAGCTGTTCTCTAGTGCCTCTGAAACCGATCATTCGAAAGGAAGATTTCGGCTCAAGATGCAAAATGATGGCAATCTAGTGCAGTATCCGATAGGAACTCCAGATACAGCCCCTTACGCATATTATGCCTCTGGTACATATGGAAATGGAGCATCTGTTAAGTTAAACCTTGAAGATAATGGGCACCTTTACCTGATAAATGGAACAGGCATCAAAATAACAATTCTAACTGATGGTTGGGACAATTCTACCAATGGAACACCAGTTTTTTACCGAATGACTCTCGATGTGGACGGAATCTTCCGAGTGTATTCTCTAAGTTCAGATCAGAAGGGAAATTGGTCGATCAAATGGTCATCTTCAGAAGATAAGTGTGCTCCAAAGGGCTTGTGTGGTTTGAATGGTTTTTGCATTCTCATGGGCCAAGCACCGGAATGCCGTTGTCTTCCGGGTTTTAATTTCATTGATCAAGGCAAGGAGACTCTGGGTTGCAAGAGGAATTCCAATGTAGATTGCAGAAATAACAAGGGAGAAGGCATGAAATTCACCATGATCGCCGTAGAGAACACCAGGTGGGAAGACGATGCGTATTCCAGCCTTTCATCTACGACAGAAGATGGTTGCAGAAAGGCATGTTTGGATGACTGCAACTGTGAAGTTGTTCAGTTCAATGGGCTAAAATGCAAGAAACAGAAGCTGCCATTGAGGTATGGAAGAAGACAATCTGATGAATCAACCAAAACATTCATCAAGAGGAATTCTATATCTTCATGAAGAGTGCGAGACCCAGATCATCCACTGTGACATAAAGCTTCCAAACATACTGATGGACGAGTGGGGATGTGCCAAGATTAGTGATTTCGGGCTGGCTAAGCTATTGAAGCCAGATCAAACCAAGACCTTCACAGGAATCAGAGGAACAAGAGGATATGTTGCACCAGAGTGGCATCGAAATTTGCCTGTTACAGTGAAGGCAGATGTGTATAGCTTTGGGATTGTGTTGTTGGAGATTATATGTTGTCGAAGGAACTTGGATGAAAGTCGTACTGAGAATGAAGCTGTTCTTGCTGATTGGGTGTATGATTGCTTCGAGGCTGGTCAGCTTGGTGAACTAGTGGGTGATGAAGAGGTGGATAAGAGACAGTTTGATAGGATGGTTAGAGTGGCAATTTGGTGCATTCAAGATGAGCCAGCACTACGGCCTTGCATGAAGAAGGTGGTCCTGATGTTGGAAGGGACCATAGACATTCCAACTCCTCCTTCCCCCTCATCTTATCTCAGTGCCATTTGATATATTAATAGTTAGATGGATGCAATTTGAAAAGTGTTTCACATAGTATTACTGTAGCATTGATCAGAGCTATCAATGCAAATTTAACCCAATCCAACATGCATCGATAATAATGTTTGAATTGTTTCTCATTTTTTTTTTTTGAGCAAGATGATGTTTGATTTCTCGCACAAGTTATAAGAAAGAATAGGTAAAAGATTTTTATGTTGTTTTTGGAGAACTTCAAGCCTTGTTGCAATTTGGAAGTACTAGATTTTTTTTTTTTGGGTCACAAGATAGCAAAAGTTCTCCATTACTCTTAATCTTGCCCATAACACTACGAATCATTCTAGACAACATGCAGGCACAACGAACAACCCCGACAGGGATGGCCATATAGACAAGATGGGTGCATAAATGTAATACCCTGAAAAAAAAAAAAAAATTCAAACATGATCCTGAAATCACGCTGGAAATCTCGCCGACATCTCGCCTGGAATCTCGCCGAGATCTCGCCGGAATCTCGCCGAGATCTCGCCGACATCTTGGCTAAAATCTCGCTCTCGTTCTCCTTAAACCCAAACGCACAAGCATCTTCCTCTCGAAACCCTCTCTCCCCCTTCTCATCTTGCCGCTACAACTCATCACTGCCCCTACTCTCTCGCTCTCGCCAGGTTTTTCTCTCAACCCTCTGCTCAAAACCTGAAACCCATCTCGGCGTTGCTGCTCATCTCGCCGTCGCCGCCCTCTTTTCTCTTCTCCGCCACTGATCTCACCGCCGCCCTCTTCTCCGCCACTGATCTTGCCGCTCTCTCTCTCTTCTCTTCGTCGATCTCTCGCCTCGCCTCCGATCTCTCGATCTCTCGTCCCCTCGCCCTCACTCTCTTCTTCTTCTTCTTCTTCTCCTTCTCCTTCTCCTTTTCCACATCCTCTTTTCTTTCCCTTTTCTCTCTCTCCCCTGTTTTCTTCTTTCCGCCCTACAACTCGTGCATTTTGTTTTTTTAATTTTCTTTTCTTTTCTTTAAGCAACCAACATATTATATAATATAATTATATATATATATACATACAATACCGCATATAAACTCTCCTGTTTTCTTTATTCCGTTCTGCAACTCAAGTGTATTTTATTTTATTTATTTATTTCTTTTCTTTTCTTTTAAGCAACCAACAGGTTATATAATATATTTATATGTATCATACATTTTTTTAAACCAAGTGTTATTATTTTTTTAAAACATTGCAACTCAAGTGTTATTATTTTTTTTTAAGCAATCAAGATGTTATATAATATATTTATATGTATCATACATTTTTTTTAACCAAGTGTTATTATTTTTTTTTAAACATTGCAACTCAAGTGTTATTATTTTTTTTTAAGCAATCAAGATGTTATATAATATATTTATATGTATCATACATATTTTCTTTAACCAAGTGTTATTATTTTTTTAAAACATTGCAACTCAAGTGTTATTATTTTTAAGCAACCAAGATGTTATATAATATATTTATATATATATATATATATATATATCATACATACAATACCGCATATAATATATTAGATTATGGTATATCATATTTTACGTTTTTACTATCTAAATCATCATATTATATCAGGTGGAAGTTTACTAGCTAAGTTATATTATATGTATAATGTGACCACCACCATACAATATAGACATGTATGCACATTATATTAATATAAAATAATACAAAACAAGTGATTAACGTGTGAATTATGCGTGGATAAGTTGATAACGCCCAACGTCGAGGAATCAATCTCAACACATTTGGAATTTAGCGATTCAGGTGGGGATGATTCTAGGCCTTCATAATATTTTATTTGATATATAGATAGGAATGTTAAATTAATTAGGTCCATAGTATTATTAGATTGCTTATGCATGCCTATTGTACATGATTATATATATACAATGTTGTGATTGTTTAGCCATAATGATATGTGTGTTAACATGATTTTTATTCTGATCAAATGATAATTGGATGCATGAAATTCATGTCGTTGAATTCATTTATAAATTATAATACCTGATAATGATATGTATGATTTGGAATATTGGCATAGTGAATGCGTGAACACTATTATAATTGATTTTGTGACATGATACCATGTGTAGTGGAGTTGAATATGTTTTTTTAATGCACTTAATATCGTGCTTATACCGTACGTATGGTGTGACATCACTAAAGAACACGATTAAGATAAGAATCACACATATGGGACAGTTTTTCTAAGGAATATCGCCAATGTTCTAATTTTTTGGGCTATGCCACCCTGAGTTTGATTTTCCTAAAGGTACGTGATTTAGAACGTGATGAAATTCTCGACTCAAACAATCTAATGTTGCAACGATTAATGTGTGAAACTTGTTTGACATGTTCTTGTGTATGTATCATAATAAAATATTGTGAATTGTTTAGATGACCTACTGGGCTTTCAAGCTCACCCCTATTGTTCATATGCAGGTGCTTAGGAAAATAAAAATCGCGAATTCGTTACATAGTCCAAAGTAGTAGGGGTGGGTTAATTAATTAGTATTGTGATGATAAGACTGAATATGTTATTTAATTTTTAAAGGTTTATTATTTGAACGAATTGTATTGATAATCGAAATTCAATGAATATTATTACGGTTAGTAAAGACCCTGTGATTTATTTCACGTGTGAATGCCTTGGAATAGAATTCATTAATTCTATTTGATGATTGTATTTTAATGTTGTGTCCATAATAGATGGACAAGGGCAAGTACCCTCGTATGAAGATAAAAATTATATGAAGAATTAAAGGTATTCGTTTATCTTAACCAGTAAGTTGGTTAGAAGAATATAAATTCATAGTTTTGCAAATCTTATTATTTATATAATGGTTATGGGTTAAGATAGACGGATACGAGTAACATCTCGATTTTCAGTGATATTTTATATAAAATCAAAATATTCATTATTTTACAAAAAAATTAAGTTTTGAAAACCGGGGTGTTACAGTTTGGTATCAGAGTCTTAGGCTTCAGATCAAGGGAAGTGTTACAACGAATTTTGAGAAGCATAGTATCAGTGAGTAGGTATCAAATCTTTATGAGATTAGGGTCCAACTTGAGCTAGATAAATATGTCAATCATAAACTTTATATCGTAATATCGAGAATGAAAGTACAGTGGGTCTAACCAATTTAAAGCTTTTAGGACATCGGTTAGAGACGAGAACTTGTATGAAAACTGTTTGGTTAGAATCTGAGATCATGATGAATCTTTTATTCTTGATTCCTAAGCGGTATGGGACGTGGAGGAATTTAAGGGTATTTGAGGAATCTTGAACTTGGAGACTAGCAGACCATGTTTGGTGAATGACTAACAACTCTGGGCGAGCTTGTATCGCTACGTTCAACTGGTATGGGACAACTTGGACATAGTGGGTACCTGGGAAGCCTTAGTTGGTAGGACATTTGCGCATTGTTTGGGTGTATTGAAGTTTCTTTGTGGAAGCTTATATCACCGGGCTAGAGTGGTATGGGACACTTGAATACGAAGGGTATAAGTGAAAGCTTAGGAATTTTCTTTATACCATTGTTATGTGGTATGTTGTTTGTTTGTTTGTTTGTCTTGTTTATATGTATCAAAACCAAATCTTGTACCCTGTGACAATCATGGATTGTCAAAATTTTATAAAACCTAGAAATTGAATCAATAAGATCATTTTATTTTCGAGAACTTAGAATTCTGAATCTAGAGTCACCCTAAACGAAAATAATTATCTCATGTAGTACTAAAGATGAGTTGAAATTTTATAGATGGTTGCACCTCGAAGAATAAACACAAGGTCTGTGAGTGATCTCATAAGGGACACTGAACCAGCTGTGCAGACACAATCGACATCCGAATCTCAGCCGACGGAGCAAGAACATGCAAAATTGGGCATCTTCATGGGTGCCCAATTTTCCCAGTATGAAGCACAACTAAGTTACAGACATCAATCAGACAAAACAAATATTCTAGACATCAGATACAAGAATCCTAAACTCAGATCATATATAATGCAAGGAATTCATATACATGTGAAGTCAAATGAAGTAGAAGAAAATGTCTGAACACTGGTCAAATCGGCAAAGGATACCTTGGTGTTCTCTGCCATCAAAGAAATACTACCAAGAAGTAAAAGGCCACCTGGTTGAGAGTTTTGAGTTTGTATAATAAGTGATCAGTTTCTGCATTAAAATATTATGGGCATAGATGGATCATATCTCCATCATTGGCATCTTCAGACATTGTTCAATGCATCAAAAGCCCTTTGAAGAGTTACATCCTCTACAAGCAACACCTTGTCCCTAGATTTTGAACCAGAACCATAGAAACTTGTCTTATCTTCACATCCAATACCTGAAAATAAGAGGTGAGAATACAACTTTCCTGTAAGATCTATCTGAATTTAAACAAAAGCCCCTTTCACCAAATCAGCTAAAATGCTAAATGAAGCTATTAAACTACGAACAAGAATATCAGTTTTAAGACTAATCTCTCTCAATGGCATCATTTCCTTCCATGATTGGTGGGAACCCACACACTAAACAGGATTTCAACTAAAATGTAACTCATGATATTAAATGGATTCAGTCATCTCATGTGAATTTTATCTATATGGGTATTGTCCCACGCATGTTATTAAACAATTGCAGATAGGTGATCAGATGGACTTTGTTCCACTCCCCGTCATCCCACCCTCAATTTAAGCACCTTGTTCTACTTTTTTTAATATAACATATGCATTTGAGAAAATAATTGGGAGAATTAATGGATAACTAGAGAAAGTCTCGGTGTTTCAAAGTAGGGGCAGAAGGCCAAATTTGGAGAGTAAATGTCAACAGGACAAACTAAGTAGACGAGGGAGGCCTTTAGTATTTAGTATATAGTATATAGTATCTAGTATATAGTATATAGTATATCGTACATAGATAAATAGACAGTATGATCTGGCCATTCTTTTTTTCTTTTTCTTTCACAACTAAGTGGTATCTGACCCTCACCCGACTAATCCACTTAGGCCCTGGTTGTTGAAGTGGGGAGACACCCAATGGTCAATGCGGAAATCAAACACAAGATCTCCTGCTTTCTCCAATAGCCCCAACCCATTAGCCCAACCGCGTTAGTTGACGGTATGACTTGGCCGTTCTTGAAACATATTCCTAGGTTACTTCTAGCTTTGAGGTGATGTGGATGAGCTGCAGAGTTTCAGGTCACCCGTCTAAGAAGTCAAAAAGTGAGTTTTCTTATGCATACAATATACAAGGAAGACTGAGCTCCATCATTTTTTTATTTTATTTTTTTTGTAATTGAAAATTTTCAAGGTAAAGATTAAATAGCATTATTAAAAAATTATTTAAAAAAATTAAAATTTTAAGAAAAATTCTAAATAAGTTTTTTTACTTTTCATGTTAATTGTATTATTTACAAATAATATATCAATTTTAAATGTGATAAAGAGCTGTGCAATATATCATACAACGATACCGATATATAGCTGAATAGATATAAACATTTTTGATAATATAAAATTTTAATTCGTAGTATATATTTTAAAAATTCTAAAAATGCAACTTTGCTTAAATGTGTTATCAAATTCGAAGCAATTGACGAATGAGATTTATTATTGGTGCATTGAGAAAAATGTTTGGTGCCATCAGCCACTCCCCTCAAAATACCATTTTAAATCTTGCGTGGACAATTGTTCTCTTATAAAATAGATAAATTTACCCCTATGATATTAAATAATTAAATAGACTAGTAAATTTACCTTTCCTTTATGATATTTAATTAAATAATTAAATAAAACCACGTACAATAACTTACTTCAATAAGGAGGAGTTGGACCATACATCTGCAAGAGCAAGTCTCTTTTTCTTATTGACTCCTTCAACAACATGCTTTGAATTATCTCTTACAAATAACCAGAAATCCCAACTAGTTCAATACTGAAACAAGAAAAATTGAAGCTACTCCAATGCATAACCATCTTTCTTCTCTC
This sequence comes from Paratinospora sagittata, assembly GCA_035771175.1. Classification (NCBI taxonomy): domain Eukaryota; kingdom Viridiplantae; phylum Streptophyta; class Magnoliopsida; order Ranunculales; family Menispermaceae; genus Paratinospora; species Paratinospora sagittata. The sequence continues at coordinate 7,254,728 of JAYMFD010000012.1, read as the reverse complement.
CATATGGCTAATACTACTACTACTACCAATATGATCTATCTATTACTTCTTTCTTATACCTCATTTTCTCTAGTAGCAGTACTAAATGCTCAACAAATTACACATTCCAACATAAGCTTAGTTTCTTCCCTCTCACCCATTACGGCAATACCTCATGGCTCTCACCTTCTGGCCAATTTGCTTTTGGGTTCTACCCACAAGGTAACGGTTTTGCCCTTGGAATTGATGGGGTCCACCTCAAAATAGTGGATTGGTAGACAGTCAAAAATTCAAGAATTCATTCTTAGTGGGCAGCCGAACGAAATGTCAGCCAACAGCAACAATCGCGTGGGCAAGTTGCATGGGCTGCATGGGTCACGTGGGGTGTCCAACAAATTACAAAAATGTCCTCCATAGCTCTATAAATAGAACATTAACTTCAACTTGAAAATTCATTCGATAGATCTAAGAGAGATCATTAATTCTAGAGATCTATTAGGAGAGCCTCAAAGAGAATTTCTTTGAGAAGAAAAAGTGTAAGCCAATTTGTGAAGTGTTATCCACAAATTGAAGATACATAGGTATTGTGTATTTGTGAGAGATCCACCGAAAGGTGACGTTTGTATTTATAGTTTGGGAAATTATCCTGAGATTGTAGAATTTATTTCTTTGCAACCATCGATTTTTCCAACAAAGTGGTATCAGAGCCTGCGTCGCTATACGTATACGGATACGGAATTATTTTGTCGGTCGTCACTATTTGGAATAGTAGTACTATTCACAAAGCACTATTCACAAGAGCACTATTCATATAGTACTATTCACAAGGGGTACTATTCATTGAGTACTATTCACATAGTACTATTCATCGCCGGAGAAGTGTCAAGTTCCGCGAAACCTGTTGATTGACGACTCAAATGGAGGAGAGCACAGGCAATATGAACACAGGCAATATGATCAGGTTGACTGCATTTAATTATGCAATTTGGAAGCCGAAGATGGAGGATCTTTTATACATTAGAGATCTGTGGAAGCCAATTATAATGCCGAAGGAGGAAGCCGTGACTACAACTTCGACAGATGACAAGACACCAAAAACAACCAGCACGGACACTGACTGGGCTGTGCTAAACCGAAAGTGTGCTGCTCAAATCAGACAATGGATCGACAAGAGCATTTTTTCAAAATTTTGCTAATGAACACGATGCTTACGTTCTTTGGCAAAAGTTGGAGGCAATGTATGCGAGGACAACCGTACAGAATAAAGCTAATCTGATACGACGATTAGTCAATTTGAAGTATAAAGATGGAAGCAGCGTATCGGAACACGTGAGTGAGTTCCAAGGCATTGTAGATCAACTCAACTCTATGATGATGATCGCAGATGACGAGCTACAAGCGTTGTTGTTGCTGAGTTCTCTACCAAAAAGTTGGGACACTCTAGTTGTGTCAGTTAGTAACTCAGCTCCTGGCGGCAAGCTTACCATGGATATGGTAAAAGACAGAATGCTGAACGAAGAGTCTCGACGAAAAGACAATGGTTATACTCCTGAAACTGAAGCACTTGTCATGGAAAAACAAGGTAAGCAAGAATGGCACGGAATGAGTAAAAGCAGAAATCCTCGAAACCAAAGTCAGCAAAGAGGACGCTCAAAGTCCAGATCGTGGCATGACAAGAAGTGTCATCACTGCGGCAAGCCCGGACACTTCATTCGAGAATGTCGAAAGTTAAAGGCAGAACGATCCAGAAATCAAGAAGCAGAAACCCGAACAAATGACACCGCAACTCTCACTGAAGAAGTTGTCATTGTTCGAGATGCTGATTATGTCAACCTTGCATGTCAAGACTCTACATGAGTAGTTGACTCAGGTGCTTCCTACCATATCACCTCACGACGAGATTTCTTCTCAACCTACACGCAAGGTGATTTCGGACGAGTGAGGATGGGAAATGATGATGCATCCAAAATTATCGGCATCGGTAATATTTATTTAGAAACTAACCTTGGATACAGGTTACTCTTGAAAGATGTGAGGCATGTTCCATATATCCGCCTCAATTTGATCTCCACCGGAATGCTTGATGACGATGGCTACAATAATAACTTTGGTGAAGGAAAATGGAAGCTCACCAAAGAAAACTTGGTAGTAGCCAGAGGCAAGAAAGATGCATCACTCTACCACACAGAAGCCAAGTTGTGTAAAGAAGACTTATACCATGAAGAAAGAAGTTCCCACCAAGTTATGGCATAAGCGGCTCGGCACATGAGTGAAAAGGGTCTCAAAATTCTTTCCAAGAAGGTGTTCTTGCCAGGAATGACAGGTACATCTTTACGTACTTGTGTTAATTGTATTATGGGTAAACAACATAGAGTTGCATTTCGTAGTTTCCCACCATCTAGAAAGGAAAATATTCAAGATTTAATACACACAGATGTCTGTACAATGAGTTGTAAGACACTAGGAGGTGCTCATTATTTTGTGACTTTTATTGATGATCACTCTAGAAAAGTGTGGGCCTTTGCTTTGAAAACTAAAGATCAAGTGCAGGAAGTTTTTAAGCAATTTCATGTAAAAGTTGAGAGAGAAACTGGCAGACGTTTGAAGTGTGTACGATCAGACAATGGCGGTGAGTATCACGGATCATTCGAGGAGTACTGTAGAAGTTTCGGCATCAGGCTGAAAAAATTGGTACCAAAGACACCTCAACACAACAGTGTCGCAGAGAGGATGAACAGAACCATTTGTAAAAGAATCAGATGTATGCTCTCAAATGCAAAACTGTCAAACTCCTATTGGGGGGAGGCAATGAGGACAGCAGTTGATTTAATCAACCTTTCTCCATCAGTTCCACTGAACTACGATGCACCAGAAAAGGTTTGGACGGGAAAAGATGTTTCTTACAAACACTTGAAAGTATTCGGCTGCAGAGCATTTGTTCACATCCCTAGAGACGAAAGGTCCAAGCTGGATGGAAAAACGAAGCAGTGTATCTTTGTGGGATATTCCCATGAAGAATTCGGCTACAGACTTTGGGATCCTGTCAACAAAAGAATTGTCAGAAGCAGAGACGTGGTGTTTCTTGAAGATCAGACGATCGAGGATTTTCAGAAACCTGAGAAGCCACAAACAGAAGAACTTCCAGTTAATCTGGACCCAGTCTCTTCATCAACAAATTCAGATGACAAGGGAGCTGCACCAGATACTGACAATGATGTTCCACCAGCTCAAAGTTCAGAACCAGAACAAGTTCCTGAACAAGTCCAACCAGAAACACAGCTAAGGAGATCCACCAAAGAGCGACTACCAAGTCAAAGATATCCTCCTAGCGACTATGTGATGCTCACTGACGGGGGAGAACCAGAGAGCTATACCGAAGCTATCACTGACCAGCATAAGACTGAGTGGATGAAAGCCATGCAGAAAGAAATGAAATCTCTGCATGAGAACCACACATTTGACTTGGTGAAATTACCGCAGGGAAAGAAAGCCCTCAAGAACAAGTGGGTGTACAGGATCAAAAGCGAAGAAGGTAGCTCGCAACCTCGATACAAAGCAAGATTGGTTGTGAAAGGATTCGGACAGAAGAAAGGCGTTGACTTCGATGAAATCTTCTCACCGGTGGTAAAAATGTCTTCAATCCGAGTTGTTCTTGGCTTGGCAGCGAGTCTTAATCTAGAGGTTGAACAACTTGATGTAAAAACCGCATTCTTACACGGTGATCTTGACGAGGAAATCTATATGGAGCAGCCCGAAGGTTTTCAAGCCAAAAGAAAATAGAAATTGGTATGCAGGCTAAAGAAAAGTCTGTATGGTTTGAAACAGGCACCGAGGCAGTGGTATAAAAAGTTCGACTCGTTCATGGAGAATAAGGAGTACAACCGAACGACAGTTGATCACTGCGTCTTCATCAAGAAATTCTCTGATGGTGATTTTATTATTCTTTTGCTTTATGTTGATGATATGTTAATTGTAGGCCAAGATATTGGCAAGATTAACACGTTGAAGAAAGAGTTGAGCAAGTCCTTTGCCATGAAAGACTTAGGACCCGCAAAGCAAATCCTTGGCATGAAGATTGTTCGTGACAGGAAGAACAAGAGACTTTGGCTATCTCAAGAGAAGTATATTGAGAAAGTTTTAGAGCGGTTCAACATGAGCAAAGCTAAACCCGTTAGTTCTCCACTGGCAAGCCACTTCAAGCTTAATTCAAGCCAGTGTCCTTCAAGCGAGGAGGAGAAATCAGAGATAAGCAAGGTACCTTATGCATCGGTAGTTGGCAGTCTAATGTACGCTATGGTATGCACCAGACCAGACATTGCTCATGTTGTTGGTGTTGTGAGCCGATTTTTATCAAATCCTGGAAAGGAACATTGGACAGAAGTCAAATGGATACTCAGGTATCTTAGAGGTACTTCTAGTCATTGTTTATGTTTTGGTAATGGTAAATCTGTATTAGAAGGATTTACAGATTCAGATATGGCTGGTGACGTGGATACGAGAAAGTCGATATCCGGGTACCTAATAACATTTGCAGGGGGAGCTGTCTCATGGCAATCACGATTACAGAAGTGTATTGCCTTAAGCACCACAGAAGCAGAGTACATTGCAATCACTGAAGGTTGTAAGGAGATCTTGTGGATGAAAAAGTTCCTACAAGAATTGCAGCAGAACCAAGAAAAATATGTTCTTTATTGCGACAGTCAAAGTGCAATTCATCTTAGCAAGAACTCAACCTTCCATTCAAGGCCCAAGCACATCGACGTGAGGTATCATTGGATTCGTGATGTGCTGGAAAATAAACTGCTGCAGGTTGAGAAGATTCACACTAATGACAACGGGGCAGATATGATGACAAAGTCCCTGACCAGAGGAAAGCTTGCTATTTGTAGAGAGATTGCAGGTGTGGAGGAGCCTTGTTTCACATGAGGTGGAGGGGGAGATTTGATGGGGTCCACCTCAAAATAGTGGGTTGGTTGGCAGCCAAAAATTCAAGAATTCATTCTTAGTGGGCGGCTGAACGAAATGTCAGCCAACAGCAACAATCGCGTGGGCAAGTTGCATGGGCTGCATGGGTCACGTGGGGTGTCCAACAAATTACAAAAATGTCCTCCATAGCTCTATAAATAGAACATTAACTTCAACTTGAAAATTCATTCGATAGATCTAAGAGAGATCATTAATTTTAGAGATCTATTAGGAGAGCCTCAAAGAGAATTTCTTTGAGAAGAAAAAGTGTAAGCCAATTTGTGAAGTGTTATCCACAAATTGAAGATACATAGGTATTGTGTATTTGTGAGAGATCCACCGAAAGGTGACGTTTGTAATCTCATTTTTATAGTGGAAGTTTCTTAAAGCGGCCTACGGGTCCCGTGGTTTTTTTTTTTACCTCATCTTTGGAGGGTTTTCCACGCTAAAATTTGTTGGTATTATTTTGTTGTATTTATAGTTTGAGAAATTATCCTGGGATTGTAGAATTTATTTCTTTGCAACCATCGATTTTCCCAACAGGAATATGGTTTGCGAAAATCGCTGAGAAAACAATTGTATGGAGTGCTTCAAGCCCAGATGATGACGGGCAAATACTGCAAGTTTCCAGCAATGCTACTTTGCTCTTTAATAATGATGGTCTGCTCCTTTTGAGAGACGATATTCAAGGGCAAGGCCAGCAAAATAGAAACATATTCGCTAGTGAACCAGCTGCTTCAACTTCCATTGTTAAACTCTACCCTCAAACTCTCCCCTTTCATTCACAACAATGAAATATATATAATACAAAACCTAAAGTAAGGGTAAAATCGTAATATCGTAATACCCCCCTCAAGTTGGAGCGTAAAGATCTCGAACGCCCAACTTGCAGAGTAGAAACTCAAATTTCGCTTTCCCCTACGCTTTTGTAAAGATGTCGGCCAATTGAACACTAGTGGAAACATATAACGGACAAATCATCCCTTCAGTCACCGCATCTCGAACAAAATGGCAGTCAGCTTCTATATGCTTTGTTCTTTCGTGAAACACCGAATTTTGAGCAATGTACAACGCCGACTGACTATCACAAAATAACTTCATACCCTTCGAATGTCGCACACCCAAGTCGCTTAAAAGTTGATGAAGCCACTTCAACTCACACACTGTTGCCGCCATTGATCTATACTCAGCCTCCGCAGACGATCTAAACACTGTTTGTTGTTTCTTGGTCTTCCAAGACACAGGAGAACAACCAAGTAACACGAACCAACCTGTCAAGGAACGTCACGTAAGTGGACAACTAGCCCAATCCGAATCACACCACCCTTCGAGACGTAGGTCACTATCAGCACGAAGCAAAATCTCTTGCCCCGGACTCTTCTTCAAATATCGCACGACCCTGAGAGCTGCTTCCCAATGATCCTCACGAGGTTGTTGCATAAATTGGGACAAAATATGAACCGAATATGCAAGATCAGGTCTCGTCACAGATAAGTAAATTCATCTCCCTATAAGTCGCCTATACGGCGCCGGATCCGCAAGAAATTCGCCCTTAGCAAGGGCCAAATTGTGATTTTGTTCCATAGGAAATGCCGCAAGCTTTGCTCCCAATAAACCCGTTTCAAAAATTATCTTGAGTGTGTATTTTCTTTGCCAAAGAAAAATTTCTTCTGGATTACGGGCTACCTCTAGCCCTAAGAAATACTTCAAAACTCCCAAATCCTTCATGTGAAAGCACCTGCCAAGGTAATCTTTAAAAGTTGTCAATGCAACCTTATCATTCCCAGCAATAATCAAGTCATCAACATAAACTAACACGTTGATCTGAGTTCTTCCCCTGCACAACCCAAATAAGGAATAATCTGAATAGGATTGCACAAAACCATAATTCTTCAATGTTGTTGACAGTTTTGCAAACCAACATCGGGGAGCTTGTTTCAGACCATACAACGACTTTTTCAACCTGCAAACCATGTTAGGATTTGTATTTTTGAAACCTGGAGAAACCTTCATATAGACCTCCTCACTTAAGTCACCGTGAAGGAAAGCATTATGCACATCCATTTGATGTGCCTCCCAATTTTTAACAGCAGCAATTGCAAGAAAAATACGAACCGTCACCATTTTTGCCACAGGAGCAAATGTCTCGTTATAGTCAATTTCTTTCACCTGATGATTGCCATTGTGACGCCCCAAAAATTATTTCATCTAGCCCATAACCCAATTGTATTTTGCCCAAACTCTATGTGTTGCCTTGATATGTTTGGTGTTTGTTTGATGGTTGTTTAATATTTGTATAGTTGATGCTTGATAATGTATATAAATATGTGTATCATAAATTGTATATGGGTCATGTTAAATTAAAGTATAATGCATATGTTACTATTTATGCATGGGCCCATTAAACCATGAATTGATATGGGTTAGGATTGATTGAATAAAAAGATAAATGAAAATAAAAATTTGGTGTATTAAATGGATTGAACATTTAAAATACATGGAAGCATGAGATTGGTTAAAGTACATGTGGTTGGTATGGGTAGTATGAGACCAACACATGTGAAGGTTGGTGCATGAAAGTGGACAAGTGTCTCATGCCCACTTCTCTAATCCAAGAATGTGCTAGAAAGTGAGGTGAGTGGAGGAGAGAATCCAAGAACGTGCTAGAAAATGAGGTGAGTGGAGGAGAGAATCCAAGAATGTGCTAGAAAGTGGGGTGAGTGGAGGAGGGAATCAAGGAAGTGCTAGAAAGAGGTGAGTGGAGAGAAAGGAAAAAAGAAGAGAAAGAAAAGAAGAGAAAGGAAAGAAGAAGAGAAAGAAGGAGGGAGTTGCAGGAGGAAGATCTCTGCGACATTTTCATCAAAGAGCTGGATCTTTGGGATAAATGGTCAGATTGAGCTCAAAATTTGTCAGCAAGTTCGTAGCTTATGGTTATTCGTTCTCGTCGGTGGAGATCTTGATCAGAGGTTTCGTCTAAGAGATCTAACCTCTCAAATAAAGCTGGTCGGAAAGTGTGGATTTCTCGCGCCGTTTAGCTCAAACTTCTAGATCTCTTTATTCTAATGTTGGATGGATATAAAATTTGGGTACGTAGTGTACAACTAATATTTCTGCATTCTGAACGGTGGAGATCTTGATTAGAGGTTTTTTCTGAGAGATCTAACCTCTGAAACAAAGCTGGTCGGAAAGTTTGGATTTCTCGTGCCGTTTCGCTCAAACTTATAGATCTCCTCAATCTACCGTTGGATGGATATCAAATTTGGGTATGTAGTTTATAACGGATACTTATGTATTCTAAACGGTGGAGATGTTTCTTCGTTTAGTATTTTGTGTGATATAGTCATCTGAGTTTGAGTATTTGCAGCAGGAAAGGAGAAATTGTCTGATTAGAGACTTGTTCATCAAATATACTTATCTTTTTGGTCCACCGTTGGATTGGGCTGATATTTGGACAGAAGGTTTGTTTCTTCACATACTTCAATCTGTACGGTTGATTTTGTGATTACATATTTCTGTTGGTAGATTGATACATCTGAACATAATACTAAATGAAGAATTGGTAGGGTTGCTTGTATTAGACCTAAATTGAGAATATGAACTTAGACTTTTCCAAATAGCTTGCATATCAACTATGTTGACCTAGTTGTCATTCTTGATGAAACCATAATGCAAAATCAATGATATACATGGCTGAACATGGTGACCTAGTGTAAATCGGCAATATGGCCTAAGTATGAAAAATTTCATATTTTAGGGATTTTGATGCTCTTGGCCTAAAATCATTGAATTGATGCAACTTATGTTTAATTAAGCATGATTAGAGTTGATTATGCTACTGATTTGGTGGTTGTGACCATATCATGGGTTAGGCCTACTTGTGATCAAGTGACCCAATTTGGGCATGTTTATGCCTAAAGGAATTGAAAATCAGTATTTTTGATTAATAAAATGGTTTATGTATGAGAACTATGCATTAGAGGCCTAAGTCATGTGATTTGAGTTGAATGATGGGATTAGATGGGATTTAGGCCTATTGTTTATATGTGGGTTGATTTAGGGTTGATGTGTAATGTCTATGTGATTGAACATAGAAATTGATGTATGGTAGGATATTAATGTATGTTTCAGGATCTTGATTGGGTTGATTCGGTTTGGTGGTCGTGTGTGGTTAAATACTCTCGCGAGGCTTGGTTGTGAGTAGACTTCATTTATGATTATATCTTTTATGTCATCATATCACTTATATATTGTATGTTGAAAGCATGAATGTGTTCTAATGTTTTGAATGATGCATCGATTTGAGAAAACCTTATGACTTTGGTTGGGCCCATCTATCTGGCTAATAGGGGGACTTAACCTTGTCATAGGAGGGTTTTAGGAAAGGAAGAGATTGGGGTCAACGGTACGGTGAAATAGACGTGCACTAGTAACCCAAAATAAACATGATTGGGATCAACGGTACAGTGAAATAGACGTGCACTAGTAACCCAATTCATGTGGAATGTGGATCTAAATTGATAAGCTTTTACTTGCATCGAACTTATTATAAATGCTTGATATCTATATGTTATGAGCTTTTAATCATGCTACACATTGACATGCATACATGATATTTATTGATAGTATTGATAGCATATTTGAATTATATTCACTGGGCACCGTTGGCTCACCCTTATTTTCCTCTTTCAGGTCCTTCTGTCCCGAATAAGGGCAAATGAGTAGTTATATCTTGAGGGCCTTGCCTGCTAGAGAATCCAAAGCCTCGATGTGAGTTGAGAGGCATGTTGATTGAATTGTGTTTTAAATTATGAAGTATTATATTTTGGATTATGTAATTATAATACTTACCACATTGTAGTATGGGTGAGTTGGGATTTGTTGGATAGACCATGTGGGCATATGACGGTTTTTATTTGTACCCACAATTTTGGACTTTATGTGTATGCCAATTTTAATGGACTGTAGGGATTATGATTTTATTTATGGATCATTTTTATGGACTATCTCTTGTCTTGGATGATTAATACAGTGGGTAATTTTGTTTAGTACTTTTTGATATTATGTCGTTGTTTGAGATAAGGCTCGTAGGGTCTCAACCACCTCACGGAGTTGAGGAGTGGTCGGAGAAGCCTACGCCGGGCGTCCCGTCCCGGCATTTCTCACGCCATTCCCTGATGGGTTGGTGGTCCGGGGTGCGGGGTCGCCACAGCCATAGATCACAAGTCTTGCTTTGAGTCGCTCTATGCTGCCACGGACTTATACTTAATTTTATATATCCACTGGCTCCCTAGTGCTTTCTTGCCGGGTGGAAGAGTCTCCATTACCCAAGTCTCATTGTCTTCAAGGGCTCGTATTTCCTTACCCATCGCATCTCGTCATCCCGAGTCTTTCATCGCTTCTTGGAAATGCTTTGGCTCATGTCCCGCTGTCACAGCTGCAAGAATATTTCTATGTCTCACAGAAAAACGTTCACAATTCACAAAATGTGTTTAAGGATAGGGCGTACCTGAGGAAGATGAAGGAGCTGATGAATTCTCAGATGGACTTATTTTTCGTATAGTATGAGTAACAAAATCACGATACCGTGTTGAAGGAGTTTTGGTTCATTTTCCTCGCCCTAGCTCACCGTCAACTTCCACACCTTGCTCCCCCACCGTATTCTCCAGCCCCTCATCACGCACATCCTCATGTGCGGGCTGCTGCTCGGGCTGCACCGTAGCACCAGACCCCCCTCGAGGGTGGACGCTGATTCCAACCCCCCCTCAACGCACGCAGCACACTCATCGGCACTCTCATCCTCACTCCATGCTCAATCCTCATTGTTCGCCAGCACAGGAGTCACCACATTCCTTGGTTGGTTTGGCGCAAAAGGAAATTCTTTCTCAAAGAACTTCACATCCCTTGATACAAAGTACTCATGTGTTTCTAAATCATACAATTTCCAACCTTTCTTCCCAAAAGGATAGCCAACAAAGATACATTTACGGCTCCTACTTGCAAATTTATCTCCTTTGTGTCGTTGATTATGAGCATAGCAAAGACAACCAAATACACGAATAGCATCATAAGAAGGCACTTTCCCAAACAACATTTCATATGGCGATTTAGTCTTAAGTAAAGTAGAGGGTGTCCTATTAATCAAGTGACACGCTGCCAACACACATTCACCCCAAAATTTGATTGGTAAGTTCCCTTGAAATCTTAGGGCTCTAGACACATTTAAAATGTGTTGATGCTTTCTCTCAACTCTCCCATTTTGTTAAGGAGTCCCAACACAAGAAGTCTCAAAAATAATTCCATTATTTTAAAAATAATCATGCAAACAATTAAATTCGGTCTCATTGTCACTTCTCACACGTTTTATCACTTGGTCAAATTGACGTTCAACCATAGCAACAAAATTAAGAAACATAGATTCAACTTTCATTTTATTGCAAAGTAAATAGACCCAAACTCCTCTTGAAAAATCATCTACGATTGTCAAAAAATAGGTAGCCCCACACGAAGAATGAGCCTTGTAAGGCCCCCACAAATCCAAACGAACAAGTTCAAAAATCCTACCAGCTTTATTCGTACTAATTGGAAAATTAGATCTAGGTTGCTTTGCACGCGGACACACATCACAAGCTTTATTATTTGTCCTACAAGAATGACTTACAGCCGGAATCATCTTCAATATTTTCTCCGACGGATGCCTCATTCGTTAATGCCATAACTCGAACGATGAATCACCATCCATTGTCAAGACCTTCACTTGAGGAACACCACGAAAAAAATAAAGTTCATCCAATCTTTCACCCGCTCCAATCACCTTCCTCGTCGGTTGGTCCTGTATAACACAAATATTATTAGTGAATTGTACAACACAATTTGATTCATCGATTAATTGAGTAACAAAAATTAAATTGCATGTCAATTTTGGGACATAAAGCACATTGTCAAGCTTCAATCCTCCTGGCAGCACGACACTCCTCTCTTGGTTTGCTTCTGTCGTGTTTCCATCCGGCAAACCCACCGGGCAGTATTGCACCTTTCTTACATTCATCAAAATAGACAAGTCGCACGTCACATGGTTCGACGTTCCTGTATCGATAATCCAACTAAAATGACTGTTCTTACCATGTAGTCGATCTTTTGTTTTGTCGAAGTTCAAAAATGCAAGAAGTTGCTACAGTTGCGTTGCGGAAACACCTGCAAGAGCCGCAGCGTCGGTTGCACTCGCCAGTCCCTGCGAGTGCCCTGCGTGCTACCCAGATAAAGTTTCAGCCCCGCCAGTTTTATGTGCGCGGACAGGCGGTGCACCATGCCCTCTGCCACGGCCAGAACCTGCACGCCCACCTCCTCTTCCTGTCCGTCCTCCACCACGACCCGGTCCCTTTCCTCCGTGAGGTCGGTCCCCCCACCATTCGGGGAACCCGTATAATTGAAAGCAAGAGGATTCGGCGTGGCCTTCTCTATTACAATGATTGCAAAACTTGTCAGTAGTATCCACAAAACGAGACTTACCACGCGTATCAAGCTGAATTGCGAATGCCATGATACTATCTCGTCCATCCTTGGATAACTCTCTGTCACGCAGTCGTTCCGCTTGAATCACTTGTTGATATGCTCGATCAAGCGTCAGCAATGGCTCTTGTCCAAGCAGATTTGCTCGAATTGAAACATATGCTCCATCGAGGCCGATAAGAAAGTGATGTAGATAGTCCTCTTCTCTCAGTTTTTCTACCTGCGTGACTATGCTACACGTGCAACCTCCACACTTACAAACCGGCACTTTCACATATATGATCAGTTCGTCCCAGATTTTTGACAAACGACCAAAATAAATTGCCACAGTCTCGGCTTTTCCTTGTTTGCACTCTCCCAATGACCTTTTTAATTGACATATACGAGTACCGCTTACCACACAAAATCTGTTTTTGAGATTGTTCCACAGGAGTTGTGCATCATCATATTCTCCAAGGGTCGACCGAACGGACGGCTCAATGGTATTGGTCAGCCATGACACCAACATCGAATGCACAGCTATCCAATCCTCAAGTTTGTCCTCTGTTGTTGGCTTCGAAACCTTCCCGTCCACAAAGCCAAATTTCCTCTTTGCCGTAAGCGAGGTTCGAATTGCCCTCACCCATTCATCGTAGTTCTCACCACGTAATTGAATCGGGGTAATGATGTTTCCCGGACCGTCACTCGATCCAAGATGATACGTCATATCCACCCTTTTGTCACCCTCTCCGCCAGCCATGATCTCACGTGGAGGTTAAAGTATTAATCCAAGTGGCTCGCGAACCGAACAGAGTCGCGATGGTTCAAAGTGCACTGTTCACGCACTGTTCAAAGCGCACTATTCAAAGTGCACTGTTCAAACTGTTCAAAGCGCACTGTTCAAAGCTGCACGCGCACTGTTCACGCGCACACTGCCCAACGCGCGCACTGCCCAACAGGCACACTGCCCAATGCGCACACTGCCCAATGCTGCACGCGCACCAACGTTGTACGCCGGTCACCTGTCGCCGTTCACCGTTCACCGTTCACCGACGCTCTGGATCAGGAGCAGAAAGTAGAGGAAGAAGCCTCAGAAACCGTCGCCACCGACGAAGAAGAAGATACAGGAGCGTAGATTGCTCCGATCATCAAGCTCGAGGAGATTGCCGTCACTACCGGAGAGGAAGATGAAGACGCTCTTCTCGATCTAAAAGCGAAGCTCAGAGATCTTCTAGATCTGAAAGCGAAGCCGAGAAGTGAAGATCAGAGATCTTCGTCGCCGGTTGGTTTTTCTCCGTCGCGGCGGAGATCAGAAATCCAGGAAAGAAGAGCCGAGATCCTAATTTGCAGGCAGAGGCGGAAGTTGAGTGAACAGGAAGGGCGTTCTGCTACTCCCATGGCGACGGATCAAGGAAGATGGCTCTGATACCATGTTAAACTCTACCCTCAAACTCTCTCCTTTCATTCACAACAATGAAATATATATATTACAAAACCTAAAGTAAGGGTAAAATCGTAATATTGTAATATGCACGCCTGATTCTGGCAACTTTGTTCTCTACAACTCTAGGTCAAGGATCGGCAAAGTTTTGATTCCCCAACCAACACCATTTTACGAGGCCAGAGCCTCTTAAATGGGGCAACACTGATCTCTAGCGCCTCCGAAACTGACCAGTCGAGAGGAATATTTTAGCTCAGGATGCAACAAGATGGAAATCTTGTGATGTATCCAATAGGAGAACCAGATTCACCTAGTGACTCTTACTGGGCCTCTGGGACTGATGGAACTGGAAATTCTGTTAAGTTAAACTTTGAAGATAACGGGCAGCTCTACTTGGTCAATGGAACTGGCTTCAAAATAAAAACTCTGGCTGATGGTTGGAACTCTTCTACCGACGGATTAACAACAGTTCTTAACCGAATGACCCTTGATGTGGACGGGATTTTCCGGGAGTATTCTCATAGTTTAGATCAGAAGGGCAATTGGTCAATCAAATGGACGCCTCCAATAGATAAGTGTGCTCCAAAGGGCTTGTGTGGTGTAAATGGGTTTTGTGTTCTAATGGACCAAGAACCTCAATGCCTTTGTCTTCCTGGTCTTAATTTCGTTGATCAAGGCAAGAAGACTCTGGGTTGCGAGAGGAATTCAAGCATAGATTGCAGAAATAACAAGGAAGAATATATGAAATTGGAAATGATCACCGTACAGGACACCAGTTGGGAAGACAACCCCCCATATGTTGGAGATTATATGTTGTCGAAGGAACTTGGATGCAAGTCGTAGTGAGAATGAAGTTCTTCTTGCTGATTGGGTGTGTGAATGCTTTGAGGCTGGTCAAATTGGTGAAGTACTGGTGGGTGATGATCAAGAGGTGACAAAAGACAATTTGATAGGATGGTTAGAGTGGCCATTTGGTGCATTCAAGATGAGCCATCATTACGGCCTTGCATGAAGAAAGTGGTCTTGATGTTGGAAGGGACCATAGACATTCCAACTCCTCCTCCTCCATCATCTTATCTAAGTTCCATTTGAAATATTACAAAGATACTTTAAATAACAGAAATGGTAGAGTTACATTCAAAATGTAAATCCAACAGAAATATTTCGGAGGTGGACTTGCAACAGCACCTAACATTTAAAATAGGTTAAAAGTGTTAGAAATCCTGAAGTCTTTCTCCAACTTCTTAATAAATGGAAAACAAACCCCTTTTCACACTGAAAAGCAACCTACTTAAATTGAATTATGGGGCAAAGATCTGCTGTATGTTTCTCTTAACTATATTCAACTATAGCTTTATATCTTTTTCGTTTCATGTTATGCAATGATGACATATTTGTTTCATTATTGTTCTTAGAAACAACTATTTTTGCATTATTTTTTCCACAAAATCACAACAACAATTTAAATGTGAACTACAGTTTACTTCGTGTTATTTAAGCAATTAAAAACTTAATAAGATAAGAGTTCTAACTCATCCAATTAGCTATTAAGATAATATACATGCTATACATGTATCTCTTTTTACTAATTCAAAAATTTTGATCAATATATCAAAGATGTTAGGGAACACCTCTAGCTTTAAAAAACAAATGTACAACAAATAATTACATCAAATGTTTTATCGTATAGTTTCAATAATATTAAACCCATAAGTTGGGTTTAAAAAAAGTTGGACTTTGAAGGATTTTTATTTCTATTCATGTTTCACACATTTAAGACTTTCAAAATAGTAGATACCGAATATTAAGAGTTATACACTAGAGAAAATGAGTACCCCTCTTGCAGAAATTATACATGATCAGACAAAATGAAATTCATTTACCATATTTCTTTGGCAGGGTGGCATGTATTTCCATGCTGCTCATTTTTCCCATTATGAAGCTCAACTAAGTTACAAACATTGATCAAACAAAAACATATATATTGTAGACATCATACACAAGAATCCTAAACTGAGAGTCTCAGACCATATACTTTAAGGAATTCATATACATGTGAAGTCAAATAAAGTAGAAGAAAATGCCTAAATACTGGTCAAATTCGCAACCCCCAGTTTTGTATTCCTCTCAAGTGGTGGGTTGAGGATACTATGGCTTTCTCTGCCCGGCAAAGAAATACTAGCAAGAAGTAAAGGCCACGTGGTCGAGAGTTTGGTAGACTAAGTGAGTAGCTTTTGCATTGAAATATTATGAGCATAGACAGCTCATACCTCCATCACTGGCATCTATAAACATTATTCAATGCATCAAAAACGCTTTGAAGAGTTACATCCTCTACAAACAACACCTTGTCCCTAGATTTTGAACCAGAACCAATAGAAACTTGTCTTCTCTTCACACCCAAGACCTGAAAATAAGAGGTGAGGATACAAGTTCTCCCCATAAGTTCTAGCTGAATATGAACAAAAGATCATTCAGTAAATTAGCTACAATGTTAAATGAAGCTATCAAACTACAAACAATTATATCAGTTTTAAGACTGTAAAGTCAATAATATCTCCCAAAGGCATCATTTTCGGCCATGATTAGTGGAACACATATGCTAAATAGCATGTCAACCCAAACGTGACCCATACATTAATGGGTTCAGTCATTTCATGTGAACTTTATCTATGTGAGTTATGATCTCACACATGTTCATTGAACAATTGCAGAGTCATGTGGGTTGGACTTTATTCCCCTCCTCATCATCCCACCCTCAATCTAAGCACCTAAATCTACTTTTCTAAAATAACAAATGCATTTGAGAAAATAATAGGAAGAATTTAGGGATAACTAGAGAAAGTGTTGGTGTTTTAAAGTGGGAGCAGAAGGAAGGTATAGCCTCTGTTTTAAAAATTGAACGAGGCATCCTCGAGGTGAGGTGCTCAAGAAATGCCTCGAGGCTTGAGCCTCAAGTCAAACAATGAGGCTGAGGCGTACGCCTCGAGGCGCAATGAGGCTGAGGCGTACGCCTCGAGGCGCAATAAGGCTTAAGCCTCAGTTTTTACATATAAAATTTTATTTAAAAAATAATAATTTTTATAATAGTTTTTGGATTATTATAAGAAAATATATTAGTTTTTGAAAAACAACTCAATTTTATTTGAGAAAATTGAAGCTTTTTTCCCTTAAGTTGTCTTCGCCCCGTACTAGCAATATATTTTGAAATTTACTAACAATAATATAAATACTAACCTGTCAATTTAAATAATTTTTGACAAATTATTCTAAGTCAACTTGTATTAACTATAAAATGGTACGAAGTGGCAAAGACCTAATAATTTATGATGTATTTGCTAACTTTCTATTGTTGGTGCTTTTAATGGTTTCAAACTTGAAGTTCGGAAAGCTTAACATATAATATGCACTAACACAGTTGCTGATGATGTTAATGGCAATTAACACACACAATATATTAAGAAAAATCACTAGAGTTCTCCACACATATATAAAACTAGTTCATATTTCAACTTATTTTAGATGTTTCTTCATTTACCATTGATACTAGTAATTTTTCAGATTTTTTATGAATTTTTCTTAATTGTTTACTTATTTTTGTATAACAAAATGTGAGGCTTACGCCTCATGCGACCTCAAGGACTATGACTCGCCTCACAAAGGCATACCACCTTGATTACACCTTGCACTTTTTTAAACCTTGGGTATAGCACTGTTGAGTTGGGGCAAATTTGGAGATCAAATATCAACCGGCTAAACTAAGTAGACAAGGGTGGCCTTTAGTATGTAGTATATAGATAAATAGACAGATGACCTGGCCATTCTTCAAATAGTATTCTAAGGTCACTTCCTCTAGCTTTGAGACGATGTGGCTAAGTTTTCACATGTTATCCATTGAAGAAGTCAAAGAGTGGCAGATTTCTTCTGTATCCAATGTAGGCTGAGCTGTCATTTTCATTTTTATTTTGTAATTAACAAATTCCAATGATATTGTATTTGGTAGTTTCATATATGTATTTGAATGGTTGATGAAGATTAAAGAGATACAGAAACACACAAGCAAGTCAAGATAAAGTGCTGAAGAAAGGATGATCTGCATGATGCAGGATCAGCTTTCCAGAATGAAGAATTAGACAGGATTGAACCTAATTTTTCAGAGGGAAGCATAAGTAAGATCAATTTCACATGCCAATCAAATTTGTTGGATCAACCCTAACAAATTCTTCTTTGATATGAGTTTCTTACTTCCAAATATTGAAAAAATTCTAGGTCTTTTTGGTTTAATATACCCTTGAAAAAATGCTTTAGAGTTTTCTGAGAAAGAGAAATTGTGAGCAATCAATATGCTTTACTTTTCTCCCCCTTTCAAAAGGAAAAACATATAATCCCCTGAATTAGGGTTGAACCATTCACATGGGTGCTTAGCCAAAAGAATGATGAAAACTAATTCTTGAGAGCATTCAAGAATTGAGGATTTTTATGAATAGATGTAAATATGATTTGTAATCTCTAAAATTTGTCACTATTGTGGATTATAGGTGGGGGGTTCTCTTTTTGAAAGGCTTTTGCAACATTAAAAATCTTATCTCTTGTTAGTGAATTATAATTTTCTTTTAACAATTTTTGGTTATAAAAGTATTGTCACAGAATTCTAGATAGAAACTTGAAATTTCAATATAATTCAATGTCCTTGTTAGGATTGAAAATTAGCATTGAAGGAAAACGGAAAAACAGAAAAAATGAAATCAGACAAACTTAGAAGATAGAGGTTGTCTTGTGTGAGATTGTGGATATTGATAGAGTAAAATCAAGAAGGGAGATTTCTGAGGATGGTAAAGGTGGCACGCTAGCCTTACAAAGGAATTCTTATAAGTGATCAAGTGCGATTAGTTTTCTTAGAAGCAGAAATCTGAACCACCAGACACTGATTAAGTGTAACTTATAAGACTAAAATAATATCTTCAGTGTACTAAGAGATATAAGCAGATTACATATAATTTATTCCTAACATGTTCTTTGTTCATGTCAATGTTAGAATTGTTTTTGTTTTTTTAATCTAGTTCACATTAGTTTGTACCATTTGATTTGAGGTTGAGTTTTAATATCAGCTTTTTGCAACTTTTGGAAGATTGTTTGAAAAAAGAAATCAATGTTGCCATTGATTAGTTAGGATTATTCATTGGAAAAAGTAAAAGACTATTACAGTTTTTTTTTTTTTTTTATGAATCATTTCTTTTTTTAACTTAAATTTGATGGATTTTTTATTTATATGTAATTCATAATTCATAATTCATAATTTGGTGGTTTAGAAAACAAGATAAGTCCATTATAATTTGGAGGAATTTTGGGGAATTTTAGTTTTATGTAATGTATAAACTAATATCACAACAAATATATATAATTTAAGATGTGCTTGATGGAATAGCCCTGAAGTTATATTTTGGTTAACATTTCTACTCCTAGACTCCTAGCGTACCAATTGTAGATTTTTTATATGTGAGTGTAGTATGAAACTTCCTATTTATGTTCAACTGGTCTAAGATCTAAACCTGCGTAAAAGCACATGCACCTCAAATAATGAACTAACTTGATTATAACCATATGGAACTACAGACCTGATACTTATCTATCAAGTTTAGGTGCATGTATGTGGTTGTGTCTAAGAAATCCTAAATTTTGACGTTAAAATATCTGCAAAACTATACACTGATGTATTTGTCCTCGGGCTTGGTGAGCTTCATTGAAACACTTCTTCTTCTCCTATGATCGATGCCTAAACCAATGAACCAAGACTTTTGCAAGTTAATTTTGAGACCCAAGACTCCATGGAAACAACATAGCAGTCATCTTAGGATCATTGGATCTACCTCTATCTCAAAGAAAAGAGTCTCATGATTGCAAAGGGGCTGAGCTATAACCTTTCCCCATCTCTTACCCGAACCTGAAATTTAATGCCCTCTTACTTCAATAAAAAAAGGGCAGGCCGGTGCACGAAACTCCCGCCTATGTAGGGTCCCGATGAAGGATTGGACCATAGTTGGGTCTATTGTACGCAGCCTTACCTTGCTTTCACAACAAGCTACCTTCATGACTCAAATCCGTGAACACATGGTCACATGATAGCAACTCTTGATTGGATTTATTACCCAAGATCACTATGAATCACAATTTAAAATAGAAATTAAAGCATACCTGTCATATTCTCGCTTGATTTGGAGTAGATCTTCAACCTTTTCCATGCTCTCTATTTGGTGTTAGGGTTGATGGAATCCCAAAAAATTAAAACATCATTTTTTTATTTCACGTGAAAGGTTGGGACCATTCCATTCAAATTAAAGAGACGGTTATTAGAGTCGATTCCATCAACTGACATTCATAACCAACTATTTATGGATTGACCAAAATGACCTTATGATATTAGATAATGACATATTTAATATTAAAAATTAAATAAAACCAAATAACATTCTCCCACCTGGTTTTATTAATTTATAAGATTATCAATTAATAAAGACCATTATCTAATATCCTCCCACTTGGGCTTTATTAAGTGATAAACAAACCAAGTAGGGAAGAAATTATATCTCATAACGCACGTACATTAGCCGGCTAAATAAAATATATTCCATGCTTTGGTCCAACAGTGTCTCAAACAAGGACACCACATGTCTCACAATAAAGACACAAATCAGATTTTCCATGCACATGTGCACCAATATGGAAAATATTGTATAAATGAGGATAATAATAATAATAAATGTGATCACAAATACAAAGTGTCAAAAACTGAGCCACTACCGTAACTCCCGCTAACCAAGTACATCAAATGAGTCAATAAGACCCATATGAGCAACATGCTCATTATACAACATAGGTCAAACCCTTTGTCATGGGATCAACAATCATATGTCGTGTAGCAATGTGTTCCACTGACACTAGCTGGTTTTGAATCCTCTCTCTAACAACAACAAGATATTTAATGTCAATATGCTTTGACCTTCCCGAACTCTTATTGTTCTTAGAAAACATATCTGTTGCAGAGTTGTCACAAAAAATCACCAATGCTCGTGCAATAGAATCAACCACTTGAAGTCCTGAGATTAAATTTTGTAACCAAAGAGCTTGAGAAGTGGTCTCATAACAAGCAATGAACTCCGCCTCCATAGTGGATGAAGCTGTCAAAGTCTGTTTCATACTTTTCCATGACACCGCTCCTCCAACCATCAGAAAAATAAAACCTGAAGTGGATTTCTTAATATTTGGACAACCAACAAAATAAAAATTCGTGTAACCCACCACTTCAAGTGTGTCAGTCTTCTTGTATGTGAGCATATAGTCCTTAGTCTGTTGTAGATATTTTAAAACTTTCTTTGTCGCTTTCCAATGATCCAAACCAGGATCACTTTGATATCTGCCTAGCATCCTGACTGCAAATGTTATATCTGGTCATGTGCAAACCTGAGTGTACATAAGACTGCCAACTACTAAAGCGTATGGAATGTCTTTCATTTATTCCCGCTCTAGGTTATTTCTGGGACACTGGAACTTTCCAAATTTATCACCCTTAACAATAGGTGCATTTCCACCTTTGCAGTTTTGCATGCTGAACCTTTTAAGAACTCTATCAATATAAGTTTTTTGTGACAATCCAAGAAGTCCATGAGATCCATCTCAGTGAATCTCTATGCCAAGGACAAAAGAAGCCTCACCAAGATCCTCCATCTCAAAACTTTGAGATAAAAATTGTTTAGGCTCATGTAACATTCCTAGATCACTACTAGCAATTAGTATATCATCAACATACAATACTAAGAAAATAAATGTACTCCCACTGACTTTCAGATAAATGCACTCATCAATTTTATTTTCTTCAAAACTATAAGATCTTATTACGTCATCAAACTTTAAGTACCATTGTCTAGAAGCTTGTTTTAACCCATAAATGGACTTCTTAAGTTTGCAAACTAAATGTTCCTTGCCTTCAGTCACAAAACCTTCTAGTTGAACCATATACACATCTTCAAACAAGGAACCTTTTAGAAATGCAGTTGTAACATCCATTTGATGCAATTCTAGATTAAAATGAGCTACCAATGCCATTATAATCGCGAAGGAGACACAGTAGAAAATGTTTCTTTATAGTCAATGCCCTTTTGCTGAGTAAAACCCTTAGCAACCAATCTGGCCTTATATCTTTCAACTTTACCTTTGGAGTCCCTTTTAGTTTTAAGTACCCATTTGCAACCAATGGGTTTGACTCCTTCAAGAAAGTCAACTAGATCGTAGACTTTATTTTTATACATAGAGTTCAGCTCAAATTTCATGGCATCTAACCATTTAGGAGCATTAATATTATCTTTGGCTCCAGAAAATGACATTGGGTCACTTTCTTCACCTATATCAAAATCACATTCCTGTAGATAAACTACATAGTCATCTGGCATAATATGTCTCCTTTCTCTCTGTGATCTCCTTAATGGCGTATTAATTGTTGGTTCTATTAGGATATCATTTATCTCTATTTCCATGTGTGGTATGTGCTCATCAGACTCTTGGTGATTTTCATCACTTTCTTGTATGGTAATAATCGGAAAATGAATATTATTTTGAGGAATTGGATCCAAAGTATGGTCCTCCTTAAATACCATGTGTTTGAGCTCCATACCAACACTATGGGTATCATCCTCAATGAACCTAGCATTTAAATTTTCAATCAATTTGGTACCGTTAGATGGGCAATAGAACCTATAACCTTTGGACCTTTCTAGATATCCAACAAATGAACAAGACACCGTTCTAGGATCAAGTATTCTTTCATGTGGGTTATATAGTCTAGCTTCTGCTGCACAACCCCAAACACAAAAGTGATTAAGACTAGGTTTTCTACCTGTCCATAACTTAAAAAGTGTTTTGGAAACTGCCTTAAAAGGCACTCTGTTCAGAATATAGGCGGCAATTTTTAAAGCTTCACCCCACAAGTGTTCTGATAAGTCTGAATGACTCATCATAGACCTCACCATATCCATAAGAGTGTGATTTCTTCTTTTAGATACACCATTTTGTTTAGGTGTACCTGGCATAGTGTACTGAGCAACTATACCATACTCTTGTCATTATCTAGCAAATGACCCTGGATTACGATCTGTTTGATCGTACCTTCCATAGTATTCACCACCACGACCAGATCGTGCAACCTTAATTTTCTTGTCAAGCTGACACTCAACTTCTATTTTATAAATTATGAATACATCTAGAGCCTCTACTTTTTCACCAATCAAATACGCATAGCCATAGCGAGAATAATCATCAATAAATGTTATGAAATACCTCTTACCACTAATGGTTTTATTTAATTTTTCAGATTAAATATGTCATTATCTAATATCATAAGGTCATTTTGGTCAATCCCTAAATAGTTGGTTATGGATGTCAGTTGATGGAATCGACTCCAATAACCGTCTCTTTAATTTGAATGGAATGGTTCCAACCTTTCACATAAAATTTAAAAAAAAATGGTGTTTTAATTTGGAGATTTCATCAACCCTAACACCAAACAGAGAGCGTGAAAAAGGTTGAAGATCTACTCCAAATCAAGCGGGAATATGACAGGTATGTTTTAATTTCTATTTTAAATAGTGATTCATTGTGATCTTGGGTAATAAATTCCATCAACTCTAACCATTGCGCCAAAGCTCCCCTAAGCCTTCTTACTTTAATCCCTTGGGAAAATAAATCTACTAAAATCCTACATGAAAAAATGATGAAAAGGAAAGTGAATAAAGGGTTCCCTTGTTTCAAACCTTCAGAGCAACTAAAAGATTGACAAGAGAATGTTGAGAGCATTGGACAAAGGAGTGGGAGGCATTCTATATTGTCTAATCCACATTTATCTATGTGCAAATCTCATCTTTTGGAGGTACCCAAAAAAGTTGTTTATGGTTATAAATTTCAAATATTATGTACACCAATCTTTCATTCCAAGCCTCTTTTCTTTGTACTCCTATTATGTTCATTGACTGGATTCATTCATTATAAACAGGCATTGTATGGGACTTTCTTTTCGAGGTTATAGAATGGCTAAGGGAATCATAAAGCAGTTAAAAAAAAAATCCAAACTTTTTGCTTGAATGACTATAAAATTAAACTAAGCGCTCAAAAGAGAGATAAAAGGGAAGTAAGTTCTACTAATTTGAGGTTTTCAGAAACCAAAACTATTAATTCAAATCTAATCCCAACTCCAGCTTAACCTTACAACAGCCCAAATTGCCAATCTAGGATCACCGACTATTAATTCAAATCTAATAAACAAGTAAATACACTTGCTAGGAGATTTAAACATGAAACCTCCAGAATAAAACTGCATTATCCCAAAAGCTATAGCTTTTAGGTCAAGCGCTACAGAGAAAAACAAAACTGCTAAAAATATGCCCTTTTCATAATTAGATAGTTCAGGGGCAAAACAAACAAGAAAGAATTTGATCATCCAGGCATGCTCATAATCCAAAAAAAACCTAACAAAATCTAGGGTTTATCTCGCAGAATCGAAGAACTCACCGAACTAATATACTCAACAAGAGCGGCGTTAGCTTCTCCGTCCTTCGGAGGCGCGTCGATCTGCACACCAAGCGCCTCATCGCCGAAATCTGGTTTCAAACAAAACGATCTGAATTGCATGTTTTCAATCTACATAGAGAAGAATAATAGTGGATATAGATTTGAGAGAAGAAGAAAAAAAAAAAACCTGTGATTGTGGCGATCTTGGAGCCTGGCTTGGCGTGGATGGTAATGGCGACGGACGAAGGAGCAACGAAGCGAATACACGAAGGAAAATCGTTGGTTGCAGCGGTGATTGATGATTTGTTAGCGATGGAAGACGCGACTTGTTTTGTCTTCGCCTTACTCGTCTTCGTCGGCGCCATTACCTAAAGTTCAACTGTGATCGTTTCTTCGTCTCAAATACGAGCACTGTTACAGTGTTACTGTTCCTATTTAATTAATTAAGGCTGCGTTTAAGTTTAAAGTATGTGAGCCAACCAGTAAATTGGTTCATAAATTCAACTTCTCAGCCTAGGCGGGAGTTCAAATTTTATACCAGCCGTCTTTACATCTGAAATTAAAAGATATCTTTTATTGGCAGGCGATCCGTAAGTATCATTATAAATTTGGGATAGTCTCCCCTATCTAAACTTTATTAAATAAAAAAAATTTAAATACAAAAATAAATAAAAATAAATAAGTGTCATCATGGATTTATACAACAAAAACTCTCTTATATTGTTCTTTTACACTCAAACATATTTGTTGATTAGATCATCTCATAGTACGTGTCACATTCGCAATTTGAAAAAAATTGGCATTCACACATTATTGAGTCTAAAAGGACAGCGTGGAACATGGATACAAGTGGTATTACTCAATAAAAAATAAAAAAAAGGACCTTGATAAAAGCTTAGAAGTGCATTTGGAAATTGTACTCACTTTGATTATCATTGAACTACTCGATACAATCATTTTCTGAGTCTCCGAAGCATTTTCTCAAAATAAAATTGTTTCTACAATTACATTATTTCAAGAATAAAATTTTCAATGAGTATTTTCAAATCCAATCAACCAAAAAAGTTTTCAATTCTCTTAAGAGTTTAAAAGTCTCTTCTTTTTTGCAGTAAGTTTAAAAGTGTATCTAGCTATGATAATTAAACCGTGTATAAGAATGCAATTACATCACCTTAACATTTTTTAAACCGCATTAAATCACGTGTTAATATGTGATTTGATGTCATCCTAAAGTGATAAGGTGCCACAATTTATATCGTAGTACAATACTTCAATTAATTTTGCATTGTTTAAAGACATAACAGAACCTAAAAGTTCCATTTCAAAGTAAATACGCATTTTTTCTTTAAATGTTTACTTTATTTGCTATATTCTTTCTATTGCATATGCACTTGCTTGCAAACTGTTTATTAACAAACTTTTTTAGAAATGATAAACTTTTTGAGTATAAAAAGAAAGAATAAACTTTTTTTGAGAAAGACAGAGAGACCTACAAACTTCATTAAAGGAGAATCAAGGAGGTACAAGATCCAACTAAACTACATGAGAGAGCCATTGGGGAACCTCTTCTGTCCAAACTAATTTCTCATCAACAGATAAGCCAAACTTGGCCAATGAATGCGCAGCATTATACATGATCTGGGAGCATGGGAAAAGCCTCGAACCGAATGATTGGAGGATAGAACCTTAATATTTTGGATTAAGGAGTCGATCTCCAATCGAGAAAACGATTGTGAGTTGATCACTAAGAGGGAAAACGATTGTGAGTTGATCAAATTAATCACTGAGAGGGAATCGGATTCTACCCAAAGTGGAAAACACCATGCTTCAACTGCCAACATTAATCCTTCCTTCAAAGCTATGCTTTCAACCATATCTACAAGAACCCACATCTCTCTCTTTGTTGCTGCAGCAATTAGAACATTCCCATCTTCATCTCAGATTACCATACCAAGGCCAATGGTTTGGTTCTTATTATCAAGAGCAACATCAACATTTAGCTAAAAAGAGCCACTGGGGGGAGCACGCCATCAATTCATAGTAAGTCATTTTGTGGTGGAGTTGGGGTAGTATCTTAATGCACGCAACGTTGTTGCCTTGTGATAGGACAATATGTATTGAGCAGCCCAATCCGCAATCTGAGCACCGGTCCTTCCTGTTATTTTGTGAAGCCAAAATAATTATTTTATCTATTTATATATGAAATTATAATTGTACCCCCACGTAGAGTTAGTATATAAACTCAATTATAATTAGGGTTTACGTGATATGAGATGAGATTGTGAGGTGAGGAGAATTCTGAGAGAGTGCTCACAAAGTGGCTTCCCATTGTAAACTTTTATTGATAGTGGATTGAGTGTTGGTGCACTCTGTGAACGTAGGGATTTCTTCCCAAACCACGTTAAATATTTTTGTCTCTATGTTTTCTCTTTGTGTGTGTTTGCGATTTCTTGGGCTTATTCCCTAACAGCTAGTATCAGAGCCTCGAGTTTCGTTGACTGCAAACACAATAATTGTCGTCGATTTAGATTGTCGTGAACAATCGAAAGATTTTGCTCATGGCTGTGAGTTATCTATGTTGGCCCAGATGTATCCGAGAAGGGGGTGAATTGGACACTCAGCAGATTAATACCTTTCTTTTAAAACGGTAATAATATGAAAACAGGTTAAGCAAGATATGACAAAGATAGCTCAATGACAATAATGAAAGCAACTAGCTAACAATGCACACAAGATTTATAGTGGTTCGGTCGCGCTTACATCCACTACCTAACCTCCTTAGTTAGAATTTGTTCAAACTCCACTAATAGATCTTCTTACGGGTGAAGATCAAACCGTTAACACTTTCTCAACTTCACAAGCTTGAGAACAACCATGACAGATCAAGCAACACTTGCTCTATTTCCAGTGACTAACATGTCACAAATAACTGAGATACAAGATTGAGATATGGTTCTCTTTGCTCAGAATCAAAGGAATACTTCCAAGGTTTTTGGATTGAACCTTCTGTAACCATAGATTCAGCAAAGTATATACGATGAAGTGCAACTGAAATGAAAGGTTCGAAAAGCGTTTTTCTTCTTCAATGGATTTTGAAAATGAAGACTGTCAAATTCAGAAGATTTCAAGATATCAAAAGTTTATGCAACGAGTAGAAGTCTAACTTTCAAGAGTATTTGCACAAGTGAAAACTGTTCAAAGATTTAAAGAATAAGTTATCAGTTTTCTCATTTTTGTGTTCTATGTTCAAATGCCCTAAGGCAACATATATATAGAGATAACAATGGCGCTTTGGACTTGAACATTTTTCAAGAATGTTTTGGAGCACAAAGTTATTTCAAATCAACGAATACATTCTTTCTCGAAAATGAGTGATTCAGTCTGTGCAATTACGACAACAACACCTGAATCTTCTCATCATTCATGAAAATAAAATGTTGTGATAAAGTTTTAAAACGTTCTGAAAATGTTTGAAAAGTTCTGAAAAAGTAATCAAAAAAAGTGTACAGTTGACAGCTTTATGACAGTGTTGGATTAGTATCCTGATTAGTCAATCAGCGTCCTGACCCGTAAAATCAACTTTTGTTATTTTGTTCCTTGAGGGCACTCATACAAGGTGAGCATCCTACTGAACTATGAAGTGAGGGTGCTACTTGAACGTAAGTGTCCTGACTTACTTAAAACTTTTAAAACTATAAAAACGATGAGTATACTACTGATCAATCAGCTTCCTGATGAGTTACATAGTTGGTTCTTGTGAGGGCATTATTGGAATGTAAGCGCCCTGACAAAAGTGATTCCAACATATGCACTATCAGTGTCCTTAAGTATTTAACAATTAGCGTGTTGACTCATTTTAAAACAAAATAACATACGGGCGCCACTGAACCGTAAGCGTCCTGATGTTTGAAATACTTAAGTTCAATCAGTGTCCTGATAAGTTCATTTGGTTGAATCAATGAAGGCACTACACAAGACATAAGCGTCCTAAGAGATAAGTGCATTTTTAACCTAGAACCTTATCAACGTCCGAATGTGTCATCAACTCCTTACTTACCAAGCGTTGCTAAGACATTAACATCTTGATTGATGGATCAGCGTCCTGATGGACACTTAAACAATTTTGACATTTTTCAAAATTTTAAAGCTCGATTAAACAGGATTAAACACTTGGTATTTTGAATCAAATCAAACGTTTAAAATTCATTGAGTGATCGATAAAGAATACTTTGAAATCGAATCAACTAAACCATGCAATTATGCACATTTTCTAAATTATATGATAACAAAGATTATACAAACCTAAATATAGTCCAATTACACAAAGATATGTTTTCGAAATATCATGGTCTTCAATTTGATCTTGAAAGCTTTTTCACCATACATCATTGAGTCTTTGTGAATCTTCATGTGAAATTAGATGTGCAATGCATATAATATTATCATAATCAAAGTGTGGTTTGCAATTATCAAAATATCTTTTCTCATCTGGGTCATGAGGGCAATTAGATTAACAATCTTGACGTCGCAGAGGTGAATAGTTAACAAGAGAACGTGAAAAAAAAGAATTGGTATTCTTCTTTGCATTGTTGACGGCGAGCAGAAGGTTGTGTTATTGACGACAGTAACGCCCTGCACTTGAACCATGGTGTACGGTTAGGCTATTCTTGCGATGACTTTGATTTGCTCGGTGTTTGTAATTTGAGTGGGAGCAATGGGTTTAGATGATGAATTAATCAGAGTGGAGAAATTCAATAGTTCGAACTTCAATTACTGGAAGATGCAGATATAGGATTTTCTGTATCAAAAGGATTTGTATTTGTCTTTGAAGGAGAAACCTGCCAACTACAAGGAAGAGGAACGAGAGATACTAGATCGGAAGACATTGAGTGCGAATCGAAATTGTTTATTGAAAAAATATTGCCTTTAACATGAACCATCAAAAGACAACAGTATCTCTCATGGCAGCCTTTTCCAACATGTACGAGCAACCCTCTACAACACATAAAGTATTTTTGATTAGGAAACTGTTTACTTTGAAGATGGCATAGAATAAGAATTTTAAGAAGCACTTAAATTTATTTAATGAGACCACTAATCGGTTGGATTCAGTGGATATCCATTTTGATGATGAGGTTCCTGCATTAGCCATTTTTAGACAATTGCCAAATAGTTGGAAAAACACAGTTCATTCCATTAGCAGTTCTTTTGGGAAAAATAAATTGGGATTTTCAAAAGTTACTAACTTGATTATGACTAAGGAGATCATAAGGAATGGCGAAGATTCATCCAGTTCAGGGTCAACATTGAACATGAAGAGCAGAAGTAGAAGTAAGAATAAAGGAAATTGACATGACAGATAAAAATCAAAGAATGACAGGTCTAAGTCCAAACATCATAACTTGATTATGACTGAGGAGATCCGAAGGAATGGTGAAGATTCATCCAGTTCAGGGTCAACATTGAACATGAAGAGCAGAAGTAGAAGTAAGAATAAAGAAAATTGACATGACAGATAAAATCAAAGAATGATAGGTCTAAGTCCAGACATCATCATGGAACCAAGAAAAATGTTGAATGTTGGAATTGTGGCAAGATGAGACATTTTAAATCTGAATGCAAGTCTCCAAAGAAAGATGATGAGAAGCAAAATAATGCAAACTGCATCTCAGAAAATTCAGAAGATGCCCTTATTTGTTTTATGGGGAACAAAATGGAATCTTGGGTGTTAGATTCAGGGGCATCATTTCATGCTACCTCTAGTAGAGATTTGTTTGAGAACTTTGTCTCAGGTGATTTGGGACAAATGTATCTTGGTGATGACCACGCATGTAATGTTGTTTGCAAAGGCAATGTGCAGATTCAGCTCAAGGGGTCTGTGTGAAAGCTGGACAATGTGAAACATGTGCCTACTTTGACGAAAAATTTGATTTATATTAGGCAGTTGACGAGTGATGGTTATTCAACCACCTTTGTAGTTGGAAAATGTCGAAGGGAGCGATGACTATTACCCGAGGTAAGAAAATTGGATCTCTTTATATGACTACTGATGATTGTGATTCTATTACTGTTATAGAAAATAAAGAAGATCCAAACTTAAGGCATCAAAAACTTGGATACATGAGTGCCAATGAGCTACATGTCATGCATTCACAGGGGAAGCTGTCAGGACTGAGATCAGTGGATATTGATTTGTGTGAAAGGTGCATATATGGAAAATAAAAAATGGTCAATTTTCATAAGGCAGGTAGAAGTCCAAAGTCATCCAAGCTTGAGATTGTTCACACAGATGTTTGGGGTCCAACTTCAGTTTCATCAATAGGTGGGAGACAATATTTTGTGACTTTTATTGATGATCACTCCATAAAGGTGTGAGTTTACTTCTTGACACAGAAAACTAATGTGTTTGAAGATTTCAAAATGTGGAAAGCTAGGGTTGAAAATGAGAAAAGGTTGATGGTTAAGAAGTTGTGGTTTGATAATTGTGGAAAGTATGAAGACAGTAGATTTAAGAAGTTTTGTTATGAGAGTGGGATAAAACTCGAGAGGACTGTGCTTGGTACACCACAACAGAATGAATGAATAGAACATTGACTGAGAGGGTCAAAAACATGTGCATACACGTTAGTTTGCCAAAGCAGGGCAAAGACAGTCAATACAACAACTTATTTGATCAACCGAGGATCGTTGGAGTTCAAAATTCCAAAAGAAGTATGGAGCGGATATGAGGTAAAACTTTTTCATTTGAAAGTATTTGGTTGTGTTTCTTATGTGCATATTGATTACCATGCTAGGAATAAGCTTGCTGCTAAATCACTTAAATGCACACTTGTTGGTTATGGTGGTGATGACTTTGGCTATAAGCTTTGGGATGAACATAATCAAAAGATGAACAGGAGTAAAAATGTCATCTTTAATGAAAAGGTTATGTATATGGACAGAGACACAATATAATCTTCTAGTTTGGGGCAACCAAAACATGAACCTAATTTCTTTGAGCTAATGTTATCCCAGATAAAATTCCAGGGCAAAAATCTAAGGCACAAGATGTTGGTTCTTCACAGGGTTCTGATGTTGTGTTGAGGAAATATAGCAGGCCGCATGTACCAAACAAAAAGTATTTGAGTTATTTGCTGCTTACAGATGGAGGAGAACCATAATGTTATGATAAAGCATGCCAGGTTAAGGATGCTAGCAAGTGAGAGCTTATAATAGAAGATGAAATGAAATCTCTTACCTCTAACCAGACTCGGGAGTTGGCAGAGTTACCAGAGGGTAAGAAAGTTCTTCATAACAAGTGGGTGTACCAGATTAAAGAGGAGCATGATGGCTCCAAGAGGTATAAGGCCAAGTTGGTGGCCAAAACAATTACTATAGAGGAACTGGAGTTGTGCGCAACTTCTATTGGTCTTCAAGGTTGAAGACATGGCTTTTGAGTGCACCAATTTCACTTGGCATTGAAGACAAATGTTTACAGGTGTTTTAGTCTTCAAGTGGGAGAATGTTGGGGGTGTGAAGCTTAAAATAATTATTTGGTCTTCAAGTAAGAGATTGTTATTTTGTGAAGCCAAAATAATTATTTTCTTTATTTATGTATGAAATTACAATTATACCCTCACGCAGAGTTAGTATATAAACCTAATTATAATTAGGGTTTATGTGAGATGAGATGAGATTGTGAGGTGGGAAGAATTATGAGAGAGTGCTTACAAAGTAGTTTCCCATTGTAAAGTTTCATTGATAGTGGATTGAGTATTGGTACACTCCGTGAACGTAGGAATTTCTTCCTGAACTACGTTAAATCTCTTATCTCCGTGTTTTCTCTTTGTGAATGTTTGCGATTTCTTGGGTTTATTCCGTAACACTTCCAGGGGAACCATGAAACATATGATTCCTATTACCTCATAGAGACCACAGTCGGACAATTAGCTAATCCATCTCCGGTGGCTATTTCGATTCATTCTCAATTAGATCCTGTAACCCATGAAATTTGCTATTGTAGGAAACACTAGTTGCCTGAGCTTCCTTTGCTATATCACACTTAAATAGTGTGTGATCAAGAGTATCCGGGCCCTTACTGCAAGCTGGGCACGATCCAACTACCGATATGTGTCAATGTGCAAGATTATCACCAGATGGGAGGCAATGATTATGAGCTTTCTAAAGGAAAAGCTTGATCTTGCTTGGAATCTTCAAACCCGACCCATATCATATTCCACCATTTACCCATAAGCGTTGGATTAGAGGGAAAACCCACATTGCGTCTAGCTTAGCCTAGATAATAGCCACATTTCACTGTGTATTCACCACGTTTGTCATAATGCCAAACAAGCTGGTCATCGGGCTGTCAAAAGCTCATAGGAACTGCCAAAATGGCTTCGACATCTTCTTAGAGAAATTGAGTCCTCATCAATTTTGAGTTCCAACCCCCCGAACTCAATATTAAGGCCGCCACTTTCTCATTATACAGAGTTGGGGAAAAAGAAAGAATAAACTTATAACTGGATATGGGGTTAACCCTTCCGCATACTCTTTTTTTGTCACAAAAAAAAAACTCTTCCACTCCAACCTAGCACATTACTTTACTAAATTTTGATATATATTGTTCAAAATTTTTCATCAACAAACAATGCATTAAAAATTAAGTATGTAGAATGGAGCATGAGTCCTTAGATCATGTTTGTGCCTATGTCCAATGGCCAAAGAAGCATGAAAAACATGGGACCCAGAACACAGTAATAGAGGGGCAATCAAGCTAATACAAAAAGACAATTTCAAGGATTGAAATGGATAAGGACCAAGTAGCACAGATGGTGATGATCTTGTGGCAAATTTGGACTGAAAAAAAAAAAAAAAGTGATTGTAGGGAAAAGGTGTTTGGAAAGTAGTAGGGTAGTAAGCAAAGCCCTACTTATACTAAGGCCTTATTTGATTGTTGAGAAAATTGTTATTTTCTCGAGAAAATAAAATATTTTCTCAAGAAAATAGAAAAGTTGTACATTTGATAGTCAATATTTTCTCGAATTTTTTTTTCTCAACCTTCTTATTTTTTTAACAAAATTTTCTCATTTGTAGAGGTGGGAAAATTTTATTTTCTCGTGAGAAATTTTTTAGTATTATTGATTATGTTTGTGTTTATATTTTATGAAACTTTTTACTAAACAACCTTTTTTTACGTGATAAGACTGTAAAAAAATATTTTTTCATGTACAATCAAATAACCATAAGAAAATTCATTAGAAAAATTTTCTTAAGAAATTATTTATTAAGAAAACTATATTTTCTTGAGAAAAATCTTTTTTTTAGCTATCAAACAGAGCCTAAATGAATTCATTCTCACAAGAAGTTTTAATTAGCTCTTCCCCGTTGCCAATCCTTAGAACTATCTCACAAGAAGCAAATGGCACTGCTCACAGGCTGAGCCAATTCACATTATGTATTAATTGATTCTTTCCAAGATTGGCTTGAGGATGCTCCACCTATTATCATTGATATTGTATACGAGGAATCGAATACCTCTTCTTCTTAATGATATATATATTTTTTCCTTCAAAATAGGTATGATGAAAATATAAATGGTAGAATGGGTCCGATAAAATGTCCAAAGATAAAATTATAAGAAAAAAAACAAAATATTGGAGAAATTATGAAAATAGCCCCATTTGAACAATAAAAAAATAGTTTGAACTCATCCCACAAATAACATTAAATGTGGCAATTAAAAATAATGACACATTAATAAGTCACTAGTCCTTCATGTGAATCAAAGAGAACTAAAAGTTACAAAAAAAATAAAAAAAATAAAATAGGTTTTAAAATCACAAAAGAAAAAAATTCTTAAAATAGATCTTATATTTTTTAACATTACATTTTTTTTTTTTAGGGCTTATTACCAAATCACTTATAAATATAATTTTTTATAGAACTTTAGTTGAAAGTTTTATATTAAAAAGTAATGAATAATTTAAAAATTTATGATAAAAATAGCATATGATTGTTAAAGAGTTTCGGATTTATAAATAATATAGATATGGATGGAGGCGGTAATAATAAAAATAAAAAATTTAAAACACATTTTTAATGCATGAAAAATACTCTTCCAGTTTTTTTTTTTGGGTCAATAAAAACATACTCTTCCCTGTTAGTAAGTGTTCTTGCAGCGGGTAGTCGGTCGAGTCATTGCGTGAGAAGGGGCGAAAAAACGGTAAAGAAGAAATACGGAGAAGAAACAAAAAAACGAGAGAAGAAAAGCGCGAAAATGCAAGAGTTGAATGAGGTCTAGGGTTTAAAACTCGAAAAAACTCTAGCACCACCAGGTGGTAGCCATTCTTCAAGCCACAGATCTCAAAACTACGCCAGAACTCTCTCTCTGAAGCAACGCTTCATTTCCATAAATTTTTTATTTTTTGTTTTAGGGTTTTACTTCATTTCCAATCGTTCTCTCTGTGGTGACCATGGCGGATGGTTACTGGAATCTACAGACGCAGCAATACCTCTCTGCTGGGCTGCCCAAGCGTCCGCGTTCCGACTACGGTGAGCAATTTCACTTTCTCTGCGTTTGAAACTTAACTCCACAGGAAGATCTTGAAGATGTTTCTTTTCTTTCTTTTTTTTGTTTTTTTGGTTTTTTGCATTATAATTTGTTCGAACATGTTTATTATTGATACCGAGAGGACGTCTGCAAAAGAAATTGTAGATAGGACTTGGGAATTCTATTGATTTGGTGTGATGTTGAGCTAGGAGTAGAAGGTCTGGAGTATCTGAAGCTCTTTAGCTTCAAGGAGTTTGTAGTTTTTGTAATTGTTGAACTTTCTTGAAAAGCATTGCACATTAGACGTGTAGGTTTGATCAAGCACTTGCCTTGGAGGCTCATTCTGATCGGTTACCTGTTCGGGGTCTCTAGTTCTCAGGTTTGATCATTGTTACAGGCGCTGAGTGACACAGTGATTCGATCCATGTAATGTATAGTTTTATGATTGCCCGTGTTAAGGGAAACTTTAAAGATTTTGATGAGCCTTTTTCTTTTGGCATTTTAAGGGCTGTCAGCTACGGAGTTAATGTGCTGGATTTTAAAATTACAGAGAGGGCATGCAGTTTTGGGTGAATGCTTTTGTATACTTTTATCAGTGTGGTAAGGGATACATGACTGCTGTTTGTTCACTCTATGGCCATGGGAAATTCTAACAAAACATACTGAAGTGAAGGATTGTGTGTCGGCTTGTTTGATTATTATGGAAAAATATGTAAAAAATGCTAAACCAACCAACTTGAACTTTAGGTTCATTGAATGTAGTCCTGCCTCCAAAAGGGGGAAAATTGAACTCAAACATTCTACCCGTATTTAGGTCTAAGAGGAAACATAATACTTAAAAGAGTGTGTGTGCATGTGATGTATTACACAAGGAGTTAGAATATTTTGAAAAATATGAACATGCCAAGAAGGTGTAGTTGGGGGTGGAATTCAAGGTCACGTGTGAGATTTTGACAAAACGACACCTGTTCTTGATGAAATATGGCGCAACGATCAATACTCAAAGCTATCGCTGTGGCTAACGTGCTTTTTGATGCAAATTTATTGTTTAGGCCCCAAATTAGCCTTTTTCTATTTTAGGAAAGTTTTATTTCGAGCATAACTCAAGTTAGAAGAGTTTATTTTTAATTTTGTTTGTTGCTACGCAATCTTTGTCACAAGATCTTTCTTTTCAAATAATTTTTAGGATACTTTCTATTTTTGGCAAAATTTGTTATTTTTAAAATTTGAGTTTATTCAAAAGTTTGGTTGTGGGGTTTGTTAGTTTGCCTATTTAAGGCCATTGTATAAGTTATTTGAGAACAAAATAATAAATAATTGAAAATTTTAGTATTTCTTTCTCTTTTCTGGGCGTTCTTGTGAATTAACGAGTTAGAGAAGGCGAGCCTTTTGTCTTCCCTATTCACATCCTGCATCAGCATGCATGGTGCCTGCGTTTGTGAGCATGTGCATTCAGACATTTCCTATCATGAAACTTGGAATAGTAGTGGTGATTCATATAATATATGCTGTATATTTTATTTATGTGTAGAATAGGCCAATAGCGAGAAATAATACAGAAATATCTGAAGGCATAATCTTGGTGGAAAACCTAAATGGCATGCTATCTTATTACAAATTGAAAATCAGATTTCTGCATTTATTCTTCTAATTTCACTTAGAAGCTTGTGTTTTTTGTTGAGAAATTCCTTTCAACGTTTTTCCGCTGCACCAATTGGTATTAGAGCAAGGATTTCATCTTAGTTTGATGGATAAAATTGGTTCACGTAAGAAATGAACCATTGACGACGAATGGTGGGTCGAAGAAGACAATCAACGATTTGAAAAAAATCAATGAACGAATTGTGAAAATTGAGCAACGACTCGATGGACTCGAAGATACCCTTCGAAAACTTCCGCAGATGGTGGCTGCGATGGTCCTCGAAGGAAGACAAGATCATAGAGCTTCATAACTAGACCCAAGTGGGGGTCGGACGGTGACAACCGGCGAGACTTCCAGCGTCGTCTTGGTGGCCAACAACCGCCGAAGACATAGCCTAGCTCAGCGCGAAGTAGTTTGCACACCACCTCATCAGCCGGTCCCGTTTATGTTTATGACGGGGGTAATCGTGGAGTTTTTGGGTGACGCGACTATAGTTTTGTACCTGAGGACGATTCATCCGAAGAAGAAGATAATATTGATGTGGCCAATAATGCCTTCGAGCATGGCCGAAATCGACAAGATTTCAAGATGAGGATGGATTTGGCCACTTTCGATGGCCGATTACACATCGAGGACTTCCTTGATTGGATTTGTAATTTTGAAATTTTTTTCGATTATTTGGAAATCCTGAAAGATCGACAAATTAAACTAGTGACATACAAGCTGAAAGGAGGAGCCTTGGCTTAGTGGGAATAGTTATAGTTCAATTGACAACGACAAGGAAAGCAATGTGTTCGAAAATGGGCAAAGATGAAATGGTTGCTTCAACAACGTTTTCTTCCTCTTGACTATGTGCAATTTTTGTATCAACAATATCAAAATTGCAGATAGGAGAACCGTGGCATTACCGATTATACGGAGGAGTTTTATTGATTGGGTGCTCGTTGCAATTTGTTAGAAACAATGTATTAACAGGTGGCTTGCTGCATTGGAGGCTTGAAGTTAACCATTCAAGATAGATTAGCTCTCCAAATTGTTTGGACTCTCACTGACACTGTGAATTTGGCCTTGAAAACCGAAACTCAGTTGAATCAACCTAGTAATCGACCCCTAGACAATTTTTGGTGACCAATCCATGATGTTCCAACCACCAATAAGGGGTCCACAACTTCGGGCGACAATGAGTGTTGTACCAAAACAACACCTCCGTCCCTAACTACATGATAAGGCTGTGCCACAAGTGCTACCCCTAGTTGGGCTACCAACCAAGCACGAAATCAGCATCCTACTTGAGGCAATTCCGACCCTTATGCACATCCGAATCTTGGCAAGTGCTTTAGGTGTAATCAGCCGGGTTATCTTTCTAATAATTGTCCCAATCAATGGGCTATTAACTTTGTCGAAGAGGAGGACACGGTTGACTACGATACAGAGGAACAAGGAGCTGTTGATGATGATTATGACAGTGTCGAGTACACTGAGGGCGATGAAGGAGAGACGGTTGTATTGTTCAACGGCTTTTGTTGGCTCCTAAGACGACTGATGATTCACAACACCATAAATTTTTTCGGATTCGATGCACAGGGGTGTCAATAGATTGGTTCAAATCGCGAAACCGAACCGAACCGAACCGAACCGGTTTGTTTGGTTTGGTTTTTTAATAAGTTCGGTTTGATTTAGGTTTGAGAAAAGTGTAAACCAATAGGTTTGGTTCGGATTGCGGTTTGAGACTTTAAAAACCGATCTAAACCGAACCGAACCGATTCTAAAATTAAAACTATTAATATTTATTTTCAATGTCTATGATTCTTTTATGATATAAACATTCTTATTAAAAAATTATATAATCATCTTTATATAGTAAAGATAGTTTTTAAGTATTTTAAATATGCATTAAAAAAGTTAAAATTACCTTATATACGTACATATATAATTGATTATTTTAATTTATTTAATGTATGTACATGTAAAACTTCAAACCGATCAACCCAAACCAATTATATTAGGTTTGGTAATTCGAAATAAACTTATTAAGCTAAATTGAACCGAAACGGATTATATTTGGTTTGGTTTAGGTTTGACCATTAAACCAATCCAAATCGAACCGTCGACACCCCTACGATGCACTATAAATAATAAGGTATGCAATGTTATTATTGATAGTGGGAGTAGCAAAAATGTGGTTTCAAGGGCTTTGGTAAAGGTGCTCAAGCTGAAGACTGAAAAGCATCCTTCACCGTACAAGATTGCATGGATAAAAAAAGGACTCGAAGTGCAGGTATCAGATGTTTGCAAAGTTCCTCTATCTATTGGCAATGACTATAAGGACGATGTTACGTGCGATGTAGTTGATATGGATGCTTGCCATGTTCTCTTGGGAAGACTGTGGCATTTTGATGTTGACACCACTTATAAGGGCTGAGAAAACACTTACATGTTTTGATGGTTTAATAAGAAGATTTTGTTGTTGCCGCAAAAGTAACAGCCTGAACCTCCGAGTGTTAGTAACTTGACTGAGCATCTCTTCACTACTGTATCGGGTTCTGAGTTTCTGGTGCAAGTCAAAGAACCGGATTGATGCAGTCACAAAAGCTCGAGGACGAGTTTTCTTCAAGTGGGAGGGATTCATGTATTGCACAACCATAACAACTCAGTTTCTATTTTCAGATTTTTATTTGATTTCTATTTTTAATTTCCTACTTTGACTAGGTTTCTATTTTGTTATTTCCTATTCCTTCTCTAAGTTTCCATTCTTGTAATTAGACTAGGATTCCTATTTCTATTTTGTCTTTCTATTTTTCAGTAGTAGGCATGCATTTAAGTACATTAGAATTAATGAAAATCAGATTTCTGCATTTATTCTTCTAATTTCACTTACAAGCTTGTGTTCTATGTTGAGAAATTGCTCTTGACGCCATTCCGCTGCACCACTATACTTATAGCCGCTTTACTTATTTTATGGCTAATTATGAAGATGTTGAGTTGAATGCTTACAACTCGCTAGCTTTATAGCAAAAAGTAGGATAGGGAATTGGCTATACAAATCAGTGCTTTCTGATAAATGGAGGACTATACAAATCAGTGCAATATTTTAGGAAGCAAGAGCAAGCCTGGTGTTTTAAGAAAGGGAATTGGAATGTTGTCAAAGGTGGAAGGTTCTATTAAATACATTTTTTCATTGCATTTAATTATTGCAAATTGGTGCATTATTTCATATTTTTATATAAAGTACATTTTAGGAAGGTACTTGTAAGTTGTAAGTTGTAACTACACTATCTTATTGCATTAATTTGTACTAGTAATTCATATTTGCTCGTCTATGTAATTTCCTTTTTTTTTAGTAAACATTGACGGTAATAGGTTTAGTTTAGAGAACTTACTTGAACTTCGGTAAAGACAATATACTTATCTCATGCATCAACTGTTGGCTAATAATTTGATTTCTCCTTTACATTAATTCCCTTTAATTAACCAAGACGCATGCATGCGAGACACCATTACAGTCCTTGAACTTGTTGAGCCAAACAATGATAGGGCTTTTAATTGATATATGTATATAATCTTTATAAAATTATTATATCAGATGTTTATTCTTTATGTTAGTACATTGATAACTTATTCTTTATCAACTAATGACAAATCTTCACTCTCTTTAGATTTATCCTTTTTGGTATATAGTTGTTTCTCAAGTCTTTAATTATTTATTTATCTGGGGTAGGGTAGATAAAGAGGAAATCACAGACCGGTTTATGGTATTATAGTTGATAGACTTTACCTTCTTATGAAGTTGACACGTGCCTTGCTCTTTTGTTATATCTTTAAAGATTTTTTTTAGATATAAGTCTAAAATTTTGAATAAAAGGAATAGCCTAATAGAAAATTTCTATGGGAAGATCAATCATTTTTAATACTAAGAAGTGAATACTCATTGGTTGATTTTTATAAAAAAAAATTCATTGGTTGAGATGAAATGCACTTCTAATATATTAAGTCTCACAGTTGGTAGACATTTTGACACATCGACATGCTTGCATGCATCCAACTACATGATGCAATTTTTAGTTGTAAGACGACATGATGTCAAAATTACATTGACATGGAATGAAAATTGAAAATTTAGCACAATTTATTATAATTGACGTGACTTACACAGCAATGATCCTATATCAGCGGAAATATAAACATAGGTTAGCACTAAAAACTTTGTTTCATAACATGGAATTTTAAAACCCCCACTTGTAGAAGGGAGGACCAATTGAACTCTTTTTAGTTATATGGATGACAATGATATATATTCCAATTATAGGAAACTATCATTGACTGCCCAAGATCAAAATGCAGATATATTATAGGAAGAAGTATCCTGTGTGTCTTAGAGTTGTTCATATCTAAGGGAACTTGTATTCGTTTCTCTTTTGGGGCATCACATTTTTTAACTTAAAAGTCTCATTTGCAGCATTCAGATTTTTTTAGAAAGCTAGTTTCTGTATCTATGATCTATTGTAATTATTGGATGACTTTTATAATGATGACTTTTATAATGAATCTAATGTATGTGGTTTCCAATTACTTTGTACATTGTCAAAAAAAAAGGAAACTATCCGCAGGTTATGTGGACAGCGGTGAGAATTAGGGTATTATAGTGACAACTATGACTATAACAACAAATCCTATCCTATCTATTTGGAGCTGGCACATAATCCCAACAAGAGAGAGACATCTATTTGGAAATCTTGTTTTTGCTATTTGATCCACCTAGGTTCATATTTTCTGTTATGTCGGGGGTGCCCATATGATTTCTTCTTCTCACTTTAATTGCCTAAATGAATGTTATTCAGTCCTTTGACTCCATATATGGTCATATTTTCTGTCTACTCATTCCTTCTTGCCACTTGAGAAAAGTATTTGTAATTTTGATGGATGGCTATAATTTATTTTATTTGTAAGTTATTTTAGATTTTAATGTTTCATTTTTTTAATATACATATGGTACGGCTTTGGATCTTGGAGCAAATTTGGCCTTCTGCTCTTTTGCAAATTTTTGCTTGGATTATTTCCTTGCTTTTTTATATTTTTATAAATTTCCATTTCTAAAGTCTATGTTGACTCTGGTCAAAGAGCTGTTCTTTAATTTTCCTATCATTCTGTTAGTGATGTATGTTTTTTGGGCATCATAATGCAGTTTTGTATAGAAGTAACTGAGTTCCCAGTATCCATTTCCAGCTAAATGGTCTTTTTGTTTTGTTTTGTTTTGTTCTTTCCACTTGCTAGAAGGAATCCCGATTTTCCTTTGCTAGGCGTGATGACCATTGGTTTTCCTTGGATTCGAGAATCATAAAAATGTTGGTCATCACAAAGACTTTAGCTACAAGACTTAGAATGGTGTTACACTCACGGTGGCAGAAACCCAGATGGCTTTTGTGAAGGATAGGCAAATTATTGATGCAATATTGATTGCAAATGAAGCTGTTGATGACTACAAAACATCCAAAAAGGCCTTTGGTTGAAGGTGGATTTTGCCAAAGCATATGACTTGGTGAGATGGCAATTTCTTGATTTTGTTATGATGAAGAAGGGCTTTGGTCTTTGGTGGCGGAAATGGATTGGGGGATGTGTTTCATTTGTGTCATTCTCCATCTTTATTAATGGAAGACCAAGGGGAAAGATCTGTGGATCTAAAGGGTTGAGACAAGGTGACCCCTTGTCCCCTTTTTTATATACTCTCATGGCTGATGTTCTGGATGGTATTACAAATAAAGCAAAAGGAAAGGGCATTATGAATGGGTTCAGAGTGGGGAAGGAAAGGTCACTGACCTTTAAAGTACCTAGGTATGCCCCTAGGTGGAAATCCCCAGAAGTTATCTTTCTGGGAGCCCGTCATCCAAACTATTGCCAAAAGAGTGGAGGAATGGATGAGGACATTTCTATCTAAATGAGGTAGGCTGGTCCTCCTCAAATCAGTTTTGGAAACAATTCCAACCTACTATATGTCAGTCTTCAAAATGCCCAGATCAGTTGCAGCTACGATTGAAAGGCTGATGAGGAACTTTCTATGGAAGAATGAAGATGAGGAGAATAATTTACACTTGGTCAAATGGAGCAGTGTGAAACAAGACTTGGAATTTGGTGGTCTTGGAATTGGAGATCTGTTGAATAGGAACAAGGCTCTTGCTGAAAATGGCTATGAAGGTCTCTGGGGGAGAAGACTGCTCTTTGGGCTAAAGCAATCAAGAGCAGGCATGGGCTGCATGTGAATGCTAGAGATGCCACTATTCTTTCTATAATATCTTACAGTTGTCCCTGGAAATTCATACACTCCATTTACCCATTATTCTTATCTTGTATAAGATTGAAAATTGGCAATGGTGCTTCCATCAAGTTTTGGGAGGACTCTTGGCGTGGACCTTAGCCATTCATGAATACCTTTCCTAATCTGTATAGGCTGTCTGGTCTGCACAATGCCCCCATTGTGTCTTTCATTGCCTCATCATCCAACAATGGTACCCTAAATTGGAATCTACACTTATCTCGAAATCTTCCAAACAGCTCCCTGTCTGAAATCCCACTTCTTACTCAATGTCTTGAACCTTGCCATCTTAACAGTTCTGAGGACAGCACTAGATGGATGGGGGAGGCACCTGGGTTGTTTTCATCCAAGTTTTTCTTCAAATACATCTCTTCCCATGCACAAGCCACATCCTTCCCTCTGGCCAACTTTATCTGGAAGGCAAAGGTGCCTTCAAAAGTCAAGTTTCTGGGCTGGTTAATTGCATGGAAGAAACTGAATGTGGCTGATGTTTTGCAAAGGAAATTTCCTAATACCTTACTTTCTCCATCTTGGTGCTGCGCGTGTAGGAATGAAGCTGAAACAGTGGATCATCTGTTTGGGAGCTGCACTGGTTTTAGAAAGCTGTGGGGTTTTTGGATCAGTAGATGTCAGGCCTTGGTGATGTCGGATCCCTTCTCAGTTCTCTCTTTCCCAAACAATGGTCAACTAAAGTCTAGTCTTAAGCCATACTGGCAATGTATTCTTTTTGCTAACATTTGGAGTTCCTGGGTGGAAAGAAACAATAGAATCTTCAATAATTGTAGTAGTTGTAGCTATAGGACTTGGGAGCAGGCCTTACTTTTGTTTGCTAAATGGGTTAGCTCATGTAATCTTTGTATTGGCTATAGTTTTGGGGAATGGTTGCATAACTGGAATTCTATTTTGGAAACTCAGTAATCATGTACTCTCCATTTGGGACATCTCGTCCTTTTGGACTATTTCATATATATAATATATTTATCATTTCTTGTCAAAAAAAAAAAAAAAATGTTGGCTGTC
The DNA here is from genome assembly GCA_035771175.1 of Paratinospora sagittata. Lineage (NCBI taxonomy): Eukaryota > Viridiplantae > Streptophyta > Magnoliopsida > Ranunculales > Menispermaceae > Paratinospora > Paratinospora sagittata. The sequence continues at coordinate 7,210,804 of JAYMFD010000012.1, read as the reverse complement.
AAATATCCTTCTTTTTCGCATTGAAGGGGTCATTGTGCAAATTGATTTTGCTTGGGTATAGATAATCCAAATAGGCCTCTTTTGGCTCCAATACTGGGTGAATAGGTTATGTAAGTTCTTACTTCTTGTGAATGTCTCTGTTTCAAGATCATGTCATTGGAATAGATAATGATTGTCTCATGAGCAGTGAATACTCCCATCCATTCCCCCACAAGAAAGGCCCTTCTACCATTTTCCAAAAAACTGGCAGGCCCGTTAAAGCCAGAATATCTTCTAGAGTCATCTTGAGCTCACCGAGTGCAAAATGAAAGGTCTTTGTCTCGAGAAAACACTGTGGGGAAAGCTGCAGTAATTCTTTTGAAAAGCCCGATTCTCTTTGTCTTCGAGCTTTCTTTTTTGCTTTTAAGAGAAAACATGAGAAAATTATATATTAAAACCAAAATAGGACAAACACAAACAAGGGAGAAGAGCATCAAGGGTACTCGAAACCCTCCCTCCCTATTTTGATTGCTTAAAATTTCAGTCTTCTCGGCATCCTATTGTGCTTTTATTTTCCTATGAAGTTATGACAATGAATATTAGATACAACTGAATTCTTCTTTTGGGATGTTCTTGTTATATAGAGAAACTATTCCATACCACTGTTGCTATGCAGCAACACATGCTAGTTATGCTTCCTTGCTCTTTTTATCTTTCATGTACACGATGACAATTTTTACTGTCATCCAACTCAGTTATTGTTTCAAAATGCGGCGGGCCAATTTGTGGTAAGGATCTGAATGTGACCCAGGATCACATTGAAGTGGACAAAACCTGATTTACTTGTTAAACTTTTCCAAGTTGTGCTTAACCAACCAATATAGTTAGTAGGATTGTTTATCAATTTTTTACTCAATTGCGATCATCTTCGTATTTTGAAAGATAGTTCAACATTTCTTTGATGATGTACATGGAAAAGGGTGGCAGTGAAGGGGCCTTTCAATCCTATTGCTTAGCATTGCTCTAGTCAAATGACAGAATATGTAATGAATTTCTGAAGGAACTAATCCTTATTTGTTTTTAGATCTGCTGCTCAAATCTAATTTCAAGTGAGGGAATTAAATCTTAGTTATTGGTCTTTCTAATTGAAAGTGTTGTCATGATGACAAGGAGGTAGATATAGCTGATGTGTGCTTTACAAGACCTAATCACATCCTCTACCCTTTACTCTAACAATAGGCACATTTGGATGAAACATTTTCTAATGTTGCTTGTCAAGAAATCCTATGTGAGCCGCTCCTTGTTTTTATAATGAATGGAAAAGAGAAAAATAATCACTAAACACTTCACTACCTCATTGCCTCTGTTCCAAAACTTTATCTTATCTCGTCTACTAGACTAGTAGTCCTTTTTATTGTCAGCAGCATGAACCATTAATGTCGTTATTTGGGGTTTGCTGCATGAATCTTGTTCTACTGGATGAGTGTAGTTAGAGCGTAATTTATTTATCATTTAATGCTAATGCTATACCTAAATTTTGTTTTCTTCTTGCCGACTTGTTCAAGTTTCATATCTTGTTCCATCTTAGTGTGGCTTCGTATAATGTAGTGAAACCAATCATTTGATTTTCTCTCATTGAATCTCGTATATTGTGCTACTCTTTCTAATGGCTCATGTGAATGAATTTCTTATTTTATCTCTAATTATGCTACTGTTCCACGTTGACATTCATCTCTGTTAATCTATATACATGATGTTTCTCTGTTGCCAGTACTTTTGGCACCATAGAGTCTGTATAGAATAGAATGCTGATTGCTTTATTTCTTGAACTTTGAGTTCATCTTCATAAAGCTCTTACATATGCTGCAACTATACTATCCTACTTCTTTCATGCAACAACCACCCAAATAGTACTCCTGTAAAGGATGGTGCAGCCAACTTTTGTCTTTGCACATGATTAAGTTACTGCCTTTGATCCCCAACACCCCTTTTAAACTTGGGATAGCTCACTGCAGCCAAAACTGCTCAAGAGCGTTTTAAGTAGTCTTTTGACTCTTCTCACAGCTATCCGAGTATGAGATTCAGAAAAAAAAATTGAAATGGTGAAAAGGGTGAGGAAATAGGTAAGTTAGAGATCACACCCATTCTTTGTGGACACATCCCTCAACCTGTTAAAGACAATCCCCCAATAGTATCATATCAACTTTCTATTAAATCTCTTCTTGAATATCCCCAATTAGACTTGCATTTTTACAAGTTACTAGCATAGAAAACCAAGAATAACTTCTTTGCTGAACATTGACCCCTCAAATTAAAGGTCTTTCTGCACCTTGATCTATTCCATCTTCACTGCAAAGATTCTGAAATAACTTCACCACAAGGTTTTTTGACAAGAAACTAGAAATATATTAATAATTATAAAGCTGTCCTAAAATAACTTCACCACAAGGTTAAGGTGCTCTTTCAAGTTGTCTTTCATGAACATGGCATCTTCAGTCTTGAGGTTTGGTCCTCCACTTCCTGTTTGCAATTTGATGAGGGTATACTGTTTTAATGTCCTTTTCCATTAATCTTCAGTCTTGAGGTTTGGTTCTCCACTTCCTGTTTGCAATTTGATGAGGGTATACTGTTTTAATGTCCCTTTACATTAACCTTCCCCTCCCCCCCCCCCCCCCCCCCCCCCCCCCCCCCCACACCCCCACCCCTACACACACGCACACACACTTCTATAATTTCTTCTGAGGCCTTCAATATCTTCCTGAAAGATACGCTGCCTTTTCTGGGTAGTCTGGTTTTCATAATGGTAGAGAACCACATAATGTACTCAAATATTGCAACCTGTTTCCTTTGGATTCTTGCTCTCTGAGTAACTCGTTCAATTTGTTATTCGACAAAGGTTTGGGGTAAAAGAGTAGTTCCTCACGTAATATCATTTTTTCATTTTTTTCTTTTTCGTAAATTAGAACTGAAATTAGTTGGTCTTCATACCATGTACTTACCTAACATCAAGTGATAGGAATGCGTGCCCATCAATATGAAATAAATAATTAGGCAATGGACATAGGCTATTGATTAGGAGGGAAAGCTTTTTTACTCTCTTCAACTTCTTGATTGATGACCCTCTCTCTCCCACTTTTCCCCACGTGATGAATATCTTGAAAGCTTATATTCCTTCTAAAGTTTTTTTTTTTTTCGACAAGAAACAAGAATGTGTAATATTGAATAAGTATGCTTTACATGAGATGTTTACAAGTATGTGTATTTTTCTATAATTGGAAACTCTCCAATAGGGCTCCCCAGCCCCTTAACCAATCCCCTAAAGAAAAACCTCTCGACAGCTTACTAGCACTAACTCAAAGAGAAGCCAAGAAAAAAGAGTTCCCCCAAACCTCCCCAAAAGCATTTTCTCGATTATCGAAAACTCGAGAATTCCTTTCCTTCCAAACTGACCTGACCACCACAAAGATGACCACCCTCCAATAATCACCCAACCATCGTGGTGTGAGGCTACCGCTGGACCAATCCCAGAGATTGGAATCTTTTGGAAGACTTCCCCATTGATGAACCTCACGCCACTTCTCCCAAATGGCCTTTGTAGAATCACAATCTAGGAAGAGATGGTGAGTTGATTCCGCCTCGTGTTTACATAGGCTACACCAATTGGGAGAGATAGCTCAATCCTTGAAACGCTTCTGGAGCATATCCATTGTGTTTAACCTGCCATGAGCAATAGTCCATCCCAAAAATTTGGCTTTTGAGGGGTTGAGGCATATTCCTTCTAAAGTTAAGGTCTTTAGGTGGCAGATTGGTTTCAATAGGATCAACACATACAATCTATTGCAAGCACGCATGTCATCTCCCATTTTCTCCCCCCATTGCTGCATTCTTTGCTTTTAGGATGGAGAATCTCTGAAGCACCTGTTTTTTCATTGTGATTTCTCTAGAGAAGTGTGTCACAGTTGGTTGTGTTTCTCGGACGGGAAGCTGGCAGTCCCCTCCGATAGTAGCAAATGCTTTTCCCTTTCCCATTTAGGTGGGTTGCCCAAGTCTTCAAAAGAGCTCGGGAGGGTGGCATAGTTTGCCACATTGTAGTCAGTTTAGTCAGAAAGAGAAACCTCCGAAACAAGTCGAATTACGTCTTGGTTGTGTGGGATTCTGTGAAATTGCTGGCTTCTCGTTGCGTTGAATTAGTGGTTGGGTTAGAGATTGACTTCTTTAATGAAGTAGTTGTTGCCTTGTTGGTGTTTTTACTGTTTCTTTGCTGAGTATTTCTGGTATTCCTAGCTCCTTAGGTTAATATATATCAACCTTTTGCTGTTGGTTAATATATTGCTTGTTTTGTGTCCTCTCAAAAAAAAAGAAAAAAAAAGAAGGTATTCAACTGCTAGTGACAGTAATCCTACTTGGTTTTCCATTCTTCTTGTCTATACTGCTTTATTATCAGTCTTTACTTTAGTTTGGGTTTTTTATATTTAAGTATATGATCTTTCTTTGTCCAAATCTGAGAACATTGAACAGTGTCTTTATATTGCATGTTTGGATTGCCAGGTTTATATGTATATATTTATAATTTCATTAGTAAATTTAAGAATTGTAAGCTGCTTACATTATCCCTTTCCCTAGAATCTGCACTGGTAGGGCTTCATGCACTAGGAACTGCCCTTTTAATCTAAGAATCATAAGTATCTTATTATCATTTTGAATCCTTGTCTTAAACTTTAATTGACTGCTATTCTTAACGATTTCATGTCCTATTCAATCCACTGTGCCTTGATATGTTTCTCATCCTTGGTGAACCTAACCCTCCATAAATTACCTACTAGATAGTTCCAACCTGCTAGATTTGGGTATGCATCAGGTATTATCAAATCCAATCCTGTTCTATTCTGGTAGAAGTGCTTAGAACTAACAGGTGCAGGTATGTCGAGCTGTCTGTCTCAGTTGGACATGCACCATATGTTCTAAATGTTATAGGGCAACTGAAAGGTGGAAGTACATTGTAAGACTGGCCAATTTATAGGACAATATTGTTGACCAATTTCTGCACATTTTCTTTGCTTAGTTTGGTTGATAGTGTACTCTTTGGGCCTCCTAAGTCTATCAATTATATGTTAAATGCAATGCTGCAGATTAAGTGCTGTTTAAGTATGCTCTCTACATATTCATAATAATTTTCTGTTTTTAGTATTTTTTTTTGTGTACTTTTATGTGTGTATCACACAATCAGCAAACACACGTAGATACAACTTACAGGAATAGTCATGTTCTATGAGGTGAAAATGTGGAATGGTAAGAGGCAACACATTTAGATGTTTACAATTAAGACTCTGGACAAGATAGAAGAAATTGGCGTGAAATGAATCTATATGTGGGAGCATAGGTATGGTACTTTTTCTGATAATATGAGGAAAAGTTGGCTAAAAGGGGTCGACCATGTGTGAAAAAGACTAGTGATTACTAGAGGAATAGCAAGATGCTTAAAGTCAAAGTTTTTAAAAGGCTAAGAAATTGAGAATATCATGATCAAGTCAAACTAGCAGTGTGAAGGATATGGGCACTTGTGATATAACTTAAATAATGGCCTGTTAGTGGGATGATGGAACAAGATTTATGCTGGACCCCAAGTAGGTCTTGTTGTGTGTGTGTATATTGTATAGTGCAAAAGATCTCTCCCATATCAAAGTATGCAGAAGAGTCAAGATGTGCAGCCTTACCTCTGCAATGTGGAGAGGCTGTTTTCTGATCAGGATATATAATCTTCAGGTCATATATAGACTAGATTAGAGGATCTTGTCTGTTTTCTAACTTCTGTAACTCTGTTAATGCTTTGTCTTACTAATTGGTAGAAAACGTGGAGAAGATTTGAGTATTGGTTACCTTCTTATTCAGTTTGCTTCGCGAGATGATCCTATGTTTTTATTTTTGAATTCACATCAATTTTTTGACTTGGTAACAAGGAGGTTCATCCCCATTTGTTAACTGTGCAGATATCCCACCAACTATGGGGCCTTCTAGTCATGAGGCTCTCAATTATCTGCCGCGAGATGATTATCGTAGTGGGTCTCAGATTGTACAAGATACCCAATCTATTGGATCAGCATATGACCGCTATCTCCAGAACATGGTTATTCTGTTCAGCCTTATATGTGCTTGTTTAACCTCAAGAAAATGCTTCTTTGGTAGGCTAAAATGTTCAAATATTCCTTTTGCAGCAACGTTCCTCTTTCAGTACAGGAGAAGCAACTGGAAACTTTGGTGGCAGAGCCAGGTTAGGTAGAGGTGTTGGAGGGATGTCTGGTGCCCCTCCGGTTGGGGAATCTCCTATGATGGGTGGTCGTGGGGCTGCTGGTGCAGATGTGGCTCCAAATGACAGGGGTGTTGGTTTTGGTGGACAGCTTCCTGTAGAACCAATGGCCAGGCCAGGGCGTGAAGTGCTACCTCTCCCCCCTGATGCGTCAAGTACTTTATTTATTGAAGGACTTCCCTCTGACAGCACACGAAGAGAAGTAGCTCGTATCCTTTGAAATGCTATGTTTCCATGACGTGTATAAATTTGAATTTTGTGTTTTTAAGATATGTATTCCTTGATAATTTTCTGTGTTTTGTAATTCGCAAACTTTCTTTCCCCTTTACCATGCAACCAGATATATTTCGTCCTTTTGTGGGATTCAAAGAAGTAAGGCTTGTGAGCAAAGAATCGAAACATGTAAGCATCTTGTTTGATTAATGTGGCTATTTTTTTTTTTTTTTTTCTTTTGGTAGGATTAAGTTTCTTAATTTCTTTAGTTGCAATTTTCTAAGAATCTTCTTATGTGAATGACTTGTTTATATGCAGCGGGGCGGAGACCCACTTATCCTTTGTTTTGTGGATTTCATGAATGCAGCCTGTGCAGCTACTGCTTTGAGTGCCTTGCAGGGTAAATTCACTCTATCCAGATACCTCAAATGGCAACTAGTTCATACAAATTGTTATTTAGAATGTTACTGATTGTAGACCTCGAAAAGAGGTTGTCATTCTATGATTCAATTAGAAATTTGACTTGAGATATCTCTGAATGAGACTCAAATGCAAAATACATATGATTTGACTTAACAGGGGTTTTGACTTAACCTATTTGGGTGGTTTCTATAGGGTATAGGATGGATGAGCATGAATCTGAGCCCCATATCCTGCGGCTGCAGTTTGCTCGGTTCCCAGGCCCAAGGTCTGGCATTTGCATACAACCTGACATTTGAGTTCCAAACTTCCAATAGATTCCGTTCCAACCTGCTAATTATTTTCCTGTGACACTGTTGGAAATGCAAAATTCAGATTATGAAATTCTACCCCTTTTTAGATATGTTCAAGAAAAAATTAGATCCATTCTGAAGGTTTATAAACTTACGATTGGTGATTCACAGTTGGTCAATACAATTGATAGGTAGACCATTGAATTGGATTTCCTTTTTGCTATTGGTTATCCTTGCATTATGTCATGAAACAAATCATCTTCATTTTATACAGATTAAAAATTAGAAATCAGGATGTTACTGTTACTGCATTTGTGTTTCTCTTTTGGATTTCTCTCTCTCTCTCTCTCTCAGCACAAACTTGTATTCAGGGGAACCATTGTGCCTAAATTTCATGAATGTTTGGCTCACCCTTCTGTTGAGATAACAAGTGAGCTTGATCAATAAATAGCCTCTGAATTTTTGTCTTTGATGGGCGTGTACCCAAGTTTTACTGGAATATCACAACAATACTGTTAAACTTGAACTGTTAAATTATTGTATCTTCTTGGGGACATGTTCATTATTTGTGCAGTAGTGAAAGGGTCTGTTGTAGAAGCTCAGTATCATCGCGTGCCATTGCAGTCTTACACTTGCATGGCATGGGTTCCTGGTTAATTTGGAACGCCGAGTCAGTTGGTTACTTCAACTGGGTTTCTTTGTTGTTGGTGGAAAATAAAAATGAAAAAACATCAGTTATCTCCGACCCATGTTCATGATCCTGCTCTCAAGTTTTTCTACCATTTTTATGATTATGTTATCTGTTAATGCTCTGGCATTATGAAGTTACTTCTTTGCTTTATTGTGCTGTTTTATTTTTTATTTTGTTAAATTGTTGTTGATGTTGAATGTTCATGCTCAAAATTAGCAAGATCGAGCTTTAGAATTGCCAAACAATTTAGTAAATTCTCTCAGTTACAGCATAATAGGACGTTGATCACTAGGAGCGTACAAGGCCCTGATCGTCTGCTGTAACTTTCAGAAGGTGAAAAGCCATTTTCTTGAAAGTCTGTCAATATCAATTTTAAAATTTTACTTAATAGTTGAAAAGTTTCTATTTCAGGTTTTATGAAATCTATTGTTTTATATCAAATTTTGGAAGGTGCCTTTTACTTGGTCTTGAGTGGGGTTTGATAATACTAATTTCTTTTGGTCTTCTAGACATCAAATTTACGGTAACTAGTGGAAATTTTCCTTTTTAAAGTAGTTTTTTTTTTTTTTGACACAATAAATGACTAATTATTCTAAGGCACCTGAAGGGAGGGGGTTCGAATCTGAATTGTGTTATCCACCATTATGTTGGCCAACGGTGTCAAAGGTGTCAAAGGGTGTTCGTCGATGTCCCAAAGGGATTAGAAGGAACCATGACCTGATCTCAAAAAAAAAAAAAAAAAAAAAATATCTAAGGGCCAAAGCCACATTTTCCATTGTTGAAAACTTTTTGTATTCACTCGAGGACTTCCATTGGATAGATTGAAAAGTGAAACGTCTTCCTTGGTTGTTTATTCATGTTTTGCGTGTTACAAGAGAGACAGACTTTCATGGTTTGGGGAAGGTGGAAAGCTGGGAAGAAGGGATTTGCAGGGTGCCTTTTGAAAAGGAAAATACTTTAAAAACACATTTTGTTGACATTGCTTATGATAGTTTATAGTTGTTGGATCACTTTGAATTATACATCAATATTTAATTTGAAATAATTTAACAACTCTTAAGGGCATACAATATTAATAAAGTGTGTTAGTTAAACATTATTTTTTAATAAAAAGTTAAACAGACAATGGATTTTGGCTAAGGATGGTGTTACATGGACTTGCCTAACCTAATACACGTGGTTTTATGTTGATCACTGAGTTTGGCATGGGCCTAATATACACCAAATTTAATGGTTCTATTGTATCTGTTTTTTTAATGGTTCTATTTTATCCATCGAAAACATTTTCTCAGGGTACTTATTCGGTATCATGATTAAAAATTTATTAAGGATGAAGATAAAATCAGTATTTTTGGTGGGTATAAATAAAATCACCCTTAATTAAATGGCTAAAATGTAGGAGATGAGTAAGAGAATGGAGATTGGTTGAAAGTTAAAATTACAAATCTACCTCTGCCAATATTAAAAGAAACTGTTTTTTTTTAATAAAATATAACATAAACTTTTGAAGTTCAATTTTTTGAATTGAAAAAACTTCACCCTAAGCCAATATTTTCATTATATTAGTATAGCAGAGATATCCTAAACCCAAAAATTGTAAAAAAGCTTATTCTACTTTGTAATTGAAGCTGAAGACGAAGAGTTAGTAAAGGGAGAAAAATTTAGTGTGATAAGCTCTATAATGAAAATGCGTACACTGCACGCTGGCCTCTACTTATGTAGGGCTACGAATTCAACTTTTTTTATATAAATTTGATGTTAAAGGTTTTTTTTTTTGTTGCCCTGCATTCTACAAGAAGCCCATTTTAATTTCCTCCTTTAATTCATTAAATTACAAATCAAGCCCAATTACAACGTAATGTATTTTTTCTCATCTTTTCTTTTTGCACATGTTTCAAATCTTAGGTGTATTCTTCATCTTCTTCATTCCCCATTCCGTGAAGTTAAGGCGTGTTGGCGACTTGAGTTGCGGAAGCATCGCAAGGTTGAATAATGGGGTTTTGGGCGACTCTAGGAGGGTTTTGTGGAGGTTCTTGGGTCGCCATCTGATTGTGGAAGTTACAACGTGTTGAGAAAGGAAGGGAGAGAGGTGCTTGTGCTACTGCTGATCTTAGTGATCTATTGGGGTTTTCGGTCTTGTAGCTAATTGTTGCAATCCTCTCTGCCAAGAAGACAGTAAAGAGAAGCGGAGAAGGAGACACTTGTTGTGCGGAATCGTGGTAAAGTATGAAAGAAAAATAAGACAACAAATATAACGTGGTTCGGCAAATTGCCTACGTTCACGGGAGATAGCAAACTTGTATTATCATATATTACAAACTACACCCTTAGGTGAATCTTACAAATTAGATCTCTTAAATATATCTCTCAGAATAGAACTCTCTGACTCTCAGGAATGAATTTGAAGAATGAAGTTAAGCTCTATTTATAGGAGTATTCAGGGACATTTTCGTAATTATAAATATATTATTTTAATATATTTATATTTAAATAAAAAATAACTTTCGGCTGGCGACGGTCGCTTTCGGCTCGCGGCGGCCGCATTCGACGCCACTTTCCCTTTCGGCGTGCCGCTGCTGCTTTCGGCTTGTCTGCCATGCCTTTTTCTTGTCTGCCACATGTGAGTGGTCCCCACAAATCTCCACCTCCACCTCATGTGGAACAAGGCTCATCCACACCTGCAATCTCTTTACAGATAGCAAGCTTCCTTAAAAAAAACTGTTGCTGCCTCCATTAGTGCCCTTAGGCATTCCGAGCTCGTGAGATGTTGATCAAGTCCAAACAATATTGGAATTTGATCCCTGTAACCACCTTTCGGAAGTGGAACCAACTTCCAAGTCTGATTCTGATGGAGTGATTTCATCTCCTCATTCATTGCCATTTTCCACTTATCACTTTCCATACTTTGAATAACATCTTTGTAATTGTATGGAATATCATCTCCGGTGACTGGAAATGCATATGCAACCATGTCAGTGTACCGAGCAGGTTTGCGGATTTCTCTTCGTGGTCGACTGGTGGCAATTGATTCTAGTTCTTGACTGATGTCTGGTCCTGGAGCCTCCACCTCAATTGAGATTTCCTCATCGTCTTCTTCAGGATGGTTGGATATCTCTGTTGACTTGTTAGAAGTTACTGGAATATCTAACTCCACCTGCTGATGCAAATCTGGATCTCGATTTTTTTTATCAGAAATTGTATGCTTTAACATCACAGATTCATCAAAAGTTACATCTCGACTTTTTACAATCGTCTTTGTCTCAGGATTCCATAGTCGGAAAGCCTTAACTCCTTCACTAAAGCCCATGAAAATCGCTTTCTTCGACCTAGGATCCAGTTTGGATTCCTTCACATGGAAATATGCAGTGCATCCAAAAATGCGCAGAGAATCATAATCTGAAACGGGGTGTCCAGACCATACCTCCTTGGGAGTTTTGCCATATAGTGCTGTTGCAGGAAGTCTATTGATGATATGAGAGGCATATGACAAAGCTTCAGCCCAAAATGCCTTGCTCAGTCCAGAATGGGATAACATGCATCGAACTTTTTCTACCAAAGTACGATTCATGTGTTCAGCAACACCGTTTTGTTGTGGCGTGCCTGAGACTGTGAAATGTCTGACAATCCCATCATTCTCACAAATTTTCTGAAATGGGTCTGACTTGTATTCTCCTCCATTATCAGATCTGAGCCTCTTAATCTTCCTTCCCGTTTGGGTTTCTACCATTTTCTTCCATTTAAGAAAAATATCGAGCACTTCATCTTTATGCTTCATGGTATAAACCCAAACATAGCGTGAGAAATCATCAATGAAAGTAACAAACCAACGTTTACCTCCCAATGAAGCATTTTGAGAGGGTCCCCAAACGTCGGTATGAACATAATCCAATGTTCCTTTTGTGCGGTGGATGGCAGTTCCAAACTTGACTCTCGTCTGCTTGCCTAAGATACAATGCTCGCAGAAGTCAAGTTTCCCAGTCTTTGCACCTTTCAGAGAACCTTGCTTTATCAAGGTTTGAAGAGCCTTCTCTCCAACATGTCCGAGCCGCATGTGCCAAAGTCGGGAAGTATCCGATGAAACATCATTAGAATTGGTGCAAGCTGATACAATTTCGATTACTGTGTTACCGCAAGGAAATAGAGATTTCCTTTTTGAGTACTCTTCATGGCCAAGAATGCTCCACGTACAACCTTCAATATTCCACATTCAATGGTTACCTTGTAACCGCTCGAATCAAGGACTCCTAGTGATATCAGATTTTTCTTCAGATCTGGGACATATCTGACGTCCGTGAGCCGTCTTGTTGTACTGTCATGCATCTTTAGGCGTATAGTTCCAATACCCTTTGTTTGGCAGGTATTGTTGTTGCCCATGAGCACGACTCCTCCATCGAACTCATCCAATTTTGTGAACCAATGTCGATTTGGACACATATGATAGGAACAACCAGAATCTAATATCCATCTATCAGACTGATTGTCTATACATGAAACGGAGAATGCAGAATCTTCTTTAGCAGTCTGTGCCACATTTGCATCTGTCTTGCCCTTATTTGGACAATCTTTCTTCCAGTGCCCCTTTTGGTGACAATAGGCACATTCATCCTTCGCAAGATGTTGACGTGAAGAAGGTCCTTTTGTCTTTGAGCGAGATCGACCTCGCCTACTAGATCTATCAGATCTGTTGTTAGCCCTGCCTCTGGATACCGTCAAGGCTGCTGGTGATGCTTCCTTGTTATCGCGCTGGTCCTTCCTTCGATAGTCGTTGTTCACCAAAACATTTGAAACATCACTGAATTTAACCTCATCTTTACCATATAGCAAAGTTGTTGTTAAATGTTCATAACTTTCAGGCAAAGAGTTTAACAACAATAGTGCCTTATCCTCATCAAGAGGTTCAACATCAAGATTTAGTAGATCAGTAAGAATCTTGTTGAATTTATCAAGATGCTCAATCATGGGAGTACCTTCCTTGTACTAAAAACAAAAGAGTTTCTTCTTCAAGTAGAGGCGGTTCTCTACGCTTTTCGTCATGTACTTGTCCTCCAGTTTCTTCCAGAGACTTGTTGCCATAGTCTCTTTCATGACAAATTACTTCTGATCTTTGGCCAAACAGAGTCTGATTGTTCCGCAAGCTTGACGATTGACAAAATACCAATCATCATCGGACATATCCTTAGGATTGGTTTCCAAGGCGATATGTGATCCTTCCCGAAATAAGAGATCTTGAACTTCGCATTGCCACATGCCAAAGTTGTTGGTGCCGTTGAATTTCTCCACCTCGAACTTTGCGTTGGACATCGAACTTCTTTGCCAAGGCCTGCTTGTGCTTGGGATTTCCTCCGCCATTTAGACCGAAGATATGTATGACGCCGAAAAGTGCTTGTAAAATGATAAACGACTCCAACTAAGCTATATCAATAACTTAGGAGCTGGATTTGCAGAAACTGATTGCACGGTTGCGTCCGGAACGGTCGAAAATGGTGGAAACGAGTCTGACTTTGTTAAAATTTTACGAACAATGAACCGGATATGCTTGGTTAACCGAAAAAAGGATTCGGTCAACTGCGGGCCGTAATGAGCTAGGTCGGATGAACAGTGTCAGGCCGAACGGTTGGGCCGAGATGAATAGCGGCTATCCGAGTGGGCTGGGCCGGTGATAAACAGTAGCAGACCGTGTGGCTGAACCGGTATGAACAGTGAGTGGGCAAGGGCCGGATGAACAATGAGTGGGCAAGGGCCGGATAAACAATGTGGGCCGAACGGTTGGGCCGAGATGAATAATAGCAAAATGAGTGGGCTGGACCGGTAATGAACAGTAACAGACAGTGTGGGCTGGATCGGTATGAACAGTGATGGACTGAGTGGCTCGGGCCAGATGAACAGTGTCGGGCCGAACGGTTGGGCTGAGATGAATAGTGCTAACTGAGTGGGCTGGACCAGTGATGAACAATAGCAGACCGTGTGGGCTGGACCTATATGAACAGTGATGGACTGAGTGGCTCGGGCCGGATGAACAGTGTCTGGCAGATTGGTCGGATCTGGGTCGGATTCGGATCGGATGAACAGTATGGGGGATGAACAGCGCCGGCAAATGCTGTACAGGGATCAAACTTTGATCGGCTCCTGTGAACTCGTTTCTTGTCCGTTTTTCTCGCCGTTGATTGCGTTGGACTCCAGGGAACAAGGGCTACCTCCACAGGTGATTAGAAAATAGTTTCGATCACGTTTACAAAATCTCAAAATTTCGACACAGTCTCGAAAAATTCGACAGTGTCCGTTTTTCTTCCAAAGCTTCACCTTGGCTCTGATACCAATTTGTTGTGCGGAATCGTGGTAAAGTATGAAAGAAAAATAAGACAACAAATATAACGTGGTTCGGTAAATTGTCTACGTCCACGGGAGACAGCAAACTTGTATTATCAGAGATTACAAACTACACCCTTAGGTGAATCTTACAGATTAGATCTCTTAAATAGATCTCTCAGAATAGAACTATCTGACTCTCAGGAATGAATTTGAAGAATGAAGTTAAGCTATATTTATAGGAGTATTCAGGGGTATTTTCGTAATTATAAATATATTATTTTAATATATTTATATTTAAATAAAAAATAACTTTCGGCGGGCGACGACCGCATTCGGCGCGCGGCGGCCGCATTCGGGGCCACTTTCCCTTTCGGCGCGCGGCTGCTGCTTTCGGCTTGTCTGCCATTCTTGTCTGCCACGCCTCTTTCTTGTCTTCTACATGTGAGTGGTCCCCACAACACTTTGCCTTTACCGCTTGAGGGTTTTCCTAAAGTGGCAGAGCGAGGATGTAGGCTAGTTAGGATATTTAGTAGTAAGTAGTGCCTTATTTCTAATCCCGTTAGTGGTTAGAATCTTATGTAAATAAAGAGTTTTTGTGAGAGTTCTACCCTCTTATTGTATTGATGCTTGTCTTTTATTGTGGGGGTCTTTTCTCTTGTTGTGAGGGTTCTACTTTTTTGGTGTATTGATATTTGTCTTTTGTTATGGGGTCTTTCTTTTTGTTGTCGGATTTTACCCGTTTCTATGTTAGTATTTATGTTCATTGTTGTGTCTGCATTAATTTTTAGTATGTTGTTGTATCTGTTGGCATGATGTACTTCACCTTTGAAGATTTGATTTTATGAAAATGAAAAGAAACTTTGACAAATAAAAAAAAAAAAGAAAAAAAATATTTTTAGATGTGGTGCAAATACCAAACGAAATAATAACTATTAATTTGACACGTTTTCAACCTTCCACCGTGTTGGATGCCCTCAAATCTTGCGTTTAGTACATGGTGGGACATGCACTCAAAAAGAGTAAACAAGTCCATTTGTTCATATGTATCCATATATAACAATTGCTGAAATGCATGGTATAGCTGCATGGTATAGCTGCTTGGCTTAATAAGACGAGGGGTACTGGCAAAAAATTAATTAAGGCTGTGAGTAGGGAAGAATCATAAATTAAGCATGGGAATCTATAAGATATAATAATAGAAGAGTATTAAAATGATTCAATATATGTACCTAAAATTATGTTCAAGCTGTAATACATCACATCACCACATCATGAGAGGAAAAAAAAGAAAAAGAAATATTTATCACATATCATACATCATATTAGCATGAGTATAGTTTTGGATACAATTTTTGGATCGTAAAAGTATTCAATTACGTCTATCCTCTTAGAGAACTCTATTCAATTACGTTTCAACTTTCTTTTTTTTCTTTTCTGTTAATCTCATTAATCTCACCAATCTGTTCGTCTATCCTTTTAGAGAACTCTATTTAATTACGTCTCTTCGCCTACTCAAACCCAATCTTTCCTCTCTGTTTTTCAGTTGAACTTGTGATAACCTACGGGTGGTCATGACTAAGTTGTTGTGGGCCCCACAGATAATTTAGCATATTTGACTCAAAAGAATGGATCGCATAATTTCTGTTGATAACCGTTCATTGATGACCCTTTAATAGTCTTAAAAGCTAAAATATCAAATTTTAAATTATTTTTAATTTTGGCACAAAATGGATACTAAATCGATCGTGAAGTAGTCACCAGTCCAACACAACTGAGCGTGTCCAAATCAAACACCAAATGAACTTGTAGCGTGCAAAGTAAATTTTTATCGTGGACATAAAATTCAAGGTTCATCACATCAAGGTTGATGAAACATGTGCAACTTTCATTAAGCCACAATATTAGCCAATGAATGACTTGATGTGATACAAGGAGGGACAAATAGCATCAAAAAGGGAAATTAACCATGCATCCACTAAAAGTTTATAAAAATGCATGCAAGCCTCTTACTTTCTCTAAAATCTCACAGCACCCCCACCTATAAAATACCCAAAACTCGCTTATTCTCTCGTTCCTCCCACCAGAGAATTCATCTCTCCTTATTTCCTTCTTCTTCCTTTCCCTAAACTCTCCATTAAAGACTTCCAAGGGAGCAATCATTTGGGAAGCTCCATGAGTCAGGTGAGACAAGTAACTATTACTTCTCTTCTCTTACCATTCGTCTTTCTATCCTTTATTGTTCCCGACATGTTTTTCTTATTTTTAATAAACCTGCTACATGAATCTCTTGTTCAAATGAGGTAAAATGTTGTGGTTCTACACCTTATTGGCTACATAAAGAATAAAAAACACAAAGCCACACCAAACCATAGACATGCATGGATGTCTCATGGTCATGGCCAACCCATGGCCAACCCATGGACAAGATTACGAGCCCAAAGGCTCCTCCTACTTTCCAAATATAGCCTTTAAGACTTTCATACACATTGGAAGGCCATGGCCATTCCTTAATTATAAATTCATGCACTTAAGTCATTTTTAACGTAAGAGAGACAACAACTATGTAATTCTGTAAAATGATTCTCCAAAATCAAATCATTTCTCATATTTCAAGTCCCTAAAGTTTAAATTAATTGATTTCAAAGAAGTTTTCAAAGCAAACTTTATGGGCATCATTCAAAACATTATCAAATGCATGCTTGAGCAAACATAGCTGCAAGTAAGGTAAAATCTATGATTGTAAGGTCTCTCTTCTCATGAACTTAAACTCCAAATCTTGTATTTGATTATTTGTATTTTGAGCTTCACTTGTAATTGTTCTATTAACTTAAAACAAACATTAAAATCATAGTACTTTGTCTTTTTGGTTTATTTGTAGTTGAAATAAATCAAGTAAAGTGACTCAATATGACTTGTGATTCTAAGGTTGGAATTAATGCCTAGTTTTACTCTTTATCTTGAAAATGGTCAAGTGGTTCATACTTAGCCCACGAAAAGGATTTTAGCTTTCCTTTGCCTTCGAAAAAAGAACAAGTGGTTTATCCTTCGTCCGTGAATAAGATATGTTTGTCTTGAACCTTGAAAAAAAAAAATCATTGTAACGGTTTGATTTACACCCTTGAAGTAAACCCGGTATAATAGAATCCTAGAAACAGTTTCTCTAGGCGTGGAGGTAAGAAAAAGATTTTTCGAATCACGTAAAAATCTTTGTGTCCTTCTCTTTGTTTTCACACTTTACATTCATGCATATTGATTTTTAAAACTTTTACTTGTATTATCTTAAAGATTTCACTAAAGAATTTAAAAATCTTCAAAATTGGCCACAACACCCAATTCACCCCCCTCTTGTCTTGGGTGTCTCAACAACAACGAATTATCAAACTTGGCTAGAGAGAGGTTCTGCTGTTGGTGGGTCATTAGGATCAATTGGTTTAGGAATGGCTAAACATCCTAAGGGTAAGATGAGGTTATACTTTGTTTCTACTTAAAACAAAATAAAAAATAAAAAAAAAGGTGAGAAGGTGGCAATATGAAAGCTTTCCTGAGAGCATAATGATGTGTATATAGTAATTTTTTTTGAAAGGTAAATGAGATTAAATTAAGAAATACACATGAAAAAAGCCAAACAATACCAACAATAGGCTAGAACCCCAATCAATTACTCTCTTGTATATTGGAAATCATTAGGATTTCTCATCAATATGTCCCTTTTAAGTCTTGGGAAATTTGTTCATCCAAAGCACAAAAGTCAGCTGCTTGATTTGCCTCCCTCAAAATATGGGAGATGGTTTAACTTCTGTAGAGATTATTAAAGGCAACTTTTGTATATAACTTCCTGATAAGAAAATGAAGTATATAGTTTCTATCTCGTATAATGTAAATGTTGACTTAACCTTTTGCATAGTAGAGCGGAATAAGTAGTGAGACAAACTCATACTAGTTGGAAATTTGTTCTTGAGAAAAGAGAGTTTTCTTGGAAAAATTCTTTTAGGACTCCTACTTAGATATTAGAGAATTGTCTCACAAAATATGTAGAACTAATTTAAAAAAGAAAATCCAAAGAACAGATACAGTCCATTAGGGGTGTAATGAGTTGGTTAGAGCTAAATTTTAACCCAATCTAAATTAGTTCGTGTTGAAAAAATTAGAATCCAACCAAATTAAACTACCCCTTAAGGTTGGGTTGGATTGGTCATTCGGGTTGAGAATCTTGAAGTGGGTTAAATTATATTTATAAATCCCACTTGTAAATTCTATACTAAAAGACATTAAGCGTGCAATATTTCAATCAAATACAACTATATCAACATGTATAAATGACAACAATTTCAAATTAACCATAAATATCAAGATGTTTTAAATAAATCACATTCATCAACCATTATATCACAATATGACAAATATAAATTGAGAAAAGTTTCATAAATTTTTTTTTAAAAGAGTTTCATTACAACCACAAATACAAATTCAAAATAGTTCAAAATAACATTAAGTTGTTAATAACGTGAAAGATTGATGAGTTTGAGTCACTTCCACACTTCAATCTTCATATAAAATGAGAGGGAAAGACATTTTTAGAGTAAGGGTTATTAATTGATTCGGGTTGAATCGGGTTGAATTGGGTTGGATCGATTTTTTAGTCTCCCAACTAGTGAATCAACCCAAACTAGTTCGGATTAAAATTTTTTAACCCAACTCAATCCAACCCAATCCATCGGGTTTGGTTCAATTCGGTCGGGTTGGTTGGGTTGACTTACACCCCTACAATCCATCACAAAAGTGCCTAATGTGTCATACTAATAAGTAATAACATTAGAAGTAGAACTAAACAATATATCCAAAGGTTAGCAGTAAAATAAAATTTAAAATAAAATAATGAAATTAAATTATCATAACAATGAAAATTTGTACTCTCATCTTAAAATGATGTGATCACATATAAGATGATATGATTGTCAACTAATCAAATAAATAACAATTAATCCATAATTCAAAAGAGTATATATGCATTGGAAATAAAAAACAAAAAATATGTATATCCCACAAAATGGGGTCACTTAGATAAAAAAGCAAAATTAATTAAAGACAACCCTGGCACATAATCTGTACTATTATAATAAATCTTGTTTGAACTTTTTACCACATGGTCATTTTTACTCTTTTTTCAGTTTTGTTCTCTGTTTTGTTCTTTGAAAAAAAAAAAGGTTAAATTAATGAGGGTATATTGACATTTTAACGGTACTCACTAATATAGCACATTTCATAAATCAAGGACCCAAATAAGTAACTACTCATTTTTGACTATTTTATAATTACTTTTTAAAAATTAATTATAGGGCCAAAATTATAATTTTAATAGTTAATAACTTTCATACCCCCTCCCTCCTAGCTATTGTTTTTTTTTATCTTTCCAAAAAAAATTTAAGTTTTTTACTCCTTTCTATCATTTTTTATTTTCAAACAAAATTTATTTTAATTAAAATTTTAAATTTTAAAAATCATGTGCACACGTGCTCATATACTAGTTTAAAATAATAATGAAATAAAAATTAACAGAATAAAAACTTGTAATTTCATATGAACAATAAATCCATACAACAAAATTATACAGTGGAAATTAAAACAAAATAACGAAAACTGATCTTCAAAATTAAAATTAAATAAAACAAAAAATTTATAAAAAATATAATTGGACAAAAAAATAATGATATTTAAAAACTGATTTTTTTTATTAGAATAAACACCAAAACCCTCCAATATCACAAATTCAATAAAGAAAAAAAAAATAGATATCAACACCCACAACTCAAAGATATACGTGAAAAAAAGCCCAAAATCAGGAAAAAAAATTACGGGTAAAAAATAATCCACCATCAATATAATAAGTACATCAGAGGAATTAAACACCTTAAGTACTTTCACACCAGATAGTACATAGATCTAAGACTTTGGTAAAGAAGAATAATAAAAAAGAGAATACCCAATAAAAAACTAGAATTCCAACAACGTCACCCGCACAAGTTTTAAACTCTACACTCTTTCACAAAGCTTCCAAAGACTAAGTTTCACCTTCTTTTAGATCTCACTCACTAGTTAGGATGATTAATAAATAATGAGGAACCTCCTATATATAGACTTTTTAGCTACAATATTTAAAAACTTTGTGACCAACAAAGATTTTTCATTCTACACTAATATGATTTCCTTATTCATTACAACTAGATCATAAAACACTTATTCATATTTAAAAAGTCTTAATTACTTTTTAAAAAGTCTTAATTACTTTTTAAATACATGCTTCATGTTCTAAAAGAATAGAAAATTTATGTTTGAGCCAAAATTGAACAAAAACTGAGAAAACATTTCACACGCTCCTACGTTGCAATAAAATAGAGAATTAGATAAAATAAATGAAGATTAACTAAAGAGAAGCTCCACACAAAATGGGTTCATGAAGAGAAGCTCCGCACAAAATGTAAGTAGAGAAGCTCTATTTGTTTGTCACCCTTTTGTTGTATGTTGTGAGTGCAGGATAAGGAGAATCTAGACCATTTGTTCTTCCATTGTCCAGTAGCAAGATACATGTGGGCAAATTGGTCCTATTTCTCGAGTGGAAATGTTCGCGTGCCGAGAAGTTGTGAGGAAGGCTTGACCACTAGTATTTATAGTTCATCTCTGCAGATTGAGAAAAAAGTTGCATAGTTGGCGTGACTTGCAACACTATGGTCTCTTTGGAATGAAAGAAATCGAAGGATATTTCAAAATTTGTAAAAGGATGATTTTAGATTGTGGGAAAAAATTAGACTCCTTGCATGTTCTTGGGTTATAGCTTCCCCTTTTGTAAATGACTACTCAATAATGCAATGGGGGAAGAATTGGCCAGCGTGTTTGTAATTTTTGATGTATAAGGTAGGTTTCATATGTGGTAGAGTTAGGTCAAAGGGCGGTAATGTGTAAATTCAGGTTTGAGTTTTGATATGTAGGTTTAGAACTTATTTTGGGCTAAGCATTGTTTGTGCCCGGCTTTAAGTTGTTTGTAATATTTTACTATTCACACACACACACACACATATATATATATATATATATTGTTTCTCCCTCTCAAAAAAATAGATATAAGTGATGTATATATATGAACCACTCAAAAGTTAGTACTGTAGCATTTCTCATATATCTATCTATCTACCTATCTACCTATCTACCTAGCTATCTGTATATATATATATATAACAAAACAAATTACTTTAGAAACTGTCACAAACCTCTCTTATTCCATTACCCTCTTATTGAGAAATTGATATTACAACAAAGAGCTCAAAGAGGTACATAATAAAGATAATTAAACCATACTAATAGTACAGCGGTACTCTTGGTCCTAACATGTCTATATATGATACCAAGTTATTTAATATATTGTATATATGGCACAGTAATACAGAAAGCAAGTGGAGGTTGCGGTGAACTGATAGAGCCATGGCTTTGCTCCTTACTACTTGTGTGGTGGCCCAGGGGTATACGGCCAACAATAAGACAGCGGCGGACATTCAACCGGCGGAGGATAGTACTGCTGTAATTTGCGAACATTAATTTTAGTATTACTTGACGAAGCTCCGGTTTTTGTTCCTATGCTCTCTTTAGGAAAGCTAATAAAGCAAAGCATAATTATAAGCAGCACTAGAAGTCTGCTCCCTCCTCCTCTTCTTCCACCCATAATCTTCATCACTTCCGCGCCTATTGTTTTTTGCTTATAGATTTGGATGATGAGCAAACATTGCTCATGATCACGCCCTTTATATAGGCCAAAAATACTCCTTCACAAATTAACCTTCATCCATCTTTCTGGCTAGGCACCACATAATTAGAATAATATCTTCTTCTCTTTTTTTTTTTTTTTTGTCATTTCTAGTATTTTTCCAACAAACGACAATTACTATTAATTTCTCTCGAAAGAGCTTAAAAAAAATTAAAAACCTTGACATTTCAAACGTACGTAACAATACTAGAAATTAAACGTTTTGCAATAATTTTTTTTTTTTTTTGTCATTAGATACGACTAAATGTTATGAATATTGTACACCACTTATCTTCTTTAAATTACATTGTAGCTCAAGATTCAAGAAAGATCAAGGGTTTATGATTATTTATGTCTCGCAAAATATCTCAAGTCATGCATGTCAACATTTATTATCGTTTTTATTTTTGAAAACAACAATAGCTTTCTTGGCCATGTACATTGACCAAGTCAAGATGCTATGTACAAATCTTCATTAAGCGCTGGATGTCCCACTGACAGTAGTTCCAGATATTTGTATACTTAAATTATTATCATATTTAGTGCCTAGCTAGCACGGTGCTTCCGTCAATATCTACGTCTCCATATTAACTTTTAGAACTAATAAGCGAGACTTAGTTTTTAGTACTCTTCATATATATATATATATATTATTTATAAAACTAAAACTATTTCATTTACCGTCTTATTTTTGTCATGAATTTTTAATTATTCATTACTTTTCAATATAAAACTGTCAAAATAAATTTGTATAAAAATATATATATTTATAGATAATTTGATAACAAAGTATTAATTTTTTTTTTTGGTAATGTCCGTAAATATAAAACTTATTTGAAAAATTATTCCTTTTTATTATTTTGAGTCCCTTTAATTTTTTTTTTGATAACTTTAACCCTTTCTTTTATTATTATTCATTTTATTTACATGCAGCACATGTTCTGGTGTACTAATGAATATATATAGATTCCATCCAATATTCAGTTGGGACTTTTCAACTTCAAATTTAATAGTTAAGTCTTAATGAAAAAATCATTAAATTTATTACCGAGGGCCGCCCACCATACTTTTCATGTTCGCATATCTTACCGCATTAAAATTTCCCTTCACTATTCATGATTAACTAATGAACCGGTCCACCTCTTCCTAGCCTACACCTTTCTCTAGTTAGCATCATTTGAGGCATATTTATTCTCCTATAAAAAGGAAAAAAAATTATTATTTTTTCTATGAAGTATGCCATGAAATCATTAAAACATTACTGTCTCAAGTAAACAAATTCAACCACATTTTTGTTTTTCTGGAATCTTAATTCATTTTCAATTTAAATAAATTGAAACTCAACTTCATAAAAACTTTATACGATGTGTTAATAGCTAACAAAATGAGATTTTTCTCAAGAAAAGTAGTGATTTTCCTGAGATTAAAATTATAAATTTTAGTGTTTGATAGCTACAAGAGCTGGAAAAAAAAAATAAAACAAAACATTTCTCATACTCTTTGTTGGTGGAAGATTTGACTAACACCAGTAGATAATAAGGTGGAGGGAAGATACTGATCTGGAGCTCGTCGGAGTGTTGGAGAAATTGCCGGAGGTTGGTTATCTGAGAGAGAGAAAATAAGAGAATATAGGCTATCGTAAATAACATCAGCGTGATGTCGGCCAAAGACCCTCTGATGCCTAAGTTAGTTCAAAGCTTAGTAGTACTGAACTCAGTCGAGAATGACTTAGAGTTGTTTACCTTCCCCTTAGGGGTTGTGGTCTTTTTATACAAAAGGCTTGAGGTCTTTGGCCTTGTAGTAGTGTTGTTGTCGAATCAAGAATCCAAATCGTGTTTGGAGAGCATGTTTGATTCATAGTAGAATTAGGAAGATTTGGTACGATCATTATAGGATTAGGATGACTTATCAGCCTTCTAGTCGAACTGGTAGGGTTCCAGACCTTATCAAAGTTGAATTATAAGTAAATCCCGACCTCATCGCCGTGGATCAAGCCTTATCCCTATCTGATCGGGAGTCCCGTCGTCATCCGTTCTGGAGTCGGAGATCTCAACAGATCTGTATGCCGATCTGTAGTTTCTCCTTCCATCTACTTGGTACCTAAGATATGGTTCGTAAGAAGTTCGATGTCTAGTGGTTGATAATCCCTGATATGGTATGTTGACCTGGTTGAGTGGATCCATTGTTGTTGACCAGTTATCCACTGGTCGGTAAGACAAGTCAAGAGATCGGCTTGTACGCTTTGCTAAGTAGATCCGTATTCTCTATCCAGAATAGGTTGGTACGTATACCTGGTACGTGCCACGTCTTACCAGGCAAGGCTAACATGGCTGACGTGTCCTGTGATCGGTATATGGTCCAACAGTTACCCCCCAAGCTCTGACCAAGACTAATTGCTTGGAGGTCAGATGAAACGTCAGATACCGATGTATTTAATACAGATGACAGTTGTGCTCCGAAAATTGCGCAGACGTGCGCCGCCCGACAGCCCGGCTGCGTTTATATGTCCTTTCCTTGTTGGCCGTCGATTTTATCTCGAGATTCGTACTCATCATTACACCTTACATATTGTTCACCTATAAATAGAGAACTAGTCATTTGCTCTCAACTCATCAATTGCGCTATAAGAGATCGGTAATCGCATGCTCGGCTTTGCTAGTCTTCTATTTCTTTGCATGGTAACTCCTTATTCCGAGCTTTTTCCTTTTGGCTTTCTGTTAGGTAGTCTGTAGGTACAGTCCTTAGGTGATTTAGATGGCTTCCTTTAGTGTAGATCCACCCACCAACCAGAGAATTTTTCTTTTTCTTCTATGGAAGTCTCTGACGAGGACCTCTTCCTAGAAGGAGAAGAAGAAGTTAGGGTTGACCCTTAGGTCGGAGGAAATACTGTAGTCTTGTCCTCCTCCGAGGACTCTGAGGCTACCGAGCAAGACGAGAAGGTGCTTGACGTGGCACCTCTCTTAGTAGGTAGATCTCAGAGTAGGCTCGGTAGTACCCAACCTAGTACTTCAGGTCGTACTCGCCTATCCGAAGATGCCGGTGTAGGTGAAATATTCTACTCGGTAGACCGTCTTCCGTCCAAGATAATGAAACACCATCTTGCTCAGTTGAGGAGGGAGGTCGGTATACCCAGCCGTGTAGGGTTGAGGGCACCTGCTCTTGGGGACCGAGCTAGCCACCCTAAGAAAGGGGAGGTTGCTCTGTACACCAACCTATTTAAGGATGGGTTGACCCTGCCCCTTGACTTGTTGCTATGTTGCCTTTTTAAACACATATGAGTCGGCCCTGCTTAGCTAAACCCCAATGTGTGGAGGACAATTCTGAGGTGCCTTGTGCTCTGGAAGGAGAAAAAGTGGACATAATTTGATTTCCAAGACTTTGCCTTCATGTATCGACTAAAGTCCCACCCGAGATGTAACAGGTTGTACTATGCGTCGACTCATCAGGGTGCCGAGTGTCGCAATGCACTCCGTATGAGTGACGTCATGACCGACACCGAATACGATATATGTCATGTGACGGCGTAGATAATACCCTATCAGCCTTATCCAAAATCACAATCAAAATTTTTCCAAAATTTCGGCAAAACCTCATTTGTTTATTGGTCATATCACAACCTACTGATCACAAGTCAAATACAATTACAATTCATATATATATCATTCTCATTCCATTCATCATCTAAACCTCAGATATACACATATACACATCATTTATAACCATTCATACTCATTCTCACATCTCATTTATGTGATACATATCATAACACAAAATGTTAACTAAACATTCTATAATTCTCAACATTTGCATACTTATAAAAAAGAGAAGGATTCTTTATCATTCACGCATCTTCCCCTTTCCCTTGGGATCCGAACTTGAAATGTTTGAGAATTGGGTGAGCAACCACAACTCAGTGAATATTCTTAACTATGACATCATATATGCATTTAAGGAAATACATGGTTCAATGCATTCAATCTCATTCAAAACATGTAAATAATCTTTCACAATACATACATGCTTATAAAATAATTTCAAACATGCAGATTTACAGTAAAAGTCATACAATCTCCCTCCTGTTAGTAATAGAGCGGGTATGCTCTCCTTATTCTGCATTCATAAGGAATCTACACTTGGACCTCTCATTACCCACTTTTCTGCTATGAATCACTTCAAATTAGGACTTAATCCCAATTCTATTCAGAAACTATCACTCGGACCATGAGATTATTCAATCCTCATGTGGGACTGTCTTCTAAAAATGATTCCATGTTTTAACTTGCTCCAGCAAGCCCAAAACATGCTCCAATGTCAAACATTTTCATGAATTTCAAAGAATGCAATACATACATATATTCATGATTTGAAACACACCATTATATAATACAATGTCATAAACAAGGAACCAAAGTTAAGAGATACTCATAGGGGTCTTAATCTTGCAAATAGCGTCTAAGATATGACAAGCCTTTTTTAGAGAATTTTCACTAAAGCAACAGTGAAAAAAAAAACTCAAGGAATTTAACATAGTATATATATATATTTTTCTTAACAAAAAAACTCAAGAAAAGATTGCTTTTATCTATACATTGACATCTCTTGAACGAAACAACATAATCGTTAAACAATTATGTCTTATCCAAGAGGTGTGTTGATTTCAAAAAACACATCCTTTTTTTTTTTTTTTTTGAAAAAAAACTTTTTGATAACTATTATAACAGTTACTCTGTTTTTTTTCTTTACACTTGAAAAATTTTCCAACATTCTCAACCTTTAATTTGACACATCTTAAATTCTTAATTAAACTCAAAAAATATATAATCTAGATTATTTCCAATATGGACCTAGAGAATGCAATAAAAACAATATCTCCTTCATGGTTCCTTGTAACTTTACGAAAGCCACATCCTTTGGCTCTGAGAGTGCATTTTTGTCGACATTAGGGTTCACAAATTTGATAATTGTTAGAAACCATTCAACCTAAAAGCTATAACTATCAGATAAGAGCCCAATAATATATATCAAGCTATCATAAACACTTCCTCTCACGTGCAACCCCATCTTGCACGCAAATGGGGAACATGTAAATGTCAATAACGATACTTAAACCCAAGACCTCTTGCAAAACTAAGGCTCTGATACCATATTAGAAACCACTCAACCTAAAAGCTATAACTATATGTTAAGGGCCCAACAATACATATCAAACTATCATCAACAAACCTTACGCCTAAAGACAAACTAAAATCATAGTTTCAGGTGTATACCATCATCTAAGTTTTATTAAAAAAATTTGTCACCACTTGCATCTTTTCTTTTTTATAATTCATATAAAAATTTCTTTTCAGTTTAACAAGACTTGGCTGATGGTATACACTTGAAACTATGGTTTAGTTTTTCTTTAGGTATAGGGTCATCAAGGTTGTTAACACTATTGTCAACAACTTTCGAAGAACAAATTATATGAGGCACTGATGTATGTATAGTTTTGTTTTTTGGGTCTTGTATCCTTTTGTGGCTCCCCTTTTTTTTTTTTGAGCAGAATAGATGATACCAACGTACAACTTGTAATTAACTAAACACCAGCATGTTTAGTTGTAAACAACATTCCCAAAACCAAATGACCAACTAAAAGAATCACAAACTTAAAAGCCCCTAGACAGACAACTGGACTAGCACAAACTACCAATCAACAAGAGAGAACATGTTTGATAAGGGGGAAGCAAAATCCCATGATCTAACAATAAATTTGACATCCTCCCACACTTTGACACACTCTTTGAATACGTTATTAAAAGTTATGTTATATCTCTCAATCCACATAAACCAAATTGTGGCCAAAAAAGCGATTCTACCCACCTCCTTCTCATGGTTTGATAGATTTGGTGAGTGAGAAAAAGACATTGCTTCTTCGAAGTTCTGAGGGATGCCATGCTTACCACCTGAGAAGGAGAACCGGTTACTTCACAACCGTTTGACAAAGGAACATTGGAAGAAGATATGATCCACTAACTCACCATCCGACTACAGAGAAGGCAAAAATGAGGAGACGAGCACATAGCGGGATACTGCCTCTGCAACACATCATAGGTATTAATCTTCTTATGAGAGACTAGTCATCCAAAAACCTTTACCTTAGATCGGACATGTACAATCCACACATGGGATGACAGTGAGGCTATAAGAGAAGATGGTCAATCAAACAATGATTTGCATGAAAATAAGCCGGATGAAGAAGAAGACCAAATGCCTTTGTCATTATCATTAGAAAACTATAGGAAGCAAGCCTCACCAAAAGGGAAGTAAACTCATTTTGCCTTCATGGTGGAAGCTCGCATTTAAAGTGTAAGTTCTAAGAGATAAACAAGGGATGGGAAAATGATGGTTGTATAGTGAAGAAGGAAGAGATGGGGTGATTTTGTTATAATGAGGATAGGTGATATAAATGGCGGCAGCTTACTGTCATGGTAAAGTCCCCCATCCAGCTATTCCCAAAACCTGAAGGTACGACCATCTCCAACCTTCGGTCTCACATGCTCCAAAACCTGAGAGGCCAGAGATGTTATGAACTTCCAAGGACTTCTAAATGAAGCTATCCTTCTTCTACCACCCTGATGCCCAAGGTTAATCATACCATGCCTGCTAACAATGACCTGAGCCCATAGTGATTACTTAGAAGTCTCCATATCAATTTAGCACACAAAGCTACATTCCTTCTACAAATGTTGCCAATACCCAAACCCCCTTTATCTATCAGATAAAACTCCCGTTTCTAATTAATACAATTCTTCTTTACTATAAATAAAAAGAAAAACTTTCCAAGAACAATTCGCGGGTTGTAATATATATAGTAAGATCTTTCTTCTAATTTACAAAGTTGGGTATCATGAGTTGTAATATATATATATATTTGGTATACTTAGTTAAAAAAATTAGGTTTTGAGGTACTTTGTGGGCTATAATAACTCCTAATGGAGTAGTTAGTAGCTATGAGTGATTATGAGTAGTCGTAATTGTTATATATTTCCTATATTTAATTAGTAAAAGTATGAAATTATTAATTAGAATTAAGGTAGGATTGAATAGGTAGGATTGAATTTGATATTATAGGATCATTATGTTTATCTTTTGGAGGTGTTGGTTCCCCTCAAATAAATCGATACTATATATCTTTCATTTCTTTATTGTTTTTAGTTGTTTTAGTTTACAACAAATATATTCATATCATTTAGTATTAGAGCAAAATACAGAGCAGTTTTACCACTTCGTGAGTTCAAGAGCTATATGATTACCAACTTATAGGCTATATATATTACGATGTATCTGTATCATGTAATATAATATGATTAGATCGGGACTAATAGTCAAATGAAGCCACCAAAGAGGAAAGGGCTACCGCGGATCAGTTAAAGGTGTCGATTAACATGGAGGTTGTTTTGAAAGGGTGGTTAACATTAATTACATTCATATTTAAATTAAGTAAATTATTTTTTTCTTGTATCGATCTTATTTAATTAAAAAAGTTAGGTTATGAGTTATTTTGTTGGCAATAACTTCTTTTTAGGGAGTAGTAGGTAGTTATTAGTGGTTATAAGTAGTTATAAATAGTTATATATTTTCTCTATTTAAAAAAAATGTATAGAGGGTTCAAATTCCTTTAACTTAAGTGAGGAGTTGTTGTGTTTCTATTAAAAGCTTGTTGTGACCCTATTAGGTCTTAGTGTAAGCACTTATCTATGTATATTAGTAGTTGAAAATGCTACCATTGTCTTTTAAGTCAATGATCTAAAATGATTTTTGTGTATGCAATGATTCAATGTACCACATAGATTGACATTTTTTTTTCACATCAAATGTAACAAATATAGATTGACCAAAAAAAAAAAAAGAAAAAAAATTTATTTTATTTATTTCAATGTTAAGCGACACTTAGGTAGTGCCCTCTTCCACTTTGCTGTCAGACTAATTTATCTGAATCCGACTCGAATTAAATGACAATGGTGCAAATGTCTCCCAATAAATTGTAACTCCATAAAACACGAAAAAATTCTTTCACATCAAAAGACTTGTTATCTTGTACGTTCTAAAGTCATTGAAAGCACCATTCAAAGGGTGAACATCGAATACGGTTTTCGTTCTTAGCTGTGGCGGCTATTTATTCTTCTCTTTCCCCTTTATTTTTTTTTATTTTTTGTTTCTTAATAATAAATTAATGTTGATTGGTTTGTTAATTTCCAAGAACATTTATGGCAAATAATAAATTAGTGTCAAAAGAGAAAATTGTGAGAAGATTAAAAGCTTGTTTTCGAATAAAAGTTTTTACAAGGTTTTTGAATACACAAATCACAATGGATATATATAAAGGGGAATGTTAAATTGACAGCAGGCGTGATATGAGGAGATAGTTATTTGACCTCCTTATTCAGTCGTCTTTTGTTATGCTACCTCAGCAACAGTTGCAAAGGCTCCCTATATAAAAGGCTTATCATCTACATTTGGCCTTCTTAAAACTGAAAAGCATTCTTGCTCATCATCATCATCATAATATGATAATCCTATGGTTCACTTAGATTAAGGAAAATTTAACTACAAAAAATGT
The DNA here is from genome assembly GCA_035771175.1 of Paratinospora sagittata. NCBI lineage: Eukaryota > Viridiplantae > Streptophyta > Magnoliopsida > Ranunculales > Menispermaceae > Paratinospora > Paratinospora sagittata. Next base: position 7,180,204 of record JAYMFD010000012.1, on the reverse strand, counting down.
ACCTACATATATAATTATTATACTATTATAATTATTACATATCTTAAGGACTCAGAGACATACTCGTGTATATGCTCAGCTTGTACTACCTTATGTCCAGCCATATATCCCTACTTGGATTATGCGCAATAATAGCTTTGGTATTGTTTGCATGTGTTTGTTTACATGTTTACATCAAAATTATAGAACGACTCCGTACGTTCTCGGCTAGTGCATGACGTCACTATTAAGTCATCTTCCAGTTTGGTTACTTGTGGTGTTGATAGTAGCAGCTATTCTACTTATCGGTATCTTGCGACTTTGTTTTGTTATAGTTATTTGTGATTTAGTTGAGGCTGATTAGTTTTTGATAGTTCTTAAGTTTGGTTGTGGTTCTTTTTACAGAGTTTTAAAAGGTTTCTATTTTTCACCCTTTAATATCCAGTGGATAGCAAAGAGACAGTCCAGCCAGGCAAGGAGTGCCGTACGCGTAAATGACAGAAGTCCAATTGTATCCATGGATGCCCTTGGTGACAGTTCACCTTCAGCCTCTGTGTCTTCCTCCACACCTGTTCTTAAGTCCTCATCTTTCAATTTTTCTAGTCTCCCAGAATCATGTTTGAAAACAAAAACGTCCAAGATCGACCAATTGATAGAGGTCACCCACATCCCAGATGACAGTAAAGTTAATGAAACTATTCCTCCTTTGTTGAATCCTTATAGTCTTTTTACTAAAGCGTCAGTTTTTTAGTACGTCTGTACGTACTTTGATTTCTCGAAAGGTCCCTCCAATCAAGGAGTATGTTCAAAGCACGACCCTCACAAACTGCCAGCTTGAATCGGCCTATCAAGAGCAGTATGTCACTCTCGAATTTGAACCTGAATTTATCCGTCATTGGTTAGCCCATGGCTATACCCATATTCATTTAGGTGCTATTCGACTTGTTTTGTCTTATCATGACAGAGGAGATGTCCATCTTTTTGCACGTGTTGCACTATTGGATACAAACTTGTTGCATTATGAACATGCCTGTATTGACACTGTTATCACGACTTTAAGTCATGGTTCTATGGTTTTCACCATTGCTCTTGACTTTAACATTTGTCTTTCTGATCCAACCTTACCTACATGGTTTAAGGTACAAGTCCAGTTTTTTGGTGTCAGACATCGCATGGATAGTGTCATGGCCACTTTGCATCATCAAATGGCTTTCCGTCTTCAAGACCATGCCATTCATCTCAGGACTCACAAACCTCATGGTACTGTCATGGCCTTTATCAATGACAATGAAGTCCCTACCATTGTACAGATCCCAAAGCAAATTCCTCAAAAGGATCTCCATCAGATGATGCCTATGACTTGGTTCACCAATTATGAACAATTCTTGAAGCGTTCCGAACCAGTCACCATGACTACTTGTCCACTCATGAAAAAACAATCTGACGGCTTAGTTAAAATTAACTTTGAGACTCCGTCCACCTCACAGGAACTTCTTTCTGTCCATCATTCCATGATGATTCAACCTGTCTTCAAAGATCATAAGGATAGTACTTTGTCCGGGATAAGATGCCTTTGCTTTAACAAAAGAAGATGGTGATGGAAAGAATATCTTTTTTACTTTATGTGACAGGATTGTCGGTAGTGGCGACATCTTCACATGGTGGCAGCTGGGAAAAGTTGAGTGATGAGCTAGAATCTGATGAGCTAGCAGACTGGACAGCATGGGGAACTGTGGACGTTGTTGCAGAAGACTGATCCTACAAAGAAGAAAACGTACCTGAAAGATGACGATTTCGCGGGACGAAAGACTGGCGATAGGTCCTACGATGAAGGAGAGGACGAACATCTGGAAGGTTAGTGTGAACAGATTGTGGACGATGACTGTACAGGGCACAAATCATAGCACTGAGTCGGAGCCGTGGATATGAATATCCTGGGGCCAGAGAATTATGGAGACCACCGGAAAGTGATTGGTTCATGAGACGGAGATAAATTCTCTGCTGCATCTTCATCAAGGTCGTCGTTGAGAGAATCCCAATATGCTTGAGAGCACTGGTATTGATCAGAAGGGGGAGAGAGATGACCAGAGGCTATGAGAGCGGTTCTTTAATCATTTTCAGCTTGCTGGGCTTCAACGATTTCTTCATATGTGAGAGGAGTGTTATCCCGAACTTGTGCAGGTGGAGAAACTGGGCTATCAGGAGCCAAGTTCTGGACCACAGGGGAAACATTATCTGGTTGATTGTTGATTTCGTTCAGAAATGTGCATAAACCAGTAAGTACCTGTGGAGGCGGAGTACAGGAATATGTCTGGAATTGCTGCAAGTAGTGTTCAACAATTAACCCTTGAGGTGAGTCTGAGAAGGGTTGATGACATATGTAAATGACATGCAGACGTTGAGGAAATAATTGACATATTTCATTGACCTGCGCAATCCATATTGGAAGAGGAGCAAACAGTTGAAGGCAAGCATGTAACAATGTCGTTTGCTGCCTGAGTTGATGCTGGAGCTGATGAGGAATGAATGCTACAACAATCTTATAGAGACATGAAATACACCAAATGTACCAGTACACATTTTCTATAAGTTCGGTACGAAGGTGGATGATGGACAGATAGGGCTGTGTCTGGTTGAATGGGTTACCCTGACTGATTTGTTCTGGAAAGTCCATGAGATGCCGATGGGCATAGTAGAACATGTTGGATTGGGCCAACTCGTTAACTTCATGGGCCGTTATGGGCTCTGGATTTCCTGGAGGAATAGTGATAGCACAAATGAGTGGTATAGATCCAGAGTGATGAACCAATTGTATGGGCTTGGGCCTTGGAACAGTACTGGGCTGCAACAGTAGAGGCAAGTTGTAGCATCCTGTTAATAACGAGAGTTGGGCCTTGGACTTTTGAATGAGCCTTGAGAGAAAGTCTGCTAAAACATTCTTGTTGCCTTGGATGTGTTTAACAGTAAATGAGTACTGTGTGAACCATTCTTGTAGGCGAAGAAGTTGAGCAGAAGACACCAATTTGTTTTTGAATTCCAACATCTTTGGAAAGGATGAACTATCCATTTGGATTTCAAAGTTTGCTGGTCTAAGGAAGAAGGCAAACTTCTGAATACCATTTTTAACAGCAAGTATCTCTTTAATGGAGATATGGTAATGAAGTTCTGCATCAGAAAACTTTTCACTCTGATAACCACAAATATTGTCTTTATTGTCCAATTTTTCGAGTAAAACAGCCCCCCCAGTAGTGATCAGAGGCATCAGTCTGAAGAATGAGAGATCCTGTGGTTGGAAGAACCAGTGGATGAGGGTTCTGGCAGGCTTGCTTTAGAGTTTCAACAACTTGAGTGTGGATATTTTGCCAAGGAGGAGGACCTTTCCTTAAGAGGGAGAAAAACACAGAAGTGTATTGACTTACACGTGGCAAAAAAGACCGGAGATAATTCACAACACCAAGAAATTGTTGTAGCTGTCGTTTCGTAAGACTGGAATCAGGGAATTGCAGAAGTTCTACTGCAATATGAGAACCTGGTTGGTAAACTCCATTGAAAAATTTCATGGCTAGAAAACCAATCTCAGAAGTATTGAGTGTGCTTTTCTTTTCAGAGAGCATGATTCCTGAGGCTTCAGTAATATCCAGAAATTGAGAGAGCAATTGTTGATGAGCAGCATCATTCTTGGAGAAGAGTAATATGTCATCAATATAAATCAAAGTTGTATGCAGTATGGAAGCATAAATCTTTGTCATTGCTTTCTAGAAAAGTGATGGAGCAACCTTAAGACCAAAAGGCATAACCGTCCATTGATAATGTGCATTTGGAATGCAGAAAGCGGTTTTGGGACGATCATTAGGGTGAACACCAAGTTGCCAAAATCCTGCTTTAAGATCAAATTTACTATAAATAGTGGATCCTGCAAGCAGTGTGAGCTGAGACGAGATTTTTGGTAAAGGGAATTTATCATCTCGTAAGAAGGTGTTCAGAGGCTTATAATTGATCACAAGCCTTTTCTTACCGCGTCTTTGTTCAGCTCGTTTATTAACGTAAAAAGCTTGACATGCCCAATCAGAAGTGGTAGGTTCAATCAAACCTTGGGCAAGCAATTCAGCACATTCTTTCCTAGCAAGTTCTAATTCATCAGGAGGCATTCCTGGATGAATAACTTTTGTAGGGTTGATATCTTCATTGAGCTTGAATGGTAGATGGACATAAAAATCTTCATTCTTCCATAATGGATGAGGATTAGTGAAATCCTTGTGAGACTCAGTGAAAGACTTTTGGAGTCTAGTTTGAAGAGTATCAGCATCCTGGATAGTATACAATTTTGGAATAGATGTATATGGAAGAAACTGCAGTTTGAAACGAATACCTGTAGGTAGGATTCTGAGTGTAGTCATGGAATAGATGTCCATACCGAGTAAGATATCTTTGTCAGGAAGATCACAACCAATAATATGGGTCCAGATAATTAAATCCGGAAAGAACTTCAAACCAATTTTCTTTGCAGTAATCATATGAGTCTGAAAAACTTCATTATTGGATGCTTTGAAGGATTCTGTATGGGGCTTCCAACAATCTTTGGGAAGTATGCGAGGATTCATCATACTTTTGAATGCACCTGTATCAAAATAAGCAATTACCTTGATAGGTTGGTCATATTTTGATTAGAGGAGAGAAATCTGTGCATATGACATTAGATGCGTTGGAGCTGTTGGAAATGTTGGTGGAGAAACCATGCCCATATAAGGATCATCAGAACTACAAGAAGAATCTGAGGAATAGTCTTGATAAGCAAACATTGTTGCTTCATCAGGGGATTCTTGTTATGAGAAAATAAATGCAATATCCCGGTCATCACGAAGTGAATAGGACTGTTGAATCTGATGGATCAGATGTTGACTCTTTTTCTTGTCAGGGCATTATTTTGCATAATGTCATGGTTTTTTGCATATATAACATCTAGAGTCTTTGGGGGAGGAACCACGTCGTTTGAAGTAACGAAGACGACGTTTCTTTTTCCAGGGAAAACCTTTCTTGTTTTTCTTAGAGAAAAACTTGGGTTTCTTCTTGTTCTTCCAAAAAGGTTTAGGTTTGGAACCTTTCTGGCCTGGAAAGATGCATTTCTTTTTGCATCCAATTTCAAGGTATTTCTTATCACATGCTATCTTGTAGTCATTGGTAGGATCAAACATGTTTTTGACAAATTTGCGCATTTCACATAATTTGCCTATAGCAGTCAGAAGATTTTGAAATATTTCAGCAATGAAAATCTGATCAAGTGGTCTGCTAGTAGCAATAAGAAGACGATTTAATTCTGGATGGCATTCTGTAGGAAGAGAAGCAATGAAGGTATTCTTCAAATCTGGTTGTCGTTTCCGCCAAGAAGATGATATCTGTGTATCATTCTAGTGTAGTGTCGAAGAAGATCTTTTCGATCAAGAGAACAACACTTCATGGTGAAGAATTCTTGTTTAAACTTCTTTTCGATAATAGAATGATCACCAACGAATTCTTTGAACATCAATTGATAAACATCAATGATGGAGAGTTGCATAAGATGGAGGATACAATATTCACCAAGATTAACAAGCCAATCACGAACAAAACCAGTACAACGAGATAAGAATTCTTGTATGACTTCTTCAGAGGATTTGCCATTAACAAGTTGATTTACCATCCATGCACACCAAGATGATAAAGTAAGACGCCATTTATCCGGAGGAATATGATCAAGAGAAAACCAAAGACCATTCCCAGGTTTATGTTGATGATTAGGGCATGGATTATCTTGGGCAGGAGCTTGTGCAGGAGTTTCATCAGTTGTGGCATCAGTAAAGTCTTCATCACCAGAATGAAGTTCATGAATACCAGGCTCGTTTGAGGACGAAGCTCTTTGAGCCATATGGATATGTGCAAGAGCTGATATATCCATAATCTGTGAACCTTCAGAGGAGGCTGAAGTATAATCAAAAGATTCTGTAGTATGTCCTGAAGAGTCAGGAGTAGAACCATCAGTAGAATCATAAGATACTTTAGAAGAATTGTCTGTAAAAGAAAGATCGAGTGATGCAAAAGAAGAACCAATAGATGTGCTTGAAGATTCTGCAGTAGAATTTTCAGGAGAATTCTCAGTAGAAACATCATCACTACCATCAATATCTGCAAGATCCTGGTAAAAAGGCTGAACAGGGTTACTCGGAGGTGGTTCAGTAGGTGGTTGTTTAGGAATGGTAGGAAGACTGGGAGGAAGAACCATAGGAGGGTGATAGTATTCTGGTCCATGTTCCATGGGAGGTTTTCCTTTATCACTAAACATAGGACGAGGACCACAGACAGGTGGAGGTCTTGGAGATGGAGATGGAAAAAACCTTTGGGTTTTTGGTTGAGGCTTTGGTTTAGAAGCATCTAATCTGGCCTTAGATGTTAACAGGCTGGATACAAAATTGTGGGATGCATCTAAAGAACTGGGTGTACTAGACACGGGTGAGACGGAATGCAACCTGAAAGTATTGAAAGACATAAGATAAGTTTCAAGATATTTAGGCTGTTGGTATTTCTCCAGATCTGCAGTAACCTGAGATAACAATATCTTTGAGATGACGTAATTCTTTTTCTGTTGCATTAAACTCTGGACCAGTATATCTCTGTTGGAGATAATAACGGAGTTGAGCATCCAAATCATGGATCTTAGCAGTGAGTTCTGTATAGTATTTTTGACTGATGGCTACTTGGATATCCGTTTTCTGAGCAAGACTGGTCGTTGTAGAAGATAGACTGGTAAGTTGATTATCAATCTTTTTCAAAAACTGATTTTGAACAAGAGCATTTTTTGTCTGCCAATTGAACACTTCTTCAGGCTGAGACAAAGGTTTAGGAGAACCATCAGGATGAACTTCAGTAGGAACTGAAAATGGCTTAGCAGTCGTCTGATGGATATAGACAAATTATGTGAAATGCGCAAATTTGTCAAAGACATGTCTGATCCTACCAATAACTACAAGATAACATGTGATAAGAAATACCTTGAAATTGGATGCAAAAAGAAATGCATCTGTCCAGGCAAGAAAGGTTCCAAACCTAAACCTTTTTGGAAGAACAAGAAGAAACCCAGGTTTTTCTCTAAGAAAAACAAGAAAGGTTTTCCCTGAAAAAAGAAACGTACCAGTCTTCCTTGCGAGAGCCTTTTTTTTCGTTCGTACTGTCTCAGATTCTGGTGACTCACAGTCTCAGGTCGACTCGTCTCCTCAACAAACCAATAAATTCAGTATTGGTCAAATTCTGCACCAACACACCTAAGTATATCAATAAACTTATATTGAAGTGCAACTCAAACTATGACTCTAACACCATTTGTTGGAAAAAAAATACCAAAAATGCTCCAATCTTACATATTTAATAAAGAAAATTAAGAATAATAAAGATAAACTCCCACAACTCAAATGTATATGTGGAAAAACTCAAAATTAAGGAAAAAACCATGGGCGAAAATAGTATATTCACTATTAATTAATAAGTATCTAAGAAGAATTAAACACCTCAAATACTTCTACACCAAATTGCAATACTAATCTGAAACTTTGGTAAAGAAATCAAAGAATAATAGAAAGAGAATATTCCTCATGATAAAACTTAAACTTAAACTACATCAGTCGCATAATTAGCTCTAAACTCTTCCATTTTTTATAAAGCTTTCAAGGACTAAGTTTGACCTTATCTAAATCTCACTCACTATTTGGGATTACTCAATCACTAATGAGGGGCCTCTGTTATGTAAATACTCCAGGCACAAGGTTTGAGATTGTGACCAACAAGATTCCTCATTCTAATATAATTACACCATTATATTCCTTATTCTACTACAACTAGAGTACCGTAAGACAACTATTCATATTTAGTAACTCTAAGTTGCTTTCTAAATTCAGTTGTCCATATTCTACTACAACAAGAAACTCGTGTTTGAGCCAAACCCAACATTTTCAATCTCCTTTGCAGTTTCCAATGGAATAGGAGAGGAGTGTGCCAATCTTTAAAAGTAATTTCTCATTCGGTAGAATTTGTTTTAGTTTAAATATATATAAACTAGTATCAAATAAAGGTTTTATTTTTATAAAGGATAAGAGGGAGGTTTTTATAAGAGGTGTGGTTCCTTAAACTTTTTAGTTGAAGCAAAAGGCGACCATCCTCTTATTTCTTAAGTTGGAGAAGAGATCAAGTCTGAAGTGCACTTTTTTTTGGCTGGAGTACAACAAACCTCCCAAGAGGCACAAAAACTGAAAGCCCGCTTACGATGATTGCAACTATCTGTTGAAAAAATGGGTACCAAATATGATTTTTCATCATTTTGAGATAAATATTTAAGTGGGACTGACATGTAATTTCGAGTGCGACCAAGTTGAATATTAATATCTAATATGTGGAGATTAAAAATATATAATTATTTAGCTATACCCATTTTTATATGAACGAGAAACTGAATCTAAAATAGCCTACTTGATAAGTGTAAAATAGTAAAAATTAGCAAATAAAGTTTAGTCTCATATGAGAAAGTTAGAAAACAAAATGTTACTTATAAGTGATAGCTAGAAGTCTTCACTTGAATTTGAGCTCATCACACACACAAAAGGAAGGCTGAGGGGAGATGTTTTGCATCACCCCATGCATGTGCGTGTGCCACTCGTGCGCGTGTAAGTGCAAGGGAGATTAGGCGACTTATGGTGCATTGAGCGCACAACATTTTGCATGGGAGGAGCTAAAAAACTTTTCATTTTTATAAATCGAGGCAGATCGGAGGGGTGAGATGCATCTGTAGGAGATCAAAGTTGGGTTGTTCATTGAAGATGTCCAAATACGATGAACGTGGTTGATTGGAGGGAATCGTCCAAGTTTAATGTATGCAGTCCAGAGCCGTAAGATCATATCTGCGTCGATCGTGCACGATCCAACGGCATGGGATCAGATTCGCCAATCGCGGCTGTCATATCGCTCTTATACTTATCGGGCTGAAGCCAATGACGTGCGATCGAACGAGCTGATCGAGACCGTGAGATCGTACCTTCACGGATCAAGCGCAATCCAACAGTGTACGATTAGGTGCGACGATCGTGACCATCATATCGCATCTAGTTGCGATCGGACTCGATCCGACAATGCATAAAAACGCACCATGTACAATCACAAAATGCCTATAAATAGAGCCCTCCATAACTCAGAAAAATCCTTCAAAATTTTTTAAAATCTTTGAATTTTCTCCTATTTCTTTCTTCTCTATCTTAGCATTATTTTTGTGATATATTACAAGCATTATTGGTTCGAATATTCTTGTGATCTGAAGTGTTACTATCACAAGAAGAAAATCGTTGTATTTTGAGAGACAATTGTCATATACCGTGAGCACCAGTGTGAGACAAAATTATTTTAAGGACATAAAGTTAAATTTTAGACTTGATCTACTGCTGTTATACTATTACTCTGCTGAAATAACGATTGATCTAGTTTAGCTAGACAAAGTCTTATCCCAAGTACCTTTGAATAGTGAACGACAAACAGTTTGCTGCTCTAAAAGAGTTATTTTTAAGTAAGACTATTATAACTGCACCTCACAGCCTGAGAACTAATCTAGTTGATTATACCGAAAATTGTTTACTTTATGAAGCCTGCTACCATTTAAACAACACTATCCATATGAAGTAAGTTGTACCTCGGCCAATAAGGGCTAAAGGCATACAACCGCAAGACCAACTACTAGTATCTTAGACCCACAACAAACCATGGAGAGTTAATAACCATACTGTCTCCCAAACTTTTGTTGCTACGAGGCCTTGAACCCTTCTCGCATGAGAAAGGGGTTGGGGAGTAACTGGTTGTGCTAAGGCTCGTCAACAAATATACTTTCATCACACCTCACATGAAAAAAAAAAAAGCATACCATTTAATATGTTATTTAGTACTTATCAACCATTAAATTGTCTATCTTTTTTTTTTGTTAATTTTTTTGAGTGCTAACACAAGGTCAGAAGATACTGATATTAGACCAGAAAAAGTCGAGATCTCTCAATAAGGCCAAGAAAATAAATACAATGATAAAAGGCATAAGAGATCCAGATGAAGACTATGTGAACTAACTACCATAGTTTTGCTTTCACTTATTATTAAAAAATAGAAAGTTCTCACTTATTTGTAAGATGAGGGAACCGAACTTTCATTTTCAAATAAAAAGGTTTAGATACTAGTCAACATTTACATTGATGATCTGACTGATGATTTTAGATTTTATATCTTTTATTTATCTTTTTATCACCTTCTAAATTACTCAATCGTAGTACAAATATAATAATTATTGTCAATTTTTTTTTGAGACATAATTATTGCCATTTGAAGTTATAGGTTACAAGTTAACCAACAAGTCACCCTGATAATTTATGAGTTAATAAAAAATATAAAAAATGACGACAATACATTTTATAGTAAGAAAAATGCATGGCGCCTTACCCAAACCTATTTGCTCCTGACTTTAACAATCAGTAGAGGAACCGCTGGAGACATGAGTGGCTGAGTTCATTATTAAGGGCTAGGTCGATAGTTATGGTACAAGTAATATTATATTATTTACTTCATGACCATTAATTGTTAATAGATTATAACTCTATTTTTTTTTTAATCTAATGTGCGTATCTAATGATCTTCGCTTTTTTCTTATTTTGTTTTTAATTGAGGCTACTTTAATTATTTTTTGCAGTACAATCAGTTTTAATTTTATCTTTCAATATTTTAATCAACCACCAATCGCTTATCATAATCTTATGTTACATTTAATTAACTTGTTAATGTGATTTTCTTTTTTTATCCAATAATATTTTTTACATAATAATTTCATAAAGCATTATGATTAATTATTGATCACCCATGAATCTTCTTCCAGGACTCAAGACTTCTACGTACTAATTAAGTTGATTGAGGCCATTAATTACTGAAAAGGATGCAAGACCTAATTTTCCATGGTTCACGACCATTTGAATGACTTCCTTAATTAAGCTGATTGTGAAATAACGTATTCCCGAAAGGACAAGTCTTCTTTTGTCCACCATTTATGGGTGACTAGTTTTTTTTTCCTCTCTTGTAGCTGTTGGGAAGTTGGAAGAAGAATGGTTTTTAGTAAGTCTCCTGTGGAAAAAGAAACAAAAATAAAATGAAGTCCTGGACCATTAGAGACGAAAAGACCTTAGGCCTTGTTTGGTAGGCGGAATTGAATGTGATAAGATTTTTTTTTAGTCCCAAGACTATGTTTAGCTACGGCCATGATGAGATAAAAAATAAAAAATAATCTCATCTTCATTTTTTATCCTACCGTAATGAGATAAAATAGTGATGACCATAAGAAAAATTATTTTCATCCTATTGTAATGAGTTTTATATTTTTTTTTATTTTTTATTTTTTAATTGTTTAGTTTTATCTTATCCTATCTTATTCAATCCAATCTAATCTCATAAAAATAATCTTATCCTATCACGTATATCAAACGAGCCCTTATAACTAATTAGGTCTTCCACCCTTGTTATGCCCATTTGACCTTTTTTTTAGTAAAAATGTATTCGTGATTTTTTTTTATAGAGAAATGCTTTTACACTTAAAAATCACACTCAAAATTATATTCATGCTGATGTGATGTATAGTGATTAGAGGGTATTTCTTTTTTAAAAAAAAAATTTTATCGACCTAAAAATTATACCCAAAACTATATTCATACTAATTAGAGCCAGCCCTGAGATAGGACCCGCAGGGCAACAGCCCGGGCCCCCAAATTATATATATATATTATATATATGAGGCTCTTTGAAATCCTCCCCTCAAATTAAGCCTCCTTTTTTTTCCACTTTTGAGAAAAGGCTAATTGCTAATAGCTAGAATGGAAAATGCAGTTCTGACTCCCAGTTACAAATATATATATATATATTTATTTCCGAGTTGTTTAAAAGGTAAATACAACAAATATATATATATATTATCATTTTTAATTTTTTAAAACTATTGTAATTAAATTATTGGGCCCCAAATTTTGTATCAAAATTAATATAGCTATATATAGGTTAATTTTATATATTTTTTCAATATCATCTTAAAGCATTTTTAAATATTTTTTTACTTACTAAGTTACTGTTAATATCCAATATCCAAAATCTTATTTGATCAAAGATAGTATTTGGTAACTCTATTTTTTTTAGCTCTTAAAAAATTAGCTCGACTTTGATAAGAACTTATTTTAAACATATTGGTTGGCAGCTAGTCCAACCTTTTATTTTAATTTTATTTTAAAGATAAAATATTTTCAATTTAAAATTTCAACTTCTTACTATAAAAATAGTTGAATTTAAAAATAATATTTACATAATAATTATATTGAATATTGACTATCCTTTATAATTAAATAACATAAATTTATTTAAATTCTAATTCATTACTTATTTATATCATAAATTTTTATTTATTTTTTATTATGTTATAATATTTATTAAGTTATTTCTATAAATTTTCATTTATATTTTTAATTTTATGATATCATAATTTTTATTTAAGTATTTATATTAATTTAAAATATTTAAATTTTTTTAAAATATTATTTTTTAAATATATATATATATATATACATATATATTTTTACCTTTATAAAAAAATTAAAATAAGAAATCTGACAACGACAATCTAGTAACCAGTGATGAAATCGATGACGGCGATCCCGTGACCGACGACTCCCTCTTATTGTTCTTCTTCTGGTTCTTGTTCTACCCCATCTGCCATCAACTTGTTTTTATTTTTTTATTTTTTTATTTTTTTATTTTTTAACTACTTTTACATTATAATTCTATTAAATTTTTTTTACTTGTCTGCCAACCACTATCTCTGTCCGCCAACCCTTCTTTAAAAAAAAAAAAAACTATTTCTATAATTCAATCATACTTTTTTGTTTACTAATTTTATATAATTATATATTTGGATCAAGTATAACAATTTTATCAATGAATACAAGGTTGAAGTTGTCAGAATAGCAAACTAATGTTATCTTAAACTTATTACTATTTGACATTTGCGTGAAATTTGAAACAATTTTTTATTTGTGTGGATTTTGTAGTTTTATTGTATTAATTTGTAAGTTTTGTTGTATTAATTTTGAAATTTTTTATTATATTAATTTTGTAATTTTTAATGTATTTACGATATTTATAAAAAATATTTATTAATATATAGAAGGACCTCATTTTATGTTCTTCGCTCTAGACCCTTAAATAGTCAAGACCGACCCGATGCTGATAAATATAAATTGATAAGAGTATTTGCCAGTTTATTGGTTATCTAATTTTAGTAATTGTAATCTAAGGGATATTCTTTTCTTAAGTACCAATATTCTCTAATTAATTTTGTGAAACTTTGTAATTCATGAAGCCTTTGTGAGCAATTGTCCAATTAACGGTTATTATTATCCTTCACATAGAGGGTGGGTTTTCCATTTAAAAAATTGATGTGTTGATTATTTTACTTTTATATCTGAATTAATATATTTTAATATATATTTTTTACATTTCTATATACAGGAAAAAAAAATGAAAAAGAAAAACATATTTTCTAGTTTTTAGATTATTTGTTTTTTATTTTTGGTTATCGGTTTTTCGGCACTCGAGAGGTGTCCTCTTCTCTAAAGGGCGAGACTAATTCTTCTGAATTTTGGGCACTGCAAAGATAATTTTGGACGGCCCTCTAAATAAGAATATGTCGAAGGCAGGCTCGAACTCACGGTGTGAGTCCCGTAACCGCCTTAAGTTGCGCTCCTCTTCAAGCGAGCCAACCTTATGTTGGTAGATTATTTGTTCTTTTCTAATCAACACCTGTTATTCTCTTTTAATTAAATCGAAACATTGGGAGTGGGTGGAAGGGGGACTCGAATATCCTGATTCTGGTCACACTAATTCAATAAGATATATATATATTGTTAAAAAAGTTAAGTGAATGAGTTTTTTAAACTTTTATAGCTTATGATATCATATGTATTAATTTAAAGTTAGAATTATTAGGGAAAGTAAAATAGATAAAAAGTAAGAGTTGCCATTGGTTCAAATTAGGTTGATTTAGTGTTCAAACTGAAAATGAACCGAGCACTTAATCGAATCAAATTGAACAAAATCAAACAAAAGTAGTTTGATTCAATTTGGGTTCATCAATTTAGATCTTTAACCTATAGCAATATTCATTTTCAATATAAATAATATTTATTTATAATAATATAATTAAAATATTTAATTTTACAAACAAAACTATATTTGTAGTTATATAACCAAAAAATGTTACAATATATCTTAAATATAAATTTTGGTATTAACCTCAATAATTCAAGGTATTATGTGCGGAAAATGTATTTAATTGCCCATTTTAATTCAAATCAAGATTTTGTATGTACATAGGAGCTTGTGGAATTAAGTCAGGTGAGCCTTCAGTTGTAAATAATATATGTTGAACTTAATATTTGAGCTTTCAGATTTTAATTAGTGTTTGCAATTATTATTCAAAGGGTATTAATATTATTCATACTCATTTTTAGCATTCATTTTCAATACATAGTCTATTAATTCATTAGATGTCTGCAATTGAATCACACATTAGTACATGATTTGAAGACATCTAACATACATATATAATTGAGCTTATTTTATGCTAAAATTGGATATTAAAATTATGTATAAGTACTAATCATTTTTGTTTTTCTTATAACTTATGCCATCAGTACTCTTAGAAGCTAGCTTATACTTTAATCATTTTTCTTTAAAGTAGCTTTATAAAATCAAAAGTGTAACATAAAATGACAAACTACATTAGTTGGACATGTATACAAATTGTAGTTACAGAATACAGAACTTAATTGGAAATGCCAAGGTCGAATGTTTAACAAGGAAATGTATATAGCATAATTAATACTTGGACTTATTATTTAATAAAATAATAGAATGCTCGCATACATGTTTAAGTCAAGTATGCCATAAACTTGACGTTTTTTGTGGTGATCTTGACCTGATGATTTCCAACCGTGGCAGTTACGAAGAGATTGGAAAAAAAATGGTAAAAATTACAAATTGGAGAAAAGAAATCTTTAAGTCAGTGTACTTTGAGTCCAACTGACCCAACGTATAACCTGACTCTATTGGTCCTTTCCCCAATTTGGAAGGCAGGAGTAGAATGATAATAATACATGAGAAGAGAAGCGGATAGAGAGGTCTCTGAAGCTTTTTGGCCTATATAAAGGGGTGATCATTAACAATGCTCTTCAGGACATATCATTATAAGCAAAAATGAGCAAAGGGATCTCAATGCCCTTTCCCATTGTGGCCTACCTTCTAGTGCTTATGCTTTGCTTAAGTTTCCCTCAAGAGATCATAGGAACAAAAGCCTTGGGACGTCGCTCACTCTTGAAAACTAAAGCTTCAAGCGACAATAATGTTCCTAAAGTAGTTTATAACTATCCCTTGAAGCCAAGTTTCCCAAGTTATCCACCAGGGTTCAGGTATGGTGGGTACCCGCCTACCCCTGGATTAGGGCCAGAATATGGCGGGTATCCTCTAGGAGCACCGAATTATGGCAGATACCCACCAGGATATGGCAATGGGTATCCCTCACCTACACCAGGACCAGGTCCAAGTTACGGTGGATATCCCCCGAGAGGACCAAGTTATGGTGGGTATCCCCCGAAAAGACCAGGTTATGACGGGTATCCCTCACCCACACCAGGACTAGGGCCAGGTTATGGTGGGTATCCTCCGAGAGGACCAGGTTATGGAGAGTCTCCCCCACCAACTCCAAGACTAGGGCCAGGTTCTGGTGGGTATCCTCCAAGAGGACCAGGTTATGGCGAGTCTCCTCCACCAACTCCAGGACTAGGGCCAGGTTATGGTGGATATCCCCCAAGAGGACTAGGTTATGGAAAGTCTCCCCCACCAACTTTAGGACTGAGGCCAGGTTATGGTGGGTATCCCCCGAGAGGACTAGGTTATGGAGAGTCTCCTACACCAACTCCAGGACTAAGGGCAGGTTATGATGGGTATCCCCCGAGAGGACCAGATTATGGAGAGTCTCCCACACCAACTCCAAGACTAGGACCAAGTTATGGAGAGTTTCCTCCACCAACTCCACAAAAGCCAGATTATGGAACTTATCCCCCAGGAGGGCTAGGTTATGGCAAGGATGCCTCAGTTCGAGGTAATAGAAATCCCCCTGCACCACCTCATAAGTAATTGACAAAGTCACCACAACCACTTCAACCTCCATTAGCTCTGAGTATTGTCGTTTATGTCGTTTATTGATATGCATGTAACTCCTTATGTAATGAATAAAGAAAAGCCAGATTATGGAACTTATCCCCCAGGAGGGCTAGGTTATGGCAAGGATGCCTCAGTTCGAGGTAATAGAAATCCCCCTGTACCACCTCATAAGTAATCGACAAAGTCACCACAACCACTTCAACCTCCATTAGCTCTGAGTATTGTCGTTTATTGATATGCATGCAACTCCTTATGTAATGAATAAAGAAATGTTGAGTAGTACTAATAATGGCCGAGAGTAGTGCATTATTAGTAAGGAAAATGCTAGTCTTACTATGCAAAAAGTTACTTTTTCACTATTCCATCTAGGTGGCAACCACTTCAATTTTCTATCTATAAAGGAGCTGTACTTTTGGCGATATGGCATGCATACCTATAAGCAAATTAAGTGGGGAGAGAGTAATAATAAATTAAAGTAATTTGTATTTTAAGAAAAAAAAAATCTTAAAAAACGTGCTTGACTTTTGCTATTAATTTCTCTAATGTGATTAATTTTTCTCACTTTTTTTTTTCTTTTTTCTTTTTTTTTTTTGAAAAGGAAAAAATAATTTCCAAAGTAGTATTGCTGGCATAATTTTATTTTTAACCACTGAAAAAATTATAAGATATAATTTTTGCACTTTTATGAATTTTCTCTAGCCACATCTAATGTTAATTTTTCTTTTTTTTTTTCTTTATATTTGAAATAAGATTGATATTGGTGATAGATTTTTGAAAATTGATATGAAAAACATTATTGTTTAACACCGAAAAATCATAATATATAAAGAAAATCTTTCAATACTGGAAGATGTTATTTTAATTTTGTTTCACAACATTTTTTTTTATATGAAAAGCCTCTAAACAAAATTTTCCTATAACAATTGTACCTTATAAATTTTAGAGCTTAAAAAATCATTTCTCTCTTGGATATCTGTTAATACTATTAATTTTATAATTTTGTCCCTTTTTGATAATGAATATATAAGGAAATTAAATTTTAAAATAATTAATTCAGATAGGAAACAAAATAAACTAATCACATTAGAGAGATGAATCACAAGGATCACCCGAATAATTTTTAATTTTTCTTAAAAAAGAACATTTAAAAACGTGGTGCTCTTTGCTGCAATTTTTCTCTCCTCATTTAATTGTCATTCTCTTTCTTCATTTAATACTCTATTAATATCAACTTGCTACATAGGTTAAGTACACATTGAATAAAACTTGTAAAGTAAGTCTAGCATTGCTCTATTAGTAATATGGTTTATCTTTATTATTTACTTCTTATGCTATATTTGATGTTAAAATGAATTTTCCCTGCGTAATGGAATATTGGAGGTTTGTCACTTTAAAGTAATTCGTTAGTATTATATCTATCTATCTATCTATCTATCTATCTATCTATCTATATATATATATATATATATAATATACTAGTCTACCACGTGAATAAAACTGTGGGCAGTTTTTTTAACTGTAAATTTAACATAATTAAATTACTTATTTACTCTCATTTATATTCTAATATTCAAAGATTAAAGAAGGATATTTTGGGCAATTAAGTAGCAAAAGGTGAGACTTGAAGAAGTATTCTTATTATTTTATAAATAGTATATATATATATATATATATATATATATAAGTCTCCAAGCTTGTTAATTCATCGTAACTGTATTATTTTTCATCAAGATTACGAAAGGACTAAAACTCAAAAAACCAAAACAAGATAAATATTTGGCAAGTCAAATGGTCAATACTGGTATAATTTATTTAATTTATTCTTTCATCTTCACCGTAAAAGGAAATTCCTCTTATATTCTTTTTGAGCTTATTTTTTAAGTCAGTTGCCAATTGCTATGAAAGTCTTCGTCCTTTACATTACTTCTACATTTCTTCCTTGGCATTGAGTATATTTTACTACTACTTTGCATGTTCTTAAATCAATTCAAGTACACAATGGATTTGTTAGAAAAGGCTAAGATGCATGCTTGAAACAACACACGACACTACTCCAATAATACCATGTCATAAGTTGTCTATACGTATGTCTTGACCAAACTAGATTTATCTTACAATGATAATGTTGTAACAACAGATGGCACAACGATAATGTTACTATCATACCGATCTGAATTATATGGGCTCCAATGCTTCCTTGCAGCAGTAGAATTCATCATCACCTAGTGCCTTTATTGCGTCATCAGAATCAATAGTTGATATTGTTTGGTATGCCGATAGTGGTGCTACGACTTATGTCATTGTCGATCCTTCTCAACTGTGCGACAGGTCTGAATACTCAATCGTCGGTAATGACAATATGGTACTATCTCACATTCTGGCCATTCTCCTTTTCCATTATTACATCCTAATCTACATTTCCCTACACTTTATGTGTCCATTTCCCTACACTTTATGTGTCCCTTCCATTAAACAAACTTTTATTAGCATGTCTCAACTAACAAATGATAATAAAGTGTTTGTTGAGTTCCATGCTAACCATTGTTTTATGAAGGATTCTCGAACCAAGGCGGTCCTTCTTCAAGGGAAACTTAGCATTGACCTTTATCAACTTTGTCCATCCTCAAAGTCCAACAACAATCTCTCCTCCCCGTCTACCTTAATAACCCAAGTGACTGATACCATAACTGCAACATCTACTTTTTACCTCCCATGATATATGGCATATGAGACTCGAACACCCATCTCCACAGATTTTAAACAATAAACCATTGTGTTCAAACATGAGTACTGTTGATGCAGAATCTGACCAATACCAAGTCGATGAACACGTGTAGGAGATGATTGTATCTGAAAGCATAAACTCTCTGGTTCCGGCAAGGGTGTATCAACTTGATCCGAGAAGAAGAGATAAAACAATATGGCTATCGTAAGGAACACCGGTATGGTGCCAGTCAAAGACCCTCTGATGCCTAAGTTAGAACTTATTTTTTATTAAAACAATAACTCTTGTAGAAAGTTGTTCGTACCTTATGAGGAGGGTTGTAGGTCTTATTTATATATGAGGTCATCTGGTGGGAGTGGCTAGCTGCCCAGTTGGTGTGGTGCCACGTGTCATTTTGTCGTTGATCAAGATGAACGATGAGCTGGATGAGCTCATCCATTCCGAGTTCATCTCGGAGTAGGATTCTTATATCATCTCGGGTGATCCTTATTTTCCCGATTTGTCTCGGAGGAGGAGTCCTATCCCGTCTCTATGTCGAAGTCCGTATATGAGAGTGCAGCTACTTCGAATTTCTCAGGATATGGCGTGCCAGAAAAGACTCCTTAATCTTATATGTTTCGTCTGGGGTGATCAGCTCGAATAGAGGCCGAACTGTCAGCCTTGAACATAATAGTCTTGAGCTTAGCTCGGCTGGGCCAAGCTAACGCTAAGATCGTGTTTTCAGGTTTTCGTAAATGTCATCTTGCTAGTTCGGCTCGGACATGTTCATGGTTGAGTAGAGATCGATTTGATTGAGAAGATCTCACGATCGTGACTTTACGCGACTTTTTCCTCGTCAGTTTGTCACCTCGGGCCCTCGGCCAGTCCACTGCTAAACGTGGGTAGCATACCTCACAAATCCAGCTCGGCTTCTCCTCCGATATCCGGGTCAGCTCTAATCCGAGCTGACCATCCAACATTTACTCCCCAAGTCTTTTAGCCCTATTTGGGGTGAAAGGCTTTCCATCATCGTAGATTTTTCTCGAGATTTGTGATACTCGTATAGTACATTGAAAGTGTTCTGGGTCGTATGATGTTCCTCGCGATACGTAAAGAGACGATCTGCTCATTTAATGCATATGTATTTTTGGGACAGTTCGAAGCTCATCGGGATTTCGCAAATTTGGAACTGTATCGTCAGACGTCATGTCGGTTCGTTTCCTTTAATCGGAGCTGTTGGATATTTCTCGAGATTTACGACTACGACATCTGACGGTTTTAAGTCGAGAAGGTCCTTCTATAAATAGTGGCTCTTACTCTTTGACTTTTCTATTCTAGAATCTTCTGTCCCAGCTCAAAATTTTCCAATTCTTCTTTTTCCCAGCTTGGTGATTCCCCATTCAGGTTCTTGACTTCTGCTCGAAATTCTCCTTGTTCGGTATTTTCTTGCTCACCTTCATTTCTAATTTATTTTGTATGTATGGCTTTCATGGGGAGTTTTCTTACTTATTTGGAGAAATCTCCTCGAATTGGAGATGACGCAGAGCAGCCGTTTCGTGATGAGGCACTGGTTGCTCAACCGTTAGAGGATAGGGAGTCTGAGGGCATCGCGATCCTTGGAGAAGGTGAAGTCGCCCTCAATCGCTACTCGGCTCGGGACCGAGGTCGCAGTGGGAGGGTACAGGGTGAGTCGAGCATAATTGATCGTCGAGCCGAGGTGGTGTCCTCGGCTGATGAAGAGTTTGAGGTCGAACTTGACTCTGAGTCTAAGACCGAGTCGGATGAGGAAGCCGAGGTGGCAGGTCCTTTTTATGTAGATGAATTCCCTTCTTTTGTCAGCGATGACCACCTTTTTTTTTTTAGGGCTCTTCATGGCATCCCATCCACTGTCGTGATGCGCTTTCCCCAGCCCAGCAACAGGTCGAGCTACCCTGAGAAAGGTTGGGTAACTTTTTACACAAGTTTGTTTAAGTATGGGGCCACTCTTCCTTTACCTAGGGTCATATGCCGCCTCTTAGCCGACCTGAGTGTTGCCCTAGCTCAGCTCAGTCCAAACGTTTGGCGGGCATTCTTCGACCTGATGGTGTTGTGGAAAGAACGTAGTTGGCCCGACTTTAGTTCGACGGAGTTTAAGCTCGGCTACCAGCTCAGACTTCACCCTCGTTGTTCGGGCTGGTACTATGAGAGCACATGGGAGAATGGGGACAAACATCCCGCCCTTATCACTGAGAACCCAACAACTAACAAGGGGTGGAAGGACACCTGGGTCCTTGTTTCAGGGAACTGGGCTGAGGAGGCTGGTGTGCCGACCAGGTTTAAATACCCAGGTATCGAGCTGACCCCTATCTTTCTTTCTCTATTTTTTTGCTTTCCAGTTCAGTTCGGCCTAACTCCTACCCTGCCTTATAGTTCACTGGGATAGCCTTAGAAAGACGGATGGAGCTGACTTCTCCAAGTTAGAAGTGATTTACCAGACGAGCTACTTGATTCGTTCTTACGGGTGCATCTTGACTCCTATTCGCCTTTTTGGAGCAAGTCTCATTCACAAGCCATAACTTTTTACAGGTAAGTGAAACTGGTAATTTACATGGATTTTTGAGTCATGTACCGAGCTGATTTTGGCTCTTTTGCAGATTACCCTGGCGGACTCATGTATGCTCGGAAGACGAGTACCCGAGCCTTCAACATTGAGCGGATGCAAGCCTTTGAGCAGGCTCAAGCATCTGCTTGGAAGACAACCTCGCCCGCCGAGCAAGAGGCTCAGTTTAGGAGGCCGACGCCGGTTGGCAGCTCATCTGCCCTTCCTTCGACCTCTCCTGCTGCTGTCGTTCTTGAGGAAGGTTTGATTTAACGCAGGGGCAAAAGTCTTGCACCTGACCCTATCGACAACCGATTTGTGAAGAGGCTGCGTGAGATGGGGCCTCCGATTACTAAGATCAATGATCTAGATTTGGTAATTCGGGGATACCAGATCAGACGGCCCCGGTCTGAGGTTGAGCAGGGGAAAGACGACCCTGGCAGGGACAACGCCTCACTGGCTTTTGTGAAATGTGTCGAGGTAAGACGCATTTCCTTAGTGTCATTTGTAATTCGTCGTCTTACTTGGGCTGACTTGTGCTTTTATTCATGTTCACGCTGCCCATCAGATTTTAATGGCCATGAAGAAGGCCGATGAGTTGTCCATCTCTACTGAGGCCGAGCAGAGGAAGATGAAGGAATAGATGGAGAAGAAGGTGGAAGAGCTCAAGGGCAATCTTGTAAGGCCGAGTCTGAGCTATCCTTTACCGTATCTCGATTGCAGAGGTCGGCCTCAGAGAACGAGGTGCTCAAAGCAAAGGTTGCTTATCTGGAATCTGAACTGGCCAACTCGGCTTGTCGTGCTGTTAGGGAGTACAAAATTTTTTGAGAGTTCGATGACCTGAAGCGGGAAGAGTACGAGCTGGGTCAGATCCATATGAGGGTCGACTTTGACAAGTACTTTGCAGACAAGGTCGATATGGCAGCCTTCGACAATTTCATGGCTGAGTAGCAACAGGATGAGCTTGTGGGAGCTGAGGAAGAGCCTATTGTTGGGGGTGTTGCTACAGCCGAGCCGGTGGTCCAAGCTGAGGGGAAAGGCCAACATGAAACTGAGGCCAAGCAGCAGCTTGTTGCTAGGGCCGAGGTTGTGGTGTTAGGCTCTTAAGCCTTTGTTGTGTTCATCTTTTTTTTTGTAATCATGCTTGGATTCCGAGCTTAAACATTTCATCATCTTCTGAATGAATCTTGTTTTTTACCTGTTGTGTTTTCCTTTCTTTACTTGACTTGAGCACTTACCAAATTACATTATGCACGTCGTGTAGCACCCGTGCCTTTAGGTGACGTCATTTTGACCCATAGCGTACCCGCAGAGTACCCGTACCCGTATGCGTATTCGTATACGTATGTGTATATATATTTTGATGCTTAAAGCACGTAAGTTCGAGTGTCTTTGCATGATTTTAGGTCATAAAGAGTGTGCCTGAAGTTTCAGAACCATTAGAGACCTGTTCGACGTCAAAACATGTCAAAAACGGTGTTTTCGATCTAGTGGAGCTTGCTCCATGGAGGAAGAAATTTATGTCACAAATTACATCAATGGTTTGATCTCCTAGATCCGTGGTCCGATTGAGCTAAACCTTTTTCAGCTCATTCTTATATGATAAATCTTCATTATGATCGGTGAAGATCTTGATCGGAGTTACCTACTATGAGTTAGAAGACTGCAAAAACTGTTTAACGGATTTTTGGATTTTCTTACGCAGTTTTGATCAAACTGTTAGATCTCATAGTCTCACCGTTGGATTGCATTGAAAGTTTACCAGAATGTTTTTAACTGAATCGTACAACGTTTGAACGGTTAAGATGTTAAAGTGGTGGGTATTTTACAAGATATTGACTGTCTAAGTGAAAGTATTGCAACAGGAAAACTGATTTTTTAACAATTTTTGACAACTTTTAGTTGTGGGCCCAAACACTTCTATATAGGCTATTGACTCGATTCTTTCAGCTCATTTGCACATCTTGCACTTGAGAAAGAGGAGAGAAGTGCTGGAGGAGAAAAAGGAGAGGAAAAATTAGGGTTTGGTGGTTTCTTGCTCAAGAACACCTATGATTTGCATTTTTCCTCCATTTCTTCCTTGAATCTCTCTATTAGTTGCATGATAGCTTTATTTTGAGCATGAGGGTTTCATTTTGATGCATGCATTGTGATGAACCTTGGATGGGTGGAAAACAAAGAAAGAGTTGAGTCTTGCATGTCACATCTGTGTGATTAGAGAGTGATAGGAGTACACTAATGGTGACCCCCAATTTCTAGCAAGAAATTGGAAGGGTTTAGTTCAAATGACCTATACTTAGTTTATGACTTTAGACTTTTTCAAAATCTTTGCATGTCAACTATGTTGACCTAGTGGCCATTTTGGATGATTCCATGTTGCAAGATCAGTAAAATTCATGGCCGAACATGGTGGCCTAGTGTAAAATTGGTAATATGGACTATGTATGAAAATCTCCAGATTTGGGGCTTTTGATGCTCTTGATATAAAATCTGGAAAAATATGCAATGTAGGTCTAATTGGACATGATTAGGGTTGTTTGATGATTGAATTCAATGGGTTCTCATAATGGACACCCTAAGGTTGACTAATTTTGATCTGGGCTAAGTATTTGACATTTTTCATGTACTTTGGCAATTTTGCATGTAATTTGGGGATTTTGCCCAAATTGGGACTTTTCATCCAAAACAAGTCAATTTATGAAATTGACTTGGGGATTGTTTAATTGGACCCAAATTGAGTAGAATCATGGGTTTAAAATGTTAGAACCTATGTTAAATTGATATGACTTGGTTCATTTTGACCTTATGTTTTATATTGGCCTAATTGAGGATTTTGACCAAGACTTAGTCAATTGATGAAATTGAATTTGATGTATATTAGTGGTTGGATCATGGGATCACCCTATTACATTCAATTTAGGTCAATCTTAGTTTAATTGAGACTAAATGATCAAGTTAGGCAATATGAAAATTGGCTCAAGGGGGTAATCAATTTAGAATCTAGTTGACTTTAGATTGGGTTTGAACATGGGGTTTTGACACACTTTATGACTGATTTTCAGTTGTGTGAACCATGTTATTTCCAGGTCTTGTGATTGATCTTGAACCCGTTTATTCAATTGGAGAGTTTTGGCAATTGGATTGACTAGACTTAGCCAATCAAGTGTGAGTGTTCTTTTACTTTTGGATTATTTATATGTGGCATTGTAGTATACAAATGTTTTAAATGCTTATGTATGATGGTATGCATGTTTTAATATTCCATGAAATACATTTGAGCATAATTCATTGGGATGACAATTTGGGTTGTGGCTTCTAGTTGAAATTTTCTTTTTTTTGGAAATTTTTATAAGTCTAGCGGCGATCCCAGTTGTGTACCTGGCAGAGGGTTTTATGGCTTGTGTATGGGTAGGTTAGTTAGGCTAATCTTACGTGCTGCACAACCCCAAAATTCCTATTAGGATACGAGTATTGAGTGTGTGTTCCGGTACTGTGTGTAGCGCACCAGCCTTGAACCCCCGTACTCAGGAGGTGTTAGGATTGCATGAGCATGACAACAAATGTTATGCATCTTCTTATGTATGACTCGATCCATTATGTTATGCATCATGATATTTCAACTATTTTATGATCTTACCATGTTTTATAAATGCACGTATATGCCACTTGTAAATAACATTCACTGAGCTGGCTGTAGCTCACACCTCACCATCTTCTTTCAGGATCTGATAGAAAAGGAAAAGGGAAGGCTTGACTGCGGAGCGTCCCTTGTTTTGTTTCATGTAGGTGTTGTACATTTAGTTTTGTATTTTGATAATTATGTACATGATAACACCTAGTAATTGTATATTTAACACATAGTTGGGATGTGTTGGGTTTTGTATCATTTTGAAGACTCTGAAATTTTATATTTGTAAAAATTTGGAGAAGTAATATTTTATTTTATTATGATCATGTTAGTTGGTTGTTAAGGATGTACTTTTATTTCTTTTTGGGGATTCGTATATGTATTCGAGAGCTGACAGGACCTCGGGTGTACCGACGGAGGGTATACTCGAAGGTTCTTGTGCCGGTCATGACGTCACGTAGAGTGGGTCGTGACACGTCATCTTGTGAGCTCGGCCATCATCCAAGCTCGAGCTCATCTCTAGGACTTAGACGATTTTCGGAGAAGTAAGGCCGTGAGCTCTGCTCGGTAAGACCGATGAGCTCGGCCTAATGGTCCAGGAGACTTATAATAATTTTTGTAGAGTATCTTTACCCGAGTCCTGATGAGCTCGGTCATTCTCCTAGCTTGATCTGGGACTTAGCCATTTTTGAAAATAATAATACTGTGAGTTCGGCTCGGCAGTCCTATCAGCTCGGTCATTCTTCGAACTTACCCAGGGACTTAGTCGTTTTTTGAAAAAACAAGTCCCGTGAGCGTTATTCTTCTAGGCGATGATCGGAAACATATTATGAGAGTGAACTCCTTCCCGACGATAATCTGAACTCCGAAAAGTTCAGATCCTAAGGTATTGTTAGGCCTTAGCCTTCTTCCTGGCAATAATTCTGTCTTGAGCTCGGACCCTAGGGTACTATAGGTTTTTAGCCCCTTCTCGGGGATTATTTGAGCAAGGCTAACATCCCCAAGGTATTAGTCGCTTTCCTTCTTACCATCTCGTGTCGATAATTGTTGGTAAACTCACACAAAGTCGTTAAAAAACAAACTAGTTTATAAACTTTAACAAAAGATGACAAAATGATAAGTCTAAGTTGAGCAGGTGACCCCTGCTAGCTATTCCTACTGAGCTACTCCTACTCTCTATAACTACTGGTAATAAAACTTCAGATGCTCTACATTCCATGGCTTGGTGATTCGTCTTCCATCGAGGTCTTCCAATTTGTAGACTCCGTTCCTCGGTATGAAAATGACCTTGTATGACCCTTCCCAATTTGGGCCGAGAGCCCCTGCTTCGGTCTCTCTGGTGTTAAGCATGACCTTTCTCAGTACTAGGTCACCGATTTTGAAACTGTGAGGACTCACATTAGAATTGTAGTACTTAGATGTCCTCCTTTGGTATGCAGCTTGAATTTCTGATTGCTCTTTCTTTTCTTCCCAAAGGTCCAGCTCAGTCTTCTATGCTTCTGAGTTCTCTTCATTGAAGTACGAAGATCTCAGAGTTGGAATTCTGAGCTCTACTGGAATAATAACTTCCATTCCGAACGCTAGGGAGAAAAGAGTTTCTCCCGTTGCCGTTCTGGACGTCGTTTTGAAAGACCATAGTACCTGGGGGAGGTCATCTGCCCACCTTTCCTTCTTCTCTTCGATTCTAGCCTTCAACGTATGCAAGATAATCTTGTTGACAACCTCGACTTGACCGTTTGCCTGAGGATGAGCTGGTGTTAAGAAGAAATGGTGAATTTCGAGCTCAATGCAGAATGAGCTGAACTTCGCATTATCGAACTGCTTCCCATTATCTGATATTATGGCGAATGGTACTCCGAATCGGCAAATAATTGTCTGCCAGATAAATTTCGTGGTCTTTTGCTCGGTTATATGGGCTACCGGCTCTGCTTCCACCCACTTGGTGAAGTAATCCACTGCTACAATGGTAACTTAACTTGACCTCTGCACATTGGTAAAGGCCCAATTAGGCCTACCCCCCACTGAGCAAAAGGCAAAGGACTCTGAATGGGAGTCAGATTCTCAGGAGGAGCTTTTATGATCGTAGGGTGTCGTTGACAGCTGTCGCAGTGTCGAGCTGTCCTCAGGGCATCACGATTGATCGTCGGCTAGTAATATCCCTGACGCAGTACTTTATACGCAAAAGCTCTTTATCCAGAGTGACCTGACCTGCAACAAGTTGTGAATCACAACATATTGCGATCTTGCGTACCCCCCAGTTCAACGCCATTCATAGTCCAGCTAGAAGGGCTTCGTATTCGGACTCGTTGTTCTAGGCCGAGAAGCCATACCGGAGAGCTGCGAGGTGTTTATCTCCTTTGGGCGAGACCAAAACAATGCGGGCCCTACTTCCTTGTTTGCACGATGAGCCATCGACAAACAGTTTCCATGCCAGCTCGAGCTCGGCTTCAATGTCATCATCCTCTTTTTGCATGGACGAGAATTCCTTTACAAAATTAGTCAGTGCTTGCCCTTTGACAGATATTCTAGGTCGATATTCAATATCGAACTCGCTGAGCTTAATAGCTCACTTGGTTAACCGACCCGAGGTCTCTAGTTTTTATAAAACCTGTCACAGCCGATGTCGCGTGAGCACGACTATGGAATGAGCTTAGAAATATGGTCTTAGCTTCCGAGCTGAGGTGATGAGGGCCAAGACCTCTATTTTGGGGTATCTCGTTTCTGCATTGAGCAATGACTTGTTTACATAGTAAGCAAGCTTTTGTATTCCCTGTTCTTCCCGGACGAGAACAGAGCTCACTGCCGCATTAGATATTGAAAGGTACAGGAAGAGCTTCTCTCTGGGAACTGGTTTTGAGAGCATCAGTGATGAGCTAAGGTAAGTTTTTAGCTCTTAAAAAACTTGCTCACACTCTTCATCCCATTCGACCGTTTTCTTCTTGATTAATTTAAAGAACGGTAGACACTTATCTGTAGACTTTGACATGAATCGGTTCAATGCAGCTATGCACCCTGTCAAGCGTTGTACGTCTTTTATGCTTTTGGGTGCTTTCATATCTAGGATAGCTCGAATTTTGTTAGGATTTGCCTCGATCCCCCTCTTGTTAACCAAGAAACCGAAAAATTTTCCTGTCGTGACTCCAAATGTGCACTTGGTTGGGTTCAGCCTCATATTGTAGTGCCTGATTGTGTCGAATACCTTTCTCAGATCGTGAGGATGAGCTGCCAATTTGATGTTCTTCACTAGCATGTCGTCGACATATTGTTAGAGATATCGTCATAGAGGCATTTGTCATATTCTTGGAAAAAATGCAAAAAATGACAAATTGGAGAAAAGAAATCCTTAAGTCAATAGAATAAGTCCAAATGACCCAACACGTATGACCCGACTCTATTAGTCCTTTCAATGTTGTCACAATTTGGAAGGCAAGGGTAGAGTAATAATAAGATTGACATGAGAAGAGAAGAGAAGAGAAGAGAGAGGGTCTCTGAAGCTTTTTGGCCTATATATATAAAGGGGTGATCATGTCCATCCCATATACATACTAACAGTCACGTGGGTTTGAAAAATATTGTTAGGGATATCGTCTTAGAGGCATTTGTCATATTCTTGGAAAAAATGCTAAAAATGACAAATTGGAGAAAAGAAATCCTTAAGGCAATGGAATAAGTCCATGGTTATTGGAGAGAATATCTCTCACAAAATCAGGGAATAAAACAGTAAAATCTGATTTGGTAACAGTCCACCATAATCACTTAAAATAAGGAAATTAACAAACTGATCACAACCACTATAATCTTTATAGAATCTAATGTGAATTTCAACAATAATAATACAACATAATCATGGTCGGTTCGGTTCGGTTAAGTTCGATTTAATATCGATTTTCAAGACTTCAACTTATAACCCAAATTGAATCGATCGGTTTATAAAACTCCTAAACAGAACCGATCAGAGTAAAAAAACTGAACAGAACAGAACCAAATGCACCGGTTCGGTTCAGTTCCACAGTTTGAACTAACCCACTAACACCCTTAGGAACACGAACACCATACATAATTTCCACCAAACCATACCACCACCTTCGTTATATCTATCATCATGTGAGCTTTGTTATATTAATAAGTTAAGGTAATATATATGTGTATTTAATTGACCATTTTCAGTAATTTTTTTATTATCTTGTTTGCAAATCAAGATTTTGTATGTAGATAGGAGCTTATGGAATTAAATCAGGTGAGCTTTCAGTTTGTAAATAA
Source organism: Paratinospora sagittata (assembly GCA_035771175.1). NCBI lineage: Eukaryota > Viridiplantae > Streptophyta > Magnoliopsida > Ranunculales > Menispermaceae > Paratinospora > Paratinospora sagittata. The sequence continues at coordinate 7,150,759 of JAYMFD010000012.1, read as the reverse complement.
TATATGATGAACTAATTAACTTGAGCTTTGATCAGATTTTAATTAGTATTTTAATTATTATTCAAAGGTATTATTCATACGCATTTGTGTTAAACAATTGTAGTTACAGAATACAGAATTTAATTGGAAATGCCAAGGTCGAATGTTTAACAACGTAATATATATATATATATATAAAGCATAATAAATGTTTTGCGTTGGTGAAGAATTATAATTAATACTTACTATTTAATAAGATAGTAGAAGGCCCACATACATGTTTAGATCAATTATGCCACAAATTACGTTGGAAGGACTAAAAAGATATGTGACCTTTGAAAAAAGGTAATAAACTTGAAGTTTTTTGTCGCAGTGATTTTGACCTGATGATTTCAAACAGTGGCAGTTACGAACAGAAAACTAGTAACCCTATCATCCACATTATTTATTCCAAGTACTTGTATATAAAATCTCTCAAAGCATAAAATATTACATATCGTAAGTCACATAGAATATCATACACACACATCTATAATTAATTCTGATTATAATTTGAACAATAATATTTTTCATGTCGTCCATTCCATATACATACCAACAGTCACGTGAATTTGAAAAATATTGTTAGAGATGTCGTCTTCGAGGCATTTGTCATATTCTTGGAAAAAATGCTAAAAATGACAAATTGGAGAAAAGAAATCCTTAAGTCAATGGAATAAGTCCAAATGACCCAACACGTATTGGCCCTTTCAATGTTGTCACAATTTGGAAGGCAAGGGTAGAGTGATAATAAGATCGACATGAGAGGAGAAGAGAAGAGAATAGGAGAGAGAGGTCTCTGAAGCTTTTTGGCCTATATATATAAAGGGGTGATCATGTCCATCCCATATACATTCTAACAGTCACGTGGATTTGAAAAATATTGCTAGAGATATCGTCTTAGAGGCATTTGTCATATTCTTGGAAAAAATGCTAAAAATGACAAATTGGAGAAAATAAATCTTTAAGTCAATGGAATAAGTCCAAATGACCCAACACGTATTGGTCCTTTCAATGTTGTCACAATTTGGAAGGCAAGGGTAGAGTGATAATAAGATCGACATGAGAAGAGAAGAGAAAAGGAGAGAGAGGTCTCACGTATATATATAAAGGGGTGATCATCAACAATGCTCTTCATGAGATATCATTATAAGCAAAACCCATATAGACGCGATCGAAGATGGGAAAAAAAGAAGGAGGAAAAGAGATCGCAATGCCCTTTTCCATTGTGCCCTGCCTTCTAGTTCTTTTGCTTTGCTTAAGTTTCCCTCAAGAGACCCTAGGAACAAAATCCTTGGGACGTCGCTCACTCTTGAAAACTAAAGCTTGAAGTGACACTAATGTTCCTAAAGTAGTTTATAACTATCCCGTGAAGCCAGGTTTCCCAAGTTATTCACCAAGTTCAGGATATGGTCGGTACCCACCTCCCCCAGGACTAAGGCTAGGTTATGGCGGGTATCCCCCGAGAGGACCTGGTTATACCCCGAGAGGACCTGGTTATGGTGGGTATCCTCCGAGAGGACCTGGTTATGGTGGGTATCCCCCGAGAGGACCTGGTTATGGTGGGTATCCTCCGAGAGGACCTGGTTATGGTGGGTATCCCCCGAGAGGACCTGGTTATGGTGGGTATCCCCCTAGAGGACCTAGTTATGGTGGGTATCCCCCGAGAGGGCCTGGTTATACCCTGAGAGGACCTGGTTATGGTGGGTATCCCCCAAGAGGACCTGGTTATGGTGGGTATCCCCCAGGAGGACCAAGTTATGGTGGGTATCCCCCAGGAGGACCAAGTTATGGTGGGTATCCCCCAAGAGGACCAGGTTATGGAGAGTCTCCACCATCTACACCAGGACTAGGGCCAGGTTATGGTGGGTATCCCCCAGGAGGACCAGGTTATGGAGGGTCTCCACCATCTACACCAGGACTAGGGCCAGGTTATGGTGGGTATCCCCCAAGAGGACCAGGTTATGGAGGGTCTCCACCATCTACACCAGGACTAGGGCCAGGTTATGGTGGGTATCCCCCAGGAGGACCAGGTTATGGAGGGTATCCACTAGGAGGACCAGGTTATGGAGGGTCTCCACCATCTACACCAGGACTAGGGCCAGGTTATGGTGGGTATCCCCCAGGAGGACCAGGTTATGGAGGGTTTCCACCATCTACACCAGGACTAGGGCCAGGTTATGGTGGGTATCCCCCAAGAGGACCAGGTTATGGAGGGTCTCCACCATCTACACCAGGACTAGGGCCAGGTTGTGGTGGGTATCCCCCAGGAGGACCAGGTTATGGAGGGTCTCCACCATCTACACCAGGACTAGGGCCAGGTTATGGTGGGTGTCCCCCAGGAGGATCAGGTTATGGAGAGTCTCCACCATCTACACCAGGAGGGCCAAATTATGGAAGCTATCCCCCAGGAGGGCCAGGTTTAGACAAGTATGCCTCAGTTCCAAGTAAGGGAAATCCCTCTATGCCACCACACAAGTAATCGACGACGTCAGGACAACTGCTTCAACCTCCAATTGCTCTGAGTATTATTGTTTATAGATATGCATGTAACTCCTTATATAATAAATAAGGAAACGTGGAGTAGTAATTAAGGCCCAGAGTAATATAATAATATGGTTTATCTTTGTTATGTACTTATGCTATATTTGATGTTAAAGTGAATTTTCCGTCATAATGGAATAATTGAAGTTTGTCACTTTTAATTTTAAGTTGTTCATTAGAATTATATCTATCATTAGTATTATATCTATCTATCTTTCTATCTATCTAACTATCTATCTATCAATATATATATATAACATAAGTACCTATATATATTTACAAGCTTGGGGACTTTATATATACTTATCGTGACCAAATTGGATTTATATATCTTACAACGATTATGTTGTTTGTCAATTCATGAATCAACCCAATATTGATCATTTTAAAGTTCTCAAGTAGAAAATGTATTTACCAAGAGCTCTGTTCTACTCTTAAAGCACGTGGAACAAAGTTTGAACCTCATACTAACTCCTAAGTACAACTTTGGAAGTGTAAAAGATAATACAGTTACTTATATGACATAAGTAAACAATAAGCAGAAGCTTTGTACATATAAGTAGTAGAGGTCTCAACCAGCCAAAGATACAAATCTGCCAAAAGTATATATGGAAGTGTTCAAAATATAATAAGGCACTTAAAACTTTATTTGTTCTACGCGAAGCAATCAAGCCAAAAGTCACATGTGACAAAAAATTGGTTATAGTGCAAGATATATATAACATTGTAGTACAAACTCTAAGAGATTTGCTAGAAAAGCAAAATGGTCTTTTTAGTTATTAAAAAGTCCCATGTTAATTATAGGATCTACCTTCTAATATTCTAAGTGCAATCAAAATACTGTAGTACAAACTCAAGGAGCTCGAGACTTGTAGGAAGAAAAGGGAATAGTTATCGTGATGGCACATCAGTGTGGTGTCAGTCTAAGATATCATTTTATGCTTAAGTAAGACTTTAACAAAGCTATTTAAAAATAGTAAAAACAAGTAACTATTGGATATGTGTAGATTGAAATAATTGTCTCACATTGAAAAAAAGAAAAAGAAAAAGAGTTCATCAGTGTATAAGTGGTGGATTTCTCCCCACATTAGTATATCAATAGCCTGTTGGACTAAAATAATCCGGCGCTTGGGCCTAATAATTGGCGTAAAGGTAGTTAAATGGAGACAATATCAGAATTAGTTGAGATCTAGGTTCACTAATAAAGGTATCGGAGTTGATGGTTCAGTTGGGACATGACATCCGTTCAGCTGAAGTTAGCGGTGAGCTAGTTGGAGCTTAACTACTCACATATGGTGTGCGTATTGAAGTGGAGTAAGCTCATTGGAGTCCAACATGATAATCATGACGAACCGCCCTTGGATTTAGGTTCAAGGTGAAGATAATAGTCTCATATAAAAAATTTTATCATATGAGATATAACAGAATCTCCCCTAGTCACCCCTCATCAATGACAAAGCCTCTCATGCTCAATAATGGACCTAGAAGTGGTTAAATAAGGTCATTGTCGTTACTAGATGAGATCGCCAACGGTGAGGGTTCATGACTATGTGACATCTTGTTTGGAGAGTGGTCCCATGTGTTCAACAATAATTGGGTAATAACAATAACACTAAGAAAATCAGTACCCCAACAAGAATGGTCCCATGTGTTCAACAATAATTGGGTAATAACAATAACACTAAGAAAATCAATACCACTTGTGGTATACCAATTGACAAGTAGCTAGGTTAGAAAACCTATCATCTCCTCATATTACTTAACCAGCTAGGAAGCGAAGGTCCCCATCTCTCGTTGTCTGCGACAACCATTGTTGGATCATATACAGGACATAAGACACGTCAGCCATATTATTCTGGCCCAGTAAGACGTAGCCCATATCAGGTAGATATACCGACATGTCATTTTTTGGACATGCTAGACCGATCTGCCTAATGGGGCACACGTCCTGAGCCCATAGTCTGTCTTATAGACTAGATGTATGTCACAATCACAATAGATGGAAAGTCGGCAACAAAAGGTCTACAAATCCAGATCGATATCTCATATCGATGATTACCGACCACCATATACCGACCTTATGACAGACCAAATCTTCATTACCATGCCGCTAGAACAAGAGACTACAAATTGGCATACCGACCTTTAGTGATCTCCGACTCCGAACGGATGATGACGAAATGCCCGATCAGATAGGGATAGGGCGTGATCCATTGCGACAAGCTCGGGATTTACTCCTAGACCGACTCTGATAAAGCCAGATACTCTACTTGTTCGACTAGGAGGATGATAAGTCCTCTTAATCCTATGAGGTCGGAACAAATCCTACCAGAAATCTATGTTCTCCCAGCACAAGTTAGATTCCTGATTCTACAACAATACTACAACAAGGCCAAAGACCTCAAGTCCTCTCTATAAAAAGACCCTAACCCCTAAGGGGAAGGTAAGAAACTTTAAGCCATTCTCGACCGAGTTCAGTATTACGCAGCTCTGAACTAACTTAGGCATCGGAAATTCTGGCATATTTCTTCTCTATACCTTTGTAATTCTTTCTCCAAAACAAATAGGCATCTGGGCATATTTCCTAACAGTAACCGAGACAAAATATGAGAAGCAAATTGTGATCTTACCCTGATCCCCAAATTAATAAAAATGAAGATGATCAACCAATCTAAACAAACAGAAATGGAAGAAACCCAAATTATACGGTGATTCGTTGAAATGATATGTTCAGTAACTAAGTACAAGTTGACATTGAAACAAATTTAATACAATTAATTACAACATAGAATTAATTAGAAAAACTTTTAAAAAAATTGAACATAGAATATCATCATTCCGGATACACCCAGAAATGGAAGTTCCACTACTTTGGGGCATTTCATCGAAGAACTTTGACTACGATCACCATTTGCGTGGAGATGGGAGCGTTGCCAATAGTAAAAAATCTGATTCAAACCGATAAAGAGTAAGAAGCATGTGACTTTGTTGACCTAGTTTTATCCAGGAGGCTTCCGAGAAAGAGAAGCAGAAGAAGAGACAGTGAGGTACAAAACAGAAGCTTTGAAAGTGAGGTCAACGTTGCTGGTTCCACAAAATCTATATCACTCTTGTTATTCTTCTTCATTCCTTCTTCTTCTTCTTGCTTAGAAACGCCCAACAGCAAAAACTCTCTGAACCCTCTTTTCAGATTGGCTTTCTAGATTGGTGAATATTTTAAAAAATGTCATTTGAACAACCTAGAAAGATGATTTCGTTTAAAGTTTTAAGGAAATTAAATGGAAAACTATCTGAGATAAGACAGAATAAATGGAAGATAAGGTAGTTAGAAATTTGAATGAAGTAGCGGTTTTAACCAGAATGCTTGGTTGGTTCAATGGAGAAAAATTAGGAGAGAAGTGGCGTTAGTTTCTTTTTCTTCTTTCTTTCCACTATAAATAAGGGTAGACGTGTGAAATTTTTTTTCTCACCATAGTGAGAGCCTCTTTTCTCCATTGTGAGAGTCATAGGTTATTCTAAATGGATGCAGATGCAGTACTTGAGAGATGGAAATTTTTCAAATTGGCTGACTTTGAAGAAGATGTAACTAAGATTGAAGGCGATCTTATTTCAGAAGGAAGTAAATTGTTAACCTGGAGCATTGCCGGAAAACTTCTCTCGGACAAACCTGTTATTAAAGAAGTTTTTAAAAATGCAATAACAAATATGTGAAAACCAATCAAAGATATTAACATATCTTTTCTAGGAAGGAATTTATTCCTTTTCAAATTCCATAATGAAGCAGATATGAATAAGGTAATCAGAACAGGACCTTGGTGTTTTGATCGAAAAATTCTTCTCTTAGAGATATGTAAGGGAACTCTATTATGCGAAAGCATGAAAGAAAAAAGAAGACAACAATATTTAACGTGGTTCGGCAAATTGCCTACGTCCACGGGAGGCAGCAATTGTATTCACAGGGATGATTTTGAAGTAAAGAATGAGCTATATTTATAACCATTTACAACCGTGTGAAATGAGCCAATAAGTCAATTTCATTGTCAAATAAAGTTGTGCTTTATTTTCAAACAAAGCTGCAAGCTACAGCTTTATTTGACAATTAAAAACAGAGCAACTTTATTTGACAAAACAGAGCAACAATCTCTACCTTGGCGAGTTTCCTTCAAAAAACTGTTGCTGCCTCCATTAGTGCCCTTAGGCACTCCGAGCTCGTGAGATGTTGATCAAGTCCAAACAATGTTGGAACTTAATCCCTGTAACCACCTTTGTAAGCATATCTGCGGGGTTATCTGCATTCCTGATCTTTTGCAGAAGAATACTCCCTTCTTCTACTATTTCTCGAACAAAATGAAAACGAACATCAATATGCTTCGTTCGACTGCGATGAACTTGGTTCTTTGCCAAACAAATGGCACTCTGGCTATCGCAAAAAACTTCAACATTCTTCTGCGCAATTCCCAAGTCTTTAGTCAATCCATGAAGCCAGATTGCTTCCTTGAAAGCTTCCGTTACTGCCATGTACTCTGCCTCTGTAGTAGACAAAGCAACTGTTGACTGTAGTGTTGATCTCCAACTCACTGGTCCTCCTGCCATAGTGAAAACATAACCAGTAGTAGATCTGCGCTTGTCAAGATCTCCAGCATAGTTCGAATCCACATACCCGACTAGATGCTTACAATTTTTCTTTTCTCTCTCGAACTTTAAACTAATATCCACTGTACCATGAATATACAGTAAAATCCACTTCACTGCTTGCCAGTGGCCTTTACCGGGGTTGTGCATGTAACGACTTACCATACTTACAACATGTGAAATTTCAGGTCTGGTACACACCATAGCATACATCAAGGCACCAACTGCATTTGCATATGGAATGTTCTCCATTTGCTTCTCCTGATCCTCAGAATTTGGTGACATTGATGTACTTAGCTTGAAATGTGGTGCCAATGGTGTGCTCACAGGTTTTGTGTCATTGTCATTGCCAATGCCAAAAGTTTGAAGAACTTTTTTCAAATACTGAGTCTGAGTCAAACAGATTTTGTCTTTGGCCCTGTCTCGAGTTATCTCCATCCCGAGAATTTTTCTGGCCTCTCCAAGATCCTTCATTTCAAACTCTGAGCTCAATTGAGCCTTCAGCTTGTTGATCTCCACCTTGCTTTTAGATGCGATTAACATATCATCTACATATAAAAGCAAGTAGATAAATGTACCATATTTAAGTTTGTGATAGTAGACACAATGATCAAACTGACTCCGGGTATATTTCTGCCCTTGGATGAAGCTGTCAAATCTCTTGTACCACTGTCTCGGTGACTGCTTCAGGCCATACAATGACTTGCTCAACTTGCAAGCCCAATTCTCTCTTCCTGGTACTTTGAATCCATCTGGTTGAGACATATATATCTCATCTTCCAAATTACCATGCAGAAAAGCAGTTTTGACATCGAGTTGGGCTAACTCGAGATCAAACTGTGCAACCAAAGCTAACAATATTCGAATTGACGAATGCTTAACAACAGGTGAGAATACCTCATTGTAGTCAATTCCTTCCTTCTGAGCGTAGCCTTTTGCTACCAGTCTGGCTTTGTATCGGATACTATCTGTGCTGAGAGAGCCTTCCTTCTTACCGAAAACCCATTTGCAGCCAATTGGTTTCTTTCCACAGGTGATCAGAAAATAGTTCCGATCACTGTTACAGAATCTCGAAATTTCGACGAAATCTCGAAAAATTCGACCGAGGGTCTGTTTTCTTCCAAAGCTTCACCTAAGCTCTGATACCAATTTGTTATGTGAAAGCATGAAAGAAAAAACAAGAAAACAATATATAACGTGGTTTGGCAAATTGCCTAAGTCCACGGGAGGCAGCAATTGTATTCACAGGGGTGATTTTGAAGTGAGGAATGAGCTATATTTATAGCCATTTACAACAGTGTGAAATGAGCCAATAAGTCAATTTCATTGTCAAATAAAGCTGTGCTTTATTTTCAAACAAAGTTGTGCTTTATTTTCAAACAAAGTTGTGCTTTATTTTCAAACAAAGCTGCAAAGCTGTAACTTTATTTGACAATTAAAAACAGAGCAACTTTATTTGACAAAACAGAGCAACAAACTCATGCCCCAAAGATCCTGAAATTCCAAAAAGTTATTTTTTGGATTCAACTTTATAATCTTCCAGTACTTTGTATGACGAGAAGAATTGGAATCATGTTAGGTTCCAAAATTGGAGAGGTGCTTGATATTGTTATGGCTGGTTTGGAGAGATGTTGGGGAAGTCATATACTGATTAAAGTAGCCATTAACTCTGATTTACCATTACGAAGAGGTCTTAAAGTACTTCTTGAGGATCATCAATATGAACTATGGATTGACGTTAAATATGAACGGCTCTATGATTTATTTTATGGGTGTGGTAAAATTACCCATGTTATGACAGATTGTAATGTTATTGAGGATGTTTTTTCAATTATTAACGGAGGAAAACCCCAGTATGGCGACTGGCTTAGAGCCAATGTTGATCCTAGAGGTCCCAAATCAATTGTTGGACAACGACCATTAGAAGGGAATGTCAGAAGTGAAGTCATAGGAAAGCCGGTCTCACGACCAGAGGTTTTGCAGATTGGTCCGGTGATCTCCAACGTCGGTGACGGTTACCAGCCGCCTCCAGCAGGCTCCGATGGAGACTGCATGAAATAAGGAGGGATTCAAAATAATTTTAACCGTGGTGGTTATAGCGGTTTCGCAGTGGCCAACTTACCAAAACTGTTAGTAATGAGAATCAACCACTACTCAAGTCTGGTTCAAGCTCAGACTGATCTCAGTTACTGGAAGCTTCTCAAAGCTTCTAGAAGGGTGTAACTGTTAAGAGGATGCATGAGAGGTTATTAAAGTTGTTATTCTGTTATGTTAAAATCCAATAGATGCAGGACATGTGTCCAATAGGTTGTTACTGTGTACAATATATATATGTATAACCTGTGAGCATGTAATTGATATATTGAAAAAAAGATCATTTTCCTGATATTAAGAAAATGATTTTAAGTGATTGAGATATTTCTCTCATCTATCTTCACTTTGTTCTTTCTTTCTGTTTCTTCTCTATCTTTTCTTCAAGATTCTAGGTAAACTTAGATTAGTTGATAATCAAATATGGTATCAGAGCAGGCAAATTCCAGTTCGTCTGCTGCTCATCAAGGAGCTACACTTAGCTTCAACAATGGTGATTCAAGGTTTCTCACCCCAATGAAACTTGACTTGAATGTCAAGTTGAATAACAACAACAATCTGTTGTGGCGTCAGCAAGTTTTGGCTGCAATAAAAGGCAATCGATTGGGATCTTTCGTTGATCCATTGGTGTTGCCTCCAAATAAGTTGAATGATGATGGAACAGTAAATGAGGCATTTCTTGATTGGGAACAACATGACCAGATCCTGTTATGTTGGATCCTATCTTCAATAAGTCAAGAACTTCTTCCTAAACTTGTTGGATGTACAACAACTTGTACAGCATGGAAGAATGTTGAACTCTTGTTCACATCTCAATATAAGGCTAATGTGATGCAGCTAAAGCTTCAGTTGCAAACCTTGAAGAAAGGTGGAACTCCAATGACTGAATATCTTATGAAAAAGAAGAGTCTTATGGATTATTTGGCTTTTGCCAGCCAAACTCTTAAAGATGATGATAAAGTGATGGCCGTTCTTAGTGGTTTGTGACCAGAGTATGATAGTTTTGTCATACCTATCACCTCCATGCCACAGTTCTACACCATGCCTATAAAGTACTGGGATGAGGCTTTTCAAACATCAGTGTATCTCATTAGTAGAATGCCAACACCTGTCTTGCGTGGTAAATCACCTTATAAGTGCTTGTATGGACTTGAACCTGAATACTCTATATTCAAGGTGTTTGGATATCTTGTCTACCCTTATCTAAGGCCTTATCAACATCATAAGCTTGAGAATCGAAGCTCCTCTTGTGTGTTTCTTGGATATTGCAGTCAACCCAAAGGATATAAATGGCTTCGATCTGATAGGAGAATATTTGTTGCGAGACATGCTGTTTTCAATGAGAAAGTGTTTCCATTTGCTTCATCCATAATGAAGACTGATTTGAATACGTCAAGTGGTTATGTTCCCCTTTTTCCTCCAGTTGTTGTGAAGCCCTTGCATTCTTCAGTTGTTGAACAATCCAATGTTGATGTTGTCATTGGTAATGTTGCTCCTGATTCTTCCTTCTCCCCTGTTGAACATCTGAGACCTGAGTCAGATCCCTGCACTTCTAGTTTAGCTCCTCACATCTCCTCTCATTCTCCTCCTTTTCAACCTCATATAGTGAATTCACATCCTATGGTAACTAGAAGAAAATATGGTATTTTTAAGCCTAAGGTTTGGCTCTCACATTTGGATACTACTGAACCTACATCTGTCAAGCAAGCTATGGCACACCCAACTTGGTTTCAAGCTATGCAAGAGGAGTTTCAAGCATTGTAATCCAATAATACATGGAGCCTAGTGTCTGCTCCTCTTGGTAGGAAAATTATTGGTTGCAAATGGGTTTTTAAACTCAAAAGGAATCCTGATGGTTCTCTACTTAAATACAAGGCCAGATTGGTTGCAAAGGGCTTCCACCAAATATAGAGTTTTGATTTCTTTGAGACCTTTAGTCCCGTGGTTAAACCTTCAACTGTTCGAGTGATTATATCAGTAGCTGTCTCCAATGGGTGGTCATTGCGTCAACTGGATTTTAACAATGCTTTCTTGAATGGCATACTTGAGGAGGAAGTTTATATGTCTCAACCACCCGGATTTGAGGATGCTGTCAATTCTCAGCTTGTTTGTAAAATACACAAATCCTTATATGGTCCTAAACAAGCACCACGGGCTTGGTATGATAAATTCAAGAGCACTCTGGCATCACTTGGCTTCACTTCCTTCAAATCTGATAATTCTTTGTTTTGCAATTTTTCTCATCATGTTGTGTTACATGTTCTTGTATACATTGATGATATTATCATCACTGGCAACAGTGCTACAACTATTGACGCTTTGGTCGTTCAACTGAGCAAGTGTTTTGCTCTCAAAGATCTTGGGCCTCTCCATTATTTCTTAGGAATAAAAGTTGCCACCACTCCAACTGGCTTACATCTCTCTCAGAACAAATATATTCAGGATCTATTGGCAAGAACTAATATGCTAGAAGCTAAACCAGCTCCTTCTCCTATGGTGTGAAGTGTTGGTAGTCAATTGTCTGCTTATCAAGGTGATCCATTGTCAAATACTACTGAATATCGATCAGTAGTAGGAGCTTTGCAGTATGTAACCATCACTAGACCTGATATAGCATATTCTGTTAATCGGGTGTGTCAATTTATGCAATCCATTTACTGAGCATTGGAAGGCTGTCAAGAGGATTCTACGTTATCTAAAGGGTACTTCCACCTATGGGTTGAATTTCACTAAGTTTGCAACCTCTCCTGCAAACATGAAACTTGTTGGATTTTCAGACGCAGATTGGGCGTCCAATCCTGTCAACAGGAAGTCGACTTCAGGTTTATGTGTGTTCTTGGGTCCTAATCTCATCACTTGGAGTGTTAAGAAGCAACATACTATCTCCCGGTATTCCACTAAAGCAGAGTATCGCAGTTTGGCTTGGCTTCTCTAATGGCAGAAATCACTTGGTTACAATCTCTGTTATAGGAACTTCGAATTCCTCAACCATGTCTTCCTACAATTTGGTGTGATAATCAAAGTACGATTGCTATGGCTCACAATCCGGTTTTGCATGCTAGGACCAAGCATGTTGAACTTGATTTATACTTTGTGAGAGACAAGGTTGCTCAAAAACGACTTGTTATTAATCATGTACCTACCCTTGATCAAATGGCCGACGTCTTTACAAAGGCTCTATCCACTCCTCGTTTTCAGTTGTTAAGAAACAAGCTCACTGTGGCTATATCCCCAGTATGCTTGAAGGGGGATGTTAGGAATGAGAATCAGCCACTACTCAAGTCTGGTTCAAGCTCAGACTGATCTCAGTTACTGGAAGCTTCTCAAAGCTTCTAGAAGGGTGTAACTGTTAAGAGGATGCATGAGAGGTTATTAAAGTTGTTATTCTGTTATGTTAAAATCCAATAGATGCAGGACATGTGTCCAATAGGTTGTTACTGTGTACAATATATATATAACTTGTGAGCATGTAATTGATATATTGGAAAAAAATCATTTTCCTGATATTGAGGAAATGATTTTAAGTGATTGAAATATTTCTCTCATCTATCTTCACTATGTTCTTTCTTTCTGTTTCTTATTTATCTTTTCTGCAAGATTCTTGGTAAACTTAGATTAGTTGATAATCACATGAAAACTATCAAGTGACACCTGTCCCATTACCCAATCGTGTTTCATTCTTCGGTTAAGGAAAGTACACCTCACAGCGCAGATTCTGACGTTCATGGACCTTTTGCTTCAAAAAAAAAAACTAATAATGTATCACAGAAAAAACCTTTCACAAAAAAGCACTAGCCGACTACTTTCCCAAAACTCAAGGAGACTCTCATCGATACCCCAAAATTTTCTATCCACAACACTCACCCGACGATGTCACCGCAATTGGAGCAAGTTACAAAGAAAAACCACATGGGAACGAATGACACGCGACATGTGTGTAGATACATCTACGAGATTGGTGGATGAAAGTCATGGTAAAATGAAATATGGTTCTTCAGAATCTATGGAAACTGATGATGCAGCCAAGAAATCCAGAGCGTTGTCTAAGCAGCAGGCGGAGGTTGGTTCAGACCAACCTCGCCGAGAACCATGAATCTCCTCACTTGGAATGTCCTTGGTCTCGAGAATCCATGGAACATTCCACATGTTGCACGAATTAGTGCGTCAAGAGAAACTCAAAATTGTCTTCTTATTGGAGACAAAGGTGAAAAGAAAACATGCTAAAAAGTTATGACTCAAATTGAAATTTGAAGGTTGCTTTGCAGTGGACAGCGAAGGTTCGTGTGGGGGTCTTATTCTATTATGGCGTTTATCTTCCATGGTTAACATTTTAAATTACTCCGAGTGGCACATTGATGCATGTTTCAATTTTGGAGAGGGCATGAATTGGCATTTAACAGGACTTTATAGTGATCCAAATCAGGCTGAATGTCATCACTCTTGGAAGCTGCTTGAGAGACTTGGTTCCAACAATGATATTCCATGGGTCTGCGGTGGCGATTTCAATGATATTTCCCATTCAAGGGAAACAATTGGTGGCCAGAACATAACGTTACACAACATGGAAGGTTTCAAAACTGTTATAGAATGTTGCGGTTTGAGAGACTTTGGTTTTCAAGGTCCTCCATTTACCTGGCACAATTGACGAGAAGGATCGCATGCTATAGTTGAAAGACTTGACCGATGGCTCTGTAATGACTCTTGGTCTGCCATCTTCCCGCAAGCAGAAGTAACAAATTTGGACTTCTGGTCATCAAACCACCATCCAATGAAATTAACTTTAGAGACAATGGTTTCTATTCAACATCACCGTCTTTTCAGATATGAAGAGATTTGGTCTAAAGAACCTGATTTTTGCAAATTGTCATAGAAGTGTGGCTAAAAGGCTAAGTTTTGGGCAACTCCATAACAAGTAAGATTGAGACATGTTATGGGAAATTTATGCAGTGGAGAAAATAGAACATATCTAAGGCAAAAGAGAAGGTCAAGCAGACACAGCAAAACTTTTCACACTTCAGAATTCCCAGAGGCCATATGATTCCTACACCATTCCACAAATTCGGGAATTGGAGAATTCTTTGGATATCTTGCTTGAACGAGAAGACACGTATTGGAGGCAACGATCCAAAGCACTTTGGCTACAAGAAGGTGATAGGAATACAACCTTCTTCCACCGTAAAACATCACAATGGAGGAAGAGAAATCACATTAAAGGGATATACACTAATCTAAACACTTGGACGGAAGACATTGACCAAATAAGTTCATCTTTCACTGATTATTTTACTACTTTATTTACTTCTAGTTGCACCCAATTTGATCATATTAATGCTATTATATCTAGTGTTGGGCCCAAAATAAATGCAGATATGAACATCTTATGTAGAAATTTTCTGGCTGAAGAAACCAAAACCGGTCTCTTTCAAATGGATCCATCAAAATCCCCAGGGATCGATGGAATGTCTGCAACATTTTTACAATCATGTTGGAATATAGTCGGCAACGATGTAACTTCTCATTGTCTTCAAGTCTTGAATGAGGGGCGGTCTCTTGATGATCTGAACCACACACTCATTGCTCTCATTCCCAAAGTGCACAGCCCGACTCAAGTGATGCAGTTCAGACTTATTAGCCCGTGCAACGTCCTTTACAAAATTATCACCAAGGCTATGACAAATCAGATTCGGAGTTTCATGCCATCTATTATTTCTGAAAACCAAAGTGCCTTCATCCCAATAAAACCAAAGTGCCTTCATCTATGTGTGTATGTATGTGCGCGCGTGTGTGCGTTTGAGTGATTTTGTTTATTTATTTTATGAGTTTATATCATTATCTAATAATCAAAGGATAACTTAATTTGTCTTTGTAAATTAAATAGTTATATGGTGTCGGTTGATGGAACCGCCACTTTACAGTTACAATAAGATTGGTCCCAACCTTTTTAGACTAATTTTAAAAGGTGTTTTGTTATGAATATCCATCATCCTAACACCATAAGGAGAATCTACAAAAAAGTTTGAAGATTTACTCTAAATTGATCTGGAAAAATGACAGGTGTGGTTTAATTTTCATTTTATATTATGATTCATGGTGATCTTGGGTGTATAAATTCTATCAATTTAAAGATAACTTAAAAAAAAAACATATTGGACAAATAGTAAGAGTTGTCATTAGTAAAAATAAAATAAGAAAAAAAAAACGAGATAAAACTATTTAAATACATAAAACGAAAACTATTGTTCTTTTAAATAGCGAAATAACAAAATTATAATGACAATAAATCAATGTTAGAGTTTAACTTTGTGTCCTTTAGACAATTTTGTCCCGCCCAAGTTGTAACACCTCGTACATGGAGTCGAACATAATCGTTGACTTATACATATTTAAGATATTTTTATACGCGTATGCGTATGTGTATTAACCTTAGAATGATGAAAATACATTTAATATAGGACTAGTGGTACACTAGGATGTTGATTATATCATCAGAGGGTCAATACTTAGAGAAATTTCAAATCTGAAATGCAATGTGTAACACCCTGTACATTCAAGTCAAACATAATCGTTGACTTATAACTATTGTTAGTCATATTTATACGCATATACGTATGAAATGATCTTAGACGAGCGTATTTGTGTGTATTTGACTTAAAATAGCATAATTGGGTGAATTATAAGTCATTGGTACCATAAGACCACAATAGGAATAAGTGGAATGACATTTAGAAAAAATTTCAAGTTGAAACATCGAGGAGTGCCCTCCTACGAGAGAAGCGCGCTCCTGGTGCTGGATTCCAGAGAGCTAGAATTTGTGATTTTCGCAAGAAGCACGCTCTTGTGTCAAAAACTTGAAATGTGATTTTTCTGGATGTTCAGAGAAGCGCGCTCCCAAGGGGGAAAAGCACGCTCCGTGTTGTCTGACAGTTTTTTTTTTAAATGGCCAATGAGGCGGTGTGCATGTTTTTAAGTGGAAATTTTAGGTCAATCCAACAAATTAGAGTTGTTGGAGGTTAAGGAAAGGCAGAGGAACGGAAAGGAAGGAAAGGGGAAGGGTTAGGAGGATCAAATCCAAGGTAAGCACTTGGTCTTTTGAGCTAAAAACTCCAGTTTTGAATTCCCCTTGATGACTTGTTTAAAATAGTTGAATTTGGTTAAATTTCAATGGTTGGGTAAGGTGTTTGAGAAAGTGGGTTTGATGCTGGACTTTGGTGATAATGATGATCAATGGATAGGTAAGTGTTTGCTTATTATTATGCAAGTGATTTGAGGTTGAAAACCTGTAAAATTGATGCATTTTAATGGTGGAAAGCTTCCACCCCAGCTATTGAAGCAGTGAGGGTTTGGAACTCCGTTAATGGAGGTTGTGTTTAGGTTAAATGGGTTTTTGTTAGATGATTATGAGTAATTGAGATAGTTTTCATTGAAAATTTGCAGAGAATGTTATTTTGGATTGAGTATATGTGATTTGTGTGAAGTTTTCAAAGGTGAACATTTGTGCTAGAAGTGTGCAAGTGAATTGATGTTGATGTGAAGATACTAAGTGAGCAATTTGTGCCGGAACTTAGTAGAATTGGCAATTGAATTAGGAATTTAGCAAATCATTGTGAGTATTTCTCCATTTCTTGGTTATGTTGTATGACACTGTAGCTATGAAATTTTTTAATGATAAGCATGTTACAAATTATATATCATATGATCTTCATTATTTGAATTCATGAAAATTATTTCGAAAACGAAACATATATAACTTGTAAGAACATGTTAGAACATGAATCGTTCTAGGAATAAGTCCCGCATGAGTAGTACGTTGAGAATTTCATGGGTTTGTTACACCATTCCCGGACGCGCCTAAATCGGCGAGACACTCACAGGCAGGGCGCGAATGCATTATAGCAATTATCGAGTGCGCAGGTCCACAATTCAAATACAAGTCTATTTTCATTAATTTCATTTTGTACAAAATGTAGGCAGTCTGGAACCCCCAATAATAAGGGAACATCCTCCCAAAAATCTCCTTAACTAATTGAACAAATAAGTATGGGGGTACAAAAATGAGGGCCCAAAACACATCCGCCCAATCCACCCTAGACTCCTATAAAACGGTTAGCAATAGGATGAGCAATTGCCCAGTGGGTAAAATAGTTTGTGAATGTGACAATTAATAAATAAGACATCATATTCATACATCACATATACACAACATAGCATCATAAACAGTACAACGTTGCTTAACAAGTAAGTATACATAACACTGTCTGGTAATGGCTCTGTGACCGTATATTTTTCTAGGTTCACGTACAAATGTCCATCTCCAGGTAATCCTGGGTTCACAATGTACGTCCATCTCTATGGCAAACATTAATAATAGTGGGTACAGTTGCACCAGTAAATACATTACAGATCACAGACCACTTACATCCCTAGGTGGTTCTTATTTCATGAATGATGACTATGCATGTGCGGGTCTGGTTTTATGAACATACCTACTTTTTTGAAAATCCACACGAGTTATAGAAACTCTGATAATAGCCTCAGCAAATGCCCTAGTCTAGCGTTCTATCGCATTCTTATGTGTTCAAACTATTTTCCATAGCCTTTCCGATTATTATCCGAATTCTTGTGTCCCATGCCACATGAATTTGGTAATAAGGGGTACAACCAAGTTAAGTTGTATGAACACGGTCTCTAAAAAACATTGGTTGGAGAAGAGTTCACTAATAGTACCGTCTAGGTTTACATGTCCCATACCGTATAAACTTAGTGATAATCTTAGTGATTCAACTTTCCTAGATGTTTCCCACACAAGGTCGTGGGTTTTCTTACTTTTAAAGTTTTCTTTGATATCTACCAATTTTGTTGTATCTCATACCATTCCAAAGTTAGTGATACGAAAGAAAATAATGGTTGTAAGTTGGCCCACCAAACATAGTCTCAAATAAAAACATTTGATTCATAAAAAAATAAAAAAAGATAAAAATAAAAATTACAATGCTAGTAAATATTTTTCTAATTTCCCTGCCTACTATTCTGCCTAGTTCTCCTACTAGTCGCAGAGTGACCACTCAGAGAAGGTTGAGAGGCGTTCTGTTGTTCTTCTAAGACTTGTATCATATGGTTCATACTTCTAAATCCATCACGTATTTCAACAAAATATGACATAATAGTTTGTAATGGGTCATTCTGGTTGGCTGGTGGTCTCTTGGGGAGGGTAAGCCGGTTGTCCAATTGATGGTGGGTAGGCTGCGGACATTGCTGAAAATTGTTGGTTGGTTGGTTGACCCGTTAGTAGAGGATAGTTGGTTTGATAGGTAGGTCTATACATTTGTGGGGAACCTTCTGGAGTTGGTTTATATGAGGTTCCCCTAATTGGAACTTCTTGAAATGTTGCATTTGCTTAAGTCAAAAAGTCTTGAAAAAATGAACTCATCAGGGTATCCTGTTTTTCGAAGTTTGGTGCAGCCCAATTTTGAGGTGGTTGGTTTATAGGGAATTGTGGAGTCGGTTGGTAGGGCACCTTTAAAACGAGTTTGTTTAAGTATGGGGCCACTTTTCCTTTACCCAAGGTCGTATGCCGCCTCTTGGCCGACCTGAGTGTTGCCCTAGCTCAGCTCAGTCCAAATGTTTGGCGAGCCTTCCTCGGCCCGTTGATGTTGTGGAAAGAATGTGGTTGACCCGACTTTAGTTCGACGAAGTTTAAGCTTGGCTACCAGCTCAAACTTCACCCTTGTTGTTCGGGCTGGTACTATGTGAGCACAAGAGCGAGTGGGGACAAACATCCCGCCCTTATCACTGAGAACCCAACAACTAACAAGGGGTGGAAAGACACCTGGTTCTTGTTTCAGGGAACTGGGCTGAGGAGGTTGGCATGCCGACCAGGTTTAAATACCTAGGTATCGAGCTGACCCCCTGTCTTTCTTTCTCTATTTCTTTGCTTTTCTGTTCAGTTCACCCTAACTCCTGTTCTGCCTTGTAGTTCACTGGCATAGCCCTGGAAAGACAGACGAAGCTGACTTCTCCAAGTTATAAGTGATTTACCAGACGAGCTACTTGGATTGTTCTTACGGGTGCATCTTGACCCCGGTTCGCCTTTTTGGAGCAGGTCTCATTCACAAGCCAGAACTCTTTACAGGTAAGTGAAACTGGTAATTTACATGGATTTTTGAGTCATATACCGAGCTGATTTCGGCTCTTCTGTAGATTACCCAGCCAAACTCATGTCTGCTCGGAAGACGAGTACCCGAGCCTTCAATATTGAACGGATTCGAGCATTTAAGCAGGCTCAAGCATTTGCTCGGAAGATCGAGCAAGTGGCTCGGTCTAGGAGGGTGATGTCGATTAGTAGCTCGTCTGCCCTTCCTCCGACCTCTATTGCTACTGTCGCTCCTGAGGAAGGTCTGATTTGACGCAAGGGGAAAAGTCGTGCACCTGACCATATTGACAGCCGACCTGGGAAGAAGCTGCGTGAGATGGGGCCTCCGGTTACTAAGATCGATAATCTAGATTTGGTAGTTCAGGGATATCAGATCGGCCTGCCAAGGTCTGAGGTCGAGCAGGGGAAGGACGACCCCGACAGGGACAACGCCTCATTGGCTTTTGTGAAATGTGTCGAGGTAAGATGCATTTTCTCAGTGTCATTTGTAATTCGTCGTCTTACTTGGGCTGACTTGTGCATTTATTCATGTTCCTGCTGCCCATCAGATTTTCATGGCCATGAAGAAAGCCGATGAGTTGTCCATCTCTACTGAGGCTGAGTAGAGGAAGATGAAGGAAGAAGGTGGAGGAGCTCGAGGAAAATCTTGTTAAGGCCGAGTCGGACCTGTCCCTTACCGTATCTCTACTGCAGAGGTCGGCCTAGAAGAACGAGGTGCTCAAAATGAAGGTTTCTTCTCTGGAGTCTGAACTTGTGACGCCCCAAAAATTATTTCATCTAGCCCATAACCCAATTGCATTTTGCCCAAACTCTATGTGTTGGCTTGATATGTTTGGTGTTTGTTTGATGGTTGTTTAATGTTTGTATATTTGATGCTTGATAATGCATATAAATATGTGCATTATAAATTGTATATGGGTCATGTTAAATTAAAGTATAATGCATATGTTATTATTTATGCATGGGCCCATTAAACCATGAATTGATATGGGTTAGGATTGATTGAATAAAAGGATAAATGAGAATGAAAATTTGGTGTATTAAATGGATTGGACATTTAAAATACATGGGAGCATGAGATTGGTTAAAGTACATGTGGTTGGTATGGGTAGTATGAGACCAACACATGTCAAGTTGGTGCATGAGAATGGACAAGTGTCCCATGCCCCATTTCTCTTCTCCAATACATGTCAAGTTAGTGCATGAGAATGGACAAGTGTCCCATGCCCCATTTCTCTTCTCCAACACATGTCAAGTTGGTGCATGAGAATGGACAAGTGTCCCATGCCCCATTTCTCTTCTCCAATACATGTCAAGCTGGTGCATGAAAATGGACAAGTGTCCCATGCCCCATTTCTCCTCTCCAACACATGTCAAGTTGGTGCATGAAAATGGACAAGTGTCCCATGCCCCATTTCTCCTCTCCAACACATGTCAAGGTTGGTGCATGAGAGTGGACAGATGTCCCATGCCCTACTTCTCTTCCCCAAGGAAGTCCTAGAGGGTGAGATGAGTAGAGAGAAAGGAAAAAAGAAGAGAAAGGAAAGAAGAAGAGAAAGAAAGAGGTAGTTACTTTGAGGAAAATCTCAGCAACGTTTTCATCAAAGTGCTGGATCTATGGGATATATGGTTAGATTGAGCTCAAACTTTGTCAGAAAGTTTGTAGCTTATGGTTATTCATTCTGGTCGGTGGAGATCTTGATTGGAGTTTTCGTCTGAGAGATATAACCTCTCAAACAAAGCTGGTACGAAAGTTTGGATTTCTCGCGCAGTTTAGATCAAACTAGTAGTTCTCCTATATCGACCGTTGGATGGATATGATATTTGGGAATTTGGTTTAAAACTGATCTTTCTATATTATGAATGGTGGAGATGGTTATGGGTTAAGTAGTTTGTGTGATATAGTCATTTGAGTGTGGGTATTTGCAGCAGGAAAGGAGAAATTGTTTGATTAGAGACTTGTTCATAAAAAAAACTTATCTTTTAGGTCCACCGTTGGATTGAGCTGATTTGTGGACAGAAGGTTTGTTTCTTAACATATTTCAATCTGTATGGTTGATTTTGTGATTAAATATTTCAGTTGGTAGATTGATACATCTGAACAGAATATTAAATGAAGAATTAGTAGGGTTGCTTGTATTAGACCTAAATTTAGAATACGAACTTAGACCTTTCCAAATAGCTTGCATGTCAACTATGTTGACCTAGTTTCCATTGTTGATGAACCCATGATGCAAAATTAGTGATATACATGGCTGAACATGGTGACCTAGTGTAAATCGACAATATGGCCTAAGTATGAAAAATTTTATATTTTAGGGCTTTTGATGTTTTTGGCCTAGAATCATTGAATTGATGCAACTTATGTTTAATTAAGCATGATTAGGGTTGATTATGCTACTAATTTGGTGGTTGTGACCATATCATGGGTTATGCCTACTTGTGATCAAATGACTCAATTTGAGCATGTTTATGCCTAAAGAATTGAAAATCAGTATTTTTGATTAATAGAATGGTTTATGAATGAGAACTATGCATTAGAGGCCTAAGTCATGTGATTTGAGTTGAATGATGGGATTAGATGAGATTTAGGCCTATACATATGCGGGCTGATTTAGGGTTGATGTGTAATGTCTATGTGATTGAGCATAGAAATTGATGTATGGTAGGATATTGATGAATGTTTCAAGATCTTGATTGGGTTGATTCGGTTTGGTGGTCGTGTGTGGTTAGATACTCTCGCGAGGCTTGGTTGTGAGTAGACTTCATTTATGATTATATCTTTTATGCCATTATATCACTTATATATATTGTATGTTGAAAGCATGAATGTGTCCTAATGTTTTGAATGATGCATGGATTTGAGAAAACCTTATGACTTTGGTTGGGCCCATCTATTTGGCTAATAGGGGGACTTAACCTTGATATAGGAGGGTTTTAATAAAGAAATATTTGGGGATGAGAACGGTAAGGTGAAATAGACGTGCACTAGTAACCCCAAATTAACATGATTGGGGATGAGAACGGTACGGTGAAATAGACGTGCAATAGTAACCCCAATGCATGTGGAATGTGGATCCAAATTGATAAGCTTTTACTTGCATCGAACTTATTATAAATGCTTTGATATCTATATGTTATGAGCTTTTAATCATGTTACACATTGACATGCATACATGATATTTATTGATGAGTATTGATAGCATATTTGAATTCTATTCACTGGGCACCGTTGGCTTACCCTCATTTTCCTCTTTCAGGTCCTTCTGTCCTGAATAAGGGCAAAGGAGTAGTCATATCTTGAGGGCCTTGCCGGCGAGAGAATCCGACCTCGATGTTAGTTGAGAGGCAGTTTGATTGAACTGTGTTTTAAATTATGATGTATTATATTTTGGACTATGTAATTATAACACTTACCATATTGTAGTATGGGTGAGTTGGGACTTGTTAGATAGACGATGTGGACATATGACGATTTTTTTGTACCCTTAGTTTTGGACTTTATGTGTATGTCAATCTTGATGGACTGTAGGGATTATGACGATTTTATTTATGGTTCATTTTTATGGAGTATCTCTTGTCTTGGATGATTAATACGGTTGGTAGTTTTGTTTAGTACCTTTTTATATTATGTCATTGTTTGGGATAAGGCTCGTTGGGTCTCAACCACCTCACGGAGGTTGAGAAGTGGTTGGAGATGCCTACGCCGGGAGTCCCGCCCCGGCATTCCGCACACCATTCCTTGTGGGGTTGGTGGTCCGGGGTGCGGGGTCGCCACAGAACTGGCCAACTTAGCTCGTCGTGCTGTTTGGGATAGAGTTCGACATCCTGAAGCGGGAAGAGTACGAGCCATATGAGGGTCGACTTGGGTAAGTACTTTACTGACAAGGTCGGTATAGCAGCCTTCGACAATTTTATGGCTGAGCAGCAACATGATGAGCTTGTGGGAGCTGAGGAAGAGCCTGTTGCTGGGGGAGTTGCTGCAGTCGAGCAGGTGGTCCAAGCTAAGGGGGAAGGCCAAGATGAAACTGAGGCTGAGCAGCAGCTGGCTGCTGGGGCCGAGATTGTGGTGTTAGGCTCTTAAGCCTTTGTTGTTTCCATCTTTTTTTTGTAATCATGCTCGGATTTCGAGCTTAAACATTTCATCATCTTCTGAATGAATCTTGTTTTTTACCTGTTGTGTTTTCCTTTCTTTACTTGACTTGAGCACTTACCAAATTACATTATGCACGTTGTCCTGTGAGCTCATCCATCATCCGAGCTCGAGCTCCTCTCTAGGACTTGGTCGATTTTCTGAGAAGTAAAGCCGTGGGCTGTGCTCGGTAAAACCGATGAGCTCGTCTTGATTGTCCAGGGGACTTATAATTTTTGTAGAGTATCTTTTCCCGAGTCCTAATGAACTCTATCGTTCTCCTAGCTTGATCTGGGACTTAGCCATTTTTGAAACTAATAATACCGTGAGTTCGGCTCGGCAGTCCTATCAGCTCGGTCCTTCTTCGAACTTACCCTGGGACTTAGTCGTTTTTTGAAAAAACAAGTCCCGTGAGCGTTATTCTTCTAGGCGATGATCTGAAACATATTATGAGAGTGAACTCCTTCCCGACAATAATCTGAACTCCGAACAGTTCAAATCCCAAGGTACTGTTAGGCCTTAGCCTTCTTCCTGGGGATAATTCGGGCCTAAGCTCAGACCCAGGGTACTATGGGTTTTCAGCCCCTTCTTGGGGATTATTTGAGCAAGGCTCACATCCCCAAGGTATTAGTCGCTTTCCTTTTTGCTATCTAGTGTCGATAGTTTTTGGTAAACTCACGCAAAGTCGTTAAAAAATAAACTAGTTTATAAACTTTAACAAAAATGACAAAATGATAAGTCTAAGTTGAGCAGGTGACCCCTGCTAGCTACTCCTACTGAGCTACTCCTACTTGCTATAACTACTAGTAGTAAAACTTCAGATGCTCTACATTCCATGGCTTGGTGATTCATTTTCCATCGAGGTCTTCTAATTCGTAGACTCCGTTCCGCGGTATGGAAATGACCTTGTATGGTCCTTCCCAATTTGGGTCGAGAGCCCCTGCTCCGGCCTCTCTGGTGTTAAGCATGACCTTTCTTAGTACTAGGTCACTGATTTTGAATCTGCGGGGTCTCACTTTAGAATTGTAGTACTTAGATGTCCTCATTTGATATGCAGCTTGTCACACCCCGCAGGATGTGATGAGTACTCTACCCCTCAACCACACAGGTCTATTGGGAGCACTCCAGCCATTATATACCACATAATATTGTCACACCCCAGTACACAGCACACCGCAGCGTCTAGTACCCCCGGGATCATTTGTCCATACTACTCACTCATGAATAGTACAAGGCCTCCCCCAGATTCGAACTCACAACCTCATAAGGTTTGATTTCGCAATCTGAGTAACCACTGAACCACATAAGGCCTTTTTGTCACACCCCGCAGGATGTGATGAGTACTCTACCCCTCAACCACACAGGTCTATTGGGAGCACTCCAGCCGTAATATACCACATAATATTGTCACACCCCAGTACACAGCACACCGCAGCGTCTAGTACCCCCGGGATGTGATGGGTACGCATACCCCAGCCATAGTACCACATAATATTGTCATATCGCCATGTAGCAACCCAACCGCAGCTGGTCTACATCGAAACGATTATTTGTCCCTACTATTCCCTCATGAATAGTAAAGGGCCTCCCCCAAGTTCGAACTCGCAACCTCCCTTAAGGAGTTAGAATTCGCAACTTGAGTAGCCACTGAACCATTGGCTCAGTGGTTACTCAAGTTGCGAATTCTAACTCCTTAAGGGAGGTTGCGAGTTCGAACTTGGGGGAGGCCCTTTACTATTCATGAGGGAATAGTAGGGACAAATAATCGTTTCGATGTAGACCAGCTGCGGTTGGGTTGCTACATGGCGATATGACAATATTATGTGGTACTATGGCTGGGGTATGCGTACCCATCACATCCCGGGGGTACTAGACACTGCGGTGTGCTGTGTACTGGGGTGTGACAAAAAGGCCTTAGGGAGTATACATAAGGCCTTTTTGTCACACCCCAGTACACAGCACACCGCAGTGTCTAGTACCCCCGGGATGTGATGGGTACGCATACCCCAGCCAAAGTACCACATAATATTGTCATATCGCCATGTAGCAACCCAACCGCAGCTGGTCTACATCGAAACGATTATTTGTCCCTACTATTCCCTCATGAATAGTAAAGGGCCTCCCCCAAGTTCGAACTCGCAACCTCCCTTAAGGAGTTAGAATTCGCAACTTGAGTAATGGTTCAGTGGCTACTCAAGTTGCGAATTCTAACTCCTTAAGGGAGGTTGCGAGTTCGAACTTGGGGGAGACCCTTTACTATTCATGAGGGAATAGTAGGGACAAATAATCGTTTCGATGTAGACCAGCTGCGGTTGGGTTGCTACATGGCGATATGACAATATTATGTGGTACTATGGCTGGGGTATGCGTACCCATCACATCCCGGGGGTACTAGACACTGCGGTGTGTTGTGTACTGGGGTGTGACACAGCTAGTCGAAGTTGTGATTGCCTTCTCTTTTTTTCCAAAAGGTTCAGCTCCGCCTTCTGTGCTTCTGAGTTCTTCTCTTCATTGAAGTACAAAGTTCTTAGAGTTGGAATTTCGAGCTCTACTGGAATAATAGCTTCCATTCCGAACGCTAGAGAGAAAGGAGTTTCTCCCGTTGTCGTTCTGGATGTCCATCTGTAAGACCATAATACCTGGGGGAGGTCATTTGCCCACGTTTCCTTCTTTTCATCGATTCTAGCCTTCAACGTATGCTTGATAATCTTGTTGACAGCCTCGACTTGACCTTTTACCTGAGGATGAGCTGGTGTTAAGAAGAAATGGTGAATTCCGAGCTCAAAGCAAAATGAGTTGAACTTTGCATTATCGAACTACTTCCCATTATCTGATATTATGGCGAATGGTACTCCGAATCGACAAATAATTGACTGCTAGATAAATTTTGTGGTCTTTTGCTCCGTTATATGGGCTAGTGGCTCTGCTTCCGCCCACTTGGTGAAGTAATCTACTATTACAATGGCAAACTTAACTTGACCTTTGCACATTGGCAAAGGCCCAATCAGGCCTACCCCCCACTGAGCAAAAGACCAAGGACTCTGAATGGGAGTTTGATTCTCAGGAGGAGCTTTTATGATCGTAGCGTGTCGTTGACAGCTGTCGTAGTGTCGAGCTGTCCTTAGGGCATCGCGATTGATCGTCAGCCAATAATATCCCTGACTTAGTACTTTATACGCAAGAGCTCTTTCTCCAGAGTGATTTTCACAAATTCCAGGGTGTACCTCATCAAGGACGAGCTGAGTTTGGTCTTCTCCCAGGCGCTTCAAATATGGCTAGATGTAGCTACGTCGATACAACATGTGTTCAATGAGCACGTACATGGTTGCTTGTCGCCGTATATTCCTTGCCAGTAATTTTTCCGCTGGGAGCTCTAAGCGGGGAGTAGGTATTGTACGAGGAAGCCAGAAGGAATCAAGAGAGTGCTACGTAGTAGCGATGAAAAGTAGAAGCTTGGGAAAGCCGAGCTTCTGACCTTCCGAGGATGAGCTCATGAAAGTAGACATTGCTCCTGGTCAAGACCTCGACCCACGGGAAGACACCTCCAGTCTCGAGGTGCAAGATGAATGGAGAGAGGTGCCGATCACGGAAGACCTGACCATAACTGTAAAAGTTGGAACTGGGATGAACTCAGACCTAGCAGACCAGGTCATCCAAGTATTGAGATAGTACAAGGATATATTCGCATGGTCTCACGATGATATGTTTGGCATTTTGAAAGAAGTTATTGTCCACCGTCTCAACATTGATCAAAAGCTCACCCCAGTACGGCAAAAGAGAAGAGCTCTCAGTGCCAAAGAAGGTGAAGCTCTACGGGAGGAAGTCAAAAAGTTCATCCGAGCCCAGTTCATCTGAGAAGTTTCATATCCAGAATGGCTGGCCAACGTCGTGATGGTTAGAAAACCAAACAGCAAATGGAGAACTTGTGTTGATTTCACGAACCTAAACAAAGCCTGCCCGAAGGATAGCTTCCCCCTCCCTAAAATAGATCAGCTCGTGGATGCTACTGCTGCACATGAGTTGTTCAGCTTCATGGACGCTTATTCTAGCTACAACCAGATAATGATGTACCCTAGAGATGAAGAGAATACCTTATTTATAACAAATCGGGGGTTGTACTGCTCAAAAATGTTGGTGCGACATATCAAAGGCTTGTGAACCGGGACTTCAAAAAGAAAATCAGACATAACATGGAAGTATATGTCGATGACATGCTAATGAAGAACATCAAATCGGCAGCTCATCCTCACCATTTGAGAGAGGTATTCGACACGATCAGGCACGACAATATGAGGCTGAACCCAACCAAGTGCACATTCGGAGTCACGATAGGAAAATTCCTCGATTTCTTGGTTAACAAGAGGGGGATTGAGGCAAATCCTAACAAAATCCGAGCTATCCTAGATATGAAAGCACCCAAAAGCATAAAAGACATACAACGTTTGATAGGGTGCATAGCTGCACTGAACCGGTTCGTGTCAAAGTCTACAGATAAGTGTTTACCATTCTTCAAATTAATCAAGAAGAAAACGGTCAAATGGGATGAAGAGTGTGAGCAAGCCTTTCAAGAGCTAAAAACTTACCTCAGTTCATCACCGATGCACTCAAAACCAGTTCCCGGAAAGAAGTTTTTCTTGTACCTTTCAATATCTAATGCGGCAGTGAGCTCTGCTCTCGTCCGGGAAGAATGGGGAATACAAAAGTTTGCCTACTATGTGAGCAAGTCATTGCTTGATGCAGAAATGAGATACCCCGAAATAGAGAAGCTGGTCCTGGCCCTCATCACCTCAGCTCGGAAGCTAAGACCATATTTCCAAGCTCATCCCATAGTCGTGCTCACACGACATAAGCTGCGACAGGTTTTGCAAAAACTAGAGACCTCGGGTCAGTTAACCAAGTAGGCTATTGAGCTCAGCGAGTTTGATATTGAATATCGACCCAGAATATCTATCAAAGGGCAAGCACTGGCTGATTTGTAATGGAATTTGCGTTCATACAAAAAGAGGATGATGAAATTGAAGCTGAGCTCGAGCTAACATGGAAACAGTTTGTCAACGGCTCATCGTGCAAACAAGGAAGTGGGGCCGACATTGTTTTGGTCTCACCCAAAGGAGATAAACACCTTGCAGTTCTCTGGTATGGCTTCTCGGCCTGGAATAATGAGTCCAAGCACGAAGCCCTTCTAGTTGGACTATGAATGGCGTTCAACTGGGGGTACGCAAGATCGCAATATGTTGTGATTCACAACTTCTTGCAGGTCAGGTCACCGCCGAGTACCAAGCAAAAGATGATCGCATGCAGGCTTACCTGCAAATTTTCAACGAGTTGTTGAGCAACTTTAAAGGATATGAGGTCATATAGATCCCATGAGCAGACAACTCCTTTACGGATACTCTCTCAAAGCTCGCCTCATCTTCCGGGGACGAGCTCGTTCGACAAGTGCCAGTAGAATACCTACCTAGCAGAAGTATCAAGGAGAGCATCCAGGTCGGCCTTACTGAGGTCAGCTCTTCCTGGATGGTGCCAACAATGGTGTTGTAAGCAGACGGTCCCTTCACTACGAGAAATTCTACTATAACCGTAGCTCGGTGCTCTTCCTCCCCTGCAGTGACGGGAAGAGCAATCCTCTCTTCTGGCATAATCCCATATCCTGTAAATTCGATGAGATGGACGTCTTCGGGTTTGAGATTTGTTTTCACAAACCCCAATTTTTCAAACGGCGACCAGTAGAGAATCTCAGTCGAGCTTCCATTGTCGACGTCCAACGTTACACCAAAGCGTCAAAATGAGGTCGATTGATGTCTCGACCCTCTTCCTCTGTGAAGGTGATAGCGAAGTCTGTTCTCCTCTATTTCTCTAGTCGGCTCGACAGGTGCATGACTTTCGTTCGAGCAGATCGGACGTAAGACCTGAGTGCACGGCTTGACGTTTTCTCAAGATCTCCACCAAAAATGGTTTTGATCTCCCTCGGCTCGTCAGTTATTCCCTTCTCTGGCCACTGAGCTCTTTTCTGATCCGAACCCTTCACATATTCCTTTAGAACCCCTCGGTGGATAAGAGTTTTTATCTCTTCTTTCAAGGTGAAACACTGGTCGGTATTATGGTCATGATCCTTGTGGCATCGACAGTACTTCCTATTATCCCGCCGATCAAAAGGAGTGCTCAACTTTTTTGGCCACTTGAGATATTCCTTATCTTGGATCTCTAAGAAGATCTGCTCTGCCGATGTGGTCAAAGACGTGTATTTCAAAGAAACATTATGCACGCCCTTGCCTTTTTGGTCTCATCTATTTGAATTAGACCTCTTCCCACCTCGGTTGTCCTCCTTGGCTTCGTCGTCTCTTTTCGTCTTATTGTCCTTTTTCGAACTGAGAGAGGGATTTTCTTCTTCCCTTTTTGCTTCCGCATGCTCATCTGCGTTGATGTACTTCTGAGCTCGGTCTAGGACTTCCTTGTATGTTTGAGCTTTTTTCTTCCCCAAGGAGTAGTGGAATCGTTACGGCCTAAGCCCGACTATGAAGGCTGTGATAGTTGTTTTGTCATCACAGTCATCGACCTCAACTCGAGCGTCATGAAATCACTCGAGGTAATCCTCTTGACTTTCCCCTTGCTTTTGTCGAATGGTGAGCAAGCTGTTGACCGATTTTTTCCCTTTCTTTCTTACTGGCAAAGTGTCCGATAAACTGGTGAGCAAGATGACCAAACGACAGATCGACCCTGGTTCCAGCTTCCAATACCACTTCCTGGCTGGTCCCCCGTGGATAATTTAGAAGCCTTTGCACATTGTTTCGTCGCCATATCCTTTGAACTCCATCCATGACTTGTAGTTTTCAACATGCTCTCTTGGGTCAATCTTCCCCTTGTACGTTTTGACATCTGCTGTTTTGACATTTTTTGGGAGTGGGGCCTGAAGTATCTCTTGGGTGAAAGGTAAGGGAAAGTCTTCATACTCCGTATGAGATCAGATTTGAGTGCTTATGGAAGCATAGGTCAGCCTGATTCGTACTGACCTAGAAGACCTTGTAGGAAGCAACCCTTTCTTAGGTATCCCTGCCGAGGCTGACTTGGGTGCAGTTGACCTGGATGGGACCGATCTTGGTGGAGGTCAGCCTGACCTCTTCCACGTTGATTGGACTTGAAAAGAGCTAGAGTCGTGCTCCTTTTTTTTTCACTTTCAGATAATGGCGAAGATCTCCCATGGAAAGAAATCTTTGTTTTGATCCGTTGATATGCTTGTTACTGCCTTTCACGGATTTCGATAGGGAATTGATGCTCCGCCAGCGGCTTCCTTCATCTTTTCGAACCTTTGAGGTTCGTAGCTGTGCGAGAGAAAAGCTGCACGCAATGCCTCGTTCTACTCCAACACTAGTTGAGAGATCCTCTCTACCTTTCTCTCAATATTGTTGATTCGAGCAGACTTTCGAGCAAAACTCTTCTTCTTTTTAGGAGGTCTCCATCGCTTGGCCTCAGGAGGCTCCAAAAATGCTGGGAGTTTTTCCACATACGGGGGATTTGCCTCTTGACTCATTGCCGAAAAACTTTATTTGGCTTGATAAGTCGTCCCCACAGACGACGCCAAATGTTGATGCAGAATCTGACCAACACCAAGTCGATGAACACGTGTAGGAGATGATTGTATTTGAAAGTATAAACTATCTGGTTTTGGCGAGGGTGTATCAGCTTGATCTAAGAAGAAGAGAGAAAACAATATGGCTATCGTAAGGAACACCTGTGTGGTGCCGGCTGAAGACCCTCCGATGCCTAAGTTAGAGCTTGTTTTTGACTAAAACAATAACTCTTGTAGAAAGTTGTTTGTACCTTATGAGGAGAGTTGTGGGTCTTATTTATAGAAGAGGTCTTCTGCCCAGAGTGGCTAGCTGTCCAGTAGGCATGGCTCCACATGTCGTTTTGTCGTTGGTCGAGATGAGCTGGATGAGCTCATCCATTCCGGGTTCATCTCGGAGTAGGATTCTTATCTCATCTCGAATGATCCTTATTTTCCTGATTTGTCTTAGAAGAGGAGTCTTATCCCGTCGTTATGTCGAAGTCCGTATCTGAGAGTGCAACTACTTCGGATTTCTCTGGATATGGCGTGCCAGGAAGAATTCCTTAATCTTATATGTTTTGGCTGGGGTGATCAACTCGGATAGAGGCCGAACTGTCAGTCTTGAACATAATAGCCTTGAGCTTAGCTCGGCTGGACCGAGCTGACACTTCGTGTTTGCGGGTACTCGTAAATGTCACCTTGCTAGTTCGGCTCGGACATGTTCATGGTCGAATAGAGATGGATTTGACCGAGCTGATCTGGCGGTCGTGACTTTACGCGACTTTTTCCTTGTCAGTTCGTCACGTCGGCAACTCGGCCAGTCCACCGCCAAATGTGGGTAGCATACCTCACGTGTTTGCGGGTACTCGTAAATGTCACCTTGTTAGTTTGGCTCGGACATGTTCATGGCCGAATAGAGATGGATTTGACTGAGCTGATCTGGCGGTCGTGACTTTACGCAACTTTTTCCTCGTCAGTTCGTCACGTCGGCAACTCGGCCAGTCCACCGCCAAACGTGGGTAGCATACCTCACAAATCCAGCTCGGCTTCTCCTCTGATATCCGAGTTTGCTATAATCTGAGCTGACCATCTAACAAGTACTTACATTTTTGTTCGGCTGATCAGTTACGCAAAGCACGTGCCGTACCATTTCATATTTGGAACTAATACATTCAAATTTTATGGGGTCCAACACCTATTCAATCCAAAAAAGGTTTTCAATATTACATTTATTTTTTTGATGATTTTTTTCGATTCACATGGGTATATCCACTCAAACACAAATTAGAGGCACTTTCCATATTCATTCCGTTTAAAACAAGGGTCGAAAATTAGTTTTCTACCAAAAATAAATGCTTACAAATTGATTGGGGTGAATATCGTCCATTTGCACAGTTTTGAACTCAACATGGTATTGGTTTTCAACACCCTTGCCCACATACCCATGAACAACATGGTAAGGCTGAACGAAAACATCGACATATCATTGAAATGTGTCTTACTCTGCTTGTTACCCTTCTCTCTCTCTCCTATTGGTAGGATGCTACTAAAGCTGTTGTGTTTACCATTAACCAGTCTCCCAACACCAATTCTTCAAGGTCTATTCCCATATCAAAAGGTGTTCAATAAACTACAAGATCACTCCATTCTCAAAGTGTTTGGGTGTGCATGTTACCCATATATTCGACTTTATAACAGTACCAAATTTAAGTTTCGCTCCACTAAATGTTTGTTTCTTAGGTGTAGCTCACATCGTAAGGGGTACAAATGCTTTAGTTCAAATGGAAGATTGTACATCTCTCGGCATGTTATTTTTAATTATATTGAATTTCCATACAGCTCTATGTTTAGCTTATCCTCTACTACCTATGCACCTTGCTCTTCACACACTTGGCTCTTGTTAGAACCACCTTCCACCAGTACACTTCCAACAATGGCATCAGTCACTTCTACCTCTTTTACCTCTCCTCCCAACCCATCATCCTCAACCATATACATGTTGTCCAACCTTTTCCTAGTCTTACCACTAATCCATACCCATTGCCATTTGTTGGCGTGAGCCACAATTGTTGACAATTAGCATTAGTTTAGCCGTAATAGATTAGCGTTAGTTTAGGAAGTTTGAAAATAGCAAAGATTTTGTTTTGATTTTATTCCTTTAGCATGTATATAACCTCTGGAAATACATAGGAAAA
Source organism: Paratinospora sagittata (assembly GCA_035771175.1). Lineage (NCBI taxonomy): Eukaryota > Viridiplantae > Streptophyta > Magnoliopsida > Ranunculales > Menispermaceae > Paratinospora > Paratinospora sagittata. Next base: position 7,117,451 of record JAYMFD010000012.1, on the reverse strand, counting down.
TATATGAAAAAAAAGAATGGTTTGACTTGGTATCAGAGACAGGTTACGAACCTGAGCCGATTCTCTCGGCGTGCCGTTTTTCCTCGCCGGCGTTGTTCTGACTTCCGTTGCCGATTTCGTTCGATCCAAGGCTTCTTAATCGATGAATCAAAGTTGTTTTTGCTACTGAAGAAGAATAAGAAGAGCGGAGCCAATCTATCTTGAAACCTTGAGCGATCTCGCGATCTCGCGAACCAGGCGCTGGAAAGGCACCGTGATACTTCCTGATTTCTCTCAGAGCCACCGTTCCCGGCCGAAACCTGTGCGGCTTCTTCACTCAGCCGGTGGCCAGAGCGGACTTCCTCGCGGCGGCTCTTGTCGCCAGTTTCTTCCTCGGCGCTTTGCCGCCAGTGGATTTGCGAGTCGTTTGCTTCATTCTCGCAATTGTAGATATTCGAAGCGCCGTAGATCTTTGAAGCGCAGCCACCACCGCGCTACTTTGGAACTACCACCGTAGATCTGTCGACGCCACCTCCGCGCTACTTTGGAACCAAAGATCGGTCTTGAAGTCCTGTGTTTTCTCACGACCAAGTCACTGGAACGGAAGATTTCATATCAGAAGCTCCGTGTTGAAGACGAAGAAGAAGGAAACAAAAAAAAATGGAAAAGGATAGTACATTAATTTGTTGTTTTTGTCTCTGCAGGTTTACATCATTGGTGGTGTAGGAAACAAACATTACTACAATGACGTGTGGGTCCTCGATATAATCACTTGTTCATGGACTCAGCTCGACATAAGGGGTTAGCAACCACAAGGGTGGTGTAAAAAAAAACAAAAACAAAAAAAAAGGATTCTTCTGTTGTTTCGTTATTTCGATGAGCTAAGAAAAAAATTCGAGATTATTACAGGAGCTAAGGAAAAAATGGGTTTACTTGGATGAATTAGTGAGTAACCGCATTTGGGTGGAAATCAAGGAGATTTTGAACATTTTGGACCAGCTGTTATCCAAACTTCTCCTTGTCAAAAAAAAAAAAAAAGTAAGTGATGAAGAGATTGTCAAGCAATCGATTGCCCAGCAATTGACCCACTTATTATAATGCAATAAACTGCTCAAGATCCGACCGCATCTTCAAAAATCACAGATCCGAGTATTGCACCCTACCCTTCCTCCCATGGCGGATTCTGATGACCAGAATACTCCTGGCCACACGTCCACTCTCTCTGATCCTATCCTTGAATTGACTACAAGGATGACTAAAGTTTTGAATAACGCTCGGACCCCGACCATCACCACTGAAACATCCTCTGCTCAGATCAGCATTAAGTTGGACGGTTCCAACTATGCACTGTGGTCCCAGGTTGTTGAGATGTATATCTCGGGCAAGGACAAACTAGGGTACATTAATGGTGACTTTCCCTAGCCGCCATCAACTGATCCTTCCTTTCGCAAATGGCGCACTGATAATGCTATTGTTAAAGGTTGGTTAATTACTTCCATGGATCCGTCTTTAATTGGCAATTTTATTCACTTTCCTACGGCAAAAGCGGTTTGGGATGTTATTGCAACTACCTTCTTCGATGGTAGTGATACATCGCAGGTGTATGATCTTCGACGTCGAGTAAGTAGACTGAGACAAGCTGCGGGCTCGCTAGAAAAATATTACACAACGTTGCAGGATCTATGGCGTGAAATTGATTTTCGCCGACCGAATCCTATGGAATGTTCTGTTGATATTCAACACTATAATCGGTTAATCCAAGAAGACCGTGTTTATGTTTTCCTGGATGGTCTTGATGATCGGCTAGACAATATTCGTGCTGATGTTTTACAGATAAAACCATTTCCTACGGTTGAACAGGCTTATGCGCATGTTTGGCGGGAGGCTATTTGACAACAAGTGATGACTACCCATGACACCGATAGGCCCCAGGGGGCTGTCTTAGCGTCGGAAGCTCTCTCGTTAAGCACCTCTGGCCATGGTAAATCTGCCAAGCACCGACATTCTACTGAGGGAAAAAAATGCTCTCATTGTGGCAACCAGAAACACACACGTGAAAACTGTTTTAAGTTGCATGGGTACCCTGATTGGTGGCATGATCTTTAAACCCGTAAGGTCCTGATGGCACCAACCCTAGTGGACGTTCAGGCACAGCTGTTGTTGCTAGTGCAGAACCTCATATCTCTCTTATACAATCGGCTGTAATGTCCAGGGATGCTCCTCCCAACTTAAACTCAGGTATCTCTGGTCTTGCTCTTTTTACCTCCCATAGAAATGCGGATTGTAAGGCGTGGCTTCTCGACTCGCGGGCCACGGACCATATGACTTTTACTGCTTCGGACTTCTCTCAAACTTCTCTTCCACGACGCACCAACATAGCTAATGCCAATGGTGTTATCTCACCCGTCACTGGTGTTGGCTCTGTGACTTTATCTCCATCCCTCACTTTATCCAACACTTTACTTGTTCCGTCTTTATCCCATAAACTATTGTCTATAAGTCAGCTTACTGCAGACCTTGGCTGTGTTGTACTTATTTATCCAAACTTTTGTCTTATCCAGGATATTCTCACCAAGGAGATAATTGGACGTGGTACTAAGAGGGGGGGATTATATTATGTGGATGACATCGACCAGGCCAATAACATGAACAACCTGCATGTGAATAAAGACACAACATTGTGGTTATGGCATCGACGCTTGGGACACCCATCTTTTCCGTATTTGAAGCATGTTTTCCCTGATTTGTTTAAGCATTTGTAGACTTCTGGCCTGAAGTGTGATACTTGTGTTTTGGCTAAGAGCCATCACGCTACTTACCTATTGAGCATGAATAAAAGTGACACTCCATTTGCATTAATTCACTCTGATGTCTGGGGGCCCTCACCCATTGCTAATATGTCTGGCTTTCGTTGGTTTGTTATTTTTGTAGATGATTGTACCCGTATGACATGGCTCTACTTGCTAAAACACAAAGATGAAGTTCTCAGTGTTTTTAAAACATTTCATGCTATGGTTGGTACTCAGTATGGTGCCACCATGAAGGTTCTCCGCTCTGATAATGGTGGTGAATATGTTAATAAGGATCTTCAATCTTATTTTTCCCACCATGGTTTAATTCATGAAACTTCATGCTCACAAACACCCCAACAGAACGGTGTTGCCGAGAGGAAGAATAGACATATTCTGGAGACTGCCCATGCTCTGCTTCTTGGTGCCCATATGCCATACGTTTTTGGACTGATGCCGTCTCCACTGCCGTCCATCTTCTCAACCGACTGCCATCCAAGGTTTTATCATTTAAAACACCCATTCAATCTCTTTTCGGTCATGTGTCCATACCTACGACGCTGATGCTTCCTCCTCGTATCTTTGGGTGTGTCGCCTACGTGTATCTCCACAAAAACCAACGCAGTAAGCTTGATCCATGTGCACGTCGGTGTGTGTTTTTGGGCTATGGTATCCATCAAAAAGGGTACCGTTGCTACGATCCTACTACCCAAAAACTCTATGTGACTATGGATGTTCAATTTTTGGAAAGTGACATGTTTTTTCCATCTACGGCACCTCCTTCTCCTCTTCAGGGGGAAATACATAATGAAGAGTTGAATTGGTTCCAACATGAGACACCAAATGATTTTGATTGGTTTAGACTTGAGGGGCCGTATGAGCATGAGGAGCAGACTCGGAATGAGAAGCCGCATGAGCATGATGGGCAGGATGATAACTCAAGCGATGTGAACTGTGAAATTGAGGTATTTCTGAATGCAGAGCATGCAACATCTGAAACCGCGCCTATATCCCCTCCCTCTGAAGTGCCAGCAGAATCCTCTCCTGAGAATAATCCTGAGGTAAGTACCACTATTACACCCTTATATATCAATGACATAGATGATTCTGTGGGATATGTTTTACCTCCTAGGTATAATCGCGGCAAGCCACCTAATAGATATTCTCCATATATTGAAGAAAGAAGGTCGAGGTATCCGATTGCTAACTATGTATCCACCGAGTAACTATCTGAACCTCTTAAGAATTTTGCACAGGAACTCTCCACGTCAGATTCCTACTAATGTTCATGAGGCATTGGCAAATCCAAGATGGACCCGAGCTATAGAGGAAGAAATGAAGGCACTACTAAAAAATGATACATGGACTCTTGTTCCATTACCTGAAGGAAAACAGACAGTGGGATGCAAATGGGTGTTCTCCATTAAACACAAAACAGATGGATCTATTGAGCGGTACAAAGCGAGACTAGTAGCGAAGGGATATACGCAGACATATGGGGCTGATTACCAGGAGACTTTCTCCCCTGTAGCCAAGTTGAATACCGTTAGAGTGTTATTGTCCCTTGCAGCAAATCTTGATTGGCCTTTGCATCAATTTGATGTAAAAAATGTTTTTCTCAACAGTGACCTCCAAGAAGAGGTGTGTATGGATATCCCTCCAGGTTATATAGCTTCTTCAGATAATGGAGTGGTGTGTAAATTGCAGCGAGCATTGTACGGACTGAAGCAATCACCGCGAGCATGGTTTGGAAGGCTTAGCTTGGCAATGAAGAAATATGGCTTCCAACAAAGTAACTCTGATCACACTTTGTTCTTGAAACATCAGTTGGGTAAGGTAACGACTCTGATAGTCTATGTAGATGACATGATTATTACAGGAGATGAAGAAGAAGAAATCTCTCTACTTCAAAAGCAATTAGCAACTGAATTTGAGATGAAGAATCTGGGAGGACTCAAGTATTTCTTGGGAATTGAAGTTGCTTGGTCTAAGCAAGGTATATTTCTTTCTCAACGGAAATACATATTAGACTTGCTAACCGAAGTAGGGATGTTGGAGTGTAGACCTGCAGACACCCCATTGTTCAGAATCACAAACTTAGAGAATACCCAGACCAAGTACCAACAGATAAAGGTAGATATCAAAGATTAGTTGGTAAACTCATTTATCTCTCTCATACTCGTCCAGATATTGCATACGCTGTGAGTGTTGTAAGTCAGTTTATGCATAATCCAAGTAAAAGCCACATGGAAGCAGTGATTCAAATACTTCGATATTTGAAGTCATCTCCAGGCAAGGGGCTTATGTTCTCAAAACATAACAGTCAGTTGATGGTTTATGGATATACAGATGCAGATTGGGCAGGCAATATCACTGATAGAAAGTCCACCTCGGGATATTTTACATTTGTTGGAGGAAATCTTGTAACCTGGAGAAGCAAGAAGCAAAAAGTGGTAGCTTTGTCAAGTGCTGAAGTTGAGTTTAGGGAAATGGCTAAAGGTCTTTGTGAACTCCTCTGGCTAAGAAAGCTACTTACTGAAATTGGGTTTGCTCCTAACTCTGAGATGGATCTTTTGTGTGACAATAAAGCTGCAATTGCAATTTCCCTTAATCCCATTCAACATGATCGTACTAAACATGTGGAGGTAGATCGACACTTCATCAAGGAAAATCTTGAAGCAAAAACAATTAGGTTTCCATTTGTGAAATCTGAAGATCAATTGGCGGATATCCTTACAAAAGTTGTATCGAGCAAGGACCTTTACAACTCACTTGACAAGTTGGGCATGTGAGACCTCTATGCATCAACTTGAGGGGGAGTGTTGGCGTGAGCCACAATTGTTGACAATTAGCATTAGTTTAGCCGTAATAGATTAGCGTTAGTTTAGGAAGTTTGAAAATAGCAAAGATTTTGTTTTGATTTTATTCCTTTGGCATGTATATAACCTATGGAAATACATAGGAAAATATATGAAAATAAGAATGGTTTGACACCATTACCCACTCATCACATGGTTATAAGGGCTAAGAGTGGTATCTTTAAGCCCAAAATTTTCTTAACTACTGTCACTCATGCCGAGCCACCTATAACGAAGCCTAGTTCCACTAAAGAAGTTTTACAATATCAAAAACGGCGCCATGTAATGCAAGAAGAGTTTACTGCTCTCATATCCAACCATACATGGTGTTTGGTTCCCCCTTCCTCTGATCAACATTTGGTGGGCAATAAATGGGTTTTCAAGATCAAACATAACACTGATGGCCCTATACATAGATATAAAACCTCCGTTGTGGCGAAGGGTTCTCACCAGGTTCCAAGCATTGATTTCTTGGAGACTTTTGGCTCGATTATTAAAACATTTACTATCTGGGTCATTCTTACATTAGCAACTTCCTTCAATTGGCCGGTTCGCCAAGTCAACATCAACAATGCTTTCCTTAATGACTCCCTCAATGAAGTAGTCCATATGCCTCAATCGGAAGGGTTTATCGACCCATCCAAACCTACCCATGTTTGCCAGCTGCATCGATCACTTTATGGCCTTAAACAGGCCCCATGTGCATGGTTCGATCGCCTTCGAACTACACTTCTATCCTGGTGTTTCATTAAATATTCCGAAGCTCATTCATCATTGTTCATTGTTCGCATGAATACTTCGACAATCTATATTCTCATTTATGTTGATGATATTCTCATCACCGGTGACAATCCATCCTTAGTTCAACACTTCATTACGACATTACATAATCAGTTTGCATTAAAAGATCTTGGTGAATTACATTTATTCTCATTGAAGTTCGGCGTGATAACATTGGGATATATCTCTCTCAGTCATCTTATATTGATAATCTGCTACAACGGGTTGACATGCCAAACCTTAAGCCCATAAACACACCTTCTGCAGTGGATAATTATATTGCTTGTCCTGACAATCCGCCATTTTCTGATATTACCCTATTTTGCAGCTTGCTAGGTGGGCTCCAATACCTAATGAGCACACAACCTGATAACTCATTTATTGTCAATCGATTAAGCCAATTTTAGCAACACCCAACCACGCATCATTCACAAGCTCTCAAGCGTCTGTTGTGCTATGTAAAAGGGACAACTCACTTCAATTATCTTCACATTAAACCAAGCTCCAGACTTCTTCTAACAGGGTTTTCTGATGCTGGTTTGGCTTTATCCCCTAAAGATCGCAAGTCTATTATTGGGTATTGTTTTTATTTTGGCGACTCCCTCATTTATTGACAATCTAAAAAGCAACCGGTACTTGTTGCCCGCTTTAGCACCGAGTATGAATACTGTGTGCTAGCTCTTGTTGCTGTTGAATTGGCATGGCTTCAAACCCTACTTAAAGAACTAGCTTTCTCTCCACCATCATGTCCTGTCTTATGGTACGACAATATAATCCGGTCTTCCATGCTCGCGCCAAACACATCGAGCTCGACGTCCAATTTGTCCTTGACGAAGTCCTATCTCGGAAACTTGAGGTGCGCTATGTGCCGTCCTATGATCAACACGTCGATTGTCTCACCAAGCCTCTGTCGCATTCCCGGTTCACCTTCTTACTCACTACTTTCTCGTTTGAGGGGGGATGTGAGAGAGACTCACTGACACAGAGCTGTCACAGGGTTCCATTGCCATGTGTTCATGTGCTCACCGTTACAAGTGGTTTTATAGATTCAGTTAGCCACGTCACCCAGAAGTTGTTACTTAGTTAGAAACCCATGTGATTTGATCAACTGATTGTATACAGGATGCTGCCAAGTGGCTTTTGCATCCAACGGATGCAATTTGTCTTCTCTTTTATAAATACAGAGAACACGGTAACCTGCTCACATTTGAGCATGTAGAACTTTACGAACTCATTCTCTGGTTCTCTGTAATTCTGATAATGTGCTTTTCTTAATTTTATCCAATAATATATTATCTTATTTCATAAAGCATATATAGATAATGATTAAATGATCACCCATGCATGAATCTTCTTCCATGACTCAAGACTTCTACGTATATACTAACTTGACTAAGACCGTTAATTATTGAAACAGAATGCAAGACTTACTTTTCCATGGTTGACGACCCTTTTTCGATGACTCCCTCCCTATAAGCTGATTGTGAAATAGAGTATGGACAGGTCTTCTTTTGTCCACCATTTATGGGTGACTAGTATTTTGACCTCTTGTTGCTGTTGGGAAGTTGGAAGAACGGTTTTGAGTAAGTCTTTAGAAAAAATAAAAAGACAACAATACAATGAAGTGGCTGGATCATGACAGACGGGGGAGGCCTCCTTATAACTAAGAAGGAAGACACGCAAGGAGGTCTTCCACCCTTGTTATATGCCCATTTGGCCTTTTTCTTTAAAGTTAGAATTATTAGGGAAAGTAAAATAGATAAAAGTATGAGTTGTCATTGGTTTGAATTACGTCGGTTAAGTGTTCAAACTAAAATTGAACTGATCACTTGATCGAATTAAAATGAACAAAATTGAATAAAATCAATTTGGTTTAATCAACTTAGATCTTTAACTTATAACAATATTCATTTTAAATATAAAAAATATTTCTTTTAATAATAGAATAAAAATATTTAATTTTATAAACAAAACTATATTTATAATTATGTAACAAAAAAATGTTACAATATATTTAATATAAATTATGGTATTAACCTTAATCAGTTTAGTTCGGTTAGTATAAAAGCGAGCTGAACCAAATGTATCACTTTGGTTCACTTTTGTAGGTTTGACCAACCCACCCAAAAATTGAAGAGTACGTAGATTTAATTAAACAATATAAATTATCACACTAACCTAATGACCGATTTTTAAAACACATCTATATATTAAAATAGCCTTACAGTTTTCCTAATGTATGTATTATAAGTATTAAAGGCCCACAAGGGCATGCATCGGGTGTATGCAGTTGGCAGTTGTTATTAGTAAGTTTTCCATGTACACTTTTTGTTCTTGAGAAAGGTTGATTAAAAGGAAATAATACACATTTGCCAATCTTAACAAATAAATAATAAAATGGACTAGAACTTCTTTCTTGATTCCATGTATTTTTGAAACTCAAATATGTCATCAAATAATTAAAAATCAAGATGTTTTCTTTTCTTGGCAATCATTAAGAAAAGAAATAACATATAATTAAACACCAAAGGGCAAGGTAATATGGGCTTTACACATAGAGGTGATTAAAGAAAGATTACAAGAAAAATATATATGTTAGGCCTTAGGTGGGAAGAAAAAGGGATATCTTAAGTGTCTCTTAACTTGTTATTACCCTCATAATAATCATGCCATATGTTCGTTTGCTCATGTTTCCCACGAGTGAATGGAACACCTGGGGGTGTCATCGATTCTGTTTGGATCGATTTAGACCCCAAACCTCAAACCGAACCGATGGGCATCGAATTGACTTTTTGTAAACCAATTCCAATCAATTATACCCTCTTCAACCGAACCGAATCAAATTTATTTGGTTCGGTTCGGGTTAATTGGTTTATATTTTTTAATCTATAAAATATATTTTTTGAAATTAAAAAAAAATACATATTGCAAATAATACAGTATAATCATGTAATGCTACAAAAAAAAATCATCAACATATATATCATCATATCATGTAGCATAAAAAAAAAATACCACAAAGAAATATTTAATATAAATAATATAATTGAAACATTTTAGAGAGAGTTTCTTCATTGTCTTATTCAGCCCAGAAAAATACAGCAGTATTTAATCTAAGGAGCATAGAAAAATCTGCCTAACAAATAAGGAAATATCCCCTGATTATTGGAGAGAATATCTCTCACAAAATCAAAAATAAAACAGTAAAATCTGATTTGGTAACAGTCCACCATAATCACTTAAAATAAGGAAATTAACAAATTGATCATAGCTGTAAAATACAACTATAATCTTTATAGAATCTAATGGGAATTTCAACACTCCCTCTCAAGCTTGGCTGTATATATTGATTAAACCTAGCTTGAACTTGAGATCGTCAAATTTGATTCTAGGAAGAGCCTTGGTAAGAATATCTGCAGTTTGAAGTCCGGTTAGCGTATAAACCAAAATAATTGTCCCCTCTCTATCTTTTCTTTAATGAAATGTCGATCTATCTCCACATGCATAGTTCGATCATGGTGAACTGAATTCTTTGCTATACTAGTGGCAACTTGGTTATTGTAGTACATTTTCATACGGCCTTCAATTGGAATTTTTAATTCCATTATAACCCATTTTCAGCCACATTCCTTCAGAGATTCCATGGGCCATAGACCTAAACTCTGCCTCTGCACTACTTCTTGACACAACTGGTTGTTTTTTACTTCGCCAAGTAACAAGGTTTTCCCATACATTGGTACAATATCCGGAAGTGGACATAAGATCAGTTGCAGACCCAACCCAATCTGCATCAGAAAAAATTTCAACATTTCTTTTTGTAGTTTTTTTTTAAAATAAATCCCTTCACCTGGTGTCATTTTGAGGTACCTTAGAATCTTGTAAACTGCCTTCATGTGTTCCTAAGTTGGATTGTTCATGAGTTGACTTACAGAACTAACGACAAAGCCAATATCCGGTCTAGTGTGAGATAGGTAGATAAGCTTCCCCTCTAGTCTTTGATACCTCCCTTTGTCCACTGGGGCACTTTCATCCACTAAGTCGAGTTTGACATTGTGATCCATAAAGTATCTGCCAGTTTACTCCCTAGCATACCGGTTTCTTTCAACAAGTCCAAGACATATCTTCGTTGTGAGACAATTATACCTTTCTTGGACCGAGCAATTTCCATCCCTAGGAAATACTTGAGATTTCCCAAATCTTTGATCTCAAATTCTTTGGCCAGCAATTCTTTGAGTCCACACAATTCTTCCTCATGATCCCCAGTCTGAATAATATCATCTACATACATGATAATTATTGCTATCTTCATCCCAAGAGAGTGTTTAATAAATAAGGTATGGTCTGATTGACATTGAGAATAGCCATACCTTTTGACAGCCTTAGTGAATCGATCGAACCAAGCCCGTGGAGATTGTTTGAGGCCATATAGGGATTTCCTGAGTTTGCAAACTTTGTTAATGTTCTCCTTCATTTCTAGGCCTGTAGGAATGTCCATATACACCTCTTCACTGTTAAGAAACGCATTCTTAACATCAAGTTGATTGAAGGTCCAATCTTGATTGACTGCTTAATGATAACAACACTCGGATCATGTTTAATTTTGCAACTGGAGCGAATGTCTCTTGATAATCAACACCATAGGACAGAGTGAACCCGTTTGCAACTAGCCTCCCTTTGAATCTGTCAATACTCCCATCTTCATTGTATTTGACTGTAAATATCCATTTACAGCCAACCAACTTCTTCACTATAGGTAGGTTAGTGATTTTTCAAGTTCCATTTTTCCCTAGAGCCTAGATTTCTTCTCCAGCAGCTGTCCTTCATTCAGGAGATCGAAGAGCTTCCTGAATATTGTTTGGAATCTGTATATCTGTCAAGTTAGTGGTGAAAGCACGAAAAACATGTGACAATCCATCATAGGAAATAAAATTATAAATGGGATGATTTGTGCACAATCTTACTCCCTTCCTCATTGTTATTGGTAAATTCAGATCATCATCTTGACTCTTACTTGGAATAGAGGAAGAATAAGATTTACCTGATTGTATTTCTTTTGGTTCTGGACTCGGTTCACCTTCATGACTCTACTCAAGCTGTGTCTGTGGCACTATGTCCTCTTGGTTCTTCTTCTTTTTCAATGAATAAACAATGAACTCTTTGTTATTGATAGGATCTACTTAAGGTTTAGTTTGGGAAGGTATTGATGGAGTTTTGGTAGGTGTTTGATCTGAATGACTTGGTTGTGGATTGAGGTCAGGTTCTGGTTGTGGATTAAGGACTTTGGGACTAGTCACTATTGCGGGTTCAAGTGTTTGAGGACTGCTAATTTCAGTTTCCCAAAACTGATGTTCTTCTGTAATATTCTCCCCCTATATCAGTTTTGGGATTGTATGGCTGATTTTTAAGAAAACATGACATCCATAGAAGTGTAGGCCTTCCTAGTCGATGGTAAGTATCACTTGTAACCTTTCTGATTTGTTGAGAACCCAACAAACACACGCTTCATAGCTTTTGGATCCAATTTACTTTGATTTTGAGGATGAATGTGAACAAAGACAGAACAACCAAATACTCTTGGTGGAATATTGGAGAAGAGTCTAGTGTTGGGGTAAGATTTGATGAGAACTTGTAGTGGGGTTTGGAAATGGAGAACTCGGGAGGGCATTCTATTAAAAAGATAGGCGGCGGTGGGTATGGCTTCCCCCCAAAAATGGTTTGGAACATTTGCAGAAAACAAGAGAAATCCAGGGACTTCTAAAATGTGTCTATTTTTTTCTTTCGGCAACCTCATTTTGTTGGGGAGTGTCTATAAAAAATACAAAAATTAATCTCCAAGAAGAAAGGCTCATGTGGTTTTCTTTTTCTCTCTTTTAGTTTGTTTGTTGGGCAAACTGAAAGATGTATATGGTGTTCATTAAATTCTGCAAAATAAGTTCCAAGAAAGGGAAAGAGTAATAAAACAACTTTATTTATAAAGGTAGAGGTAGGAGTACTACTGTAAAAGAAAGAAAACAAAAAAATCCAGGAGTACTATGTAAGATTGGAACAAATTAAAAAAACCTGAAAACATCTCATTTGAAGTCATGGAAAACAATGAAAAATATCATATATATATATATATATATGTGTGTGTGTGTGTGTGTGTGTGTGTGTGTGTGTGTGTGTGTGTGTGTGTAACACATACCAAAAAAAAAAATCAAATGAAAGAGAAGAGAAGAGAAACAAACTTGAAAGTTTTTGGTTTTTCGAAGAGATGTATGAAGATGAAATTGTAGTTCAAAGAAAAGAAAAACAACACTGTAGAAAAAAGAAAAAATAGATTATATAAGTATGGATTATAGAAGAAAAAAAAAAAGGATTCAAGTGTATGGGAACCTTGAGCTCTACCAAGGGAAGCCATGTTTATCTTTAAAGAAAGATAGGAAAAAAAAAAAGAATTCACACAAAAATCCACATTCACAACCAACATTTCCCAACAAATCATCATTAACCAAACAACCAGACCTAATTAGGAACCACATCCACAACATCCAACAAACCAAACAACTAAAACAATAATCCAAAGCTCAAATGCAGACCATTTATTGTCACACCCCGCCCGGACGCGCTTAAACTGGCTGGACACTCGCGGACGGGGTGCGAATGCATTATAAAGATAATAGCAGAGTCAACGGAAGCACGATTAAGTACAAGTCTGATTTCATTAAATTCAGAATATATTTGTACATGAAATAATTAAGGGAACATTCTCCAGAAATTCCCAATGAATAATACAAAAGGTACAAAATGTGAGCCCAAAAACCTGCACCCAGTTCACCCTAATCTCCTGTGAAAACTTGGATAACAACAGGGTGACCTACACGCTCAGTGAGTAAAATAGTTCGTGAATATAACAATTAATAAAGCAAACTTCATAATCAAATATCTTAAATACACATCAGAGCATCATAATCAATTCAATATGTATGTATGCAGGACACCGTCTCGTAATGGTTTGATGACTGTACATCGCCTGAGTTCACGTACAGATGTCCCTCCCCAATAGTAATCGAGTTCTCATTGTACGTCCCTCCTCAGGAACGATGCTTTGGATTCACATACAAATGTCCTTCCCCAGAATTAGACAGGTCCTCATTGTACGTCCCTCTCCAGAGAAATATAATGAATAGCGAGCATCGCTCCTAACTATTCTATGAATCATAAACCACATACGTCCCTAGATGGTGATATGTATGATGCCAATGCATGAATTGGTCTCTATAAACTGGTCCGGTCTTTACTTAACATTTAGACAGGATTTAGCAACGTCTGGTGATCCTTATCAGGGTCGGTATCACTACGTGCAAGATTAGGACATTCAATATTACTGTATAAGCTGATAGCTTTCAAATAAGACTAACAAGATCAGTCTCCAGTTGAGAGGTGAGACACGAGGTCTACTTAAATACCAATCGTCTAAAGCAGCACGCTGCCTCCCGTTTACTATTTAAAGTTACTGAGGACAAGACTGAGTTTGGTTGAGCCAGATTGACTACTAATCCGGCATAACAACAACGTAATACATGAATTCTAAATATATAGGCATAAGTGCGACAATATAAACATTATACGCAATAATGCAGTGTAAATAAATAGTAGACATAATGATAAATGAATATAAACTTTAATAAAAGTTATAAGACACGCAAACCTATGTTTCGTTCCCCACCTTCAGATAAGAACTCCTTTCATAACTGGTGCCTTCTCCCTGACAGAACCGCGTTGCGCCGCAAAAAGAGTCTCGAAAGAGAGTCTCAAAAGACCAAAAACTCAAAATGAGTGAAAAGGAGAAGAAAAATCACAAGGAGAGGTGATTTGCTGTGAGAAATGAGGAGGGGGAAAAGATTGGGTGCCGAACATTTTTTTTTAAATTGTGCAAACTTAGGGTATTACACTCTACCCCCGTTAAAAGGATTTAGCCTCAAAATCAATTCAAGTAGTTATGATGGTTATCGGCTTGAGGTTCACTGCCGGCGTCATCGTTTGCTAGTTCAGGGTAGTGCCTGTATGGGCCCTGAATGGCACTGTGGCCGGTGGAATCCTCAACATCATGAAACCATGGAAAGCAAATGGAGTTGGATTCGTCCTCAAAAGATTCCAACCTTTGCTTAACAGATGGTGGTGTAGGGCGCTGGTTACATAGTTTGAGGGGAGGTATGTTGAGCGATGGAATGTTTTTTCGTGCTGTTGCTCGAATCCGGCCGCCTGAAAATTTTGGTAAAAGGTCCTGCCAAGATGAGGGCACAGGATTGTTTTGGGCAAAATTGTTATGAAAAAGCCATGCACACTCTGGCGATAAGGATCACTGTCTGTGTGGAGATGGAGTTGGTGATGCAAGGTAGTTGTGACTTGACTCAGATCCTTAAGGAGTCGCCACAGGTTGCCAAGGAGGCAAATGCATGTGTGCATTACCATATCCATTGATATTATTTTCAGACTTCTGCATAGTTATTATAGTGAAACGATGTATTAAGATATGTATAAATAAAGTTTCATCATTTTATTGATAAGTACAATGTATCACATCATCAGTTATTACTAGAAAACAATTCAGGGTATTTCTGTTTAATTGGTGCTTCTAGTTCCCATGTTGCTTCCTCTATTCTGTGGTGATCCCAGAGCACCTTAACAAGTGGTATGCTACATCGCCTTAGTTCTTGAGTTTTTCTAACCAAAATCTGTATCGCTCTCTCCTGATACCTATTTCCTTCCTTAACCCGAACTTCGATTAGAGGGATGATATGCAAAGGATCAGGACGATATTTTCGAAGCATGGATACATGAAAAACGTCATGAAGCTTAGACATGGATTATGGAAGGGACAGACAATAAGCAAGTTTTCCAATACGTTCAATGATCTGAAATGGACCGATATACCGTGGGGAAAGCTTTCCTTTGATCCCAAAGCGTCTGACACCTCTTGTGGGCTGAACTTTTAGAAAAACCAAGTCCCCTTATCAAATTCTAGTGGCTGCCTCCGCTTGTCAGCATAGCTCTTCTGTCGACTTTGTGCAACACAAAGTCGTTCCTTTACTAGTATGATCTTCTCTGAAGTCTCTTGAACTAGTTTAGGGCCTAATTACGGTCGATCTGCCATACCTAACCAGTATTCCAGAAATCTGCAAGGGCAACCGTAGAGAGCCTCGTACGGTGCCATGCCGATACTAGTTTGGTAGCTGTTGTTGTATGCAAACTCGGCTAAATATAAGTACATTGCCCATCCGTCATTAAAGTCCAAAATGCAACCCATAACATGTCCTCCAAGATTTGGATAAGACGCTCTGACTGCCAATCAGTCTGAGGGTGAAAGGTTGTGCTCATGGTGATATTAGAGCCCAATCAACTCTTAAAGCTTTGACAAACCTTTGAAGTGAATCGAGGGTCTCGATCAGAGACGATCGTGAGTGGTATGCCATGGAGGGGTACGATCTCTCTTTCATATAGTTTGGCAAGTTTTACGGGGTTATCAGTGAACTTTATTGGCCAAAAGTGTGCAGACTTTGTAAGTCTGTCAATGATAACCCAGATAGCAGCTTGCCCTTTATTATTTCGAGGCAAGGCCGTAACAAAATCCATTGCGATGTTCTCAAACTTCCATTCTCCAATAGGTAATGGCTGGAGAAGTCCAGAGGGAAGTCTTCGTTCTGCCTTAACTTGCTGGCAAACGAGACATTGAGCAACGAAGTCTGTAATCGTCTTCTTCATTCCAGAAAACCAAAATTGTCGCTTGACATCCTTGTACATCTTGTCACCCCCAGGATGCATAGCGAACCTCGAACAATACATTTCAATGAGGACTTCTTTCTGAACCTCAGGATCGTTCGTTAGACAAAGACGTTTTTTATAGAAAATGGCCCCATCTTCAGAGACCGACCAGTAAGGAAGGTCTTGTCCGCTGAGTAGAAGTTCTCGTTTCTCCATTAACATAGGGTCGTTGGCTTGAGCTCCTGAAATCTTTCGAACCAGCTCAGACTTGGCTGATAATTGAGAAAGTCGTGAGCTTGCTCCCTCTTCAATCAGTTGTAGGTTAAAATTTTTCATCTCTGTAGCCAACTTCCCCATTTCAAAGTTAAGAGTACAAGCAACATAAGATTTTCTACTTAGGGGATCATCCACAACATTGGCCTTCCCTAACCGGAGGTAGACCAGGAAGATCATTTAGAAAAACTGTTGGGAATTCAGATATTACCGAAACATCGTGTACTTTAAAAGGGTACATTGCTGGTGAGTCATTTTCATCACCAAGGGATAGAGCTCAAAGCTGTGCCTTAAGAAGTGTAGTAGTCGAGTTGCGTATCCATTTCCTTGTTCCCTGAATCTTGACAAACTCCCCCATGGGCAAGGTTAACTGCACTTGCTTCTGCATACAATCGATATTTGCATTCAGTGGTGCGAGCCAAGGATGATGTCGAAGTCTTCAATGTCCATCACAAAAAGATCTGCATATATTATATGTTCTGACATTCCAAGCTCACATCGAGAACACTGCAATTTCAAGTCAATATTAGATCCTAAGGATGATGTGACATGGAGTGTGAGCATTGTGGGTTCAGGATGCAACCCTAAATGTCTTACCAATGCAGACGATATAAAAGAATGCGTAGCACTCGAATCGAACAAGACATGAACCATGGTATTGAACAAGGGAAATGTACTTTCGGCGACATTGTTGTTTAGGAGGGATTGTTGAGGTATAGCAAATGCTCTGCCCTGGTTCCGTTGTCCATGGTTCTGCTGGTTTTGCCTAGGTTGGGCATTTGCAGTAGGTGGTACTTGTTGGACTGGAACAACAGGAATAGGTTGCTGAAGGTGTGGGCATACACATTTTATATGGCCCTACTGGCTACAGTTGTAACAAGTCGGCCTCCGCTGCTAATGATTCTGTTGGCCATGCTGATTATGGTGCTGACAGCCACCTCTGTCAATGTCATTTCGACGGCCACCCCTATCACTACGGCCTCCGTGGCCATGATTGCGAAAACCCTGATGGCTAGGGTTAGATTGTTCAGCCGCAGGTGCAATGGCCTCATTCTTCAAAACTGGGGTTGGAAGGGCTGGGTTTTGATTATAGTAGGGCTTCTTCTTGTTGCCCTGCTGCAAGCCCTGTTGGGAGAACGTTGCAGGTCATTTTCCCTTATTCAATCTATGCTCCTGCGCAATCTTCTCCTATTCCAAGCTCATGGCCTTGTCAACGACCTCCTTGCAAATCTTGAGATCCAAAACTGACAAGGCTTGTCGAATATCAGGACGCAGGCCATTGTAGAATTTATCGGTCTTATCTTGCTCCGTTGAGATGGTGGAGAGAGAGTTGACTGATAATTCTTTGAACTTGCCAGCATACTCCTTGATCGTCATGCTGCCCAGGTATAACTTGGCAAACTCCTGGCACTTCTGCCTCTTCACTGCGCCGGAAAAGTATTCATCAATAAACATTGACTTGAACTGTTGCCAAGTAATGTCTGTTGTGTTGACCCTTGGGTCCTCTTTTACAGTTATCCACCATGCATTTGCTCCACCAATAAGTTGGTAGGTCGCGAGTGAAATCTTTCGAGTCTCATCGACCCCCATTGCATCGAGAGCCTTCTTTGACTCATTTAGCCATTTCTGCACCTCATCAGCATCAATGGTGCCAACAAAAGTAAGAGGTTGTAGCCTCTTGTACTTCGTTATCTGATCGGTTTGAGTCTCCGACCCAGATCTCACAGGTGCCTGCATAGTGGTAACCTGATTGGCCGCGGTCTCACTAACGACCGTCTGAATTGTTACTTTCATCGCCTCGATAAACCCGGCTAAGAAGACTTCCATACTCGAAGGCATGGCAAAGGGTGTAGGTTGGGGTGGTACTGCCTGCCCAGATGTAGTGGCAGTGTCGAGTGTGGCCTGTGCTGTCGTTGGAGGCTGCAGTTCCTGATTCTGAATCTCAGGAGGTGCCTCCTCTGCTAGACGGACAGTACGTGGCCTTCCTATCTTCCTGGTTTGCATTTTCTCACTGGCAATGAAAAAATAAAACCATGATTTAGGAACTGTAGCCAAGTATAATGTTATGATATTCTCTG
Organism: Paratinospora sagittata; assembly: GCA_035771175.1. Taxonomy (NCBI): domain Eukaryota; kingdom Viridiplantae; phylum Streptophyta; class Magnoliopsida; order Ranunculales; family Menispermaceae; genus Paratinospora; species Paratinospora sagittata. The sequence goes on along the minus strand of JAYMFD010000012.1, from coordinate 7,098,950 downwards.
CAACAAATTCGAGAGTACTGTAATATATAAATCACTTAATTTTCTAAGTATAGTGTAAGGTTTTTGTTGAAGAATCATAGAATCTTATGTGCCTTGTATGTTTGGCCATGGTTTAAAAACAAGGTTAGAATGTTTTAATAAGTATAAAACTTTGCAAGTATTTCAAATGCTTTGGTTCTGATTTTTGTGAACATACATATATATTTCATTGAAATCTCATACGAGTCATAAAAATTCTAAGATTTTCCTCGGTAAGTATCCTGATCTATCATTCTATCGTGATCTTATGTATTCAAACTCTTTTGCTCAGTCTTTTCGATTATTATCCAAATTTATGTGTCTCATACCACATGAATTTGGTAATAAGGGTGTCAACCAAGTTAAGTTGTATGAACACGGTCTCTATAAAACATCGGTTAAATCGTAGTTCGCTAACAGTATCGTCCAAGTTTACTCGTCTCATACCGTGTAAACTTAGTGATAATGTTAGTAATGCAACTTTCTCCAAATGTTTCTTTTCATATAAGGTCGTGGGTTTTCTTACTTTCATATTTTATTTAGTATCCTCCAATTTTGTTGTCTCATACCACTCCAAGGTTAGTGATACAAAAGAAAGAATGGTTGTAATTCGGCCCACCAAAGATAGTCTTAAATAAAACATTTCATTCATATATAAAATAAAATTTTACAATGCCAGTGTTCATTCCTGGTTTTCCTGCCTACTATTGCTCCTTCTAGACCTCCTGCTAGAGAGACTACTAGAAGAAGGTTGAGAATTTTCTCGTTGCTCTTCGACGTTTTGCATACGTTTTAACAAATCACTTTGAGTCTCTTCTATTCGAGTAATGCTAGCTACGATCACATTTAACTATTTGAATGTTGTGTTATTCGATTGCCCCATCGACTGTCTCATAGGTGGAGGGTAAGCCGGAGGCATTGGTAGAAAGTATTGGCCGTACGGTTGACTCATAGGTGTGAGGTAGTTATTTTGATTATACGGGGATCCCCTAACTGGAACCCCTTGGACATTTGGATATGCTTGGTTTAAAAAGTCTTGAAACAATGGGCTCATTGGGATGTCATATCTTCCAAAATTTGGTACCGTAAAATTTTGTTGTTGTTGGTTCACAGGAACTTGTGGAACTGGCCGATACGGTACTTCAAGAGTTGAAAACCTTTGGTACGTAGTATTGCCTTATGTTGGCATGTTCCAGGAAGGTGGATTTGCTGGAACTTCTTGACTATCTTGATTTGGTTGAGGTTGATTTAAATTGGCAAATAAATATCCCTCAGTGAACAGGTGCTCGATTAGATCATTATTCGAGGCTGGGTTTGACGTATGGTTGTGGTTTGGCTCATTATTTGGTACCTCCCTAACATGAATCTTGCGTTGACTTTTACGGTAACAATGTCCTTTTTCGTCTCTAATTCTTTCACCATTAAAAGTCAAGCCAAATACTTCCTAGTCAGTTACCCCTCCACTTGTGACATATGTCTTGAAGATAGAGGATGTTGTAATCGCCTCAGTGATCTGCTTCAAAGACTCATCAAAAGTATTGACATTTTCCTCGTATAGCAACCTCATGATCAAGACTCCGTAGCCGAGGAGATCATTTCTTAAAGGGTTTTGAATCACCCTCAACATTTGTTGGATGATGATGTGATGTAGGGAGACCTTAATTTTCTTCTCTATGCAGTATACCACAAGAAGTTGGGCCCATGACATAGTGCCTCTAGTCCCCCTTTCTGGCAAGATGTTGCCGAATACAATCTTTCCAAGGCTGGCAAGTGATGGTTTAAGGAGGTTGTTTGGGTGGTTGGTGTACGTTGATTGTGTGTACGGCTCTTTGGCGAGGGCATTGAACAACTGTTCGTTGGACTCTGTGATCTCTACAACTGTCTGGGGTTCGTGTGGATCAATGATTTTATCTTCAATAGGTATCTCCATAAGTCGTGCAATAATTTCAACGTTGATAGAAATCTTTGTTCCCCTGACTATTGTCTCCAAAACAGGGTTGATCTCATCTTCTTGAAGTCCTACGCAATTCATGGCTCCGTAGAAGGATTTCACCAAGTTGTAGGAGACGTGACCCTCAACTTTTGTTATGTTCAACCACCCCAGTGTTGCGAGTTTTTCGTGAAGGATCGGACGGAGGCGGAGATCTCTATTGTCGATACTCCTCATAGTCATAACCTCCCTTTTAGACAATTCCTTGAGTCTAATAGGAATTGGTTCCCTACTACCGGAAGTCGTTCCTTCACTTGTGGCCATTCTTTTGTTAAAAGAAAAATAAATTTTTGAATGACACAAAATATATTCTTAGCTTTGTAATATTTATGTTTCATCCGTTGGACAATGTTTTCTATTTTTCTCTTGATGTTTATGTCATTATTTGATCCAAATTTTTCTATTGGCAATATGATATATATATCTCATATATACATAAATATATAGATATATATATTCAATCATAACTATATATATAGTTTTCATAGATCATAATTATATATATATTTGAATCTAAACTATATAAAAATTATATAGTTTTCTAGAGATATATTTAATATAAATCTCAACTATATATAATTCATATATATATATATATATTTCTAGAGATATTTTTATATTTAGTAAATAATTTCTTCTCCTAATTTGGTGGACTTGGGCTGGGTCGTGGACCAGACGCTCTGATACTATTAAATGTCACACCCCACCCGAAGGCGCCTAAACCGACATGACACCCGCGAACGGGGTGCGAATACATTATAACGATAATAGTAGAGTCAACGGAACCACGATTAAGTACAAGTCTGATTTCATTAAATTCAGAATATATTTGTACATGAAATAATTAAGGGAACATTTTTCCAAAATCCCCAATGAATAATACAAAGGGTACAAAATGTAGGCCTAAAAACCTGCACTAGTCCACCCTAATCTCTTGTGAAAAATTGGATAACAACGGGGTGAGCTATACGCTCAGTGGGTAAAATAGTTCGTGAATATAACAATTAATAAAGCAAACTTCATATTCAAATATCTTAAATACACATCAGAGCATCATAATCAATTCAATATGTATGTATGCATGACACCGTCTCGTAATGGTTTGATGATTGTACATCGCCTGAGTTCATGTACAGATGTCCCTCCCCAAGAGTAACCGGGTTCTCATTGTACGTCCCTTCTCAGGAACGATGCTCTGGATTCACGTACAGATGTCCTTTCCCAGAATTAGCCAGGTTCTCATTGTACGTCCCTTCTCAGGAACGATGCTCTGGATTCACGTACAGATGTCCTTCCCCAGAATTAGCCAGGTTCTCATTGTACGTCCCTCTCCAGAGAAATATAATGAATAGCGAGCATCGCTCCTAACTATTCTATGAATCATAAACCACATACGTCCCTAAATGGTGATATGTATAATGCCGATGCATGAATTGGTCTATATAAACTGGTCTGGTCTTTACTTAACATTTAGACAGGATTTCGCAACATTTGGTGATCCTTACCAGGGTCGGTATCACTACGTGCAAGATTAGGACATTCAATATTACTGTATAAGCTGATAGCTTTCAAATAAGACCAACCAGATCAGTCTCCAGTTGAGAGGTGAGACACGAGGTCTACTTAAATACTAATCGTCGAGAGCAGCATGCTGCCTCCCGTTCACTATTTAAAGTTACTGAGGACAAGACTGAGTCTGGTTGAGCCAGATTGACTACTAATCCGGCATAACAACAATGTAATACATGAATTCTAAATATACAGGCATAAGTGCGATAGTATAAACATTATACGCAATAATGCAGTGTGAATGAATAGTAGACATAATGATAAATGAATATAAACTTTAATAAAAGTTATAAGACACGCAAACCTATGTTTCATTCCCTACCTTCAGATAAGAACTCCTTTCAGAACCGGTGTCGTCTCCTGGACAGAACCGCGTTGCGCCGCACAGAGTCTCAAAAGACCAAAAACTCAAAATAAGTGAAAATGATGAGAAAAATCACAAGAAGATGTGATTTGTTGTGAGAAATGAGGAGGGGGAGGTTTCTTCATATAAAAGATTTGGCGCCCGAACATTCCGGCGTCCTACCCAAAATTTTATTTTATTATTTTATTTTTTTAAAATTGTGCAAACCTAGGGTATTATATTTATTAACCAAAAAAAAATAAAAATAAAATAGAGCTTATATATTGTGCTTCTTTTGCGTTCGACATCAATGGCAAATCTAAAAGCCACTAATCTCAGAGCTACAACTAGTAAGTAAAACTTCCAGAAACCTAGGGCTCTTAAAAACATAAAACTTCCTAAAATAAATAAATAAATAAACCCAAAATAAATACCAAAGGAAAACCCAAATTAAAAACCAAAAAAAAAAATACAATTCAAAGAGATATATGAAGATGGAATTGTAGTTCTAGAAATAAAACAAAAACAAATTATATAAGTATGGATTATAGAAAAAAAAAAAAAAAAGATTCAAGTGTATGAGCACCTTGAGCTCTACCAATGGATGCCATGTTTATCTTTAAAGAAAGATAGGAAAAAATAAAGTTCACACAAAAATGCACATTCACAACCAATGTTTCCCAGCAAATCATCATTAACCAAACAACTAGATCTAACTAGGAACCACATCCACAACATCCAACAAACCAAACCACTAAATCTTCCGCTAAAACCATAATCCAAAGCTCAAATGCAATCCATTTATTAACCAGAAAAAAAAAAAAAAAAAAAAAAAAAAAAAAAACAAACAAACAAACAGAGCTTACCATGCTTCTTTTGCATTCGACATCAATGGCAAATCCAAAAGCCACTAATCTCATAGCCACAACTAGTAAGTAAAAGTTCCATAAATTTAGGGCTCTTAACAACAAAAAACTTATAGAGAAAAATAAAAATAAACCTAAAATAAATACCAAAGGAAAATCCAAATTAAAAACAAAAAAAAATATACAATTTGAAGAGATATATGAAGATGGAATTGTAGTTCAAAGAAAATAAAAGCAGCACTGTAGAAAAAAAAAACAAACAGATTATATAATTATGGATTATAGAAAGAAAACAAAAAAGATTTAAGTGGAGCGAAAAGAATGGAAACCCATACAGCTTTCTCGTAATGGTCCTTCTATCTCCCACCTTTTCTTTGCAGATGATATGGTTTTGTTTGCGGAAGCATCTACAGAGCAGATAAAGGTTATTATGAAGTGCCTGGATTTATTTTGTGCGTGCTCGGGCCAAAGAGTTAACTACCAGAAATCTCATATATTTGTATCTCACAATGTGGAAATTGCGGTGGCTCAAGACATATCTACTATCTCTGGTATTCCCCTTACGGACAACCTGGGTCGGTATCTTGGTGCTCCTTCCATTCATGGGAGGGTCCGACCTGCTGACTTTCAGTACATCATTGAGAGAGTGACTACTCGATTGGAGGGGTGGAAGACAAAATTCTTGTCCTTTGCGGGTAGATTGGTTCTAGTTAAATCGGTGCTTAACTCTATTCCCATGTACATCATGCAGACTATGATGTTACCAATAGGGGTGTGTAATACCATTGATAAATTAGTTCGACGTTTTCTATGGGGAGGGTCTAATGAGAAGCAGGGCGTCAACCTCATTAAGTGGGAAACCATCATCAAACCTATGGAGGACGGTGGTCTTGGCATTAAGAGTATGGCTTATATGAATTTGGCTTTTTTGGCCAAATTGGGATGGAGACTAATTACAGATAAGAATAGCTTTTGGGCCAGAGTTGTTTCCATGAAGTATCTGCATCGGGAAGCTACTATTGATAGGTTGCAGCCTAAGAATGGGGCTTCCAATGCGTGGCGGGGTATTGTTAAAGCCTCGCCTATTTTACGTAGCGGAGTGCGGGCTCTAGTTCGTAATGGTAAGGACACTCTTTTTTGGCTTGATACATGGGTAGGTGAGGTGGCCTTAATCAATATGAAAATGCGGGATTTGAGTTTAGTGGAGATGTATAGGCCTGTCTCAAGTTATTGGGTGAAGGGCTTAGGGTGGGACTGGAATGCTCTATCAGGTTTACTCCCTTTTGAGGTTGAAAATAAACTTGCTGCTGTGCTCTTATGGGAAGAGGAGGAGGTTGCAGATGACATATGTTGGGGAGCTTCTAAGAGTGGCATATTAACGGTGACCTCTGCTTATACTATTTCTACTGGCACTCTTATGGGAGATCCTGATTCCCTTTGGAGGATGATTTGGAAGCTTAAAGCTCCTCAAAGATGCAAGACTTTTTTGTGGATGGTTGCGCATCGAAAGATCATGTGCAATGCTGAGCGGATGAAAAGGGGTTTCACCATGGCATCTGACTGTATTGAATGTGTGGGATGTATCGAGGATGTTGATCATATTTTTCGAAATTGCTCTAGAGCCGTACAATTATGGAAGCGTCTATTGCAGCCAGTTGAGTATCATCTTCAGAGCAATTTGGATTTCCATAGCTGGCTTGCTCATAATCTTGCTGGCGTTAATGATTGTAATGTTGACTATGACTGGGCTTCCTACTTTACAGTTGCCGTGTGGGCTCTTTGGAAATGGAGAAATGATTTAGTATTTCGTAATCTTCGTTTTCACTTCGAGTATAGCATGGCTTGGCTTAAAGGGCAAGTGGCTGAAATCATTCATGCTTTTCGTGCCCAAGTGGCGGTCCATGATGATGGACTGGTAGAGAGGGTGAAGATGGTAGGCTGGTGTGCTCCCAACCATGGTTGGACTAAGCTTAATACTGATGGATGTCTTAAGAATGCTTCATCGCGAGCAGGGGGTGGCGGTCTTCTCCGTGACTATCGTGGTATGTGGTTGAGGGGGTTTGTGGCTAATATTGGTTCTTGTACTGCAACTGAAGCTGAACTATGGGCTGCTGTTCATGGCTTACGTCTTGCTTGGGAGGAGGGCCATCGTTCTATAGTTTTCGAAACAGATTCGGCTATGGTGGCTGGTTGGTTAAAAGGCAACAGTATGCCGCAGCTTAGCCTTTCCAACTTGGTAAATGAGTGTAGAAGACTCCTTCAGAGAGATTGGATAGTTCAAGTTGAGCACATTTACAGAGAAGGTAATAGAGCAGCAGACTATTTGGCTACTGAGGCTTTGAAGTTCAATCGGGGAGTGCGTATCCTGTCTTCCCCTCCCCGTGGGTTATCCAATATTCTGAGGGAAGATGCAACTGGGGTTACTTGGCCTAGGAGAGTTCGAGATGTAGTGTGCTAGTTGTTCTTGCTGGGTATTCCCCCTCTTTTCCTTTCAAAAAAAAAGATTTAAGTGTATGGGCACCTTGAGCTCTACCAATGGAAGCCATGTTTATATTTGAAGAAAGATAGGAAAAAAAAATGAAGAGTTCACACAAAAATTCACATTCACAACCAACGTTTCCCAGCAAGTCCTCATTAACCAAACAGACACATCTACAACAAACCAAACCACTAAATCTTCCACTAAAACCATAATCCAAAAATCAAATGCAGACCATTTATTAAAAGATAAAAAAAAAAAATAGAGCTTACTGTGCTTTTTTTGTGTTATGCAGCAATGGCGAATCCAAAAGTCACGAATCTCATAGCCACAACTAATAAGTAAAAAACTTCAAGAAATCTAGGGTTCTTAACACCAAAAATAAAAAATAGAGCTTACTGTGCTTTTTTTTACTTAGAACGTTTTTGTTGTAACTAAAAGTTGACTTTTGACGACGACTATTACTTACGAATTTGAATAATTGTGAGTAAAAGGTAGTTTTAAGTACGAAAATAAATTCGCTAGTAAAAGTTTTGTGATCAAAAGCATAAATTCTTATATATATATATATATATGAGCTTTGATGGACAATTCCCTTTTTTTTTTGTAAAAATTCTCCCAAAATCGAGTTGAAATATTCTCGAGCATTATCTGGTTTGAGGACTTGTATTTTGGTGTGAAAGGGTGTGAATCATATGGTAAAATTTTTTGAAGATTTGGGCCACCTGTGACTTTTCCTTCATGAGAAATATCCGAAGTATGGTCATCTACAAATAAAACAAACCATCTAGATCCAATCACGTTTTTAATTCTAGATGTTTCCCAAACATCACTGTGTATGATAGAAAATGGTTGAGAGAATTTACACTGCTGGACAGGATAAGAAGTGTGAACATTCTTCTAAGTTTCAAACAAAAGAGAAAAACCAGCGACCCAACTGTAGAAAAATATTTAGTCATGGAAAAAGATTCATAAGGTCATCAAATAGGGTTGGGTTTAGCAGTTGTCGCCTATGAGTACAATTGCTAACACATCAACATTTTCTATCTAATAATTTCTAACAATTAATGCCAAGACTATAGTAGTAGTAAATCAATTATTTGATCTTATAAAAAATTATTAAAATTCAAATTTGCTAAAGTTATTTTACAATATTTACAAGTATTTAATGGTATTATTTTTGTAATCTATTGTTAGTAATTATTAGATAAGAAAATAACTAATTATTAAATTTAATTAAATAACGACAAAGTAGAAAAGTATACAAACTTAACAAAATAAATAAATAATTAATTAATTAAGAAAAAGTGGAAATACATATTAGATAAAAAAAATAGCTATTTATTAAATCTAAATAAATAATGACAAAATAAAAAATATATACATATATATACTTCTAAGAAAAATAATAATAAATTAAGAAAAATAAAAATATATTTTAAAATTTCAGCCTTATTCCAAAAAAATGCAAAAATATAAAAAAAGATTTAAAATGAAAAAAGTCCATTTTTTTTGCTTGACACTTGTGATGATTAGCCAATTCTCATAAAGGAGAAAGGTGAAATCCAAAGAAATTTGGTAATTTGGTAATTTGGTAATTTAAACAAGTGCAATAAATGAAGGTAAAACAACAAGCTTAGATTGTTTATTGTTACATGTGACCCTTTAAAATCTTGACATGATAGTAATTGTGCCGATTATACAAAAGACAACAGCAAGTAAACCCCAACCCCCATCAAAAAATAATTATCTATATACTTAATGAAACAAAATTGTGATAGTTGGGTAATAAGAAAATAATAGATTAACAAACTAAATACACACAATATAAATAAGAATATATATATATATATATAAAGGGGTGATCATGTCCATCCCATATACATTCCAACAGTCACGTGGATTGAAAAATATTGTTAGAGATATCGTCTTAGAGGCATTTGTCATATTCTTGGAAAAAATGCTAAAAATAACAAATTGGAGAAAAGAAATCTTTAAGTCAATGGAATAAGTCCAAATGACCCAACACGTATTGGTCCTTTCAATGTTGTCACAATTTGGAAGGCAAGGGTAGAGTGATAATAAGATCGACATGAGAAGATAAGAGAAGAGAAGAGGAGATAGAGGTCTCACGTGTATATATATAAAGGGGTGATCATCAACAATGCTCTTCATGAGATATCATTATAAGCAAAACCCATATTGACGCGATCAAAGATGGGAAAAAAGGAAGGAGGAAAAGAGATCGCAATGCCCTTTTCCATTGTGGCCTGCCTTCTTGTTCTTTTGCTTTGCTTAAGTTTCCCTCAAGAGACCCTAGGAACAAAAGCCTTGGGACGTCGTTCACTCTTGGAAACTAAAGCTTCAAGCGACACTAATGTTCCTAAAGTAGTTTATAACTATCCCATAAAGCAAGGTTTCCCAAGTTATCCACCAGGTTCAGGATATGGGGGGTACCCACCTACCCCAGGACTACGGCCAGGTTATGGTGGGTATCCCCCAGGAGGACCAAGTTATGGTGGGTATCCCCCGGGAGGACCTGGTTATGGTGGGTATCCCCCGGGAGGACCTGGTTATGGTGGGTATCCCCCAGGAGGACCAAGTTATGGTGGGTATCCCCGGGGAGGACCTGGTTATGGTGGGTATCCCCCAGGAGGACCAGGTTATGGTGGGCCGGGAGGACCTGGTTATGGTGGGTATCGCCCAGGAGGACCAGGTTATGGTGGGTATCCCCCAGGAGGACCAGGTTATGGCGAGTTTCCACCATCTACACAAAGACAATGGCCAGGTTATGGTGGGTATGCTCCGGGAGAACCAAATTATGGAAGCTATCCCCCAGGACGGTCAGGTTATGACAAGTATGCTTCAGTTCCAAGTAAGGGAAATCCCTCTATTCCACCACACGCGTAATCGACAAAGTAAGGACAACTGCTTCGACCTCCACTAGCTCTGAGTATTATTGATTATAGATATGCATGTAACTCCTTATATAATAAATAAGGAAACGTGGAGTAGTAATTAAGGCCCAGAGTAATGCATTATTAATAATATGGTTTCTTTTTGTTATGTACTTATGCTATATTTGATGTTAAAATGAATTTTCCGTGCGTAATGGAATAATTGAAGTTTGTCACTTTAAATTTTAAGTTATTCATTAGAATTATATCTATTATGAGTATTATATCTATCTATCTATCTGTCTATCAATATATATATATATATAACATAAGTACCTATATATATTTACAAGCTTGGGGACTTTATATATACTTATCTTGACCAAATTGGATTTATATATCTTACAACGATTATGTTGTTAGTCAATTCATGAATCAACCCAATACTGATCATTTTAAAGTTTTCAAGTAGAAAATGTATTTACCAAGAGCTTTATTCCACTCTTAAAGCACATGGAACAAAGTTTGAACCTCATACTAACTCCTAAGTACAACTTTGGAGGTGTAAAAGATAATACAGTTTACTTATATGACATAAGTAAACAATAAGCTGAAGCTTTGTATATATAAGTAGTAGAGGTCTCAACCAACCAAAGATACACATCTGCCAAAAGTATATATGGAAGTGTTCAAAATATAATAAGGAACTTAAAACATTATTTGTTCTTCGCGAAGCAATCAAGCCAAAAGTCACCTGTCACAAAAAATGGTTATAGTGCAAGATATATATAACATTGTAGTACAAACTCTAATAGATTTGCTAGAAAAGCAAAATGGTATTTTTAGTTATTAAAAAGTCCCATGTTAATTATAGGATCTACCTTCTAATATTCTTAGTGCAATCAGAATATTGTAGTACAAACTCAAGGAGCTCAAGGCTTGTAGGAAGAAAGGGGAATAGTAATCGTGATGGTACATCAGTGTGGTCTGAGTCTAAGATATCATTTTATGCTTAAGTAAGACTTTAACAAAGCTATTTAAAAATAATAAAAACAAGTAACTATTGGATATGTGTATATTGAAATAATTGTCTCACATTGGAAAAAAAAAAGAGTTCATCAGTGTATAAGCGGTGGATTTCTCCCCACATTAGTATATCAATGGCCTATTGGACTAAAATAATCCAGTGCTTGGGCCTAATAATTGGCGTAAAGGCAGTTAAATGGAGACAATATCAGAATTAGTTGAGATCTAGGTTCACTAATAAAGGTATCAGAGTTGATGGTTCAGTTGGGACATGATATACATTAAGCTGAAGTTAGTGGTGAGCTAATTGGAGCTTAACTACTGATATATGGTGTGTGTCTTGAAGTGGAGTAAGCTCATTGGAGTCCAATATGACAATCATGACGAACCGCCCTTGGATTTCGGTTCAAGGTAAAAATTGTTGGATGTATGGAGACTAAAATAGTAGTCTCATATAAAAAATAAAAAATAAAAATAATTTATCCTATGAGATATAACAGAATCTCCCCTAGTCGCCCTTAATCAATGACAAAGCCTCTCATGCTCAATAATGGACCTTGAAGTGGTTAAATAAGGTCATTGTCGTTACTAGACGAGATCGCCAACGGTGAGGGTTCATGACTATGTGACATCTTGTTTGGAGAGTGGTCCCATGTGTTCAACAATAATTGGGAATAACAATAACACTAAGAAAATCAATACCTCTTGTGGTATACCAATTGACAAGTAGCTAGGTTGGAAAACCTATCATCCCCTCATTTTACTTAGCCAGCTAGGAAGCTAAGGTCCCCATCTCTAGTTGTCTGCGACAACCATTGTTGGACCATATACCGAGCACAAGATACGTCAGCCATATTATTCTAGCCTAGTAAGACGTAGCCCTTATCAGGTAGATATATCGACATGTCACGTTCAGGACAGGCGAGATCGATCTGTCTAACGGGGCACACATTCCGAGCCCATGGTCTATCCTACCGAGCAGATGCATGTCGCAATCACAATAGATGGAAAGTCAGGAACAAAAGGTCTGCAAATCCTGATCGGTATCTCATATCGATGATTAACGACCACCATATACCGACCTTATGACAAACCAAATCTTCATTGCCATGCCGCTAGAACAAGAAACTGCAAATCGGCATACCGACCTGTAGTGATCTCCGACTCTAGAACGGATGACGACGAAATGTGCGATCAAATAGGGATAGGGCGTGATCCATTGCGACAAGCTCGAGATTTACTCCTAGTCCGACTCTGATAAAGCCAGATACTTTACCAGTTCGACAAGGAGGCTGATAAGCCATCCTAATCCTATGAGGGTTGGAACAAATCCTATCCGGAATCTATGTTCTCCCAACATAAGTTGGATTCCTGATGCTACAACAATGCTATGACAAGGACAAAGGCCTCAAGTCCTCTCTATAAAAAGACCCTAACCCCTAAGAGGAAGGTAAACAATTCTGAGTCATTCTCGACTGAGTTCAGTATTACTTAGCTCTGAACTAACTTAGGCATTGAAGGGTCTTTGGCCGACACCACACCGGTGCTTCTTAGGATAGTCTATATTCTTTTGTTTTTCCTCTTTCAGACAACCAACCTCCGGCAATTTTTTCAGCACTCCGACGAGTTTCAAATCAACATCTTCCTTCCACCTCATCGTCTACTGGTTTTGTCAAATCTTGCACCAACAACCATTATTAATCTTTTTTGTATTTTCTCCGAAGACTTGCCCAAAAACGTTCTTCTAAGTTTCAAACAAAAGAGAAAAACCAACGACCCAACTGTAGAAAAATGTTTAGTCATGGAAAAACATTCATAAGGTCATCAAATAGGGTTGGGTTTACAGTTGTCGCAAAGTACAATTGCTAACACATCAACATTTTCTATCTAATAATTTCTAATAATTAATGCCTAGACTAAAGTAGTAGTAAATCAATTATTTGATCTTATAAAAAATTATTAAAATTCAAATTTGCTAAAGTTATATTACAATATTTACAAGTATTTAATGGTATTATTTTTGTAATCTATTGTTAGTAATTATTAGATAAGAAAATAACTAATTATTAAATTTAATTAAATAATGACAAAGTAGAAAAGTATACAAACTTATCAAAATAAATAAATAATTAATTAATTAAGAATAAATGGAAATACATATTAGATAAAAAAAATAGCTATTTATTAAATCTAAATAAATAATGACAAAATAAAAAATATATACATATATATACTCCTAAGAAAAATAATAATAAATTAAGAAAAATAAAAATATATTTTAAAATTTCAGCCTTATTCCAAAAAAATGCAAAAATATAAAAAAAGATTTAAAATGACAAAAGTCCATTTTTTTTGCTTGACACTTGTGATGATTAGCCAATTCTCATAAAGGGGAAAGGTGAAATCCGAAGAATTGAAAAATTATCTCTAAGGTAATTTGGTAATTTAAACAAGTACAATAAATGAAGGTAAAACAACAAAGCTTAGATTGTTTATTGTTACATGTGGCCCTTTAAAATCTTGACATGATAGTAATTGTGCCGATTATACAAAAACAACAGCAAGTAAACCCCGCCCCATCAAAAAATAATTATCTATATACTTAATGAAACAAAATTGTGATAGTTGGGTAATAAGAAAATAATAGATTAACAAATTAAATACACACAATATAAATAAGAATATATATATATATATAAAGGGGTGATCATGTCCTTCTCATATACATACAAACAGTCACGTGGATTGAAAAATATTGTTAAGAGATATCGTCTTAGAGGCATTTGTCATATTCTTGCAAAAAAATGCTAAAAATGACAAATTGGAGAAAAGAAATCTTTAAGTCAATGGAATAAGTCCAAATGACCCAACACGTATTGGTCCTTTCAATGTTGTCACAATTTGGAAGGGAAGGGTAGAGTGATAATAAGATCGCCATGAGAAGAGAAAAGAAAAGGAGACAGGTGTCTCAAGTATGTATATAAAGGGGTGATCATCAACAATGCTCTTCATGAGATATCATTATAAGCGAAACCCATATTGACGCGATCGAAGATGGGAAAAAAGGAAGGAGGAAAGTAGATCGCAATGCCCTTTTCCATTGTGGCCTGCCTTCTAATTCTTTTGCTTTGCTTAAGTTTCCCTCAAGAAACCCTACGAACAAAAGCCTTGGGACGTCGTTCACTCTTGAAAACTAAAGCTTCAAGCGACTCTAATGTTCCTAAAGTAGTTTATAACTATCCCATACAGCCAGGTTTCCCAAGTTATCCACCAGGTTCAGGATATGGGGGGTACCCATCTACCCTAGGACTAAGGCCAAGTTATGGTGGGTATCCCCCGGGAGGACCTGGTTATGGTGGGTATCCCCCAGGAGGACCAGGTTATGGTGGGTATTCCCCTGGATGATCAGGTTATGGCAAGTCTCCATCATCTACATCAAGACTAGGGCCAGGTTATGGTGGGTATGCTCCGAGTGAACCAAATTATGGAAGCTATCCCCCAGGAGGGCCCGGTTATGAAAAGTATGCCTCAGTTCCAAGTAAGGGAAATCCCTCTATTCCACCACACAAGTAATCGACAAAGTAAGGACAACTTCTTCAACCTCCACTAGCTCTGAGTATTATTGTTTATAGATATGCATGTAACTCCTTATATAAGAAATAAGTAAACGTGGAGTAGTAATTAAGGCCCAGAGTAATGCATTATTAATAATATGGTTTCTCTTTGTTACGTACTTATGCTATATTTGATGTTAAAATGAATTTTCCATCCGTAATGGAATAATTGAAGTTTGTCACTTTTAATTTTAAGTTATTCATTAGAATTATATCTATCATTAGTATTATATCTATCTGTCTATCTATCTATCTATCTATTTATCTATCTATCTATCTATCAATATATATATATAACATAAGTACCTATATATATTTACAAGCTTGGGGACTTTATATATACTCATTTTGACCAAATTGGATTTATATATCTTACAACGATTATGTTGTTTGTCAATTTATGAATCAACCCAATACTGATCATTTTAAAGTTTTCAAGTAGAAAATGTATTTACCAAGAGCTCTATTCCACTCTTAAAACACATGGAACAAAGTTTGAACCTCATACTAACTCCTAAGTACAACTTTGGAGGTGTAAAAGATAAATCCATGAATCCATGAATGTTGCAGGTGCGTTGGTTAGACCGAATGGCATGACCAGGAACTCATAATGACCATGTCGGGTTCTGAAAGTCGTTTTATTGATGTCTGACTCTCTAATCAGAGTTGATAATAGTCGGATCGTAAATCAATCTTAAAGAAGTATTTAGCATCTCTAAGTTGGTCCAACAAGTCATCGATAATGGGTATCTGCTCTTGATGGTTACGTTATTCAACTTGCGATAGTCGATGCAAAGTCGTAACAAACCATCCTTTTTTCAGAACGAACAAAATTAGAGCGCCCCATGGTGATGAACTTTTTCTGATGAAGCTTGTGTTCTCCAATTCCTTCAGTTGTTTGTCCAACTCAACCAGCTCGACGTTGGACATTTTGTATGGCAGAATTGAGATTGGTTCGATTCCTGGTGCCAGTTTGATCTCGAAGTTGAATTCCCAAACCGGGGGTAGGCCTGAAAGGTTGTTTAGAAACACCATTGGGAATTTAGATATGACTTCGATATCGTGCACATCGAGAGGGTATGGTGGTGGTGGCTCATTGTCGTGACTAATGGATAGAGATCAGAGTTTTGCTTTGAGGAGTGAGACGGTTGAGCTGTGAATCTATTTTCGGGTACTTTGGATCTTAACTTTTTATCTGGTAGGTAAGGTTATCAAGATTTGCTTCCTTAGACAATCGATCTTAGTGTTTAGGTGCGACAGCCAGTCCATGAGGCGCTGGAGGGTGGGAACAGAGCCTTTTTACGTGGCAATGTTGGCCGCAATTGTAACAAGTTAACCACTAATGGTTAGGCACTTGTTGTTGGTTCAGTTGGCTGTGTTGATTGTGGTGTTGTTAACCACCACCTCTGCCATTGCCATTACAACAACCGCCCCTGCCATTGCGGCCTCCTCTATTCTGATTTTGAAAACCCTATTGGCCAGGTTAAAAAGTTTCAAACACAGGTGCAATGGCCTCTTGCTTTTGCATGGGGGCTGGGAAGGCTGGGTTTGGATTATGATAGGGCTTCTTTTTGTTGCCTGCTTGGAAAAATTTGTCACCCATTTTCCTCTGTTCTTTCTCTATTCTTGCTCTATTTTCTCTTGTTCAAAGTTCATGGCCATATTGACTAGCTCCCTGTAATTCTTGAGCTCCAAGATTGACAAGACCTGTCGAATGTCTGGACGAAGGCCATTATAAAATTTCTCATCCTTATTTCGCTCTGTTGAGATGGTGGAGAGAGAGAAGACCGATAATTCCTTGAATCTGACAGCATACTCTCAAACTGTCATGCTGTACTGGTAAAGCTTGACAAACTCCTGGCATCATTGCCCCTTCACTGCGCTAGGGAAGTACTCATCAATGAACAGTGACTCGAATTCCAACCAAGTCATGTCTGTTACATTGACCCTCGGGTCTTCTTTCACCGTGATCCACCAAGAGTTAGCTCCACCAAAAAGTTGGCAGGAAGCTAGTGGAATTTTTCGACCCTCGTCAACTCTCATAGGCTCAAGAGCCTTTTCTGACTCATCAAGCCATTTCTACTCTTCATCCGCATCTATGGTGCTAGAAAAAGTAAAGGGTTGTAGCCTTTTATATTTCGTGATCTGGTCATTTTGGCTCTCTGACCCAGATCGAACAGGTGTCTGGACAGTGATCACCTGATTGGCCGCAATCTCATAGACGACCGTTTGTACAGTCATTTTCATCACCTCAATGAATCTGGCGAAAAGTGTTCCATGCCCAGAGGCATGAAAAAGGGTGTAAGTTGAGGTAGCATTGCCTGTCCAGAAATGGTGGCAGTGTCGTGTGCGGCCTGCTTTGTCCTCGAAAGCGACTGTTCCTAATTCTGTGTCTCAGGAGGTGCCTCCTCTGTTGGACAGATTATGCGTGACCTTCCTCTTTTCTTAGTTTGCATTTTTCTCACTAGCAAGAAGAAAAATATAACTCATTTTTACGAAATGTCGTCAAGTATAGTGATATGATATTCTCATCAATTCATAAGTTTGAGAGTTTTGCAATTATAAAACCACCTATTTTTCTAGGTATGGTGTAAGGTTTTAGTGAAGAATCAAAGAATCTCACGTGCCTCCTATATTTGGCCAAGGGATAAAACAAGGTTGGAGTGTTTGTATAATAAGTATGAAGTCTTAAAAGTATTTCAAATATTTTGTTTTTGGTTTTATGAACATACCTACTTTTTTGAAAATCCATACGAGTTATAGAAATTCTGAGACTAGCCTCAACAAATGCCCTAGTCTAGCGTTCTATCATTCTTATGTGTTCAAACTCTTTTCCTTAGCCTTTTTTATTATTATTCGAATTCTTGTGTCCCATACCACATGAATTTGGTAATAAGGGGTACAACCAAGTTAAGTTGTATGAACACGGTCTCTAAAAAACATCGGTTGGAGAGGAGTTCACTAATAGTATCGTCCAGGTTTACTCGTCCCATACCGTGTAAACTTAGTGATAATCTTAGTGATTCAACTTTCCTAGATGTTTTCCACATAAGGTCGTGGGTTTTCTTACTTTAAAAGTTTTCTTTGGTATCTACCAATTTTGTTGTATCCCATACCACTCCAAAGTTAGTGATACGAAAGAAAATAATGGTTGTAAGTCAGCCCACCAAACATAGTCTCAAATAAAAATATTTCATTCATAAAAAAATAAAAAAAAGATAAAAATAAAAATTACAATGCCAGTAAATATTTTTCTAATTTCCCTGCCTACTATTCCGCCTAGTTCTCCTACTAGTCGCCGAGTGACCACTCGGAGAAGGTTGAGAGGCGTTCTATTGTTCTTCTAAGACTTGTATCATATGGTTCATACTTCTAAATCTATCATGCATTTCAACAAAATATGACATAATAGTTTGTAATGGGTCATTTTGGTTGATTGGCTGTCCCTTCAAGCCGGTTGTCCAATTGATGGTGGGTAGGCTGTGGGCATTGCTGAAAATTGTTGGTTGGTTGGCTGACCCATTGGTAAAGGGTAGTTGGTTTGGTTTGATAGGTAGGTCTGTACATTTGTGGGGAACCTTCTGGAGTTGGTTTATATGAGGTTTCCCTAACTGGAACTTCTTGAAAGGTTGGATTGCTTAAGTCGAAAAATCTTGAAAAGATGGACTCATCAAGGTATCCTGTTTTTCGAAGTTTGGTGCAGCCCAATTTTGAGGTAGTTGGTTCATAGGGAGTTGTGGAGTCGGTTGGTAGGGCACTTCCTGAATCGAAATCCCTTGAGACGACATATTCCCTTCGGCCTGGGTGTTCCAAAAAGGTGGATTTATCGCAACTCCCTGTCCGTCTAGATCTGTATTGGTTGGTCAAAATTTCCTTCTTAGTCCTCAAAGATTTCATCTTCTGTGACCCATTGTTGGTTGGGTTGTTCATTGTTTGAGTCTGGGTTTCTCTTAGTTCTCTTTCTTGCTTCTTTATTTGGTGTTCTTCTGGTAGGAATCTTGCACCGACTTCTTTGTCGACTACCGACTGTGTCGTCACTAGCCCTTTCGTTGCTTTCCTATGAAGTGGCGCCAAATAATTCTTCATCAGTCACCCCTCCTTTTGAGTTGAAGGTTTTGGATTAAGAGGCCAGTTAAACCATTTTTGTAATCGGTATAGAGGATTCATCAAAGGTGTTGAGGTATTCCTCGGCTAGCAACTTCATGATTAAAGCTCCATAGCCAAGGTATTCCTTTGGGTAGGGTTTTGGGTTACTCTAGTCATCTGTTGAATGACAATGTGGGGTAGGGAGATGAAAGTTCCCTTGTCTAGGCAATATAAAACAAGGAGTTGAGCCCTTGTCATCATGTTCCTGCAATGTTTGGTCTTAAGAGTGTATTTGGGAGGCGGGCGTATTTTTTGTCGGTGTATGCCTTCAGAGTGAGGGAGGTGAATAGTTGTTCTTTTGATTTTGCGATCTCCACAACGGCTTGGGATTCATGGGGATTTATGATCTTGGTTCCTATGGGATTTTCATTAGTCGAGCAACTTCGACATTGACAGAAATTGTCACTCCCCTAACATGTGTCTCCAAGATAGGGCTATTTTCGTCCTCCTAGAGTCCCACAATACTCATGTTGTCGTAAAACAACCTGACCAAGTTGAGAAAGACATAACCCTCAACATCAGTTATGTTTAACCACCCTAACTTCTCGAGCTTGTTGTGAAGGAGTGGGCTAAGCAAGGATTCTTCATGTCTATGTTTCTCATTAAAACAATCTTCTGATTGTGAAGGTCCATTAGTCTTGTGGAAACTTATTCCCGATTGCTGGAAGTCCTCGTTCCTTCACTAATGGCCATTTTCTTGTTGAAAGAAAGATAAAACTTGTCAAATGCATAAAAATGCAATCCTAAAATTTTTAAGATTTATGTTTTTGCCCATTGGACAATATTTTTTACTTTCCTCCTGATGTTTATGCCAGCATTTCGTCTAAATTTTTAATTAGCAACAAATTAGGGTTTTTTTTTTGTTTATCCTAAGTGGTGGCTTTGGGCGGGTCGTGAACCTTTCTCTCTGATACCATTTAATGTCACACCCTACCCGGACACGCCCAAACCGACGACACACTTACAGGCGGGGCGCGAATGCATTATAACAGTTATTGAGTGCGCAGTCACACAATTCAAATACAAGTCTATTTTCATTAATTTCATAATGTATTTTGTACAGAATGTAGGTGGTCTGAAACCGCCAATAATAAGGGAACATCCTCCCAAAAATCTCCCTAACTAATTGAACAAATAGGAAATGGGGTACAAAAATCAGGGCCCAAAACACCTCTGCCGAATCCACCCTAGACTCCTGTAAAATGGTTGGTAACGGGATGAGTTATTGCCCAGTGGGTAAAATAGTTCATGAATATGACAATTAATAAATAAGTCATCATAATCATACATCACAACATAGCATCATAAATAGTACAACGTGGCTTAACAGGTAAGTATACATAACACCGTCTCCTAATGGCTCTGTGACAGTATATTGCCCTAGGTTCACGTACAAATGTCCATCTTCAAGTAATTGGGTTCACAATGTACGTCCATCTCTAGGGCAAACATTAATAATAGTGGGCACAGTTGCACCAGTAAATACGTTACAGATCACAGACCACTTATATCCCTAGGTGATTCTTATTTCATGAATGATGACTATGCATGCGCGGGTCCAGTCTTTACTTATATTAGACAGGATTGGTAGTGTCTGGTGATGCTTTTTAGGGTCGGCATCACCGCGTACATTGTTAAGATGTCCAGTATCACTTAGACAAGCAGATAACTTTCAATGGGACCAACCAGACCAGTCTCCAGGTCGAGAGGTGGGAACACAAGGTCCCGCTTCAATACCAAATCTTCTAGAGCAGCAAGTTGCCTCCCATTCACTATTCAAAGTTACTGAGGACAAGACTAAGTCTGGTTTAGTCAAATTGACCACTAATCCGGCATAGTAAGAGTGTAATACTTGTACTCCAATTATCAAGGCATAAGCATGACATGTATGAACACTATACACAATAATGCAGCGTAAGTGAATAATAGACATAATGATAAATGAAAAGTCATAAGACACGCAAACCTATGTTTCGTTCCCACCTTCAAACTGGATACTTGATATTCTGCGGTCTTTGTCGGGCAACGGCTCCGCACCGTACAAGTGGAAAGTCTCAAAAGAGAGAGAGATAGAGAGAGTGCCCAAGGAGTGAGGAGAGAGATGGAGAAGTGTTGGTGTGAGAAATAAGGGGGAGGGGGCCACCTTTTATAAGAAAACGTCATGCCCGAACATTTAGGTTTCTACCCGATCATTCGGGTACTACCATTATTTTTTTTTGTAAACCATGGGTATTACATAGTGGTTGTCTTGGAATTGATAGTGATGAAATTGAGTATGAGAGGACAGTTAGGCTACCCTTGTTTGGGCCGAACGAGGGGTAACTCCAATTCTATACTTAGAAGGTGGGAGATGGATGTGACTTTCAGTGGAAAAGTATTGCAGGAAGCTTCAAGCTATTTTTGTGCATATATGTATTGTTATTTTTGCATTTGAATCTTTAAATGTGTTTGATTCTAATTTTACGAACGTGTTTATTAAAGGTATATGAATGTCATAGAATGAAAATTATTCACTGAGCTTGTTGTAGCTCACCCAATTCCTTCCAATGTTTTAGGTAAAGATCTCAAAGGCAAAGGAAAGGCAAAAGAATGATAGAGATTCTTCAATCCTTGCTTTGAATGTATGTAAATGGAGGAATTGGATACTTATTTACTTTTGCTATATATAATTATCATGCTATGTAAATATTATCACATAGACTAATATAGTGAGAGTATGATTATGGATTGTGAACGGATAATGGTTTGGCATGTTGGATATGAGACATTATTATGATAATGAGATAGAATGATGTAAGTAGTTTTGATATTAATACATGATTATGTGGTTAATGATAAGTAAGATGAATGTAGATGTGGATGAGTACTTGTGTGGTTTGAAATTGTGGTTTACTAGGAATTTGTGAGATGTTCATTTTATGGGGACATGCTGACGAAATGTTTTGAAAATTGTGTATTTGCGATGAGGCTGATAGTGTATTGTACATTGTATTTATGGTATGCACAGTGTATAGTACATTGTGTCGGTCATTACGTCACCCTACGTAAGGGGCGTCGTGACACAATGAGTGTGCTCCTTAGGGAGAAGCACGTTCCCAAGGGGGAGAAGCGCGCTCCTTACGAAAAACAGAGAAAAATTGGTTTCTGGGCAAGGAGAAGTGCGCTCCTCACTATTTGACAGAGTTTTTTTAAGTGGACAGTGGGGCGGTATGCATGTTTTAAAACAAAATTTCTCGATCATTCTAGCCAAATTGAGTTGAAGAAAGAGGGGAACGAAGAAAGGGGTGAAGAACAAGAGCCAGGGTGCTTGAATTCGAGGTATGGATCGCTTTTTTTTTTGTTAAAATGTCATATTTGAATTTCTCTCGTCGAGTTGTTCAACATAAGTGATTTTTGTTGAATTTCAACAGTTAGATTGGTGGATTGGATGAATGTAGATTGAGCTGGATTTGAGGGATTTAGGCCTAGATTTGATAGGTAAGAGAACCCTTAGTGAAACTATAGTCAATTGCTTGCAATTTGGTAGAAAAAGAAATATAGTATTAAGTATGCATTGAGCCACCCCTGCTGTTGTGACAGCAACGGGCTTGGGAGCTCAAATTGAGGATGTTTTAGAGAAATGGAGGTTAATTAGTGTGGAATTGTGATTGATTCTAATTGTGATTGTGGAATTATAGTAAAATATTGGTGAGACGTGAGTGAGGTAGCAGCTTACTACGTGATAAACTGCGTACTTGGTTATGAGTATTCTTTCATTTCTTGATTATGTTATATGAAATTTTAGCTATGAAATGTTTTAAATGGTAAGCATGTTATGAATGATATGGTATGTGATTGCATTGTTTGAATTCATGAAAACTTTTCGAAAACAAAGCATGTCTAACTTGCAAGGGCTGGTTAGAACATGAATCATTTCCAAGAATAAGTATTGCATGAGTAATGCATTGAGTGCCTCATGGGCTTAGTGGTTGTCTTTGGATATGATAGGAATGGAAATTGGAATTGAGTATTGGAGGAAATTTAGACTACCCTTGTTTGGGTCGAACGAGGGGTGAGTCCCGCTCCATACTTGGAAGGTGGGAGATGAATGAGAATTTCAATGGGAAATTATATGTGTTTTGAAAATCATTGCAGGAAGCTTCAAGCTATTTGTGTGTGTATATGTATTGTTAATCTTGCACTTGTTATTTAAATGTGTTTTGAATATGACTTTATTAGCATGTTCATTAATGCATATGAATGCCATGGAATGAAAAATATTCACTCAACATGTTGTGGCTCATTTATTTCTCTCAAACATTTTAGGTGGAGACACTAAGGGAAAAAGGGAAAGCGAAGGAATAGCAGCTTACTCTTCATTGCTTATGTATGTGTTGTTGAGAGGGATTGGCAATGTAATACCCCGTAGTTTTAATTAAATACATACGTTAACTTACATGTATATCAAGATGTATAATATGCATATTTTATACATAGGAGCCAAATATACGCATATATGAAAATACATCCTATATCTAAGGGATATGAGCAAATAAGTCAAATTATTAAATGAATAATATAAGTTTTATTAGTTGAATGGGTTGGTTAATTAAATATGTGAATTGAGTTGATGATTAAATAATTAAATGAGGTTGTGAATTGAATAAAAAGTTGTTAAAGTAAATGAATAATTGAATGAATAGTTGTTTAGGGGGAAGTTGGGTAGCTAAATGGCTCTAAGAGCATGGAATCATAAAACAATACATGCTCATCTTTTAAGTTGCTTCTCAAATAAACAACTAACATATAAAGAAAAAGAAAGAGAAAATGTGAGAAAGGAAGCCGAGAATGAGGAGGAGAAAGTACGGGATCTCCGAATCGAGACCCACGGTAACTGTTTTTCACTCTATTTCTTTGTGAAATTAATATCTAAGCTAGATGTAACGATTTCCTTGGAGTAATTTTAACTATGGGAGTTGTTTTACGGTGTTTTCGAAATTGGGGTTTTGGCCTGACTTGAATGAAAATTTGTTCGAAAGGTTGAAAAACACTTCCTAGACTGTAGAAGCCCTGAATATGTGGTTATATTTCATTTATTTGTTCATTTGGAATTTTTATGGTTGTTAGAAGTTAGTTTTGATATTGGAGACCTTTTAAACCCTATTAAAATGCGATGAAACTCCGGTTTGAGACTGTAGAAAGATAGATCTATCAATTCCGGACATTTTGATGTTAAGATCATGGTTTTTGGATATGATTTGATATTTTTAGTAACTAAAGATGTGGTTTTTGTGAGTAAAATTGACTTTGAATACCTCCGGAACATGTAAAATCTCAATGAAATACCTGTTGAAGGTGGTAAAATGAGAGTATAACTAATTTTACACGTGTCGATGTAGACAAAATAATTTTAGGAACATTCTATATTTTTAACAAAATTGATATACGTTTCTAGTAGAAAAATAAAATTGAGAACTAGTGAAAATATGATTTGGAAATCTATTTTTACTATTTCTTCTTGTGGAAATATCTAGATTGACCGTAGAAACGGTATAATAGCGTTTTCAACTACTTATGAGTATTAAATTGTCACACCCCGCCCGGACGAGCCTAAACCAGCGAGATACTCACGGACGGGGTGCGAATGCATTATAACAATAACCGAGTGCGCGGAAACACAATTAAGTACAAGTCTGATTTCATTAATTTCAGAATATATTTGTATATGAAATAGTTAAGGGAACATCCTCCCAAAATCCCCAATGAATAATATAAAGGGTACAAAATATGGGCCCAAAAACCTGCACCCAGTCCATCCTAATCTCCTGTGAAAAATTAGATAATAACGGGGTGAGCTACACGCTCAGTGGGTAAAATAGTTCGTGAATATAATAATTAATAAAGCAAACTTCATAATTAAATATCGTAAATACACATCAGAGCACCATAATCAATACAACATGTATGTATGCATGACACTATCTCGTATTTGTTCCATGATTGTACGTCGTCTGAGTTCACGTACAGATGTCCCTCCCTAGGAGTAGCCGGGTTCTCATTGTACGTCCCTCCTCAGGAACGACTCTCTGGATTCACCTACAGATGTCCCTCCCTAGGAGTAGTCGGGTTCTCATTGTACATCCCTCACCAGAGAAATATAATGAATAGCGAGCATTGCTTCTAACTATTCTATGAATCACAAACCACATACGTCCCTAGGTGATGCTTATGTATGATGTCAATGCATGAACAGGTCCGGTCTTTATAAAATATTAGACAGGATTTGACAACGTCTGGTGATCCTTATCCAGGTCGGTATCACTACGTGCAAGGTTAGGACATTCATTATTACTTGTACAAGCTGATAAGACCAACTAGATCAGTCTCCAGTTTGAGAGGTGAGACACAAGGTCTACTTAAATACCAATCGTCTAGAGCAGCACGCTACCTCTCATTCACTATTTAAAGTTACTGAGGACAAGACTGAGTCTGGTTGAGCCAGATTGACCATTAATCCGGCATAGCAACAATGTAATACATTAACTCCAAATATACAAATATAAGTATGACAAGTATAAACATTATACACAATAATGCAGTGTAAATGAATAGTAGACATAATGATAAATGAATGTAAACTTTAATAAAAGTTATAAGACACGCAAACCTATGTTTCTCTCCCCATCTTCAGATAAAAACTCCTCTCTCGAACTGACGTCTTCCCCTGAGCAGAACCGTGTTACACCGTGAAGACAGTCTCAAAAGATAAGACAAAAACTCAAAATGAGTGAGAAAAAGAAGAAAAATCACAAGGAAAAGTGATTTTGGTGTGAGAAATGAGGAGGGGGGTTCCTTAAATAGGAAAGAAAGATGCCCGAAGGTTTGGGCGAGCGCCTGAAGGTTCGGGCACCTTGCCTGAAGTTTAAAATTTTTTTTTTTTTGTGCAAACCTAGGGTATTACATAAATTCTGTTGGAATTTAAATTAATGGAATGTGTATAATATTTTTCAGGTTACTCAAGTAAGAATTAGTGGTGAATGAGCAAGACTTGGATCAAATGAAATATATTTGAATGAATAATACATGTATAGTTAAGTGAAATATATTCGAATTATACATGAATTGCAAATGTTTGTTGGTGTTTTCGTGAGATTAAATGGTGTTTAGTAGTTTATAATGATTAAGTGTGACTTGAATTTCATATTTGCATAGGAATTGAAAATTGAATGTGTTGGTGAATAATCTTAAGGGAATATTGATGTTGGAAAGGTTGATGGTGCAATGAATTTGGTGATGGTCATGGTGATCCGTTGTGCTGAATATTATTGGGTCCATTGACGTAGAAATAGCATTTAATCACTGTGAGTATATTTCTTGATTTTGGTTATTGTATGACATTGTATTTATATGAAATGTTTAAATGTAAGCATGTTATGTATATGAATGCATTGTGTTTTATTAATCATTCAAAAATAATTTTGGCATTGGAGTATGCGAGACGTGCGAAGGCAGATTGCATATAATATCATTTTGTTAAGAATTAATCCTAGATGAGTGTTATGCATAACCTCATTATCAGTAGGATTGTCCTAACAAGGATTTTAGAATCTTTGAAATGATTATGACTTGGGTAATGGGAGGTTGTGGCTACCTTGTAACGGCCTTACAAGGGGGTTAGACCCGTTCTATTACCTAGAAGGAGGAAGATTGTGGATTTTGATGAAAACAATGCATTGTTTTATTGAACAAGCATAACATCTATCTTGTTGGCATGTATGATATCTTTGTTGAATGATGCATATGTGTTAAATAAATGTTTTGAATGATTTCAAATGTCATGTTTTCCTAAATGCATATGATTGTCATATCAAAAGATATATTCACTGAATTTGTTGTACGCTCACTTTATTTCCTCCAATATTTTAGGTACAGAGTTAAAGGGAAAAAGGGAAAGCTAGAGAGTGATTGACACGTAACCCTGATCCCTATCTTGTGTATGTATGCTTGGAGGAATGGTTTATACATGTGTTATTTTGATATGTTTAATTATCACACTATATGTATAATATCATCTAGATGGGTTGTATGGTAATAGATTTTAATTAAATATTTTGGTTTGTGAAATACTTGATGATGATGAATATGATTACATGATTAAATGGTGGATCAAATGGGTTGATAAATGAATGAATGGAATGGATAGATGAATGGATGAATATTGTAGTTGACTATCTATATATATTGGATTTGATTTATCGTAAATCAGGGAAAATGTGAGAAATCCAATTTATGAGGATATGTTGTCAAAATTTTTGAAAAATATTGTGTATGTCCGTTGAGGTTGACAGTATATTGTATATTGTATATAGGGTATGTACAGTGTATAGTACACTGTGCCTATCATGGCGTCGGCCTACGTCAGGGGCGTCGTGACAGACAAACTTTGTGTTTTAATTTGTATAATTATAACTACATATGTATATATTATCACATAGAGATTAGTGGTATGAAATTATGTGAGATGTTTAGGGATTTATGATATACTGGTAAATGTTGAGCATAGTTGCATGAATTGTGATTGGAAAATGAGATATGAGGAATATTGTGGCATCATGTGAATATTTGATAATGTTACATGAATATGAATGAGTTTGTATATGTAAATTGAATCGTTGTTTATTAGGTGTATTTGTGAAATGTTCATTTTATGGGGACATGCTGACAAATGTTTTTGAAAATTGTGTATTTTGGAAGGCTGACAATGTATTGTACACTTGCATACGGTATATAGTATATTGTGTCAATCATGACATCACCCTATGAAGGGGGTGTTGTGACAGAAGTGCTAATGGCGTGTGACAATTGTCTTTTAATATACAACAATCATTTCTCTTTTTATATACAGCACTACAATAATCAAGATAATCGAATCAAATACTAGTAATTTCTCTGACAAATAATATGAAAATAGAAGGGAATAGAAGAGGAGGAAATACTAAGTATTCAATTTTTTCTTTTGAATGCATTGACCGAGGTGTAGGGGTGGGGGTCTATTTATAGGCATTTGATAATTGGTGGTCTCCATTTATGCACTGTCAGATCGCCAATACAAGAAAAATCACTTTCAACGGCTTGTCAAACAAGCTATAAATTTGATTTAACGACTTGGGTATCCACGTCATCGTGGTAAAGCTCCAACTATTAACATCGCACGTTTCACTTTTCATAGCTTGTTGAATGTGCCTTTAAACACACTTTTAATGGTTTGTTTTTAACATGTCGTAAATATCTCATTATTAATAGCACAACTTTACTTTTAACCGCTTGTCAAATGCGTTGGTAAACTTGTTTTAATAGCTTGTTTAACATGTCATAAATATAAATTTTACTCTCCGAATTTAACAACCGGCACTGCATGCCGTAGAAAATATTTGATATTTTTATAAATTTAATAGTGTATTGATGGTAATGTTTCTATTTATATATTATTATTATTATTATTATTATTATTATTATTATTATTATTTGTTGTAGTGTTACTTTAGCATTTTCATTTGTAATTTGATCTAGGGTACATCTATTCTCAATTTCTTTTTGCTTTAAGTCAATAGTCACCAACCATTGGATCGTCAATTTTTTGTTTCTTTTTTTTTTTTTTTTTTGGTCTAAGATAGGTTATATTGATCATGATTTCAATACATCATTTAAAAGCCATAAAGGCTTATATGTGTTGTCTACAACTAGGACTCATGAAAGATAAGAGCCCATTTAGCTAATGCATCTTCAATGTTTTGGGTTTATCTTATAACGATAATGTTGTTTGTCCATGCATCAACCCAATATTGATCATTTTAAATTTGTCAAGTAGAAAATGTATTTACCAATAACCCCAATTCTACTCTTAAAGCACATGGAACAAAGTTTGAACCTCATTCGATCCTAAGTACAACTTTGGAGGTGTAAGAGATAATACAGTTACTTATATGGCATACGTAAACAATAAGCAAAAGCTTTATATATATAACTAGTAGAGGTCTCAATCAACCAAACATACGCATTTGCCAAAGTATAGAAGAGCAAATTATTATTATTATTATTATTAGTAGTAGTAGTAGTATAATAGTTTATAGTAGTATAATGAATACCATATTATTATTATTAGTAGTAGTAGTATAGTTGCCCTTGTGCGCTCAACAATTGCCATTGTTACCCAATTATTATTGTTCAAGAACTTGAACAGGAGATAGCAATTGATTGATAGTGTTCTTTGTGATGCTGAGCCCCATGGTACTCCAACAATAATTGATAGTGGCAATAACACTAAGAAAATCAATACCTCTTGTGGTATGACAATTGACAAGTAGGTTGGAAAACCTATCATTCCCTCCATATTACCTAGTCGTCAGCTAGGTAGCTAAGGTCTCCATCTCTCGTTTTTTCTGCAATGACCGTTATATCTTTTTGTATTTTCTCTAAAGACTTAATGAAAAGCATTCTTCTAAGTTTCTAAGAAAAGAAAAAAATTAGCCACCCAATAGATTTTTGTATTATATAAAACCAACGAAAACGTGTTTCATTGGGAGTTCTTTCGGTGATATATATTTATCAGTCAATTTGAAAGAATTCTTGAAAAGTGATGGAAAAAACACGGAAGGTCGTTTGTGCACGAGATTGAATGGAATAAGACTTTTTTTAGTCTCAAGCTCATATTTAAAATAATCTCATTCTCATTTTTATCCCATTATAATAGGCTTTACATTTTTTTATTTTATTTTTTTAATTGTTTAATCCTATTTTATTCTATCATATCCAATCTAATACAATTTTATAAAAATAATTTTATCTTATGCTATGCACTAAACCTAATCATCAAATAGGATTGGGTTTAGCTGTTGTCGCCTATCAATACAATTGCTAACATGTACTCAACATTTAAAACGGCCACATGTAAAAAGCTTAGTGAAGTGTAAGCACCTTCATATATTGCACTTGTATAAATTGCCAAATCATCCCTCCAATATATATATATATATAATATTTTAATTAGTAATTATTTTTCTATCTAATAATTTCTAATAATTAATACCAAAACTATAGTAGTATTAAATCAATTATTCGATCTAATAAATAATTATTAAAATTAAAATTTGCTAAAGTTATTTTACAATATTTACAATTATTTTATAGTATTATTTTTGTAATCTATTATTAATAATTATTAGATAAGAAAATAACTAATTATTAAATCTAATTAAATAATGACAAAGTAGAAAAGTATACATGCTTATAAAAAAAGGCAAAATTAAGAAAAAAGTGGAAATACATATTAGATAAAAATAGTTAATTATTAAATCTAAATAAATAATGACAAAATAAAAAATATATATACATACGTACTCCTTGACATAGCAAAATATTAACTGGTAATTTTTTTTAATTCATCTTTAGCAACCATAGATTAGTTTGAATTGATTTAGTAGACTTTGGTAAGGTGACATATCTAAATCCCCAAGTCTTGCATGCAAAAACAATTTAACTTCAGCTTATAGGGAAATAAGATTGACTAAAATTTAAAATAACTTTGTCATCATTAACAAATGATTTATAAGATTCTGATTTTGTTGATTGTCCAGATAGTAAGAAATCCACTTTAGATTTTATTTTTCAAATGGTTGGAAGAACAGAATCATGAAAAAATATGAAACAGACTTTGACAACTTCATCTATCATGGAGGCAGAGTTCATTGCTTGTTATAAGGCCACTTCTCACGCACTTTAATTATGAAATTTCATCTCAAGCCTTCAAGTGGTTGAATCTATTTCTTGACCACTGTGATTTTCTATAACAACTCCACAACACTTATGCTTTCTAAGAACAACAAGAGTTCGGAAAGGTCAAGCATTGATATTAAATATCTTGTTGTTAGAGAGAGGATTCAGAACCAGCTAAGTGGAGCACATTGGTGCACGACAAATGATTGTTGATATATCCCATATCCAAGTGCTAGGGCGTGTAACAATTGTCTTTCAGGATACAATAATCTTCCTCTTTTTATTTATAGCACTACAATAATCAAGATAATCAAATCAAATAATACTAGTAATTTCTCTAACAAATAAATACGAAAACAAAAGGGAATACAAGAGGAGGAAATACTGAATACTTAATTTTATTTTATTTTTTTGAATGCCTTGACTGAGACGTAGGGGGTCTATTTAAAGGCATTTGATAGGTGTTGGTGGTGTCAATTTGTGCACAGTCACATTGCGTTAACACTACAAAAAAAAAAATAGTTTTTAACGACATGTAAAATATATTCTCAAATAAGATTAACAACATTGTGGCAGATGTCATAATCCAAGGGTGTCGTTAAATGTTTACATTTAAGACGACATGTAAATATATTCTCGAATAAGATTAACAACATTGTGGCATATGTCATAATATGTAAATATATTCTCAAATAATTTGGGGATGTCATTAAGTTTTTACATTTAATTAAGACGACATATTTATATTGTCCTTAGAACATGTCATTACAAATATACGATGGCATATGTTTTTTATCGTTACATATTGTTTTATGACTAATATTTGACTATCATTAAACCTTTTGATGACAATAAAAGTCATGTCATGAAAATTTATTTATGACATTTTCGTAAGTCATTTAAAATTTATTTATGTCATAAAAAACTTAATGACTATTAATCATGTATTTTCATGTTATTAATTTAATCTTTAAATTATCAAAATATAATTTATTTTGATGGTTGCTATTTAAACCTCACTCAACCACTATCCTTATCCCACAAAACTAAAAAAAAAATATTTTCTAAATTACCCTCATGCCATTTGACCAAAATGACCTTACTTTCAAATGTTTTACCATTTCTCTCCCACCATCTACTAAACTTACCCACCCCATTATCTTCTTCATCTTGTCCATCTCCAATCTCCTCTTGACTCTACATTTGGGTGACGACGTATATCAATCAAAGGTAAGTTTTTGGTTTATTTTAATGATTTTTTTCTTTTTAGATTTTCAAAAATTAAGCATGGTTAGGTCGTGCAAGGCAAAACCCAAAGCTTCAGTTCAATCCTATGTGGCTGAACAACCCGACCAAACCTTTTTTTTCTTTTGCTTTTTTTGGGGCTCTTCATACTCTCCAATTAAATAACTTGTAGACTTTTTAGTTATTTTAGTGTTGTCTATGAACATTTAAACCAAAATTGATTGGTGGCGAGGTACCATTTTCTCGTCGATCCTATCATTTGGCTAACTTGGAAGTACACAAAATGATGGGAACGGGTGGAGAACGATAACCCACCACTCAAATTAGGTTAAGAAGTCCAAAACAAACATAAAAATATCTAGAAATGTTTTGAAATTGAAAATGGAGTGAGAAAACCCCGAAAAACCAAAAAAAAGTGGTTCGGTCGAACCCTGGCCGAACCAAGCACTTTTGTTTTACCTTGTCTAGCTGAACCAAGAGCTACTGTTCGGCCTTGTTTGGCCGAACCTAGCTATTGTCAAAAGCTCGCCGTGACTTTTTTTCTTCAGAAACACACTAAATACACCATTAAAGCATAAATAAAGGGTGTGAAAACCAAAAAAAAAAGTGTCAAAATATGTATTTTTACCGAATCAATAGATGCCTAAGTCTTTTGAAGACAAAGAAGATGTGACGTTGGGGGTTTGAGTTTTGGAGAGAGGAAAAAAAATAGATAGAGATGACAAAATGGGCAAAAACCCACAAGTTTGGCTCGATCCAGCCTGATTGGCTTGAACCAAACCCAATTTGAGATCAATTAAATATAAACGAACGGGTTGGGCTTAATTATTAAAGTCCAACTTGGCCCGGAAGCCCAAGCCCAAATGACCAATATTTGTCCATTGGCCCGACCTCAATATATATATGGCCCACCAATAATAGGTTTACATGGTCTAATAGATCATAGATGTTTGAGGTCACTTACTAGGCCATCAAGAGATCTTATAGCCATGAAAATAGCTATATAATTTCATCTATCTCTTAGGCTGGTTTATGTCAACTACTACCACAAACCTAGCTACCATCTAATCTACATAACCTACTCAATTTATTATCAAATTGTTGGCAAATCAAATCTCATTATGAATTAGTATCTTTCACTTTAACATTCTTGGAAAAATTAGTTGTACTTGTGCCTCTAAACCTCTTGTAAAATCCCATCAACTAATAGATGTTTCAAAAGGAATAAAATACCCTTCTTAACCCTTCTCAATGTCTTTAATTTGAGGGCTTTTTTTCTTTTTTTTGTCTTTTCCAATAAGATTTTGCTAAAAGCTATTGCTTGGCTTCTTTTAAATCTATGCTTGCACAAACATAGATTTAATGCCCAATGTCATCTTCATCAATTTCCTTAATTTCTCTGCACTTCTTCTCTATTCTCTTCAACAACATCTTTAGCTTATTTATTTGAATAATCATTTAGTTTTTCTTTAACCTTCACAAATTTTACAAATTCACATATTCACAAGGTCATCCATTATTAGATCATTGGTATTCTTTATTTTCTTATATAATATTATTTTCTTATATAATATTTTAGTAGCTTACTAACATTAACCTCAAGCAAGCTCTATGTGCATATCCCTTTCTATTTTCAACACTCATTGCTGAGCTTTAAGCAGTAAGTATTATGTTTAACAGATTATTAGTCTTTTTTTTTCTTTCTAATATACGGATTTAATGTTGATTATGAATTTTCTTGTTGTTGTTGTTATAGATGTGTTGTGTTTGAGAGTTTGTTTGATAAGGCATACAACACGCTACAAAGCGAGTCTTCTTCTTTGTTATTATTTTTATTTGATAATCTTTGTTATATTACTTTATGAATGAATAATTATACAAATAATGATTCTTTGAATGTTAATAATTTCATGTTATTTTTAGAATCGCGTATACAAGAACATATAAGATCAATGCGGTTAAAACCTCAAGTTCTTTCTGTTTGTACTCTCAATCTCACAACTCCGAGTAATATTATTGAGGGTAGAATAGAAAAAGGTCTTGCTCTTGTAGAAAGAAAATTAAACATCCTAGAAAAACAACATCTATAACTTGGCAACACATAAATAAGGTGATAGTTAAGGTAGATGGTAAAGATGTAGAGAAAGGTAAATGTATATATTGTGGTGACCTACTTTCTTGTGATTCTAATTAAGATGACACCACTTACCTTTTGGGACATTTAAATAACAAACATTTAAATAAATTAAACGTAGATCTTAAGCGATCTACTATTGGAAAAAATTTTAAAGGGGATTTAGAAACATGTAGATTTAATCCCGATTATGCATATATGTATATAAAAGCACTATTAAATTTATTGTAAAAAGATAATTACCTCTTTGTTTTACCCAAGGTGATGATTTTGAAGAATGGGTTAGAGCAAGGTGTTAATCCACATTATAAACCAATTTCTCGGAACACAATTAAAATGATTTTATTAAAATTTATGATGATGAAAAAATAATTTAAAACAAGTATTTTGCTCGCTTAGATTTAACATTTACATTACATCTGATTTTTGAATAGCTACAAATCAAAACTCTTCTTATATTTGTATGATTGCTCATTTTATTGACAATGATTGGCTTTTAATTAAATTTTTTTGAAGTTGGAGATTTTCATACAGGTGACATACATTATAAATTGATTATTAGTTATTTTTTTTAATATAATATAGTTAATAAAGTTTTTCTCAATTATATTAGATAATGCAACTAGTAATGATAGTTGTGTACAAATCTTAAATGAATCTCGTGCATCACTTGGTAATGATATATTATTTCACATTCGATGTAGTGCTCACGTTCTAAATTTAATTGTTCGTGACAGATTAAGTATGCTTCATTTTTCAATTAAAAAAATTAGAGAGTTTATAATTATTATTAAAAACTCTCCTCAAAAGAAACACATATTTAAAAATATTGTATTACTTGTGGAGTAAAATTTAAAAAGATACCTTTAGATGTTCCAACTAGGTGAAATTTTGCATTTTTAATGTTAAATGTAGCTATAGAATTTGAACAATTATTTAATAGTATGTCATATCAACTTAATAACAATGCTCCAACTTCTTTAGACATAAAGGTTACACACATGATTAGAGATTTTTTTGAAGTTTCTTGATACTACTACCTTTTTTAGTTTATGTTACAATTAAATTTTTATTTATCAAATAGCTGAAATTTCATTGCAATTAAAAGAACTTCTTAATAATTCTCTAACTTTTGATTTTGCTTCTAAAATGAGAGCTAAATTTGATAAATATTGGGAAAAAATACCAACTATTTTCTGCATAGCTACTTGTATGAATCCTCGCTATAAATTATCAATATAAGGAAGTCGTAGGAATGATTTGTAATGAAATTACTCTTAAAGATACTAAGGAAATTAGAAATGAATTGTTTACTATGTTCCAAAATTATATGGATAGGTAAGGAAACAACATGATAAATAATGTAGGCTCATCCCATACAATACCAAGTAGTAAAAAAAAAGGTATCAAGTTTATTATTAAAAAATAAAACAAATTTTCACAATTCATCCAAGTTGCAACATTATTTAGATCATCCTACTATTGAAATTGATATTGCTAATAATTTTAATGTTTTGAATTGGAGGATGGAAAATGAAAAGAGATATCCTATACTATCTAATATGACCAAATATTTATTAACAATTCCTATTTCTACATTGCTTCAAAATCCACATTCAGTTCTGGTGGATGCGTGATAAATAATTATAGGACTAGATTAAAAGAAGACATTGTTCAAAAATTAGTTTGTCTAAGATATTGGCACCTACCAGAGGAAGAAAAATAATTTGATACTTCATTTTCAATGCCATCGGATGATTTGATGAAAGGCATGGAGGAGGACGATGATTAATCAACAAATGTTTATATCACTTTTATATTAATTTTTGTCACATCTTTTGTAATAATCTTTATTTGTAAAATCTTTCTTTTGTAATTTAATATTTTGTAATTATACTTCCTATTGTAAATAATTCTGTCAATAAATTTATTGTTTAAAATAAGTGATCACATAATTGGTTAATGTAACTATATAAAATTTACATCCAACTAAGTATCCAATAAGCCCATGGGATTATTAATCTTAGCTTGTTAAGCATTTTATAGTTATTGGGCTTGGTTGGGCTAGGATTTTAATAAATAGGCTAACCTGGCCCAACCCAGTCTTTATAGTAGATTGGTTTGGGCCACTATAATAGGTTTGTGGGCTAGACAGGCTCAGGCTGGGCTGCGCAATGCGGCTCGAATTGTCACCCCTAGAAATGGTGGTGGTGGCATTGAGGGGGAGAAGAAGACGTTGGGAGGGAGGGAGCAT
The DNA here is from genome assembly GCA_035771175.1 of Paratinospora sagittata. Lineage (NCBI taxonomy): Eukaryota > Viridiplantae > Streptophyta > Magnoliopsida > Ranunculales > Menispermaceae > Paratinospora > Paratinospora sagittata. Next base: position 7,062,618 of record JAYMFD010000012.1, on the reverse strand, counting down.
TGGGAGGGAGAGTGTAGGGATGAGAGCATTTTAGGTGTTTTGATATTTTTTTGGTGGGTAAGGATAGTAAGGTGGGGGTGAATTTAGCAAGTGGGTAAAGATAGTAGGTTAGTGGAGTATATCAAGAATTTTCCTTTATTTCTTTCCGTTAACATGTGTAGGAAATTTTAAAATCCCTATCGTTCATAGATTGGAACAACGCACAATATAAGAATTATGTTAGTAGATTTTGACACGGACTGCTCTTAAAATGGGGTTTTTCTTTTTTATCCACAAGTCCGTGCGATGTTGTATGTGCATCCACATCCACATACAACAAGCCTAACATTCCATCATGCCATATCGACAATCAAGAGTACGATTAAAAACTAAGAATCATACACAGCGGAATCTAAAGTAATTATACAACATGGTACTATAATTAAGATCGAGTTCAATGTTAAGGTCATATGGTTGCAAAGAAAAAGCTAATATCATGACACCATAGTTGTAAAAAGAATCAAAATGTATCTATACCCAAAAAAGAGAAGTCAAAATGCTACGAGCTACTCCCCAGGCTGTAGATCGACGTAGCTGGCAACACCAACTGGCTCCTCTTCACCCTGATAGTCGTAGTGAAAGTCGCTCAGTGCCTCTATCTCAAGCGACTGACCCTCAATCTCCTAAATCTCAGTCACCACGTCTAAAAATGATAATATTAAAAGAAGGGTGAGCCTAAATCCACGTGGCTCACAAGTAACTACCACTTTTAAAACCCACTTATTGGGGAGAGGAGGGGGAAGTTAAAGGTTTAGTGAAGTCTTCCTTGTTAAATTGTATTTCTGCCTTTAAGTTATGAAAGATGGTTCTCGTATTATTTCTTTTTCTACTAGTACCTCAATTTTTGGATTTTATATCCATATTCTTATTATTTTTCTAAATCTATGGTTGGTATTGTCCTAAATTCTCTAAGTCTCAGGATTTATGTCAATAAGCAGGTTAATTTCTCAATATCATACAAGCAAATCATCATGTACCATTTACCAATTATGAGAATTAAATAAGCAAATGGAATACATGAAAGAATCATAATTTTGTATGATGTTGAAACAATAACCACAATACTTCATTAATGCAAGCCCAAAATGCCAATTTAACACCATCATAAATAAAATTGCAGTGATAGTACAAAGGAGACAAATCAGAACACCTGCGCCCATACACAGTGTGCCCCATGAATCCTCTTAATATCAAGCACACTAATCAATAACATACCTTGGGGCTCAATCTCTTAGCATTTATTCAAGTTTTCACTTTAGCCACGATGAGAACCCCATCCCAATAATTATTTTCTTTGGACCACTAGCTATATGACTTGTTTTACAACACCCCAGTCAGGGTGTCATGTTCCTCGTATTAACCAAGCGAAGAGGTTCTCCTTAGAACTCTGAATTATCTACCTCTGGACAGAGCCGCCATTACTCCCTGCTTCAACTTTTTCGCATAAAGCGCTCGTAGCCACTGCGTTGGCCAGATACTCAACCACTCACAATCCACTCAACATCCAAGTAGCACAATCACTACTGGATGTACCCGCGGGAGGGAATGGGGATCGACTAATCTGCTGGTCAAATAGTTGACCCACTAATCCATTGGTCAGATGATTATACGACATTTACAGATACTCTACAGATCCAAGGTCGATGTGACCCTCGTGTTTATGCCTATCAGGCAAACATGTATCCTAGGGTTCGATCACTCCATTCTTTTAATCATTAATCACTATTTATCAATTGGAAGTTGATTAATGCAACAATATGCGAGTTATCAATAAATTTTGAAAAAACTATGCATAAATACATGTAAATGCATATAAGATATAAGTAGGATATTCTACAAAATTTATCTTTCTTGAAATACAAATTTCCTATATGATGCCAAAACCAAATCTCAGTAATCGATTAAATTATCGTCTTCGTAGCTAGTTATACATTATTTATTTTCTTTAAGAAAAATATCAATATGTATAACTATCAATCACCTTCTCTCAAATGAGCCGGTATATGATAATGAAGTCGCTTAAGCGGCTTAGATAAATATTATTAACTACTGATCCATTTTCAAAGGATGGGGATCAACCACCTTTTTCAATTAATTAATAGCCTAGGAAAACTCTCACCAATATTCACGATAAACCAACGAATTTGATTACTATTTAAAATATCGACAAACCATATGATAGCTAGGGTATACTTTATTTGATATGATAGTTTATTATTTTATAAAAATTTATCTCCACTATATAAGGTAGGACATGTTACATGCATTACATAAGTAACATTTTCCAGCCTTAGAATCATATAGGCAAAATAGTCATTTTCATTCCTTAATTTAGTTATTATCTTTGAATTTTTAAAGCGGAAATACTTACTAAGATTTCAGTTTTATTTATTTATATTTTTATCAATTATTTGATACCAAGGGCATTATAGTAATTTCTCATCATCTTTGGGACATATATATCTTGACTATGTTGGCACCTAAAATTAGGTACGAAGCCTAATTAAGCTTGGTTAAATAAATTTGGCTCATGTTTATTGAATTTGCACTAAGTTGGCTAATTAGACTCGTAGGGTTTTGATTAATTTAAATGGGTCAAGTCAATGTAGCTTGATTGAGTTGATTAGGCCTATGGGTTAATTGTAATTAAGGTTATTTAGCCAAATTCGACCTTGGTCAAGTCAAATTAATTTAACTAGGTTAATTGGGTCAATAGATGGTTAAGTTTAATAAAAGTGGATTCAGCTAATTTGACTTAATTGGGTTGATTGACTCTATTTGTTGGGATCAATTTAATGTTAATTGAATCAATTTGTCTTGGTCAAGTCAATTTAACTTAATTGGGCAATTAGACACATGAAATAGGTTTAGTTGGGATTGATTTAGTCAATTGATTAATTTTATAAGCCAATTTGACAATAGGTTGGGTTAACCAACTTATGATCAACCAATTTGAAGTTGGCTTGATTTAACTCTTGGGTTGGGTTAGTTATGTCCATCATAGTCTAAGTAGGATTCAAATTGGTTAAAACCAACTTGACGTGGGTTAGCTTGGTGTCTCATTTAGCTTGAAATGTGACTCAAATTGGCCAAGTCAAAGGGGGTCTTGACCTAGTCAAAATTGGTCAACAAAGCACTATTCATCTTCTTCCTCATTGGACATTACAGAGAAGGTTGTTTAGCCCTCTTTCTCCTCACTTTTATTAGTTCAATTCAGATAATCTAGATTATGGAGGGGATATTGGAAATACTAATCTAGATTATATTTTATTACTTTTTAGCAATTAGTAAGTTTTCTATTTAGTAATTAGTAAGTTGAGAAATTAGAAGGTTATGAAAATTAGAAGTTTTTAATTGTAATAGGTCATGAATTAGTTTCTTGGGGTCTATAAATACGCTATTACATCTTAGGTTGTAAAAAAAACAAGAAGTTTATGAGAAATAAAGAATTTAAAAGATTTAGATCCAACAACTTTTCTATTGTTTTTCTTGATCATTTCTTCCACTTATCTTCTCATTTTCCATCTCCTCACTTCCTAGTTTCGATTGATCTAACCCACAGATTCAATCAAACCCATTTAGATGGTAAAAAATTGCTGTAAACATTGGTTATTAATCAGCTTCTCTCTTATTTTCATGGTGAACAGCCTTGTTCCATGCCGATTTTAACATGGATTCAACCCTCTATTTTTCCAGTTTCTCACATAAAATCTCTTCCCTCATCTTTCTTCTTTAAATACCATCAACCCACAGCTCCTATAGACCCTAATTTAAAGGAGTAAAATCACCCCAAAGTTGGTATGTTACAATCACCTATTATCACCATTCCAACCAGCAACTTTCCCTCATATTTTTTTCATATTCTCATGAGTGATTTATTTCTATTCTCCGCTCATTTTTCTTCCCCAAACTTCCTAGACTCTATTTAGCATACCCACAGCACCCATTGAGGACATTTAAAGGGAGGAAAACTTTTTCAAAGTGGGCTAGTTGGTGATATCTCCATCTATTTTCTCATTTTCAACCATGGGCATGACATGCATGTGTATGGGTAGATCATATATGTTAAACGTAGTGATTTAAGCTAGACATTTAAAGGAAACAAAAATAATAAGAACATACAAAAAGAAAGAATGAAATCAATAAGTAAAGTTAGAGAAATAGATGTTACTTGCCTCTTCTTGAGCTTCCTTGATGTCTTTATTTTTATTACCAACTCATGAGAGCCACTCAGTTATTTTTAGTTTAATGACACATGTCATGAGTTTAGTCATTTCAACTCTTGGACACTTTTGTGGCCCAAGGAGAGCTTTCTAGTCGGGCATTTGGCACTTTTGTGGCCAAATGAGGAGATGACACTTGTTAGTCCTATAAAGTGACAAACCTTAATTTTTGTGACTGACCTTGGTTTGCGTGCTCAACGATAAAATTTAATATTCGCGCTGACAACTAGTTCGAAGTCCGATTCGAACGCGGTCAGTTGCATTGGACTCGTGACAAAATTACAATCGATTTGGTACCAATTTCATTTCAAAATTTTTAATAATTTAAAATTTAATATTTTATCCTTTAAACGGTCTAAGAATTGTTACAGTGAACTAACCGACAAAAAATGTATAACAGGTAATATTAGAACAAATTGGCATTAAGAAGTGGTTTTAACTCACAAATTAATAACATTGACTGAAATTAACAGCGAGACCCACAATTTTACTTTTTTATCATAAATATAGGACAGGATATTACAAATTTTCTACGAATAACCAAACTATACAAATAAGTGTCACAACAAAATTCTTAAGCCATTGCATAAAATTACAAAAAGTGATGCAATTCTTAGTTTTTCTTTTAATTCAATCATTGCTCTTGATCTTTTTTTTTTTTGTCAACTTAACTTTTATCTTTGTACTTGATGTCCTCTTTTTAAACAAGACTCGAACACAACCTGCCCGCCTATTAAACGTCAAGAAATTAATCTTTGCAATTAATCCTTTATAAGTAACTATATATATATTTTTCTTTGTTACCATCTACGTAAAAAAAAAAAAGTGAGCTTGAATCATCAAAGTAACCAGTTAACTAAAAGGAAAACCTCAATATAGATCTTACGCATTTGTTTAAGTTACATATTTGGAATATGAAAAAAATGTCTTCCTGCCTTAGAGATTATTCATATTCTTTTCTTCTATTCCCTGCACAAAACATCAATACACAATTAATCTAAAATGTTTGAAATGTAAAAAAATTATGATACTAGTTTTTTGTTTATAGAAATCGTCCAAGTAAATGTAATATTCAATGACAGATTCCAAATTCTTTACATCTAAAATAAATTTAAAATAAGAGATTTTTAGTGTTGTTACCTTAAAAATAAAAAAAAATTAAAAGCTGAGAGGAAAATTATATTATATTGTCATTTTCGGGGATGTCCACATCCATCTATCATCCAACCAACCCTTCTTTTGAATTTTCAAAGGAAATTCGATTCAACCACAAAAGCTTTGAAATTCTCAAAGATGCAATCAATACATGCAAGACTTAGCCATATCCCTCATTACATAACAATAATTAGAATTCCAGTCATTTTTGTAGGCTATATGAAGGGGTGGTGGAGAAGAAAGGTTTCCTGAAACTTGTAACCAGATCATCAAACTCATAATTATTTGGTACTGAAGAAGAAGATGGGAAGCAAAGGAGCTGAGAATAATGCTGTTTTCTCAATAGCCTCACTTGTTAACACAGTACTTATTCTAGTAATGTTCACGCTTTCCTTCACTACTGTCCTTTCGGAGGCTTCAAGAATACCTTCCAGCCATAGAAACATAGTTCCGTACTACCCTATTTTGACACCACCACCACCACCAAGAAACATAGTTCCTTATTACCCATTTTTGACACCACCACCACCACCAAGAAACATAGTTCCTTATTACCCATTTTTGACACCACCACCACCACCAAGCAAACAAGGTCATAACCATCCAGTTTTGACACCACCACCACCTCCTAGTAAGGGGGACAATGTTCCTTATTATCCTTTTTTTACACCTCCACCACCAAGCAAACAAGGTCATAACCATCCAGTTTTGACACCACCACCACCTCCTAGTAAGAGGGACAATGTTCCTTATTATCCTTTTTTTACACCTCCACCACCAAGAAACATTGTTCCTTACTACCCTTTTTTATCTCCACCTCCCACTTCCAAAAATGTGCTTCCTTAATTAATAGTGTTATATTCTTTTTTGCACATATCCATGCCAGCCAGAAATATTAGTTCCTTAAAGTACTTCATTATCACCTGCTTAATTGTAACTTATGTTTCAGTCCTTATTATAACCTCTATATATATGTTGGCAATATGTACTACAAGAGGAAGGCTATTACTATGAATTTGTTTATGTTCTCTTTTTATATTATGTTTTGTAAAATCTCGGGGAGGTTAATGGAATGGTAAAAAAAAAGAAAAGTGTTTGCAGTTTAAATTAATTAATTAATTAAGCACTTCTTAAATTTCTCATTAATGTAGAATTTGTTGAGGTTTTTTTTTTTTTTTTTTTTTTTTCCTTCATGTTTTTCCATTGCTTCTATTGGTATATATATCCATATATATATATATATATATATATATATATATATATATATATATATATATATATATATATATATATATATATATATATATTAATGAGGTTACCTTTGTTTGGTTTCTTCCAAGGGAGATGCAAAGACTAATTATAGCATCTCCCTCTAAAAAATAATAGAGGGTTTATTTTAATGGAGCTTAAACCACTACAACAATTAGAGCTTAAACCTCTAAAACTTGACTAATATATATATAAAATAAGAATTATAATTTAATTAATGCACTCTTTAATTTATGTGCATACAACGCATGTGCCCGTGAACTAGTAAATATAAGACCTTTAATATGTATAGCTCCAATTTCCGTGCTTAATTGATAAACACATTTTTGCCTTCATATATCTAATTGGTAAGTTACACGTGCTTCATTATAAATAAAATGATTAAACATAAATGTTTACTTGATTAATCTGTTATTCAAGGAGAACGGGAGTCCGCCTCAATGATGTCTCTAAGAGCATGTAACATTTTGGAAATTGAGAGGTATATATAATTTAATCGATGGGATGGACATAGTCTTTGTTTGAGAAAAAAAATTTAGTGTCATGGACTATGTGCAAGGGCACCTATTCACCTATTAAGAAGAAATTTGAAGAATCAAGATGGTCGTATTTGAGAAAGGATCCTCCAGGGTCCCTTAAAGAAACCATACCAACATACATGGACTATTTGTGGGTTGGTTAAAATGTCTCGTCCTCGTCCCTAACCAAATTGTTCCATTATCACATGATACTTGTTGCACTACAAAGAACACTTGGAGCTAATTTGTTACTTGCAAGTAATATATTGTAGTTGTTTATCTTTAATCGGTGTATGATATTTGCAAAGTTCATATATATCCCTCAAAATTAAGAAAACATGTACTGATGGAGGATTTTGATAAACCCAACGAACAACATTAAGGGTTTGTTTGGTACGCGGAATATGATGAGATTATTTTTGTGGGATTTGATAGGACATGATAGGATATGATAGGATTAAAAATTGTATACTCCTATGTTTGGAATGTGTTTGGAATTAAAATAAAAAAGTAATTAAATATTTTTTTACAACTTAATTTAAAAAAAAAATTATATTAAACTTATAAAAAAAAAACCAAAACCACTGATTTTTGGCAAAAATCAGCCAACACCTGGCTGGTTTTACAAACCAGCAAATCGTTGGTTTTGCAAATCGCAAAATCAGTTGATAATTTTTATTTTATTTTTTTTAAAAGAAGAAATATGCATGAGAAGAAGAAGAAGAAGAAGAAGATGAGGAGGAGAAAAAAAAAAAAAAGAGGCGGGATAAACAATCCCACCATTCCGCTAGGGGCTAAAAATATCTATATCACATTCTATTCGAGCTGCCAAACGAGCCCTAAAAGAAAGGGAGACCTATCAGCGCAACACAAGGTTTATAAAAATATTCTAATTATTGAATATTATAATACTTTTACTTGACGAGGACGTTTGAAAAAACATCGTTAAATACCTTTAAAGATGATTTGATGACTCCAATACCCCAATTAAATCACTAAAAAAAATTAAAAATTAAACACTATTTTTAGTACAATGTCTCATTATATATTTGGATGTCCTAAAATCATATGTTAATATGTGATTTGAGGACATTCAATATATTTAATTCCAAACTGTGAGTTGAAATTATGCATGAACAACTGTTCAATGTTGAATTGGTGGGCTTTGAAAAAATAAGTAATTTCTAAATTTTAAAACTAATTGAATTAAATATGTTAAATGACATATATATATATATATATATATATTGTGTGGACCCTAACCATTAAATGGTTTCTTGACTGTTTGAAAATTAAATGATGCAAGTTGACAAGCATATCTATAATATATACTTAATAACTCACTCCAAAGATGACTCCTCAGCGCGCCACCTCAGCATTTTTAGAAGAGATTTATAGAGCGTCAAGATTTATTTCAGCTTTCCATTTTTTTCCTTCAGTTTGGTATATGTTCAATACCTCTCACTATTTATTTTTTTCTTTTCTTTCATCTCTTTCTTCTTTTGTTTTGTTTCTCAACCACTCCCCCTTTTCATCTCTACAGCGATATCTCTCTATCTCTTGCTTCATTTCCAACCATTCCTTCTCTTCATCTCCATCCACTGCTTCTCTTCATCTCTTCAGTGCTCTAAATTCTTCTTTAGTCAGTTATGAAATGAAATTTGTTGCCATTTTGTGCTCGTCCTCTTGACTCTGTGGATTTTCGCCGGTGCTTTTATTTTTTATATCTAAGTTTTTCTTTGGCAGATAGTGTGTCCTCATATTGAAAAAGAAAACAAAAAAACAAATTACAATATGGATTCAAATTAAGTCAATTAAACTTTATTCAATTTTATGTCCCACACAAAATATCTAAGTCACCTAAGCTTTTGAACATATATAGTAGGAGGAAGATCTTTAGTCGTGCAATAAAAGTGTGAAAGATCGAGCACACCAAGCGAATTACAGTATTGATGCGGCTGCAGATTTTTGCAGGTTGAGTCTTCAATCTACAAAAAGAAGAAGAAGTAAGCTTTTCTTTTTTTATATCTAAATTTCTTTTTATATAGGGTCGAAAAAAAAAAACAAATTAGAATACAGATTTAGATTAAGTCAATTAAACTATATTCAATTTTATTTTTCATACAAGATATCTAAGTCACATGTGCTTTTGAACATGTACAACAGGAGGAAGATAACTAATATCTACATTCTTGATTCTTTCTTCCTCAGTTTTTTTAGTTATTTATCATAGAATTATAGAATCATAATATCTTCTTTTCTTTTTGGTATAGTTCAGTCATTAAAGAAGACATTCAAGGTTAATGCATCTCTTGGGTGTTTTGCTTTCTGATTTTTCAATTTAGGTTTTTCTTTCGGAATATTTGAATTACTTATTCTTTAATTAAATTGCAGATTTAGAATCTTGGTAGAAAATTCATGTTTTTTATTTCATCTGGCTAGGTTTGAACTTAAATAGTTTCGGATTTGATTGATTTTTTATACATTAATTCCTTCATGAAAACATCTCAAGCTGATTTATGACTTCAATTATGCTTAAATATTTTAAATACTTTAAGGGTTGTTCTTTGGTTTCTAGAGTTTTTTTTTAAGTTATTTTAGTCAATAAACTAATGGGTTGTACTAACTTTTTTAGGTTGTGAAGAGAAGAGAAGAATTGTTTCCTATAAATCTTGGACGTGAATATTGAAGATGAACAATAATATTATTTTTCCATTCAAAGACTGTAATTACCTGTACCATTTTGTTTCATTCATTATTTTACATATAATGTTCACATAACTTTTTGAACTCAATAATAGGCATGTTTATTTTGACTTTCCTTTGCTCTTAATCTCCATCTTACTATTATATAATATTCAAAGGAAGAATTTTGTTTTTTATAACTTTTGTGTTTGCTACATTTCTAGAGTTAGAATTATTGGAAATATTCCTGTTACCAATTGAATAATGAAAAAACTTATATTGTTATCAATATCATATTATATGCTTATATATAAACTTGAATAATGATAATGTCCTTTCCAAATACAGGGTTGACTTGCATGGTATATGAATTACATTGATTATTTTTTGTATGTTGGGTTTTATTTGAGAGAAGAGGAAAGAATTTGGTGTCTAGGTAGAGTATATAGGTATTAGTTGCATTGGAATTGATATTAAAATTACTATAGGTGTGGTAGTAGTAGTATGTAGGGTAGTACTATAAGCATCTTGAAATAAGTAAGGAAGTGAAACTGTATAATGACAAATCATTGCACTAAATTGATTATAGAGTAGGCTTTTAGAGTTCTTTTTCTTAAGTCAAGCTGCATCTTTATGTCAAGTTCTTCTTCATATAAGGTTCCAACAATATCATTATATTTCGGACTACACATAGACGAAGATCCGACATAAATCTAACGAGTTCAGTAGCAGATCGAACAATAATTCATCATTAACACACATGTAATGGGTAATGGTGACAAATAAGAAGAAGAAAAGAAGATAAATTGGGTTATTTTTATTTAAGTTTTTAGTATGAAATTTCACTACCTTAGAAATTACTGTATCATGTATTTTATATTGATAGTTTTCGAGTTTTTAAACATGCCAATATCATATATATCAATATGAATAAATTTCTTTAATTTTCTTCCGTGGAAAAATTTATTCAACAACCATATATTATAATATTAGAAAAAAAATGATAGATAGCTTGACCAATCTTACTGTACAAACGATGTGGACATGGAAAATGCTTCTTTTTCTTGACCCTCATTCTGATAACCAAATCTCTAATCTCTCCTTTTGTCTATTTTGGAGATCCACCAAACATAGTGGCCAGATCTCAATATTTTTATTCAAATAATAATTAAAAGTCATGGAATTATTATTATATGATGAACTAAAAATTTATTTTAATTTATTTAATTTGATACCTTTGGGCATCGAGTGTAATTTTAAATAATTTTTGTCATTATTTTTGTAACCCCCTGAAAAAGCCAGGCTAACATTTCTCATTCAAGCCTTTTGTAAATATCTACGTCCTAAGAGTCATGGCATCAGCTAAGTTCCATTAATACAGATTATCCTCTAGCAACAAAGCCAAGCTAACATTAATGACAAAGAAACGAGGCATTAATTCAAATAAATGCCTTTGAGACATTTTATCAAACATATCTCGTGCAACTTGCAAATGGAATTGAAACAGGAGTATCAGCTCTAAGTCACATATCTTAATTCAAATATCTTTTTGAAACGACATTTTATCAAACAGACTTCGTGCGACTTGTAAATGGAATTTGGAATTATCAAAAAAAAAAGATTTAAAACATGATCCTGAAATCACGCCGACATGTTGCCTGGAATCTCGCCGAGATCTCGCCCGAAATTTCGCCGACATCTTGGCTAAAATCTCGTTCTCGCTCTCTTTAAACCCAAATGCACAAGCCTCTTCCTCTCGAAACCCTCTCTCTCCCTTCTCATCTTGTCGCTGCAACTCATCACCGCCTCTGCTCTCTCGCTCTCGCCAGGTTCATCTCTCAACCCTCTGCTCAAAACCTGAAACTCATCTCGGCGTTGCTCCTCATCTCGCCGCTGCCCTTTCTCTCTCTTCTCCGCCACGGATATCTGATTAACGTGTGATTTATGCGTGGATAGGTTGATAACGCCCAACGTCGAGGAATCTCAACACTTTTGGAATTTAGCGATTCAGGTGGGAATGATTCTAGGCCTTCATAGTATTTTATTTTGATATATAGACAGGAATGTTAAATTAATTAGGTCTATAGTATTATTAGATTGTTTATGCATGCCTATTGTACATGATTATATATATATAATGTTGTGATTGTTTAGCCATGATGATATGTGTGTCAACATGATTTTTATTATGATCAAATGATAATTGGATGCATGAAATTCATGTGGTAGTTGAATTCATTTATCAATTATAATGCTTGATAATGAAATGTATGATTTAAAATATTGGCATAGTAAATGCGTGAACACTATTATAATTGACTTTGTGACATGATACCATGTGTAGTAGAGTTGAATATGTTTTATGAATGCACTTAATATCGTGCTTATACCGTGCGTATGACGTGACATCACTAAAGAACACGATTAAGATAAAAATCACACATATGGGGCAGTTATTCTAAGGAATATCGCCAATGTTTATTATGGGGCAGTTATTCATGATGAATATCGCCAACGAGTTCTAATTTTTGGGCTGTGCCACCATGAGTTTGATTTTTCCTAAAGGTACGTGATTTAGAACGTGATGAAATTCTCGACTCAAACAATCTAATGTTGCAACGATTAATGTGTGAAACTTATTTGTAATGTTCTTGTGTATGTATCATAATAAAATATTGTGAATTGTTTAGATGGCCCACTGGGCTTTCAAGCTCACCCCTGTTTTTCATATGCAGGTGCTTAGGAGAATAAAATCGCGAGTTCGTGACATAGTTCAGAGTAGTAGGGGTGGGTTAATTAATTAGTATTATAGTGATATGACTGAATATTTTTATTTGAATTTTTAAAGGTTTATTATTTGAACGAATTGTATTGATAATCGAAATTCAATGAATATTATTACGGTTAGTAAAGACCTTGTGATTTATTTCACGTGTGAATGCCTTGGAATAGAATTCATTAATTCTATTTGATGATTGTATTTAAATGTTGTGTCCATAATGGATGGACAAGGGCAAGTACCCTCGTATGAAGATAAAGATCGTATGAAGAGTTAAAGGTATTCGTTTATCTTAATCAGTACGTTGGTTGGAAGAAGATAAAATTCATAGTTTTGTAAATTTTATTATCTATATAATGGTTATGGGTTAAGATAGACGGATACGTGTAACATCTTGATTTTTAGTGTTATTTTTATATAAAATTAAAATATTCATTATTTTACTTGAAACATAAGTTTTGAAAATCGGGGTTATACAGTTTGGTATCAGAGCTTTAGGCTTCAGATCATGGGAAGTGTTACAACAAATTTGGAGAAGTTTAGTATCAGTGAGTAAGTATCAAATCGTTCTGAGATTAGAGTTCAACTTGAGCTAGATAAATATGCCAATTATAAACTTTATAACGTAATATCGAGAATGAAAGTACAGTGGTCTAACAAACTCGAAGCTTTTAGGATATCGGTTAGAGACGAGAACTTGTATGAAAACTGTTTGGTTAGAATCTGAGATCAGGATGAAACTTTTATTCTTGGTTCCAAAACGGTATGGGATGTGGAGGAATTTAAGGGTATTTGAGGAGTCTTGATCTTGGAGACTAGCAGTCCATGTTTGGTGAATGACTAACAACTCTGGACGAGCTTGTATCGCTACGTTCAACTGGTATGGGACAGCTTGAACATAGTGGGTACCTGGGAACCCTTAGTTGTTAGGACATTTGCGCATTGTTTGGGTGTGTTGAAGTTTCCTTGTGGAAGCTTATATCACCGGGCTAGAGTGGTATGGGACACTTAAGTGAAAGTTTGGGAATTTTCTTTATACCATTGTTGTGTGGTATGTTGTTTGTTTGTTTGCTTGTCTTGTCTTGTTTACATGTATAAAAACCAAATCCTGTACCCTATGACAATCATGGATTGCAAAAATTTTGTTAAACCTAGAAACTGAAACAATAGGATCATTTTATTTTCGAGAACTTACAATTCTGAATCTAGAGTCACCCTAAACGAAAATGATTATCTCATGTAGTACTAAAGATGAGTTGAAATTTTATAGATGGCTGCACCTCAAAGAATAAACACAAGGTCTGTGAGTGATCTCATAAGGGACACTGAACCAGCTGTGCAGACACAATCGACATCCGAATCTCAGCCGACGGAGCAAGAACATGCAAATCAAACGGCGAATGTTGACTCTACTGGAACAGAGAACGTCCAACCTACAACAGTTCCAACCCCTGGAATTATTTTGGGACCAAAGATGATGGCTGAATTTGTGAGGCAAGTCGTGGAATAGGTGACCAGACAGATGACTCAACCTCAACTGAATCCAACAATTGTAGTGCAGAATGAACCAGGAACTCGAAATATCAGGAAACCTGAAGAAAAGGAATGGGCAGATCAATTGAAAGACTTCCAACATATGTATCCATCAGAATTTGAAGGAAAACCAGATCCAAGGGAAGCTGACAAGTGGTTCCAAGAGGTTCAAGAACACTTGGAAGTTCTGGGAGTAACTGGTCCATGAATGGTGGCAATTGCGGCTCACCAATTCATAGGTGAAGCCAAACATTGGTGGAGAATGGTTAAAGAAAGTCCTACAGTGGATGCAAACACTATGACCTGGGCGACTTTTGAAGAAATCTTTTATGGTAAATTCTTCCCCAAGGCGAATAGAAAAGAACTACAATCTGAATTTGTGAGGCTAACACAGAGGAACATGACAGTGGCAGAATATGAGGCTAAGTTTATCAAACTTTCCAGATTTGCTCATGAACTGGTCGTCAATGAAGATATGAAAGCTAGTAGATTTGCAGAGGGTCTCAAAATGGAAATCAGAAAGGTGGTTGTTCCTGTGAATCTGGAGACTTATAAAGAGGTAGTTGAACGAGCTTTGTTAGTGGAAAGAGAACTGAACCTACAACAAACAATATGGAACAGAAACAAAAGGCCGCAAGGACAAAATTCTGATTACCAGAGTAATCACAACAAGAGGCAGAATCTGAACAATTTTGGTGGCAATGGTAATACTTGGAATAGAAACAAGTTCAATAATGGAAACCAGTGGAACAGGGGGCAGAATCACAACGACGGGTCAGGAGGGTCTAGGCATAATGGTGGGCAACAGATGCAGCAAAACAATATTCGTGCACCCCAACAAAATCAAAATCAAGTAGTAGATACGAGACTTTGCTTCAAATGCAACCGACCAGGTCATTTGGCACGAAACTGCACTATGCAAGGAGTTCGACAAAATTTTCGTCCGGGCAACTGGCAGAACAACAACAATGGGCAAGGACGAAATCAAGCCAATCGTCCGAGTTATAATCAGAACCAAATTCAAAATCAAAATCAAGGCAGAGTCTTTGCCATGACAGAAGGAAATCCTGAACAAGAAGTTAGTGCAAACGAAATGGTGGAAGGTACTTTCATTTTATTTCATGTTACAGTTAAAATCTTGTTTGATTCTGGAGCATCAAGGTCTTTTATTTCTGAAAACTTAGCCAAGAAACTACAACTTTCCACTGTACCTTTATCTGTCGTTATGAAGATTTCAACACTAGTAGGAGTAAAAGTCCCAACAACTGAAAAATGTAGTTGTGACCTTAGAATTAATGATAAGCTGATTTCAGTTGAATTGATACTCTTACCCATTAATGATTATGATGTAATCTTGGGTGTGGATTGGTTGTCTGAGTACCAAGCCCAGATCGATTGCCTTCGAAAGAAGATTACCTTGCGATTACCTTCGGGAGAGTTGTTGAAAATCTATGGGGATAGAAACAAAATCTCAAGGAATATCATGTCCGCACTTCTCGAATCTGTGAATCAAAAAGAGGAATTCAAAACCTTAACAGAAGCCGAGCCTCTAAAAACCTTGAGGAATTTAGAAGAGTACTTGGTGGTTAGAGATTTCTCTGAAGTGTTTCCCGAAGAATTACCAGGATTACCTCCCAAGCGGGAAGTAGAGTTCAAGATAGAACTGTACCCTGGAACAGCCCCCTTAGCCATGTCACCCTACAGAATGGCCTCTGGCGAACTAATAGAACTAAGGACTCAGCTTGATGATCTTAGTGCGAAGGAGTTTATCCAGCCGAGCGAATCACCCTGGGGAGCACTAGTATTATTTGTCAAAAAGAAAGATGGGTCGATGAGACTGTGTATTGACTATAGAAAATTAAATCAGATCACAGTCAAGAACAAATACCCCCTTCCCAGAATAAATGATTTGTTCGATCAACTGAAGGGAGCAACTTGTTTTTCCAAGATCGACCTAAGGTCCGGTTATCACCAACTTAGAATCAAAGAGTCAGACATACCGAAGACAGCATTCAGGACTAGGTATGGACACTTTGAATTTAGAGTCATGCCATTTGGACTCACTAATGCACCAGCAGCATTTATGGACCTCATGAATATGACGTTTAGGCCTCATCTAGACAAATTTGTAGTGGTATTTGTTGATGATATTTTGGTTTATTCGAAGACCAATGAGGAACATCATGAACACCTTACAGTAGTTTTGGAAACATTGAAACGAAATCAATTGTATGCCAAATTTGAAAAATGTGAATTTTGGATGAAGTCAGTCAAATTTTTGGGCCATGTAGTGTCATCAGACGGGATATCCGTAGATCCAACAAAAGTTGAAGCAGTCATGAACTGGGAAAAACCAAAGTTAGTGACAGAAATTAGAAGCTTCTTGGGACTAGCAGGTTACTATAGAAGATTTATTCTAAATTTTTCGAGACTAGCTGAGCCTATGACAAAGCTAACAAGAAAGGATGCCAAATTTAGTTGGGATGAGAAATGTGAGAATTCCTTTCAGGAGTTGAAGAGACGATTAACCACAGCCCCAATATTGATCACTCCTGCAAGCGGAGTCAGTTATGTTATTTACACTGATGCTTCTAAGAATGGCCTTGGCGCTGTTCTGATGCAGGAAGGTAAAGTAGATGCTTATGCTTCTAGGCAACTGAAGACTCATGAACAGAATTACCCGACTCATGATTTAGAATTGGCTGCTATTGTATTTTCCTTGAAGATATAAAGACACTATCTTTATGGAGAGAAATTTGATCTGTACTCTGATCATAAGAGTTTGAAGTACATCTATACAAAAAAGGAGTTAAATTTGAGGCAAAGGATATGGATGGAATTGCTGAATGATTATGATTTTCAGCTGCATTATCACCCAGGGAAAGCCAACGTAGTCACGGATGCTTTAAGTCGAAAATCGTATAAGAACAATGCAGAAAAAGCCCAGATGTACCAATTGATTGAAGATTATAATTTGGGCGTACAAAAAGGTGACAATCATATTTTCTTATATAATATGAGCTGCAAGCCAGACCTACTACATCAAATTAAGGAAGGTCAAGCTCACGATAGAAAACTGATAAAATGGGTGGCAGATGCAAGAGCCAATAATGGAAATGCAAATTTCAAGATCGATTCAGAGGGTTTATTGAGATTCAAAAATTGAATTTGTATACCCAGAATTGAGGAAATTAAAAAAACCTTATTTGATGAGGCACATCAGACTAAATACACTTTACATCCTGGTGGAGATAAGATGTACCAAAATTTGAAGAAAAACTAATAGTGGAAAGGTATGAAAATAGATGTGGCCAAATATCTGTCTAAATGCCTTACATGTCAGCAAGTTAAGGCCGAACATAAAAGACCGTTTGGATTGTTACAACCTTTAAAAATCCCTGAATGGAAATGGGATAACATAGCAATGGATTTCGTCGGAGCTCTTCTTAGAAATTAGAAAAGTGAGGATAAAGTTTGGGTAATTGTGGATCGACTTACTAAAGTAGCGCACTTCTTACCTATTAAATCCACAGATACGATTAATAAACTGGGTGAGCTGTATGTTAAAGAGATTGTGAAGCTACACGGAGTACCCAAATCGATAGTGTCAGATAGAGATTCCTTATTCACATCTCAGTTATGGCAGAGTTTACAACGGGAATTGGGAACCAAATTAACCATGAGCACCGCCTATCATCCTCAGACAGATGGTCAATCCGAAAGGGTTATTCAGATCTTAGAAGACATGTTGAGAGCTTGTGTACTAGATTTCAAGGGAAATTGGAGTAAATACTTATACCTAGCAGGGTTTGCTTATAACAATAGTTACCATGCAAGTATACAATGGCTCCATATGAAGCTCTATGTGGACGACCATGTAGGTCACCACTGTGTTGGGCCGATTGGGAAGATAAGGTAATTACAGGACCTGATATGATAATGGAAATGAACGAAAAAGTGAAGTTGATCCAGAAAAGGCTAGTTACTACACAGAGTAGGCAGAAGAGCTACGCAGATAAGCGGCGCCGACCTCTAGAGTTCCAAAAAGGTGATAAGGTATTTCTGAGAATAAGCCCTCAAAAAGGCATCATGAGGTTTGGTAAGAAAGGGAAGTTATCGCCGCGATTCATCGGTCCGTTCAAGATCAGTGATAGAATTGGTGAGAATGCTTACAAACTAGAATTACCAACTAGTTTATCTGCCATTCACAACGTATTCCATGTATCGATGTTGCAAAAATATGAACCAGACCCTTCCCACACCATCGATTGAAAAGACGTAAAAGTACAAGCTGATGCCACCTATGAAGAATGACCCTTACAGATCCTAGATTGGAAAGTTCATAGCTTGAGGAACAAAGACATTCCATTAGTTAATGTATTGTGGAAGCATCATGGAGTTGAAGAAGCAACTTGGGAACCTGAAAGTGAAATGAAAGCCAAATACGCCGACTTATTCCAAAGAACACTCTAGGTTTCGAGATACAACTGGTCAACAGTGGAAAAGTTGAACGTCAGCAAGTAAGTAAGCTTATACTTTAATTTCGGGACGAAATTTCTTTTAAGACGGGAAGAATGTAACCCCCTGAAAAAGCCAAGCTAACATTTCTCATTCAAGCCTTTTGTAAATATCTACGTCCTAAGAGTCATGTCATCAGCTCAGTTCCATTAATACAGATTATCCTCTAGCAACAAAGTCAAGCTAACATTAATGACAAAAAAGGAGGCATTAATTCAAATAAATGCCTTTGAGACATTTTATCAAACATATCTCGTGCAACTTGCAAATGGAATTGAAACAGGAGTATCAGCTTTAAGTCACATATCTTAATTCAAATATCTTTTTGAAACGACATTTTATCAAACAGACTTCGTGCGACTTGTAAATGGAATTTGGAATTATAAAAAAAAAAAAAAAATTTAAAACATGATCCTGAAATCATGCCGACATGTCGCCTGAAATCTCGCCAAGATCTCGCCGAAAATTTCGCAGACATCTTGGCTAAAATCCCGCTCTCGCTCTCTTTAAACCCAAACGCACAAGCCTCTTCCTCTCGAAACCCTCTCTCTCCCTTCTCATCTTGCCGCTGCAACTCAGCACCGCCTCTGCTCTCTCGCTCTCGCCAGGTTCCTCTCTCAACCCTCTGCTCAAAACCTGAAACCCATCTCGGCGTTGTTCCTCATCTCGCCGCTGCCCTTTCTCTCTCTCTTCTCCGCCACGGATCTCGCCGTCGCCGCCCTCTCTTCTCTTCTCCGCCATCCGCCACTGCTCTCTCGATCTCTCGTCCCCTCACCCTCACTCTCTTCTTCTTATTCTTCTTCTCATTTTCCTCATCCTCTTTTCTTTCCTTTTTCTCTCTCTCTCCCTTGTTTTCTTCCTCCCGCCCAGCAACTCAAGTGTATTTTATTTTTTTTATTTTCTTTTCTTTTCTTTAAGCAACCAACATGTTATATAATATATTTATATATATATATCATACATACAATACCACATATAAACTCCCCTGTTTTCTTCCTTCCGCCCTGCAACTCAAGTGTATTTTATTTTTTCTTTTCTTTTCTTTTCTTTTAAGCAACCAACATGTTATATCATATATATATATATATATATATATATCATACATACAATACCACAATACTACATATAATATATTAGATTATGGTATATCATATTTTACGTTTTTACTATCTAGATCATCATATTATATCAGGTGGAAGTTTATTAGCTAAGTTCTATTATATGTATAATGTGACTACCACCATACAACATAGACATATATGCACATTATATTAATATAATATAATACAAAACAAGTGATTAACGTGTGATTTATGCGTGGATAGGTTGATAACGCCCAACGTCGAGGAATCTCAACACTTTTGGAATTTAGCGATTTAGGTGGGAATGATTCTAGGCCTTCATAGTATTTTATTTTGATATATAGACAGGAATGTTAAATTAATTAGGTCTATAGTATTATTAGATTGCTTATGCACGCCTATTGTACATGATTTTATATATATAATGTTGTGATTTTTTAGCCATGATGATATGTGTGTCAACATAATTTTTATTCTGATCAAATGATAATTGGATGCATGAAATTCATGTGGTAATTGAATTCATTTATCAATTATAATGCCTGATAATGAAATGTATAATTTGAAATATTGGCATAATAAATGCGTAAACACTATTATAATTGACTTTGTGACATGATACCATGTGTAGTAGAGTTGAATATGTTTTATGAATGCACTTAATATCGTGCTTATACCGTGCGTATGACGTGACATCACTAAAGAACACGATTAAGATAAGAATCACATATATGGGGCAGTTATTCTAAGGAATATCGCCAATGTTTATTATGGGGCAGTTATTTATGATGAATATCGCCAACGAGTTCTAGTTTTTGGGCTGTGCCACCCTGAGTTTGATTTTTCCTAAAGGTACGGGATTTAGAACGTGATGAAATTCTCGACTCAAACAATCTAATGTTGCAACGATTAATGTGTGAAACTTGTTTGTAATGTTCTTGTGTATATAAGCTCACCCCTGTTTTTCATATGCAGGTGCTTAGGAGAATAAAATCGCGGGTTCGTGACATAGTTCAGAGTAGTAGGGGTGGGTTAATTAATTAGTATTATAGTGATATGACTGAATATTTTTATTTGAATTTTTAAAGGTTTATTATTTGAACGAATTGTATTGATAATCGAAATTCAATGAATATTATTACGGTTAGTAAAGACCTTGTGATTTATTTCACGTGTGAATGCCTTGGAATAAAATTCATTAATTCTATTTGATGATTGTATTTAAATGTTGTGTTCCTAATGGATGGACAAGGGCAAGTACCCTCGTATGAAGATAAAGATCGTATGAAGAATTAAAGGTATTCGTTTATCTTAATCAGTACATTGGTTGGAAAAAGATAAAATTCATAGTTTTGCAAATTTTATTATCTATATAATGGTTATGGGTTAAGATAGACGGATACGTGTAACATCTCGATTTTCAGTGATATTTTTATATAAAATTAAAATATTCATTATTTTACTTGAAACATAAGTTTTGAAAATCAGGGTGTTACAGTTTACATAAGGCTTTTTTGTCGCACCCTGGGTTGCACAGCGTTCCCCATACCCAGGTGTGAGCGCACCCCATCGGGGAGAAACGCCAGCCATTATGGATCCATAATATTGTCTCATCTCGGTACAGCCACCGTCACACAATGACGTCTCTTGTACCCGAGATCATTTGTCTGCCACCATTCATAAATAGTGCAGGGCCTCCCCCCAAGTCGAACTCGCAACCTCCTTAAGAAGTTAGATTTCGCACTTGGAGTAGCTACTGAACCAATTTTGTGTAGGGGGCACGCTGTGCAACCCAGGGTGTGACAATTTTGGTAATGTCCTCACTTCTCTGCGTATCTTTTAAATCTTAAACTATTCCTCCTCATCCTTCCAACTTATCTCAATCTCACATTAATGTTAATATTGATCTCTTTAATTCAAGCTAGCTAGGTTAGTGTTAACTGTAGGAAAAGAAATATATTGCCTTCATATAAGACAAGTGATGTGATATGTGAAATAAATGCAAGAGATTGATATAAACAAAATTTGTTAAATAAAAAATGTCACATGTACAACTCTTTCAGTCAACATACAATAGTAGGTAATACTATCTTTTTGTGATGCAAATGATCTAGAGACATATGTACCTCTACTCTATATATCTATCTATATCTATTGCTATATCCATTAATCTATCTATATCTATAATATATACTATAACTCACTCCAAAGAAGACTCCTCAGCGTGCCACTCACTCCCTACCTTCATATTGATTTTTCTTAAATTCTTAAATGGATGAGACCCCACCATCATACCTTTATATTGATTTTTTTTTAAATGGATGAGACAAATTGGCCGCCGCTTTTGACTTATCGCCAAATCCCCAACTATTTCTGAGATCATATATTAATGGCAAAACTTTTTTCAGAAAAAACTAAAAAGTAAGATAAAAAAGTACTAAATAAAAGCTGTGAAAATTAAGTCAAGTAATACATTGAATATAACCAAGACAAAGTTTCAGCAACCCGTGAAATATAACATCTGTGTTTTCCATCAAAATGTTACGATGATATATATATGATCAAATATTTATACCAACCTATAATAGTGAAAAATTATAGATGAATTTTTTTTTTAATTCGTATAGACAACAAATGATGAATGCTATATAATTATATTTTAATCAATTAATTAATATTATTATTGACATGAATATTATTTACACAGAAGGTTAACAGTTTTAGTAAATTTAAATTGAGTCTATAGTAGTATTATTTTATTAATGCGCTCCGCTACAAACTTGTATATATAACAATTAACAAATTAAATGATGTGAGTTGATAAGCTATGTAATATAATATTGAGAAAAATGTTGACATTTCTTTTTATATTTATGTTTTCATTACCTCTCACAAACCTCATGTGCCCGAGTACTAGTGTAAAAAATCATGTGCACGGACACAAATATGAGATATTATTATAGTGTAATCATAATTGATGAATTAGATAATTATTGTAGTTCTCACCTTAACAAAGCTGCTCATCACCATCTTTAGTTGGCTACCAGGAATATGGTTTTGAACTTTCAAGATGGTAAGTGATGAGAATCTTTAATACTAAGTCATTGACGAGCAAGAAATCACAGGCATTGGTAATCAGAGAATTGGAAGATCAATTCGTGCCCTTGTTGCAGAATTGCATGAAATTCACAGAATTGAAGAAGACTCACGCCCACATTGTCAAGTGCTCCCTAACTCAAAGCAACTTTCTGGTCACAAAAATGATCGATACATGCGACAGCCATGGAGAAATTCAATATGCATACCAGCTATTTGATCAAATTACTGAACCAAACATCTTTCTCTACAATGCCATTCTCAGAACTTTTGCACATAACCACCAGTACACCAAAAGCATTGCCATTTACAAACAAATTCTAATGCACCAAGAAGCAGAAACTCCTGTTTTTCCAGATAAATTCACGTTTCCTATTGTAATCAAAGCTTGCACTGGGTGTCTATGGCTAGATCTTGGTCAGCAGATTCATGGGCATGTTTGCAAATCTGGGCCTATCTCAAATTCTGTGATAGAGAATTCACTGATTGATATGTACATAAAATGTGATAATTTAATGAATGCACGCAAAATGTTTGATGAAATGGCTGACAGAGATGTAGTTTCATGGAACACTGTTATTTCTGGACATGCTAGACTAGGACAGATGAGAAGGGCAAGAGCAATGTTTGATTCTATGCCTGATAAAACTATTGTTTCTTGGACTACATTGATTTCTGGATACACTAGAATTGGCTTATATGCGGAAGCATTGGATGTTTTCAGAAAGATGCAATTGGTAGGAATGAGACCTGATGAGATCAGCATTGTTTCAATTCTGCCTGCTTGTGCACAGCTAGGAGCTCTTGAGGTTGGAAAATGGATCCATATCTACTGCAATAAAAATGGGCTTTTGCAAAATATTTGCATCTGCAATGCTTTAATTGAAACGTACGGGAAATGCGGAAGCATTGATCAAGCTTGCCAAGTATTTGAACAAATGATTGATAAAGATGTTATTTCGTGGAGTACAATGATCGTGGGGCTAGCAAATCACGGGAGAGCTCGAGAAGCGATTCAGATGTTTGAGCAAATGGGAGGAACTGGAGTGGAACCAAATGGAGTCACTTTTCTTGGTCTCTTATTTGCTTGCGCTCATGCTGGTTTTGTGACTGAAGGATTGGAGTATTTCGATTCAATGAAAAGAGACTATTGTATCAGTCCTGGTGTTGAACACTATGGATGTGTCGTGGACCTTCTCGGGCGATCAGGGTTTCTTGATAAGGCTGTTGAATTCATAAAAAATATGCCAATTAAACCAGATTCATCCATTTGGGGATCTCTACTTAGTTCCTGCAGAACTCATGGTAATCTAGAATTAGCTGTGACTGCAGCAAAACAGCTTCTAGAACTAGAACCTGATGACACTGGAAACTATGTCTTGCTTTCAAATATTTATGCAACTATGGGGAAATGGGACGGTGTGTCAAGGATGCGTAAACTTATGAGAACTAAAAGGGTGAATAAAACACCTGGATGCAGCTTGATTGAGGTGAATAATGTGGTTCAAGAATTTGTTGCAGGTGATGAAATGAACCCTTTCTCACATGAGATATATTGTATGTTAGATCTACTTGCTTTGCACCAGAACGGTACTGGGACTACAAATGAAAAAGCAATAGATGATAACTTGTACCAAGAGTTTGAAAACTGATTTTTTCTGACAAAATTATGATGAGCAAATTGAGCAGGATTCAAATTCTTAGTATCGGTCTTGTAACCTTAATCTTTGGCTCAGTAATTGATGGTAATTGATCTGATGGAAAGGGAGAACTATGCATCAATTCATTGAGTTTATGGATTTGGAGTATAAAAAAAATGAAGTGGGAGACTTGAAGTCGAGGGCATAACCAAGAAGGATGCTCGGCACTAACATACATGAATACTTCTTGATGTTCTCTAGCAGCTGAAGCTAAAAGTGGAAAGGTAAGGGTTTACATGAGAATTGCTTGAACCATGAAAAGTATAAGTATCTATTCATAGGTTTAGTATGTAATGACGTTGCATAACAATGATAGTAACAAATAATGTTAGTGTGATGGCCAGGAATCTGCCTTAGACGCAAGAGACTTGAGGTTAAATGCCACTCCAAGCAGGCACTTGCGAGTAGAGTTTCTGATGTTTGTTGATGATTAGGTCTTAGCAGATTTACTTGTTCTAGAACCAAAGTAAGATATAATTTATATGAAGATTAGAGGGTATGGCTCTTCATAGGAAACGATGACTAGCTTCACATGAAATAGAGGATCATGGGTGTTCACATGGTTTTTTGCTAGAGAATTGTTAGGAGATGGTTCAAACAGATGATTTGGTGAACTATTGAATATTTTGAATCACCATTCTCTTTGTGAGAGCAGCATGGATTCAGTTGGTTCAAGCTCAAGATACTTTAGGTATGAAGCAAACATTATTTATTTATTTTTTGTTGCTATTTGATTTTCATAATTAACTTGTGTTAGTTCAACATTTCAGTTTTTTCATTTGAGAAACATAATACCATAACAATCTTTCGAATGGTTTAGCAAGGTCTCTATAAGACACCTTTATGAATTACAGTTTATGGGTCATGCTGGATTTCCCCTGTGGGTATCAAGAGAATCGCAAGGACTTATTGTTGTTGTTGGACTATGATTCTATAAGATAATACCCTAAATGCAGAATTGCATACAAGGGACTTACATCTGCACATTGTGGTCTCTCACAATATTGGAGTCCACTTCTAAGTTTATTCCTGAAGGATTGCTCAACTGATGGTGCCATTGTTTATAATGGACTTACCAAATATAATTCCCAATAAAATTTCTTAAAATCAATGTCTCTGTTGGAATTGGTGAGTTCAGATTTCAATTCAAACTTCCAGGGAAAACACAATTTTTAGAACTTAGTTTAGAAGACATTCCAGTTATCCCTACCAAATTATAATATAGGATCTTAGTCTCTCCATTTGAATTGTGATTCAAAAACTTAAAAACATAGAAAATATGCAATTTTTCAATATTTTACTTTGGAAGCACTAAATTTTCTGAAAAGAATAAAAAAATATTTTCGAAGTTTTAATTTTCAAACTATGTTCTAGGCTTTGTACCATGAATAATTTTTTATTAAATTACTTTTCAGATTTACTATAATTTCCTAATTCTATACCTATTAACAAAGATGGTACTACTACCATTCAAGCCCTTAAAAGGCCATCATGCTTATAAACTGAGGGCAAAAAAGCCTCAAATGCAGTTGCATGATCTCTAATTCACTTATGATTTCTAAGGATTTGGGTCTCCCTTGATGTTGTCTTGAGTTTATTGTCATGCTGTTCTCTTTAAATCATTTGATTTTTACTACTTGAAATTGCTTCTTCCTTGCCTAGGTCATTTCAGAACCTGCTTCAGGGGAGCATTCTTATATGGCTTTTTTATTCAAAAACAAAATATTTACCTACAAGTTGTCGGATGGTGCAAGCATAATTGCTTTCCTTAATGATTACATGTGATTCAATGCAAATCTAAGGGTTTACAGTGATGCAATTTCTGCTCCAGTTCACACCCCCATCAATGTGGCATCACTCTTTATTATATTCTAAATCATATTCATGGTAGATGTAAATAATTCTTCTTTTAGCTAAATTAGTATATAATTCTATACATTAATTTTTTTATTATAATAGACATTAACTAAAATCTAAATCATTTTTTTCATTAAGATTAGTTTTTGTAATTAAAAAAACTCAGAATTTCAATCTTCTATAAAGAGAGGAAAAAAACCCTCAATAACCTTTAATGTTCCAATTTCCACCCTCTTCGAACCGTCCTTCGCCCTAAAATTTGTTTTAATGCTCATCACATATAGTCGCCACCTCCTTGGCCTCGCTTATGCTCTGTTTCTTAGCATCTTGCTCTTCCTCTGCCCCAGAATGCATACAAATTGAGAGTGTGGTTTTTAATAAGAAAATTACCCTAATTTTATTGAACCTTTGAGATTGTTTAGCATCAATGGTGGGGGAGGGAAAATTAGGAAGGCAAAGCCATCTTGAGTTGCATTGAATCACTACCAGCGTAACCTTCCACAAGTCCAAAGGCGGCACGTCTTCAAGAACCCTATGCTAATCGACATGATAATTCAGAAATCTGGGATTAAGAGCACGGATATCATCCTGGAAACTGATCAGTTTCAAGGAACCCCCTTTTCCAATAGATTGAAGGTATGATAATAATAACACTAGCATTCTAATTTAACTCTTTTATTCCTTGCTGGAAGATTTTTTCTTTTTTTCCCCTTTTTATGCTATGGAATTGTTTTGGAGAATTTTTGTGATGACAGTGATTTTTGTTATCTTCGATCTATTTTTTGTCAATAGCACAGGGTAGATGAAGAGCTTGGTCCTGAAATCAAAAGGTTGTTCCTTTTTATTGTTATTATTTTCATTTTTCTAATGTTACTTGCACTATTTTGATTCATGGAGATGGATTTTTTGCTACTTAATAGGTGGCTGTTGAGCATGAAAGTAGATGACTGGGTACAAAAAAAAAATTAACTCAAACATTAACTTCCATTTTTTATTAGGTGCTAATGTTGTTCCTTGTCATCGGCAAAGCAAACTCATTACTGGAACATAGAAATTGTAAATTAGGGAATTATTCACATCTAGTGTTGCATTATTATATTTGGTTGTAGAAATTGAGGTTAGATCTGTTGTTTATGAAGGCAGAATATAGAGCAGAAAAATTACATAATTCAATACTGAAATTTTAATTATCATGAGTTCATATCTAGAGAATGTTTGCAATACAAACTGAGGAACGAAACGACTAGAGACTTGCCGATTTGGAATTCATTGTTGCAGAGTGACTATGGGGATTTGTGTTTTACAAATAATGTTTTTCATAGGGTTGCCCTACGTTGTTCTTGGTTTGAGTTCAATTTTGGTTTGCCTTTTTCGGGTATAAATCAAATTGCGGTAGAAAACTTGGCATGATTTTCAACCTTTCCGACTTATATAGTGGATTGAGTATCATGTGCCTAATGTTGTAATCTGATCTTACGGGTATGATAAAGAACGAATTAACTTAGAATTGTTGTTTTTTTTCTTTTTTTTTGAAATTGACCTGTTTGGTTTGGGTCCTCCTTTTCCTCCCTCATCTATCTACATTATGTGTCTGTGTACTTTCATTGTGTTGCTATTGTTATGGTGTGGCGATTGCAATAATGAATCTTTGTTCTTTGGTCTTATTTTGCCTACTTGATGTGTACAGGTCATCCAAGGGGATGTACTCAAGACTGACCTTCCATACTTTGGCATCTGTGTGGCAAATAGTCCTTATCAAATTTCCTCTCCTCTTACATTTAAGTTATAGTCGCACCGATCATCTTTCAAGTGTGCAGTGATCATGTTCCAGAGGGAATTTGCAATGCGTCTCGTTACTCAGCCTGGTCAAAATCTCTACTACTGTCTTTCAGTCAATACACAACTCCTAGCCTGTGTCTCGCATTTACTTTTTTATTTTTTAGCCAAAGTGTCTCACATTTACTGAAAGTAGGGAAAAACAATTTCCGGCCTCCTCCTAAGGTAGACTCATCTGTGGTCAGAATTGAACCTTAAAAACCTCTTCCTCCCGTAGATTTCAAGAAATGGGATGTTTTGATTTGATTGTGTTTCAATCGAAAGACCAAAACTCTAGGTTCAATCTTTAGACAGAAATCTGTTCTTTCCTTGTTGGAAAAGAACTACAAGACACTCCAAGCACTACAGAATTATCAGAATGGAACCTCAGATGATTCTCAAATGGCGGGTGAGTTGACTGCTTTAGGTGACAGCACTTGGGACACGACTATGGAGATTGAGGATGATAATATGGAGTTGGAGGATGCTGGTGAAGGAGGGGGATGGATTTGAATTCAAGAACAAGATTTTGGGTGTGTTTAAGTAAGGAGATTTTGAGGAGAGGTCTTCCGTGGTTACACAAGTGGAATTCTTGTACTTGCCCTCTTTGTGTAACAAGGTTGCCATACACTTCTCATGATTTAGGGGTTAATTCACTTTAATTTAATCACATCCCTTTTTTTTTTTTTTCTTTTTCTTGTAGCCTTGTTTTAAAAGTGATTTTAAGTTCACTTTGTAGATTGGTCAGAGAGCTGTTGAGGAAAATTCATTTTGTTCTTTTTCTTATTATCTTTTCTATTTGTAAGCCAGTTATGATCTTATGAGATAAAATGTTGTCTAATATTTTATTTGAGAACATCACAAATGAGAAGCTTCTTGTTATGAGGTTGCATTCAGCTCTATAATGCCCAAATGTTCAATTAGCTTGCAACTTCTTACCAGTGCAAATGGAAACTTTATGTTTTGTTTTCTCTTACATATTTAACAATGCTATCTGTACAAAATAGGCCATGGATATTTCTCCTGAAGAAGGGCTCTAACTGGATTTTTCTATAACAAAAGAGGCCACATTGGAGACCTAGACTATGAATTATGTATGTTGCAGCTCATACCGAGAACTGATCTAATTCCAAAGTGTAATTACAAATTTGTGAGGTAGCAACTGGAAGTATTAGAAGGAAACTTTAGATAGCAAAAAAAAATTCAATTACAACAGACCTAAGTACAAGCAAAATTTGCAAGTGAATCAACTCTTTTCAGACAATTTCTCTGCCTCTGCTTAGATCATTCAGGAACTTATTCTGCATATATAGGGCTCCAACAAGCAGCAGGCGCACCAGGCAATTTGTCTTGCTATAATGGACTGATGATGCAGCTAATTAGCCGTGACCTGAAGCAGGATTGCTGAGTCTATTATTAACTTAAATCTTGACATTAGGGGGATCTTGTGAGTTTTGCGTCCTGTTTCATGAGTTTTCATCTTTGTCCATTGAAGCACATAAGAAGCTCAAGATGAAGCCATCAATATCTCCATCAAGAACAGAATCAGGGTCGGAGACTTCATAGTTTGTTCGGAGATCCTTGACCATACGATAAGGCTGCATTGAAAAAGGAAAAAAAAATTAAAAAATTGGACAAGCAATTAGTGAGAACAATTATCAATGGGAACAACCAAATATCAATGAACACCGAGGAGAAGCATACATGAAGGACATAAGTCCTTATCTGGTTGCCCCAACTGATATCAGTGAGGGATTGTGTATGTTGCGCGTTCAATTGAGCCTGCCGAGCCATCTCAAGTTGATCAAGTCGGGATTGAAGCACTGCCATTGCCATTGCCTTGTTTTGATGTTGAGACCTGTTAAAATAACCAAAGAAAGCGTCCTAACTGTAAAAATACCAAGCAAGACCTAAATATTGAGGTGCTAATTGTAATAGGGATGTCAATAGGTTGGTTTAAACTGCGAAATCGAGCCGGTAAATTTGATTCGGCTCTGAATTAGTCTGGTTTGGGCTAGGTTTAAAAAATATATAGTCCGAGGAATCCGATCAGCTCTGTTTGAAGCACTGTCATTGCCATTGCCTTGTTTTGATGTTGAGACCTGTTAAAATAACCAAACAAAGCGTCCTAACTGTAAAAATACCTAGCAAGAGCTAAATATTGGATGTCAATGGGTTGGTTTAAACTGCGAAATTGAGCCGGTAAATTTGATTCGGTTTTGAATTAGTTTGGTTTGGGCTAGGTTTGAAAAATATATAGCGAGGACTCCGATCAGCTCTGTTTGGATTTCACAATTTGGAACTTAAAAACTGATCTAAACCAAACCGCACTGATCTAAATTTGGTATATGCATTATCTTAAATAATTGCATTATCATCTTATATAACAGAGTTTAAAAAAAAAAAAAAATATTAGATGTGCATTAGATTTACATCAAAATATACATATATAATTGTGACGTGCGAATATGACGGGCATATATGAGTTCACCTTCTTATATTAGTAGTTGTTGAGTTTAATTACATAAGGATGTAGTCGTGTTACTAGTTGTATTACAAATACAATTAGAGACTTGTTTGACATTATAAATAGGTTATAAGTGTAGAGAAATAGGCATTCTTGATTATTGTTAATTTTGAGTTTATTGAAATAAAAATACATATAGTTTTTTTTATTGTTGCTTTCATGAGCCTATTATTTGCCTTAAGATTGCTAAATACTTAATTAATTAAATTATTTAATAAATGTATATTTAAAATTTTAAACCCGTCAATCTAACCCGAAACAAACCAATTACCGTCGATTTGCGTTCGTATTGAACATAAAACTGACCTAAACCGAACCGTTGACACTCCTCAATTACAATCAGAAGGCAATCGAGTTATGACATACCTTTCGTTTTGACAAGTCGCAGTGACTCCAGTAGGGATATGCACTATTCTCACTGCACTCTCGGTTGTGTTCACGTGCTGACCGCCGGCACCTCCAGCACGAAACCGCTCGATACGGAGATCAGATTCATTAATGAGAAAATGGGAGGACGAATCACCCAAGATGGGAATCACAGCCACAGCAGCAAATGAAGTGTGTCGGCGCTTTCCACTGTCAAAAGGTGAAATCCGCACCAATCTGTGAACACCCACTTCTGCTTTTGCATAACCAAATGCATATTGACCATCTACCTTGATCGTTGCACGCTGAAATTAGATCAAGTAAAATCACTTAGCTGACTAATTCCAAAATTCTGGGACACAATCATCTTATTTCTTAAGGAGGCACACTATTGTTTTCATATTTGAATATATGAAAATATATAATCGTGACAATGAACAAAATGAAGCACAAAGGAAGGTGAAAGTGTAACCTTTATTCCCGCAATCTCACCGGGCATCTCATCCACCACTGTAACTTTATATCCATGGTGTTGTGCCCATATCTTATACATGTTCATGATCATGGAAGCCCAATCCATGCTCTCTGTCCCACCAGCTCCTGCTTGGACCTGCATGTGCCAATTAAGAACAAAAATTTTAAGTTGATAAAGCCTATGTATCATCAGTTTGATAAGTTTCACCCTGAAGTTTTCTACTTCAAGAGAAGGACAAACCCCTTTCTCTTCCAGGATTTGAAAGCTATCAGAGAAATATTTTTCTTTATATTTAATTAATTAGTGGCAATAAAAAGTTGAAATTTGCCTCTATACTTGTTTGTCTTTGCCTTAGATTGTGGATTATCAGTTAAAAAGTGATCTTATTGTAATAAGTGTTTTATGTTTTTTTTTTTTTTTTTTTTTCAAAGTCCTTGTAAAAGTACTTTTCAATTGAAAAAACAGGCATACCCAATTGATCATAATTAAGAAAGGAATATTTCATTTGGTACAATTCTCCAATACTCTTTCATTACACTGATTGATCCAATTCTCCAATTTACTCCACAAAAATTGAACCACAGAGAAGCTTTATATATTTATACATAATCATAACAGCTCTAATCTAAATCACATAGTTCTTTTTTAACTTGAAAGGTTTGATCTCATCAAGAATGTGTACAAAGTTTTGAATTTGAAACTTGGGTTAATAGATTCAAGGTTACACCTGATATTTGTTGCTAAGCTACTTTCTCAAAGGGTTATGATACTAAAGAAATTAGAAATTAAAAAAAATATAAAATATAAAAATATAAAGATAACCAAATCTGGAGGTTCCGGCCGCTAGAGAAAGGAAAACAGCCGAAAAAAATGGAATTTTAAGAAGGAAAGGTTGAATGCATAAACCCTCAATGAGTTTCTCCTGAAACGATTTGAGAATAAAGAATTAACATTGAATGATGATAATAACAGGTATAATTATATTCATTACCTGAAAAATATAAAAATATTTTTGAAAATAACTATATTTATCAATTCTCCACAAAATCTGTAAACTAGAAAACTTAGTCCTCATCCTTTCTCATAAAAGCCCGAAAATTAATTGTTTTCAGTGTAAATGAGAATCCCAAAAGGGCTATAATCTGAATCCACAAGCACGCACAAAAAGGGACATTAGACCCCTTAGTGAAAGGTTATAGATGGAAATGCAAGGTTTGATTCACAAAACATTCCTTACCGGGCTCATTTTGTTAGAGCCAAGACAAACTCCCAATTGTTGAAACGTCTCAAATTCATGTTGCATGCTACTCTAAAGTCCCAGGGAAACATCATGCCCGTCATGCAACTATTCTAACAATATATTGAAGATAATTTTAGAAGTTAATGGAATTCATAACTGATAATATTTCAGCTACAACTTGGGTAATTCTATTCAAGATAACTTCAGAGGATCAAATCTGTGATAAAAGATGAGATTGCATGAAACCATCTATGCATTTAAGGATTAGAAAGTGGTGAAATACAACTCTCATCTCCATATGTTTGTTGTCACCACTCCAATTGTACTAAAAAAATATCCAAGAAGCACGAACAGGCGCCTAGTTTAACCGAGAGAAATCTTTTTTATATCTCAACTCTCAACTCTTTAAGCCTTTTCCCAACTACGTGGGGCTCGGCTACGTGAATCTGCTTCCTCCACTCCACTCTATTAAACGATTAAATTGACATCTAAATTACAAGTAGTTTTGTCTTTCTTAATTATTTCTGACAATGTTATTTTAGGTCTTTTTCTACCTTTATCATTAACATGAATTGTTAATAGATCCCTCTTCTTAACTAGGGCATCTAAAGGTTTTCATAGTATATGTCCAAACAACCTTAATCGATTCTATCTCCTTTTATTTTCAATTGCGACTTCTACCATTTCTCGAATATGTTCGTTTCTAATTCTATCTTTTATCGTTTTACTGCAGAGCCATCTTTACATGCGCATCTCTGTTACACTTAGTTTATGCACGTGTTATTTCATTATTGCCCAACATTCTTTTTAATATAGCATAGCTGGCCTAATAATGATTTTATAAAATTTCCTTTTAACTTTAATGGGATGCATCGATCATATAATACTCCAGAAGCACTCCTCCCTTAAATCCTGCTTTAACTCTATGATTCACATCTTCACCTATTTCACCTTCTAGATGAATAATGAATCCCAAATACCTATAATTTTCACTACTTGGTATCTCATGGCCTTCAATCTTCACTTCCTTCGTCTATTTTTACTTCCTTTAAAATTACATTTAATGTATTTGGTTTTAGTCCTACTAATCTTAAACCCTTCAAATTTTAGTGTCTCCCTCCAAACCTCTAGCTTAAAATTTACTTCAGATTTAGTTTCATCAATTGACACTATATCATCTGCAAATAACATACACCATAGAACATTTTCTTGAATATGCTTAGTCAATTCACCTATGACAAACATAAAAAGATAAGAACTTAAAGCATATACCTAGTGTAAACCCACAGTAATGTGGAATTCACTAGTTTCTCCTACTATTGTTTTTACAGTAGTAATTGCTTTGTCGTACATATCCTTTTTTTTCCCTACAAAACCCACCATAATATTTCTCTAGGTACTCTATTATATGTTTTTTTCTAAATCAATAAATACCATATGGAGGTCTTTCTTATTTTCCATGTACCTTTTCATCAATCTCCTTACCAATTAAATAGCTTCCATGGTTTGGGTATAAATCCAAATAAAAATATTTTTTGTCTCACCAAAAAAATCTTTTTCATATAAATGAAGAATAGGTAGAATTTAGTTTATTTACACAAATCTCTGCAGATGGTTGAAATATCAACAAGGTGCATTGATTCTCAACTAAGAAGAGTGGAATTATGGTGGTGTTTTTGAAATCAATGGGGTTATTATGATGGAACTATTTTGAATAGATTGGTTCAAGATGCCCTCCAAAACTTTCCTTCATGATAAAAGTTAAAGGTAACTATTTGTAACATAAGATAAGATTACCTAATTAATGTTCAAAAGATGGCTGCAAAAAAGCAAGCTATGCCACAAGATTTTGTGGGTGCAAAAGTTATGTCACAAGACCTCTTATTGGTTCTCTAATGATTGAGGGGAAAACTCATGATTTTTTTTTATTTTTTTGAAAAGGGTATCACAAATATAAACAAAGAAGTAAGAAGGAACTTAACCTTGATTTCATTTTCAATTACTTTTTTTTAATTTCATGTTTGGCTGGGGATTTGTGGTATAAGACTAAAGCCCACACTTACTGAAAAAATATGCCAAGAAATTAACTCATGCACCCAAAGATGAAGATAATGCACAAAATAACCTCAATAAAGCACGAACAAGGATCCTGCTCCCCAGCAAGCAAGGCTTCAAGCTCTTTCTCTTTCACACATCTTCTCATCTTAAGTAAAGCTTTCATGGACTCCTGCAAAAATCAAATGCATGTAGTAAAAACTAACACCTACACCTTAGAATGTAAAATATTATCAAAATACAGAGCATTAACAGAAGAAACATAGCACGTTACTGCATACAAACTCAAAGAACAAAACATTTTATTCTCAATGCCAAGAAAATCATAAAAAGTCTCTAGCCTAGCTGATAAGTTTGGTTAAAGAAAATATTCAGGATAGGAAAAAAAATATAATTGGAATTCTCATGGAAGGCTTGTTCAAATTTTACATAAAAAATAAATAAATATGAACTAATACAGAATTGAAGGTCTATCACTGACTTTTGCAAAAGAAAAAATATACTTTGTTCTAATCCTATCAATCATAAAATGTTTCTTTCACAATAATTTCATGTAAATATTCATCTGCATGTATCAGCATCAAAACAAGCCTAAGCAATTGACAAGTTTCTAAATAATTTTGCCTTCCCTATATTTTAAAAAACTTTATGAAGTTAATGAAATACATGAGTTTATCAGAGCTCACGGATCACAATAAATTGAATAACCCATCTAGATTAGAGGAATCATCATATGCCTCCAAGCAAGCACAAAATAGAATGGCTTGGGTGTTCACAGCATGGTCAATGTCAGACCATATGGCCATCAAAACCTGGGTATCCTGACTCCTGCCCTGATCTTCTGTTGTTCATTGATTCTAATCTCATCTGTGTTTCAATAGCCCACATGCATAGAGAGAGAACTACCCATAATTAACAACGGTTAGAAAGTTAACAATCCACTTTCTTGATGGAAGGAAATGATATGGTTAAAAAATGATTGGGGTCCCCGTAGCTTAACTTAACTTGATATTATTCATTGTCGGTGCATGTCTTTCCATCAAGAGAGGCTATCAAAGGATATAAGCTAGAAATCCTAAAGCTTGGGCATGAAACTGCTTGAGAAACAATGGCTAGAGGAATATATGTAAACTAAGATTGTTTTTCTTTCACAGACACAGTAGGATGTACCCAATGCATGAGGCTTTCGTTATTGTAGGATCATTGCAAAGAGGTTGTATTTGGAGCAACCTCCACTGTTGCACCAAGATCGCCCTTCTTTCACAAATCACAATAGTGCTCAGTGCAAGAAGCTCCCACCTATGCAGGGTCCCGAGAATGGTCAAACCATACGTGGGTCTATTGTACTTTGTGCGCAACCTTACCCCAATTTGCAAGAGGTTGTTTCCACTATTCAAACTCGTGACCACCAGTTCATATGGCGACAACTCTTATCATTGCACCAAGGCTCCCCCTCTTTTCACAAATCACAACACATTGACAAAATTTTTTTTTTTTTTTTTTTTTTTGGCATATTGTTGATATATTAAAGTACTAAGGCTGCGTTTGGTTTCCAACTAGGAAACTGTTTTCACTTTTTAAACAGTAAAAAGATCAAAACAGTAACAAAAAACATGTTTGGTGAGGTAAAATTCAAAATTTCCATTTTTCAATCTTCTCTTTACAAAAAGTAGAAAACTTGGAAAAGGATAAAATGTTGTTTTCCAAGTTTTCTAAAATCATTGTTTGGATACCATGAAAACAAGACACCTGTTTTCAAATACCCAACCAAACGCCGCCTAAAAGATCAAATGTGTTCTATTTCATCATCTTTGTCGAATAAATGAGCAAGACAATAAAAAGCAGATGAAATACATGCCTAGAAGAAGCAGGTGCCCACCGATTCCAACTCCGCATCATTCTCTTCACGTGCAAGTTTCAACATGTCAATGTGCTCGAGCAATTCCCTTTCAAACCCATTAACTTCTTTCATTTTACCCATAAGTGAGCCATGCTCTCGGCTGACATTCCCAGCATGAACAGGATCATCCCAAATGTTGGGCTTATTCAACTCTACCGCAAGCATCTCAAGCCTAATTACCAACTTCCTCCACTGGAACCACAAAAACAATATCCTACTTCACATCAAAACCAAATTCATCATTCCGTAAAACAAAACAAAACAAAATTGCAAACCTTGAACCTAAATCTTAAAAAATTGAAACAGATTGACCCACAATTCATGGATGTCCTAAGACACCTTTAAGAGGAGTGCTATTCATACACAATTTTAGCACCCATTTTCAGCACACAACCATTAAGTAAATTGGATGTCCTCGAAGCACACATCAATACATGACTCAAGGGCATCCAATACACACCATAGAGTTGTGTGCTAAAATCTTTTTTTTTTTTTTGAGAGAAACAATATGTGTATTATATATATGTATGAACAAGATAATTACATCCTAAGACAGGGAACGAGAAGTGCTCTACCCCACACCTCCTCAACTGATTACAAACAAGTTGTCCAATCCCTCCATCATTGCAAAATGGAGTACCCATTTGCAAAAAGGGAGGCTATTACCCAAGAAGGCAAGAAAAAGCTAACATTTTAATTTCATCCCATAGTCTAAAGTCTTCCTTGAACATGTTTTGGAAGATTCTTCCATTCCATGCATTCCATAGAAACCAAATGGTTGCAACTTATCATTTTATACCCCCATAATTCATGGATGTTCTAAGATATCTTCAATATTACCAAAAAAAACAATAATTTAAGCAAAAAATCTAGATGGGTCTTTCAAATTATACCTGTAATCGCTTCTTGATTAATTGAATGGATTGGGCAATGGCAGCAGCGTGACTTTTCCAATCACCTTCACTTTCTTCTAGTATTGGCCATCCATTAGAGACAATATCGTCCACAGTTAGCCCATCAGAAGTCTTGAGTTCATCAACAACAACCTGAGAACTGAAGCAACGAGCACTGCTCGAATTACAAAGAAGTTGAGGAAAACAATTTGGGTGTTTCACAATTTGAGATTTTGAAGAGAACCCATTAATTTTAAGCAAAAATTTGAACATTGAGCCATGAGGACACTCAGAATTCGGTTGTGGAGCATGGAACATTGTGGTTTCTAATTCAGAAAGAGAAGAGAAAAGAAGAGTAACAAGATGGGTTGTAGCTCTAGGGTTTTTGGAGAGTATTAAGGAGCTTAAAGATGATCTTTTCAACAGAAAAGATTCCATTTTTCTACGAATAAGCGATGAAATCTAGTCTTCTTCTCTTTCAATTTTCAGTTGTTTCAATTCGACGATTGAGAGCACAATTGCACGGGCAATTTAAAGTTGGCACCTGAGAATAATTCAAACAAATTTACAAGGGTATTTTACTCATTAAAACTTCAAAATTATAATAAAAAATAAATGATTAAATAGATATATAATATATGTTGGAGTCAATTAATCTCCAAGTTGCCAGTGACCACCATTTACCGGGTTAGGCATCTACTCTCCTCGTATGAGGTGGGGGTTCAAATCTCAAAGTGTTGTGCCTCTATTGGAGGCTTGTTGTGGCCTGTTGGGCATTGTCCTGGGCATTTATTTTTTATATTAATAGTTGGGACTATCCTTATCATTAGTTTAATGATATGAAATGACCTGATGTATGACATGATCCAATGT
Organism: Paratinospora sagittata; assembly: GCA_035771175.1. Classification (NCBI taxonomy): domain Eukaryota; kingdom Viridiplantae; phylum Streptophyta; class Magnoliopsida; order Ranunculales; family Menispermaceae; genus Paratinospora; species Paratinospora sagittata. The sequence continues at coordinate 7,024,020 of JAYMFD010000012.1, read as the reverse complement.
AACAAAATACTGTAGATTGAAAAAAAATGAAAAAAAAAAAATCTCTAAAAGTAAGAGCAAATTCACAAAAGAAGTTATCATGATTCAAAGGAAGCACAAAAGATATAAATAATATTCTCACTCATTCACCCATAATCAACCAATTATGCCAATAAATTCTCATCAACTTTGAAATCAAAACTATATCTTCAATTACCTATTCATCATTACCAATATTATTTAGTATCAACACATTCTGAGGGCATCCATTTTACAACTCTTAAAACCCAATCAATCTTAATCCGATAAAACTAAAATGAAAATCAGGAGGAAGTGTGCATTTTAACTTTGAAGCAAAGAGTCTTGAAGTCATGCAAAGGAAATCAAAAGAAAAATATAAAAAGTGAATCATAAATGAGGGGAGGGATATGCCTCTAAAACTGAATTTAAAGAAACAACGGATACCTATTTATAAGACTTGCATATTCCAAAAAGTTAAAACAAAACCAGTTTCAAAAACAAAAGTTTTAGTTCCATAAGGCATGATAATGAAAAAAAAAAATATATATATATATATATATATATATATATATATATATATATATGAATCAATGGTATATTAAGTTAAAATTGTTAAATAAAAATAAGTGGTAATAGTTAAAAAAAATAAAAAAAATAAAAAGATATTTACTAAAGCAAATAACATTCAAAAAGGAATTCAAATTGTTCCATTGACTAAGTCTCCAAACAATCAAAGTTGATTATTGAATGATGTTGATACTACAATACAAAGAAAGAAAAAAGTGATAATTAATTGATCCTAAAAAATTACCCTTCAAAGTTTGAAACCAAAACAGAAAATAGAAAAGAAAGGATGAAATGTATGTCGTAACTGTGCATTTTCAGTAAAAATCCAAGTTTGCACTTTAATGAACTACCAACATTCTCTGAAACAGGTTTCTTATTTAAACTCTCAAAGCTTCTCGATTTTTACAACTTAACCTCCTAAAACTTTTTGAAATACAAATGCAAGATCTAAGATGACCAGCTTGAAATGGTAGCAATGATATAGATTCTAATACAGAAAGAAACAATTCTTTTGAAGCATTATTTTTAGTTTTGACAATGTATCTCAAGTATAAAGAAAAAAACACAAGGATATGCCAAAATCCTAGTTAGCTACTATCTTCGGTTCGGAGGAAGTATACCCAACTAGTGGATAATCATTTCAAGAAATGTCATATACATGCTTCTCCAATACCGAAATCATATTCAGTTAAGTGTAGAGAAGTTTTTCACAGCTCTTTCCAACCACCAAGCTATAAGTCTAGAAAATCTTTAATTCTTTATATTCTTAATTTAAACTACTTATTCCATGGTGCCAAAAAAAAACTACTTATTCCAACCATGCTCTTTAATAAATTACTAAGCTTATTTAAATAATGATTCTCATTTGAGATCCCAAAGCTTCTCCAATCAAACATGGTAGCAAACGCAAAATCAAATCACTAATTTGAAAGAGTAACAATGTAATAACATTTCTAATCAAATATGAGTAGTAGCTTAAAATAGTACTAAAAAAAATTGATGATTTATGCAGGTGTACATAATGGTAAAGAAGAAAACAGGTATATCAATGAATTAGTGTGACAATTAAAAATTGCGCATAAGCAAAGAAACAGCCGCAAGGTATTTGTTGGCTAGTAATTGTATAAATATGATAGACTACACAGACATTGAACCATTTCACACATCGCCACTCTTAAATATGTGCATATAGTCGGTTCAAAAATAGTCAATTCATGACATAATGCCATGTCTTTTATAGATAGTTCATTTAATTCCTTTCAAAAGGGGAAGAGCTAAAATTTCAGGGTAGCACATACTTTCATTTGTAAACAAAAATTTGAATTTATCTAGCAGATTTCTTAATAAAGTAATCTCATCAAATAATAAGAATGCAGAAAATTATCACATACTTTAGAACATGTTGATAGCAAAAAGAGTGAGTAGAAGACCTAATTAGGAAAATAAACATCTAATATAGGGGGAAAAACTATGGTACCGCTCTATCTTCCGCCTCTATTGCACAGAAAATGAGGATTTTGAAACCTTGCAAACCTGTACAAAGATGTTGATGTTTTTCCTTAAAAGTAACTAAATATAAGAATTAAGAACTTCAAAAACCTAGCAAATTCTATGAACAAATATTGATTTGAAAAAAGAAGACAGTTATAAGAGACTTCTGATTCATGAAACAAAAAGCAACCCAATAATAATAATAATGAAGATGATTATAAAGACTTATCTGTGCCTGGTCATCACATCTGTCAAACCAAAAGCAACCCAAAATCTCATCGAAGGGAAATATAGAAATCTAAATACGAAAGAATAAGAAATTTGAAGAAAAGATTTAAACTTTATTTGAGTTCCGCAACTTTGGAAACTTGTGATTCATGAAACCTCTCTACACATGCTCATTTATTAGTAATAAAATAAAAAAATAAAAAATAAAGTTTAAAAACTAATGGGATTTAAAGAAACTATATGTGTTTACAAATAAGAATTTGAACTTTGAGCAAAAAAATGTGAAGAGGAAATTCTGCTAGACATTTTGTCAAACAACAAGTGTGCAGTTAGTGATTGTTTTCTACAAGAATAAATAAACACCAAAAGTAGTAGCCATTAAAGCCCTAAACTATGAGAATAAATATATTTCATACTCAATAATCTAAATTCACTATTTAAGTACCAAACGAAGCGGAAGGATTACTATGCGGAAGACAAAAAACAAAGGATTTTATTTACTTGAGAAAAGATGGAGCAAATACCAACAATAAATCAAAAAAACAGAATGCGAATCTAACGCAAAGCCTGATCAATAGCGTGAAATTGAGCAGCAACTTGAACTTCACTGTCGTCCGTCCGTCCGTCCGTCCGTCCGTCCTCGCCAAAAGAATCACTCTAGCCAAAACTCTCTCAAACTGTAATTTTAATTTTCACCGGAAGTTCTTGGGTCAATTCGAAGAGGACGTAGCAGTTTCAGAAAGAGTTTATTTTTTTATTTTTATTTTCGACGGACGATACCCATTCACGAGTGTGAAACGAAAAGCAAGAGAGTAAGAAGAAAACGTTGGCGTCTCGTGCGATGGAAACTCACTAATTTCTGTATGGTGTATGGATATAGATACATACAAGTAATTGAATCTATTTATGTATTGATTGCGTTCTAGTTTAAATAAAAATCTAGTTCTTTTTTTTTTGATAATTTTATTTGTATTTGAGTAATGAGATTAAATATGAATCAAGTTTGGAGTTTGAGATTATATACGTATATATAGAAGAGGTCTAATTAAGCTCATTAGTTTGATGGGTATATTATGTATTGTGTTTTAAGCTCCAAATAAGATTTGATTGTTTAGTGAATTTGTTACATTCTAGCTTAGTATCAAATGTTGGGTAGGGCTTAGATCTCAATTAGCACCGATATTATCGTCAACTTAATCACTTTTGAGTCTAGGTGCGAGGTTCTATCCTAAATGGCTCAATACTGATGATGATAAGATCTTAACTTACAGGTGTGGGGTTTACTCCAAAAGGCGTCAAATAAGGATGAGATCTCAATTTATATTTAATATGATAAATTTGCTTACATTTGATGTGAACTATGATTAATTATAAGGATGAGATCTTAAATTATATTTCCGACTTGACGTGGGACTATTATTTCAGTCACATATACCCAACATGGAATATTCCCCATCTTCCCATTCTTTAAGAAATTAATGCATTTGATGGAAACAAATAAACCAATAACTCAACAACCCTATTTGGCCAAGGACGCTTTGCTTTGGTAGTTGCGTCGAACGTTTGTAATCCTTACAACCTAGGTTGAATTCCTTGTAATAACAATATTTATTAAACAAAGGGACAATCTTTTTTTTGTTTTTTGTTTTTTTTTTATGAAAACGGTAATTGAATTAAAAAGAAACAAGAAGTTACACACAGCCCAGCACGGCCATGGAACACCACCAGAACATTACAGGCACTGATATTGGAAACCAACAACATCTTTCCTAGGAATCACCTCAAGGGGGAGAGAGATGAAACTACGGAGAATAATAAGATCTAACTCTGTATCACTGAGGTTTGCACATCAATCTGTTGCATAATTTGCTTCTCACCATACATGATTGATAGTCCACCTTCTCCAGCTATGAAGAGTTTTTTTTTATTTTCCTAAAGAGTGATCTCAGCCTCCAAGGCTCCTCAGTCTCTCCAGACACAGTTAGGAAAAAAAGCTTTGAATCAGTTTCTATAATGGGAGGGAAATTTATTCCCGGATCCAAACCTTTAAGCAGGGCCATAGCTTCAGAATGAAAAGCACTAATGTTCTTAATGTTGAAAAATGGGTAATTAAACATGATTTTTTACCATTTTTAGCTAAATATGAAAGTAGGACCCACAAGTGATTTTGGGTGGGTCGAAGTTGATTATTAATCTTTAATATGTGAAGATTAAAAATATATAAGTATTTAGCTATATCCATTTATATATGAATGAGAAACTGAGTCTAAAGTGGCTTACTTGATATGTGTAAAGTGATAGAATTTAGAAATAATCTTTTAGTCCCACATGGGATAGATAGAATTCTAAATATTTATTTATAAGTGTAGCTAGAATACTACACTTAAATTTTAACTAATACACACACACAAGGAAGGCTCATGGGTCTTGCATCACCCCGCGCACAGGCGCCCTTCTGCGAGGGCGATTGGGTTTCTTAGGGTGCATTAGATGCACAACACTTTGCACGTACGCATCATCGTGGGGAGCTAGGGAACCTTTCGTTTTTGAGAGATCGAGGCATATTAGAAGGATGAGATGCATCCAGATATGATGAATGCAGTTATCTGTCTAAGTGCAATGTACGAAGATCCAATGGTGTGTACGATCAGGTGCGTCAATCAAATCTGTCAGATCGCATTTAGAGGCGATCAGACTCGATCCAACGGTGCAAAAATAGGCATCATGTACAGCCACGATCTGCCAAGCAGGAGATTGTTGTATCCTGGGAGATAAGTGTTATACACCGTGAGCACCTAGGCGGGACATAGTTGTCTTAAGGACATAAAATTACACTCTAGTCTTAATCTACGTCGTTACTCTGCTGGAATACTAATTGATCTAGTTTAACTAGACATAACCTTGTCCCTAATACCTTTAAATAGTGAACGGGGGGCAACTAGATCAAGTTTAAGTAAGACCATTGTGGCTCCACTACTCAGACTGTAGACTAATCAAGTTGATTATTTTAAAAATTATTTTTCAGTAATTTTTGCCATCATACAGTCAACGCTTAAATTTCCCGCCAATGCCGCAATAAGTGAAGCATGATCATCTCGAAGGACCACTCCAAAGCCTCCTCTGGACGTTGAAAATGAGCCATCATTGTTCAACTTTAGCTCCCCATGACGAGGGGGGACCAAGCTATAAATTTGCATGGGTTGCGAACTGTCACGACGCCCCTGACGTAGGCTGACGTCATAGTACTGTTCATAGTACTATTCATCACTATTCATTCGAAACATGTAAATTGTATTAAAATTGTCAAACGGTCTCCAAAACTCATGAAATAGAATCTAACCACATATTCGGGGTTCTTACCGTCTAAGGAGTGTTTTTCTACCTTTCTAGTTGATTTTCATTCATATTGGGTCAAAACCTCAATTTCTGAAAATGTCGTAAAACGGCTCCCATAGCTAAAATTAGTCTGCTAGAAAGTTTACATCTAGCTTAGATATCAATTTTACGAAAAAATAGAGGAAAAATCACTTACCGCAGGTCTTGATTTCGCGCGAATCCCTCCCCTTTTTCTTCTTCTCCTTCTTCCTTCTCGGTTCTTCCTCTTCTGCTTCCAGCAACTTCTTTCATTTGGTTTTTCTTTCTTTCTTTTTTTTTATTACATACGAATACTGTTCAGTGAACAGTACCCGCAAATATTGTTATTTTATTTTTTCTTCCTTTATTCCTCTTTTTCTTCTTCTATACACTCAATCCACATAATTCAACTCCAAAATTTAACTTGTAAGCACCCATATAAGCTTATCTCATATGTATCATCTTCATTTAATAAGTTTATTTACGAATCATACACACATATATTTGGCTCATACGTATACAATACGTATATTCTACATCTCAATATACATGTACTTCAACGTATGTATTTAATTAAATTTACGGGGTGTTACACGAACGATCTCAACGTTAACCTGCCAAACACTAAAGATGTGAGATGCATCCGACGAAAGTTGGTTCACTTTGATGAGATGGGGCAACCAACATTGCACGTTGGGCTTGATGTCATTGAGAATAGATTCAATAAGCCCTGAATTGAGCAAGAACTTATGTTGGTTCCTTTCCCATCATAAGTGACAGACTGACGTTGAGAAAGCAAGTTTTACCACTCTTACCTTCCTCTGAGTTACCAAAACAAGAGAGAATTCTCCTCCCAATTGACTTCCAATCATTTGCATTCCCAACCACCTGAAACATTCCCTTGCAATACCTTTTCAGATGAGGTTAGAGAAGGCACATTCAAAGAAAAGGTGGCTTTAAGTCCCCCTCCCAGCCCAACGAAGACATGCATCATCCACATTCAGCCCAATTCTCCTTAGTCGAGAGCCTGTGAGGAGCCTTTCCCAACAAATTTTCCAAAGATTCAAACTGTGTCAAGGAATATGCCCCTTAAACCAGACCAAATCATATCACTCCTTTGCAGAATCTCAATTTTTTATCATGTCCCATGCATATTTATATGTAAATAAGCCATTGGGGGTTGGCTTCCACAGAACTCTATCATTCTCGTCTTGAATGTTATGGAGTCGAGAGACTTTCTTGTCTTGCGAGTGTTTGCCCACCTGTCTATGGGCCAATGTGCCCCACATTGGTTGTAATGACCACATCTTGTCCTTACATTGTACTTTAGTATTTTAGAAATAGAGATTGAAATGTAATATAACCTTAAAAAAAAAATTTGGAGCTTTTATTTTTTTGCGACAAGGCAAATAAGAAATTATATTGAAGTAGTTATAAAGAGCACTAGTACACCACACCAGGAAGCATTTCTGCCAAGATAAATCTAGTAAATAACCAGAAATCATGAAAGGAAAATGACCTTAAGCGGACCTAGTTGGCACTAGAACTATAAGTCTTAATGATAGCATATACTCAACTTAACTCAACTAACCAATTTTTCAACTACATGGGGTCGGCTACATGAACCCGCTTCTTTCGATCCACTCCGTTGGTTTTATTGAAAGCAAGTCAACATTCAAATTACAAAAAAATAAATTTTTCTTAATTATTTTTGTTCATGTTATTTTAGATCTACCCCATCCTCTATTATTACCATTCTACATTAATAGGTTACTCTTCGTGACTGGTGCATGCGTTTAAAGGCCTAAGTTGTAACTGAGGGCATATTTATCTTAAAAATTATTTGTATCCCTTGCCAATTAAGGTTAGTAAATAGAAAACTATGTAAAAAATAACTATTACATTTAACGAATCCATTAGTTTTCTATAACAATGCTTTTTAATTACAACATTTTTTTTAATACTATTAGAGATGTAAATTGTTTTATTGCCAGCTAATCCACCGGACTTTTAAATTCTCTCCAACAATGTTTAATGGACTTGGTACTTTTCCATCATATTCCATATTTCTACATGGACAGCTCTTGAGCACCAAGGAGGAGGTCCTTTTTCATTTTTCATGAATGGTTCTCACAAGACCAAGGGAATTACACCGATCAATAACAATAGGCCTAGAATCCAATTAAGCAGCAATCCAAATACCTTGACAGAGACTCATAGCTTCAACATAAAAGGAACTAACATGTTCTACATTCTCTTGCAAAAAGTATGTACCTGCTCATATTTATCTCTTAGAAGGTTGCCACACTCGGACCACCTTTTTTTGAAATAACTATCACATGCTTGTGACAAAAGAGAAGACAAAAAGACAGCTGGGGTTTCATTGATAATTCTTTAAAAGAGTGTGTGTACAAAAGAAATTAAACAAACCTTATATAGCTACTAACAGACACAATTACTAAACTGCACCTAATATAAATAAGTACCTAATATACTAAAACCTAACCCATATTTTATCAAATATAATATTACTCTAACATCCCCCCTTAAGCTCATGGGTGTTGAGACATTCATGAGCTTGTAATATCAGAAACGTAATGTTGTCATCCAGCGGAAAGAGTGTTGACTGTATGGTGACAATATTCATTAAACAATAAATTTCAAAATAATCAACTAGATTAGTCTTCAATCTGAGTGGTGGAGTCACAATGGTCTCGCTTAAATACCACTCTTCTTTAACAACAAGTTGTCTCTTGTTCACTATTTAAAGGTACTAGAGACAAGACTTAAACTAGATCAATTACAATTCCAGTAGAGTAACGATGTAGATTGAGGCTAGAGTGTAACTCTATGCCCTTAAGACAATTATGTCCCGCTTAGGTGCTCACGGTATATGACACTTGTCTCCCAGGATACAACAATCTCCTTCTTGTGACAGCAGTACTTCAAATCACAAGAATAATCGAACCAAAAGTGGTTGTATTCACTCACAAAAGAATGCTAAAAGCATATAAGAGATAAGAGAAGAAAATTTAAAGATTTTGAAATATTTTGGGATTATTTTCTGAGTTCTGGAAGACTCTACTTATAGTCAAATCGTGGTTGTACATTGTGCATGTTTCTGCACCGTTGGATCGAGTCTGATCGCCTCTAGATGAGATTTGACGAATTTGATTGACGCACTCGATTGTACAACGTTGGATCGTTTCCAATCGATTTAGGCGCAATCTAACGGCTCTGCTCGTCGCAAAAATCCTCGCACCGTTGGATCACGATCGATCCAATCGGTCGCTATTTGACGGTCCCGAACAACGCATCTGATCCTACACCATCGAATCTTCTTACATCGCACCTAGACAGATAACTACATTCATCGTATCTTGACGTTCCAAATCCAATCTTCCACGGACGCATCTCATCTATCCAATCTGCCTCGATTTTAAAAAACGAAAAGTTCCCTAGCTCCTCGCGACGATGCATAAGTGCAAAGTGCAAAGTGTTGTGCACCCAATGCACCTTAAGTCGCCCAATCGCCCTTTTGCCCTCGCACACACACGCTCACCCACGGGGTGATGCAAAGCATCCCCCTGAGCCTTCCTTGTGTGTGTGTGTTAGCTGAAATACAAGTGTAGTATTTTAGCTACACTTATAAGTAAATAATTAGAATTCTATCTTTCCTATGTGGGACTAAAAAATTGTTTCCAAATTTCACCACTTTACACATATCAAGTAGGCTATTTTAAACTCAATTTCTCATTCATATATAAATGGGTATAGCTAAATACTTCTATATTCTTAATCTTCACATATCAAAGATTAATAATCAACTTAGACCCACAAAAAATCACTTGTAGGTCCCACTTTAATATTTAGGTTAATATGGTGAAAAACCATGTTTTATTTACCCATTTTCCAACAATCCCCCACATGTATGGAAATTGAACTAAGTACACTTTCTATCATCCCCCACATAAATGGATTTTTTTATGCAATTTTAAATTTTTTTTAATGTAGACACTAGAGAGAGTACTAGTGGAACGAGTTGCATCGGGATAGGTAGCTTGTGGCTTTGAATCTTCCCTAGTGAAACGCTATCGGATTTGCTAGCTAATCAGTGAACACGACGTCTTGAACTGTTCAGCCGTTGATGCAAACTAAGACAATAATGTACACACAACTCAACTCCGAACAATTTTGGTTCTCACGATTGTGTTCATTTTGGCCCTGAGCAACTCTCGGATTCATGAGTGCTTTAGAGAATTCAAGCCTTAAAATCCTCACAGAATTGGCCCAGTTCTCACTCATGTAGGTGATGTCCTATTAAGAGTATCCCTGTTATACCCCACATAATTAATATGTCATAGGAATCATTAAAAGCAATGTTTGTCCTTACTCATTTTGCAGACAACACTATTGTATCTTAGGAATGGGTAGCAGTGTGGTTTTTCCTTAGTGCTACGCTAGATTTCATAATTTAGTTATCCCTTTTGAACCTAGTTCTTGGGATCTCCAGTCATATAGGTTGGGTTTCCACTATGAAACTCTATTTAACAGGCTTTAACCCCATTTTCCTTGATAAACAATGTACTTGATCTCTAGGCAAACCTTTAGTTAGTGGATCTACAAGGTTGTCCTTTGATTTGATATAATCTATGGATGTGACTCCATTTTCAAGTAACTGTTTAATGGTGTTGTGTCTTCGACATATATGTCTTGACTTACCATTATACATCTTATTTTGTGCTCTAGCTATAGCAGACATACTATCACAATAAATGCATATTGCTGAGACAGGTTTGGACCAATACAAAATATCCTCTAAAAAATTACGAAGTCATTCTGCTTCTTCTCTAGCTTTATCTAAAGCTATAAATTTAGATTTCATAGTGGATCTGGCTATACATGTTTATTTTGAGGATTTTCATGATATCGCTCCTCCTCCAATTGTGAACACATATCCACTTGTAGATTTTGTGTCATTAGAGTCAGATATCCAGTTTGCATCCCTATATCCTTTTAGAACAGTTGGATATCTTGTATAATGCAATCCATAATATTGTGTGTACCTTAGATATCTAAGTACCCTAATCAAAGCTTTCCAATGAGCCTTGCCTCGATTGCTTGTAAATCGACCCAATTTATTAATTGCACATGCTATGTCAGGTCGTGTACATACCATAACATACATTAGACTGCAAGTATACGTGAATATTCTAATTGATTTATGGGTTGCCCTTTATTCTTGATAAGATGTAAATTCACATCTATTGGTGTTTTTATAGGACTAGTATCATATTTATTAAACTTAATCAAAATTTTCTCAATATAATGAGGTTGAGACAAGACTAATCCATCAGATATTTTAGAATTTTTAATTCCTAAAATAACATCAGCAACGCCCATATATTTCATACCAAAATGTCTAGTCAACATTTTCTTGGTAAACTTGATTATGACTTTATTATTACAATCAACATATCAACCATGTAAAGGCACACTATGACATAGCACTTTGGTGTGTTTTTGACATATACACATTTGTCACATTTATTGATTTTAAAACCATTGGACAACATGACATTGTCAAATTTAATATGTCATTGTTTTGGTGCTTATTTTAATCCATATAATGATTTAACAAGTCTACACACCTTATGTTCTTGTCCAAATGCAATGAATCCATCAAGTTGTTGCATATATATCTCTTCTTCTCATTCACCATTCAAGAAAGTTATCTTAACATTCATTTGATGAATTTTAAGATTGTTTATTGTAGCAATAGTAATTAACATTTTTATAGATGTTATTCTAGTTACCGGTGAATATGTATCGAAGAAATCAAGACTCTCATTTTGTTTAAATCCTTTGGCTACCAACCTAGCCTTATATTTATCAATTGAATTGTCAACCTTTAATTTTCTTTTAAAAATCTATTTACACCCTAAAGGCGTCATACATGTTGGTAAACTTACCAATTTCCAGGTATGATTGATTCAATTTTACTATTTATTGCTTCCTTCCATAAAAGAGCTTCGAGTGTTGACATTGCCTCTTTAAAAGTTTGAGGCTCACTTTCCAACATATACATTAGAAAATTAGGACTAAAAGACTTTGCAACTTTAGCCCTTTTACTGCGTCTAGGTTCATCCTCTAAATTTTTATCTGGAGGATTACTACTGCTATTTGCAGTGTCATAAGTTCTTTTATTGGAACTTAGCTCTTGCATATTTTTATTTGGAAAAATATGCTCAAAAAATGATGTATTTCTAGATTCCATAATTGTATTCACATGTATATTAGAAATGTCTGATTTGTATACAAGGAACCTATATGCACTACTGTTATGAACATAACCAATGAATATACAATCAATGGTTTTAGGCCCTATCTTAACCTTTTTAGGTTCAAGTATTGCTACCTTAGCTAAACACCTCCACACTTTGAAATATTTATAGTAAGGTTTCTGACCTTTCCACAACTCATAAGGAGTAACATCCTTATTTTTACAGGGTATTTTGTTAAGAATGTAGTTAGCGGAGATAATTGTTTCCCCCTACATATTCTGAGGTAACCCAGAACTTATCAACATGACATTCATTATTTCTTTCAATGTTCGGTTCTTGCGTTCAACAATACCATTTGATTGAGGCGAATAAACAACAGTTGTTTGATGAAGAATGCCATGTTCTTGACAGAACGCATCAAAAGGTGCTTGATATTCACCACCTCTGACGCTTTTTATTGCCTTAATCTTTTTACCAAGTTGATTTTCATGCCATAAACAAGAAGACTCCAAAAAATAAATAGAAGATAAATCTTTATTATCTTCAAAGTTGCGGATTACTGGCATTGTATTCATTTTGAATAATCCCCTTTCTAAGTACCTTTTTCCCATAAATACACTATTTTTGGAAAGTACAAATTTATTGGAGTCAAAGACCATCCTAAAACGACTTTTGCTCAATAGTGAGCCTGAAACAAGATTCTTCCGAATGTCAGGTATATGCAACACCTAGATCAAGGTGATTTTTTTTCTTGAGGTCATCTTGAGAACCACCTTCCCAAGACCCGTTATTACTGAAATTGCTTAATTGCCCTTGATTAGATTACGTCATCTTATTGTTGTATAAGAGGAAAACACGTTCCTATCAGCACCGACATGTCGGGTGGCTCCAGTATCAATCCACCACTCTCTGGGTTCATCAATTCAAAAACCACAACAGATAGCATCATGTCAGTTAAATCTTTAGTCTTCTCCTCAGTCATATTGACTTGATCTCTTGGACTTGCCTTTCGATCGACAATCTTTGGCTTTGTGCCATTGTTTTTGGCAATTATAGCACTTTCCATTAAACTTCTAGGATTTGCCTTTCTTTTGGGCCTGACTATCACCAGTGTGCTTGCGCTTCTTGCTTTTGGTGTGCTTTCCCTCCACAAGGTTAACTTTAGGCTCTGTATGGTCTATAGTTTTCTTGTCATGACTCTTATTGTCTTGTTCAATCAGCAGTCTGACAATAAGGTCCTCAAGTCCCATTTCCTTTCGCTTGTGTTTGAGATAGTTCTTGAAATCTTTCCAAGATTTCCAGCAGAATAACATCGTAGTTTGAGGCTAGAGTATAACTCTATGTCCTTATAAAAAATTATGTCCCGCTTAGGTGTTCACGGTGTATGACACTTATTTCTCAGGATATAATAATCTCCTTCTTGTGATAGCACCACTTTAACTCACAAGAATAATTGAACCAAAATTGGTTGCACTCACTCACAAAAGAATGCTAAAAGCAGAGAAGAGAGAAGATAAGAAAATTCATAGATTTTGAAATTTTCTGGGATGATTTTTCGAGTTCTGGAGGGCTCTATTTATAGCCAAATCGTAGCTGTACATGGTGCCTATTTCTGCATCGTTGGATCGAGTCAGATCGCATCTAGATGCGATCTGATGGATTTGATTAACACACCTGATCGTACACCGTTGGATCGTATCCGATCGATTTAGGCACAATCTTACAACTTCGCTCATCGCAACCGATCCCTCACCATTGGATAGCGGTCGATCCAATCGGTCACGATCTGACGGTCCCGATCAGCTCATTCGATCACACACCATCCAATCTTCGTACATCGCACCTAGACAAATAACTACATTCATCGTATCTAGACGTACCAGATCTGTTCTTGCATGAACGCATCTCATCTTTCTGATCTGCCTCGATTTTCAAAAATAAAAAGCTCCCCAGCTCCTTACGACGATGCGTATGTGCAAAGTATTATGTGCCCAAGACGCCCTAAGTCACCCAATCGCTCTTTCGCCCTCTCACACTCGTGCACGGGGTGACCCCTGAGCCTTCCTTGTTTGTGTGTGTGTTAGCTGAAATACAAGTGTAGTATTTTAGCTACACTTATAAGTAAATAATTAGAATTTTATCTTTCTCATGTGGGACTAAAAAAATGTTTCCAAATTTCACCACTTTACACATATCAAATAGGTTATTTTAGACTCAATTTCTCATTCATATATAAATGGGTATAGCTAAATACTTATATATTCTTAATCTTCACATATCAAAGATTAATAATTAACTTAGACCCACCTAAAATTATTTGTGGGTCTCATTTTAATATTTAGCTGAAAATGGTGAAAAACCATGTTTTATTTACCCATTTTCCAACAAGGAGAGAAGTAGAACGTCAATGCAAAAACAAGTGTCAAGACCACATACTCTAAGAAAACGATCAAATGCAAAGATTACCAACCAAATGCAATTATATTTCAGGTTGCTACAAATTCAAATGCAATTATATTTCAAATTGCTGCAAATTCAAATGCAATCATCTTTCAAATTGCTGCAAATTCCTATACAATCATATTAATTATAGATTGCTGCAAATTCAAATGCAATCATCTTGCAAATTGGTACAAATTTCAATGCAATCATATTTTGGATTGCTACAAATTCAAATGAAATCATCTTTCAGATTGGTGCAAATTCAAATGCAATCATATCTCTGATTGCTGCAAAATCCAAATACTATGCCAAAAAAAATAAAAATAAATTAATTAATAAAAAAGGATATGTGATATTCTAATTATTGAGAAAATGCATAGCAATTACAAATACAACTACACAGCTCGTAAATCTACAAAACAACATGGTTTCATTTATAAGTTATTATTGTTTTCTCTAAAATAATAACATTTCACAGCTGCTAACTATTATTATTATGATTGATTAACTAAAGATTATGATTTATTAATTAAAAATCCATTTTTTGAGTTTATTATCAGTATCACTGCATGTTTTTGTTATAGAGAAAATGTAAATTAATTAAATATTTCTTAATAAGAGTGGAAGGTTAGAAATGTGTTTATTGTACGAATATGAAAATCATGAGAGATGAGGAATTACAATTTTATTAAAATTAAACCAACAATTAATTTGGGATATATATAAATGTTAATACAGGTAATATATTAGAAGAACAAAAGAAGCAAGTCCATGATAAATGTTCTAAATATTTGTAGTATTTATGATATAGATGTAGATATTTGAAAATAATTCAATTCTCCAATAGTTGATAGTAATTAAAAATAAAATATGAGACAAGTATATTGACTAAGAAAAACAAAGCACAAGTACTCAATGATCACTAATAATTAATACAAATCAAACTTTTTAACTAACAAGGTAATAGATATATAATTTTCCAAAAAAAGTAATAGACGTATAATTAATAAAAAAAGGAATATAAAACATCACAAAAAGATACGTGATATTCTAATTATTGAGAAAATGCATAGCAATTACAAAGACAACTACACAGCTCATAAATTTACAAAACAACTTGGTTTCATTTATAAGTTGTCATTGTTTTCTCTAAAATAATAACATTTTACTTAGAAAAATGCGTGCAGGCAAACTGTATGCTTCACCTTTAAATAGACCCAGCTGTGAATTACAACATATATAAAACACAATAATGTCATTACATGATACTTATTTATCTAGAATGGTCTTTTACAATTTGAAAGATAAAAGCTAGCTAGGTAATTATGAGAGAAATTCTCAATTTCATAAATCATTTGTCAAGAAAAATCAAAGGCAGAGACCATAGAAACTATATATATATATATTCAATGTTAAATATATGTTTTTTGTTTGTTTGTTTGTTTTTTTTTTTTGGTTTATTATTGTTTTTTTAAGCAATCATTAAGTAACGGCTATAACAAATCCCCCCCCCCCCCCAAATAGGGGAATGTTCTAGCCGATTTCTTTGTCAATCAGTATCAAGAAAAGAGAAGAGGAAGGAAAGAGAAAGAAACAAAGAAAGACTTGAAGAAGAAAGAGATTGATTTCATTAACTTTCATGAACATAACTTACAAGCTTATATAATTGATCAAGAACTCTGTAACTAACTAACAACCTGTCCGTGTGACATTCTGACGCACATAAAAGTAACCCTGTCACACTCCAGTATACAACACACCGCAGTGTCTAGTACCCCCGAGATGTGATGGGTACCTCATACTGAGCGTACCCCAGCCGTTATATGCCACATAATATTGTCACATCCCAGTACACAGCACATCGCAGCGTCTAGTACCCCTGGGATCATTTGTCCACACTATTCACTCATGAATAGCGCAGGGTCTCCCCCAGATTCGAACTCGAAACCTCTTAAGGTTTGATTTCGCAATCTGAGTAACCCCTGAACATTGGCTCAGTGGTTACTCAGATTGCGAAACCAAACCTTAAGAGGTTTTGAGTTCAAATCTGGGGGAGGCCCTGCACTATTTATGAATGAATAGCGTGGACAAATGATCCCGTGGGTACTAAACACTGCGGTGTGCTGTGTACTGGGATGTGACAATATTATGTAGTATATAACGGCTGGGGTACGCTTGGTATGAGGTACCCATCACATCCTGGGGGTACTAGACACTGCGGTGTGTTGTGTACTGGGGTGTGACAAAAAGGCCTTATGTATTGGTTCAGTGGCTACTCAGATTGCGAAATCAAACCTTAAGAGGTTTCGAGTTCGAATCTGGGGGAGGCCTGCGCTATTCATGAGTAAATAGTATGGAAAAATGATCCCGGGGGTACTAGACTTTGCGGTGTGCTGTGTACTGAGATGTTACAATATTATGTAGTATATAATGGCTGGGGTACGCTCGGTATGAGGTACCCATCACATCCCGGGGGTACTAGACACTGCGGTGTGCTGTGTATTGGGGTGTGACAAAAAGGCCTTATGTATAAATAAGGCCTTTTTGTCACACCCCATACCGGTGGTGTGATGGGCACCTCATATCGAGGGTACCCCAGCCATTATATACGACATAATATTATCACATCCTAGTACACAACCCACCGCAGTGTCTAGTACTCCCGGGATCATTTGTCAACACTATTCATTCGTGAATAGTGCAGGGCCTCCCCATATTCAAACTCGAAACCTCTTAAGGTTTGATTTCACAATCTGAGTAGCCACTGAACCATTACATAAGGCCTTTTTGTCACACCCCAGATTCGAACTCGAAACCTCTTAAGGTTTGATTTCGCAATTTGAGTAGCCACTGAGCCAATGATTCAGTGGTTACTCAAATTGCGAAATCAAACCTTAAGAGGTTTCGAGTTCGAATCTGGGGTATGACAAACCCTTTAACTGACTAACCTCTTAACCATCTCAACTGAATTATTTATCTTATAAGCCCCTCTCAAACTCAGTATGGAGAGAGCTAACACATTGAGTTTCGAACAAAAATCAGAGAATTTGGAACTAGAAATTGTTTTGGTTAAACCATATGCTAACTGCATTCCTGATGGAATGTGCTTAATGACAATGGCCTTTTGCATTACTTTCTCCAAGACAAAATAAAGATCTAACTCTATATGTTTTATACGAGCATGTAGTATAGGATTAGCAGCCATGAGAATTGCACTTAAGTTGTCACACCAAATTGTAGGAGGAGAGGATAACTGAACTTTCAACGCATAAAGAAGGGATTGAATCCAGGTAAGTTCAGCTGTAACTGTAGCCAAACTTCTGCACTATGCCTCTGTTGATGATCGTGATATTGTGGGTTGTTTCTTGGATTGCCAAGTAACTGCATTAGGACCAAAAAATACACAACTGCCAGAGGTATATCTTCTATCATCTTGGTCTGAACCCCAATCCGCATCCCAAAGGTTGTTAGATATAACTTGGTAGCATGTTGAAGATGCAAACCAGAATCCAAGGAACCACTAAGATACCATAGAATGCGTTTTACAACATTCCAATGAGACTATAATGGATTTTGCATAAACTGGCACACTTTATTGACTGAGAAAGCAATCCCAGGTCTAGTAATGGTAGCATATTGAAGAACACCCACTGTTGATTGAAACAACAAAACGTCAGCTACTGGATCACTTCCAAATTTAGACAACCGTAGACCACTCGTCATAGGTGCGGAATTAGGCTTGGCAAACTGCATCTTGGTTTTACAAAGCGAATTAGTGATATATTTTGTTTGGGACAAATGAAAGCCATTCTCAGTTTGATGGACTTGAATACCCAGGAAGTAATTTATCTTGCCAAGATCTTTAAGTGCAAAAGCATCATTAAGATTAACAATTAATTCTCAAATAGCACCATCATCTCTACCAGTAATTAAAATGTCGTCCACATAAACCAAAACCAAGATTATATGCTTAGATTGTATTCTAACAAAGAGAGATTGATCAGATTTTGCTTAAACAAATCCAAAAGTGAGTAAAGCTAAGTGTAATATCTCAAACCAAGCTCTAGAAGCTTGTTTTAACCCATATAGTGCCTTGTGAAGCTTGCAAAACTAAATGTTGAGTTGAAGGAGAAACAAATTCAGGTGGTTGTTGCATATATACTTCTTCAAGTAAAACACCATTCAAAAATGTATTGTTGATATTAATTTGTCTGACATTTCATCCAAAAGTGAAGGCAAGTGTAAGAACTCTACAGATAGTTATTGGCTTTACAACAGGGCTTAAGGTTTCTGTGTAATCAAAACCTTGCTGTTGGTGAAACCCCCTTAGGCACAAGCCTTGCCTTATATTTATTTATTGTACCATCAGGATTTTCTTTCACCTTAAACACCCACTTACAACCTATTGCAGTTCTGTCAGGAGGTAACTCAACAAGAGACCATGTTTGATTCCTTTTTAAAGCTAGCAACTCATCAGTCAAGGCAGCGAGCCATTGCTCATGTTGTGAGGCAGTTTCAATTGAATCAGGTTCCTTGACTGTCACGATGCCCTTAACGTAGGCTGACGTCATGACCGGCACAGTGTACTATACACTGTACACACCCATCTACAATATATAATACACTATCAGCCTCAACGGACATTCACAATAATTTCTAAAATTTTCAAAAATTTTGATAGCACCTCTCCATAAAATGGACAATTCACATTTTTTTTTGATATACCACAAATCAAATCAAATATATATATAGATAACCATCATTCCATTCATTCCACACATCTAGCCATTCTCATTTCATTCATTTATCAAATCATATCATCTCTTCTTTCCACCATGTAATTATGTCATCATGTACATCATCATTAGCATTTCATAATCCAATATATTTAGCTATCTTGTATATGCCCACACATCCCATCTAGATGATAATACATATATATAATGTGTGATATATATATATATATATATATATATATATATATCAAACTAACACAAGTATAATGCATACATACATCAATAAAGTAACGATCTGAGTCATGAGTCGATCACTCTCTAACTTTATTTTTTTCCTTTTAACTCTGTACCTGAAATAATAAAGGGATGGAGTGAGCAATCAACAGCTTAGTGAATATATTTCTTGATATGACAATTATATGCATTTAGGAAAATATGGCATTTAAAATCATTTCAAACAATGCATTTTTTTTCCACGAAATCCACAATCTCCTTCCTTCAAGGCAAGAGAGCGGGTCTAACCCTTGTATGACCGTTACAAGGTAGCCACAGCCTCTCATTACCCAATTCACAGTCATTTCAAGGATCTTCAATCCTTGTTAGGACAAGCCTACTGACAATGAGGTTACGCATAACACTCATCCGGGTCTAATTCCTAACGAAATGACACCAACTTGCCTTTACAAGTCTCACATGCTCCAATGCTAAAAAGAAATCATTTATGAATGCAAATTAAAGCACAATGCAACAATATATGCATAGCATATTTACATTCAAACATTTCATATATTTAAAATGCCATACAAGAACCAAAATCAAGAAAATATACTCACAGTACAAGATTTTTCAACTTAATTACAATCACGTCGCTTTCGAGTCCAGCTCCAATTTAAATCCAACTAATTCAACCTGTCACAACCACTCCATAATTCAATTTCATTTATTCATATCTATTTACATATTTAATTTCTCAACTCACTTCAAATCAATAATAATAAAGATCAACCTTAAAAATATTATACACATTCTGTGATTTTAAATTCCAACTCAATTTAGGACTCATAAGCAATTGAAAAAACTACTATCTCGTTTCTGTGGTCAATCTAGATATTTCCACAAGAATGAACAGTGAAAATAGATTTCCAATTCATATTTTCACTAGTTCTCAGTTTTATTTTTCTCCTGGAACATATATCAATTTTATTAAAAATATAGAACATTCCTAAAATCCGTCATACTACCATTCTACTACCTTCAACAGGTATTTTACTAAGGTTTTACAAATTCGCGGAGGCATCCAAAGTCAATTTTACTTACAAAAATCATATAGTTAGCTACTAAAAATATCAAAGCATATCCAAAAATCATGATCTTAACATCGAAAAGTCTGGAATTCAGTTCTCTACGATTCGATGACCTCAAACCGGAGTTTCATTGGATTCCAATTCCATTTGATTCACTGGATATGATCACAATACTATTTACGTCGCTGTTCATTGGAAACATGAAAATTTTTACTAAAATTGTCAAACGGTCTCCAAAAATCATGAAATTAGCATCGATGGACTTGCAACAGTTCATTCTACCATTCTATAGCCTTAAACTGCAGTTTCATCGGGTTTTAATATGATTCAAAAGGTTTTCAATATAACTCTAACTTCCAACAACCATAAAAAGTCCAAATGAACAAATAAACGAAATTGAACCACATATTCGGGGCTTCTATAGTCTAGGGAGTGTTTTTCCACCTTTCGAACAGATTTTCATTCAAACTGGGTAAAACCCCCAATTTTGAAAACACTGTAAAATAATTCTCATAGCTAAAATTACTCCGCTAGAATCGTTACATCTAGCTTATATATTAATTTCATGAAGAAATAGAGTGAAAATCACTTACCGCGGGTCCTGATTCCGTGCAAATCCCGCGTTTCTTTTTTTTTTTCCTTCTCCTTCTCTGTCGTTCTTCTTTTTCTCTTTCTGTCTGCTTCTTTTTTTTTTTACACGTTTGAGAGAGATTGAGTAGAAATGAGTTTTTTTATTTATTTTTTATTTCTATTTTGTTTTTTGGACGTTGGTGAGGTGAGAGATTAGATTAGATTAGAATGAGATGATAAGTATATATTCCTATGCATCTCATTTAACTTAATAAAGCAACTTTTTCATTTTAATATTTAACTTTCATTCATTAAATCATACTATTCATTAATTCATTAAATCATACTACAATCCACATATTGAATTAACCAACCCCATAAATTAATCAATTTAATTCAACTCCATTTTTTTAATTGTAAGCACCCATATTTGGATGATCCCATATGTATCATCTTCATTTAATAATTTTATTTATTTACTAATACTCCTTACATCTAGCATGTATTTTCATACACACATATATTTGCCTCTTACGTATAAAATAAGTATATTATACATCTTGATATACGCGTAATTCAACGTATGTATTTAATTAAAACTACGGAGTGTTACATGGACAGTCAGAAAAATTTCTGGCTTAAAAATGCCAGATTTGGCACGGGTCTACATTGGATGAGTATTGCCAATGACTGTGGAAGGAGCTGGCAATGGATTAGGTGAAGTGTTTGACTGAGAAGAAGAACATACATGTTGAGAAACAATGAGAGTAGTAGAATCTGAATGAGGCAAATGTGAAGTAGGACAATGTGGTGGTGAAGATGATGGAGTTGATTGGTTTGGAGGAAATGGAGTTGAAGAAGAGGATGAAGGAGTAGAAGTTGAAGGTATGATTGAAAAGGCTAAATGATCTGATGTGTAAGTTGGCAGAAAACAAGTTGTAGCTTTAGCAAATGGAAATAGTGATCATCAAACTGCACATCACAAGAGATATATAACCTGCCATCTAATGATAAGCACTTGTAACCTTTATGGTTTAAACTGTAACCAATAAAGGTGCATTGTGTGGACTTAAAATTCAGTTTATGGTTGTTGTAAGGACGCAAATTTGGATAACAAGCACATCCAAAAATTTTGAGAACAGCATAATTTGGTGTTGTGTTGAAAAATACCTCAATTGGAGACTTGTTATTGAGAACGGGAGTTGGCAATCTGTTAGACAAGAAAATCGAGTCCTAAAAGCTTCATTACAGAAAGATAACAACATCTTAGCATGTGCTATCAAGGCTAAACCATATATGCTTCATAATAGTTTTATGCCTTCTTTCAGCTGCCCCATTCTGTTCATGAGTATAAGGTCATAAGAACCGATGAACAATGCCTTGAGCTTCCACATAATCCTTGAAAACTCTATATTCTCCATCCCAATCCGTCTGAATTGCCTTCAAAGAATAGCCAAGCTGCAGCTCAGCTTGTGTTTTGAAGAAGATAAAAGTCTTAAACACCTCATATCTATTTCTCAAAAGATAAATCCATGTAAACTTAGGGTATGCATCCATAAAATGAACATAATACTTGTAACCATTGTAAGAACAAACATGTGAATGTAACAACCCTTATTTTCATAAAATGGGACCCCAAGAATTTTTAGATGTAGCGTGGTATGTTCTTATGATGTGAATTATTAATGAGTGTATGTATGTTATGAATATTAGATAATATTATACATACCATTATATATTTGATAATGTATGTTATGTAAATTGCTTAGAATATGATACATACCCTTATTATATAATAATATTATGTGTGGTATGTTATGGATATTAAACTATATGTAGTGATTACATGTAGTGGTTAATTTGATTTCATGTAGTGGTTGAAATGAATAAAACTGAATAAAGGTTAGATGGAAGTTGAATGCTCTTAATGTAATTGGAACTATATGAAATTAGAGAATATGAGTAGATGTTGGATAATAAGGGATGTATGGGAGTATAAGATCAAGTGTTAAATCACTTGCTCATCTTATCATCCAAATGAAAAGGAAACCAAAAAGAAAAAGAAAAAAAATGTGAAAGAAGAAATAATAGAGAAAGATGTCGATGTGAATGTGATAATATGTGCAGGTTTGAGTAAAGTTTTGTAATGAATCGGGAGTATGAAGACGAGTATTCTGACAATTTTGGTTGTGAATAGAATTTCAATCTTATTTCATCATTTATGTCGTCCTATATATATTGAATTGTTTTGCTCATGTATGTTTTATTTGAAATTGCATGATGTGGGCATGGATGAAAACCCTTTATTTGTTATTGGTTTGGTTTATCTTGGGAAAGATGATTTTTGGACATTCACCTAGTAAGATGGAAATTCCCTACAAGGAAATAATCGGATCTCTTAATCCAATAAACCTACTAATTATGAATTAAAGGTGTGTTTTAATATCGTCTATTGGTTGAAGATAAGTCATTATTTATTGTTCCATTGTGGAGTCTTTCTATGATCAGTATTGAGTCTATGCCTTGAGGGAGATTGGGCTAGACTTTTAACAAAGTCATGGAATACTTACGTTGGACTATTGAATGGACTTTATCATTCACTGCCATTGACAGAAGTATTCAAGTTGTATGAGATGGTATGTGACCTTAAGTTGAGAAATCAACTTGAAAGTGTTTTACAATTGGTTATATGTATAATATAGCCTTGGGACACTTGTCATAATGCTTGAATAAATATGAATAATAGATTTTAAATTTGCATTGATATATGTACTGTGATTATGGTATGCATATGAAACTGCATTTGTTCCTTACATGACATTGAATATGCATACATAGATTTTAGATGAATAGATGATGGCATGTTTGAATATTCTATTTCATTGGGTACCGTTGGCTCATTCTATTCCCAAATTTTCCAGGTTCTTTCGTTGCAGATAAGAGCAAGGGAATAGCTTATCAGAGATATGAGTGTGCCTTGCTAGAAAAGTTTGTTTGATGTAGGTTGCAATTTTGGTATACATGTGTCGTATTTTGATTTTATACATATATATATATATATAACCCCACAAGTATACTTAAGTAGATGGATGTGTTGTAATAGTTAGTAATTATTAGATGCTAACAGTGGGAATTATATAGTGAATATGATGAAATATTTTGATGAGAATGTTGATACATATATATAGTTGAGTTGATCTGATATATGTGTGGATGTGATGTTTATCATGTTATTTGAGATTGTGAGATGTCTAGTTTATAGGGAAGACTCTGTCGAAGTCTCGGTTGAGGCTTAACAGGGACCTAATGGTCCTATGGGGAAATAAGATGGTTAGATTTTTGTGCTGGTCAGGATTCCCTGGGGGATTGTGACGGGCTTCTGACATGTGAAGGTTTCCAAACATTAGAGGATATCATTTGTAAAGGAGTTGTATAAGTAGTTGTTGATTGAGGAGAAGGAAACTTGTGCATCTTTCCAAGAGAACAAGCAGAACAAAACGAAGAATTTCTATTGACATGAGACTGGTTACACTTATTCAAGATGGCAGAAACAATCTTAGATGAAGAATGGCCTAATCTGTATTGCTAAACATCAAACAAAGAAGGTTTGGAAATAGGTAAACTACAAACAAGAGCAGAAACAAAAGTTTCAACAACATTAATAGAGACTTGAGAATTAGAAACAATTGAATAATCGAAAGTAGACCAAGCTGAGCTAGAATGAGCAGGTAGTAGTTGAAGTTGGGATTGATCAAAACACATACAGGCCTTTATTGACTTTCCCCGTTAGCAAAGTCTTGTGAGTAACCTGATCTTTCACAAAACAAGAGTGAGGATGAAATTCAAAATAGATATGATTATCTTCAGCAAACTTGGACACACTAATTAGATTCTTGGTAATAAGTGGAACATGTATTAGATTATTCAAGGTGAGTAACTTAGATGAATCTAAAGATGGAAAAAATGCATTTTCAATTCTTTTAATCAACAAACCGGAGCCATCGCCCACATGAACTTTTCCTGGTTCATTGTAGTCATTACTCAACATCAAATTCGCAGCATCTGGTGCAACATGAGCTGTGGCACCTGAGTCAGGGTACCAATTTGAATCCCATCTGACATTAGGATTGGAAACTTCAATATTCATAGCAACTGGAAAGTCAAGTTCATAGTCCATGGCTTGAATGGGGCCTGAAGAAGAGGAACCAAGGGATGATCCACTGTAAGCTTTGTCAAAATGATAAAATCAATGGAGAACAATGTGACCAAACTTGACACTGTGGCTTATTGTTGGATTGCCAAGGTTGAGGAAAACCTCCAT
This sequence comes from Paratinospora sagittata, assembly GCA_035771175.1. Classification (NCBI taxonomy): domain Eukaryota; kingdom Viridiplantae; phylum Streptophyta; class Magnoliopsida; order Ranunculales; family Menispermaceae; genus Paratinospora; species Paratinospora sagittata. The sequence goes on along the minus strand of JAYMFD010000012.1, from coordinate 6,998,723 downwards.
GATGAGACTGGAAATGACCACTTCCTTGCTGATTAGAATAGTTGCCACAACCTTGAAACTGTTTAGAGTAACCACCTTTACCTTGCATATTTCCTCTACTGTGAAAATGATTAAGATTCTTATGAAAGTTAGATCGACTATTTGTCAGATTTACTTGCAAATTGACATCCATACTTTTTGTTAGAAATTAACATATATTTGTAGTAAACATGATTCATTTGGAATCTTTATAGTGAATGTATCTTAATGTGAACATATTTAATAGGTTCATGTATGTGAAGATTGCATGTACCTAGGAAAGTGTGATCCATGAACTTAGTGGTTCATGTATGTGAAGATTCATGTATGCATTTATTGTATTTTCCTAGGTAGGGTCCTATAAATACCTCATGTATTTCTTATTTTCAAATCAAGCAAAGTGCACAAGTTTAAGTGCAAGTTCAAGTCCTTCTCCTTCTTCCATATTTTTTCTTGTTTAGAGTTAGTGTGCTCACTACGTTTCCAACAAAGTGGTATCAGAGCGATGATGAATTCTGTCCAGCAACAAGTTCCTAAGTTATCAAAGGATAACTATGGTTCATGGTGTATCCAAATGAAAGCCTTGTTTGGATCTCAAGATCTTTGGGAAACCCTTAACGATGGTTTTGTAGAACCCATTGGCGAGCAAGAGGCTGCATGTACAGCAGATGAGAAGAAGGCTATTAGGGAGCAAAGGAAGAAGGATAAAAAAGCTTTGTTTATACTCTATCAAGGGTTGGACGAAGCTACCTTCGAAAAGGTTGCTGAAGCAACAACAAGCAAAGAAGCATGGGATATTCTTGTTTCCATCTTCAAAGGAGATGATCGAGTGAAGCGGGTTCGTCTTCAAGCATTGCGAGGCGAGTTTGAAGCTCTCCACATGAAGGATGGTGAATCGGTGGCCAATTATTTTTCACGGTTGCTAATAATCGTGAATGGCTTGAAGAGAAATGGTGAGAAGCTAGATGACATCCGTGTCGTCGAGAAGGTACTCCGATCCCTTTCCTCTAAATTTGAGCATGTAGTTGTAGCTATCGAAGAGTCTAAGAACTTGGAGATACTTACAATTGAGGAATTATTGGGTTCACTACAAGTACATGAGCAAAGGATGCAGAAGAAATCTAATCCAGTTGTATTGGAACAAGCATTAGAGTCAAAACTGACTCTAAATGATCAAAGAAAATCTACCTCCAACCGTGGTCGAGGCAGAGGCCGAGGGCGAGGTACAACTCAACAATCAAGCCAAAGTCAGCACAAGAATCAAAGCTTTAGAGGACGAGGAGGTAACCGAGGTAGAGGAAGATCCTATGGACATGGAGCCAATAAGAATGTCCAATGTTTTAACTGCAATAAATTTGGACACTACGCCTCCGACTGTTGGTTAAAAATTGATGAACAAGCCAATGTTGCAGAGACATCACATGATGTAGGTAATGATTCTATCCTACTTCTTGCACATGATGATTCACATACTTCATATAAAAATTGGTATCTTGATTCTGGGGCAAGCAATCATATGTGTGGCGAGAAAGAATTGTTTGTAGAACTCACCGAAGAAGTCCACAGAAAGGTGAACTTGGGAGATTCCTCCAAACTATCAGTTGAAGGCAAAGGAAAAGTAAAAATCTATCAGAAGGATGGTAAGAATGGGTATATCTCTGATGTGTATTATGTACCTAATATGAAAAGCAATATTCTTAGCATTGGGCAGCTTGTAGAAAAGGGATATAACATACAAATGAGAGACAACTCTCTCATTTTGAGAGATACAAGTGGAAGAATCATTGCACATGTTCCGATGACCCAAAATCGAATGTTCCCACTTCATCTTAGCACAAAGTCAGAGAAATGCTTCTATGGAGTCAAAGAAAGTAAGTCATGGAAGTGGCATCATCGCCTTGGGCATATCCACTTTAGCGGTCTAAAACTACTATCTTCATCAAGCATGGTGCATGGGTTACCAATGATCGAGCCGCCAAGTAACACTTGTGATGTTTGTATACTTGGCAAACAAGCACGGCTTCCTTTTCCCAGCGGCAAATCATGGAGAGCAACGACACCACTTCAACTGATCCACACTGACATATGTGGACCAATTGAACATGAGTCGCTAGGAGGTAATAGATACATTATTACTTTCATTGACGACTTCAGCAGAAAATTATGGGTTTATTTTCTTAAAGAAAAGTCCGCTGCTTTTGTTGTATTCAAAAATTATAAAGCCCATGTAGAAAAAGAAAGTGGTCACAAAATTGTAACTCTTTGCTCTGATCGAGGTGGAGAATACACCTCAAAAGTATTTGATGAGTATTGCAGGGAAGAAGGCATAAAACATCAATATACTGCGGCTTACACCCCACAGCAAAATGGGATCGCTGAAAGAAAGAATCGCACGATTCTTAACATGACAAGAACTATGCTCAAGGAGAAAGGATTGCCAAAGCAATTCTGGGCGGAAGCTGTGGCGTGCTTATCATATGTGCTGAACCGATGTCCTACCAAAAGTGTACAACACATGACACCTCAAGAGGCGTGGAGCGGCTACAAACCAACTGTTACACACCTAAGAATCTTTGGGTGTGTTGCATATTCTCAAGTCCCCAAGCCCAACAGAAAGAAGCTGGATGATCGTGGTGAGAAATGCATCTTTCTCGGATATAGTGAAGAATTGAAAACATACAAGCTCTATAATCCACTAACAAAGAAATTAGTGGTTCGTAGAGATGTTATCTTTGATGAAGATAAAGCATGGAGCTGGAATGATGATGAGAAGGTCATAGAGCAGCAAGTGTTTGAAGAACTTGAAGAACCCCCAACACAAGTTCCACCAGGTATACCACCATCACCTCAACATGACACACCTTCTCCGAGAAGAAACTCACCATCTTCAGCAGAAAGTAGTAGAAACAGATCTTCCATACACCAAAGTCCCATCAAAATGAGAAGTCTCGCGGAGATTTATAATCAAAGAGAAGAAGACGAAGAGACCAACCTCTTCTGTTTATATGCTGATCACGAGCCTCTGACCTTCCAAGAAGCTGTCGAAGAAGAATGTTGGCGATCGGCAATGGAGGAGGAGATTCATGCTATTCAGAAGAATGACACTTGGGAGATGAAAACACTTCCAACAAATCAAAAGGCTGTTGGCGTCAAGTGGGTGTACAAAATCAAACGTACTGCTGAGGGTGAAGTTTCTCGTTACAAAGTGAGACTAGTTGCTAAAGGCTACAAGCAGAAGTACGGTATCGACTACGAAGAGGTTTTTGCACCAGTTGCAAGACTTGACACGGTGAGATTATTGATTGCACTTGCCGCTCATCATAATTTGAAGATATATCAGCTTGATGTCAAATCAGCCTTTCTCAATGGCATTCTCGAAGAAGAAGTGTATATTCACCAGCCAGAAGGTTTTGAAATTGACGGAGAAGAAAACAAGGTATATCGCCTGAAAAAGGCATTATATGGTTTAAAGCAGGCGCCAAGAGCTTGGAATGCACGCATTGATAACTATCTTCAACATAATGGTTTCACCAAATGTCCATATGAGCATGCAGTCTACATGAAGAAAAACCGTGAATTTTTGATTATTTGCCTATATGTTGATGACTTGTTGTACACGGGAACTAGCAGTGAAATGCTTATGGAATTCAAACTGTCAATGTTTAAAGAGTTTGAGATGACAGACAACGGACTGATGTCCTATTTCCTTGGGATTGAAGTGAAGCAACAACAAGATGGGATATTTATATCTCAAACAAAGTACATGAAGGAAATTTTGGAGAAATTCAAGATGAGTAATTGCAACACTGTGAACACTCCAGTTGCTACAGGTATGAAACTATCAAGAGAAGGAAATGGAGGATTTGTGGACTCAACTTTTTTTAAGAGTCTGGTTGGAAGCCTGAGGTACTTGACAATCACAAGGCCCGATATTATGTATGGCGTTGGACTTGTGAGTCGTTACATGGAGACACCAAAGGAGTCACATTGGCTAGCTGCAAAGAGAATACTAAGGTATATCAAAGGCTCACTTAATCTTGGTCTATTTTATAATTATGGTGAAACTGCAACATTAGTAGGCTATTCAGATAGTGATTGGGGAGGGGACCAAGATGAGAGAAAAAGTACCACTGGCTATGTCTTCTATCTTGGCACAACTGCATTCTCTTGGACCACCAAGAAACAAAAAATAGTGGCTCTATCTTCTTGTGAAGCAGAGTATATAGCAGCTTCATCTACTGTTTGTGAAGCAATATGGGTACGAAATATTTTGAAGGAGCTGGATCATCCACAGGAGGAGCCAACTGTGATATTTGTGGACAACATGTCAGCTATCCAGCTTGCAAAGAATCCAGTTCATCATGGAAGAAGCAAGCACATTGATACTCGATTTCATTTTCTTCGTGATCATGTGAAGCAGAAGACTGTAGAGCTCCAATATTGTCACACTACTGAACAAGTAGCAGATATATTCACTAAACCATTATCAGGTGAAATTTTTATGAAGCTAAGAGACATGCTAGGCATGAAGCAGTTTTGATTTGAGGGGGCGAATGTTGGCATCCGTTCATATTCCAAAACTGAAGAAAGATAGTGGGTATCAGTTTTTTGGAAGATAAAGGCATGTCAAAGATTAAGTTTGATTTTTGAAGTGCATGAATCATGTTTAAGGGGGGATGTTAGAAATTAACATATATTTGTAGTAAACATGATTCATTTGGAATCTTTATAGTGAATGTATCTTAATGTGAACATATTTAATAGGTTCATGTATGTGAAGATTGCATGTACCTAGGAAAGTGTGATCCATGAACTTAGTGGTTCATGTATGTGAAGATTGCATGTACCTAGGAAAGTGTGATCCATGAACTTAGTGGTTCATGTATGTAAAGATTCATGTATGCATTTATTGTATTTTCCTAGGTAGGGTCCTATAAATACCTCATGTATTTCTTATTTTCAAATCAAGCAAAGTGCACAAGTTTAAGTGCAAGTTCAAGTTCTTCTCCTTTTTCCATATTTTTTCTTGTTTAGAGTTAGTGTGCTCACTACGTTTCCAACACTTTTCTCATGCTTCTCAATTCTTCCTTCTTGAGCCAAAAGAAGGGACTCAATCTCTAAAACAATGTAATCATCCAATCTAGAAGAGACTGATACAACAAAAGAATCATACTCCTCCGGGAATCCTTCGAAAATTGCATCTATATGATCTTTTGAGGACAAAAAATGCCCAACCGATGCTAACATATCAACATAGTTTTTCACTTTCAAAAGATAATCATTGATTGATAGATTACCTTTCTTAGTGTTTTGTAACTTCTTTTTAAATTGAAATATTTTTGCTAGAACTTGTGATGCAAAGTATTGCTCCAGATTTTGCTATATCTGTGCAGAATTCTCACATCCGACCATTCGAGTGAGAAGACTCTCAGTCATGGAAGAAGACGACCAAGACATAAGCAACTGATCTTGTTGCTCCCAAGCCAAAAACGCTTGATTATATCTCTTAGCACACTTATCTTCATAAGAAAGAAATTTTACAGGTGCAGAACAAAGTTGAAGAAAATCTTGTAGTTTCTGTTGCTTCCACAAAAGAAAATTATTATTGTTTAGCTTTATCGAGATCTTGTGTGAGAATGAAACTGGAGTGAATCTGTGACATTCAGCTCCATCTGCATTTGCTTGAGTCATAGACCTTGCCATTGACGAGCTTTGTTGCTCTAATACCATATCAAGAAAAGAGAAGAGGAAGGAAAAAGAAAGAAACAAGACTTGAAGAAAAGAGAAACTGATTTCATTAACTTTCATGAACAAAACTTACAAATGTAGTTGATCAAGAACTCCGTAACCAACTAACAACCTGTCCACGTGTCACATAATAGTAACCCTCTAATTGACTAACCTCTCAACCATCTCAACTGAATTATTTATCTTATTAATCAATAATCTATTAGTTAATTTGTTTGTGTCTAATTATATCATCAGTATTATAAGCTCCAAAAAGTACATAAATATATAAAGTTCAATGTTCTTCTTTTTTTTATTTTTATATAATGATAGCATGATATGCATTGTTGAGTTCTTATTTAACACCAAAAAGATTTGAACTTGGGGTGGTGGGTAGTTATATAATGGTGCTGTTAATTAACATATATACAAGCAATTTAGATATGACTATACTATACACTACCACGTAATACAATGTTAAAAAATTTATTAAGATTTCAGTTTCTCCAGCATTTTTCAGCAATTTATTATTTTAAATTTACTATACCCTCACTTAAAGATAAAAAATTTACTAGGCAAGCAATTTATTATTATAAATTTACTATACCCTCAAGTAAAGAATTTTTAGATAGTAAACAAACAGTTATAAATTATTTATTACAATCCGGAATATTCGACTGACTCACACGTACGACAACCTCAATTATATGCTTGCATTACACAAGTAGAATCGGCCTACATCTTTGAAAAAATTCAGACTAATCTCCACCAACGTAGTATTATCGTGACTTGAACCCAGAACTGTCAATGCTTGACACGAAATGTCCCTCCCCAACAAATCAACCTCGTTGGAGCCCGTTGGCTCCCTAATGTAAAAATAATAATTTAAAAAAAAAAAGAAAGGAAAAGAAAAGATGAAGTGATCGTGTCAATTAATCCAGCTAGAAAAAAGATGATGTGATCATGTCAAGACCACATGGTTTTTAAAAAACTTTAACCATCTTTTTCAGAAAATTGAAAACGAAGGGATGGAGCCCGTTGGCTCCCTAATGTAAAAATAATAATTTAAAAAAAAAAGAAAGGAAAAGAAAAGATGATGTGATCATGTCAATTAATCCAGCTAGAAAAAAGATGATGTGATCATGTCAAGACTACATGGTTTTTAAAAAACTTTAACAATCTTTTTCAGAAAATTGAAAACGAAGGGATGGAGCCCGTTGGCTCCCTAATGTAAAAATAATAATTTAAAAAAACAAGAAAGGAAAAGAAAAGATGATGTGATCATGAAGGGATGGAAATTAGCTTCTGTCAACTAGAATTGTCAAAAACACGTTCTGACGCTTCCAAGAAAAAAAAAAAAAAAAAAAAAAGGGGCAAAAAAAAAGGTTGAAATTTGGAGATACTGTACGTGGACATGCATGCAATTTAACTTTACCAAGTTCTTTGTTCGTTTTGAACGGTCCAATTAGTACGAGCCACGGAAGAAATTTATTGCAGTCCGTTTGACAAAAAGCTCCAAACAAAGAAAAGATCGTACATTAATTTGACTTAGCAACAACTAATGGAATATGAAGGAGCATTCACTATAAGTAATATTAATTGAATATTTATATGCACGTAAGTATGGTTTGAATTATATAAATCCTAAACTTCCCCATCAATACTAATACATACGGCAAGTTAACTCCATGAAATCATCAAAATAAAAACTGTTTTTCAAAATATATGAATAGATCTCTTTAATCATTTGTACCATTCATATGTACTCTTGTACTTTTCATAAAGTGATGATTCTAGAAGTGGGATTTTTTATTTTATTTTTTATGGTGAAGTTGTTAGGAATTAACTGGATTTAATTAGTAGAACTCAAAAACATGATAATCATGAATAATTGCAAGTTAAGATACGTTTTTTTTTTTAAGAAGAAACAAAGCAGACAATACAAACACGCACCCTCAACCCATTCCCTTGGGTATCCTATCCCTTAAGAACAAACTAATTCTTACCCATTAGTAAGACTCCATGACACTATAATATAGGACTTAGGTACAGAACGTTTAAAAAATTGTCGCTCTCAACACGTGCGAACTGCAATGGGCACTGTGGAGGCCACTACACCTGTCGGGCACTATATAGCTTTGAAAATCTGTGAACCTTGTTACAACTCGAACTCGTACAGTACGCCTTGCCCCACGTTAGCTTGCTACTGAACCAATGCCCTAATGGGCTCAAGTTAAGATACTTGCTATAATAATGGCATGTTTCTCATTAATAATTTAATTTACAATATACAAATAGTATTTATTTACATTTTATACATTATGTTTATGACAATTCTATATAAGCTTTACAATAAATGCTAAAAATTAATGTATGGTATATCTAAATTCATAAACACGTATACATATTTACAAGTATAACTCAATAACTTGATATTCATAAATATCACATTCATAATTCAATAATATATTGTTACAAGATCATGGAGGTCACTCCCAGTTTGTACTTACTCATAAAATAAATATAAAATGATGCTATTCATGCACATTTTCAACACATATATGGTTCATTAGATAAATTGGATGCTATCGTATTATCATGAATTAGGTGCACATCTAATGAGCACCAATCGCAAATATAAATAAATGGAATTACATTGGCCATCATATTTATTTAAATTATTTATTTAATTATTTACATTGGCTATCATATTTATTTAATTAATTAGTTAGCCACATTGAACAGCTTGCTTATGGAAATTGGTAGAAATGTCAAATTCACCTAAGGGAAGCCAATTCAAATTGATGAATCATATGCATGGAAATTCACAGGTAGGACTCATTCAAAAATGATATTTTACTAGGGTATGGAGAAAAAGGGTAACTTACTAAGCTATTTAAAGGGTTGAGAAGGCTTATGGCCCTTAGCATCATAACCAAAACCTATTTCAGCCAACATAGAGATGGGAAGGAAGATGGCTTTCAAGTCCTCACACCTTACCACCCTTTTAATAGTAGTGATATTGTCCCTTACTTTGGCATTAGGGACTGTTGCAGACCATCATGATGATGATCATGATGATCATAAACCCAAGAAATTTCCTCCACCTTTCCACTATAAGTCACCACGACCACCTTATGTAGACGATCATCATGATCATCATGATGACCATGAGGCTCATGATAATGATGACCATTACTCACCAAAATTACCCAAAAAATTTCCTCCAAGTTATCACAAGTCGCCACCACCACCTCCGCCAGTTTATAAGTACAAATCGCCACCACCATCACCACGTCCAGTTTACAAATACAAGTCTCCTCCACCACCTAAATATAAGTATAAGTCAGCACATCCTCCTCATTACGATCATGATGACTAAAATACTAGCTCCTTGATGAGCAAGGTGAGCTTATTTAGTTATTGTTCTTTAGTTAATTAATTTCTTGAAAAAAGGAACTAAACAAAACAAAAAATTACTTCGTTATTTTGATTTTGATGATACTCTTTTTCTGTGTGTGTGTGTTGGTCTGCAGAAATGAGGCCAGGCTTTTTAGAGATGGCGAGCAATTTAAATAAAAAAGAAGACTACATCTTTCATATTCATGGCCGAGGAGAAATACAAGTCTTCTATTATGTGACTTCTATATATTTGTCTAGTACTTAAATAAATAAATTTGTGTTTGAGGTTTATAGTATTAGTATTCGCACGGTGAATAGTTGTCTATGTATGGAACCTTCAGGATATTGGTCATTGAAGGGATTAAATAAACTAATTGAATTCTTAAATATTTGAGTTAGTATATATGAGTACAAAATGTGGATGCACTTAGTTTTTTTTTTTATCTTTTATGTTTCATCAAAATATTTATTTAGACAAGTTAACAGCAAAAAGGACCATTGAGATAGATTTTACAAAATTAAAGAAAAAAAAATGAATGGTAACATATGGAAGAAAGTTATTTAGAACACAGATTTTAATCTCTTTTTTTTTTCGACCTCAACATAGAATTTAATCTTTTTTTTTTTTGTTTACCGTCCAAAAACTACCCTTCTACAGCCTGTCCCAATTGCGTGCCAATATAGTGTTCAACTGAATTGTTAATCCAAGTAATAATCTTAGAATTATTAGCATCCTATGTATCTAAAAGATCCGTATATCTTTCATGTTTTTCATCAGTGGGCATGGTGAATGCACCAGTAACATAACCCCATAATTTCTTTCCCTTCAAAATATTTTTTATCACAAAATTCCAATAAGAATAATTTGTTTCAGTCAATCGCACACTAATAGGGTAAAGAGAATCATATTCTTCACCCGTCATAGTAGTCTTTACCAAAAGTAATTACTAAACTTCTCCCAAATCCCAAATCTAAAATTCAAGTGGTTATAATAATCACAAATCAATTTGTTCCAAAATCCAAAATCAAACGATTAGAACTAAATCTCGTGCACACCAATAGTTCTAAAAATAGTAATTAAATAAAACAAGTCATCTATCACGATGCTAGTGTTTCCAATTCTCAAAAACAAAAAAACTCGAAAAAATTGATTTTTCTCATGCAAATAATAACCACTAAAACATAATGACAATCTCAATTAATCTACTGTAAGGCCACCACCGTCAAATAACAATGGGGTTTCAAATATTTATTTCTTTAATAAAATATACCCACTGATTCCCTTCTTTAATATCTTATAGCAGCACGCTCTTTGGTAAATTCTTTTCTGTAGCAGTCGAACACTAATAGAAAGAACGTCACACATTCTGGCGCACTTACCCGCACCAATATTGCAATTCTAATAATGTAACAATACCTATAACGGTTGAACTCGCTTTGATACCATGTGACAAAAGAGAAGACAAAAAGACGACTAGGATTTCATTGATACTTTTCTAAAAGAGTGTGTGTACAAAAGAAATTAAGCAAAGCTTATAAAGCTACTAAAAGACACAAAATTACTAAACCGCACCTAATATAAATAATTACTCTAATATACTAAAACCTAACCCATATTTCACCAAATATAATATTACTCTAACAATGCAGGTGAAACCTTCGTCAGGTGGCTTCCAGCAAACAAGAATTTTGCCCATATATAGGTATATTTGTACATATTCAGAGGAATATTACTCCAATTCTAAGCAAATGATGGGGTTTTCAAGTTGTGACACCCAGCAGGAAAGCAATGTTGGTCTTCACCTTCCATTCAATCAATTGAGTTACCTAGTTAATATTAATAGGACGACATTTAGAGTGAAAATGCTTAAGGTTCCTCTGCCATGTATATTTGGTAAACAATTGCTAGAAAAGACACTCACTGTAATTGATGAAGCAGAATGAAAAAGCTACTCTTGATCAACTTCTTTAAATTGCTATAGAACTGCGGTTTTTCTTAGCCGGCAAAAGTAAGCAAACAAGCCAAACTCAGTTTTTTTTTTTTTTTAAATGCTCCTATCACAGTCACAAATAGGCCCTAAGTAAGAATTATGACTTGAAGTTTTACTCTTTGTTAGACTTCATATATAAGAATAATTTCAAAAGAAGTCATTTGAAAAAAAAAAAAGAAGATTTAGTCTTCATGATAATGGATTTTTAAAGAAATTCAGGTTGTGTTTTTATTTGTGATTTGAAAATTAGATACAAGTTAAAAAGTAAAAACTAAGGACATAACTTTTAAAGTTGATAAATGTTAAAAATCTCTCATTGTGACCTGAAACGCACGTGACTTTAGGTGATGAATGACACTTTTGCCCTTATCTAAAGTAGGAAACAAAAGAGTGTTGTGTTACAATTTAAAAGGGTAAAAGTAACAATCTTGATTCAAAGTCCTATTATGAGTTTTGTTTTAAGTTTTTGTAGCACCTCTTTTTAAAGTTTATGATTTAAAAATTATGATACAATTCAAAAAAAAAAAATTAAAAAAAAAAAAATTCTTTAAAAATAACTTGTTTACCAAGTAAAATATCAGAAAATTATTTTTGAGATTCAATCAACCAAACCTATTTTTTATATTTTTTTGAATTTTTAGACACAGAAAATAGTTTTCGAATTACAAACCAAACGAACAATTAAGGTTTCATTTGCTTAATGATCCAATTATGAAGGTGAAGTTTGTTTAGATCCCAATGTTTTGTTTTGTTTTTTTCTGTTTCAAAAGGTTTATTTAACTTGTGAATAAAAATATTTTAATTTTTTAACAATCTAAATTTACTAGTTTTACAAAATTCGTTTGGACAAGAAAGAAATAGTACTTTTTCTTGCCGGCTTCACAGTTGGATCAAACGTTTTTGGGTCATTTATAAGAAAATTCATTAGTTTTTATGTTTTCGAACATTTTTACTTAAAATTTAGAGTTTGATTCTTTCTTCTTGTAAATAAATAAAATTTTTTTCTCTTCTAATAAAAATAATGATTTTTTGATGGATCAAAATAGTAAGAAATCTAAAAAACCTGAATAAAAATTATGTGAATTAATTATTATAGTCTCACTCTCATCTCTATCAAGAAAAGAAAAAAATTCTTACTTATTTGTAAGAAAAAAGAATCAAACTTTAAATTTTGAGTAAAAAATATTCAGATTCACACCCTTAAAAATTAACCACCATTTGTAAATTTGTCTAATTTAAAATAATTTTTAAGTTTTTATTCAAAAAAAATCTGTTTAGATTGTGTACTTGTGTTCAAATCATCGAGTGGGTAGCATGAATAAGATAGATTTAACATATATGTATATTTTTATTTTTTTTTATTTTTTATTTTAATTTCAGACAATCGAAAGATCAAATATAACTGACACCTTAATAAGTGAGTATTATAAGGTATCTGACTGGCTTTCCGTCTCAATACAAATAATGCAATGTGATGTGAATGTGATTTTTGTCCTTTGAAATTTTCAAAGTCCTTAATGTAAAATGTGGTTGTATACTCTCTGTCTCACCAACTTTTCTGTACGAAAGTTTAGAATGATTCCACGTGGAAGGATTAATCCCTACCGAACATGACGCGTTTTCTAAGGAGGTTCCAGGACAAATAGGTCAAGACAGACTATTACGTTATATAAAAATAAAATTAATAATATATTGCAAATTGACAGACACACACATATACACACACATGGGCAATGGCCTTTCTTCCAAAAAATTTAAAAATACAGATGCTGGGTCAATGAATAGTCAGAAAATTTAAATCAAAATATTTTTTTATGAATTTATAAAGGAAATTAATTAAATAGGGATGTATAAATATTAATTACTTCAATTTCAAAAAAATATTAAATACTTTAGAGTTAAATATGATTAAAATCAATGTTGAATGTCATTCAAATTGCCTTGACTTAAGTGGTGTAATCTTCTCATGGAAATATATATTCATATATATATATAGAATAGTTCTCACATTATTAAAGTAGTCATAATCAAAATTATGAGGCTAAGGATTTATTATGCACTAATCTACAGTAAAATTAAGGATATATACTATATATTTGTTTTCAGTGGTTGTCTGATTTCCATACATTAATTCAATTCGATTTTTATTGAATAACTTAATGGTAATCATGTTAATTATTTTGTCCTAATTAGTCATTCTTTTATATTATTAACATTCCAGTCTTTTTTTTTTATTATCAAACTGATTATGTAGGCCAGATGCCATTACAATAATCAGATTATGATGTGTTCAATGCATATAAGTAAAGAAGGAAAATGGGCTTGTTTGAAAGAGTGAGGTGTTTTGGGCCTAAAGTGATAATGCTAACGTGAAACTCAAAAGTAAGATTGTTTTGTAAAAAAGTCAAAAAGTTATATTAAAAACTGAAACACATATATGATTTATCAAACGTGTCAACCTTGTGTTTTCTTCGATTTCGTACCGTAACAGAGTTTTTACCGTGCGCCCAAATAGAGCCAATAATTAATAGATTAATCACTAATTATTATTATTTATTAAACTACTTGCACAAATGCAAGTTCTCATAATAAGGAGATAACCTTCTTTCTTTCTTTTTCTTTTTTTTGTGCTTTCCTTTATAAATGAAATTTCATAAAAAAAAATGGCAGAGCAAAAGCTTACCACAAAGGAAATAAGTTAACTAAAACAAGCAAAACATAGAACATTAATTTTTGATAGTACAAGGGTTGGGTTTTGATCTAAATTTAAATTATATATTAATAAAGATAATAGCTCATGATATCCAATTTATAACATCTTTTTCAATTTGTGTCAAGACTCATATATGAAATATATTCACAATAATAACCATATTCATGAGTTTCCGGGCATAGTCTTTTAGCTATATATCCTCCATGATTTTAGGAGAATAAAAGCATTGACTCTAAATATTCGGTAAAACAATATGAATCACAGGTAACAAAATGGGTATGTATTATTTGTTTTCTATTTATATATATCTATATCTAGTAGGTTTCCATAATGTAGATAGGTAGGAATGCATCATATTAAAGTCAATGGCCTCGATTATTTATTTACTTATTTATTTTTATAACTTTTACAACCAGGTGGTGTCATTTTCCCGGTATCTTAGCAGTAATTGAGCTTCTTTTGTTACTTTTTTTTTTTTTTTGGTTTTTCAGCTACAGTTATTCTTATATCCTTCCAGGACTAGTTCTCATTCGTGATGGAACAAAGAATCAAACCCTAAAACTTTTATACAATAGGTCGCCCCATTTTCGCTCCTAAGCCAACTACTTGCTTCTTATTTCTTTTGTTATTATAATTTACGGGTAAAATATTTTTTCCCTTTTTTTCATTTTTATAAAGAGAAGTGGTTAAACCAAGGGTTAGAAACATGTCCCTTAAAGTAAAATAGAGAGAATAGGAGATCTAAACCCTTTGTAGGTCAAGCCGCCGGGTCCAGCGAATCTTTTTACCATTAATATAATATTCCTTGCTTAGCTTGCATCATCCTTTAATGTTGCAAGTGGGCCGAGCTATGCCTGTCAATCAACAAACCAAGTCAAATTTATTTTTTACATGAAGGGTTTGGTGAACTTATTATATATGATTGAGATGAGTTGGGGTAAAATGCTAAGCTATATAAAGAGATGAGAGAGTTCTTTAAGATCACAAGAAATATGGAAAGTAAAGGGGGCTCAATGGCCTCTCTCATTACCACCCTTCTAGTGGTGCTTGTTTCTCTAGCTTTGCCATTGGAGATCAGTGCAAACCACTACCATTACTCTTCTCCACCACCTCCAGTACCCAAGAAATATCCTCCTCGTCACTACTACTACAAATCACCACCACCTCCACCACCAACACCGGTCTACAAGTACAAGTCTCCACCGCCTCCGACCCCGATTTATAAATACAAGTCTCCTCCTCCACCACCTTACAAGTATAAGTCTCCACCACCACCACCGCCCGTTTACAAGTACAAATCTCCACCACCACCACCATATAAGTATAAGTCTCCTCCTCCTCCACCTTATAAGTACAAGTCACCACCTCCACCTCCCCCAGTCTACAAGTACAAGTCTCCTCCTCCACCACCTTACAAGTACAAGTCACCGCCGCCACCGCCTCCAGTCTACAAGTATAAGTCTCCTCCTCCGCCACCACCTCCAGTTTACAAATACAAGTCTCCTCCACCTCCACCTTATAAGTACAAGTCTCCACCACCACCACCAGCAGTTTATAAATACAAGTCCCCACCTCCTCCACCTTACAAGTATAAGTCTCCACCACCGCCGCCTCCGGTTTACAAGTACAAGTCTCCTCCTCCACCACCTTACAAGTACAAGTCTCCACCACCACCTCCCCCAGTTTACAAGTACAAGTCTCCCCCTCCTCCAGTTTATATATACAAGTCTCCTCCGCCACCCCACCACTATTAAGAATACCCCTTGAAATAAAATAGGTGAGCTCATGATTCTCAAAACTAATCTTCTACTGAGCTTAATGCATTGTATTTTTTGGGAGCTTATATATATACATATAGTTGTACTAGTTATCAGACATGGGTAATTATTAATGTATTTCCTTTATTGTTTTTCAGGCATGCAATGAGGCCTCTAAGGATATGATGAGAAGTGTGAATAAAAAGAACAATGTGATCTACAGATCTGTTATATATATGTTCCCCAGATGACTAGTCCTACTGTGACTAGTCTGCCTGTAGAAGAAAAAAGAAGAAGTGAAGTTTGAAGTTTGATTAATATATATTATGTTTGGCAATCTTCAACAGTCTTGTTAGTAGCTAGCTAGGAAGATTCAGATATATTTATGTAATTTGCAACCTTCGGGAAATTTAAGAGTTTGAATGAATAAGTCTTTTCTCTATAATTCTGCGACTCTCTCTCTCTCTCTCTCTCTATATATATATATATATATGTATATATACATCAAAACGACAAAACCAGTACTTGACTAAATTAAAGGTGTTCTCTCCCTCTCTGTCTCACACTCAAACAAAACTAGCATTTGCATGTGCATGACATTTTGATTTCTAAATTGAGAGAAAAAGAGAAAGAAAGAAGATAACAACAAAGAAAAAGAAAAAGTACTTTAGCCATAATTTCAATCCTTTTTTTAGGGTAATGGATATGTTATAGAAAGAGGACTTAATTCTGTGGGTATAATGGAGATAATTAATAATTATATATCTTTGAGTGAAAAATGAAAAATGTTAGAAGCTAGAAAACTTCATAAGTAAATATATTATACATCAAATTTATAAATCAAATGTTACTAATGGAATCTCTAATCTTTATTGAAGAACAATTAATATCTTATCCATCTAAGTTTATAAAATTCAATAACTTATTTCAGTTTAAATACATTAAAAACTTAAATGGTAAATTTAAAAAAAAACAAAACATGTATATATATATTTGTATATATAATAAATTAATGAGGATATATATATATAAATGATTGGTTCTAGTGGGACATTATATTATGGTATAAAATCTCAATTATATTTAAGGACGTGTGAAATCAACAAACAAAATTTCAATCATATCTGTCCTTGATTTTGAAAAGTCCGCCATTTATATTCTAATGTCCCATAATACTACCAAAACACCCATTAATATGATTGACCCATGAGAGAACTAAATATTAGAATATTATATATTAATCTAAAACATCTATTTTAACTACGTACTGTTGAATTTACATTTTTTATTTTATTTTTCAGTTTGATTGATGGTCCCTGCAGGCATATAGATGAGCGTGTGTCCTTAACTTTATATCTTTGTCTTTTATTTACCCACTTGCAAGAGAAAAGTTTACAAATTAAAGTGGAGAAAAGGGCTATCTTTTGGCAGACAAATATTGAATATATATAAATAAAATAATTCTACTAGAAGAATAAATTAATCCACCCCCTACCTTGTTTTGCTGAATAATTAGAAATTTAATTATAATATATAAAAGGGTTCTTGCATAATGTATATTTTTTTTTCCTGGTTTGATAGATTAAATTAATGGTCAAAAAGCCAGATCAACCATGCAAGTGTAAGTGCAGATATCTTGTGTTAGATGCATACTACTAATTATATAATATACTATAACAAATTTGGGCGTGCTCCAATGATAAACCTAAATGCTTTTACAATGTCTAGTTAAGAAAAATTAGTCTCTTTCAAAAAAAAAAAAATGTGGACACGGCCGAAAAACAAATAACAAAAATAAAAAATAAAAAATAAAAAATAAACTCTAATTAATTAATTAATTAAGATTTTTAAAAATTGAAGATAAGAATCTTTATGTTTTTGTTTTTTGAACAGAAATGGTTGAATGTTGAGCAAAGAAAGAAATGATTGACTGAAACAGCTGTAGGGTGTGTGTGTGTTATTTATTTATTTATTTTTGTTTTATATAAAAACGTTACTTAGTAATATCTTGTTATTTGATTCCCTCTTATTAATTAAATAACAGGAAATCAGTGAGTATACATTATTTCAAGTATTAATATATAAGAAAAATCAAGTACATACATATAGCATTACCAGTAAAGAAAGAAGAGTCCTTAATATTAATATTTTAAATGAAAAGATTTACAATGTATTTTGACCAAGTTTTATTCTTTTATTTTTTTTATCAAAACCTTAGATAATAAAACTTTGATTTTTATTTATTTTAAAGTATATAAGTTTAAAATAAAATTTCTTTCGTTTTTTTAGTACTTAAAAATTGTATATGCAAACACGACCTCCGAATAATACTCATATCACAACTTTAAATTTAGACACTAAATATAATCATTTTTACATAACATACTATATAATATAAATATCTGTGAATTTTAGAGAACTTAATTTTATCTTTAATTTTATTTAAACATTTAATTAAGATATTAATTAAAGTGCAATCCAAGGAATCTGGAAAAAGTTGCAAAAAGTTGCAAAACATTTAATTAAGATATCTCCCCCTCTCTTTTTTCCGAAGGCATCACTTTCTATTGTTTTGAATCTGCTTTTATAATGACAAAGAATAACTGTTTTTTTTTTTTTTGAAATACTATTTAACTAAAAAATTTATAACTACAAACCCAACTATACCTTTATGTTAATTAAATTATTTATAATACACTTTAAGACGTGTAAAATACATATATTTAATGCATATAAAAATATAATTGCACTTGTAGTTGTTGTGTAAAATACATATATATCATCACTAATAAAATTATATTTAAAGACTGAATTTCATTCTTAACGTTTACAATTTTTTACACATAGAGAAAAGTCTTAATAAATCTAGATTTAGGCTAAACGACATAGTTCATTTTAATATTAATAAGTAAAAGTAAGTACTTATTTATTCAAAAATTATATTATAAATGTTGGACCATCAGCTCGGCATGAGCTAGCGTCAGATTTGTATGAGCTGACTTGGCATCTTTAGAGCTTACCAAGAGCTGGCGAGCTGAGATGGTGGAACAAGAATCACATACGAATTATGCAATTCAACCGACGGATCAACTCGGACAGCTTGAAATCAACTCAACAAATGGGAGTTGGCTGAGCCAAGCTGCCGAGAGTTTTACGAAAATCTTGAAAACAACAGCTCAACTCGGTTTGGCACAACTCAGTCAGGAGCCGAGCTAACCTCAACAGATAAGAGTATAGAGGATAAGAGAATCATTCCTAACGCGCCGTATCCCGAGAAATCCGAAGTATATATATGTATAGGACGCAAATTTTGACACAGGGACGGAATATGACTTCTTGTCCAAGATGAACTAGGAAGATAGGGTTTACTGGATCTGACCTTTCCGGAATAGATGAGCTCATCCAGCTCATCTCAACCTATTGCAAAATAACACGTGGCACATGCCTACTGGGCAGCTAGCCACCCCGGCCAGAGGACCTTCTCTATAAATAAACCTACAACCCTCCTCATAAGATACGAGCAATTTTTTTACAAGAGTTAGTGCTATAATCTTGAATAAACTCTAACTTAGGCTTCGGAGGGTCTTTGGCCGGCACCACACTGATGTTCTTTACGATAACCCTATTTTTTTTTCTCTTTTTCTCAAATCTAGCTGACAAACCTCCTCCGGAGCTGGAGAGTTTGCACTTCCAGATCATATCATCTCTTCCATGTATTCATCTACTTAGTGTTAATCAAATTTTGCACCAACATTTGGCGCCGTCTGTGGGGACCGACTTTTTTAAGCCAAGAACAACTCTCCAGCAATAAGTCAAGAGGCAAATTCCCCACATATAAAAGAGCTTCCGGCATCGCTAGAGCCTCCCAAGGCCAAGCAAAGAAGACCTCCCCAAAAGAAGACGAGTTCTGCCCAGAAGTCCACAGATCAACAACATTGAGAAAAAGGTTGAGATCTCCCAACTAGTTAACTAAAAAAATTATAACTACAAAACCTAAGTATACCTTTATGTTAATTAAATTATTTATAACACACTTTAAGACGTGTAAAATACATATATCTAATGAATATAAAAATATAGTTGCACTTGTAATTATGTAAAATACATATATATCATCACTATTAAAATTATATTTTAAAGACTGAATTTCATTCTTAAAGTTTACAATTTTTTACACATAGAGAAAAGTTTTAATGAATCTAAATTTAGGCTAAACGAAATAGTTCATTTTAATATTAATAAGAAAAAGTAAGTACTTATTTATTCAAAAATTATATTATAAAGAATAAAAATTTTCTCCTTACAATTTCAAAGCCACAAAAACTACTCCTTATAATAAAATCAAAAAAATATTGCGATGTATAGCCAACCCGATCGAACCGACCAATCTGACCGAATCGAACACAACCCGATGGGTTGGTTTAAGTGTCGGAGTTGGGTTGGGTTCAAAAATCACAACCCAAACAGTTTGGGTTGGGTCATGGATTGACACCCTTTGAACCCAACCCAACCCAACCCGAACCGAACCTAATATCAACCCTTAAATCCCTTATTCCCTAAAGCCACCAAATCACAAAACTAAAGTAACCGCCAAAGTTTCAAACCCAAATTGTAACTTTTTTGGCTTTCTACATAAAACATCTTTGTTTCTTCTTCTTCTTTGTTTTTTATTTCTTTTCTTAGATTATTTCTTTTTATAATTTTTTTTTCTAAAGTTCAAGCCATCTTCTTATTAAAAAGAAAATAAAAATTCAAGTCATCTCAACCCTTCGGGTTGGGTTGGGTTGGATTAAGGAGTTAGTTTAGTTCGAATTGAGTTTCATTTTTCCCAGCCCGAACCTGTTTAGATTGAGTTGAGTTTTGGCTCAAACCCAACCCAACCCGTTACACCCCTAGTGCGTAGAGGAGAGATGAAAGAGACAAAAGAAAAAAGGTATAGGCGAAAGGGGAAGAGGGTAAAATAGGAAGTGTGAAATTTGGTGTTAGCCTAGCATTGAATGCATAGGGAGAAATCACAATGTCACACCCATTTTCCAAGATAAGGAACAATTTGGACAAGTGGCGACACACTATTGTGCCATGTATACTACCGAGAGGTACGACATATATGGGTAACACATAAAAATTACGCCCACCCCTACATATAGAGGTGGCAATTAGCTCGTGACTCGTGAGATGAACTTGGCTCGGCTTGCTTGGACGGGCCCAAGCTAGGGCTTGACTAATTTATGGGCCGACTAGGCACAATCCAATATTTTAATTAAGTGGGTCAGAGCTGACCTATCAAAACTCGACTCGACCCAAAGCTCGGCTCGTAAGCTTGAAAGTTGGCTTGGCCCATAAACCTAGTTCAAAAGTCCATCTTAATAGATCAAAAAAAGTAAATTTTTATATAATTTATTATAATGTATTCAATATTGTAATCATAAAATGTACTGTTAGAATTTCTTTAACATTGTAGATGATATTCTTTTTAATTTATGATTTGTCTATTTCAGTTTGTTATAAATATAAATTTCAAGTACCAAAACATTTATTTTAATATGTTCAATCTAGCCCATAAATCGGCTTCATAGAGTTAGCTTGAACTTGTATATATATATTAATTGGGTCATATTTGGACCTTGATTTCAGATATAAGTTTGGTTTGACTCGATCAATTAATAAAATAAAACTCAACTCAACTTGGCTCATATATCTTTAGGCTCGATTGAGTCAGGCCGAACCGGTTCAAATGGCCCAAATAGTCATCCCTACCTATACACCATTGCATTACCTCAAATCATGTGTTGATACATGATTCAAGGCCATTCAATGGTGTTTAATAGGGGTGTTCACCAACCCGACCGAACCAAACTTTTCGGGTTGGTTTGGGTTGGGTTCCAAAATGTCCAACTCGATCAGTTTGGATTGAGTCATAGGTTGAGCCCATAAGAACCTGAGTAACCCAACTTGAACCGCCTTAAAAGACAATCATGGTGGAAATGTGTTTAAGTCTTTAAATGTTTATGTATGCTCTTTTATGCTTATTTTATTTTATTATTTTTTGATAATGATAGTTGAAATCAATTAAGAATATTAGTTCCAAACATATTTTATTTAAGACTATTTACACGGATTTGAAATTTTGAAAGATGTAAATTGGACTTAAAAGTTAACCTCTAATTATAGGTGAATGTAACGTGAAATTGACCAAATATTATGCCCAAGCCCAACTCGATCTATTGACCCAACCCGAACTGTTTGGGTTGGGTTGGGGGATAGATTGGATTGGGTTGGGGGATAGATTGGATTGGGTTGGGTTTCAAATTTTTCAACCCAATTTATTTGGGTTGGGTTAGATTTTGACCCCAAATCGACTCAATGCAACCCATGTACACCCCTAGTGTTTAATGGCGCTACTTGTGTAACGCCCTGTACATTCGAGTCAAACATAATCGTTAACTTATACGTATTGTCAGACTATTTGTATGCGTATATGTATAAAATGGTCTTCGATCAGTGTATTTGTGTGTATTTGCTTTAAAATATCAAAATTGAGTGAATTATAAGTGATCGGTACCCTAGGATGTTAGTGGTATCATGAGAAGCCCTTAAACAATGAAAATTTTAATTTAGGACACAAGAAGCGCGCTCCTTAGGGAGAGAAGCGCGCTCCTGTGACCAAAACCGAGATGGTGATTTTCAAGATGTTCAGAGAAGCACGTTCCCAAGGGGGAGAAGTGCGCTTCTCACGTGTGCAAAGTGAAAAAAAATATTTTCTGGGTAAGGAGAAGCGCTCTTCTTACCCAGATAAGCGCACTTCTCACTGTTTGCATATTGTTTTTTTAAATTTGGACGATGAGGCGGTGCGCGAATTTTTAAACGAAATTTCTCTATTTTTCCAGCAAAAAACAAGTTGCTGGAAGTGAGAAAGAACAGAGGAATGAAAATGGGATGACGGAAAAGGATTTGGAAGCTCGAATCAAAGGTAAAATCTTGTCCATTTGAGCTAAAAATTTCAATTTTGCAACCCTCTCATCAAGATGTTCAACATACCTAATTTTTACTGATTTTCAATGGTTAGATTAAGTGATTGGAAAATAGGATTTTGTGCTGGATTTTAGTGATTTTGGAGTGCAATTAACTGGTGAGTGTTTGCTTATTGATTAGCAAGTGATTTGGGTTTGAATTGGGTGTTGAATGAAGTATTTCAATGGTGAAATGGTTCCACCCTAGCTGTTGAAACAGCTGAGGGTTTGGAACTCCGTTAATGATGCTTTTGATGGGTTTAATTTCATTTAGTTAACTGATGATGATTAAGTGTAGTTTGAATTGGGAAATTGCAGAGATTAGAGTCTGAAAGTTTGAGCAAATTGGTGACCTGCTTGTGCCAGAATGGTGCAAGTATGTTGATGATTTGGGGAAGTTGTTCATGGTGAACAACTTTGCTGGACATTGTGGACATTGGTGTTGGAAATTTGATGAATGCAAGTGATTTAGAGTAATGACATTGGCTGATTGGAAATTGAATTAGTATTGTGTAATCACTGTGAGTATTTCTCCTTGATGTGGTCCTTTATATGGCATTGTATATATGTGCAAATGATTTGAAAGTAAGCATGTTAAGTATTGAATGCCAAAATCATTTTGAATGATCAATAAAATACAATGCATGTACATATATAACATGTTTACAATTAAACATTTCATATAACTAAAATGTCATACAAGAACCAAAATCAAGAAAATATACTCACAGTACAGGACTTTTCCAATTTAAACACAATCACCGTCGCTTTCGAGTCCAGCTCCAATTTAAATCCAACTACTTTAACCTGTCACAATCACTTCATAATTCAATTTCATTTATTCATATCTATTTACATATTTAATTTCTCAACTGACTTCAAATCACATTCTGTGAATTTAGATTCTAACTCCATTTAGAATTCATAAGCAGTTGAAGAAACTACTATCTCGTTTCTGTGGTCAATCTAGATATTTTCACAAGAAAGAACGGTGAAAATAGATTTCCCATTTCATATTTTCACTACTTCTCAGTTTATTTGCTATTGGAACATATATCAATTTGATTAAAAAGCTAGAACATTTCTAAAATTATTCTGTCCACAATGACACGTGTAAAATCACCCATTCTATCATTCTACTACCTGCAACAGGTATTTGATTGAGGTTTTACACGTTCGCGAAGGTTACGACAGTGAATTTTACTCACCAAAACCATATATTTAGCTACTAAAAATATCAAAGCATATCCAAAAATCAAAATCTTAGTATCGAAATGTCCAGAATTCAATTCTCTACGATTCTATGATCTCAAACCGGAGTTTCATTGGATTCTAATTCCATTTTATTCATTGGATATGATCATAATACTATTCATGTCACTGTTCACTTTGCCACTATTCATTGGCAACATGTAAATATTTACTAAAATTGTCAAACGGTTTCCAAAAATCATGAACTTAGCATCGATGGACTCGCAACAGTTCATTCTACCATTCTATAGCCTTAAACTAGAGTTTCATCGGGTTTTACATGATTCAAATGGTCTTCAATCGAAACTCTAAATTCCAACAAACTTCAAACGACTATAAACATTCTAAATAAACACATAAATTAAATCTAACCATATATTTAAGGTTCCTACAGCCTAGGAAGTGCTTTCCAACCTTCCTAGTGGCTTTTCATCAAAACCCCAATTTTTGAAAATGCCGTAAAACTGCTTCCACAGCTAAAATTACTCCACTAGAATCGTTACATCTAGCTTAGAGATCAAGTTTACGAAGTAATAGAGTGAAAATCACTTACCGCGGGTCCTGATTTCGGGCAAATCCCTCGTTTCTCTTTTTTTTTTCTCCTATTTCTTCTTCTTTCTTTCGTTTTCTCCTTCGTTCTGCATCTCCAGCAACTTCTTTCCTTTTATTTTTTTCAATATGAATACTGTTTACAGTACTGTTCCGAACAGTACCCGCAAATAAACAGTATTTTATTTTAATTATATATATATAATTTTTATTCATTTTTCTTCTTCTATACACTCAATCTACATGAGGAATACACGTGTTATAAATCGATTTCTGTGTCAAATCACGTTCCGAACTCACTTTTGACCTTTTCAAGTTCATTTGTCACATGTACACATGACTTTAAAGGTACTTATACGTGTATTATACTCTTTAGTGTATGGATAAATTAATCAAATATATTGAGTAAAAGTACGGGGTGTTACACACGAGAAGGGTAGAAATTCTTCGGGATCATTTTTTTGTGTATGTATGTATGAAGGAAATAGTTTAGACCTGTTTTATTTTGATATGTATAAGTATCTTGTAATATATACTATCACTTCGATGAGTGGGGTGATAATATGGATAATGGTTTGGTAGTTTGATTTTGAGAGATTATGATGATAATGAAATAGAATGATGTATATAGTTTTGATAATAAATGCATAATTAAATAGTTGATGAAAAGATTAGATGGATGTGATTTGAATAAATTGTTATTGTGATTTGAATTGTTGGTTATTAGGGAAATTTGTGAAATATCCATTTTATGGGGATATGATGACGAAATTTTTGAAAATTGTATATTTAAGCTGAGGCTGACAGTGTATTATACACTATATATAGGGAATGTACATCGTATAGTATACTGTACTGGTCATGATGTCACCCTACATTAGGATGTCGTGACAGCTTGGATATACACTTTGAATGTCACGACTTTAGCATTTTCTTAAAGTTTATTAAATTAAATGGTAATATAAATGTTGTGGAACCAAGAACCCTCTTGTGTTGCAGGTGTTTGCTTATATTGCACTTCACAACGTATTATGTAATTGTTGGCAAGATGTACTCCAAAAATGGTGATTGAAATGCAATGTAATATTTGACAATTTTTTTTTTTAATTATAGAAAACATGTCAAATTTTCAGAGAAGCAAAGTTTCTTATATTGTTGTGACAAGTGGCATGATTTCTTTTTCTTTATAATTATTCACGAGAAAAAGTCTAGCTAAGACGTATTCTTGTCAAAGTTTTTTTTTTTCTCACAAGAAAGAGTCAACGTAGTAGACCCTAACGAGTTTAATAAATTATATATGATCCTATTTGGTAGAGTTATTTTAAAATACTTTTAGACTAAAAATATTTTTGAAGGTGTGTTGCTTGCTCTTAGTTAAAAAAAAAAACAACTTTTAATTGAAAAAGGTCAACTTTTCTCAAAAGAGCTTGCAATTTACACGAGCTTTTACAATTGCTATACCAAACAGGCCATATAATTCCAAGGGAAAAGATGTGATGTACCTAAAAGATATTGGTATTAATGGTTCGGGCCTATAGGTGGAATCTGAGGTGGTTGAAAAACTATGTATCTTCACATGGTCTTTACATGGCTATTACATGGGCACAATCATGTGGAGAGATCAAAATTCTATAAATTGGTTTCTCCTCTTTTTCACTTTTCGTATCTAAAATTAAGTTCTTTTTGGTGTAGAGAAAAACTCTCTTTGGAGCAAAAGGCAAAAAGAGGGTGTAAAAAAAAAAAAAAGTTAAAAAGATTGTAGAGTTAGTGTTGTACATATTTGTGTGTTTTTTTTTCTTACTTTAATTTTTTCTTGATTATTTATTTTGCATCCTTGTATGTGCGTGTTTGTGTGTGCATTTTGCTGCGAGAATCTCAACAAATTGATATCAAAAAACGATTCTTACAAAAAAAACAAACACGAAGTGTAGAAAGGCTACTAGATAATTGATCGAAGATTGCAATTGTTGTCGGTGCTGTGTTTTATTGCCGTGAAAGCTACTGCGATTAATGCAGAAGTGCAATGCAAAGGTGCAGTGTGACGTTGTGAAAGAAAAAAAAACGTCCGTGAGCTGGTACGTTGGTGGAGAGGGCTAAACATTATTTTAATACTTTAAGTAAAAAATTAAAAGGTTTTTTGTCCTTTTGTGTTTTTTATATAATGTTGGATCCTACCATTAGGTGTGCAAGTAACCCGACGAATGCAACCGAGACCAAATCTGACCATTTCGAGTCGGGTCGGATTTGATTGATATATCGAATTTGTCGGGTTAATTTTTAAGCAACCCGACCATACGCGACCCGACCCAATCTCTGAAAATTTATATATGTATGTATGTATATATAATAAAAATATTAAAAAATTATTACATAAAAGGCCTCTAATTAAGAAGGCCCATAACCCTTAATTACTTTTTTTGAGTTGTTGGGTTAGATGGTAAGAAGAATAGGATAAGATAGGTGTTTGAGACTAAAAAAGAAAAGTTCTTATTTTAGTCTCACATTGCTTATTGGAAAGAATAAGAGACTCTCATTCTCTATAAAAGCCCATCAACTCCCTATTCATCCTCATTCCCATAAGTCAAGTTTAAGAGTACCTTGACTCGTACATATATGAGTTCTCCCAAAAAAGAGAAATCTCATATTTAAAGCTTAAATAATAGTTTAATAAGCTGGATACATAATAATCCAGATACATAATAATCCAACATATTTTAAGCTTTAAAAAAAATTGGACTATTTAATGGGGGCCAACCCGACTCGATTTCACCCTTACCTACCATCCTTTTTTTGTTGAGTGTAGTTGTTCTTTAAGCAAGCATTTACAGATTTAAAAAAAAAAATTATTTGTTGCTCCACTGTGGTACGCATAGAAACAAATTAGTGATATAAGCTAATTTCTTGTTATTGAAGTTGTTTCAAGTCGGATTTCAGTTCTGTTTTTGCTATGTGTTCGTGTCTACGAGATCTACAGAGTGATTGAATCTAAGTGTTGATATGGCAGCAAAATACAAGGTTGAGAAATTTAACGGGAAGGACGACTTCAACTTTTAGCTGATAAAAATGCGGGCCCTATTGGTACAAGACGGGCTGCTAAAGGCACTATAGGGAAAAGATGCATTGTCGGCGACTCTGTTTGAAAAAGAAAAAGACATCATCGATGAAGCATTTACAACTATTCTTTTATGCTTGGGTGATGAAGTCTTGCAGGAAATTTTAGATGAAACTACAGTCGCGGGTTTGTAGTTAAAATT
The DNA here is from genome assembly GCA_035771175.1 of Paratinospora sagittata. Taxonomy (NCBI): domain Eukaryota; kingdom Viridiplantae; phylum Streptophyta; class Magnoliopsida; order Ranunculales; family Menispermaceae; genus Paratinospora; species Paratinospora sagittata. The sequence continues at coordinate 6,971,051 of JAYMFD010000012.1, read as the reverse complement.
ATAGACTTTATATATGACAAAATCTCTAACAAACCGGTTGTATCTGAAAAAGCAATTGCACATGTTGAAGATGAAAGAAGGCGTCCATGAGAGAACATCACGATGAGTTTAATAGAATTCTTACGGCTCTTAAGAATGTTGATTATAAACTCAGTGACGAGGACCAAACGATGTACTTGTTGTGTTCACTACTGGATTCCTATAAACACTTTGTTAATACTTTGATCTTCAGTAGAGACACCCTAACTTTGGAGGATGTCAAAATAGTTTTGAAATCTAAAGAGTTGAAAAAGATGGTTACTGAAGATAAAGGAGAAAGTTCAGGTGAAGGCTTGTCTGCCAGAGGTAGATTTGAACAGAAAAGGTCCAAAGGTCGTGGAAGTCGATTCAGATCTAAATCAAAGGGGAGAAAATTAAAGTGCTTAAAGTGTCATAAAAAAGGGTACTTTATGAAAAACTGTCTAGAGCGCAAAGGAAAACAGAAAACAGAAGATTCTAGTAATGCAACAGTTGCAAAGGAGGAATCTGATAGTTCTAATGTCCTTTCAGTCACTGTGGGACACTCCGTTGATGAGTGGATTCTTGATTCTGGTTGTTCCTACCATATGTGTCCCAATAGGTACGAGTTTACCTCTTATCAGAGTGTGAACGGTGGTATTGTTCTTATAGGTAATGATACGGCCTGTAAGACAATAGGGATAGGAACAATCAAGATCAAGATGTTTAATGGCGTCATGAGGACTTTGACCAAGGTTACGCATGTTCTAGAGCTGTAAAATAATCTTATTTCTATGGGTACTTTAAACTCACATGGCTGCAAGATTGTAACTGAAGGTAGAGTTCTGAAGGTAGTCCGAGGTGCATTGGTGGTGATGAAAAGCATGAAAGTTGGTAACTTGTATGTGTTATTAGGACATACAGTTACAGGCAATGCAGCGATGTCTACAGATAGTTGCTCAGCAGATACAAAGTTGTGGCATATGCGACTAGGGCATATAAGCTAGAGGGGACTTGAGGTGTTGAGTAAGAAAGGCTTACTTGGGAAGAGTAAGGTTGAGAAGTTGGACTTCTGTGAGCATTGTGTGTTTGAAAAACAATGTAGAGTTAAGTTCAACCAGGCAGTTCACCGCACTAGAGGTACTCTAGATTACATCCATTCAGATGTGTGGGGTCTTTCCAACGTTCCCTCACTCGGTGGATTGAGGTATTTTGTTTCTTTTATTGTTGACTTTTCTCGCATGGTCTGGGTGAAAATGTTGAAAAGTAAAGATGAAGTGTTTGAGGTCTTCAAGAAATGGAAGACAAAGATTAAGAAGCAAACTAGTAGAAGCATCAAGAGGTTGAGAACTGATAATGGTGGTAAGTATATCAGCAAAGCATTCTCAAAGTGACGAAGGCATTGAGAGACATTTCGCTATTAAGGAAACACCATAACAGAATGGACTAGCAGAGAAGATAAACTGCATTATACTAGAGAGAGCGCGGTGTATGTTATCCAATGCTGGTTTGGGTAAAGAATTCTGGGCAAAGGCGGTGAATACAAGTTGTTTCCTCGTGAACATACCACCATCTACAACTATTGATTGTCAGACTCCGCTTGAGGTATGTTCTGTTAATGCTGCTGATTACAGTGCTTTGAGAGTGTTTGGATGTCCTACTTAATTTCATGTTAAAGAAAGTAAGATTGATCAAAGAGCTTGGAAAGCCATATTTTTGGGTTATGCAGATGGAGTGAAAGGATACAGGTTATGGTGTCCTGATTTGCATAAGATCGTGATCAGTAGGGATATGACGTTTGATGAGTCTGTTTTGATGTCCAATAAGCAGATAGATTCTCAGGAAGAGGATAAGGGTGATTCTGTGAAGGTGGAGTATGGTATTCCAAAAGAAACATTAAAGAGTAATATGGAAGAAACAACAGGTGGAGCCAATGAGCAGCAGCAGTAGCAAGAGCAGTAACAGTCCTTAGCTTGTGGTAGAGCTAAAAGGACAATTAAAGCACCAGTTTGCTATGAGTTTGAAGACATGGTGACATATGCATTGACTGCATATGGAGATGATCATTCTACTTTCAGGGAGGCAATGAGTGACAGTTGTTCTGAAAGATGGAAATGAGCCATGGAGGATGAGATGGACTCATTGATGAAAAGCCAGACTTGGGAACTTTGAAAGTTACCTAAGGGTCATCAGGCAATTGGGTGCAAGTAAGTGTATTCCAAGAAAGATGGTTATCTAGGTTCTAACAGTGTTAGATACAAGGCAAGATTGGTCGCCAAAGGGTATGCTCAGAGAGAAGGCGTGGATTATAATGAAGTATTTTCTTCTGTTGTGAAACACACTTATATCAGAGTATTATTGACATTGGTTGCATTGTTTGATTTAGAATTGGAACAACTAGATGTCAAGACGACTTTCTTGCATGGGGACTTGGATGAAACAATCTACATGAAGTAGCCTGAAGGCTTTGAGGTTGCTGGTAAGACTGATCATGTGTGCAAACTAAAGAAGTCCTTATATGGGCTTAAGCAGTCACTCGGACTGTGGTATAAAAAGTTTGACACTTTCATGATCAGGCAGGGATACGCGAGGAGTAAGTATGACAGTTGTGTCTACTTTCTAAAGCTTTCTGATGACTCTTACATTTATTTACTCTTGTATGTTGATGACATGCTAATTGCTGCTAAGAGCATGGATAAAATCAACATGTTAAAATCACAGCTGAGCAAGGAATTTGAGATGAGAGATTTGGGTGCAGCTAAGAAGATTCTTGGTATGGAGATATATAGAGAAAGGAAAAAGGGCAAGTTATACTTGTCATAGAGGAAGTACTTGGAGAAAGTGTTTTTAAGGTTTGGAATGGAGAACTCTAAGTCTATGAGTACTCTATTGGCAGCTCATTTTTTACTTTTCGCAGATATGTCTCCGAGCATCGATAAAGAACGTGAGTACATGAGCCATGTTCCATATGCTAGTGCAGTGGGTAACTTAATGTATGTTATGGTGCGCACTAGGGCAGACATTTCACATGCAGTGAGTGTTGTTAGCACGTATATGGCAAATCCTGGAAAACAACATTGGCATGGAGTGAAATGGTTGTTGCGGTATCTTCGAGGTACATTGGATGTAAGATTGGTTTTCCAGTGGAACAGTGGTACATGTTCACTTGTCTATGGTTATGTGAATTCTGATTATGCTGGTGATTTAGAAAAGTGGCGTTCTACAACTGGATACGTACGTGTTCACTTTGGCACGTGGTCCTATTAGTTGGAAGTGCATATGGCAAACTACAGTTGCTTTGTTTACCATAGAGGTAGAGTATATGACAATGAAGGAGGCTTTGTGGCTCTAAGGATTGATTGGTGCTTGGGGATTACCCTGGAGAGTGTACCAGTTCATTGCGACAGTTAGAGTGCCATTCACTTGGCTAAGAACCAAGTGCATCATGCAAAGACCAAACATATCGATGTTTGTTTCCATTTTGTCCATGAGATTATCGAAGAGGGTGAGATTTCTTTATAGAAGATCGGTACCAATGATAATCCTGCAGATATGCTGATGAGGACTGTCCCAACAGTCAAGTTTGAGCATTGCTTGAGCTTAATCAATATCCTACAGTGCTGACTGCCTCAAGGGGCGCGGGTGGAGATGTTGATTGGTTGTGATTGACTAGCGGCTTGTGATGGCCCTCGCCAAGGTCGAGATTGTTGGTACTAATGGCTCGGGCCTACAAGGTGGGACCTGAGGTGGTTGGAAGACCATGTGTCTTCACATGGCTGTCACATGGGCACAATTATGGGAGAGACCAATATTCTATAAATTGCCCTCTCCTCTCCTTCATTCCTCGTATCCAAAATTAAGCTATCTTTGGTGTCACATGGGCACAATTATGAGGACAGACCAATATTTTATAAATTGCCCTCTCCTCTCATTCATTCCTCGTATCCAAAATTAAGCTATCTTTGGTGTAGAGAAAAATTCTCTTTGGAGCAAAAGGCAGAGAGATGGTGTAAAGGCAAAGATAGGTTGGAGAGATTGTAGAATGAGTGTTGTACTAATTTTCTCCCAATAGTGAAATCTTCATTTCCCGAGGATGTAGGCGGATTTTTGCCGAACCACGTAAATATTTATGTGTTTCCTTTTCTGGCTTTAATTTCTTCTTGATTATTTGTTTTGCATCCTTGTGTGTGCATGTTTGTGTGTGCGTGTTTGTGTGTGCATTTCGCTGCGAGAATCTCAACAAAAGATAGTCACGTCAAATAGAAACACAAAGGTTTTTATGATCGTTTGATCATCCACATTAGCACTAGATTTCATTAATCCAACGGTTAAACAAGCGTCACATTTCTATTGTGCGCGCGTGTAGCTTTCTCGTACACCTCACATTATTCCAAGTCAAAAGTCATAAATCCTTAGATAAAAATGCACAGCTAACCAACCCCATTTAAATATGAATAAATCTTAAGGGACGCTGGTGCCAAATGCTGGAAACCGACGTTGGCACCCCAACATTCCTTGGATGTTGGGGGGATGTGTGTGTATTGCATTACAACCCCAACATCTGGGGCACTAGCGTTGACATAGAGTCCTATAACACGATTCTTTAAATATGTCTTTTTAGCTATATACTCGTTTAAATATGTTGAAAAAGAGCCTCATTTTAATTTTATTCTTCATTTGGAAGAGTTTGAATGATGAAGATGGTGGCTTCACCCACCATTATCATCCTTATACTTGTTTTTTTTTCCCTGTTATCTTTTTCCATCGGTAACAATTGTGGGGCGACGCCATCTCGGCTCATCGCTGTCGTCACCAAAGCCCAATGTTCCCATACACTTCAAGCCAACACCACCGGTTCCTCCTTCACCACCACCGCCACCTCCGGCTGTTGGTCAGTTCCCTCCCCCACCTCCCTACTAGTAGTTCATTATTAAGGTTATCCTAACTATTGTCTGAGTGCTTTGATTGAGACAGATGGATGTGTTGGTGGTCTTCTATGTTCTTTTGTTGTCAATATATATATATATGTGTGTGTGTGTGTGTGTGTGTGTGTTGTGTATGTATAGCTTGCTTTTTGTACATGATGGCGAGACATTTCAATACTTAGTTGAGATCTATCCCATCAACACTATAAGATTCTTGGATATATTGATTAGTATGTCCACAATGCCTTAGGGCCACATCATGAATCGAAAGCATTGAGAAATAAATTAGGCTGTGATGATTGCAAAACTCATATTACTTATATCAAAACTCTTGTATTTTTGTGCATGATATATGAAATAAATAACTTGTATTTCTTTCTTATTTTCTCATTGAGTATACACATGGGTATATATACATGAAGTCCTAGGCTATGTAAGGTAAACCTAATTTATACACGGTAAGTACACATATATAGTAACTACACATATATACTAACATCCTCCCTCAAACTCAAGGTGGTAAAGAAGAAGCCATCTTGAGTTTGTCAATCAAATCACGATGACGTCTAAGAGGATGTGCCTTTGTGAAAATGTCTACAAGTTGATCCATAGAGGCCACGTGAATCGAGCGAAGAGTGTCCTTAATGTGTTGACGAATAAAGTGACAATTAATCTCAATGTGCTTTGTTCGTTCATGAAAAACATCATTATGAGCAATCTGCATAGTACTCATATTATCACAATAAAGAGTGGAACTGCTAGAAAGAGAAATCCCCATGTTCTAAAGTAACCAACGAAACCACAGAAGTTCAGACATCGCATCTGCCATTGCACGATACTCAGCCTTTGTACTATATCTAGATACAACTGTTTGTTTCTTACTCTTCCAAGATATCAGGGAGGAACCAAGTAAGAAACAATAACCTGTGATGGAATGACGATCAGTAGGGTCACCAGCCCAATCTGCATCTGAGAAAGCCTGAAGCTCCAAAGAGGAATGAGCCGAGAAATGAAGGCCATGAAACAAAGTGCCCTTAATATACCGAAGTATACGCAGGACAGTTGCATAGTGAGACGAACGAGGAACATGCATGAATTGATTTACTAGTGTGACTGCATAAGAAAGGTCAGGCCGAGTCACAGTAAGATAGATGAGACTACCAACTAATTGCTTGTATAACGTTGCATCCGCCAGAGGCTCGCCATCAGTGGGCGACAACTTCACATTCGTCTCCAAAGGACTATGAACAACTTTACTATCAGTCAAACCAGCACGTGAAAAGAGTTCAGATGCATATTTGTCTTGTGAAAGATAGTATCCATCGGAACTAGACGTGTTCTCAAGACCTAAAAAATAACTAAGAGACCCTAAGTCCTTCATCTCAAAAGTCTGACCAAGAAAACTCTGTAGAGCATGAATATCCGACACATCACCTACAGTAATGACCATGTCATCTATATATAGTGGAAGAATAACAATACCTGCCTCTGATCGACGAAGAAAAAGTGCAGAATCATATGAACTAGAAATGAAACCCTGTTGGGAGAGCACAGAGCTTAACTTGGAAAACCAAGCTCGAGGAGACTGCTTAAGGCCATAGAGAGCCGTACGAAGATGACAGACTTTCCCTAGTGGATGATCAAAACTTGAAGGAGGTTGCAAATACACTTCCTCTACTAGCTCCCCATTAAAAAATGCATTCTTAACATCCAGCTGAAACATCTTCCATTGTCTAACAACTAAAATGGCAAGCAAGGAACGAAAAGTGGTAAGACAAGAAACTGGAGCAAAAGTCTCCTCATAATCAATACCATACTCCCGTGTGAATCCCCTAGCAACAAGGCAAGCCTTATAGCGCTCTACTGATCCATCAGCATGAGTCTTAAATCTTGTACACCCACTTACATCCCACTGTAGTCTTACCAGGAGGCAAATCAATTACATCCCAGGTATGAGTGTCGTGTAGGGCTTGAAGTTCATCGGTCAAAGCTTTCTGCCAAAGAGGATCAGATCGAGCCTCCTGATAATTCGAGGCTCATACAAGGTTGCAAGAACAAAGAAACAATGATAGTCATTAAGATGGGATGGGATAACTCTTACCCTATTGGAGCGATGAACATCAGGAATGGCAGGAGACTCAATGGGCACTGATGTGATGGTTGGATCAGTCGACGATGCAAGCAAGTCAGAGCCGAGTGTCAAAAATGGGTCTGTGAAACTTACTTCACCTGCACCCGAGTCAGGAAAAAAATCCGGAGACGGATCAACAAAAATAGTGGAGTAACGAAAAGGCTTTGAGGACAACGGTGAGATAGAAGTGAATAACCGATGCTCCCAAAATTGCACATGTCTAGAGACACGAAGACGTTTAGCAATAGGATCATAGCAGCGATAACCCTTATGCTCAATACCGTACCCAAGAAAACAACAAAGACGTGAGCGTGGCTCCAATTTAGAGTACTCATGAGGAAGAAGTAAGACAAAACATGCACAACCAAACATTCTCAAAAACGAGTAATCAGGTGTTTTTCCATATAAGAACTCATACGGCGTTTTACCTGATATAGTAGGAGATGAAACCCGATTAATGGCCCCAGAAAGACTCAAGTAAATTGGCAGAGAGAATGAGAGATTTGACAGTATCTAAAATGTGCCTATGTTTTTCGCTCAACACGACCATTCTGCTGAGAAGTGTATGGACAAGAACAATGAGAGAGAGTCTCATCACGTTTCAAGGTTTCCATAAAAGAATTAGACGTATACTCCATAGCATTATCACTATGAAAAACCTTAATCACCTACCCAAATTGGGTTTGGATCATTTTTTAGAAGTCACGAAAAATATCAAGCAACTCAGATCGCTCACGTAAAAGATACAACCAAGTATACCGTGAGAAATCATCAATAAATAACACAAAATATCGAGATCCTCCCTTTGTGGGAATTGGGGCAGGTCCCCAAATTGTTAACCTATATGGTTCATCTTTAGCATATGCTTAAAGTATACTTGACGAAGTATATTTTGATAATCACCAACAAAATATTTTTCGGTGCTAATGAACGTTTTTCAAGAACTTATCTCTGCACGAAAAGAAAAGCAAAAAGCCAAGGAACGACTCAGTCAAAGAACTCAAAGCTTACATCCAACAATCAAGCTCGTTTCAACTAATGGACTTCAACGATCACATCATGATTTCAAGATCACTTCTCTTTGACGTTTCAATCAAGCTTCAAAACTACATTTCTTGATCAATGTTCAAGTTATTCAATTCCGAATTACTCTTATTGAAGATCTCATAATGAAGAGTTGGATTTAACGGTTATGAGAAAAGAGAAATACACAAAGTATTTAAGGTATATCTTTCTCTAATCGTTATCGCTCAAAATGTTTTTCAAAACCATGCATATATCATTTTCATATGTTTTCTAAATCTGCATGTTTCGATGTCTTAACTATATTTCAAGAAATTTAATTTTATATATTTAATTTGAAATATATCGAGTTTTTATTCGCATTTATCGAATATTTTATCGCGAGTCAAAATTATTTTCAAAGTGTCTTTCAAGACGCTAATGAAATAACAACGCTCTCCTGAACTTTTTAAGTCAGGACGTTGATAGGTCATTAGGACGCTGATAACGCTCAAGGTTGAAATGAACTGATTAATCAGGACACTTACTTGTATAGTAGCAGTCTTATATATTAGTCAACCTCTAAAGTTGTCAGGAAGCTGACTCAGCATCAACTCAATGAAATATCTTTTAAAAGTTCTTCAAAGAATGTTTCTTTGAGGACGTTGATGGTTATAAGTTGATTAAACTATCAAGACGCTTTCTGGATAGGAGCGACCTCACCTTTTAAAATTCACTGAATAACTTTCAAGATGTTGACTGTTCTTCAGCGTGTTTGTGTCTTATTTAAGATATTTTTAATCGGTAGGACGCTTACATTATTGTAGCGCCCTCATGATATGTTTTATGTTTTTATCTAGTAGGACGCTCACGTAATGTAATGCCCTCGTGTTTTATTTTATGTTTGAAAAGCAGGATGCTTACTCGGATAGTAGCGCCCTCATGCACTTAATAGTTTTAAAACATAACAGGACGCTAACTGTGTATTAGCGCCCTCAAGTTTAAGTCGTCTAAGTGACAAAGTAAGTCAGGACGCTTACAAGTTAGTAGCGCCCTCACTTAAGTGTTCACCAGGACGCTTATACGTAATAAGCGCCCTCAAGGAACAAAACAACATTGTTGATATTATGCGTTAGGACATTGATTATGGAATCAGGATGCTAATTCAACAACCGTCACTGTTCTAATAAGGACACTACATCAATTTACTTTTTCTGAACAGACCTTTGCACAGAGTCCTTTTCAGACCTATTAGAGATCGTCTCTGATACATGAAATAAGTTTTTCTAAAACTTTCATTTTTCATGAAATTTGAAAAGAACCAGAATGTTAGTGAAAATTGCAGTTGCCATTTTCATATAACATTCTAGTCGTTGTGTGTAAACGTTCATATTATTTGAACTTCAAATGTCTAACGGCTATGTCCCACTATGTCTATAAATACCAGCACTTAGGATCAAACAACTTGCCAATCACTTTGTGTTGTGCCAATACTTTTTGAAAGTTAGTCTGTGTCAAAATGAATTTCATTTTCTAATCTTTCAAAGTATTTTTCATTGATACCTTTACGATTACAATAGATTTTCATATTGAGCTTCAATTATATTTTATCTTTGAAAATCTATCTTTATTGGTATCAACTCAAATTCTCAGCACTGATTCATATTTGGTATCATTCTTGTTGGAGATATAATTTGATAAATAGTTCAAGATATACAATTGTACTTCATTTCATATCTTAAGTACTGTATTGAACTATATCAGTAGTTACTTAACTACTGATCAGAGAACCAGAAGTTTTCATACCCATATTTTATATCTACTTTGAAAACTATTTGTGTCTATGTATACACTAGTCCTTCGATTTTCAACTTCAATGTTTTATGGTACTTTATTATCTTCGAAGAAGCACTGATCTTCATAACACATCATTCATGCTTTTCAAAACTGCACTTGAGCAACACCGAACATTGGAAGGTAAAAGACTGTAAGTGTATTTTCTCTTAGCATTACCTATTTCATATTTCATATCTTTGTAATGCTATGTAATGTGCTTAATTGTAAAGTGTTATACTTTGTTAGAACCAACATTATTGAATTATAATTTGTTGGTGTGTTTCGATGTGAAACAACCAGGACAAGTGGACGTTATTCACTTAACTGATTTTAGGTTTTAAATCACAACGGTTCTTCCTGATCCCGTAAAAGGAACGTGGGTTCATCCTCAGCCTGAAAAAAGGAAATTGGTTCACCCTCATCCCATAAAAGGATAGGTTATCTCTCAGCCTTTAAAAGATAACTGGTTCATCCTCATCCCGTAAAAGGATAGGGTATCTCTTGCCTGTAAAAGAGAAACGATTCTTCCTTAGCCCGTATAAGGATAAGTTTGCCTTTAACCTGTAAAAGGGTAGCTGTAACAGTTTGGTTCTCACTCGTAAGAGAATCCCTTAGTGATAAGGTTAAAATCCTAACTGAGGAGGTTAAGTAGTGGACGTAGGCGCTGCCGAACCACTATTAATTGTGTGTCCCACTTTTGCAATTTAGTTTGTGTTATATTTTGTATCCAATTCCAATACACTCATGTAAATCACTAAGTTATTGGAAGATAATTTTAGAATTGACCATCACACTCAATTTACTCCCCTCTTGGGTGGACCAACACAAATATCAGAATGGACAAGATCAAAAGGAGCAGATGAAAGGGAATCACTTTTATTAAATGGTAAAGCACTCTGTTTACTCAACTGCCAAGAAATGCAATCAAAGGGCTAAAAGCTAACTTTGCCCAAACAACCACTAGACGCTAAAGACTGAATGCGAGACAAAGAGGCATGACCTAAGCGGGAATGCCATAGACTGGAAGTGGAAATAGATGCCGCAAGCGGCTGCCTCAGATAAACGATATGCAAATGGATCAGCAAAGGCTACAACAACCCTACGATTATTACCATTCTTTGCTTGAGTGGTTGATATCTCATTACTGGCCTTCCTCTTACATTATGAACCACGATGCCCAAAATAACCACACTTAAAACACTGCCCAATAGACTTGGGCTTACCTCCCACTACTGCTTTCGAAAAAGCAGCAACAACCACAATCTGAGAAGTCGGTAGTGAACTAGTCATTGGTAGTGGAGTAGCCATAACTCGATCAGTAGACATATCACGTCTAGTAGCTTGATGAGTCTCCTCATAAATAAGCTCAGTGAGAGCACTCTCAAGTGTCAGAAGCAGAGTACGGTAAAGCAAGTAAGCACGGGTATGTTCAAAGTCATCACAAAATCCCATCATAAGCTGAATAAACTGTCGACGATCTCGGTACAATTGAAAGGTTGTAGCCGAAGCATCATGAGAAATGTCCGGATCAGCCTACTAAGCTGCGAATGAAATTCCAGAATAGATTGGCCAGGAACTTGATGTAACTGCTGAAGCCGAGACTCCAACTGATACTGAAGGGCCATATCACTCAAATAATTATATCGATTGGCTAAAAAATCTCATGCAAGTTGGACATTTCAAAATTTGGGCAAAAATATTTGGATAGATGGTGCAGAGGTATTAATAAACCAAGACAAAATCTTATGATAGATGCTAGACTAGACTTCATGCCTTTCCTCAAAGTCAGCAACCGACTCAGTGCCAAGCTTCGTTGGCTCTTTTTTATCCCCTGTGACATAACGCCACATCCTGCGGCTAGTGAGAAACACACATCTACTGGGCCCAGATAATATAATTTGTTCTATCCAAAATAATCTCGATAGGACGAGTAATATCATTGGCCAAGCTATCCAAAACAATCTCCAAAGAAAAATAAATAACTAATAAAAATGTAAAATGCTTAGCTTTTTGAATAGAAATGATGGCCTTTTGACTTTTGACTCGAAAAGTCAAAAAATGGCTATTGCAAATACACTTGCAGAGAGCCAAGGTTGCAGATATAACGTTGCATGTATAACTTGCAGAGATAATGGCGATCGCACCTTAAGCACAAGATCGGAGGAGCGCACCCGAAGCACAAGATAGAACAATTGCTACATTGCTGAAAGTGTTGCAGTCAACGTGAATTGACCTGACCAAGTTTGTAGCAACCTCAGCGGTGCAAGAAGCAGTGAACAAAGGTGAGTTTCTAGCAAAAATTATAGAGGAAATCGGCTTTGAAATTGAAGGTCTTCAGTGATGGCAACAACGATGGTAATGAAGCAGTAAATCGGAAGGTAGAAAAGTTCTGCAAGAGACGACGGCGATCAACGGTGGCCATAAGTGGTGATGGCACCGAAGCAGGAAACAACAATCAAACGATAGCCACAGGTGGTGGAGGTGGACTCGGTGGTGGCGGTGGACTCAGTGCCAGCCGGATTGACAAAGAACAATGATGGGAGTAAGTGTTAGGAACCCTAAAACCGCTCTGATACCAAGATAAATAACTTGTATTTCTTTCTTATTTTCTCATTGAGTATACACATAGGTATATATACATGAAGTCTTAGGCTATGTAAGGTAAACCTAATCTATACATGATAAGTACACATATATAATAACTACATATATATATATATATATATATAATAACAATATTAATGTATATGAAGGTATATTTGAAGTAACCTAATCAAAAGATATCATGTCATAACTACTCTGTGGATGACCACTTGGTTTACTGTGAGTACGTAACTGATAATAAATAAGGAAACTAATTCATGAAGGTTGAGTATATAGCATATTGTGAAAGTTTACCATTGTTCATTGCCACAATTTGATAGGCGTTTGCTCTTTAGAAGCGAACGATCTATTCAATGTACAGGGGCCCTTCAATTGTCAACTTGAACTTATTGTATTTACTCTCTTGAATTTGATGAACAGAGAAGTAAAAGATGAATAAAAATCAGAAAATTTGGGTGATCAGAGCTAGTGAAGTATCCAAACGGTTTTAAATTGGATGGAAATTACACCTTTGAAGGTGCATCTCGTGAACATCTAATATCATTATTGACGTCTGCTCTAAAGTTCGATGATCTGACGGCTTCACAAGAGCCACGTTTCCTGCATCAAGCATGCGGATCGCTTTCATACAACAAACACTGCTCAAAGTCAAATGTCATAAATCCATTCAGCTGGCCAACCATATTAATTGAAACAGACTGGTCATTAAAACCCATTTAAAAAGATCTAATTCCACAGTTTCTCCTCTTTTTTTTTTTTTTGAGCTTTTAAATATCAAGAAGGAGCCCGTTTCAGTTATGTTACGTTTTTTATATTTTTTTGATTGAGGTGTTGGATGATGAAGATGGGAAGTCGAAGGTAGGATCATTAATGGTTGTACTCTTATATCTTCGCCTCCGGTGGCAGGTGCGGCGCGGCGCCGCTCCGGTCTCCAACGGCGAATGTTCCTGTCCGCTTCAAGCCTTTTCTCCGACCACCACCACCTCCTCCGGCTGCTTGCCAGTACCCTCCTCCACCACCCCGCTACTAGTTCATTAAGATTGCTTTGATGGATTTATCAGATATATAGAAAAAGGAAGAATTGTAAACACATTTAAATTAATTAATTTACTCTTCAGTCTTCACCGATTTGTGAGGAAGAAATAAATACAATTTTTTTTTTTCTTTTTTTGGGTCTGTGTAGAACGTTTAATTATTGCCATGTATACCTTAATCCCTTTACCGTCTCATGTAATTTCACCGGGTCTTTACAGTCCTATATAACATATCCCCCAAGAGGTGGAATGCTCTAGCCTATTTCTTTGTCAAATCAATATTTCATAAGCTAATTTGTTTGTATCTAATAATAACATCAATATCATAAGCTCAAACAAAAAATAATCTAAAAGATTTGACTTTATAGGATATGTAATCTTTGTTTCTAGTATTTTATATATGGTCTTATGCATTATATTAATGCGAACATTTTACTGTGCTTTTGACTATATATAGGTGGTTGAAGACAAAGAAAGCTTATTAAAAACCAAGTACAAGTCTAAGAAATCAAGAATTTAAGCTAATTAAGATCCACCGCAAAGTTTGAAATAAACTCCTGCAATACATAAAGAAATACATTCATGCAACAAATTAAAAACATATTACCAAACTAAATAGGCTGCACTAAATTAAATTAGGGTTGGTATAATGATCAGGAACTTGTCGGAAAGCAGAATTAATCTTGAATTGGAATTCTACCCAAAGTAGGTCATTCCTTAATTAATTTGAGTTTTTACTTTTTAGCATACATCTTTGAGGTCAAGATATTGGTCACCTTTCTCTCTTATTCTCTCATCTCGATCGTCAATAGTTTAATTCCTTCTCTTTATTAAAACCTTAAGAAAACAAAGCTATAGTTTATATTTAATCTTTTGAAAAGTAAACTTATTAGTTTTAAAGTAAATCTGGTAGTACATATCCAAATGAGATTCCTTAACATAAGGTCGAGATCCATGACTCCGAAAACTATTAAGATGTTCTTTTTTCATGACTTGAAGTTAAAGCTATTTAGCATAGGGGTAGAATTGATGTTGGCAATAATATTAGCAGAAGTCATAGCAGAACAGAGAACAATAACCAAATAAAACAAGCTCATATAAGGCTCAAAACAAAAAATTAAATTCAAATAAAGGTAAACCTCATCTCAAGATACCGAGCACTCCATTAGTATTTTGCCTTTGGACAAAATATTAACTTGTAAGTGATATCTTGGTATAATAATCAAATACTGATAATAAGAACATATCGAATAATAAATCTTTCTTTAGGCCGATTTATTAGTTACATGTAAAACTGAATAATGATCATGTATTTATTACCACAGGTGCACATATAATTATGTTAAATATTAACCTTCCTTTGGGCCTATTAATATTTACATAAGTTACATGCTCACAATCTTTTATATTTCAAAACAAAATAATTTTTACAAGATAGAACACTTTGGCGACATGTTTCAATTAATTTATTTCAAAATATATATAACATAACAATATTCGAATTCAACATTGAAATTAGCCTACCAAAATTTTCAAAAGTTAAAGTAGTGCACTAAGGTGTCCAAATCTTATTTTATTCCCTAAAAGAAAATGTTTGGAAGTTTCTAATTTCCGAATTTTGGTGCACTGTGGACCACAAGCGCACCAAAATTTTCATTTTTTTATTGTGTTGCTTGCAAAAAAAAGTAAGAAGTAGGGCCCATAATTTTTCTTTTAATAAAACATAAAGACAAAATGTTTTGTCCTCTTGTTGACTTTGATTTTGTCAAAGTTGAGAAAAATACGTCATTGTGTTGCTTGCAAAAGAAGTAAGAAGTGAGACACACAATTTTTTCTTTTAATAAAAAACAAATACAAAATGTTTTGTCCTTTCGTTAACTTTGGTTTTGCCAAAGTTGAGAAAAATACGCACTGTGTTGCTTGCAAAAGACGTAAGAAGTGGGGCACACAATTTTTTCTTTAAATACAAAACAAAGACAAAATGTTTTGTCCTTTTGTTGACTTTGGTTTTGCCAAAGTTGAGAAAAATACGCATTGTGTTGTTTGCAAAGGAAGAAAAAAGTGGGGCACACAATTTTTTCTTTAAATAAAAAACAAAGACAAAATATTTTGTTATTTTGTTGACTTTGGTTTTGCCAAAGTTGAGAAAAATACGCCACTTTTCATTTGTTTACTGTTCATCTTCTTCCAAATTTCATGTTACAGAAATGACAATACAGATTCACAAATAAAGCTATGAATATCAAACCAACAACATAGATTTATTCCAATTGTTATTGTTAATCGGATTTTCAATCATGGAAAACAACCACAACGTTTTCAAATCGATTAATAAAATCAAGAACACCCAAAATTTGTTGTCAAATTTAGCAGTACCATAATCGGAATCGTTAAATCCGAAAACACACAAATTATCATAAGAATCAAAATTAAATTTTGATTCTCAATGATTCAACATGAAAAGACTCTGAAAGCACTTGTTAGAAAATTTCCTTTAGTAAAAACCATCAACAAAAGTACATGCAAGAACATTCATATCAAATCATCAAGAATCAATGAATGATTAAGCAGAAGCGTACCTGAATCCATAACGACGAATTACTTTTTAAATCCGTACGGTTGGTTTTTCATATCAACAGATTTCCCTCAAGAGAACCCTTTAGTTTTTTTCTATGCTCTATCTCTAATGATGAGAGGTCAGAAATAAAATTGTAATAATGATGAATCGTGTGATCTGGAGACCATAACCCCTTTTTTATAAATAACTTCTCTGTTATCTATTGATATTTCTATTTTAGCCCATTATAGAAATAAAAAATATATTTTAAGTCTTTACACATTAAAGGTCTGCATCCTGTCAGATATATTAAAGCTCAAATTATCTAAAACTTAGTATATCACTTTTAATTATGTTTAACCTTATTTGACTAATACATAATTATTCACCGTATAGGCCCAACATTAGATTAATGATGTAACAAAAAATGCCTTTTGCTTTACACACAAAATAACTGCAGAGAAAATGACTTCGCCGATCTTGAAATGGACGAACTGCGCGCAGGAGACCAAGAAAGAAGCAAGAAGACGTTGGTGATAGTTATATAGAAACAAAATACTTTAAAATATAAGTAATAAAAATGATTTTTTGACTCGTAAGAAAACTCAAAACTGGACTTGAGTGGGTATTCACAGATTTTTGGGACCCACATGGTTATTTGTTAAGATTTTGTGAGAAGGCCTTATTTTTTTTAAGGAGAGAAAGCTATGTTAATGGAGCTAATTAATACGAGCTTTTCCTTCTTAATTGTTTTTTCTTTTCTTTTTTTCACTTTTTTTAGTATTTTTTTTCCTGTTTTTTAAATTTTTGTTAAGAAGTTTTTTTTGTTTGTCATATACTGCTGTTACCTTCTAAAAAAAAAAAAAAAAACTTATCTCATAATCCAAAAAAAGTTATCTCATAATTTTTTTAAAAAATATACACTAAAAATGTAAAAAATACCAACTAAAATATATGGAGGTAAAATATTAAATTATTAAGATTAATATAAAATCAATAACATTAAAAAACTTCATTAAAAGGTTTTCTCAAAAGAAAAAGAAAAAAATTGACAAAAAAGAATGAATAAGAAGAATAAAAAGCTCTATTAAAGAGAGTTTGAAATAGCTCTTTTTAAACAAAAAAAAAAAAAAGAGCTTTCCACAAGTACATTAAATACTGATAGTCGAGTGAAGTCGCCAGAAGAAAAGGGCTACCGTCAGGTTAGTATTGGAAGTGTTTGACATGGTTATCGTCTTGAAAGCGTGGTAGAATGTTACGACCACATTTGGTTTTTTTTTTTTTTTTTGTAATATTTTTATTAATTATTAAATAAATAGAGGTAGTTAGGGTAGTTTTAACACCCATAGTCATAGAAATCAATGTTAAAAAAGAGCAGAAAATTATTCACATGATCATGTTTTGATTCATTAAAAGTTTTGGTTCCCTCGAATGAACCATTTGAGAATTTTTGCTCCTTCAATTGAGCCAATTAAATATCTTTCCTTCTTTTTATTTTATATTTATTAGATTAAGAAAATGGGTTTATATCATAATTCTTGTGGGGACGCAGCAAACACTTGTATCAGAGTAGTACGCATTACAATTTTGAATTTGAACACCAAATAATCGTTTTTATTTAATATAATTTATAATATTAATATATGTGCCATTGTAATGCAAATAAGGTAATTCTTTTTACTTTCAAATATTATTTCGTATTGCTTTCTGAGAACTTGATTTAATTTGTACTTTATTTATCAATTTGATTTTTTTTGCCCGAAATTTAAAAATTTGATTAAAATATTTCAGCTATTTAAATATTTGACTAATGTTATTAAGGGTAATGCTACAAAGACATGTTTTTTTGACATATATTTTTAACACACATCTACAATGATTAAAATATTTCACGCAATCAATGCGTGATACGAAGTGTTGTCGCTTGATTCGAGATAATTCAATCACTTTCACTTATAATATCAAAAATATGTGTCAATGAAGCATATCAACTAATCATTTTCCTATTATTAGTCAGACTCGGTTGATTAGGGCAGCTTTATCTTTTTTTGAATTGAATTGTTGTTTCGGATTGTGAACCAAACCTAAAAAAATTCACCAGACGTGTTTTCTGGGGACAGAGCCGTATTGTAATATTCAATTTTTTATTTATTAAAAAGCCTGTTAAAAATCAAATTCCTCTAAGTCGTTTTGTTACAATCATATTTGGTTTTTTTTGTTTGCAATTTTTATTAATTATTAAATAAATAGAGGTAGTTAGGGTAATTTTTAACAACTATAGTTATGTTATGGAACATGATTGTGTGGGTATAGAAAATGGGGTTATGTGTAGAAAACATGAGTTGTATAGGCTAGTTTTTAGGATTTATAGGTCTTGTAATTTTTTATTTAAGGAGTCAATGAAAAAAAAGAGCAAAAAATTATTCACAAGGTCATGTTTTAATCTATTAGAGGTTTTGATTCTCTCGAATGAATTATTTGGAGGTCTTGGCTCCCTTAATTGAGTCAATTATCTTTCTTTTTTCTTTTTATTTATGTTTTTTACATTAAGAAAATTGGTTCCTATCATTTGATATCAGAGCCAAACATATTAGTTCCGTTCTATCTTGAGTTTCAGAACCATATCATTGACAATTTAAAGGCCAAATTAAGATAAATTTGTATTTGTAATAACTTATTATAAGTACATCGAATATTGGTAGTCGAGTATAACTGCCAGAAGGAAAGGGCTACTGTCGATTTAGTATTGAAAATTTTAATTGATATGGACGTCGTCTTTAAAGTATAATGGAATGTTACGACCACATTTATTTTATTTTATTTCTGTGATATTTTTATTAATTATTAAATAAATAGAGGTGTAGACAACAAAAAAAAAAAGTAAGTAGTGGTAGTAATTAGGGTAGTTTTTACATTGGTGTGTGGGTATAGAAAATGGAATTATGTGTATAGAGAATATGGGTTATATAAGCTAGTTTTTACGATTTATGAGTGTTGTAATTTTCTATTTAAAGAAAAAAAATTAATGAAAAAAGAGAGCAAAAAATTATTCATAAGGTTTTGATTTTTTCGAATGAAAGTTTTAGTTTTGTCGATTGAGCCAATTATCTTTCTTTATTTATTTATTTTATGATTTTTAAATTAAGAAAAGGGTTCGTATCATAATTGATGCAGCAAACTTATGACTAGTATGGATTACAATTTTTAATTTGGACACCAAATAATCTTTTTTATTTAATACAATTTACAATATTAATATCCGTGCCATTGTAATGCAAATTAATAAGGTAGTTCTTTTTACTTTCAAATATTATTTCGTATTGCTTTCGGAGATCTTGATTTTTTATTTTATTTTTTGAGAGGTTTTGAGAACTTGATTTAATTTGTACTTTATTTAACAATTTGATTTCTTTTGCCAGAAATTTAAAAAATTGATTAAAATATTTCAGCTATTTAAATATTTGACTGATATTATTAATCAAAGTCGGTTGATTAGGGCAGTTTTCTGGGGACAGAACCGTACTATAATATTCAATTTTTTTATTTATTAGAAAACCTGTTAAAAATTAAATTCTTCTCTGTCGTTTTGACACGGGTCAGCAGTTTCTTCTAACGCGTATTGTCGTCAAGTTGACGCGTATTCTTGTGATAATGTGCAAGAGTTTGTGTAGTAGAAAAGCCAGTGTTTCAGTAGCCGTTTGATCATCAACCCCAATTAAAATTCGATAGTCGGACGGCTGTACAAGCGCCACGTTTCTTTTATCGCTCACGTCGCTTTCTTCTGCACCAAACTCTGGTAAAAGTCAAAGACTTAGAGTCACAAATCCATAGAATAAAAAAAGCCCACTTTAGCCTGTAGATTAATAAAAGCCATTTAGAAATATAGATGGTGCAACTCACTTAGTAAATTCAGCTGGTTTCTCAAAGTCTCTTGAATCATTCTAACATCATGACTTATACACGAATCGAGGATGATCCAAAGGACTTACTGTTCGTTTGATTTGGAAGAGTTTGAAAGCATGATGATGAAGGTGAGAAGGTCGAAGATAGCGAAGGAGGGGCCTTCATTAATGAAGGCTTCTCCTACCAATATTATCATCTTTGTAATTGTTTTTGTTTCTCTAACATCTTTGCCATTGGTAACATGTGCTCGGCGGCGCCGCCATCGTACTCCGTTGTCGTCTCCAATGCCAAATGTTCCTACCCACTTCAAGTCGTCACCACTGGCTCCTTTTCTCCGGTCGCCTCCACCTCCAGCACATCTGCCGCCACCGCCGCTTCCTCCTCCGGCTACCCACTGCTATCCTCCTCCACCTCCCTACTACTAGCTCACTAAAAGAGTGGTCTGATTGAGATTGAGATGCATGGGCTGGTAGTAGCATTCTCTCTTCTGCTGTGGTGTGTCTAGAAGGCTTTGCTTTCTGGTAGGTGATCACGAGGAGGATTTGGAAAGAAACAGGAGGGGTACGCAGTGCTTAATTTCCTCTTCATCGATCATTGTGCGATGAAAATGCAATTTTTTTTTTATTTTTCCTTTTTTTATATATATTTTTTATGGGTATGTAGAGAGACTTTAATTATTAAGGAAAAGAGAGGTTTATTATTATTATTATTATTGTTATTATTTTATCTTCCTTAATTAATTTCTATTTCGTATGGGACCTCCACAGGTGAGTGTGCTTGTCGAGATAGTAAAGTAGCTAGAAGGCTCATTTAAGCTTAATTTGTTGATCTTTCATTAATATCAAAAGGTTTTAGAGTAGACCTATTAGTGGTGGCAAAAATGCACCTACAAACAAAAACAAGTATGGACAGCTACCTAAAATAAGGAACATTTAGCATATTCGTACCCAACCCTTTTTTTTTTTCAAAAGGGCATTAACCATTTTGTCCATGCCCATATAATTAAAAAAAAAATAGGTAACCTAATTTTGTCTATTTTATTTACATTATAAAATAGCAGCGAGGATCGCATCTAATAGTAATATTTCTATCTTTTGGATTTGAATTTAAATTGTAAATCTTGAAAAGAGTGCTAGTTTTCAAATCAACCAAGTTATCAAAGTTAATAAATTGTGATAGTTTTCATAATTTGAAACAATAAAGTAGTAAAAACTTAGTTTATAACATACCCGTAAACTATGAAAAATATGAGATACTAATACAATATAAAAAACCTAAATTATAAAAATGGAAAAGGGATAAAACCATATGATCATATAGAAAAATTACATTTTTACTCTTAGTAATCAGGTACCCATTTTTTTCTCTTTGTTTGGACCCAACCCTCTTTTTAAAACAGACATTATTTTTTTTTCTCACTTGGCCCGACTTCAGAACAATAATTTTCACACCTATTTAAAATTGGGTTGGACAGTACTGGACAAATGGGTCTGGATGTGGATTGCCACTCATGAGAACTATACACATGACGTGGGTAGATGGTTCTTCACATTGGTAGATTGATTAGTAAGCACTTTTTGAGCCTTCAGACCACTTCTTAAAATTCATGAAAAATGTTGAATCACGAGTGAAAATTAAACTTGTCTTCTGTAATTACACTCATCTTGGGTAAGAACACCTTATCTTATTTACAGAGAAAACAAGTACAATGTAGAGCTCATTCAATGGAGAGCAATTCTACTACTTTTTATTACCCAAGATGATACAACACGCCTCTATTTATATTATAGATATTTTGAGCTAACAACTCAACAAATAACTTCTTGACGACCAATAACTGAGTTGCACGTGGATTGACATAACTAATTTGCCCTCACTATTACAACAATTCTAACTATAATAATACAACTCGTAGGAAGCGCACTCCAAATCATTCTCTGTCACATTCCCCCTCAAATTAAACCTGGGGGGAAGGAACTAGATTCAATTTGAAAGTAAGGAACTTAAATTGAGTAATAGACAACCCCTTGGTCATGATATCTGCAACCTGAAATTCACTAGGGACATAACGCAGCTCAAGAGCACTAGTTGCAAGCTTCTCACAAATAAAATGGACATTGATTTCAATATGCTTAGTACGGGCATGAAATACAGGATTCAATGCCAGTGACTTAGCTCCCATATTATCACATCATAAGACTGGTTTAGAAGACAACACCACATCCAACTAAGACAACAGTGAGGACAACCAAAGTATATTAGTCGTAGCAAAATGAAAAGGCTCTGTACTCGGCCTCTGTACTAAACCTGGCAAAAACCTTTTGCTTCCTTGAACCCCATGTGATCAAATTCCCTCCAATATACACACAAGTGCCACTAGTGGAACGCCTGCAATCTAAATCACACGCCCCAATTGCATCATAATATGCCTCCAAATGCAAATGAGATGGTGTCTTCAACCATAGTCCATTAGTAAGGGTACCCTTTAAATACCGAAGAACTCTCTTACAAGTTGTCCAATGCACATCCGTAGGAGCTTGAAGAAACTGACTGAGCCTATTAACAATGTAGGTAATATCAAGTCGTGTGTGTGTTAAGTATCGGAGTGCACCAATGGTACTCCTATAGAGTGTAGGATCAGAGAATGCGATACCCTCATGAAGAAAGAGCTTGGAACCTTGACTTACTGGTGTTGAGGCAGGTTTAGAATCAGTCATGCCAGTCTTATGAAGAATATCCAAAATGTATTTATGTTGTGTCAAAAACAAACCAGAGTTTTCACGAAAGACCTCAAATCCAAGAAAGTTGTCTACTTCACCCAACGTTTTAAAAGCGAACTTAGAATTCAACCAAGCAATATCCTGATGAACTTGAGAAGGATTTGAGCCAGTAATCACGATATCATCAACATAAACCAAAAGAAGAAGTAACTAATTACCCTGAGGTTTATAAAAGAGGGAAACATCTGACATAGAGTTACTAAAACCCTACTCAAACAATGCAGTCTTGAGCTTGGTAAACCAAGCTCTTGGAGCATACTTAAAACCATATAGAACTTTGTTAAGCTTATAAACAAATATGATTAAGAAAATTAGAATCCACAAAACCATCAGGCTGAGACATGTATACCTCATCAGTAAGCTCACCATTTAGGAAAGCATTATTAATATCAATTTGTTGAATTGTCCAACCTCTACTGAAAGCAAGTGTGAACATGACCCTAATGGTAGAAGTTTTAACAACAGGCGAGAAGGTATCAAAATAATCAAAACCTGGAGTTTGATGAAACCCCTTAGCAACTAACTTAGCGTTATACTTCCGAATTGTGCCATCTTGGCCTTTAGTCGAAAAGCCCACTTACAACCAATAGGGTTTACAACAATAGTTGGTGGCACCAACGTCCAAGTATTGCTCTTGTGAAGAGAATTGAATTCCTCCAACATAGCTTTGTGCCACTTTGCATCTGGCATACCAGCCTAAATGGACTTTGGTTCAATACTAGTGGCAAGTAGAGCATGAGGAGAAAAAGTGACTAATGCACGAGGTTTAAAGATGTCACTCTTTGCTCGTGTTTGCATTAGATGAGAAAATAAATTTGCTTGGTAACAACAGGCTGTTTTGATAATAGATCAGTCGATTGAACAAAATTTGACAATGGCAAATCAGTTGACTGGATAGGTAGGGGTGCTCGATTATCTATTCATGAACCATAAGCAAATATTGTGCATCTTGCAAGGTCATTGAATGTTGTTGTGACGAAATTAAGACTACCATTAGATCAAACTCGTGTCCAACACCATTTAGAACACTCTGAATTAAATTATTATCTGTAATGACCTGTCTGATCGACTTGGGTTCCACACCTATTGACTTGATTTTCAACACAAACTCTGAAATTGTTGAAGTGCTTTTCTTCTGTGTACTTAAGTGTTGTTTTAGCTATAGAGCTCTAGCCATTAATGACTAAGCAAAGAGCTTCTCCAAAGTGCTCCATATTTCAAACGATGTTTCACATTCAATAACTTGTTCAATGATGTTCTCTCCAATAGTCGAGAACAACCAGCAAATGAGAAGCTGGTCAGAACGCTGCCAGATCTCATTCTCTTCATCAACTTGAGATCCAATTGCAGCATTTTCTTCAACTGATTGTTGATCAAGAATCTTATTAAAAGGTTTCTTTGACCTGTAATCAGGTATTCAAGACCTAAAGCTCGAATTGCAGATCGTGTATGCACTTTCCAGTATGTATAGTTATTTCTATTCAACTTCATTGGAAGATTGAAATTCAATGTCTTAGCAATCGTTGCAACATCAGTTATTGATGAGATGTAGCAAGTGGAAGAGCTTGTTGAACTTGCAACAACCATTAGACGTCAGTCTTATAGCTCTGATACCATGTGAAAATTAAATTTGTCTTCTATAATTACACTCTTCTTGACTTGAAGAAACACCTTATCTTATCTACAGAGAAAACAAGAACAACACAAAACTCATTCAATGGAGAACAATTCTGCTACTTTTCATTACCCAAGATGGTACGACACTTGTCGCAACCACTCGCCTGATGACATCACGACCGGCATAGTATGTCAGATAATGCCACTACTCGACAAAATCTGAGGAATTGATAAGCCTCTACGCAGAAACTAATAAACACAATGCACAACTTGTATATGACAAATATAATTGAACCAAAATAAAATTCCATCATCCAAAAGAACGAGATCAAATTCATCACAAAATAAATTTCACAAGGTTCAATCTACAAACATCCATATGGAACTCGAGCAAGAGTCCAACATCCCAAAAAGTCATATACAGTCCATCCATTTAAGCGTTATATACTTATATACGGTGATAGTTATATATACAGGTTAAAAAGAACAAAACAATTAATACTAAACCCAAGTTCCCAAAAATATAAAAAACCTACATCCAAAAATTAGAAGAGGAAGGCCACTCCCATGTCAAGCCTTGCCTTTTCCTTTTGGATCTTTACTTGAGAAAATAGGAGAAAAAAGGGTGAGCTCAACTAGCTCAATGAATAATTCTCATAATAATCTCTACAAATGCATTTGTAAAACATGTATACCATTGAAATAACATTTATAAACACAAATGCATCAATTGAAGTATAACATACATGATTCAAACTAATCATATGGTTTATGCATCATTTTCATAAAAATCAAATATGCAGACGCCTCATAAAGAGGACATGTCAGGATAACACGTACTTTTACTTCCCCCATTGACCAATAGGTTCAGACCGGCATATTAGCCATCTCTAATCCTTCCACCCACTCTTCTTCAGTGCTTCAGAAAGTCCCTACCATGAAGTACAAATCCAAGTACTCCAGTGACACATTTCCCCAGATAATTATGTAAATGGAAAGAAGACAATGTCAAAGTCTTTAATTCAAAATACTCAAGGCAATACTATGCATATAAATCCATTTTTCATTATCATAAATATTATGCACATATACAATAGAATGCATATCATTCAACACACATCAATTTTATATAAATACAATGTATAAATGGAGAAATAGAGTGAGAAATACTCACAACCAACCACAAGCCAATTTACCCAAGCCAAATACTCCCAAATTGGCCAATCCAATCTAATGTTCATGAAATGAATTAAATTCACATACATTGATCAATTTCAAGTTCAATTATGCCCAATTGCATAGGTCTCATCAAATCCCCAAATTCTTACAATTCAACACTCAACTCCAAATTATCAATGTTCAACCCATAGGCATCCATCATGCCAAATTACATGATCACACAAAGTCTAGGCCTAGGCCAACATAAATCACTTGCATTCCATCCCATGCTCAATTTACTAATTCCAAATCAATTGCATCAAAATCCCATATTTAGGAAAATCTGTACAACAGGCCAACATGACAAAATTAAACTAATTAGCAGTCCATAACATGAAAATCCCTCAATTGACACTACCAATATTTTAAGCATGCCAATTTATGCAACATAGCTCACATGCAGTCCACATGGAAAGCTATAGGTCACATTTCTAGAGTTAGGGTCAAATACATGGCTTCACATGTAAACATCTTTAATAATGGAATTAGAAACATTATTACACTCCTAATTCAATGCACTGCTCAGATGTAACAAAATACCAAGAGAAATATCAATTAACTAAACTAACTGTTCAGATTCAATAATATCAAGAAACAAACCTTCTGTCCAAAATTGAGCTAAATCCAACGGCAGAACAAAGAGATATATACATCTTTGATTAATATAGGTTTAATTAGATGATTTCTCCTCTCCTGCTGTAAATACTTGAACTCAGACAACTGTATCACACAAAATAATTGTCCAATAAATATCTTAACCGATCATAATGCAAACCGTTCAGTTGTGAACCTTCTTGTAAAATATCAGATCAATCCAACGGTAGATTTAGGAGATCTATAAGTTTGATCTAAACTGCGCGAGAAATCCAGATCAAGATCTTTACCTGCCAGAATAAAGAATAATAAGAGAAGAAATGGGTGACAGAGTTTCAGCTTGATATGACCATGTATTTAAGAGATCCAATATCTGATGAAAATGTTGTTGAGACTTCCCTTAAAGCAACTTCCTCTCTCTTACTCTTCTCTTCTTTTTTTCTTTCATTTATTTAGTCAATATATGGTCATTTCAAATCATGGTCCAAATGGCCCCATTGTACAATTAATAACACATATATTAATATTAATATGTCACTACTAATATATTACTTTTAATGATGTGTATTATTATCACTATCAATGTCATTAGCATATAAATGACAATATTAATAATAATAATTCTCAACAGAGCATGCATTTGACACATCATCATTTAAGTAATAAATAAAAATCAGACATTATATATATATATATATGATCAAAATACAAGTATAATATGCATTAAATAGCTACACAAGAATCTAGAGTTGGGCAATCTACGTTAATGTGGCGTCATTTGTGAATGTGGGTTGTTACAACGCTCCTATATTTATATTACATATATTTTGAGCTAACAACTCAGCCAACTCTCTAACTAACTTTCTTGACAACCAATAACAGAGTTACATGTGGACTGACATAACTAATTTTCCCTCGCTATTACAACAACTCCAACTATAACAATACAGCTCATAGGAAGCGCGCTCCAGATCATTCTCTATCACACTGAAGCCTCTCAAATGCACAGGAAAGTGCCTTGCCATTTATTGATAATAAAACTATTTTTTATATATTTAACTAATGAAAGAGATATGTACAAAAGTAAAAAATAATTAAAACATAAAGTTACTATGTATGTTGTCCTTTATTGTCAATATATAACAATAACTTTTTTCAAAAAAAAATAAAAAATGGCTAGCTGTGTTTGGTTCATAATTTGAAAACTAGAATATTCAGAAAGTGAAAATTTAAAAAATAACTTTTTATTGTTTCTTGAAAACAACATGTTTTCTTTGTAAATTTCGAAGAGCTGTTTTTGAATTTCAACAAACTAAACGCGTTTTTCGTGTTTTCAAACATTCGGATACAAAAAATAATATTTGAATTACAAACCAAACACACCCTAAACTTTTTAAAGACGTGCATTTTGCACAACAAAAAAGGCTTTATTGTCAACTACATATCTTAGTATTTTCATTGTAATAGTATATAGATATGCTAGCAAATGACTATTATTATTATTATTGATTAACTAGAGATTATGGTTTATTAATTGAAAATCTATTTTTTGAGTTTATTATCAATATAGCTGCATGCTTTTGTCATAGAGAAAATGTAAATTAATTATATATTTCTTAATAAGAGTGGAAAGTTAGAAATGTGTTTATTGTACGAATATGAAAATCATGAGATGAGGAATTAAAATTTTATTAAAATTAAACCAACAATTAATTTGGGATATGTATAAATGTTAATACAGGTAATATATTAGAAGAATGAAAGAAGCAAGTACATGATGAATGTTCTAAATATTTGTAGTATTTATAGTATAGATGTAGATATTTGAAAATAATTCAATTCTCCAATAGTTGATAGTAATTAAAAATAAAATATGAGACAAGTATATTGACTAAGAAAAACTAAATACAAGTACTCAATGATCACTAATAATTAATACAAATAGAACTTTTTAACTAACAAGGTAATAGATATATAATTTTCCAAAAAAGGTAATAGACGCATAATTAATAAAAAAGGAATATAAAACATCACAAAAAGATACATGATATTCTAATTATTGAAAAAATGCATAGCAATTACAAATACGACCACACATAGCTCATAAATCTACAAAACAACATGGTTTCATTTGTAAGTTGTTACTGATTTCTCTAAAATAATAACATTTCACTTAGAAAAATGCATGTAGGCAAATCGTATGCTTCACCTTTAAATAGACCCAGTTGTTAATCACAACATATATAAAGTACAATAATGTCATTACATGATACTTATTTATCTAGAATGGTCTTTTACAATATGAAAGATAAAAGCTAGCTAGTTAATTATGATAGAAATAATTTCATAAATCATTTGTGAAGAAAAATCAAAGTCAGAGATCATAGAAACTATATATATTCAGTGTTAAATATATGTTGTTTTTCTTTGTTTGTTCGTTTGTTTTTTTTTTTTGGTTTATTATTATTTTTTTAAGCAATCATTAAGTAACTGCTGTAACAAATCCCCCCCAATAGGGGGAATGTTCTAGTCGATTTCTTTGTCAAATCAGTATCAAGAAAAGAGAAGAAAGAGACTGATTTCATTAACTTTCATGAACAAAAATTACAAGCTTATATAGCTGATCAAGAACTCTATAACTAACTAACTTGTCCATGTGACATTTTGACACACATAAAAGTAACCTTCTAATTGTCTAACCTCTCAACCATCTCAACTGAATTATTTATCTTATTAGCCCCCCTCAAACACAGTGTGGAGAGAGCTAATACATTGAGTTTCGAACATAAATCAGAGAATCTAGAACTAGAAATTGCTTTGGTTAAACCATATGCTAGCTGCATTCCTGATGGAATGTGCTTAATGACAATGGGCTTTTGCATTACTTTCTCCAGGGCAAAATATAGATCTAGCTTTATATGTTTTGTACGAGCATGTGGGATAGGATTAGCAGCCAGGAGAACTGCACTTAAGTTGTCACACCAAATAATAGGACGAGAAGATAACTGAACTTTCAACTCATAAACAAGGGATTGAATCCAAGTGAGTTCAGCTGTAACCGTAGCCAAACTTCTGTACTCTGCCTATGTTGATGATCGTGATATTGTGGGTTGTTTCTTGGATTGCCAGATAACTGAATTAGGACCAAAAACATGTGGGGTCCACCCCATGAAACAATAAAAAAAAAGGGGATGGTTGGTGGCCACCCTCGTGGGCGGCCACCAACTCCATTAGTCTTCACCAACTCGGCTGCGCACATAATCCGCCCTGTTCATCCTCGGTCCAGCCCACATAATCCGCCCTGTTCATCCGCGGCCCAGCTCACACAGTTTTACTGTTCATCTCAGCCCAGCCCATTCGGTCAGCCACTGTTCATTTCGGCCCAGCCCTGTCGGTCCGCCGCTGTTCATCAGGCCTATTTGTTTCGGCCCGTCACTGTTCATACAACCCGATACTGTTCATCCGCGGCCTGTTACTGTTCATCAGGCTAATTTTTTGTCTGATTTCAGCAAAGTCAGACTCGTTTCCACCATTTTCGACTGTTCTGGACGAAGCCGTGCAATCCGTTTCTGCAGATTCAACTCCTAAGTTATTGATATAGCTTAGTTGGAGTTGTTTATCATTTTTCAGCACTTTTCGGCGTCATACATATTTTCGGTCTTAATGGCGGAAGAACTCCCAACCACAAGCAGGCCTTGGCAAAGAAGTTCGATGACCAACGCAAAGTTCGAGGTGGAGAAATTCAACGGCACCAACAACTTTGGCATGTAGCAATGCGAAGTTCAAGATCTACTGTTCAGGGAAGGATCACATATTGCCTTGGAAGCCAAGCCCAAGGATATGTCCGATGATGATTGGAATTTTGTAAATCGTCAAGCTTGTGGCACAATCCGACTCTGTTTGGCGAAGGATCAGAAGTACTTTGTCATGAAAGAGACTATGGCAATAAGTCTCTGGAAGAAACTGGAGGACAAGTACATGACGAAAAGCGTAGAGAACCGCCTCTACCTGAAGAAGAAGCTCTATCGTTTTTAGTACAAGGAAGGTACTCCCATGAGTGAGCATCTTGATAAATTCAACAAGATTCTTGCTGATCTACTAAATCTTGATGTTGACCCTCTTGAGGAGGATAAAACACTATTGTTGTTAAACTCTTTGCCTGAAAGTTATGAACATTTAACAACAACTTTGCTATATGGTAAAGATGAGGTTAAATTCAGTGATGTTTCAAATGCTTTGGTGAACAACGAGTATCAAAGGAAGGACCAACGCGATCACAAGGAAGCATCACCAGCAGCCTTGAAGGTATCCAGAGGCAGGGCTAACAACAGATCTGATAGATCCAGTGGGCGAGGCCGATCTCGCTCAAAGTCACAAGGACCTTCATCACGTCAACGTCTTGCAAAGGATGAATGTGCCTATTGTCACCAAAAGGGGCACTGGAAGAAAGATTGTCCAAATAAGGACAAGACAACTGCAAATGTGGCATAGAAGGCTGAAGAAGATTCTGCCTTCTCTGTTTCATCTATAGACAATCAGTCTGATAGATGGATATTAGATTCCGACTGTTCCTATCATATGTGTCCGAATCGACATTGGTTCTCACAACTGGATGAGTTCGATGGAGGAGTCGTGCTAATGGGCAACAACAATACCTGTCAAACAAAGGGTATTGGAACTATACGCCTAAAGATGCATGACGGTACAACAAGACGGCTCACGGACGTCAGATATGTCCCAGATCTGAAGAAAAATCTGATCTCCTTAGGAGTCCTTGATTCCAGCGGTTACAAGGTAACCATTGAAGGTGGAGTTCTGAAGGTTGTACGTGGAGCATTCTTAGCCATGAAGGGTACTCAGAAAGGAAATCTTTATTTCCTTGACGGACACACAGTAATCAGAAGTGTATCAGCTTGCACCAGTTCTAAGGATGTTTCATCAGACACTTCCAGGCTTTGGCACATGCGGCTCGGACATGTTGGAGAAAAAGCTCTTCAAACCTTGATCAAACAAGGTTCTCTAAAAGGTGCAAAGACCGGGAAACTTGACTTCTGCGAGCACTGTATCTTAGGCAAGCAGACGCGAGTCAAGTTTGGACCTGCAATCCACCGCACAAAAGGAACATTGGATTATGTTCATACCGACGTTTGGGGACCTTCTCAAAATGCTTCATTGGGAGGTAAACGTTGGTTTGTTACTTTCATTGATGATTTCTCACGCTATGTTTGGGTTTATACCATGAAGCATAAAGATGAAGTGCTAGATATCTTTCTTATATGGAAGAAAATGGTAGAAACCCAAACGGGAAGGAAAATTAAGAGGCTCAGATCTGATAATGGAGGAGAATACAAGTCAGCCATTTCAGAAAATTTGTGAAAATGAAGGGATTGTCAGACATTTCACAGTCCCAGGCACGCCACAACAAAACGGTGTTGCTGAACGCATGAATCGTACTTTGGTAGATAAAGTTCGCTGCATGTTATCTCATTCTGGACTGAGCAAGGCATTTTGGGCTGAAGCTTTGTCATATGCCTCTCACATCATCAATAGACTTCCTGCAACAGCACTAGATGGCAAAACTCCCAAGGAGGTATGGTCCGGACAACCCGTTTCAGATTATAATTCTCTGCGCATTTTCGGATGCACTGCATATTTCCATGTGAAGGAATCCAAACTGGATCCTAGGTCCAAGAAAGCGATTTTCATGGGCTTTAGTGAAAGAGTTAAGGCTTTCCGACTATGGAACCCTGAGACAAAGACGATTGTAAAAAGTCGAGATGTAACTTTTGATGAATCTGTGATGTTAAAGCATACAGTTTCTGATAAAGAAAATCGGGATCCAGATTTGCCTCAGCAGGTGGAGTTAGATATTCCAGTAACTCCTAGCAAGTCAGCAGAAATATCCAACCATCCTGAAGAAGACGAGGAGGAAATCTCAGTTGAGGTGGAGGCTCCAGGACCAGACATCAGTCAACAACCAGAATCAATTGCCACCAGTCGACCAAGAAGAGAAATCCGCAAACCGGCACGGTACACTGACATGGTTGCATATGCATTACCAGTCACAGGAGATGATATTCCATACAATTACAAAGATGCTAGTCAGAGTATGGAAAGTGATAAGTGGAAAATGGCAATGCATGAGGAGATGAAATCACTCCATCAGAATCAGACTTGGAAGTTGGTTCCGCTTCCGAAAGGAAAGAAACCAATTGGCTGCAAATGGGTTTTCGCAAAGAAGGAAGGCTCTCCCAGCACAGATGGTATCCGATACAAAGCCAGACTGGTAGCAAAAGGCTACGCTCAGAGGGAAGGAATTGACTACAATGAGGTATTCTCACCTGTTGTTAAGCATTCGTCAATTCGAATATTATTGGCTTTGGTTGCACAGTTTGATCTCGAGTTAGCCCAACTCGATGTCAAAACTGCTTTTCTGCATGGTAATTTAGAAGAAGAGATATATATGTCTCAACCAGAAGGAATCAAAGTACCAGGAAGAGAGCATCGGGCTTGCAAGTTGAGCAAGTCATTGTATGGCCTGAAGCAGTCACCGAGACAGTGGTACAAGAGATTTGACAGCTTCATCCAAGGACAGAAATATACCCGAAGTCAGTTTGATCATTGTGTCTACTATCGCAAACTTCAAGATGGTACGTTTATCTACTTGCTTTTATATGTAGATGATATGTTAATTGCCTCTAAAAGCAAGGTGGAGATCAACAAGCTGAAGGCTCAATTGAGCTCAGAGTTTGAAATGAAGGATCTTGGAGAAGCCAGAAAAATTCTCGGGATGGAGATAACTCGAGACAGGGCCAAAAGCACAATCTGTTTGACTCAAACTCAGTATTTGAAGAAAGTTCTTCAAACTTTTGGCATTGGAAATGACACAAAACCTGTGAGCACACCATTGGCACCACATTTCAAGCTAAGTTCATCAATGTCACCAAATTCCGAAGAACAGAAGAAGCAAATGGAGAACATTCCATATGCAAATGCAGTTGGTGCCTTGATGTATGCTATGGTGTGTACCAGACCTGACATTTCACATGCTGTAAGTATGGTAAGTCGTTACATGCACAACCCCGGTAAAGGCCACTGGCAAGCAATGAAGTGGATTCTACGGTATATTCATGGTACTGTAGATATTGGTTTAAAGTTCGAAAGAGATACGAAAATTTGTAAGCATCTAGTCGGATATGTGGATTCGGACTATGCTGGAGATCTTGACAAGCGCAGATCTACTACTGGTTATGTTTTCACTATGGCAGGAGGACCAGTGAGTTGGAGATCAACACTACAGTCAACAGTTGCTTTGTCTACTACAGAGGCAGAGTACATGGCAGTAACGGAAGCTTTCAAGGAAGCAATCTGGTTTCATGGATTGACTAAAGACTTGAGAATTGTGCAGAAGAATGTTGAAGTTTTCTGCGACAGCCAGAGTGCCATTTGTTTGGCAAAGAACCAAGTTCATCACAGTCGAACGAAGCATATTGATGTTCGTTTTCATTTTGTTCGAGAAATAGTAGAAGAAGGGAGTATTCTTCTGCAAAAGATCAAGACTGCAGATAATCCTGCAGATATGCTTACAAAGGTAGTTACAGGGATCAAGTTCCAACATTGTTTGGACTTGATCAACATCTCACGAGCTCGGAGTGCCTAAGGGCACTAATGGAGGCGGCAACAGTTTTTTGAAGGAAGCTTGTTATCTGTAGAGAGATTATAATGAGACTGTAATGGATTTTGCATAAACTGGCACACTTTATTGATTGAGAAAGCAATCTCAGGTCTAATAATGGTAGCATATTGAAGAGCACCCACTATTGATCGAAACAACAGAACATCAACTATTGGATCACTTCCAAAATTTAGACAACCATAGACCACTCACCATAGGTGTGGAATTAGGCTTGACAAACTGCATCTTGGTTTTACAAAGCAAATCAGTGATCTATTTTGTTTGGGACAAATGAAAGCCATTCTCAGTTTGAGGGACTTGAATACCCAGGAAGTAATTTATCTTGCCAAGATCTTTAAGGGAAAAAACATCATTGAGATTAACAATTAACTCTCAAATATCACCATCATCACTACCAATAATTAAAATGTCGTCCACATAAATCAAAACCAAGATTATATGCTTAGATTGTATTCTGACACAGAGAGATTGATTAGATTTTGCTTAAACAAATCCAAAAGTGAGTAAAGCTGAGTGTAATCTCTCAAACCAAGCTGTAGAAGCTTGTTTTAACCCACATTCTTGCAAACTAAATGTCGAATTGAAAGAGAAACAAATTCAGGTGGTTGTTGCATATATACTTCTTCAAGTAAAACACCATTCAAAAATGCATTGTTGACATGAAGTTGTCTGACATTCCATCCAAAAGTGAAGGCAAGTGTAAGAACTATACATATAGTTACTAGCTCTACAACAGGGCTGAAGGTTTTTGTGTAATCAAAGCCTTGTTGTTGTTTTTTTTTTGGTTTATTATTGTTTTTTTTAAGTAATCTACCAAATTCCCCCTATTTAGGAGAATGTTCTAGTCGATTTCTTTGTCAAATCAATGTCAAGAAAATAGAAGAGGAAGGAAAGAGAAAGAAACAGAGAAAGACTTGAAGAAGAAAAAGACTGATTTCATTAACTTTCATAAACATAACTTACAAGCTTATATAGCTGATCAAAAGCTTTGTAACTAACTAACAACCAGTCCACGTGATATTCTGACACACATAAAAGTAACCCTCTAACTGACTAACCTCTCAACCATCTCAACTAAATTATTTATCTTATTAGCCCCCCTCAAACTCAATGTAGAGAGAGCTAACACACTAAGTTTCGAACAGAAATCAAAGAATTTGGAACTCGAAATTGTTTTGGTTAAACCATCTACTAACTGCATTCCTGATGGAATGTGCTTAATGACAATGGCCTTTTGCATTACTTTCTCCATGACAAAATAGAGATCTAACTCTATATGTTTTGTAAGAGCATGTAGTATAGGATTAGCAACCACGAGAACCGCACTTAAGTTGTCACACCAAATTGTAAGAGAAGAGGATAACTGAACTTTCAACTCATAAAGAAGGGATTGAATCTAGGTGAGTTTAGCTGTAAACATAGCCGAACTTTTGTACTCTGCCTCTGTTGATGATCGTGATATTGTGGGTTGTGTCACGCCTGGGTTGCACACAGTGCTCCCTATCTAGGGTGATGAGTACCCCTGCAGGGCATACTCCAGCCATTATATACCACATAATATTGTCACATCCCAGTACACAGCACACCGCAGCGTCTAGTACCCCCGGGATCATTTGTCCACACTACAAATGATCCCGGGGGTACTAGACGCTGCAGTGTGCTGTGTACTCGGATGTGACAATATTATGTGGTATATAATGGCTGGGGTACGCTCGGTATGAGGTGCCCATCACACCGCCGGTATGGGGGGTGACAGGTTGTCTCTTGGATTGCCAAGTAACTGGATTAGAACCAAAAAATACACAGCTGCCAGAGGTAGATCTTCTAGATCCAATCTGCACCACAAAAGGCTGTTAGATCCAACTTGGTAGCACTATGAAGATGCAAACCAGAATCCAAGGAGCCACTAAGATACCATAGAATGCGTTTTACAACATTCCAATGAGACTGTAATGGATTTTGCATAAACTGGCACACTTTATTGACTGAGAAAGCAATCTCAGGTCTAATAATGGTGGCATATTGAAGAGCACCCACTGTTAATTG
The DNA here is from genome assembly GCA_035771175.1 of Paratinospora sagittata. NCBI lineage: Eukaryota > Viridiplantae > Streptophyta > Magnoliopsida > Ranunculales > Menispermaceae > Paratinospora > Paratinospora sagittata. The sequence goes on along the minus strand of JAYMFD010000012.1, from coordinate 6,935,111 downwards.
AAACAACGGAACATTAGCTACGGGATCACTTTGATATGTTGATTTTAGTGTAGGTGTTTAGATGGTTTTTAGTGTGATATGTTAGTAGATTATGATGTTTGTATGGTTTATATACTTAGTTTGTGTGTTATTTTGTAGGTATCAAAGTGGAAATGAAGTGGTGGAGCAATGGAGCAAAAAAGAAAACGTAAAAAATATGTGCAAAATAGTGGGTGGGCGCTGTGGCGCCCAGAAGAGAAATTAAAGAAAAAAAAAAGTTTTGAGGAAATAGTGGGTGGGCGCCGCGACATCCACTCTTAGCGCCACGACACTAAGGAAATCCGAGAGAAAACGAAATTTTTAATAGTTGCATTTTTGTTTTCTTTTTGTTTTAAACATTACAAATAAAAAGTACGGAGTTTAGAAGGATTATTATTCATGACAAGAAGAGGCTATTGAAGCATTAGAAAAGATGAACAACAACATCAAAGCAACGTGACGAGCTAGATCCAGATTGAGTGAAGTCGTGATAGATTATTATTTTCCTCCTTTATTCCTTGTATTAATTTTTCTTTCTTTTATGATGTTGAACCTAATTGTTTTTTGCTTGTAGAATTAGTTATGGAGTAATTTTCTTTTATAGGGTTTCAATTGAAACTTATATGGATCTTAGATTTCATGGATGATATTAGATTTTAATTAATTTATTTAGAGTTGTTTATTTTAATTTGTTCTTAGTGTTTCTAATTACTTGATCACTAATTAGATGATTTAATGAATCTTTATGATCTTGACGAAGGGATTTTAATTTTTGATTTGATTAAAATAACACATGATCAAAAAGGGCGAAAGCTATTGAGTTCACATGAGCTAGACATATACTCATGTGACATGTGTAATCATTGAGAATATGATATTAATGAATCTTGTTTTTAAATTAAATTTTATAGAAATTTAATTAACCTAGATTTTCTACTCAGTCATCGAAAGAAACTTGTAGATAAATTAGGTTCTTGATTAACAACTCAAAAATAATTAATTAATTGAAAAATAAGTAGATGAATCCAAGTGAAATATAAAGGAAAATTGTAATCCTAGGTTTAAGTAATTCATTGATTAAGTGGTTTAGTTTTAATTGTTTTAGTTTTGAATCTGAGTTCAAATTTCATATTTGTTATTTTTATTATTTGTTCAGATAAGATCAAATTGAATTAATATTAATAATTAATAAAAATTAGGGAAAATCTCTGTGGGAATGATACGTTTAATCATCATTATATTACTTGCCTACGATATTGTACACTTGCAATTTTACGCAAGTTTTTGGCGTCGGTGCCAGGGATTAGTTTCTAATTTTTATTTATTTATTATTATTCAATTTTAGTCTTAATCTGAACTTTTTAATTTTTATTTTGTTTAAGGTACTTGAAGTTGTTGTATGCAAAAGTTTGAAAGCTTAAACTTAATTCCTTTTGATCCAGAGATTAAAAGGACAACAAAAAGGAATCGTAAAGATAAAGAGAAGCTTCTACTCACTTGGATACATTGAAGGATCAAATTATTCTAGCACCCGGGGCAAAACCTCAATCTCTGCGGGATTTTGCTATCCTATCAATACATGATATTCCATCAAGTATTCTGGGACCTGCTATTGAAGCTAATACCTTCGAAATCAAGCCAACAATTACTCAGATGCTTCAAATCTATGTGACGTTTGGAAGCGCGCCCATTGAAGATCCCACTGAGCATATCGAGAAATTTTTGGAGATATGTGATACATTCAAGCAAGCTGGAGTATCTGCTGATGCAATTCGACTGCAGTTGTTTCCCTTCTCACTCAGAGATAGAGCACAGAGCTGGTTGGATTCTTTTCCAGTCAGTTCTATCACTACTTGGGACATGTTGGCTCATAAGTTCTTGGCAAAGTTCTTTCCACCGGGTAAAACTGCAAAGTTGCAGAACGATATCACTCAATTCACACAACATGACTCAGAATCTCTCTATGATGCATGAGAGAGGCATAAAAGACTGATCCAAAAATGTCCTCATCATGGAATGCCGAGGTGGCTGCAAGTGCAAACTTTTTACAATGGTTTATTGGCACCTCTGAGGACAACCATTGATGCTGCAGCGGGTGGAGCTATTATAGACAAAACTATTGATGAAGCATTCAATTTGCTTGAAGACATGGCTTCCAATAATTATGAATGGCCCGCAAAACAAAATTTGCCAAGGAAAGTTGCCGGTGTATATGAAGTTGATGCACTCACTGCATTATCGGCTCAAGTTGCGGCCCTTTCTAAAAAGTTTGATACGTTGGGGGTTAATGTTATTCACAATAACTTGTGATCTGTGTGGGAGTAATCATTCCAGTGATCAGTGTTCTCTTAACACTGAGTCAGTGCAGTATGTGACCAATTACAACAGGCAGCAGAATCAACAAACCTACTTCAATCTGGGATGGAGGAATCACCCTAATTTGTCATGGAGTAATAACCAAGGCCAATCTTTAGCTGGAAGGCCTATGTTTCCACCTGGTATACCTCCTCAAGCTCAATCCCAAGAGAAGAAGTCGTCACTGGAAGAAACAATGCAGCAGTTGGCACTCAATACTGATAAATTTATGATTGAGACAAGAATTCAATTTCAAAGTCAAGTTGCCTCAATTCAGAATTTAGAGATGCAAGTTGGCCAACTAGCCAATAACATTAACAATAGGCCTCAAGGGAGATTGCCTAGTGACACTGAAATTAATCTAAGAAAGATACTAAAGAGCAATGCCAAGCTGTGGCTTTGAGGAGTGGTAAGGAGTTACATGAGGTGATCCAGAAGCCTAATGACTCAGTTGAGTTTACTTCAGAGAACAAAGGCAAAAAAAAAGTAACAGAGGAAGAGAGGCAACAAAATATTCAAAAGAGTACACTACCTTACAAACCCCCACCACCTTTTCCTCAGCGTTTACAGAAGCAAAAGTTGGATAAACAATTTTTCAAATTTTTAGAGGTGTCAAAAAGCTCCATATTAATAGAAACACAAGGGGTTTTTATAGTCGTTTGATCATCCAAATTAGCACTAGATTTTGTTAATCCAATGGTTGAACAAGCGTCACATTTCTATTGTGCGCGCGTGTAGCTTTCTCATACACCTCACACTATTCCAAGTCAAAACTCATAAATCCTCAGATAAAAATATGCAGCCGACCAACCCCATTTAAATATGAATAAATCTTAAGGGACCCTGGTGCCAAATGCTGGAAACCGATGTTGGCACCCCAACATTCCTTGGATGTTGGGGGATGCGTGTGTATTGCATTACACCCCCAACATCTGGGGCGCTAGCGTTGACATAAAGTCCTATAACATGATTCTTTAAATATGTCTTTTTAGCTATATACTCGTTTAAATATGTTGAAAAAGAGCCTCATTTTCATTTTATTCTTCATTTGGAAGGGTTATGGTGGCTTCACCCACCATTATCATCCTTATACTTGTTTTTGTTTCTCTGTTATCTTTTGCCATCTGTAACAACTGCGGGGTGGCGCCGTCTAAGCTCGTTGCGGTCGTCACCAATGCCCAATCTCCCCATACACTTCAAGCCAACACCACCGGTTCCTCCTCCACCACTGCCACCTCCGACTGCTGGCTCTTGGCGAGTACCCTACCCCATCTCCCTACTAGTAGTTCATTATTAAGGTTATCCTAACTATTCTTTGAGTGCTTTGATTGAGACAGATGCATGTGTTGGCTGTCTTCTATGTTCTTTTGTTGTCAATATATATATATATATATATATATGTGTGTGTGTGTGTGTGTGTGTTATATATGTACGACTTGCTTTCTGTACGTGATGGTGAGGAATTGTGTGTGTGTGTTGTGTATGCATGGCTTGCTTTTTGTACGTGATGGTGAGACATTTCGATACTTAGTTGAGATCTAGCCCATCAACACTATAAGATTCTTTGATATATTGATTAGTATGTCCACAATGCCTTAGGGCCACATCATGAATCGAAAGCATTGAGAAATGAATTAGGCTGTGATGATTGCAAAACTCATATTACTTATATCAAAACCCTTCTAGTTTTTGTGCATGATATATGAAATAATGATATTAATGTATATGAAGGTATATTTGAAGTAACCTAATCAAAAGATATCAAGTCATAATCACTTTGTGGATGACCACTTGGTTTATTGTGAGTACGTAACTGATAATAAAGAAGGAAACGAATTCATGAAGGTTGAGTATATTGTTGGTCAACCTCATGTTTTCACGTGGGTTGCCAACGTTTTTTTGAATGATTTTGCATGCATGGCGGCTAAGTTGTCAACAAAGGTGGCCATGCTATTGAAAATGAATGAACAGGCAACAACTTTCACATGGGTTGCATGGGGCAGCTGAAAAAGTTTCAGCATAAGAATGCAACGTGATTCACGTGGGAAGCTCCAAGACAATTACGAAATTGCCCCTGTTTTAGCTCTATAAATAGTGCCTTAATTTCATTCTTCAAAATCATCTGAGAGAGATCAAGTATTCAGAGAGATCTAATTCAAGAGATCTATAGAGTCTCAAAGAGAGTTTCTTTGAGAAGAAAAAGTGTGAGCCAATTTGTGAAGTGTTATCCACAAATTGAAGATACATAGATATTGTGTATTTGTGAGAGATCCACCGAAAGGTGAAGTTTGTAATCCCATTATTATTATAGTGGAAGTCTTTAAGCGGCCTACGGGTCCCGTGGTTTTTACCTCATCTTTTGGAGGGTTTTCCACGCTAAAATCTTTGGTGTTATTTTGTTGTATTTATAGTTTGGGAAATTATCCTGGGATTGTGAAACTGATTTCTCTCCCACCATCGTTTTTCCCAACAAAGTGGTATCAGAGCTTGGGTCGTTTTCAGCGAAGGTACTGTTCATACATACAGTACTATTTACGTATACGGTACTATTCTGTCGGCAGTCACTATTTAGAATAGTAGTACTATTCATCGAATACTATTCATCGAGTACTATTCATCGAGTACTTCACGAAGTACTATTCACAAGGGTACTATTCACATAGTACTATTCATCGTCGGAAATTCATCGCCGGATAAGTTGCAAGCTCCGCGAAACCTGTTGACTGACGACTCAAATGGAGGAAAGCACAAGCAAGCAAGAATGGCACGGAAGAAGTAAACACAGAAATCCTCGTAACCAAAGTCAGCAAAGAGGATGCTCGACGTCCAGATCGAGGCATGACATGAACTGTCATTATTGCGACAAGCCCGGACATTTCATTCGAGAATGTCGAAAGTTAAAGGCGGAACGATCCAGAAATCAAGAAGCAGAAACTCGAACAAATGACACCGCAACTCTCATTGAAGAAGTTGGCATTGTTCGAGATGCTGATTATGTCAACCTTGCATGTCAAGACTCTACATGGGTAGTTGACTCAGGTGCGTCCTACCATGTCACCTCACGACGAGATTTCTTCTCAGCCTACACGCAAGGTGATTTCGGACGAGTGAGGATGGGAAATGATGATGCATCCAAAATTATCGGCATCGGTAATATTTATTTAGAAACTAACCTTGGATACAGGTTACTCTTGAAAGATGTGAGGCATGTTCCAGATATCCGCCTCAATTTGATCTCCACCGGAATGCTTGATGACGATGGCTACAATAATAACTTTGGTGAAGGAAAATGGAAGCTCACCAAAGGAAACTTGGTAGTAGCCAGAGGCAAGAAAGATGCATCACTCTACCACACAGAAGCCAAGTTGTGTAGAGAAGAAGTAAATACCATGAGGAAAGAAGTTCCCACCGAGTTATGGCATAAGCGGCTCGGTCACATGAGTGAAAAGGGTCTCAGAATTCTTTCCAAGAAGGAGCATTTACCAGGAATGACAGGTACATCTTTACGTACTTGTGTTGATTGTATTATGGGTAAACAACATAGAGTTGCATTTCGTAGTTCCCCACCATCTAGAAAGGAAAATATTCTAGATTTAATACACAGATGTTTGTACAATGAGTTGTAAGACACTAGGAGGTGCTCACTATTTTGTGACTTTTATTGATGATCACTCTAGAAAAGTGTGGGCCTTTGCTTTGAAAACTAAAGATCAAGTGCAGGAAGTTTTCAAACAATTTCATGTAAAAGTTGAGAGAGAAACTGGCAGACGTTTGAAGTGTGTACGATCAGACAATGGCGGTGAGTATCGCGGATCATTCGAGGAGTACTGTAGAAGTTTCGGCATCAGGCTGGAAAAATCAGTACCAAAGACACCTTAACACAACGGTGTCGCAGAGAGGATGAATAGAACCATTTGTGAAAGAGTCAGATGTATGCTCTCAAATGCAAAACTGCCAAACTCCTATTGGGGGGAGGCAATGAGGATAGCCGTCGATTTAATCAACCTTTCTCCATCAGTTCCACTGAACTACGATGTACCAGAAAAGGTTTGGACGGGGAAAGACGTTTCTTACAAACACTTGAAAGTATTCGGCTGCAGAGCATTTGTTCACATCCCTAGAGACGAAAGGTCCAAGCTGGATGGAAAAGCAAAGCAGTGTATCTTCGTGGGATATTCCCATGAAGAATTCGGCTACAGATTATGGGATCCTGTCAACAAAAAGATTGTCAGAAGCAGAGACGTGGTGTTTCTTGAAGATCAGACGATCGAGGATTTTTAGAAACCTGAGAAGCCACAATCAGAAGAACTTCCAGTTAATCTGGAACCAGTCCCACCATCAACAAATTCAGATGACAAGGGAGCTGCACCAGATACTGATGATGATGTTCCACCAGCTCACAGTTCAGAACCAGAACAAGTTCCTGAACCAGAACAAGTTCCTGAACCAGAACAAGTTCCTGAACCAGAACAAGTTCCTGAACAAGTCCAACCAGAAGCACAGCTAAGGAGATCCACGAGAGAGCGACAACCAAGTCAAAGATATCCTCCTAGCGACTATGTGATGCTCACTGACGGGGGAGAACCGGAGAGCTATACCGAAGCTATCACTGACGAGCATAAGACTGAGTGGATGAAAGCCATGCAGGAAGAAATGAAATCTCTGCATGAGAACCACACATTTGACTTGGTGAAATTACCGCAGGGAAAGAAAGCTCTCAAGAACAAGTGGGTGTACAGGATCAACAGTGAAGAAGGTAGCTCGCAACCTCGATACAAAGCAAGATTGGTTGTGAAAGGATTCGGACAAAAGAAAGGCGTTGACTTCGATGAAATCTTCTCACCGGTGGTCAAAATGTCTTCAATTCGAGTTGTTCTTAGCTTGGCAGCTAGTCTTAATCTGGAGGTTGAACAACTTGATGTAAAAACCACATTCTTACACGGTGATCTTGACGAGGAAATCTATATGGAGCAGCCCGAAGGTTTCCAAGCCAAAAGAAAAGAGAAACTGGTATGCAGGCTAAAGAAAAGTCTGTATGGTTTGAAACAGGCACCGAGGCAGTGGTATAAAAAGTTTGACTCGTTCATGGAGCAAACGGAGTACAACCGACCGACAGCTGATCACTGCGTCTTCATCAAGAAATTCTCTGATGGTGATTTTATTATTCTTTTGCTTTATGTTGATGATATGTTAATTGTAGGCCAAGATATTGGCAAGATTAACACGTTGAAGAAAGAGTTGAGCAAGTCCTTTGCCATGAAAGACTTAGGACCCGCAAAGCAAATCCTTGGCATGAAGATTGTTCGTGACAGGAAGAACAAGAGACTTTGGCTATCTCAAGAAAAATATATTGAGAAAGTCATAGAGCGATTCAACATGAGCAAAGCTAAACCTGTTAGTTCTCCACTGGCAAGCCACTTCAAGCTTAATTCGAGCCAGTGTCCTTCAAGCGAAGAGGAGAAATCAGAGATGAGCAAGGTGCCCTATGCATCGGTAGTTGGCAGTCTAATGTACGCTATGGTATGCACCAGACCAGACATTGCTCATGCTGTTGGTGTTGTGAGCCGATTTTTATCAACTCCTGGAAAGGAACATTGGACAGCAGTCAAATGGATACTCAGGTATCTTAGAGGTACTTCTAGTCATTGTTTATGTTTTGGTAATGATAAATCTGTATTAGAAGGATTTACAGATTCAGATATGGCTGGCGACGTGGATACGAGAAAGTCGATATCCGGGTACCTAATAACCTTTGCAGGGGGAGCTGTCTCATGGCAATCACGATTACAAAAATGTATTGCCTTAAGTACCACAGAAGCAGAGTACATTGCAATCACTGAAGGTTGTAAGGAGATCTTGTGGATGAAAAAGTTCCTACAAGAATTGCAGCAGAACCAAGAAAAATATGTTCTTCATTGCGACAGTCAAAGCGCAATTCACCTCAGCAAGAACTCAACCTTCCACTCAAGGTCCAAGCACATCGACGTGAGGTATCATTGGATTCGTGATGTGCTGGAAAATAAACTGCTGCAAGTTGAGAAGATCCACACTAATGACAACGGGGCAGATATGATGACGAAGTCCCTAACCAGCGAAAAGCTTGCTATCTGTAGAGAGATTGCAGGTGTGGAGGAGCCTTGTTCCACATGAGGTAGAGGGAGAGATTTGTTGGTCAACCTCATGTTTTCACGTGGGTTGCCAACGTTTTTTTGAATGATTTTGCATGCATGGGGGCTAAGTTGTCAACAAAGGTGGCCATGCTATTGAAAATGAATGAACAGGCAACAACTTTCACGTGGGTTGCATGGGGCGGCTGAAAAAATTTCAGCATAAGAATGCAACGTGATTCACGTGGGAAGCTCCAAGACAATTATGAAATTGCCCCTGTTTTAGCTCTATAAATAGTGCCTTAATTTCATTCTTCAAAATCATCTGAGAGAGATCAAGTATTCAGAGAGATCTAATTCAAGAGATCTATAGAGCCTCAAAGAGAGTTTCTTTGAGAAGAAAAAGTGTGAGCCAATTTGTGAAGTGTTATCCACAAATTGAAGATACATAGATATTGTGTATTTGTGAGAGATCCACCGAAAGGTGAAGTTTGTAATCTCATTATTATTATAGTGGAAGTCTTTAAGCGGCCTACGGGTCCCGTGGTTTTTACCTCATCTTTTGGAGGGTTTTCCACGCTAAAATCTTTGGTGTTATTTTGTTGTATTTATAGTTTGGGAAATTATCCTGGGATTGTGAAACTGATTTCTCTCCCACCATCGTTTTTCCCAACATATATAGCAGATTGTGAAAGTTTACCATTGTTCATTGCCACAATTTGATCGGCGTTTGCTCTTTAGAAGCGGAAGATCTATTCAATCTATAGGGGCACTTCAATTGTCAACTTGAACTTATTGTATTTACTCTCTTGAATTTGATGAACAGAGAAGTAAAAGATGTATAAAAATCAGAAAATTTGGGTGATCAGAGCTAGGAAAGTATCCAAACGGTTTTAAATTGGATGGAAATTACACCTTTGAAGGTGCATCTCGTTAACATCTAATATCGTTATTGACGACTGCAACATGCATGCGGATCGCTTTCATACAACTAACGCTGCTCAAAGTCAAATGTCATAAATCCATTCATAAAATAAATTAAAAAGCAGCTGGCCAACCACATTAATTGAAACATACTGGTCATTAAAACCTATTTAAAAATATCTATAGAAAAAGGAAGAGAAAAAGGAAGGATTGTGCGCATCTTAATTAATTAATTTACTCTTCAGTATTCACCGATTAGTGAGGAAGAAATAAATACAATTTTTTTTTTTTTTTTGGGTCTGTGTAGAACGTTTAATTACCAAGGAACAAAGACTGATTTTTATTTTTTATTTTTTATTTTTTTAAATGTTATATAAAAATGTAACACCAACACCAAATGCTATGTTAAAAAAAATAAAAAATAAAAATAAAACACCAAATGCCATGAATTTTGTATCTTATTTTTATAAGGTTCTTAGCTTCGGTTGATTGACTAGTACGCACATTAGGGCCTTAGGGCCACATCTAGCTAAATTCTCAAGTTTTTTAAGAGAGTAATAATGTTGCTTAAGTTCGCTGTTGACGATATGCTTGGAGTACCCCTCAGAACAATTAAATTGTTGTTATTTAGAAAATGAATGCCCATAGAATTGTGATATTGTGATATTGAACAGAGACAATTTTTCGCTTTTAAGGCAGTGCCATGTATACCTTAATCCCTTTACCGTCTCATTTAATGTCACCGTGTCTTTACATTTCTATATAACAAATCCCCCAATAGGTGGAATGTTCTAGCCTATTTCTTTGTCAAATCAATATTTCACAAGTTAATTTGTTTGTATCTAATAATATCATCAATATCATAAGCTCAAACAAAAAATAATCTAAAAGATTTGACTTTATAGGATATGTAATCTTTGCTTCTAGTATTTTATATATGGTCTTATGCATTATATTAATGCGTACATTTTACTGTGCTTTTGTTTATATATAGGTGAAGACAAAGAAAGCTTATTAAAAACCAAGCACTAGTCAAAGAAATCAAGAATTTAAGCTAATTAAGATCCACCGCCAAGTTTGAAATAAACTCCTGCAATACATAAAGAAATACATTCATGCAACAAATTAAAAACATATTACCAAAATAAATAGGCTTCACTAAATTAAATTAGGGTTGGTATAATGATCAGGAACTTGTCGGCAAGCAGAATTAATCTTGACTTGGAATTCTACCCAAAGTAGGTCATTCCTTAATTAATTTGAGTTTTTACTTTTTAGCATACATCTTGAGGTCAAGATATTTGTCACCTTTTTCTCTCTTCTTCTCTCATCTCCATCGCCAGTAGTTTAATTCCTTCTTTTTATTAAAACCTTAAGAAAACAAAGCTATAGTTTATATTTAATCTTTTGAAAAGTAAACATATTAGTTTAAAAGTAAATCGGGTAGTACATATCTAAATGAGATTCCTTAACATAAGGTCGAGATCCATGACTTCGAGAACTATTAAGACGTTTTCTTTCCATGACTTAAAGTTAAAGCTACTTAGCATCGGGATAACAGTAATATTAGCAAAAGTCATAGTAGAACAGAGAACAATAACCAAACAAAACAAGCTCATATAAGGCTCAAAATAAAAAAAATAAATTCAAATAAAGGTAAACTCCATCTCAAGATACGGAGCACTCCATTAGTATTTTGTCTTTGGACAAAATATTAACTTGTAAGTGATATCTTGGTATAGTAATCAAATACTGATAATAAGAACATATCGAACAATAAATCTTCCTTTAGGCCGATTTATTAGTTACATGTAAAACCGAATAATGATCATATATTTATTACTACATGTGCACATATAATTTTGTTAAATATTAACCTTCCTTTGGGCCGATTAATATTTACGTAAGTTACATGCTCACAACCTTTTATATTTCAAAACAAAAATAATTTTCACAAGAGAGGTCACTTTGGCGACATGTTGTTTCAATTAATTCATTTCAAAATATATATATGTTAACATACCAATATTCGAATTCAACATTGAAATTAGCCTACCAAAATTTCCAAAAGTTAAAGTAGTGCACTAAGGTGTCCAAATTTTATTTTATTCCCTAAAAGAAACTGCTTGAAAGTTTCTAATTTTCAAATTTTGGTGCACGGTCGACACAAGCGTACCAAAATTTCTATTTTATATTGTGTTGCTTGCAAAAGAAGTAAGAAGTGAGGCCCATAATTTTTCTTTTAATAAAAAATAAAGACAAAATATTTTGTCCTTTTGTTGACTTTGGTTTTGCTAAAGTTGAGAAAACTACGTCATTGTGTTGCTTGTAAAAGAAGTAAGAAGTGAGACACACAATTTTTTCTTTTAATAAAAAACAAATATAAAATGTTTTATCCTTTTATTGACTTTGATTTTGCCAAATTATTCACAAGGTCATGTTTTGATTCCCTTTAATGAACCATTCGGCGGTTTTAGTTCTCTCAATTGAACCAATTATTTTTCTTCCTTCTTTTTATTTTATGGTTTTTAAATTAAGAGAGGGGTTCGTATCATAATTGATGCAACAAAGTTATGACTACTATGCATTACAATTTTGAATTTGGACGCCAAATAATCTTTTTATTTAATATAATTTATAATATTAATATCCGTGCCATTGTAATGCAAATTAATAAGGTAATTCTTTTTACTTTCAAATATTATTTCGTATTGCTTTTGGAGATCTTTATTTTTTTTTTTTTGAGAGGTTTGGAGAACTTGATTTAATTTGTACTTTATTTAACAATTTGATTTTTTTTGCCAGAAATCTAAAAAAATGATTAAAATATTTCAGTTATTTAAATATTTGACTGATATTATTAATCAGCAATTGTCTCTTTTTCTGAATTGAATTGCCGTTTCCGATTGCGAACCAAATACACCCCAAAATATTCACGCGAGGCGTTTTCTGGGGACAGAACCGTACTGTAATATTCAATTTTTTTATTTATTAGAAAACCTGTTAAAAATTAAATTCCTCTCCGTCGTTTTGAAACGGGTCAGAAGTTTCTTCTAACGCGTATTGTCGTCAAGCAGACGCGTATTCTTGTGATAATGTACAAGAGTTTGTGTAGTAGAAAAGCCAGCGTTTTTGTAGCCGTTTGATCATCAACCCCAATTAAAATTCGATGGTCGAACGGCTGCCGAAGCGCCACGTTTCTTCTAATCGCTCACGTCGCTTTCTTCTGCACCTAATACTGGTAAAAGTCAAAGACTTAAGAGTCACAAATCCATAGAATAAAAAAAGCCCACTTTAGCCTGTAGATTAATAAACGTCATTTAGAAAGATAGATGGTACAACTCACTTCGTAAATTCAGCTGGTTTATCAAAGTCTCTTGGATCATTCTAAAATCATTAACTATACACGAATCGAGGATGATCCAAAGGACTTACTGTTCGTTTAAAAGCCCTGAAAAAGAAAAAAGAAAAAAAAGATCTGATTCACTAGCTTATATACACTTGATTAGTTATATTTTTGAATTGGAGGAGTTTGAAAGCATGATGATGAAGGTGAGAAGGTCGAAGATAGCGAAGGAGGGGCCTTCATTAATGAAGGCTTCTCCCACCAATATTATCATCTTTGTAATTGTTTTTGTTTCTCTAACATCTTTGCCATTGGTAACATGTGCTCGTCGGCGCCGCCCTCGTACTCCGTTGTCGTCTCCAATGCCAAATGTTCCTACCCGCTTCAAGTCGCCACCACCGGCTCCTTTTCTCCGGTCGCCTCCACCTCCAGCACATCTGCCGCCACCGCCGCCTCCTCCTCCGGCTACCCACTGCTATCCTCCTCCACCTCCCTACTACTAGCTCGCTAAAAGAGTGGTCAGATTGAGATAGAGATGCATGGGCTGGTAGTAGCATTCTATCTTCTGCTGTGGTGTGTCTAGAAGGCTTTGCTTTTGGTAGGTGATCACGAGGAGGCTTTGGAAAGAAAAAGGAGGGGTACGTAGTGCTTAATTTCCTCGTCATCGATCAATGTGCGATGAAAACGCAATTTTTATTATTTTCCTTTTTTTATATATTTTTTTATGGTATGTAGAGACTTTAATTATTAAGGAAAAGAGAGGTTTATTACGATTATTATTATTATTATGATTATTTTTTTATCTTCCTTAATTAATTTCTATTTTATTCGGGACCTCTACATGTGAGTGTGCTTGTCGAGATAGTAAAGTAGCTAGGAGGCTCATTTAAGCTTGATTTGTTCTTGATCTTTCATTAATATCGAAAGGTTTTAGAGTAGACCTATTAGTGGTGGCAAAAATACAGTTACAAACAAAAACAAGTATCGACAACTCCCTTAAAAAGGAACATTTAGCATGTTCGTACCCATGCCGATGTAGTTAAAAAAAAAACGGATAACCTAGTTTTGTCCTTTTTATTTACATTATAAAATAGCAGCGAAGATTGCATCTAATATTAATATTTCTATCTTTTGCATATGAATTTAAATTGTAAATTTTGGAAAGAGTACTAGTTTTTAAATCAACCAAGTTATCAAAGTTAATAAATTGTGATAGTTTTCATAATTTGAAACAATAAAGTAGTAAAAACTTAGTTTATAATATACCCATAAACTATGAAAAATATGAGATACTAATACAATATAAAAAAACCTAAATTATAAAAATGAAAAAGGGATAAAACCATATGATCATATAGAAAATTTACATTTTTACTCTCAGTAATCAGGTACCCGTTTTTTGCTCTTTGTTTGGACCCAACCCACTTTTTAAAACAGACATCGAATTTTTTTTTGTTACTTGGCCCGACTTCAAAACAATAATTTTCACACCCAGTATTGGAAAAATGGGTCTGGATGTGGATTGCCCCTCGTGAGAACTATACACATGACGTGGGCATATGGTTCTTCACGTTGGTAGATTGATTAGTAAGCACTTTTAGAGCCTTCTGACCACTTCTTAAAATTCATGAAAAATGTTGAATCACGTTCCGAGAGTGAAAATTAAACTTGTCTTCTGTAATCACACTCATCTTGGGTAAGAACACCTTATCTTACTTACTGAGAAAACAAGTACAATGTAGAGCTCATTGAATGGAGAGCAATTCCGCTACTTTTCATTACCCAAGATGATACAACACACCTCTATTTATATTATAGATATTTTGAGCTAACAATTCAACAAACTCTCTAACAAACTTTCTTGACAACCAATAACTGAGTTGCACGTGAACTGACATAACTAATTTTCCCTTACTATTACAACAATTCTAACTATAACAATACAACTCGTAGGAGCTCCAGATCATTCTCTGTCACATTCCCTCTCAAATTAAACCTGGGGAGAAGAAACCAGATTCAATTTGGAAGTAAGGAACTTAAATTGAGTAATAGACAACCCCTTGGTCATGATATCTGCAACCTGAAATTCACTAGGGACATAACGCAGCTCAAGAGCACTAGTTGCAAGCTTCTCACAAATAAAATGGACATTGATTTCAATATGCTTAGTACGGGCATGAAATACAGTATTCAATGCCAGTGGCTTAGCTCCCATATTTTCACATCATAAGACTGGTTTAGATGACAACAGTAAGGACAACCAAAGTATATCCGTCGTAGCAAACGAAAAGGCTCTGTACTCGGCCTCTGTACTAAACCTGGCAAAAACTTTTTGCTTCCTTGAACCCCATGTGATCAAATTCCCTCCAATATACACACAAGTGCCACTAGTGGAACACCTGTCATCCAAATCACACGCCCAATTTGCATCATAATATGCCTCCAAATGCAAATGAGATGATCTCTTGAACCATAGTCCATTAGTAAGGGTACCCTTTAAATACCGACGAACTCTCTTACAAGTTGTCCAATGCACACCCGTAGGAGCTTGAAAAAACTGACTAAGCCTATTAACAATGTAGGTAATATCAAGTCGAGTGTGTGTTAAGTATCGGAGTGCACCAATGGTACTCCTATAGAGTGTAGGATCAGAGAATGATATACCCTCATGAAGAAAGAGCTTGGAACCTTGACTTACTGGTGTTGAGGCAGGTTTAGAATCAGTCATGCCAGTCTTATGACGAATATCCAAAATGTATTTATGTTGTGTCAAAAACAAACCAGAGTTTTCACGAAAGACCTCAAATCCAAGAAAGTAGTCTACTTCACCCAACGTTTTAAAAGCAAACTTAGAATTCAACCAAGCAATAACCTGATGAACTTGAGCAGGATCTAAACCAGTAATCACGATATCATCAACATAAACCAAAAGAAGTAACTGATTACCCTGAGGTTTGTAAAAGAGGGAAACATCTGACATAGAGTTACTAAAATCCTACTCAAACAATGCAGTCTTGAGCTTGGTAAACCAAGCTCTTGGAGCATACTTAAAACCATATAGAACTTTGTTTAGCTTATAAACAAACATGATTAAGAAAATTAGAATCCACAAAACCATCAGGCTGAGACATGTATACGTCATCAGTAAGCTCACCATTTAGGAAAGCATTATTAATATCAATTTGTTGAATTGTCCAACTTCTACTGAAAGCAAATGTGAACATGACCCTAATGGTAGAAGTTTTAACAACAGGCGAGAAGGTATCAAAATAATCAAGACCTGGAGTTTGATGAAACCCCTTAGCAACTAACCTAGCCTTATACTTCTGAATTGTGCCATCTAGATTGGTCTTTAGTCGAAAAGCCCACTTAAAACCAATAGGGTTTACAACCAATAGGGTTTACAACAATAATTGGTGGCACCAAGGTCCAAGTATTGCTCTTGTGAAGAGAATTGAATTCCTCCAACATAGCTTTGTGCCAATTTGCATCTGGCATAACAGCCTAAATTGACTTTGGTTCAATACTAGTGGCAAGCAGAACACGAGGAGAAGAAGTGACTATTGCACGAGGTTTAAAGATGCCACTCTTTGCTCATGTTTGCATTAGATGAGAAAATAAATCTGCTTGGTAACAACGGGCTGTTTTGATGATAGATCAGTTGACTGAACAAAATTTGACAATGGAAAATCAGTTGACTGGATAGGTAGGGGTGTTCACAGGTTGGGTTGGGTCGGGTTTCAGCCAAATACCAACCCAAACCAATTGAGTTCAGGTTGAAGAAAACTTAACTCAACCCAACCCGATAGACCTCTTAAACCCAACCCAATGAGTTCGAGTTGGTTTGGATTGGGTTAATCAACTTATATATTGATACAAAATTGCACAATCTACTTAATATATGTATGAGTTCTAAATAATATTTTATAAAATTATATGTAAGTCAAATGCGAATATTATGATAGTTATTAAGACGATTTCTTTTATATTATTTACATCATAAAATTTAGCTAATCCAATCAGGGTAAGTGTTTATGGTGAAAATAATGAATAGAATAATAACTAATATTTTTTATTAGTTCGGGTTGATTTGGGTTGATTATAAATTCTTGACCTAATCCGAACAAGATCAGATTAAAAATTTCTAGACCTAACCCAACCCAATTCGACATATAAACCCAACCTAAATGATTCGGGTTGGTCAGTTGGATGAACACCCCTCTGGATAGGTGAGGGGATAAAAATGAGGTAATGGACTGGGAAAAGAGGAAACAAAGGCCTGTTGCAAACCAAATGGTGACAAGGATAGGCTACCAGCTAGAGTGTGAGAAGGAATTGGACTGGGCACTGATGTGCAAAGAACAAACTGGAAGATAGATAGAGGAAGTGATAAACATGGTGAAGTATTCCAAGAAGCAAGAGCAGAAAATAGAGTTTGATAAGGAAAATCAAGCTTATTGAACACAACATTTCTAGAGACAAACACCCTCCTTGATGGGTGAAGACATTATAACCATAATGTCTTGGGTTGTAACCAAGAAACAAACACTTGGATGAATGAAAATTAAACTTGTGCTTTGAGAAATATGTCAAGTGTTGGAAAGCAAGCACATCCAAAGGTTCATAGATAACTATAGTCAGGAGGTTTTTCAAACAATTTTTCATGATGGGGAAAGAAAATTAAGGACTACAAAAGATAGGTTATTCAAGAGAAAAACTGAAGTGTGAAAGGCTTCATCCCAATAGGCTAAAGGCATATGAGCACGAGCTAGAAGAATAAGACCCACCTCAACTATGGATCGATGTTTCCTTTCAGGTACACCATTTTGTTGATGAGAATGTGGGCAAGAGTATCTCTAAATAATCCCAATGTTAGAACAATGATATTCAATAGACTTGTACTCACCTCCCATGTGTGACTGAAATGCCTTAAATTTGGTACCAAGCTGTAATTCAGCTTGTTTTTGATATTTGAGAAAAGCTGCAAACACATCGGACTTTAGCATCAAGGGATAAAACCAAACAAATTTGTTGTATGTATCAACAAATATCACATAATAACATGAACTAGAATGAGATAAAACTGGTGAGGGCCCCCAAAGATCAGAATACACCAGTTTAAGAGGTTTGGTTGTTGTGATCTGACACCTTGTAAAGGGCAACTGATGCGACTTTCCTAGTGTGAAAGAATCATAAAAATGAAGAGTGGACTTTGACAAAGGAAATGAAATCTTATCTAATACACTTTGTAGAACAACTTTGGATGGATGCCCGAGCTTGGCATGCCAAATTTGAGCATTAACAAATACATCCTTATTTGAGACGGACTGAGTACAACCACCATCAAAACAATAATTCAAAAAATGACTTGAGTAAAGTAACCTGCTTAAAACCAAATGTTGGTATCATTGAAGCAACCTTATTTGAAGGAGAGGATAAACTGAGCTGACACAGGTTGTCCCTAAGCTGTCAGCAAAGCAAGATCCTCTTCGGAACTTTGTCCTTAACAACAAAGTGATCACCATGAAATTCAACAATGGTGTTGCGATCATTTGTAAGTTTAGAAACGATAAGTAGATTCTGAGCTATATGAGGCACACAAAGAACTTTATTCAAGTGAATAGTCTGTGTAGGGGCAGTGCAAGAACTAATAGATGTAGATCCAATGTGAGAAATATTCAACTTAGCATCATAACCTACTGTCACAGTGTTCATACCTTTATATTCAGTTTTGTTGGAGAGGCTATTGGCATCGAAATTCATGTGGCCTGACACACCTGAATCCATATACCAATTTGGATCCCCTACTGATTCTGGTGATGCATAAAGACCAGAGGCTTGATGAAAATTAGCTTGGTGTGGAACAAATGACTGTGTCTAAACAAACATATTGTTGTAGAACACTTTCATAGTTTTTGGAGCTTGAATTTGTGGAGAAGCTTGATAGGCTTGATCATTCCTTTGATAACACTGTAAAGCCATATGTCTTGGCTTAAAACATACTAAACATATAGCTGATGTGATCTTTTGAATAGATCAACAAAAACAATATTTGTAAGCGCACAAGATAAGTTGTAGCACTAAACAAGGTCGATCCACAAATATTAGGCAAGTCACTTTAAGTTTTCAGAAAATAAATTAACTATTATATACTGAATAAGTCAAGGAAAATCATGTTTGTATCTAACATCTTAAGACTTTGAATGCCATAAATAAAATGAATATAAAGTAAAATTTAAATAAATCTCAAATGAATAGAAAGAAATTAAAATGAACAAAAATAAAATAATAAATAACAAGAAGTAAATGAAAGAAAGACAAAAAAGAAGAAGAAATTATTGAAAATAGTTGATCTATTTCCAAAACTATATTTTTACATATAATTCAAGATTTTATTCATCCCAAATATTCTACAAGATCAACCCCAATTAAGCACAAAATATTTTCAGAAAAATAAAATCGTAATCATAACACAATCTTGGGTGAGAATCTTTTTATTCTTTCCAAATTTGATCATCTTAATATTTGAAACCTTCTTTTTTTTCACTGCAACTTAGGTGAGAATAATTTCATGTGGCTTCAAGATTCTTTATTGGATATATTAAATTTAATCTTCAACTTGAAAAAATATCTTTATAAAAGATCAAGTGAAACATCACCATATATTATATAAAAATAAATCATTTTAAACAACATGCAATGTTTTTCTTTTTTTTTTTTATGGAAAAGAAAATATTTAGGACCTTAAAATAATTTTCAACTCTCAAGAAAATACAAAAATAAAAATCAACAAATTAATTCTAAATGAAAATGTGACAAAATATATTTTCCTAAAATGCTTAAAAATGACCTCAAAATCTAAAATGTGATGTAAAGAGATTTTTATTATTTGTTTCTATTTTTTTATTTTATTTTCTAGCCTAAAAGCACTAAAAATAGGGGTAAAAATATGCAAAATTGTGACTTCATCAATAACTATTTGTACACCTCTTTCACCCCTTCTACCGCCTCTGTGCTTACCTCCTCAATTAGTCATTCCTCCTCGCCCAAAATTTTTCCTGTTAAACTGATTCTTCTTCTCATTCAAACCTGATGCAAAATTTGCAAAAGTATTTGATACATCTATTTGAGTTGTTGCATTTAATTGCTCGACTCTTTGTTCATGAACCATAAGCAGATATTGTGCATCTCACAAGGTCATTGAATGTTGTTGTGACGAAATTAAGACTACCATTGGATCAAACTCGTGTCCAACACCATTTAGAACACTCTGAATTAAATTATTATCTGTAATGACCTGTCCAATCGACTTGAGTTCAACACCTATTGACTTGATTTTCAACACAAACTCTGAAATTGTTGAAGTACTTTTCTTCTGTGTACTTAAGTGTTGTTTTAGCTATAGATCTCTAGCCATTGATGACTAAGTAAAGAGCTTCTCCAATGTGCTCCATATTTCAAACGATGTTTCACATTCAATAACTTGTCCAATAATGTTCTCTCCATTAGTCGAGAACAACCAGCAAATGAGAAGGTGGTCAGAACGCTGCCAGATCTCATTCTCTTCATCAACTTGAGATCCAATTGCAGCGTTTTCTTCGACTGATTGTTGATCAAGAATCTTATTAAAAGGTTTCTTTGGACCTGTAACCAGGTATTCAAGACCTAAAGCTCGAATTGCAAATCGTGTATGCACTTTCCAATATGTATAGTTATTTCTATTCAACTTCATTGGAAGATTGAAATTCAATGTCTTAGCAATGGTTGCAACATCAGTTATTGATGAGATGTAGCAAGTGGAAGAGCTTGGTGAATTCACAACAACCATTAGATGCCAGTCTTATAGCTCTGATACCATGTGAAAATTAAATTTGTCTTCTATAATTACACTCTTCTTGAGTTGAAGAAACACCTTATCTTATCTACAGAGAAAACAAGAACAACGCAAAGCTCATTCAATGGAGAACAATTCTGCTACTTTTCATTACCCAAGATGGTACAACACTTGTCGCAACCCCTCACCGGATGGCATCACGACCGGCATAGTATGCCAGATAATGCCACTACTCGACAAAATTTGAGGCATTGAGAAGCCTTTACGCAGAAAATAGCTAATAAACACAATACACAACTTGTATATGACAAATATAATTGAACCAAAATAAAATTCCATCATCCAAAAGAACGAGATCAAATCCATCACAAAATAAATTTCACAAGGTTCAATATCTACAAACATCTATATGGATCTCGAGCAAGAGTCCAACATCCCAAAAAGTCATATACAGTCCATCCATTTAAGTGTTATATACATATATACGGTGATAATTATATATACAGGTTCAAAAGAACAAAACAATTAAAACTAAACCGAAGTCCCCAAAAATATAAAAAACCTATATCTAAAAATTAGAAGAGGAAGGTCACTCGCATGTCAAGCATTGCCTTTTCCTTTTGGATCTTTACTTGAGAAAAATAGGGGAAAAAGGGGTGAACTCAACTAGCTAAATGAATAATTCTCATAATAATCTCTACAAATGCATTTGTAAAACATGTATACCATTGAAATAACATTTATAAACACAAATGCATCAATTGAAGTATAACATACATGATTCAAACTAATCATATGGTTTATGCATCATTTTCATAAAAATCAAATATGCAGACGCCTCACAAAGATGACTTGTTAGGATAACACATACCTTTACTTCCCCCATTGACCAATAGGTTCAGATCTGCATATTAGCCATCACTAATTCTTCCACCCACTATTCCTCAGTGTTTCGAAAAGTCCCTACCATGAAGTACCAATCCAAGTACTCCAGTGACACATTTCCCCGGAGAATTATGTAAATGGAAAGAAGACAATGCCAAAGTCTTTAATTCAAAATACTCAAGGCAATACTATGCACATATACAATAGAATACATATCATTCAACACACATCAATTTTATATAAATACAATGTCATAAATGGAGAAATAGAGTGAGAAATACTCACAACCAACCACAAGCCAATTTACCCAAGCCAAATACTCCCAAATTGGCCAATCCAATCTAATGTTCATGAAATGAATCAAATTCACATACATTGATCAATTCCAAGTTCAATTATGCCCAATTGCATAGGTCTCATAAAATCCCCAAATTCTTACAATTCAACACTCAACTCCAAATTATCAATGTTCAACCCATAGGCATCCATCATGCCAAATTATATGATCACACAAAGTCTAGGCCTAGGCCAACATAAATCATTTGCATTCCATCCCATGCTCAATTTATCAATTCCAAATCAATTGCATCAAAATCCCATATTTAGGGAAATCTCTACAATAGGCCAACATGACAAAATTAAACTAATTAGCAGTCCATAATAGGAGAATTCCTCAATTGACACTACCAATGTTTTAAGCATGCCAATTTATGCAACATAGGTCACATGCGGTCCAAATGGAAAGCTATAGGTCACATTTCTAGAGTTAGGGTCAAATACATGGTTTCACATGTAAACACCTTTAATAATAGAATTAGAAACATTAATTACACTCCTAATTCAATTCACTGCTCAGATGTAACAAACTGCCAAGCGAAATATCCAATAACTAAATTAGCCGTCAGATTCAATAATATCAAGAGACAAACCTTCTGTCCAAAATTGAGCTAAATCCAACATCAGAACAAAACGATATGCATCTTTGATTAATATAGCTTTAATTAGACGATTTCTCTTATCCTGCTGCAAATACTTGAACTCAGATGACTGTATTACACAAAATAATTGTCCAATAAATATCTTAGCCAAACATAATGCAAAAAGTTTAGTTGTGAACAATCTTCTAAAATATCAAATCAATCTAGCGGTAGATTTAGGAGATCTAGAAGTTTGATCTAAAATGCGCGAGAAATCCAGATTTTCCAACCAACTATATTTTGAAGGTTATATCTCTCAGAAGAATACTTCTTTCAAGATCTCTACCGACCAGAATAAAGAATCATAAGAGAAGAAATGGGTGACAGAGTTTCAGCTTGATCCGACCACGAATTTAAGAGATCCAATATCTGATGAAAATGTTGTTGAGACTTCCCTCAAAACAACTTCATCTCTCTTACTCTTCTCTTCTTTTTTTCTTTCATTTATTTAGTCAATATATGGCCATTTCAAATCATGGTCCAAATGACCCCATTATACAATTAATAACACATAAATTAATATTAATATGTCACTATTAATATATTACTTTTAGTGATGTGTATTATTATCACTATCAATGTGATTAGCATATAAATGACAATATTAATAATGATAATTCTCTAACATAACATACATTTGACACATCATCATTTAAGTAATAAATAAAAATCATACATTATATATATATGATCAAAATACAAGTATAATATACATCAAATATCTATACAAGCATTTAGAATTGGGCAATCTACGTCAATGTGATGCCATTTGTGAATGTGGGTTGTTAGAACACTCCTATATTTATATTACAGATATTTTGAGCTAACAACTCAACTAACTCTCTAACTAACTTTCTTGACAACCAATAACAGAGTTACACGTGGACTGACAACTAATTTTCCCTCGCTATTACAACAACTCTAACTATAACAATACAGCTCGTAGGAAGAGCGCTCCAAATCATTCTCTATCACACCGAGGCCTCTCAAATGCACAGGAAAGTGCCTTGCCATTTATTGATAATAAAACCAGTTTTTATATACTTAACTAATGAAAGAGATATGTACAAAAGTAAAAAAATAATTAAAACATAAAGTTACTATGTATGTTGTCCTTTATTGTCAATATATAACAATAACTTTTTTCAAAAAAAAAATAAAAATGGCTAGCTGTGTTTGGTTCATAATTTGAAAACTAGAATATTCAGAGTGTGAAAATTTAAAAAAATGATTTTTTATTGTCTCTTGAAAACAACATGTTTTCTTTGTAAATTTCGAAGAGCTATTTTTGAATTTCAACCAACCAAAAACGTTTTTCGTATTTTCAAACATTCGGATACAAAAAATAATATCTGAATTACAAACCAAATGCACCTTAAACTTTTTAAAGACGTGCACTTTGCACAACAAAAGAGGCTTCATTGTCAACTACATATCTTAGTATTTTCATTGTAATAGTATATAGAGATGCTAGCAAATGACTATTATTATTATTATTGATTAACTAGAGATTATGGTTTATTAATTGAAAATCTATTTTTTGAGTTTATTATCAGTATCACTGCATGTTTTTGTTATAGAGAAAATGTAAATTAATTATATATTTCTTAATAAGAGTGGAAGGTTAGAAATGTGTTTATTGTACGAATATGAAAATCATGAGATGAGGAATTAAAATTTTGTTAAAATTAAACCAACAATTAATTTGGGATATGTATAAATGTTAATACAGGTAATATATTAGAAGAATGAAAGAAGCAAGTACATGATGAATGTTCTAAATATTTGTAGTATTTATAGTATAGATGTAGATATTTGAAAATAATTCAATTCTCCAATAGTTGATAGTAATTAAAAATAAAATATGAGACAAGTATATTGACTAAGAAAAACTAAATACAAGTACTCAATGATCACTAATAATTAATACAAATAGAACTTTCTAACTAACAAGGTAATAGATATATAATTTTCCAAAAAAAGTAATAGACGCATAATTAATAAAAAAGGAATATAAAACATCACAAAAAGATACGTGATATTCTAATTATTGAAAAAATGCATTAGCAATTTCAAATACAACCACATAGCTCATAAATCTACAAAACAACATGGTTTCATTTGTAAGTTGTTATTGTTTTCTCTAAAATAATAACATTTCACTTAGAAAAATGCATGCAGGCAAACCGTATGCTTCACCTTTAAATAGACCCAGTTGTTAATCACAACATATATAAAGTACAATAATGTCATTACATGATACTTATTTATCTAGAATGGTCTTTTACAATTTGAAAGACACAAGCTAGCTAGTTAATTATGATAGAAATTCTCAATTTCATAAATCATTTGTGAAGAAAAATCAAAGTCAGAGACCATAGAAACTATATATGTTTTTTTTTCTTTGTTTGTTTGTTTTTTTTTTTTTTTGGTTTATTATTGTTTTTTTAAACAACCATTAAGTAACGACTGTAACAAATCCCCCCCAATAGGGGAGTGTTCTAGTCAATTTCTTTGTCAAATCAGTATCAAGAAAAGAGAAGAGGAAGGAAAGAGAAAGAAACAGAGAAAGACTTGAAGAAGAAAGAGACTGATTTCATTAACTTTCATGAACAGAACTTACAAGCTTATATAGCTGATCAAGAACTCTGTAACTAACTAACTTGTCCACGTGACATTTTGGCACACATAAAAGTAACCCTCTAATTGACTAACCTCTCAACCATCTCAACTGAATTATTTATCTTATTAGCCCCCCTCAAACTCAGTGTGGAGAGAGCTAACACATTGAGTTTCGAATAGAAATCAGAGAATCTAGAACTAGAAATTACTTTGGCTAAGCCATCTGCTAGTTGCATTCATGATGGAATGTGCTTAATGACAATGGCCTTTTGCATTACTTTCTCCAGGGCAAAATAGAGATCTAACTTTATATGTTTTGTACGAGCATGTAGCATAGGATTAGTGGCAAGGAGAACAACACTTAAGTTGTCACACCAAATAATAGGATGAGAGGATAACTGAACTTTCAACTCATAAACAAAAGATTGAATCCAGGTGAGTTCAGCTGTAACTGTAGCCAAACTTCTGTACTCTGCCTCTGTTGATGATCGTGATCTTGTGGGTTGTTTCTTGGATTGCTAGGTAACTGGATTAGGACCAAAAAACACACAGCTTCCAGAGGTAGATCTTCTATTGTCACACCTCGCGGATGTGATGGGTATCTCATCGAGCGTACCCCAGCCATTATGATCCCATATTATTGTACCATCCCAGTACACAGCCCGCCTACAACGTCTAGTACCCCCGGGATCATTTGTCCATATTATTCATCATGAATAGTATAGGGCCTCCCCCGGATTCGAACCTCACACCTCATATAGGTTGATTTCGCAATCCGAGTAACCACTAAGCCATGAATAGTGTGGACAAATGATCCCGAGGGTACTAGACGCTGTAGGCGGGCTGTGTACTGGGATGGGACAATATTATGGGATCATAATGGCTGTGGTACGCTCGTGTAGGAGGTACCCATCACATCCACGAGGTGTGACATCTATCATCTGGGTTTGAACCCCAATCTGCATCACAAAAGGTTGTTAGATCTAACTTGGTAGCACGTTGAAGATGAAAACCAGAATCCAAGAAACCACCAAGATACCATGTAATGCGTTTTACATCATTCGAATGAGACTGTAATGGATTTTGCATAAACTGGCACACTTTATTGACTGAGAAAGCAATCTCAGGTCTAATAATGGTAGCATATTGAAGAACACCCGCGGTTGATCAAAACAACGGAACATCAGCTATTAGATCACTTCCAAATTTAGACAACTGTAGACCACTCGCCATAGGTGTGGAATTAGGCTTGGCAAACTGCATATTGGTTTTACAAAGCAAATCAATGATTTATTTCGTTTGGGACAAATGAAAGCCATTCTCAATTTGATGGACTTGAATACCCAAGAAGTAATTTATCTTGCCAAGATCTTTAAGTGCAAAAGCATCATTGAGATTAACAATTAACTCTCGAATAGCACCATCATCACTACCAGTAATTAAAATGTCGTCCACATAAACCAAAACCATGATTATATGCTTAGATTGTATTCTAACACAGAGAGATTGATCAGATTTTGCTTAAACAAATCCAAAAGTGAGTAAAGCTGAGTGTAATCTCTCAAACCAAGCTTTAGGAGCTTGTTTTAGCCCATATAATGCCTTGTGAAGCTTGCAAACTAAATGTCGAATTGAAAAATAAACAAATCCAGGTGGTTGTTGCATATATACTTCTTCAAGTAAAACACCATTCAAAAATGCATTGTTGACATGAAGTTGTCTGACATTCCATCCAAAAGTGAAGGGAAGTGTAAGAACTATACAGATAGTTACTAGCTTTACAATAGGGTTGAAGGTTTCTGTGTAATCAAAACCTTGTTGTTTTCTTTTTTGGTTTATTATTGCTTTTTTTAAGCAATCATTAAGTAACAGCTGTAACAAATCCCCCCTATTTAGGAGAATGTTCTAGTCGATTTCTTTGTCCAATCAGTATCAAGAAAAGGGAAGAGGAAGGAAAGACAAAGAAATAGAGAAAGACTTGAAGAAGAAAAAGACTGATTTCATTAACTTTCATGAACATAACTTACAAGCTTATATAGCTGATCAAGACATTCTGACACACATAAAAGTAACCCTCTAACTGACTAACCTCTCAACCATCTCAACTGAATTATTTATCTTATTAGCCCCCCTCAAACTTAGTGTGGAGAGAGCTAACACACTGAGTTTCGAACAGAAATCAGAGAATTTGGAACTAGAAATTGCTTTGGTTAAACCATCTACTAACTGCATTCCTGATGGAATGTGCTTAATGGCAATGGCCTTTTGCATTACTTTCTCCATGACAAAATAGAGATCTAACTCTATATGTTTTGTAAGAGCATGTAGTATAGGATTAGCAGCCACGAGAACGACACTTAAGTTGTCACACCAAATTGTAAGAGAAGAGGATAACTGAACTTTCAACTCATAAAGAAGGGATTGAATCTAGGTGAGTTTAGCTGTAAACGTAACCGAACTTCTGTACTCTGCTTTTGTTGATGATCGTGATATTGTGAGTTGTCTCTTGGATTGACAGGTAACTGGATTAGGACCAAAAAATACACAGCTGCCAGAGGTAGATCTTCTATCATCTGGGTCTGAATCCCAATTCGCACCACAAAAGGCTGTTAGATCTAACTTGGTAGCACGTTGAAGATGCAAACCAGAATCCAATGAGACACTAAGATACCATAGAATGCATTTTACAACATTCCAATGAGACTGTAAAGGATTTTGCATAAACTAGCACACTTTTTAGACTGAGAAAGCAATCTTAGGTTTAATAATGGTAGATATTGAAGAGCACCCACTGTTGATCGAAACAACGGAACATTAGCTATTGGATCACTTTGATAAGTTGATTTTAGTGTAGGTGTTTAGATGGTTTTTAGTGCGATATGTTAGTAGATTATGATGTTTGTATGGTTTATATACTTAGTTTGTGTTATTTTGTAGGTATCAAAGTGGAAATGAAGTGGTGGAGCAATGGAGCAAAAGAGAAGAAAACGAAAAAAATATGTGCAAAACAGTGGGTGGGCACTGCGGCACCCAAAAGAGAAATTAAAGAAAAAAAAAGTTTTGAGGAAACAATGGGTGGGCGCTGCAACGTCCACTCTTAGCGCCACGACGCCAAGGAAATCCGAGAGAAAACAAAATTTTTAATAGTTGCGTTTTTTTGGTGTATTTTTGTTTTCTTTTTGTTTTAAACACTATATATAGAAAGTAAGGAGTTTAGAAGGATTATTATTCATGACAAGAAGAGGCTATTGAAGCATTAGAAAAAAGGAACAACAACATCAAAGCAGCGCGGTGAGCTAGATCCAGATTGAGTGAAGTCGTGCTAGATTATTATTTTCCTTCCTTTATTCCTTGTATTAATTTTTCTTTCTTTTAGGATGTTGAACCTAATTGTTTTTGAGTTATAGAATTAGTTATGGAGTAATTTTCTTTTATAAGGTTTCAATTGGAACTTATATGGATCTTAGATTTCATGGATGATATTAGATTTTAATTAATTTATTTAGAGTTGTTTATTTTAATTTTTTCTTAGTGTTTCTAATTACTTGATCACTAATTAGATGATTTAATGAATCTTTATGATCTTGACGAAGGGATTTTAATTTTTGATTTGATTAAAATAACACATGATAAAAAATGGCGAAAACTATTGAGTTCACATGAGATAGACATATACTCATGTGACATGTGTAATCATTGAGAATATGATATTAATGAATCTTGTTTTTAAATTAAACTTTATAGAAATATATAAATTTACTTAACCTAGATTTTCTACTCGATCATCGAAAGAGACTTGTAGATAAACTAGGTTCTTGATTAACAACTCAAAAATAATTAATTAATTAAAAAATAAGTAGATGAATCCAAGTGAAATATAAAGGAAAATTATAATCCTAAGTTTAAGTAATTCATTGATTAAGTGGTTTAATTTTAATTGTTTTAGTTTTGAATCTGACTTCAAATTTCATATTTGTTATTTTTATTATTTGTTCAAATAAGATCAAATTGAATTAATATTAATAATTAATAAAAATTAGGGAAAATCTCTGTTGAAACAATACTTTTAATCATCATTATATTACTTGCATACGATATTGTGCACTTGCAATTTTATGCAAGTTTTTGGCGTCGTTGCCGGGGATTAGTTTCTATTTTTTTTTTATTATTCAATTTTAGTCTTAATTTGAACTTTTTAATTTTTATTTTGTTTAAGGTACTTGAAGTCGTTGTATGCGAAAGTTTGAAAGCTCGAACTTAATTCCTGTTGATCCAGAGATTCAAAAAGACAACAAAAAGGGATCGTAAAAAGAAAATAGAAGCTTCTACTCACTTGGATACATTGGAAGATCAAATTATTCTAGCACCAGGGGCAGAACCTCGATCTCTACGGGATTTTGCTATCCCATCAATACATGATATTCCATCAAGTATTCTAAGACCTGCTATTGAAGCTAATACCTTCAAAATCAAGACGACAACTATTCAGATGCTTCAAACCTATGTGACGTTTGGAGGCGTGCCCATTGAAGATCCCGCTGAGCATATCAAGAAATTTTTGGAGATATGTGATACATTCAAGCAAGCTGGAGTATCTGCTGATGAATTCGACTTCGGTTGTTTCCCTTCTCACTCAGAGATAGAACAAAGAGCTGGTTGGATACTCTTCCAGCCTGTTCTATCACTTCTTGGGACATGTTGGCTCATAAGTTCTTGGCAAAGTTCTTTCCACCGGGTTAAACTGCAAAGCTGCGGAACGACATCACTCAGTTCATGCAGCATGACTCAGAATCTCTCTATGATGCATGAGAGAGGTATAAAAGACTGATTCAAAAATGTCCTCATCATGGGATACCGAGGTGGCTGAAAGTGCAAACTTTTTACAATGGTTTATTGGCACCTCTGAGGAAAACCATTGATGCTGCAGCGGGTGGAGCTATTATGGAAAAAACTATTGATGAAGCATTCAATTTGCTTGAAGGCATGGCTTCCAATAATTATGAATGGCCCGCAGAACAAAATTTGCCAAGGAAAGTTGCTGGTGTATATGAAGTTGATGGACTCACTGCATTATCGGCTTAAGTTGCGGCTTTTTCTAAGAAGTTTGATACATTGGGGGTTAATGTTGTTCACAACCCTCAAGTAACTTGTGATCTGTGTGGGAGTAATCATTCCAGTAATCAGTGTTCTCTTAACACTAAGTCAGTGCAATATGTGAGCAATTACAACAGGCAGCAGAATCAACAATCCTACTTTAATCTGGGATGGAGGAATCACCCTAATCTGTCATGGAGTAATAACCAAGGCCAATCTTCAGCTCGAAGGCCTATGTTTCCACCTAGTATACCTCCTCAAGCTCAATCCCAAAAGAAGAAGTCGTCATTGGAAGAAACAATGCAGCAGTTGGCACTCAATACTGAAAAATTTATGATTGAGACAAGAACTCAATTTCAAAGTCAAACTGCCTCAATTCGGAATTTAAAGATGCAAGTTGGCCAACTAGCCAATAAAATTAACAATAGGCCTCAAGGGAGATTGCCTAGTGACACTGAAATTAATCTGAGAAGAGATACTAAAGTGCAAATGCCAAGTTGTGGCTTTGAGGAGTGGTAAGGAGTTACATGAGGTGATCCAGAAGCCTAATGACTCAGTTGAGTTTACTTCAGAGAACAAAGTCAAAGAAAAAGTAATAGAGGAAGAGAGGCAACAAAATATTCAGAAGAGTACACTACTTTACAAACCCCACCACCTTTTCCTTAGCGTTTATAGAAGCAAAAGTTGGATAAGCAATTTTTCAAATTTTTAGAGGTGTTCAAAAAGCTCCATATTAATATACCATTTGCTGATGCATTGGAGCAAATGCCGAGTTATGTCAAGTTTATGAAGGAGAGCTTATCTAGCAAGAGGAAGTTAGGGGAATTTGAGATAGTGGTTTTAACAAAAGACTTCAAAAGAAACTACCACCAAGGCTGCAGGATTGGGAGCTTCATCATTCCATGAACCATAGGCAGTCATTTTTTGGGAAAGCTTTGTGTGATCTGGGAGCCAACATTAACTTGATGTCGTTGTCTATATATCAAAAGCTGGGTTTGGGGGAAGCAAAGCCTACTATTGTCACCTTGCAGCTTCCAGATAAGTCACTTACTTATCCATGGGGTGTGATAGAAGATGTCTTGGTCAAGGTTGACAAGTTTATCTTCCCAGCTGATTTTATTGTTCTAGACATGGAAGAGGACAGAAAGATTCCAATCATATCAGGAAGGCCATTTTTAGCTACTAGGAGGGCTCTTATAGATGTGCAGAAAGGAGAGTTGACTATGAGAGTTCAAGATCAAGAAGTTACCCTCAATATTTTCAAGGCTATGAAGTTTCCTAAGGAATCTGATGAATGCCACAAAGTTGATATGATTGATGCCATTATTGATAAAACCTTTAAGGAGTGTGTGACTATAGATCCTCTTGAAGATTCACTTATTAACACCTTGGCTATGAAAAGGTGTGACTCTCGTGAATATGTGGAAATGCTTGATGCCACTCCTTGGTTTTATAGATCCAAGCAGTTTGAACAGTTTGAACTCCCATCTCACATGAATTCTGGAGCAAAGTCATCTATTGAAGAACCACCAGCACTGGAACTTAAACCACTTCCCAATCACTTCAGATATGCTTATTTAGGTGAGGCGTCTACTTTGCTTGTAATCATTGCAGCTTCACTTAATGATGACCAAGAAAATAAGCTACTTAGAGTGTTGAGAGAGTACAAACTAGCTTTGGGGGTGGTCTATAGCTAACATAAAAGGGATTAGTCTTTCTATTTGCATGCACAAGATTCTATTAGAAGATGAATTCAAACCTAATATTGAGCATCAACGTCGTTTAAATCTGATTTATGAAAGAAGTGGTGAAGAAGGAGATTATTAAGTGGTTGGACGCAGGGATCATCTACCCAATCTCAGATAGCTCATGGGTTAGTCCAGTTTAGTGTGTTCCAAAGAAAAGAGGTATGATAGTGGTAGCCAATGAAAATAATGAGTTGATTCCTACTAGAACAGTGACCAGACGGCGAGTGTGCATGGATTATAGGAAACTCAATAAAGCCACTAGAAAAGATCACTTCCCTCTTCCATTTATTGATCAAATGCTTGACAGATTGGCGGGGCATTCCTTTTACTATTTTTTGGATGGGTACTCTGAATACAATCAAATTGCTATTGCTCCTGAAGATCAAGAGAAAACCACTTTCACTTGCCCCTACGGAACGTTTTGCTTTTAGGAGGATGCCTTTTGGACTGTACAATGCTCCAACTACTTTTCAGAGGAGTATGGTGGTTATTTTTTCAGATATGGCGGAGCAGTTTATTGAAGTGTTCATGGATGATTTTTCAGTTTTAGGTGATTCCTTTGATTCATGTCTTCAAAATCTGGCCAAAGTACTTCGAAGATGTGTGGAAACCAATCTAGTGTTGAATTGGGAGAAGTGTCACTTTATGGTCCAAGAGGGTATTGTCCTAGGTCACTTAGTCTCTGGTAAAGGAGTTGAAGTTGATAGGGACAAAATAGCTACAATTGAAAAGCTTTCTCCCCCAAATTCAGTAAAAGGGGTTCGAAGTTTCCTTGGCCATGCAGGTTTTTACAAAATATTCATTAAGGACTTCTCCAAAATTTCTAAGCCCCTCTGCAATTTGCTAGAAAAAGATGTGGTGTTTGACTTTGATGATGCCTGTCATGAAGCTTATAAAATTTTACAACAAAGACTTATATCAGCACCAATTATAGTGACACCGGATTGGGAACTTCCTTTTGAACTCATGTGGGATGCAAGGGATTTTGCGGTTGGAGCAGTTTTGGGTCAACTCAAGGAAATGATTTTTTACACCATTTACTATGCTAGCAAGACTTTGAATGATGCTCAATTGAATTTTACCACAACTGAAAAAGAATTATTAGCAGTGGTATTTGCTTTTGATAAGTTTCGTTCCTACCTCATTGGCACCAAAGTGATAGTGTAAACAGACCACTCAGCCATCAAGTACGTAATTGCGAAAAAGGATGCCAAGCCAAGGTTAATTAGATGGTTACTCTTGTTGCAAGAATTTGACTTAGAAATCCGTGATAGAAAGGGATCAGAAAATCAAGTTGCAGATCATTTATCCAGATTAGAAAACGGTGACCAATATGGAGAGATGTCCTTGATTAATGAATCATTTCCAAATGAGCAACTTTTTGCTCTTCAACAGAACTGTATTCCATGGTATGCCGATTATGTGAATTACTTGGCAAGTGATGTTCTAACCCCGGATCTTACATACCAACAAAAGAAAAAATTTCTACATGATGTGGGATATTATATTTGGGACTAACCTTTTTTTGTTTAAGCAATGTGCAGATTAGATTTTGAGAAGGTGTGTACCAAGGGAAGAAGTTTTCAATATACTTCATCATTGTCATTCTTCAGATTATAGAGGACAATTTGGAGGTGATAGAACGCTTGCAAAGGTTCTACAATCCAGATTTTATTGGCCAACACTCTTTAAGGATGCTCATTCATTCACTTTCAAGTGTGATCGATGCCAGAGAACATGGAATATATCACGCCGTTATGAGATGCCCCTAAACAATATTTTGGAAGTTGAAATTTTTGATGTTTGGGGCATTGACTTCATGAGGCCTTTCATTCCGTCCTTTAATAACTTATATATTTTGGTAGCCATCGATTATGTTTTTAAGTGGGTGGAAGCAGTGGCTTTGCTTACTAATGACTTCAGAGCAGTGGTGAACTTTTTGAAGAAATATATTTTCACTCGTTTTGGAACTCCACGAGCAATAATCAGCAACAGAGGGACACATTTCTATAACAAGTCTTGTGAAGCTCTTCTTGCTAAATACGGAGTCACTCATAAGATGACTACTGCATATCATCCACAAACGAGTGGACAAGCTGAAGTATCTAACCGGAAAATTAAAAGAATCCTTGAGAAGACGATAAATCCCACCCGGAAGGATTGGTCTACAAAGATAGAGGATGCTTTATGGGCGCATCGGACTGCTTTCAAGACCTCGATCGAAATGTCTCCATAACTGGGGAGGACCGATTGATTGATAGAAATCCTCCATTACCTTAGCTGACGCTGAATGAGTGCAGTGGTAGTCAAGCCAATGACTATATAAATCAGGTTATTGTTAGGAGGCAACCCAATTCCTTAGTTTTTTATTTCGTTTGTTTTAGTCAGTAGTTTTGTTTATTTTATTTTATTTTTATTCTTTACAATTTTATGACTTTTGATTTAATTGTTCTTTTGATCAGTCATAGCTTGCCAGTCAAGTTTGGGGGAGGGTGCGCGGCCTGGTGCGTTGTCGAAGCCAGTAACAGAGAAGAGCGTATCCGGTATATTTTTATTTATTCTTTTTAGTGAAGAAGAGAATGTGCAAAAAGGTAAAAAGAGAGAGAGAGAGAGAGAGAGAGTTGCGTGACCCGTGGCTAGGCGCCCGGCGCTGGGTCATGGATCATGCAATCGAGTTTTTTTTTTAACTCGTTATTATTATTTTTAACTTAAATTTTTTTTACGTTTAATTTTTACTTTCACTATTTCTTCTTCTTCTCCACACTCTCACTCTTTCAAAACCCTTTCTCTGTAACTTTTCTCCTCACTTCTTCTTCTTCTTCTTCTTGATTCCAGCCATATCTTCCCATTTTTCTTGCTCCTTTATCTTCCTTTTTTTCCCTTTCATCACCAATTCTCTCCCTTGGCGACGTTTGGGTGTGGGTGTTTGCGAGGCCATCTTTGCATGCCTTGGCATATTTCGTGGTGACTCCATTGGCAAGGTTTGAGTAGTTTCTTCTCAAGTTCTTTGTCTTTTTCATTTGAACTTTTGGATTCTTACTATATTTGGAGTCTATTTACATATATTTGTCGTTGGAAAATTGTGATTTGGTAGAATTAGGGCGTGTGTGATTTGTGCTCAATTGTGTGGTGATTGCTCTTTTTGCTTTATGGCTCCGAAAAGAAGTTGTTCTTCTTCATTTGAAAACACTAAGATTGTCTCTAAAGAGGCTTCAGATCGATATACTGATGGTCTCACCAAGAAAGTTCCTATTCCAGAGAGGGGTTTTGGCTTACTTGAGACCCTCAATGAGGAGTTTGAGGACAACATTCAAACTAGGGGATGGCAAAAATTTTGTGAACATCCTGAAGTGGGGATTGTTCCTTTAATTCTAGAATTCTACGCTAATGCTTGGGAACATGTAGATGGGCGTGTCTCTGTGTGAGGAAAAATGGTCAACTTTGGTGGGCATACTATCAATAGTTATTATGGGTTGAGGGATATCCCAACTTTGGTGTTCCTTGTAGGCAAGATGAGGAACTTATCTTTCCAACTGCTATAATAGATGCTAATTATATTTATATTAGACATAAGGGTCAAAGTACTGAGGGAGCTAGTTCATCTCGTCCTAAGAGCTCCAAAAGTAAAAAATTGAGCATGTTGGACAAACTTGATCAATTACAGCAGAATATCTTAGACCACCAATCTTGGTGTCTTCAGAGGGGTGCTTATTTCCAGCAACAAGCTCATGCTAAGGCTGAATATCAAGCACAATGCAATCAAAGCATGGATCAAATGATGCGAATGTTTGCTACTCAGTTGGGATTTAATATATCGGGGTACCCACAATTACCGCCCTACCCTTTACAAGGGTTCTTCTGAGAATAGCCGCAATCCAACATTGGTGATGCCATGGCTAATGAGGAGGAAGAGGAGGAGTGACTTGGGGAGTTAGTGACTTGGGGAGTTTTCTCAACCCTTCTTTTATTTTTATGTCCTTTATGTATACTTTTTCATCATTGAGGACAATGTTCAATTCAAGTTTTGGGGGGGCGGTTGATGTTTTTATTTGCTTTGTTATGATTTTTTTTAGTTGCGTCAGTTTAAATTTTTGTCAAGTTAGATATTTTTGCTTTAAATTAGCTGAGTAGTTTATTGTTCTTAAGAGTCGATGTCAAAATAATGTTTGTGTTGGTTTGGTTTGAATTAGCAAAAGGCCAATGATAAGACTATGATTGAGTTAAGATTGTCTTTAGGAGAATGATGAAAGCTCTTTTTTTTGTCTGTGTCTTGACTTAACCATTAGCTATGCTTTACTTGAGATTGTTCACACTTATTGAGCACATAGTCACGAAATTTAGCCACTTGTGAGCTTAATGTAGATCTATGCAATTTAAGTTTTTTCAATGAGATCTTAGTGAATTCTAGAACTTGTTTGAATACAACTGAGGCGAAATCCTAGGCTTCATATCATTAAGAAGAGGATTTAGGCCATTGTTGGATTGTTTGAGCCATTAAGCCTGCCTATTATTAATACTGCCATTTTTGAGCTTATTAACCTTTTCTTAGTTTGTCACCTATGAAGTTAGCCAAAGCCTTATTTAAAATTAAAAAATCCTTTGTTTCACCCTTACACTCTTTAAACACTTTGTCTATGACGCTTATGGTAAAGTGTATATTTCTTTGAAGGATGAATTATGGGAATAGAGGTGATAAAGATGAAAATGTATCTTTGGTAGAATGTTTGCTTCATATAAATATAAATATATATATATATATATATATATATATATATATATAGTGTAAAAGAAAGAATGCTACACTTTGTATAAAAAGAAATAAGTTTTGCGGTGTAGTAGTTCTTCAAATGAAAAAAAAGAAAAAAAAATGGAAATGATGATGAAAAGAAAGAAAAAAGAGCAAAAAATTCAAGCAAACAATGGGAGATTTACAAAATATGATGTTGGGTACGTGTGCTATTTTGGGTATGGTTAATGTGACGTGTTGAAGATGAGTAAAGATGTTTAAGGGTGTTTCGAGCCTAATTATCACTTGTGGTTATCGTACCTTTCACCCCAACCACACATTACAAGCTTGAAAAGTTCTATTGATTTTTAGTGGTACGTTGGTCTACATTAGTGGAGAGTGGTGTGAAGAATGAGCCTGGGGAGTTCTAACTAAATTTATATCTATAGAGATCTCTTGTTATTGCATGAATCAATTCAAAACTCAAGTAGTTAGGTGTAAGTGACTATTCACACACACACGTGAAGAATCAAAGGTGGAATATGGTGAAGGTTAGGTTGAAATTCTAGACTTTCACAGTTTTCTTAGTAGCTATGTTTTTACTCGATCGTTGAGGCCAAGTTGTGAATTTGAATTAAACTGATGTTTGCATATGTTTGTCACACCTCACAAGGATGTGATGAGTACCCCCGTAGGGCATACTCCAGCCATTGCACCACATAATATTGTCTCATTCCGACACACACCCACGGTGGTATGGGGACTCACCCCCGGGATCATTTGTCCACACTATTCATGAGTGAATAGTGCAGGGCCTCCCCCGGATTCGAACCTCAAACCTCATATAGGTTGATTTCGCAATCCGAGTAACCACTGAGCCTATTATGTGGTGCTATGATTGGAGTATGCCCTGCGGGGGTACTCATCACATCCTTATGAGGTGTGACACAAACGAATATGCCACGCGGGCAAGAGAAACACCTTCTCACTGAAGGACACCGATAACATAAGAGTTGAGATCAATCTACCCTGTTTGGTTAGAAAAGAGACTCACAATGATTAAGAAGAGAATTGAGTTTTTAACCCTTTTTTTATTATCTTGACCTATATAACCGTGCTATAAACATGGCATTTAGCTGTTGCTGACTTGTTCACACCGCTGTTGGTGGTCATTCCACAACGAATCTCTAGACCCTCCTTTTTTTTATTTTATTAGGGATAGTACGTGGACCGACCTGAAAAATGAAGAACAAAAGAAAGAAAACGAAAAATGTTAATCTAACTACGAAAAGTATAACTCCAAGTGCAAGTACACATTCATAACCATTGGATGAATGTGTGTTGCACATCTCAAGGTTTGTAATAAATGATCCAATGGTTGTGCATGCGTAGTTGCACTTGAAGTTTGCAACTAATGTAGTCAAAATAACATTCCCCAAAGAAAACCCCTTCTTCTTCATCTTTTTACCTATGCGGCGCTGCAACATGTTGTAAATACAACACTGCTCCGGTGAACTATTTTAAAACGCTCGCACGATGATGCAAATAATCGCCATAGGCAGATTGTTCGGTGACATCTTTGACTCCTTTTTTTAATAGATGTATGAGGGCAGTCCAATCTCATGTGTGATGGTGGCTGCCACTTCTGGAGCCCTACTGACCCTTCCCAAAGGACTATTTAGACCGCCGAACTCTGGCGATCATGCTGGTGTCTATATCCAACTTACTGGTAACTATTTTCCAGTGAGATTTCGGAGAGTCCGAAAAAAGAATTATTTTTCTTTAAAAATGCCATTATTTTTTTTAAATTATTTCTCAACTA
The DNA here is from genome assembly GCA_035771175.1 of Paratinospora sagittata. Classification (NCBI taxonomy): domain Eukaryota; kingdom Viridiplantae; phylum Streptophyta; class Magnoliopsida; order Ranunculales; family Menispermaceae; genus Paratinospora; species Paratinospora sagittata. The sequence goes on along the minus strand of JAYMFD010000012.1, from coordinate 6,896,653 downwards.
TTTTTCTTGGAAAACACTCCTAAGAGTATTCTAAACACGAAAACATTGAGTGTGCTCTGATTCCAATGTTGGAAACTAGCATATTCTAATATAAAATAAATAAATAAATTGGAAAGTAGTTACCAAATGCAAAAGCGTTTGGATTCGGTGTTTCACGTGCTTGTTGCTCCAATCCGAAGATCTGAATCTCAAGATGAATCACACAACAAGAATGAGTGTGATTTGATTTCCACAGCCCAAGTGCCCGAATAATCCGATTCTAATAATGAACTTTCGATTATGAAACAAAGATTAGAGGAGAGAGGGAGAATCATGATTTTTCTATTTAATCACCGATTATAAATAACCCATGTTCATCCATTAAGAGAGTTATTATCCAACTTAAATAACTCTCTTTTATCTATTTGATCTCATACAACTACCCACGGTTATGATAACTATGGGGAGTGTGAGATGCGGGTGGCTGCAAAACCACCCACTTATGTGGTCTGCCATATTGCCAGCCCATGTGGCAGCAACATGAGATCAAAATTTACAGTGTGAGAACGCTTTTGTCTTGAAGGAATTTGTTTAAAATCTGATCATAGGTTGTAACCTATTTGCATTCTCTCATTAGTGAATTTGATTCTCATCTCCTGTGGATGTAGGTGTATATTCACCAAATCACATAAATTTGTGTGTTCTTGCTTATGTGTTTCTTTGCATTCAATTGATCGTTTGGGTTTGTGCGTTTGTTAATTGGCTTCTGCTTCCATTGCACACAACAAATTAGTATCTGTTGGAATTTGATCACGTGATCATTTTGATCTTGTTGGGATTGTGATTATCTCGAGTTATCTCTTAGATAAAAGTTACCTTTAGCCAAGAGATAACTACTTGGTAGTCATCTTATCTCCACCACATCCCAAATAAAGTGGAAAGGATGAGAGAATCAAGGAGATTTGATTCTCTAATTTGGATATAAATTAAGCGGATGTGAACATGGTGAGGCACGTTTAAATTTGGAGAGAATCTTCATTATGTAGAGAGTGGAGCTTTTGAACTATGAAATACATTAGGAACCCATCACAACGTGGTTTTAATTACCATGACAACAGTAAATGCGTGGAGCACTCTCTAAACGATCTTGGTAACGTTTCCGCGTCCTTATTTACTTATTTTCGAATATGTTTTACTACATTGGTATCAGAGCTGGTATGGGTGTCTCGTGTTTGCTTATGTCTCGGTGATGTTTTTGAATGAAAAACATTGAAAAAACACAATAAAAATATTGAAAAAGTATGTTTTTACCGCACACTATTTTGGCCGGATTTTCACTAGAACTCGACAAACTTTCCAGCCGATGAAAATACCCACACGATCTCTACAATGAGGTCTTCAATACAGACCTATTTGCATGAAAAAAGGTGTGTCACAGTGACGACAACACCCTCCCAAAAACTAGTTAGTTTTCTTAACTTAAAAAAAAAAAAGAATCTCTGGCGATGACGCCACCGGTGTGATTGCCGGTCGCTGGCGGTTCAACTGGACCTCTCTTCAGCTTCGATGGGGCAGCACCATAACCACCAAGACACAATTTGCCTGTTGCAGACCAGCCGGGTCATGACCCACCCAGCCTGGCCCACCTCAAATCTTTCCTACCCGAATAAAAAAAAGGGGGACCAGGCCCAAGACAGACCTAGGCTCGGTCCAGGTCCAGACCCAGATCTTGGCTTGGACCCAGATTGAGACCAGGCTCGCCCCAACCCAGGTCCAAACCCAGCCTAGGCCCGATCCAACCAGACTGGTTTGGACTATTCTAACTCGGCCCCGTCTGCTTGAACTGGTTATAACCAAAAATTAAAAAAGAATGTTTAATTTGGGCCATTTAATCTAAGTGGCTTAGATGAAGGCCTTCTGGTGTTTTTTTTGGAAAAAGTCATAAACTAGACCTTAGCATATTTGCTTGATCTTTATATTCATACGATTACATTTATCAGATTCATGCTATAATATGCTAATCTAAAATATATGTTGTGAATTAACATGAACTGTTGATTTATGCTTGTTAAAATCAATACATTAGATTATGTTTTTTGAAAACCACATGAACTGTGACATATGGTTTTTTGTAATGATCTTTACATCCGTATGATTACATTTATAAGATTCATGTTATAATATGCTGATGTAACATGAACCATTGATTTTTGATTGTTAAAACAATACATTAAATCGTGTTTTTTCAAAACCACACGAACTGTAACATATGGTTTTTTGTAATGATCTTTACATCTGTACTGTTACATTCATGATATGACTTCAGCATGATGATAATTTGTAATTGCATGCATGATGTGATTTTAATCATTAATTTTACATGATTAAAATCATATATTAACACCATGAATTAGGCATTGCCGTAATTATATGCATGATGTGATATTATTGTTTAATGTTGAGTTTTGATTGTGGGATATTATTGAGTGACATGGTTTGCGCAAATTGTTTAAGTAACAATCATTTGATTTGGAGAAATAAGTGATGATTGTGAACGAAGTAACCTTTCGAACCTATTCTCTAAAATCATTTATCATTGACTTAACTAGAATTCTGCGGCAGACATAAATGTGTGTAATGATGTTGCTAGTATTAATGTGTGCTATTCTAATGTTTATATTTTTAGAGCTATGGCCACTGCTTCCAAGAATATTATTGTTGACCTGAATAAGGGAGAAAAGTTGAACGGGGACAACTTCGACATTTGGCATCGAGGAGTCCAGTTCATACTTGAAGAGCAAGAGGCTCTTGAAGCCTTAACCCATACCATGTCTGAACCTGAACGTGGAAACAATGCTCAACATAGGATAAATATGAAGGCATTTCAACAGTGGAAACACAAGAATAACCTTGCACGCATCACTCTACTAAGTAGTATGAAAGATGCCTTGATGTGTCAATTTGAGCAGTATGAGATTGCTCAAGAGATGTGGACTGCCCTTAAAGAGAAGTTCGGGATGACATCTGCGACTAAGCTGCGACAACTTACAATTAAGTTTAAGACGTATGTAAAACGTCAACATCATCTGATGAAACAACATCTATGTGAAATGTCAAACATGATTCGTGAACTGAACAGTGTCGGGCATGTTCTCATGAATGAACAACAGATTCATGCAGTCGTCCGCTCTTTTCCTTAGAATTTGGAGCATATGAAGATCACTTTGATCCATAATGATAATATCAAAACATTTAAAGATATTGCTTGACATGTTGAGCTAGAGGTTGAGAGCTTGAAAGTTGTCAAAACCTCTACTTAGGCTCTGGTGTTGGTCCACCCAAGAAGGAGGTGAATTGGGTGTGATGGTCAATTTTAAAATTATCTTCCAATAACTTAGTGATTTACATGAGTTAATTGGAATATGATGCAAATTAGAACACAGACTAAAATGCAAACGTTTGACACACAGATTTATAGTGGTTCGGCGAAGCCTACGTCTACTACCTAATCTCTTGATTAGGATCCACTAACTGATTTTCTTACGGGTGAGAACCAAACCGTTACAACTGCCCTTTTACAGGTTAAAGGCAAACCTATCCTTTCATGGGCTAAGGATAAACCATTTTCCTTTTTCCGGGATTAGGAGAAACCCATGTTCCTTTTACTGGCTAAGGAAGAACCAAATTTCCTTTTTTCGGGATGAGGAGAAACCCATGGCTAAGGAAGAACCATTTTTTTTCGGAATGAGGAGAAACCCATGTTCCTTTTACTTGCTAAGGAAGAACCATGATCCTTTTGTGGGATAAGGAACAACTGTTTCTCTTTTCAAGGCTGTGAGATAACTTATCATTTTTAAGGTTAAGGACACACCTACCCTTTTACTAGATGAAGATGAACCAGTTTCTCTTTTAAAGGCTAAGAGATAACCTACCTGATTTCAATCCTGAAATCATCAAGTGAACTACCTTCACTTATCCTGGTTGTTTCAATCCAGAAACACACCAGCATTACAACACTAAGATGTTGGGTGGTTCTAACGCAGCAGAACACTTTACATTAAGCATAGTACATAGCATTACAAAGATATGAAATGTGAAGTAGGTAATGCTAAGTTGAAATACACCTTCTGTTCTTTACCTTTCAATGTTCGGTATTGCTCAAGTGCAGTTTCGAAAAGTGTGAATGATATGATATGAAAAATCAGTGCTTTATCGAAAGATAAAATATACCAAACAAATATTGACGTTAAAAACAGAGGACTGGTGTAAATCAAAGACACAGACAATTTTCAAAATAGATATAGAATATATATATATATATATATATATATATATATGAAAACTTTTGGTTCAACGATCAGTAGTTTAATGCAACTACTGATATAATTCAATACAGTACTTAAAATACGAAATCAAGTACAACTGTATATCTTGAAACATTTCTCAAATCCTATCATCGACAAGAATGATACCAAATGTCGATCAGTACTGAGAAATTTGAGTTGATACCAATATAAAAATAGATTTTCAAAGATAAAAATATATTTGAAACTCAATATGAAAATCGTATAGGTATCAGTGAAAATACTTTGAAAGATTAGATTATGAAATTCATTTTGACTCAGAATAACTTTCAAAAGTATTGGCTCAACACAAAGTGATTGGCAAGTTGTTTGATCTTAAATGCTGGTATTTATAACTTAGTGGGACATAGCCGTTAGACATTTGAAGTTCAAGTAATATGAACGTTTACACACAACGACTAGAATGTTATATGAAAGTAGCAACTGTGATTTTCACTAATATTCTGGTTCTTTTCAGATTTCATGAAAAGGAAAGTTTTAGAAAAACTTATTTCATGTATTAGAAACGATCTCTGATAGGTTTGAAAAGGACTCTGTGCAAAGGTCTGTTCTGAAAAAGTAAACTAATGTAGTGTACTTATCTGAACAGTGACAGTTGTTGAATTAGCGTCTTGATTCCGTAATCAGTGTCCTAACGCATAATATCAACTTTGTCGTTTTGTTCCTTGAGGGCGCTTATTACGTATAAGCGTCCTGTTGAACACTTAAGTGAGGGCGCTACTAACTCGTAAGCATTCTGACTTACTTTGTCACTTAGACGACTTAAACTTGAAGGCGCTAATGCACAGTTAGCGTCTTGCTATGTTTTAAAACTATTAAGTGCATGAGGGCGCTATTATCTGAGTAAGCGTCCTACTTTTAAAACATAAAACAAAACATGAGGGCACTACATTATGTGAGCGTCCTACTGGATAAATAACATAACATGAGGGCGCTACCACTATGTAAGCGTCCTACAAGCTAAGACATTTAAAAATACGATGAAGGACAATCAGCGTCCTGAAAGTTATTAAGTTGTGTTTCAAAAGTAAGGGCGCTTCTATGCAGTAAGCGTTCTGATAGTTTAATCAACTTATAACCATCAACGTCCTCAAAGAAACATTCTTTGAATAACTTTTAAAAGATCTTTCAGTGAGCTGATGTTGAGTCAGCTTCCTGACAACTTCAGATGTTGACTAACATATAAGACCGCTACTATACAAGTAAGTGTCCTGATTAATCAGTTCATTTCAACCTTGAGCATTATCAGCGTCCTGACTCGCTGCTATTTCATTAGCGTCCTGAAAGACTCTTTGAAAACAGTTTTGGCTCGCGATAAAATATTCGATAAATGCTAATAAAAACTCGGTATATTTCAAATTGAATATATAGTATTAAATTTCTTGAAATAAAGTTAAGACATCAAAACATGCAGATTTAGAAAACATATGAAAATGATATATGCATGGTTTTGAAAAACATTTTGAGCAATAACGATTAGAGAAAAATATACCTTAAATACTTTATGTATTTCTCTTTTCTCATAACCGTTAAATCTAACTCTTCATTATGAGATCTTCAACAAGAGTAATTCGGAGTTGAATGACTTGAACGTTGATCGAGAGATGTAGTCTTGAAGCTTGATCGAAACGTTCGAGTGAAGCGATCTTGAAATCGAAATGTGATCGTTGGATGTGAGCTTTGAGTTCCTTAATCGAGTCGTTCATTGGATTTTTGCTTTTCCTTTGGTGTAGAGATGAGATCTTGATAAACATTCGTTAGCACCAAAAAATACTTTGTTTGTGATCATCAAAATATACTTCATCAAGTATACTTTAGGGATGTGCTAAGGATGAACCATATAAGTTAACATTTGGTTGCTAAATCAGCTGATTCAAAGAAAAGGAAGAACCACCAGTTCAAGAAAAATACCAAAAAGGGCAGGCAAGGTCCCCCTAATGGAAAGGTTATGAAACCAAAAAATAATTGTCACAAAAGGGGCAAACGTGGTGGCAAAAAGAAGGACAAAATGCTACAACTGTGGTAATCTTGGCCATTTTGCACGTGAGTGCACTGAACCACGAAAAGAAAAGGTAATTTATTTTGCTTTTTCTCAATGTTTTGTTTCCAGTAATTGTTTGCTTGTTGAATATCATCCTATGTGGATAATTGATTTAGCAACATACCATGTAGGGAAAGACCGTGCAGCTTTCATAGAATATCGTCATATTTCATTGGAAGCTTGATGGATCTATGTAGGAAACAATACCAAAGTTGAAGTCAAAGGGATTGACAATTGCAAGCTGGTGTTGTGTGGTGGTCAGACCTTACTCCTGCATGATGTCCTCTATGCACTTGATATCAAACGAAATTTAGTTTCAGTAGTTGTCCTTCTTCTAGGTTTAGGTTTCAATTTAAACTTCAATGCTACTGGTGTAATGTTATATATCTTTGAACTCAATTTTATGGTTATGGGAGTTTTTCTGATGGTTTTATTATTCTTGACACTGATTGTATTAATTCAATAAATGATAGTAGTTTCTCTCTTATTACATCCTCTTCAACTAATGCTTTAGATGTTAATGTATGGCATGCTAGATTAGGACATATAGGGCATGATAGAATGAATAAACTTGCAAGAGAAGGCATTTTAGGCTCTTTGACAAGAATAAACTTGCCCATATGTACCCATTGTTTGGTTGATAAAGCTACCAAAAAACCTTTTGGTCAAGCTTTCAGAGCCGAACAACCTTTGCAACTAATTTATTCTTATATTTGTGGACCCATGAATGTATGGGCATGACATGGTGCTCTATATTCCATCACCTTCATTGATGATTTTTCAAGCTTTGGATACATTTACTTGATATCCCATAAATCTGAAGCATAAGACTGCTTAAAGAAATATGTATCACTAGTAGAAAACCAGCTTGATCAACACATTAAAGCGTTACGAACTGATCGAGGTTGTGAATAACTTTTTAATCAATTCAAAGAATTTTGTGATGGAAAAGGGATAGTTAGACAACTAATAATCCTAGGCACCCCGCAACAAAATGGTGTTGCAAAACGAAGGAACACAACTTTGTTAGATATGGTTCGATCAATGATGGCTCAAGCAAATTTTCCCATTTCTTATCTGGGAGATGATTTGATGACTGTGGTCTACATCCTTAACTGTGTTCCTTCTAAATTTGTAACCTCACTCCTTATGAGCTCCGGACAGGTAGAAAATCTAACTTGAATAATTTGAGATCCTGGGGATCAGTAGTGTATGTACACTCACCATCCCAGCATTATGAAAAATTGGGACCACGAGGCAAGAAATTCATATTTATCAGATACCCTGAACAATCAATAGGGTATGTGTTCATAGATGAAAACAAAGATCATGTTTTCACAGAGTATGAATTTAAAGATGCCACTTTTGTAGAGAACAACTTTCCTAGCAAACAAAATGCAACTGAGGATCTTCTATTGTACGAACTAGATCCAAAAAATAATGATATTACTGTGCCAATGGAGGCGAACACTGATGATGCTCAAGATGAGCTTCATCCAAGTGGGAGTGCTAGATCATCCACTATTGTTTCTGAGGACCAGTTGCGAAGGAGTTCTCGTAAAAGCGTACCTCGTCTTCATTTTGAGATCAAAGGCGAACCTTTTATGATAACTCCACATGATGAAAGCGAGCCAAGAACAATACAAAAGACTCTTTCATCCAATGCTAGTGATCAGTGGATGAAAGCCATGATAAAATAAATGGGTTCTCAAAATCAAACGCAAAGCAGATGGCTCCATTGAGAGGAATAAGGCACGATTAGTCGCTAAGGGTTATACCCAGAAAAATGGAATAGATTATGAAAAAACATTCTCACCAGTTGTGAGATTTGTAGCTATTCAATTTCTTTTAGCTATCATTGCATATTTGAACTTAGAATTACATCAAATAGATGTAAAAACAACATTTTTGAATGGTGAAGTAGATGAAGAAATTTATATGCAACAACCTACGGGGTTTCTAGTTAAAGACCAAAAGTGCAAGGTTTGTAAGCTCAAATGATCAATTTATGGTCTTAAGCAATCATCCAGACAATGGTATTTGAGATTTCATCATGCGGTGTCATCCTATGGATTTGTAATGACTGGTGAAGACCATTGTGTCTACATTAAATGTTCAGTAACACATTTTGTTTTCTTGTCCTTTTATGTGGATGATATTCTCCTTGTTAGGAATGATATGACATTCATAATCATGATTAAAGATTGGTTGTCTTCCACTTTTGATATGAAAGACATGGGTGAAACAAACTTCATACTGTGTGTGAAAATTCATAGAAATTGTTCAAAAAGAATCTTGGCATTGTCTTAAGAACAATACATTGAAACCCCTAAAACTTCTTTTGAAAAACAAAAGATGTCAAAAGTTCCTTACACCAGTGCTATTGGAAGTCTGATGTACGCAATGATGTGTACATGACTAGATATCTGTTATTAAATTAGTCTAGTTAGCCGTTATCTAGCAAATCCTAGAGAAGTACATTAGAAGGCAGTGAAGAGAATTATGAGATACTTGAAAGGCGCGATGGACTTGTGCTTATGTTATCATGGTTATGACATGCATTTATTGGGCTACTCTGATACTGATTAGGGCGATGACCTAGATGAACGCAAATCTACCTCAGGATATGCTTTCTTGTTGAACAATGGTGCAATATCATGGAGTAGTAAGAAGCAGACCATTGCTCTATCTACCATGGAAGTTGAGTTTGTAGCTTGCTCTGCAGCTGTATAAAAAGCTATTTGGCTTTGACGGTTTCTGCAACAATTACAAGTTGTTCACGGCGCATTAAAACCGGTCACTATATATAGTGAGAGCCAAGTTGCGATTGCTTACACTAGAGATCTCAAATACCATGGCTAGACCAAGCATATAAACATTAAGTACAATTTTTTTTGAGACATAATAGCACAAGGAGCAATCTATATACAAAATATTTATGGGCATAGGATGATGGTTGATCTATTGACTAAGCCAATCGTTAGAGATGTTTTCCTTGCAGGTGTTAAATCCTTGGGTTTGCATAGGTTGTAATCTTTTTTTTTTTGTAACAGACTTATTCATTAGATCATTTAATAAACTTCTCATTGTTTATTATGGTTGTTTGTATTTGATCTATTATTACTAGCACCAACACACACAACATGTTCACATGTATGATTGGCTTACTCACACGAGAAATCGCCTGTGGTGCTTGATGGAGAGTGAGAAGAGATGAGACATTTGACTAATGTTACATTGAATAGCAATAGGTTATTCTATGGTGATATGTCGCCTTGATTGGAGTCAAGATGAGGTCTATTTTTTGAGGATCAATAATGGATTAACCCACTATCCATTAAGCCTATTGTTTGGAACCGAATACGAGATCCATTAATTGACGCATTACACTGGATATGCGAGCTCTTATAGAACTCGAGTTAGGTGCATAGATGCAACTAGACTAGAAATCCGTACAGTGTTTTGAGTTGAACATAACTCTTCTGAACAAGAGTAACTCCATTATAGCATGTAATTTTACATTACATGTGTTAGTTAACCACTTTGAAAGTGTGTCACGACGCCCCTGACGTAGGCTGACGTCATGACCGGCACAGCGTACTATACACTGTACATACCCATATACAATATATAATACATTGTCAGCCTTCACGTACTCTCACAAACCTTTCCAAAATGTACAGAATTTTTTTTTTATACCACAAAGCAAATCCAATATAGATCTCTATAATCATTCCATTCATTCCACAAATTAAAGTCTCATCTGATAAATATCTATGATCATCTCATTTCATCATCCTCAAGCATTATATAATAATATTACCACACAACCCATCTAGGTGATATTACATATATATAGTGTGTGATAATTATACATATCAAAATAACAAAAATATAATCTATTTCCTCCAAGCAAAAATACACATACCAGACGAAGGTTCACGTGATTATCACTCACGGATTTTGCCTTTTTCCTTCGACTCAATACCTGAAATAGCCACAGCCTCTTATTACCCAATTCACAGTCATTTCAAGGATCGCAACCCTTGTTAGGACAGACCTACTGACAATGAGGACTCGCAAAACCTCATCCGGGTCTAATTCCTAATGAAATGACATCATTACAAACTTCAAGTGCTAAAATCAGTTTGCATGATCCATAAAACTCAATGCATTATATATACATATCACATGCATACAATCAAACATTTTATATGCGTACAATGTCATACAAGAACCAAATCAAGAAAACTAAAATTACTATCTAAGCTAGATGTAACGATTCTAGCGGACTAATTTTGGCTATAGAAGCCGTTTTACGACGTTTTTAAAAATTGGGGTTTTAACCCAACGTGAATGAAAATTCGCTAGAAAGGTAGAAAAACGTTCCCTGGACTGTCAGGACCCCGAATATGTGGTTAGATTCAATTTCATGATTTTTGGAGACCATTTGACAATTTTAATACAATTTACATCTTCCAGATAAATAGTGAATAGTGAATAGTGAATAGTACTATGAACAGTGATTTGATATTTTAGTAGCTACCGATATGGTAAATGATGATTCTCATGATATCAATGGTAATTTCAATGTTTAAATATAGCATGTATTTCATACACGCGTATATCCTACACGCATATACATACGCGTATCATACATCTCGATATACATATAATTTATCGTATGTATTTAACTAAAATTACGGGGTGTTACAAAGTGAGTGAATGATCCATGCTTCCTCACAGTGTGAGTTCAGATATGTCCATTTCTATATGAGACTAATGAGATGCCCTTCGTTACTTTTGACTACACCACAAAGTGAAGTTTTGATGTTCGCTACTTTAGTGCGTCACCCAAGGTCATAAGTGATTCGAACTTTATGGAAAATTAGGTAAACAGTTAATTCTAAACCTAGTGGTGTGAGGGTGAAAGGAAGATTCTTTGGAATCACGTCTCTATAGTATATTCTTAATCGCGTGATATTCATGTTGCATCATTTAGGATGGCAATATAAGTAAGAATATGCTATTAGATTTCAATGTTTAAGTATTGCCCTAGAGGAATAGTAAATATTTGAACAGATGTGATTAAATGAATCCAGCGCATTTTGAGGCACTAACATTTTTTTGAACTACGGTTGACGTCTCTATGTTGGCTCGTCGTGAGTTTCTAGTATAGAGCTCTCGAATGCAGATGCTCTCACGGTCGCAAAGTCCATTAGCTTATCACTTCCTCATTGAAGATTACAAAAAAAAAATGATGTTAATTTAGCAGCATGAGTTCCCATCGTGGACCCCTTTATGACTCTTATGCTAAAATGATCCCAAGAGAATTTTTCAGAATGTCTGAAATAGTCTGGCTTCCACCCTCTTCTTTCCTATCTCTTACTCCACCTTTCCTGCTCAAGATCTCTTAGCCCTTTCCTCGTTCCCCTTGCTGCAAGTTCTGGGAGGCCGTGTCCTTTGTTTCGGTGGTTTGTTCATTATTTCGGTCATGGGTGATTTTAAGCGGCTGAGCACACTATCCTCTGCCTTCAAGATGGATGGCAAGGAGTTTACTATTGTACACAGCGCAAACCGTAAATGGGTTTCAATTAAAGAGTCGATTGCTTCTCGTATTTTATATCTAAAACTTTTGGCTAATTCTACGGAGTGGTTCCTTAACCAGATTGGGAGTGCTTCCAAAGCTGCTTTAAACGTTAATTTCAAAAAACAACTCCAAAACCTAGATGAGGTCATCGTTGTTGAGGTACTGAGTAATTTCAGAGGTCGATTTGTGAAAGTTTCCAAGATGGAGAATGGAAAAACATGGGCAATATTTATTCCTGAGGATTCCCATGGTAATGGGTGGGGTGCATTTGTGGACTGGTTCTACAGAATCAGTAAGCCTAAAAATGGGGTATCGTCATATTTAGAGCAAAATCCTCACTCTAGTGGAAGAATGTCGCGTATATGATCGTCGGTGTTCTTGGTCGTTCTGTCTTCCTCACCCCATTGGCCGATGACCGTGCTCTACTTTGGTGTAAGGATCTTAATGAAAAACACTCGGTTCTTTCCAACATCCTCTTTGGTGATGTTAGATCTGTAGAGTGGCACTCGTCTATTCAATGGCACAAGAAACGTATTCGGTGTTCGCAATGTTGGATTGGCATTGAAGGGCTTCCGCTAGAGCACTAGAAACCAGACATGTTTAAAACTATCAGCGATCAATGTGGTGGTCTGTTGGAAATCACCGATGAAACTTCTCATTGGTCATTTTTACGGTACGGAAAAATCAAAGTCTCATGTTTCAACGATGGTTTTATTCCTGAAATCCTGAGCGTCATAGTTGATCCCATGTTTATGGGTATTAAGACTTTTAGGCTTGACAGTCGGCGTATCTTAGGCAGCTTCGGCGAAGGCTTGTCGGAGACGAAGTCAAAAATCTGGTTTACGTGGTCTTGGCTCAATCCATGTTGATTGCTATTCGAGGAACATCTACAAACGAGATACACACCACTATCCCTCACAACGACAGGTCTTGGAAAGACGTGGTTCAACAGAATGCAGGTACGGGCCAAATCATGTGCCAACACAATCGTACCATTCCTAATAGCGGCAACTTCCATTCTGTGCAAAACAAATTCTTTAGTCTGGCATAAGAAACTTCGGTACCGCTTGTGGGCTTAGCTGGTATTGGGAAAAATCATGAGAATAGGCTATTACCTTTTCCCAATATTAGTGGGCCTGAAAGATGTGCTAACATTGGGTTTGATGCTGGGCCAGGCACGAATACTTTTGCCCCTACTTCGGGTGGGTATCTTTTAGGTAAAAACCTGGGCCTCGACGCACAACTGACTTCAAACTTTGGTGAGCCATCTGCTGTTAACATTCCGCATGGTGGGTTTGGGAATCTTGGTGTTGACTGCCCTCCTTCAATCAATGCTTCTCAACCTAGTCTCCAAGGATTAGCTTCTTGCTATAATCCTGAGAATCTTCTTTAGATTGTGGAGAAGCCGTGGAACGATGCTGGATCTCAAGCCCTCCTCGATTCCTTTAGCCACGTCTTAGAGACGCAATTCCAACCCGCAGTTAAGGACAACATCGATGCTCTATCCAAAATGCAAATCTCCATCTTCTTCACACCTCTCTAGATTCAAACAAGGGACGATTAAGCACTCTTTGGATGATAATTTGAATGTGCATTTGATGCGAGCTGATAAAGGCGTGCTTTTCAGTACCGATGATCATGAAAAGGGTCAACTGCCGCCCATGATTAAAAAAACCTTCAGGCGCAACCTTCGGAAGGGACAACAACATATGGCTTGAGAAGATTCAAAAAATTGCGTTGATTTTGTCACGAAGAGTCAGCTTGTTTTAAGGGAGAACACTTTAACTAATTCATGTTCGGATGGTGATGATGATGCAGTTGGGATCGATGGAGACTATAGAGCACAATCTTGTTCAGGAAAGGATTTTTTTGCTGACAATAATCACCCATGTACGAAAATGGCTCCAAGGTACGCACCTATCATCTTAATTCTAGTTGTGATGTTGAGCTTTCTTCCAATGTTCATCGTAGTTGTTCTATTCCGTCTCCTACTAATGTTAACGATAGATGCAAACCTGTGCCCTTTCCCAATACCCCCAAAACTGTTAACCTCTGTAAGATTGACAATATTACTGGTGAGAATTTGGAGCCCAGGATGGAAGTTGAAACTGCACAGGGGGACAACTTTCCCAATATTCAGGAACTCGAGAGGGCAGAGTTAGATTTGGGAGTAGTCGGTGTTGGTAATGGTGCTATTGATAGCGAATCTAGTTCCAACTCCGAAGGAACAATTGGCACCAATGAGCCTTTTTCTCACTATTACAAAAGATCTAAACTCGTAAACCAAATAACTAGTGTGTACGGTCTGTCTGTTTACTCGGCTAGAGAAAATTTTTGGATTGAGCTAGTTGGGCTTAGTGTTATTTGTGGCGAGTCTTGGTGTTTGAGGGGTGACTTTAACACAATACGATTTATTGGGGAGAAATTCAATAGCCTTCGTCTGACTACAAACATGCAGATGTTTGACACTCTTATTGGGGAGCTCAACCTCAAAGACCCTTCGCTTCTTAACGCCTGTGTTACTTGGTCTAATTTTTGTGTTTTCCCTATTTGTTGTAGACTTGATCGATTTCTCTTTACAGGAAGATCAGAAACCAAGTTCCCTCTATGTTGCCAAGAGGCACTGCCTCGTATTGTTTGGGATCATTGCCTCATTATCCTTTACTCTTCTAGAGTTTGATGGGGACCAACCCCTTTCTGTTTTGAGAACTTATGGCTTGATAACCCTAATTTTCAATCTTTGGTGGGAAGTTGGTGGAACAATGTCTAGGCTTTCGGCCATAAGGGTTACAAGTTGGCTAAGCTGAAAAATCTCATCAAAGGCTGGAACACTAAATCTTTTGGCTCCATTATTTCTTAAAAGAAGGATCTAGAATAGTTAATTGAATGCTATGTTTTTTTGGAAAGTCATGGTGAATTATCTATGGAAAATTTGGCTCTGAGGTCTAGGACCGAGGCTGTGTTAGCAGATACATGTTTGAAAGAAACTAGAATGGCAGGCTAGAAGGCAAAACTTTAGTGGTTGAAAGAAGGCGATCTTAACTCAAAGTTTTTTCATAGGATCATTAGCGATAGAAAAGTTAATGATTTATCTCTAAAGTTGAGGCAGAAGATGGTTCTATAGTGGATTCCCAATAGGAGATAGAGGCGATGTTCATAAGTTATTTCTCAAA
Organism: Paratinospora sagittata; assembly: GCA_035771175.1. Taxonomy (NCBI): domain Eukaryota; kingdom Viridiplantae; phylum Streptophyta; class Magnoliopsida; order Ranunculales; family Menispermaceae; genus Paratinospora; species Paratinospora sagittata. The sequence goes on along the minus strand of JAYMFD010000012.1, from coordinate 6,881,506 downwards.
GCTTTTCTTTTCTAAGGATTCTATGTGTCAGGAGGTTGATGGGATTGATTGGAACCTAATTGATGTGAACGACATGGAGATGCTTGGAAAGCCTTTTCCTGAAGAGGAAATGTATTTGGCGGTTATGAGTTGTAACAACAATAAGGTACCAGGCCTGGACGAGTTCCCAATGGCTTTCTTCCAACACCGCTGGAATATTCTTAAGAATGATGTGATGTGTGTTATGCATGAATTTCCTAGGAACAGTGTGGTCAACATGAAGACCAACGAAACTTACCTGTGTCTCATTCCAAAAAAAAAAAAGGATTCTTGGCATCCTATGGTCTACAGGCCCATCAGTCTTGTTTCCAACCTTTACAAAATTATCTCCAAAACCTTGTTTATTCGTCTACGTGAGGTTTTTCTTCATACAGTGGAGGAGAATCAATTTGCCTTCGTACATGACCGTCAAATCCTTGATGCAATCCTTATCGCAAATGAGGCAGTTGAAGATTATCGCTCCCATGATCTGAAAGGGGTTGTGTTTAAGATGGATTTTGCTTAAGCCTATGATTCGGTTGATCGAAATTTTTTGGATCTGGTTTTGGGAAGGAAAAACTTTGGTCCTAGGTCGCGATCTTGAATTTGTGGGTGTTTGAATACTATTTCTTACTCCATTATCATTAATGGGAAATCGACAGGCAAATTCTCGGCGAAGAGGGACTTACGTTAGGGGGATCCACTTTCCCCTTTCCTTTCCACTCTTGTTGCTGACGTGTTGGGTTGAATGATGTTGCAAGCTGTTACCTCATCCTCAATTCAAGGTTTTTCGGTAGGCAAAGGCGGATGCCCTCTCAATCTTCAGTTCGCAGATGATACATTTTTCTTTCTAAAAGGGAAAGATAGTAATGTTGAAAATGCAATTAGCTTGCTTAACTATTTTAGTTGCATTTCTAGTACTTAGGCATGCCTTTGGGGGGGGGGGGGTAACCGTTGAGTATGGGCTTTTGGGATCCTGTGATTTCCAAGATTTCACGTCGATTAGATGGGTGGAAAAGGGGCTTCCTATCAGGAGAGGGGGAGGAGGGGGTCGACTGGCTCTAATTAACTCTGTTCTTTCTACTATTCCCACATATTATTTGTCTTTATTTCGTATTTTGGTTAGTGTTACCAAAGTTATTGAGAAGAGGATGAAAGGTTTATTTTGGAAGGGGGTCGATGACTTCAATGGTCCGCACCTTATCAGTTGGAAGATTCAGAGACTAGTTACCAAGGGTGGTCTTGGTATTGCTAACATTGTCCAGCGGAACATGGCTCTTTGCGCAAAATGGATTTGGCAGTTCCAAAAGGAGAATCATGCATTGTGGGTAAGGATTATCACTTATAAGTTCGGGATGATCGACTTTAGTAGGAGAATTATCCCATGTTTTCGGTAAACCTTTAGAAGCACATGAAAATATGTCATCTCTTTGCTCCTTATTATATTTCCTCATATGTGTCCTACTATTGGTGATGGTCGGTTCTTTTGCTTTTGGGAGGATCGGTGGATAGTTGATACCCCTCTTGCTGAATTGTTCCCTAGAATTTACCACATCTCGGCTCACCCCTTTTGTCACACCCCAGTACACAGCACACCGCAGTGTCTAGTACCCCCGAGATGTGATGGGTACCTCATACCGAGCGTACCCCAGCCATTATATACCACATAATATTGTCACATCCCAGTACACAGCCCACCGCAGTGTCTAGTACCCCCGAGATAATTTGTCCATACTATTCACTCATGAATAGTGCAGGGCCTCCCCCAGTAGAGCGAATCGGTAAGCCAATGGACCTATCCTATCAAGGATCTCTAATGGTCCAACAAATCGCGGTGCGAGCTTTCCTTTCATCCCAAATCTCATTTGGCCTTTCTTTGGTAAGACCCTTAGCAAAATTGAGTCAGCCACAATACATTTTAAGGCCTATATACCAACCCTGTGTATTCAATAATATCCTGTGGCACCAATAACAATAACTCCATACTTTCAAATCAACAAGTTGGAGATCTATAAGGCTTACTATAAAATCGTTAGAGTGCCATCATTAGACTATTATAATAGTTATTTATACACATACGTTTACACACACATATAATATTCCTTCCAACTTCCACCAAAATTCAAGTATATCAGACTGGAGCATGCTCATAAGCATCAAAGTCACTCTCTCAGTTTGAGAGTAAAATATCACACTAAGAAGGAGATGAGTACCAAATTGAGTCTGCATCATATATCAGATCTCGATACAATCTTCGGATCTTAATCCGACATGACAAATATATGAGTACTCCCATCAAATCTCCCTATCTCACACATATACAATATGCTCAGTCTATCAAAAGAATTATGGTGTTCATTGGAAGAATACGCAGCCTTATCAGTCCACTAATGGTTATCCAAATGGTATCATTTCTACCCATAACCCATAAGATACCATTTGAATCCCATTTTTAATTAATACAATCTATATTACCAATTCCATAATCTTTCATACTGATATCATACTCGTCTCATCATAAATCTTACTCTCTGACTATGAGTGTCAATCAGCTGAACATGCATCCGAGCACAAATATCAACACATGGAGTAATAGAAAGTACACTCATAACTGTAACTCTCACTCACAACAATCTCCATTTATGGCTAACTGATAGATACTACTCCAGTTTCAGCCTGTTTCCTGCTCAATGCCTCAGCAACATATTGGCATTTTCCAGGGTAATAATTCAATATAAAATCAAATCCTTCGGGAATTCTTGCCACATTTATTACCTCATATTCAATTTCTTTCCGTTCAAATAATTACTTCAGACTCTTAAATTTTGAAGATAGTGTGACCTTTTTAGTATAGAGGCCATGCTCTCATCCTTTCAAAATAACTACCAACAAATTTCTATTCACTCTCAGGAGAGTTATTCTCGTGCACTACCAAATATCTGGAGACACAAATAATTAACCTATCCTTTTGTATCAATGCACAACCCAGATCTGGACGTGATATTCATCAATCACAATTACTCCCAGGTTCTGGAAATAGTAATATCATTTAATACTGTGAGAGCTTTCCCATGCACAACGGTCCACACATTATATCACATTCGTCTGGTTTAGTTTCGTGAGTGGAACAGATAGCTTCAAGGATCTTTCCACGCACTTTCTGTAACATACAACTAATACCAGAGAACTTCTGATTTCCATTATTTAAATCAATTTTAACAGTTCTATGATCACTTTGACCTTCCCAGCATTCTTGAAGATACTATTTAAACTAGTCACGTGATCCAAAAATTCTCATCTTAATTATATTCAAAACTCATATTCACCGAGTTTGGCACTCAATCGGTGCTCTCTCAGTGATTACAAGATAATTTCAAGGTGTTATTCATGCTCCTCTCATTTCTTGGGACAATTGCATATATCATCATCGAAGACTATGTAATAATCAAGATATGGTTCATATACCCACTGCATCAATCCTATAAACGTGATCGACACATTAATCAAGGTTATCAAAATGTCATAATATCCATATCTTGTCTTAAAATATTTTGCATTACATCCTTTTCTCGAATTCTTAACTGATGGTGCATAAATCTCAAAATGATCTTAAAGAAAATTTGGCTCCATTTAGTTAATCGAATTCGACCATCTATCCATGGTAAAAGATATTTATTCTTTATTGTTATCCTGCTCAGTTAACCGTAATTCATACTTAAACATATTTTACTATACCTTCTTTCCATATTAGCACAACCGCTCTCCAAGGTGGCATATCAAGGATAATAAATCTTTTGCTCATCAACATATTTACCTACACCTTAAATTCTCACAATTCTTCAGGTACTCTTTATATGAAGGAATGAAGATACATCTTATACTGGCATCAGTTTTATATGCTATCAATCTCTTGTCCAGGTGGCAATTTTAATAATTCATCAGAGAATACTCCAGTATACCAACTCACCACAGGAATTTTAATCAACTGCATGCCTTATTACGTTACTCTCAATGGCTTTGTACTAGCCATATTCTCCATTTCCTCGTCAATAACTATCTTATCTTAGATAGAAGATTTTGAGGGTATAAATTCTTCTAGATTCAAAATGAGAATTTTTCACTTATTCAGAATATTACTTCTTTTAGGAAAGACGCTCAACCTGGCATGAGAGGTAGCCAACCAATCATACCCAACAAAGCATCCAATTCCAAATATTTCATATTCTAAAGTCCATACTTACTTGATGACCCTCATATTTATTACACATAATATTTGCTAACCATATCAAGGTAGATTCTTTCTCCTGTAGGCATACTCACAATCAATGATATACTATTATATCAGAAGGTAATACAATCTGCCTACCATATTACCAAAGATAAAGGACCAGGTAGATCCAACAATACATCAGAATATACACACTAACAAAATGTTGATCATACCTGTTATCAACGTCTTACTAATCTTTGGATCTGGTCTTGTATTTACTTTAATTTATTCTCTAAAATCTGGTGGAGTCACATTGATAAAACATATTGGGGCATTCCATATCGACTAACTGGCGATTAACACATCCCGTGTCTTTTTTTTTTTTAGATTGATAATAGACAATCATAGGTCAAGATACAATTTACTCAATCTGTGACTCCTGCTCAGGCAATGGAAACCACTTCTGGTTTTCATAATTCTTTAACATCACTTCCCTTTTTCCCATTATTATTGGGTTGGGTACTAACAAAATTAGAGTCACTAATACTGCCAAAATCTCAACCTTACTCAATGTTTCGCTTATCTTGAATTTCATATTCTTGCCCCAACATTTCCTTACATTACTTATTTCGCCTTTTACCTAAAACTGGTGTTGATGACTCGACTTCTAACGGCAGTGCAAGCTATCTCACTATTGCTGGTGTTAACAATTTCACCACAGCTTTGGCTAACCCGAAAGTTATAGGCTGCCTCACAACTTGCGTATATATTTATAATCTATTTAATTCATATTTGTATTTATGGTTAGGCATGTCACTACATTGTAACAAGATAAACTTTTTCATGCCTTAAAATCAATTTTCGCATGATGATAGAAGCCCTCATAAAATAGCTTCTTTAATTAATCTCATGCCTTAATCATCTCAGAAGTCCTTAACCCAATTTTCTATTATCTCTTATCATCAGTTTGCTTAAACTTAGCTAAGTTATCATTTTCAGAGACTTAATCATTCTCTAAGATGGTCTCCACTCAGAGTAGCAAATTCTTTGCTCTGTCTATTTCTTTGCTCTTTCCATAACTTTTACATATCTTTTCATTTCATCTGGTTTATCATTGAGACCTTCTATTTATTTTATTTTATTTTTACGTCAGTCTCAACTATATTTTGTTTTACAGAAGTACTCACACCATTAGCATCCACATCAGCTATCAATGGTTCAAGCCTCTGTCTTTCTCACATTACAACTTTGCAACAAGCTCATAAGTTGTGCATTTCGTTGTTGTTGGGTAGTTACTAGTCATATATAAGCTATGTAATTTATTATCTCTAGATTACATCCAGTTCTGCTTCTTTCAGCCTTCTGATCCTTTCTTGATCAGCAATTTTCATTGTTAATCTTGACTATTCGTTTCCAAATCTGGAATTCACCGACACAAGTGATTCTCAGTCAAGATAACATATTGGATTAGGCTCAACATAATAGGACTACCCATATGTATACCCATACAAACAATCATAATATCATTAAAGCTTTTATCTTTTTAAGGATTTTAAACCTAAGCTCTGATACCAATATTGTCACGACGCCCCTGACGTAGGCTGACGTCATGACCGACACAGTGTACAGTGTATATACCCATATACAATATATATTACACTGTCAGTCTCAACGGACATTCACAATACTTTCCAAAATTTATAGAAATTTTGACAGCACCTCCCCATAAAATGGACAATTCACAATTTTTCCTGATATACCACAAATCGAATCAAATATATATATATATATATATATATATATATATATATAGATAATCATCATTCCATTCATTCCATTTATTCCACAAATCAAATCCTCACCTGATAAATATATCTGATCATCTCATTTCATCACAAGCATAGTATAACCCAAAAATGTCAAATGAATATCCATGTACAACCCATCTATGTGATAATATATCTATATGTAGGATGTGATAGATATATATTCATTTGAAACTAAAGAAAATATAATCCATTTCCTTCGCATACACGTACATTAACACAATAAGACTCTAACTCACGTATCTATTATCGTGTTTTTCCTTTTAACTCTGTACCTGAAATATTGAAGGAAATGGAGTGAGCAACCAACAACTAAGTGAATATATCTCTTGATATGACAATTATATACATTTAGGAAAATATGACATTTAAAATCATTTCAAACAAGTATTAAACTCATGCATCATTCAACGAATATATTATACATGTCAACAACATAATTTTCATGAGTTTTCAAGAAAACAATGCATATTTTTCCACGAAATCCACAATCTCTCTCCTTCAAGGCCAGAGAGCGGGTTTAACCCTTGTATGGTCGTTACAAGGTAGCCACAACCTCTCATTACCCAATTCATAGTCATTTCAAGGATCTTCAATCCTTGTTAGGACAGGCCTACTGACAATGAGGTTACGCATAACACTCATCCAGGTCTAATTCCTAACGAAATGACGTCAACTTGCCTTTGCAAGTCTCACATGCTCCAATGCTAAAAAGAAATCATTTATGAATGCAAATTAAAACACAATGCAACAATATATGCATAGCATATTTACATTCAAACATTTCATATATATATAAAATGTCATACAAGAACCAAAATCAAGAAAATATACTCACAGTACAAGACTTTTTAACTTAATTACAATCACCGTCGCTTTCGAGTCCAGCTTCAATTTATATCCAACTAACTCAACCTGTCACAACCACTCCATAATTCAATTTCATTTATTCATATCTATTTACATCTTCAATTTCTCAACTCACTTTAAATCATTAAGAATAAAGATCAACCTGAATAATCTTATACCCATTCTGTGAATTTAGATTCCTACTCACTTTAGGACTCATAAACAGTTGAAGAAACTACTATCTAGTTTTTATGGTCAATCTAGATATTTCCACAAGAAAGAACAGTGAAAATAGATTTCCAATTTATATTTTCACTAATTCTCAGTTTATTTTTCTACTGGAACATATATCAATTTTATTAAAAATCTAGAACATTCCTAAAATTATTATGTCCACATTGACACGTGTAAAATCACTCATTCTATCATTCTACTACCTTCAACGGGTATTTTATTGAGGTTTTACACGTTCACGAAGGTCACGACAGTGAGTTTTACTCACCAAAACCATATATTTAGTTACTAAAAATATCAAATCATATCCAAAAATCACGATCTTAACATCGAAACGTCCGGAATTCAATTCTCTACGATTCTATGATCTCAAACCGGAGTTTCATTGGATTCTAATTCTATTTTATTCACTGAATATGATCATAATACTATTCACATCACTGTTCATATCGTCCCTATTCATTGGAAACTTGTAAAATTGTCAAACGGTCTCCAAAAATCATAAAATTAGCATCGATGGACTCGCAACAGTTCATTCTACAATTCTATAGCCTTAAACTAGAGTTACATCGGGTTTTAAATGATTCAAATGGTCTCCAATCGAAACTCTAAATTCCAACAAACTTCCAACGGCTATAAAAATTTCAAATGAACACATAAATTCAATCTAACCATATATTTAAGGTTCCTACAGCCTAGGAAGTGTTTTCCAACCTTCCTAGTGGATTTTCATTCACGTTGGGTCAAAACCCCAATTTTTGAAAACGCTGTAAAGCGGCTTCCACAGCAAAAATTACTCCGCTAGAATCGTTACATCTAACTTAGATATTAATTTCACGAAGAAATAGAGTGAAAATCACTTACCGCAGGTCCCGATTTCGCGCAAATCCCGCATTTCTCTTTTCTTTTCTCCTCTTCGTTCTCTCGTTCGTCTCTCTCTCTTCTTCTCTTCTTTCTTTCATTCTGCAACGTCTTTTAACTTGTTTTTATTTTTTTTTATTTTTTTTCTCTTATTGTCAAACGTTGGAAATAGATAGAGATCTTTATTTTATTATTTTTTTTATCCCATGCTCCTCATGCAATTTAACAAACCAACTTTTCCATCTTAATATTTATTTTCATTCATTAAATCATATTATTCATTAAGTCATTAAATCATACTCCAATCCACATATTTCATTAACCAATCCCATAAATTAATCAATTTAATTCAACTTCTTTTTTTTTTAAATTGTAAGCACCCATATAGGATGATCCCATATGTATCATCTTCATTTCATAATTTTATTTATTTACAAATCATACACGCGTATATTTGGCTCCTATGTATAAAATACGTGTATTATATATCTCGATATACGTGTAATTCAACGTATGTACTTAATCAAAACTACGGGGTGTTACACCTTTCATCTAATTGCCCATTTTATTTCTAACCATGATGATCCACGTCCTATCCAATGAAATCTCTTTTTACCCTCTTTTCTTACTGTTGGTCAATTGGTGAACTCTCTTCCTTATATTTTGTTCTCAATCATGTGAATCTCTCCTTTGGCCAAGATAGGTTTGTTTGGTCTCTTCATCCTTCCGATTCCTTTTCTTGTAAATCCTATTTTCATTACCTTATTGATGACCTTTCTTTTTCCTCCTTTCCTTTTGTGTCTCATATTTGAAAAGCTCTCGTTCCTTCTAAGGTTAAGGTGTTCAGGTGCCTCTTGGCCGATAATAAGCTTAGTATTGGTGTGATGCTGCAAAAAAAAACTGCCTTTTCTAACTTTGTTTCCTCAGTGTTGTCCTTTTTGCTTCAATGATGATGAGACCCTCGATCACATTTTTTTTCTCTTGTGTGTTCTCTTCTAAGTTTTGGGACGAATGGCATTATAGGATTGGCAATTGCTTTACCTCTCTAAATCCTTAGATGAGTGTATGAGAGCGAGCAACATTTACAGTCTTCCAAATAGAGGATTGGAGATCATGCGCATGACAACCTAGGCTACCATTTGGATGTTATGGAACAAGCGTAACCAACGTATTCTTAGAGAGGAAGTTCGATCTAACCTTACCCTTTAGAGCAATATCTTGATCTTGGGAATGGCAATTTCTCTATTAACGATTGGATTAGGAATTGGTTGTCTTATTTAGGTTGTTGGTGACTTAAGCTGGGGTTTTTTGTGTTTGTTCCCTCATCTAGGACGCTGGTTTTATTTTTTTCCTATTAGTTTCTTCTCTTTTTCCTATTTTTGCTTTCTTGTTTGGAGTACTGCTTTGTTCTACTTATTTGCTTTATCAATCAATGCTTTGTTTATTCTCAAAAAAAGAAAAAACTTCTTCATTGAAGATCACTTGTCGTCCACACCATGTGCGAGTGGGAGATAACACTGCACGGATCAAATTTGAGGAGCCCATGATGTGCTTGACCCATATATTCTTACGTACACATCATGTACGAGTGGGAAATGTTGGAATTTGATCACGTGATCATATTGATCATGTTGGGATTATGATTATCTTGACTTATCTCTTAGATAATAGTTACCTTTAGCCAAGAGATGACTTCTTGGTAGTCTCTTATCTTCATCACATTCCAAATAAAGTGGACAGAGTGATAGAATCAAAGAGATTTGATTATCTAATTTGGATATAAATTAAGGGGATGTGAACATGGTGAGGCACGTTGAAATTTGGAGAGAATCTTCATTGTGTAGAGAGTGGAGCTTTTGAACTGTGAAATACATTAGGAACCAATTACAACTTGGTTTTAATTACCATGACAATAGTAAATGCGTGGAGCACTCTCTAAACGATCTTGGTAACATTTCCGCGTCCTTATTTACTTCAATTTATTTACTTGCATTCGAATAAGTTTTACTACAGTATCAAAGCCAATTTTTTTGGTAAAGCACGAAGAAGTGCTGGTGCCGGTCGATTTACCACACAGATTGTCAAAGAGTGCGATTATGCGTTGTCCGGTGTTGTCGTTGGTATCGTGCGATGTTGCTGCAGGTACAATACTCTAAGATCGTGTGACGGTGGGTTTTTGACTTGATTGCCCTTAAAAAATAAAAATATTTCACAAATGCCATCAAAACCTAAATAATGACTGTTTTTTACTAGTTTGACTATTCAAAGCCCAGTCAGCCGATACACAGGCGCTATGTGGGCGGGGGATCTGGAGCAGTTAAGAAAACGCCTTCCTTTTTTTTTTTATAGAAGGCATTTTTTCAAAAGACGCCTTTCATAAAAAAAATCTATAAAAGGCTTCTTTTGGAAATACGCCTTCTATAAATAAAAACAAAACTGTTTAACGGATTACAGGTACACAGTGTCCTCTCATTTATTCAATTACAGGTACACAGTGTCTTCTCATTTGACGCATTTTATATGAAATGCAGCCTTAATATTTCACAACAAATCAACTTAAAAAAAATCAAAAAATAATTTATATGTTTTGTAAAAACAAATCTTTTTTTTTAGCTGTTTCTAAGACAATTTTCAAGTCCTATTAAACCAGACAATTTTTTGTGATTATTTTTTATTTATTTTTTAATACAATTCAAGGCCTAAGATTATGGATGAATCTCTTATTACTATTCGAATTTCCAAACAAACACAATTCAGAGGATCTTCAGATCACCTTCTCTGCTAATAAATTCTATGTACTTCATTCAATTCAATTCAACAACAGTATACATTACTCTGATCAAGAAGAAACAACAAGATCTGAAACACGAACACAAGAAGAAGAAGAAGAAGAAGAAGAAGAAGAAGAAGAAGAAGAAGAAGAAGAGAACACAAAAAATTAATCAAAGAATTACTGAATTACACAGGAAGAACCTTCTTGGCAATCTTCTTGCTAAGCTCAGCGATCTGCGAATCAAGAGCCTTAATCGTATCCTCCTTTTGCTTCTCCAAACTCTCCAACGCCTCGGCAAGTTCCTTCTCAACCTTCGCCTTTCCCCTTGCGAGCTTCTGCTCAACTTCCACCGTCAAATGAGAAGACACTGTGTACCTGTAATCCGTTAAACAATATTTTTTTTTAAGAAAAATGTCTTTTTGAATAACGCCATCGATTCAAAAAAAAAATTATTAGAGAAGGCGTCTTCTGAAAAAATGTCTTCCATGCAAAAAAAAAAATCATGGAATGCGTCTTTTTAAAAACGTCTTCTTAACTTCTTCAGTTCCTCAGCCCACGTGGTGCCTGTATGTCGACTGACTAGGCTTTAAATAGTCAAATTAGGGTAAAGTAGTCATTATTTAGATTTTGATGGCATTTGTGAAAATTTTTATTTTTTAAGGATAATCAAGCAAAAGCCTGTGTGACGGTTCTGTGTTTGGCCGTAACATAAGGGGAAAGAAAAAAAAAATTGAAAGAATTGGTGGATACCGTGAATAAGGAAAATATAAATTGTTTCCGTTTGAAAGTCAAACTTGATGGGTCCCTTTATTTCTTTTTAGTTCTCTGTTGCAAGTAAGCATTGTAAAGAGATTTTTTATTGTTGCAATATAAAGTGGTGTGTAGTTATTTTTAATCACTTTGTTTTTGGATATTCAACACCGTGTGGGATATTGCATCTAGTTTTTCTTGTGATTCTTAAATCACTTGGATTTTGGATTTCTGATTTGGGTTCACTTTAGAACTTGGAAAAATTTGGCAATTTGGTCTTGTGGAGATTACTTTGGCGAGCAATATTACATGTGTATCGAATGTAAAGTTCAAGGTGAAAAAGTTCGATGGCAAGAATGATTTAGGCATGTGGCAAGTACAAGTCTAAGACATCTTGATACGACAAACTTTATATTAGGCTTTAAAGGGTCAAAGTGGAAGACCAGTAGATATGTCAAATAAAGATTGGTCATAGTTTGATCAGCAAGCATGCGGTACTATTAGACTACGTTTGAAAAGGGAGATCACACTGCACAAATAGTGTTAAATACGAGAAATCAGCGGCATTACTTTGGTCTAAGTTGGAAAGTCTGTATATGACAAAGTCTCTCACAAATAGACTGTATATGAAAAAGAAGTTGTTCATATTTCAAATGAAAAAAGGTACAACTATGAATGAACACCTTAATGAATTTAATGCAATTGTTGTCGATCTATTAAATATTGGTCAGAAGGTGGATGATGAAGATAAAACTCTACTTTTCATTTGTTCGCTCCCTGAGTCAGATGAGCACTACTACTTTGCTTTATGGGAAGGAGACTCTTAGTTTTGATGATGTTTCGGTTACGCTCCTTTTAAATGAAATAAAAAAGAAGTCTCTAGTTAGTATTTTCAGGCGGAGGGATAGGTGCAATCAAGTTGAGATTGCACGATGAAACAATCATAAATTTGACAGAAACACGATATGTGCCTGATTTTAAAAAGTGTCATTTTTGTAGGTGCATTGGAATGTAAGGGCTTCAAAGTCACTATTAAAGCTGGTCTTCGGAAGATTGTGTGGGGTGTATTGGTGGTGATGAAATGAATTTGGAAAAATAACTTGTACTTTTTGTAGGAAAGTACAATTTTAGGTGAAGCTAACACAGTTGATGAGGTTCCTGCTTGTCAGTCTCTACGACAATCGAAGTCAGCTGTAGCTAAGAGACAAAGATGAAAAATTAGGCGATCTATATGTTTTGCAGATATAAAAGCATATGCACTACCGATTGTTACAAACGGTATAAGTGGTAAGCATACCACTAATAATGATGTTATTCGAAGCTGAGTGTCTTCATGCACAAGTGGAGATGAGAATTTGGTACAGGGCCGGCCCTGGAGCAGGTCGAACAGGGCAACCGCCTTGGGGCTGCAAATTTAGGCCCTATTAAATTTTTTTAATATTATTTTTTAATATTTTCTAATTATAGCCTTTTTTTAATTGACCGTTAATTAGCCAAAAAAAAAACTAATAAGGTATAACATACTTGAAGTTAAATATTTGAGATGAAATAATTAATTTGGCGTTACACTTGTTTTTATGGGAAAGCAACATGATACCTTTTAGCCTCTTTTTTTTTTTTTTTTTCAAAAACCAAAAGATCACAAGCACCTCCTCTTCCCATTTTCAAATTTTCAGACTTCTGGGCACGCTGAAAAAAAGAGTGGTTAATCCAGCGCCCCTCCTTCCAATGCCCCTCTTTCCAACTTTTATTGATTTATTTAATTTGAGTTTTTCTTCTTTTTACTATTGAAATTCAATTATATTTGTTGTTTGTTTGTTATGCTTACACTTCAACAATTTTGTATTTGGATAGATATATTAATTTTATTAACAAGCATTGCACAAGGTGAAGTTGTCGGACAATCGTGTTTTCTTAAACTTATTAACTATTAAATATTTGTGTTGATTTTGTATCTTTATTATATTTATTTTGTGAATTTTATTGGGTTGATTTTGACATTTTGTTGAGATTTAAAGTTAAATATTTAAATTTTTTGTGTGGATTATAATAGTGGGATTTGTTGTATTTGAACTTTGAAAATATATTTTGGGTATTTGGAATTTGTTGCAATGGTTGATTTTAGGACATTTTTGCAAATGTATATGATTTTTTTGTAATAGCTTATTTTGATATTTTAAAAATGTTTGTAATGTATTATTTATAAAACAATTTTGTTAATTTATAAAAGTATATATTTGTAACTCATAGATGATATTTATAAAAATATATGTTTATTAATTTATAAAATTAAGTGTCTCATTTTATGAACTTTGCCCTGGGTCCTCAAATAGTCAGGACCGACCCTGATTTGGTATTTGGATAATATGGTTGAAGTGGTTCTCACCAAGATATAAATTGTTATATAGGGTGGCTTGGCCAACCAATAAGTTATTTTTATTTGTGTATTAGTTTCCTAGTCTAAATTAGAAACTTTTCTAGTTTGTATTTGAAACTAATTTGTATTAGAAACTAATTTTAACACCAGTCTTATATAAACCCTTATTGGGTTGTGTGATTTGAGAGTGTGTGTGAGAATTTGAGATTTGTGTAAGAGTGCTTTTGTCTTGAGGAAATTTGTTTAGATCTAATTATAGGTTGTAATGTATTTGCATTCTCTCGTTAGTAGATTTGATTCTCATCTTCCATGGACGTAGGTGTATATTTGAAAGAATTGATTTTCCTTGATTGTATTGATTCACCCGTAGGTAATATATATACAATATTACAAACTAAAAATCTTGCTATAATATGGCAATTATACCATTTACCAAAACTAAAAATCTTGCTATAATATGGCAATTATACCATTTACCAAATCAGAATATACATATTCTTAAAATGGAAGATTAGATATTCTAGTATAATCTTAATACCCCCCCTCAAGTTGGAGCATGAAGATCACAAATGCCCAACTTGCCAAGTAGATACAGAAACTTGCGCTTGCCAAGAGCCTTGGTGAAGATGTCGGCAAGCTGATCATCAGTAGACACATGAGACGTAGAAATAATACCATCACGAATGGCATCACGCACATAATGACAATCAACTTCAATATGCTTGGTACGCTCATGGAAGACAGGATTTTGAGCAATGTAGAGTGCCGACTGACTATCACAGTATAAGCGCATGGCTGGCAAATGTGTGACACCCAAACTCACAAGCAGAGCTTTGAGCCATTTCAACTCTGAAGTGACGGCAGCCATGGAACGATACTCGGCTTCAGCAGAAGATCGGGAGACCGTATGTTGATTCTTGGTCTTCCAAGAAATCGGAGAAGATCCAAGAAACACTATCCAACCAGTAAGAGACCGTCTAGTCAAAGGACACGTAGCCCAATCTGAATCGCACCAACCTGTCAGAGATAACTCACAATAAGTGCGAAGAAGAATGCCTTGACCCGGACACCCTTTTAAGTAGCGAACCGTACGAAGCGCCGCATCCCAATGATCCTGACGAGGGTGTTGCACAAACTGAGCCAAGATATGAACTGTATAAACCAAGTCAGGACGGGTGGAGGTTAAGTAAATGAGACGACCACAAGTCGTCTATACCTTTCAGGATCGGCGAGCAAAGGGCCTTTGGCGAGAGCCAATGTGTGATTCTGCTCCATGGGAAAGCCAACAGGACGAGACCCCAATAAGCCAGTTTCAGCAATAATATCAAGAGTGTATTTTCGTTGACACAAGAAGATGCCCTCTGAATTACGAGCAACCTCAATACCAAGAAAATACTTCAAGGCACCCAAATCTTTCATATGGAAACACTCGTGCAAATAGGCCTTGAACTGGTCAACAACGGAAGCATCATTACCAGAAATAATGAGATCATCAACATACACAAGAACATTAAGTTGTACCGATCCCTGATGTAGAGTAAACAGAGAATAATCTGAATAAGACTGAAGGAAACCATAAGTCTTCAAAGAAGCAGCTAACTTAGCATACCAGCACCGCGGAGCCTGTCGTAGACCATACAAAGACTTCTTGAGACGACACACTAAACCAGGAGTGCGAACGTTGAAGCCAGGAGGAAGTTTCATGTAAACTTCTTCATCAAGATCACCATGAAGAAACGCATTATGAACATCCATCTGATGCAAAACCCAATTCTTTACCGCTGCAACTGCTAAGAAGGCACGAACAGTGACCATTTTCGCAACTGGAGCAAAAGTTTCATTATAATCAACCCCCTCAACTTGATGATTGCCAAATATAACCAAATGAGCCTTAAGACGCTCTACTTGCCCATCCGCATGATATTTGATTTTGTATACCCATTTAGACCCAAGAGCCTTTTTATGAGGAGGTAAAACTGCCATTTCCCAGGTGCCATTAGCTTCTAAAGCAGCAATTTCTTTCTGCATAGCCTCGCGCCAACCTTCATCTTGCATAGCTTCTTTAAAAGAACGAGGCTCAATACCTTCAGTGATCGCTGCAAGAAAAACACGGTGTCGTGGAGAAAACTTATTACAATTCACATAATGTGCTATAGGATAAGGAGTACCTGAGGAGCTAGTAGAAGACGATGAACACTCAGATGGACTCGAAGATTGTACAGTGTGGGTAACAAAGTCACGAAGAAGAACGGAGGGACGTTTATCCCGCAACCCGCGCCCTAAGTCATCGGTGGAGGCAGGAGGAGACAGAAGTGCAGGGGGCACAGGAGGCGATGTGGGATTCAGCACAATGTCAGTCCCAATTGCAGGGGCTGCATGATCATCAACCAAAGAAGACTCCAAGTCTTCCAAAAAATCAACATCAATCCCCATATTAGAATCAGGTGGCGACGAGGAATAAGCTGGCACTTGAGAAGTAGAAACAGTCTCGTAAGGAAATTCATTTTCATGAAACTTTACATCTCTGGAAACAAAGATGTCACCTGTCTGAAGGTCATATAATTTCCACCCTTTCTTCCCATGTGGATAACCAATAAAGACACACTTTCTACTTCGAGGAGCAAATTTATTACCTTTGGCCTTTTGATTATGGGCAAAAGCTAAACAACCAAAAACCTTAAGTTCATCAAACTCAGGTGCCTGGCCAAAGAGAATTTCAAAGGGAGTGGTATTGTGGAGCAAACCAGAAGGAGTTCTGTTAATGAGATACACTGCACCAAGTACACATTCTCCCCAAAAAGTAATAGGAAGATTGCCTTGAAACATCAAAGCACGACCCACATTAAGAATATGTTGATGTTTTCGTTCCACACGACCATTTTGTTGAGGAGTCCCAACACAAGAGGTTTGAAAAATAATGCCATGTGTATCAAAATAATCCAACATACATTTAAACTCCGTACCATTATCACTCCTTACTAATTTGACATGTGTTTCAAACTGGCGGTCAATCATAGCAAAAAATGAACAAAAAACTTGATAAACTTGTGTTTTTGAACGCAATAAATAAACCCATACAGCTCTTGAAAAATCATCCACCAAAGTAAAAAAATAATGTGCTCCACACGAGGAGGGTATCTTATTTGGGCCCCATAAATCACAATGAATAAGTTCAAAGATTCGACTAGCTTTACTATCACTAACAGGAAAACTATCACGTTTTTTCTTTGCTTGAGGACAAACTTCACATGCTTTATTCAATTTCTTTCTAGAAGTACTGGAAGAAATACCCGGAACTAACTTGACGACTCTATCTGACGGATGCCCCAGACGACGATGCCACAACTCAAAATCTGAAATCTCTGGAACCGTTACCGCACACACTGTAGGAATCCGCCGAAAATAATAGAGTCCATCCTTACGTTCACCGGCTCCAATCAGACTCCCCGAGCGTAGGTCCTGTATAGCACATAATGAATCAGTGAATTGTAAAAGACATTTAGAATCATCAATTAATTGTGACACCGAGATTAAGTTGCAATGTAACTGTGGTACAAATAAAACATGTTCAAGTATCAACCCATCAGTCAACAAAACGCGGCCAGCTTTAGTAGCAATGGCATGTGCGCCGTTAGGTAACCCAACTGAACATTGCGAAATATGATGAGTGTCCGTCAAACATGATTCAGTGCCAGTAACATGGTGAGAAGCACCAGTATCAATAATCCAGGAAAAAGAAGTGAACTCACCCATCATCTGATCATGCTGGCGATTATTTATCATATTCAATAAAATGTGAACCTGCTCCGGTTTTAAGTCAGGCAAAGAAATGCCAGAGGACCCATGAGAGGAGGCCACTGAATCGGTCCCCCCACCAGCCACAGCATTGGCAGCCACGACCGTGGCGGCCACGGCTTTGGGCCGACCACGAGGAGCAGTCGGAGGAGCCGCAGGAGGTGGTTGTGCATTGGGCCGTGCACTGCCTTGGACTCCACGGTTCCGATCTTCCCACCAATCCGGATATCCATGCGTTTTGAAACAAGTATTGTCATCATGACCCGATCGCTTACAAACAGAACAATACAATTTTGATTTATCGGGACGGGTAACACGAGCCTTGGGTCGTGCAGTTTGTAGAGCAAACGCATGGATTTCCTCCTTGTCCGCTCTATCTCGAGCAATACCCCGAGACTTTTCTTCCTGAAGACATGCTTGATAAACACGATCGAGATCAGGTGAAGGAGAAGTGGACAACAAATTAGAACGTACCGTTGCATATAACGCATCGTTAATGCCAATGAGAAATTGATGGAGTTTCTCCTCCTCCCGATCCGCAGCAAATCGACCAACAACATCACAAGTACAATTACCACAGGCACACGCATGGAGAGGCTTGAGACGATCCAATTCATCATACAATCCCATCAAACGGGTATAATAATCATCAATAGACATATTCGAAGTTTGCTTACAGTTGGTAATATCGGCCCTCAATTGTTGAAGGCGAGGACCATTGGCCACCCAAAACCGCTTCTCAAGATAATCCCAAAGTCGTTTGGCGTCATCATGAAAAGGAATGGAGGCCGCCAATTTTGGATCAAGAGTCCGTGTGATCCAGGAGACAAGCATAGAATTGACAGTGTCCCAATCGAGTTTTTTCTTCTTCTCCGTCGGTTTGGTGAATGTCCCATCAACAAACACAAACTTTCGGCGAGCTTTCAAAGACAACTTAATTGCACGTGCCCATGTAATATAATTTTCATTAGAAAGGATAACGTGGGTGATCATATTCCCGGGTTGATCGCCAGACCCAAGATAATAAGGAGAATGGGGATCTATTTTCCCATCGTCGGCCATGATGATGATGGCCTTGCTGCTGCTGCGATTCTATCCCAGATCTCTTCAGTCCCTCGTAATATCTTCTCTGCCAGTCCTGTAACGGATCGATCCCTTCGCGGTCGTGCCTCGTCTTCAGATTACTCTTTACCGCGCGATCTCGGAGCTGCTGCAGCGAACTCAACAATGGCCGTAGGAAAGAAGAAGAAAGCTGTTGATCCCTTTGCTAAGAAGGACTGGTATGATATCAAGGCACCATCGATCTTCAACGTCCGTACTGTCGGTAAAACCCTATTCACCAGGACGCAGGGTACCAAGATTGCATCTGAAGGTCTTAAGCACAGAGTCTTCGAGATTTGTCTTGCTGATCTCCAAAATGATGAGGATCAGTCTTACAGAAAGATGCGGCTGCGTGCTGAGGAATCGGGGTTTGATAAAGAATTAGGCGATCAGGTTGTCGCGTTTGTCGATGCTAAACGAGGAGGTGGTCATGTAATGGCTCCGGCAATCTTGTCGTCATCGCCTCTTCTTCGTGAAGATGAACGGTTGAAGAAGAAGCCGCAGAAGGTTTCGTTGCGGAAAGGATCTGCTGCTGCTGGACGTGGTTGGAAAGGAACGACTACTGGTCGGATTATCTCTCGGATTGCGAAAGTCGTGCTGAGGACGTGCAAGGACGCAACGGAGACACCAACGGAGATCCGACACGCGCTTCTCCCCCGAAAAATGGCTGAATATCTATCAGTCCGATCACTCTCAGGGACCGGAACTACGATTCCGACTCCGCGAACCGCCGAGATACAAAATGACCTAGGTTGCCGCCGGCGCTGTCTTCGGCAAAAAAAAAAAATAATAATAATGGGTAAGAGCTTGCTAGGCTGCTAGGGCTCTGATACCATGAAAGAATTGATTTTCCTTGATTGTATTGATTCACCCGTAGGTAATATATATACAATATTACAAACTAAAAATCTTGCTATAATATGACAATTATACCATTTACCAAAACTAAAAATCTTGCTATAATATGGCAATTATACCATTTACCAAATCAGAATATACATATTCTTAAAATGGAAGATTAGATATTCTAGTATAATCTTAATAATATTCACCTATCACGTAAATCTGTGTGTTCTTGTTTGTGTTTCTTTGCATTTGTTTGGATTGTTTAGGTTTGTGTATTTGTTATTTGGCTTCCACTTTAGTTGCGCACAACATTTAGTTCTTTGTATATATGCTGTTAAAATTTTAAAACAATTAACTTGGATTTCAAGTTAGGTTCTACATGGTTTGATGCCTCATTTATCTTTCTTGATGTTATAAGTTTGACGAGTTGAAAATGTCATCTCTTTTTGGGGGAGTTTGAATAATATATGTCGTATATGCCCCTTTTCCATCATGTTTATCTATTAGAGTCTTATATATGTGTGCGTTCTTTTAGTTTTAACATTTTTACCATTAATCCAAATTAACATTTTATTTATTTATTTTTTTGTTTAGTTCAAAGTGGTAGTTTTTCTAGCGCAATCAACTTATGTTTTATTCTTATTCCTATCAAAAAAAAAATAAAAAAAATTAAGTTGTCCAGTTTTTAAAGAAAATATAAGATTTTACACTACAAGCTGAAAGACTAAATAAGATAATACTTCTTAATTTAATTTAGGTATGACGTTTTATATATAATACATATAAATGGATGTTTTATTTATTTATTTTCTTTAGTGAGAACTTCAGAAATTATATAGAATTATTCAGTAAATCAACTATAAAACTTTGTGACAAATTGCATCATGGATTGCAATCAAGAGTTGTTAGAGAAGGCCCATACTTTTATTTAATTGATCTTAGAATAAATAGAAAAATATTAGACATGAACTCAATTTTGTTTTCTTCTTAGTTGACTTGTTTTTTTTCCCTATTTTCTTCAAGTCAATTTCTTTTAAGAGTAATTGTTGGTGATCATATGGCGGTTACATGTTCGAGTCTTAAAAACAACTTAATCTTGTGATGCAAGGTACGATTGCGTATAATAAACTCAAAAGTGTTTTGACCCTTTTTTTAGGATCCCATGCATTGGTAGGAGTTTCGTGCATCGAGCTACGCTTAACCCTTATATGTGTATGTGTGTGTATTATTTTTATAATGTTATAATCTATCTTGTTTTTCTTCATTGTCAATAACACTTTTGATTAGAGTCCCTAAAATCTTTTAAGTAAACTTTATATATATGTTATATGAATATTTCTGTAATATTCTTTTGAGTCTGATTGCATTAATTGCTTCTGCAAATAGTACTCCAAATATAATATAAAGGCTTAAGCATCATCAGATGGATAGGTGGATTCAATTAGTATTGTTTTTGTAAGTTTAGTCAGAGGGTTTGGTGCAGAAATTGTTGTCTATTTTGTAGGCCATGGCCTCTTATTGGTTCTGCCTATGTTTCATATAGAATGGAAAAATTAAATATATATCAGATTGAATGTGCCCTTGAAACCTTCCTTTGTTCATTTCTTCATATATGCCAGTGCTAGATGATAATGGGGGCAGGGTCAATGCACGTGCATTGCACATTTTCTTTAAACTAATAGTAATGTTTATGGTACACTAAGGCAGTACTTGGGGTACAATATCATTATTTGGGACCAAGTTTGGTGATATTAATTTTTTTAATCACTAAATATTGTAGACTCTTGATAAAATAAGAATAAATTAATTAAGCTGATCTGAATATAAATAACAAAGACCTTTTAAGTGCGCTAATTAATAAAAATAGTCAAGTAATAATTCAGGATATATAGCAATAGAAAGAGAAAAAAAAGAAATTAAAATAATATATATAGAGATAACTAAGAAAGATATTCGTCCCAAAAGGGCAGATACCCACATATGGGGGTGAGAAGGGTATTGGGTATATAATATTGTTATTGACAATATATATATATATATATACAGAGAGAGAGAGATAAATATAACCATTTGTCATTTAAATATTGATTTAGTCCATGATAGAATGAAGTGAAAAAAAATTGATTCGTGTAGCCAACTTCATCTAATTGAGAAAAAAAAAGCTTAGTTCATAAGTTGAGTAGTTTGAATATATCATAAATTCTTGAATCAATACTAAATCATGAATCCGATATAATTGTTTAGAATCACAATTTGAGAATTGATGAGCTTTATTTTAGATTAGTGTTGCAATCTTTATTTGGTTACAAATGTTATAACTATTTGAATTAACACCGGTGTGGAGTGAGATAAATTAACAAAATTATTCATAACTTATAATTAATATTTAAATAAAAAATATACTCAATGCACAAGTCTCTCATCATCATTAATCTCGAAAGGAATAATGTACGCAACCTTATCCTTATATTTAAGAGGTTGTTTTGAAATTTAAATCAATGACCTTGAAATTAATTAAGTAATCTTAACTTTCAATGAAAAGTAATTTCGAAGATACACAAAATTAATTTTATGTGTGGGTGAGACGACAAGATGTAATTTTTATTTTTTCTGATAAGTAGAGGTCAACAACAATGTTTAACCAAAAGTAATTCACACATAACAATATATAAGGTTTAAGGTATAAAAATCATTATGGATTTGTGTATATTTAATGAAGGATATTTTAATTTCTTTAATTAAAACTATACTTGCAAAGCATTGCTATTCGTATATGATATATATTTTTCAAATTGAGAATACTTTATATATATATATATATTCATCAACTCTGTTATTGGATAAATTTATAAAATATATGGAATTGAATCATTATGTATCTTCTAATAATAGAGTGTTTCGGTTTTGATAATCAAAATATTATTTTTTAGTTACATGGAATTAATCTCAAGTGAATCATATAAATACAATATCTTTATTTTTTTTTTGAATTCATAAATACAGTATCTTGAAAAGGACTTTTAAGTGAATTCAAG
Source organism: Paratinospora sagittata (assembly GCA_035771175.1). Classification (NCBI taxonomy): domain Eukaryota; kingdom Viridiplantae; phylum Streptophyta; class Magnoliopsida; order Ranunculales; family Menispermaceae; genus Paratinospora; species Paratinospora sagittata. The sequence continues at coordinate 6,858,831 of JAYMFD010000012.1, read as the reverse complement.
AGAAGAAAACAGATTGAAAAGTCTATATTTTAACTTTTGCTCTTAGAAATTATGGACATCATCTTTACATCTTCTTAATGGTATATAATATATTGAAAACCTGATATATATGGTCTGGCGGTGTAGTTAGTGTTTTATTAATTATCAATAAAGATAACCTTTTCCAAAAAAAAATAAAAATCCATTTTTTTTTTTCTTTTTTTTCATCCCCCAAGTCCACTCTTGCTTTTCTTCCTACTTGTTTCTTATACTTTTTGTGAGAATCATGAGAATGAAATATCCTATAATACTTTCACATATACTTTTGATAGAAGCTATACAAAATTGAGATATCCTTAAATACTTTTCAGCAGGCCAATCCATCCATTTGACCTATTTATATATATATATATATATGTTGGATTAGCATAAGAAATTCATAATTTTTTTTTGCAAGGTGAAATAATTAATTAATTAAAGATAATGTTTTAATTTGAACGTATGAAATAAAAAAATAATGTCTTAATTTGTAATAAATTAAAAGGATCAACTACTCTCATAGAAAAATAGTTTTCATAAATTTATATCTTTTTCTGTTTATATGCCTGTACTGAACATAGATATATTTTCTAAAAATGAATTATGAAGAGTAAAGGCTCTTCTATAGTGCATTAAGTAAGTCTACAATAGCATTTGCACTAAGCAATTTCGAAAATTCTATTATTTCATTGAATGATTTTCATCAACAAAAGATGAGAACATTACAAACACAAATCATTCTACAAACAACCACTCGATGATTACAATACATGAGAATAATAAAACACATGACATTAACTTTTGCAAATAAATATTATTGAGATCTAAAAGAGGATTCCAACACTATGGATCATAACTGGAGACTTGCATTTCTTCCCTACGAGAAAAAAGAATCTACAGGCCTCCATATTTATTCCACATTTCCATCCTAATTAACATGTCTTCATGTGCATGCCTCCAACGAAGTAAGGAAAGATGATTAGTAGTGATAAGGTGGAGGCGGTGACTTGTATTCATAAACTGGAGGTGGAGGTGACTTGTATTCATAGTGCTCCTTGGGTGGTAGCGGGGGAGACTTGTACTCGTAGTGCTCCTTGGGTGGTGGAGGAGGAGATTTGTACTTGTAGTGCTCCTTTGGCGGTGGTGGAGGAGACTTGTATTCGTAGTGCTCCTTAGGTGGTGGCGGGGGGGACTTATATTTGTAATGCTCCATAGGTGGTGGTGGTGGCGACTTGTGCTTATAGTGCTCTTTAGGTGGTGGTGATTTGTACTCGTAGTGCTCTTTAGGTGGAGGTGGTGGTGACTTATATTTGTAGTGTTCCTTGGGAGGTGGTGGAGGAGACTTATATTCATAGTGCTCCTTGGGTGGTGGCGGGGGAGACTTGTACTTGTAGTGCTCCTTTGGCGGTGGGGGAGGTGATTTACATTCATAGTGCTCCTTGGGAGGTGGCGGAGGAGACTTGTACACGTAGTGCTCCTTTGGTGGCGGTGGCGGGGGTGACTTATATTCGTAGTGCTCCTTGGGAGGTGGCGGAGGAGACTTGTACACGTAGTGCTCCTTTGGTGGTGGTGGCGGGGGTGACTTATATTCGTAATGCTCCTTGGGAGGTGGTGGTGGTGACTTATATTTGTAGTGTTCTTTGGGAGGTGGTGGAGGAGACTTGTAGTAGTAGTGAGGAGGATGCTCCTCATGCACCGGTGGTGGTGGAGAAGGGTAAGCATAATCAGCACAAGTCATCAATGGAAAAGACAAAGAAAGAATGACTACTAGAAGAGTGGTCACAAGGGAGGCCATTGAGGCCTCCTTCCTTCCCATAGTTTTTCCCATCACTAATACCAAATTGGTTTTTCTATGACCTTAAAGGAGCCCTTATCACCCCTTTATATAGCTTGCAAAATTACCACTTTTATTCCTAATTTTACTTGGTAAAACACATAGGAAGCTTCATGAAACTTAGATATATTATACCTTTGACAGAGGTTGTTCATGATTTGAAGTAGTCTCTTCATTTCTTTGACTTGGCTATTATTAGATTTGAACCCTCTTTCCCAATGTCATACATTGGATGCAAGCTAAGCAATATGATTAAAGAAAGTAGTATTAATTTAACTTTCTGATCATGCAATAATTCAAATATAATATTTTACCTATTCTGTTAGTACATGTTACGTTTTTTCATAGAAAATTTGTATAGTGCACTACCTAAACTTTTTGAATATTAGCTCGACATGGTAGCACGTCTTTCTCACTTTGTGTCTCTTTCGTATTGAAAGAAAGACGCTCCTAAATCTTTTTCTTTTTCTTACAAAAGTGAATAATAATAATGTTGGGACTAATTTTTTTTTTTCTTTTGGAAAATGATAAGTGTATAAAGCCTTTGAATAATGTATTGATGCGTGATTCGAAGAGCTGTGTACTTCAAATGAGTGCTGGAAATAGGAATTGAATAACACTTTTTTTTTGGGCATATAGTACTCTTGAAGGTTCTTTTGCTTGAGGGTCAATTAACTGAATGATTAATTTAATTAATTATGAGTCTTTAAAGAGGTTTGGTGCAGAAGTTCTTGTCTATTTTTTGAAACCCAAGTCGTCTGAATATGCTATTATTATTATTATTTATTTGTCAAGGATCTGGATTAATAAGCAATTAGATACAATCTGATCAATTTGTTCATTGCATCATATGCTACTGTGGTGGGGACATGGTCAAGCATTTTGTTGCAGATATTTTTTGGATTAATACGCCACTCATCTTGGATGTTGAAATGATTTTATTATAGTTTGAGAGTTGATCGACTTCAAGTTAGTTGGTGAGACATTTTCTTTTTCTGCCAACTAGTGTCGTTTTTTCTTTTTCTTTTTTTTTTCTTTTTTTTTTGGGAATTAATATTAATTCAACAATATGGTATGTATTTAGTGTTATATATGGGTAGCTCGGTCCAGTCAATAAATTATTTCTATTTGTGTATTAGTTTCTTAGTATATTAGTTTCCTAATCTAAATTGGAAACTTCCTAGTTTGTGTTAAAAATTAATTTGTGTTGAAAACTAACTCTAACACCTAGTATTATATAAACCCTTATTGGGTTGTGTGATTTGAGAGTGTGTGAGAATTTGGGATTTGTGTGTGTTGGAATTAAACTAACATATTCCAATATAAAATAAATAAATAAATTGGAAAGAAGTTACCAAATGCGGAAGCGTTTGGATCCGGTGTTTCACGTGCTTGTTAGTCCAATCCGAATATTCGAATCTCACGATGAATCACACCATAAGAATGAGTGTGATTTGATTTCCACAGCCCAAGTGCCCGTATAATCTGATTCCAATAATGGACTTTTGACTATGAAACATAGATTAGAGGAGAGAGAGAGAGTGGTGGTTTTTCTATTTAATCACTTATTAGAAATAACCCATGTTCATCCATTAAGAGAGTTATTATCCAACTTAAATAACTCTATGTTATCTATTTGATCTCAACAACTACCCATGGTTATGATAACCGTGGGGAGCGTGAGATGTGGGTGGTTACAAAACCACCCACTTATGTGGGATGCCACATTGGCTGCCCATGTGGCATGCTAACATGGCAGCCACATGAGATTAAAATCTACATCTCCCACTCGCACATGATATGTGCCAGGATAACCAGGTCAAAACACACACATGGGCGCCCTGATTTTTAATCCATGACATATTCTCACACATGATGTGTGTAGGAGATATCAATCTCATCTTTTTAATCAATCAACGTGGCAAATGGACCATGCGACCGTGGGAACACCTGCAATCGGGAGCTCTATACTAAAAACTCATTAAGAGCTAGCATAAAGACATCAACCCTTTTAAAAGAAACTACTGTTAGTGTCTTATAATGCCCTAAATCCATCTAATCACACCAGTCGAAGTATCTCTAATCCCTCAAAAAGAGCTATACTTAGACCACCAATTCTAACCTTATATTCCCACTTGTATTGCCATCCAAATGATGCAACATAAGTTATCGCGATAGAAATTATAAAGTAGAGGTGTGTTGTTAGATGATCTTCCTGTTGCCCTCACACTTTTCAACTCCAAATTAACTGCTTTCCCAGTTAAGTACCTTAAGGTTGAATCACACATAAGCTGTAAGTAACTTGCTAAAATAGTTAATCATCAACCCTTCGTTATATAGTGTAGTTAATAGTATTAAGGGCATATTTATAGTCATATCTATCAAAGATAAATGACATCCAGGACTCACACAGTGAGCACGCAGGGATCAATTCTCTCACTTCGTAGTTCGGTTGTCTTAACACTTGTGATTCCAAATCACATGCTACAGTAGAGTAACTCTTTTTAAAATACCGTATGTTCTACTCAAAAACATTGTACTGATCTTAGTCTAGTTACATTCCAACGCCTAACCTAAGTTCTTTAAAGCTCGCCATTCAAAGGCGCCAATTAATAGATCTCGCATCTGGTTAAAAACTACTAGCTTAATGGATATTTTGGCTTATCCATTATCAATCTTTTATTTAAAAGACCTCATCTTGACTCCTATCAAGGTGACATATCATAATAAATGACCTATTTCTATTCAAAGCAACATCAGTCAAAAAAGTCTCATCTCTGCTCGCTTTTTATTAAGCGCTAAGAGGTGATTGCTCGTATGAGTAAATCGATCAAGCCTGTGAACATACGTGTGTGTTGGTGTTGGTATTAAAAGAAAATGCATGATATGAACAACATAATTTTATGAATATAGTAAAACATCATGTATCAAATAAACAAAAAAATTATCACATCCTACACAATCCCATAGTCCTTATAAACAAAAACACATAGACTTAATCTTTGGGTGAACTATTATTTTAAGCGTACGATCATGCTGGTATATGGTACATACATGTTTCATATTTTCATGACATTTGGGGTCTTTTCTTGAGCAATAGCTACTTACAAATTGTCTATGATCTTAATGCACTAGCGTTAAAACGTTGTCTTTGCAGAAATCATATAAGCCACTTGCTTCTTAGATAGCATGAGTATATGTTATCTATTTTATTTTAACAGTTAACAATGAGAGGCAAGTCTAATTCTTGCTATTTGTTAATAAAACTCCATTGTTTAACTGAAAGATATCTAGGCATAGACTTTTCCTCTAGATATATACCCCAATTAGCATCTAAATAACCTAATAAGCACAAGTTTGTTGGTTTAACGGCCCTCACCCTGTGTGTTTTAATGATTACAAACAACATTCCATATGATACTAATGTCTTTGACCTAGTTGTTTCAGTTTTTAATTGATATATCTTGTGAAGTCAATTGGCAAAGTCAATGTCAAAGGTTGGAACATAACAAAGCGCGCAAAATCATTGTGTAACTTGATGTAATTTTTCTAGATTCTTAGTACTGTAGAATGCCTTATGATTATTCCAATCATAGTATATGCATGTTTTAAAATGGTTTTTAAATCAATTGTGTTTTGAAATCAATAGTTTTTTGACTCAATCATACTTTTGCATGATTTGATCAAAATGATTTTATCTTGTGTCTAACACTTTGAAATATTTCAAATTGAACTTGTTTAAATGTGTTTGAAGTTGATTTTATCGAGAAAACAAGTTTTGAATTTTAAAAACTCTAAAAAATCATGTTTTTGTCCAAACTGGTAGACAGAAATGCGCTCCTTCCTTGGAGAAATGTGTTCCTGCTTGTTCAGTGAAAATCCAAAGTTGACTAAGACAGAAATGAGTTCTTAGTTTGGAGAAACGCATTTTCGAAATTTTTTCAGAAACATTAAGTTTTGTCTCAGTCAACAGAAAAATGCTCCTGATAAGGAGAAGCATGTTCCTATGGTTTTGTCCAGAAACCCAATTTTTGATCTTAGAGGAAAAAAAGCTCGTTCCTTAAAAAATGGGCAAAACTGGATTGTCACGCAACGCGTTCTTATTTTATAGAAGCACGCTCCTCTTGTTTTTGACAGAATGCAATTTTACACAGTTTTTAAAGATAAACGACATTCCTCCTATCGGGAACGCGTTATTTTTGTTCTGGGTTGTGTTTTTCTATAAATATAGCCCTTAGCTCTTGAAGAGCAACTTCGCAAAATCGAAGAACTTGTGCCCTCTTGTTGTTCTCTTCATCTTCAAGTTAAACAACAAGTTCTTCAATATTTCTAAGATCATTCAAACCAATAGTTCACCGTTTTGAGTTGAGTTTTTTATCAAGCTTTCAAAGAAGTTCATCATTCAACTTGTGCTCTTGATCAAAATTATCAAACAGTTGGTTTTACTCCATTGGCATCACTTAGAGAAAATCTCTGAGCTTTAAACTTCATTCTTGAAGAATCATTTTTTTTCTTTAAATCTCAAGTGATATTGAGGTAATCGATTTAGTGCTTTATTTACATATCATTCAAATCGGTTTCCATTTCAAAGAGAACCTTCTACATTGGCCAATCACTTCATTTACATATACTTTTTTTTTTTGAGAGAAATCATCTACATATACTTGGCTGATAATACTTAGAAGGTATTCATTTCAACTTGTATTTATCATTTGAGAGTTTGTTGGCTTTAGAGCATTCTCTCCATATCTTGTAAATCTTGATGTATTAATTAATTGACTTGTTAGCCAATTGGGAAAACTCCTAACCGGAGGTTGGTGTTTGTAAACGGTTGAATCCACACCTGTAAGTTGGATTTGTAAACGGTCTAATACACACCCGTAAGTTGGATTTGTATTAAGTTTGATCCACACCAGAAGGTTGGATCATGTTAGTAGTTTTGAAAAATCTTGACCGAGGAGGTCAAGTAGTGGAGCTAGACTCGCGGGAGCCGAACCACTATAAATCAATTGTGTCCAATTTATATTCCTACAATTTACATTATTTGTGTTGCACTTTAATTGTTTGTTTAAATTATCGAAAGGTATCACAAAAATCCGTCAAGTCCAATTCACCCCCCACTTGGACTATAATCTGGGCCAACAAAGTCATCATGTTGATGGCATTGACATATACCATTGTGCCTTTATCATATTCTTGAACATTTATATAATGCGTTATCCCAAGGTTGAATTAATGAAATTGAACTGAACTAGCAATATATCAATATATCAAGAAATATACATTTTATAGAGTACAATAAACTTTCAATGACATTTCAATATGGTACTTTGGACATTTCTTCTCATGCTGGTGGAATCTTTGATACATTTCTTGATTTAAACTTGTCATTTTGTTGTACCATGTTAATGGGTTTATAATTTCACTTATGAAATTTTATCCTCACACCCAGTGTGAAGTGTACTTCACCCATGTCCTTCATATCATAATTAAAGGACAACCAAACTTAAATGGCGACAATTAAAGCAAAATTTTTTCAATTAGAAAAGCATCATCGACAAACAAGGAAAAAGATTATTATTACTTGTGAACGCTTACATCTATATTCAATAGTTTTCATCATTCTTGTAAATACATAAGAAGTAATTACGTGATGAAATCTTAAGTACCACTATTTGGATGAATATCTATAGTCATAAAAAATATGTTAGAGCAAGCAAACTTTGCGGTCTAGGACCAATTACATAAAAGCCTATTGCTTGTTAATATGATTGATTCATCTGCTGGTCAACGTTCAATAAAATAATCTTTGACATTAGCTTGATGTAAGTCAAAAGCTTAATTTCAAATGATATCACTTAAAATAATAGACCTAAATTAAAAAATATAAAGAAAATATCTCTTCATGGTCTATTTGATCTAGTTGAGTGAAATTCTTAAATGTGTCTATATGATGATGTTATTACCTGATATTTATATCAAGAATACATTTATTCTCAACAAGTCTACGGTTAGGTTAGAGATCAATCAAGTCCTAGACATAGATTCCCTTTCATTTTCCATTGCCTGTGAAACAAGATCCTTTAACTGATGAGAAAAAGACTTTTAAGTATGCCTCAATATTAATGAGGCATGAACAATCACACGTGTTTTACCTTGATATATTTACCATGCCTTAGCTACATTAGCAGCGATAACGCTCTTTGTTAGGCGAGCATGTGTCAGGACCCCCCTTCTCAACTCCCACAGGAGCATCTGGACCGGCATAGAAGTCAAACTATCCCATCCTCCATGGAATAGTTAAACCCTTATTAAGCCTCACCCAGACTCTAATAGAGTCTCCTCTATAATTTGAACCATCTATCTATCAACCTGATAAACACTCCACAAAATCCCCACGATCATAATACCATCACAAATATCATACATCCTCTATCACAATCTCATAAATAACAACTAAGTCCCATGCATATATATACCTCATCCATATCTATATATATCCAACACTTTTCCATATGATTATAATATCATAACTCATACCTTATGCCTAACAACATTCGTGACATCTCATCCATCCCAAAATAATTTACAACTCATACATACATCTAGATATGTACATATTTCATAATCCAACATAACAAAATGAATATATATATCGATCACCTACATAAAAAATGAACTTATGAGAGGGCTTTCAGCTTTCACTGAAAAACTACTCCTTTGCCCTTATCTATACCTGAAGGACCTGAAAATATGAGAAAGGAATGAACCAACAATGCCAAAGGAATAAAATTCAATTATATCATTACCCATGCATCTAAACATTCTATGTATGCATGCTCAATGTCATGTGATAAACAATGCATTTCAACATATATATCATAACCATGTATCATATAATAAATGTAGTTTCAAGATCTATGCCCCTTATCCTCCTTATCCTCCTTTATTCAAGTAATGTGAAAAGTGTCCCAAGGCCAACTGTAAGTGTATGGCTAGTTGGGAATCACTTTCAGGTTCTACTCTTAACCTGGTGTCACATAAAATTTAATAATATAACTTGAATAATATAATTTTTGTCAGTGGTAGTAAATAATAGAATCCATTTATTGCTCAGAAGGATTATTCATGACTTTTTGAAAGTTTAGCCCAATCTCCCCAAAGGCATAGACCCATAGTAATCATGGCATCCTCAACTCAAAACGATAATAAATGAGTACCAACTGATGACATGTAAATCCTCATTTAATTTCTGATTAATAGTTTACTGAGTCCAGGTGGTTCGATTATGTCTGTGTAGGAAGTATTCTCAATCCTACAGGGGATGTCCAAAGACTCACCCGCCCAAGGTATTATTTTCAGAAACCAAGGGTTTTACCCCATGCGCATACCATAAAAATCTCAATAAAACATACATGAACAAGCATTCAATATAAATAAGATGATACAAATGAATAATATAATTGAAATTCTATTCACAACCAAATGCTAGAAGACAGTCTCACACTCTAACACGTAATTTACATCTCTTTCGAAAGCTTGCACACATCATTTAATTTATATCAATATTCTTTCTATTTTAATATCATTTTCTAAATTTCCTATTCAATTTCCTATTTCATATCCAATTCTGTCATTTTACTAAATTCCTCCTAAATTCATTGGGTTCAATTACAATTAAAAAGTCTCCAATTAAATTTTGAAGCATTTCGAAATATTGAGACATCCATCTTTTTCATAAAGTTCCTTATTTCCATTTCATTCACTGGAAACACATATCATTTTAATAAAATATATCATTTCTTTATTCACAGTATTGTTCATCATACTGTTCATTGGAAACATATATCATTTGATAAAAAATATCAAACGATCTCCAAAAATCATGAAATTAGTATTGACGGACTCAGAACAGTCCATTCTACCATTCTACAGCTTTAAACTAACGTTTCATCAGATTTTGATAATATTTCGAAAGTCTCCAGCGTCAAATCTAACTTCATATAGCCATATAAATTCCAACTTAACAAACCCACCCAAACTAATCAATGATTTAAGGTTTCTACAACTTAGGGAGTGTTAATGAACATTCTCAACTTTCTTCGAGTATCTTCGGGTCAAAACCCCATTTTTGAAAACACCAAAAATGTCCCCCCCATAGCAAGAATTAATCTTATAGAATCGTTACACCTAGCTTAAATATCAATTTCACAAAGAAATAAAGTGAAAAACATTCACCAGGTGTCGATTTGGCTTAGAAATGATCAAAAACCCTCATTCGTTGCTTTCGCCTTTTTCTCTGTAAGAAGAATGAAAAATCGAATTTTTAATCGTTAGAAATTAGACCAAAAAAATAAAATTAATCGAATCTCCCCGCAGTTATTGGTACAGTTATTGGTACTGTTTCATAAACAGTACTCGCGAATGAACAATAACTTTTATTTTATTTTTTTATTTTTTTCATATCAATATTCATTTCCCTTTATTTTTCTTTCACTACACATTCAATACACATCGAAAATACACGCGTTATATATCAATTTCTATGTAATAACACGTTCTGGACTCATATTAAACATTTTTAACCCCATTTGATACACCAATCATAACGTTATCACACAGTTGGTATGAATAAACACAAATTCCGGGTACCCGATTTCATGAAAAATACGGGTTGTTACAATATGGATCTCAACTAATACTGTTATTGTCCCCACTTAATGAACCACCTCTAAGCCCATTATTGACCCTAGATATGGGGGTCAATGTCAAAACGTCTCATTTCTTCCACTTAGTAGGGCAAATGTCGAAGTCTATTCCTCTAAAAAGTATCTTACAAGTGTTTTCATGCATCTACTTATCATTTGAAACTAATACGTAAATATCACTCCCACTTAAATCAAGAATTAGAGATGTAATCATCTCAGTGGTGCGATGATATTTCTGATAGGAACATTCATAAAAAAATAATCCATTGTAGTTTCATAAATGCTAAGAAAATCATTCTTGTATATGTGACATCTCCAGATTCAAACCAAAGATTATTTTCTATCTTATTGTTCACATATGAACACTTTAACCTCAAGAGTGTTCAAAAGCATCTACTTAAGATGAATTTCTTTCCTCTAAGAATGGACTTTCCATATTTGTAAGAGGTATTTTGAACATAATTAGCAATACCACATGATTACTAAATATGAACTTGATCAGGCGCATCACCTATCCAAAGTCCAAATTTAATAGAAGTAATTTAGTTTAAGGGCTCAGGGTTAATTACACACATATTAGTCAATAATACAATAATCCCAAGAAAACATTTAGTTTTCTTTTTGCAATCATTGATTTAACCATGTCTGAAATAGGTTTTCATTATTCATTTCCACAACACCATATTGTCGCAAAATTCTAAGAATAATTAGCTATCCAGCTTTTCCTCTTTGTCATCACAAAACTTCATAATTAATTTATGACATTGGTTGATTCTCAATACTTTGATATATCATTCAAGATGAAGATCAATTTAGAATAAATATCTTGTGAAACATTCCAATGCTCCATTATAGTATGAGATTCAAAAGATATGACCATATCATGCAACATTATATTTAAACCATGATGAAATATAAGTTATTATGCCTTGCCATTTGAATCATTAAGCACAAAAAATAAGAATGAAAAAGCAATGGAATTACAGCGATAACATTTTTATCAAAACTTTAATTTTTTGTTTTTCTAGCCAAACAATGTTCATAAACGAACAATTAACTATTGCGAGTAGGTCATATAAACCTTCTCAAGCATGTTATATTATTCCACCTCATATGACTGAAGCTAGTATGTCATACATGAACATTCATAACATGATTACTATAAAAAGTAATCAAAGAAAAACAACAAAACAACATAAACATGTTGTGTCTAAAATAATGTGAAGTAGTACCATGAAAATGATCAGTGTCAGTTAAAAAATTGCATCAAGAATATTGAAGTTTAAACTTTAAATTGAAGTTAATTGCAACAATAAAAAATATCATAGTTTGCCTTATTTTTGGTGCACACAGGACATCATATAGTATGAAAATTTGACAACCTATAGCTCCAGCTTAGAAGTGTCAACACTTTTCATATTTACTTCAAAGTTATTTCTACATATATCCATTTTGCTCCCACTGAAAATCGGTGATCTTATACAAAAGTTCTCAGATCTTTCGTTGAACAGAATGTTGCTCTTTTGTCCTGATAATCTACATTTTTTCCAACCTCATCCAATTTCCTCATCATATAAAGCCCGAGGCTTTTTAGGAACTATATTATGCTATCAAAGCATGAATTGAGAATGTTGCTTCTGATAAGCACTAAAACTCCTATTCATCATGACATGACAAACCCTGTTGACATTAATATGTTCCCATTTTGGAGGAAGAGATCAAACAATCACTTAAACTTTTTGAATTTGTGTGAGAACTTGACCCATCTATTTTGAGTTCTCAAACACAGTTTGGCAGTCATGGAGATGCTGCCGTAAGCATTCAAAATTGGTGCCTCAAATAATTGTCAAACTTAACAGTCTATAGGTAAAGTTTTGTGTCTTAAGTTATTCCAAACTTAGCCATAAGGTAGATCATATCTCATGAGCAATGACATACTCATCAAACTCACATATTTGAGATCTACTCGGCATATAACTTAACAACATGATGGGAGCAAAATTCTTTGGTGTTCCCTATATGAAATAATTGTAGATCCCTTATAAGGTGAGCAATATGTCTATGTTCAGAACAAAACTTGAGTTTATAGGTGTCTCAATTGTTCAAAACTGTCTTTATTCGGTTCAATTATCAACGTTTCTAATAATATATGTCATGTATTATACAGAAAGAAACATATAACACTTCTACATACCAACAACCACTCACACACATCAATGTTTGCAGTAGAATTCTTTCAAGTTAATCGAATATAGATTCAAGAAAATAAGATCAAAAGGTCACTATATTTCCAATCATTACTTATTATTCTCAATCATATCATCGTTACTTGATCAATTTTGCGCTCAACATATTGCAATGCAAATATAATTAATCATAATATTGCATACCTACAATCAAACTTAAACATGTGATCATAAAACAAGAAAACACATACAATAATACTTTTATATTTAGCTACACTTTAGATCAATATTCAACTGTATATGTAGCATTGACAAGCATATCTATTTTCTCAGTCATGCACTTAAGCAAGGAGGATTATCTAGATCTCAAAAGTAAAACACATCTCTAATGCGCTACCAAGATTCAAGAACTTAGACGAAACACGTGTTCGCCAAAATCCTTAGAGAATTAATCGCACCTCTTCCTTTTGTAATTATCTTTTGATTCTCCAAGCATCATCTAAAGGGAATTTAAATTAAGCGTATTATCTCACGCTTTTCAAAGAATCTTTCAAGTACTTGAGCAACCTCAAGCTTTCAGATCTCAATCATCTTATGTCAACTCATTTTGCTTTTAATCCATAGTACAAACAATGCATCCAATTAATAAGCTTGTGTAGTGAATGATCATGTTCATTTTTTGGTTCACATAATGATCAAATAAATCACATATTCGAGATCAATTCGGAAGTCACATCATTTCTATCAAAAGAAATGTATAAACCTAAGATTACTATGCTACTTACATTGTAACATATATGTACTTTCAATAAATGATCGCATGCATTTGTAAATCTAACCAAACAAATATATTAATCATTGAAAATTAATGTGAGTATCGGTTCAAAAGTTTTACAAAATAAAGTGCTAAGGTGTCGATCGAAGCATGATCAATTTGAACAGTGTAGATCATCCTACTGATCTATTGGTTAGATTTATAAATCACCTTTTTTTTAAAACCGATTGTATGGATGTAAAATTCACTCAAAATTACTGAGTCATAGTTATGTGAATTTGTCAAAATAGGCTCTAAGATCATGATTTTAATCAATTATGATTCTTTGGTCTAGATCATGCAATAATCAATGACATTGACATAATCATCATGGGCATATCAGAAAGTCATTCAAAGGCTATCATCTATAGCAAAAAACATTTGATGGTCTAGAATTGACCTGGAAATCATCATATTTTGAATTAGGGAAGCGGTTCACTTGGATGAATGTGGGGAACAATCAAGTGAGACAGATCTGTTGGTCTGGGCCCATAATAGGCCAAACCCGGTCTTGGCTAGGAACACCTTTGGGCCTATCCATGCAATAGACTATTTTAGTGGATTGGATGTAACAACTTTGGGCTGCCTATTTGGCCCAACTGATAATATGGGCTGGCCATCATATTATGAAATGTTTAACCCTTTGGAGAAGCTTGTAAAGGCCCAACTCTAGTATTTTATTTTATATTAGGTGGGGCCCGCCAAAACTATATATTAAAGAAAGAAAAAAACAAGTCCAAAGATACACCCTGCTGTACAAACAAATTCCAAACAAAGGAACGACCAAAACGAACAGCCAAAGACGTTAACTTATGAGCTACAAAATTGTTATGTCTAGGAATGTGCTTAAAGCTAACAAAATTGAACTTTTGTTTTACAGAATGCCAAATATCTTGCAAAATTGGTTCCACATGGCCAAGAGAACCATTTCCTAAAATCAGCTCCGAAGAGATTCTGATAGGATTGTTAGAGAAGAGATTTCACAATCTGAAGAGGAGAGTGGGCCCCTCAATGTTGCCATGGCTTCTGCTGCTTTTGGAGAAATATAACTATTGACATAAAAACTTTCAGCCATTCTCACTAGATTATGATCATCAATAAGAATCCAACCTAGGTTGGTGATATGAGATTTTAGGTTCCAAGTATTGTCCCAGATGTGTTCGAGAATGGGAGATGAATTGGACACTTAGTAGATTTTAACCTTTCTTTTAAATGTATGAAATATTTAAAGCATATTAAACAAGTATGGTAAATCAAGCACGATAACATAAGACATACAAGATTTAGAGTGGTTTGGTTTCGCCTACATTCACTACCTAACCTCTAAGTAAGGATTTATCTAAACTTCACTAAGGATCTTCTTACGAGTGAAGACCAAACCGTTACACCTTCTCAATTTATGGGCTTGAGAATAATCGTTTCTCAATTTGCCGGGCGTGAGAATATGTCACACCCCAAAAATTCTCTCATTTTAAAATTCCTTTAATTAGGGATTTAATGGTAAATAACAACAAAAGAAATTTTTAGGTTACAACTATTGTACTTCCAAAACAAACCTTATTTTATTATATGAATTATTTTCTATAGTACACAATTGTCATCTTCACATATACTATAAGTTTTACATGTTTTAACTAAAACTAACACACACTAGTGCCGAACACATTTCAACCTTTATGCATATATGATCAGCTTATGTGAGTATATCTGCAAATATACATTCTTTGTTGCTTACTTCCCACCTTTCTTTCATCCATTTATCATCCTCTTTTTCTTTTCTTTGGATACTAATTTCCTGGAGATAAAATTTAAGGGTTGAGCTTATGCCCAGTGGGCCCCCTAGCGGGTTTCCACACTTTAGGCAAATTATCAAAATAAATATTCAAACAAGAATATACAGAATATAACAACAACAATTGCACACATATGCATATGTTTATGAAATCCAAGATAATTAGCTGTATTTAGCAATCCTGCAAGGGTCAGCTTCCAACCCAAATAAGCTGCATTTAGCAATCTACTAAGGGTCAGCTTCGAACTCCAAATAAGTTGCGTCTAGCATTCCGCAAGGGCCAACTTCCAACCCAAATAACATTTTACTAATGAAAGTAAAGCCGCGTGCATAACCATAGTATGAATATAAATTTTTAATGAAAAGACTAGAATGTACAAACCATAGGTCCTCCCCACCTTGAAAATGCATAGTAAAACAACAATTCCTTGAGCTTTTTCCGAAAATATCGAAAATCTTAAAAGAGAAGAGTTTTGAAAAGCTTGAATGAAATTTGAAAATGATTCCCCTATTTATAGGATGAGATTTTTGGCACTTTTCCAAAATGCCCTTGGACTTTTTATTTATTTATCGTCTCGTCCTTCGCTCGAGAGCGTTGTCGAGAAGATTCTTTTCCAGAAATACCAATTATATCCTTTCTCGAGATACATCTAGAGAAAATTCTTTTTAAATAATACTAACTATGTCCTTTTTTATTTTTTATCCGTAGACTTTTCTCATAATGTCAATCGTGTCCCTTTTTCGTCATTTTCTAGATTAAAAATGTTACAACCTTCCTTCCTTAAAGAAATTCATCCTCGAAATTTGTTTCATAGCAACTGTAGTTGTCTGCAAAATTTTAAATGTAATAATCACGAAAACATTTTACCCACAGATGGGTCACCATCAAAATGTTGTTGCAAAAGCAACAAGGTATTATCTTCCACAACTTTTTCTGCTTGGACTGGTGGTGGCTGTCATGGTCGCAGTGTTTCATATACGCCACTTTCAGCTGAGACACAATCTAGTTCTGGTTGGTAGTTATAGGGTTGGTTAATAGAAGGACTAGGATCTTGTAAGAATTGTTGCATAAAGTTTCCACACAACGAGGAATACCTAGGTGGTGTTGTTGCTATGGTGTCGTATGGGTGGTCATAATTTCTGAGAGGCTGATTAAATGGGTATGGTTTCATCAGAATGACTAACTTAAGCTTTCTTCGTTGTGGCTGTAGTGTCAGTTGAAATTCGGCATCCTCTTCTAGCAGTGTTGGAGTTGAGGTTGCTAGCATTGCAGACAAAGTTGGTTTAGACGATGTTGGCTTATAGAAAGGAAATGTTGAATATAGTTCTGACATTTCACTATGGTATGGATAATATGACTCTTGTTCTCGTATCGGCTCTGGGTTTCAATCTTTGGTTGCCTATCTTGGTCTGGAGGCAGTTGGTAAATTTCATTCCAATTGTATTGGTAAGGCATATTCTCATTTGGGTCCATCTGAAAAATGCAAAAGAAAACATATGACTATCCAAATATTTCTATTGCAATAGAAATATGTACATTTTCACACGTCAAAATGAACACATAATTATAAGCATGACGATTACAGAGTTTCATTTTTAGTGTTACTAATAAACAATTCTGGATATCTATGCTTTATTTCATTTTCCAGTTATCACGTGGCCTTTTCTATACCATGATGTTTCCATAATACTTTTACAAGCGAAATAGCTTCTCTGCTGAGTCTTTGTATCCATAAATTGAAATTCGGCATCCTCTTCTAGCAGTGCTGGAGTTGAGGTTGCTAGCATTGCAGACAAAGTTGGTTTAGACGATGTTGGCTTATAGAAAGGAAATGTTGAATATAGTTCTGACATTTCACTATGGTATGGATAATATGACTCTTGTTCTCGTATCGGCTCTGGGTTTCAATCTTTGGTTGCCTATCTTGGTCTGGAGGCAGTTGGTAAATTTCATTCCAATTGTATTGGTAAGGCATATTCTCATTTGGGTCCATCTGAAAAATGCAAAAGAAAACATATGACTATCCAAATATTTCTATTGCAATAGAAATATGTACATTTTCACACGTCAAAATGAACACATAATTATAAGCATGACGATTACAGAGTTTCATTTTTAGTGTTACTAATAAACAATTCTGGATATCTATGCTTTATTTCATTTTCCAGTTATCACGTGGCCTTTTCTATACCATGATGTTTCCATAATACTTTTACAAGCGAAATAGCTTCTCTGCTGAGTCTTTGTATCCATAAATTGAAATTCGGCATCCTCTTCTAGCAGTGCTGGAGTTGAGGTTGCTAGCATTGCAGACAAAGTTGGTTTAGACGATGTTGGCTTATAGAAAGGAAATGTTGAATATAGTTCTGACATTTCACTATGGTATGGATAATATGACTCTTGTTCTCGTATCGGCTCTGGGTTTCAATCTTTGGTTGCCTATCTTGGTCTGGAGGCAGTTGGTATATTTCATTCCAATTGTATTGGTAAGGCATATTCTCATTTGGGTCCATCTGAAAAATGCAAAAGAAAACATATGACTATCCAAATATTTCTATTGCAATAGAAATATGTACATTTTCACACGTCAAAATGAACACATAATTATAAGCATGACGATTACAGAGTTTCATTTTTAGTGTTACTAATAAACAATTCTGGATATCTATGCTTTATTTCATTTTCCAGTTATCACGTGGCCTTTTCTATACCATGATGTTTCCATAATACTTTTACAAGCGAAATAGCTTCTCTGCTGAGTCTTTGTATCCATAAATTGTATTGGTCTTTTCTTGGTACTTACTCTCTTCCTCAATCTAGACATATGTTTAGGCGACAACTTGAGAAGGGTCAATATAATATTTTTGCAATATGGAGACGTGGGACACATCATGTAGTCTTGCCATTGGCAAATTTAGTTGATACGCGACTGCTCCAATCCTTTGTTTAATTTCAAAGGGCCTATAAATCTTGGAGATAATTTCCCTTTTGTTCCAAATTGATGGACTCCTTTGATGGGTTGTACCTTTATGAATACGATATCTCCGGCTTGAAACTACAGAGGGTGTCTGTGTTAGTCCACATAGCTTTTATGCCGGCTTTGAGTTATACATAGTTTTTCCTTGATTAACTGAATCTTTTCACTTGTTTCCTTAATTATCTCAAACCTCGGTTCTATTCTATTTTATCAGTCATCTCCATTCATAAGATTATATCAAAGTCTTTAATGTTCAGAACTAAAGGGTTCACTAAGAAAGGTTCATCACTCATTTGAAGTTCACATTTGAAGCATAACTATGTGATTTCTACCCTTGCCCCCACAGGTGTCATTACCATCATTTTAGGATTCAAAGGTTCGACCTTTAATCCTAATCGTTGTACTATGGAAGCAGTAATGAATGAATGGGTGGATCCCTGTGAAATAATACTCAAACTTTGAAGTTAAATATTCAACCATAATAGTGTCAATTTGCTCATGTGCCGTGGCAACAAATGTTTTGCCTTGATTTTGCTGCCTTGGCAAATTATACTGATTTGTCTGAACTGTTGTTAAAGGTTGACGACAATTTTTTGCAATGTGACCTGCTCGTCTACATTGGTAACATGTTCTCATCTCCTGCTGCTATCCATGGTTTGGTTTTGCTCCCTGGTTTTTTTTAGGGATTCCATTTCTTGGATTAAATTCATGTCCTTCCTTGTTGTTTCTTGGGTTCACTTGATTTTGATTATGATTTCCTTAACCTAATTCTTATGGCTTAAACTTGGATTCAGCCACGTTCTGACTTTTCATCGGTTTCTTCCTTTGGAATTTCCTTGAGTTTTCAAATCCTTGGAAGTTAACAGGTCGTTTCCCTTTCATTCTTCTCTGTTCCTGTTGCTGCCTCTCCTGTTCGAATTGCATGGCTCGATTTACAACTTCCCTATAATTTTCTACTTCTAAAATGGACAAGGCTTGCCTTAACTTAGGCCTAAGTCCATTATAGAATTTTTCAGCTTTATCTCTTTCATTTGCCACTGTTGAAAGAGAAAATACTGACAATTCCATAAATTTTGTTAAATATTCCTGCATCGTCAGTTGTCCTTGGTACAACTTGGAAAATTCTAACCGCTTCTGCCTTTGTGTGGCTTTGGGAAAGTATTCCTTAATGAACACGGCTTCAAATTCTGGCCATTTCATTTTAGCCACATCCAATGTTGGATCTTCTTTAATCATTTTCCACCAATTGTGCGTAGTGCCCACCAATTGATATGCAACAAACATAATCTTTGTCTCATGCGGAACCCCCATAGCTTCAAAGGCTTTTTGAGTTTCATCTAGCCACTTTTGAGCGGTTTTCGCATCTGGTTTTCCTTCAAAAGTCAACGGCTGTAATATTTTAAACTTTGTTATTTGTTTGGTCTGATAATCTTCTTCTACTCTTCCTGCATTTGTGTGAAATGGTTGAGTCTCAACACGTTGACTTTGGGCTTTTTCCATTCTAGTTCACGAACAATTGGAAAATTTTTTCCATCTCTGTTAGCGGTTGTACGGATGACCCATTGCCCATCTCTGGTGGTGGTGGATTGGCTGTGGGTGCTCCACCTAGTATATCTGCGTCTTCTGTGAATGATTCTGGAGTAAATGTTGTCTCTATTCTGGATGACCTCGCATCCCCAGGTAGCTCACTCCTCGAAGCTTGGAATGAGCAGCATACTGCAGTACAAATAAGAGTTATTTTAGTTTCCTAGTTAGATTATTAGGTTTCTCACCTAGTTTCTAGGTTTAAGGCATAGGGTTTATCAGTTCCATTCTCTAAATATAGGTTTCAAAACAATTAAATCTCATTTGATTTGTTTCGTAGACTATGTATATATATGAGTTCAAAGTTTATTCGCAAAACTACATAAAGTTGTTTGTAAAAACATACTATATTCAGTGAATTAGTACCAATGTTATGGTCAAGTTTTTTCTAGGTTATCGCGGTGTGAATTATAGTTTTTTTTTAAACAAACATCGCAATTGATGGAAATATCAAGCGGATAACAATTATCCATCAAATTCGTACGTCCCATACCATTCGAACTTAAGGATAAAAAGTATCAATTAACTTTTTCCATAATTGCTAAACATGGCCATGGGATGATTTTTCCTCACTCATCTTAATTACAAGTCATACCTGAGATGTCCCATACCACCCCAAGAATGCCCATAATTAAAACTTATGATTCGCCACCATCCCATCAAACATGGTCTCATGCATACAAGAAAAGTTTAAATAAATAGTAGTTGTTAATATAGACATATTACAAAAGCTAATACAAGTTTAAGTTTTCCTAATATCTCCTCCATTGACTCAGTCTCTGTGGATCCAAAATAATGTCATCACATTATTTTCTTCTTCCATTCCTTTCAAATTCTAATAAGAGTATCGAAAGTAATCTTTCTTTATCTTTTAATGTATTTGAAGAGTGCCACTTCAACCAATTTCCTAGGGGAATTTGACCGCTCCTAGCTTATCTCCAAAAAATTACTTTTTTTTTTTTTTTTCCAATTCTCATCATTTGATATCTTACTTCCTACCAATAGATTTCAAGGTATATAATACTAATCTTTACTATTAGTTATAAAATGTATATATTACTATTATAATGTCTTGAAAGCAATTCAAGAATCATACTTCAAAAGTTTCACTTTTTACTTTGAAAGCATATATATGCATTTATAGCATATGTATGTAATTCTATGGTAACGTCACATATATGGATATGTATATATGCTTATGCATATATATATATATTTTGTTTCTTCTTTTATTTTTAGTGTTTATCCAGCCCTTCTTCTTCATGTACAACGACAACAACAACTCCAGCACCACTCTTCTCCATGCTTTTATATTTTTTCTTTTGTACCTTTTTGTATTTTTCTTCTTTCAATTACTTCTTTCAACCTTTTCTACCTCTAACTTCTAACTATAAATTCTACACCTTTTCCCTAATTTCCTTCTCAAATTGTCTTTGTCTAATTTATACATTCTTCTTTTCATCAAAATTATAGAAATAAACACCAAAATTCACCAAAATTTGTTTTATCACTTTTCTTACACATTCCTAACTCTCTTCCTTACCCTTTTCTAGACTTTTTCTATTGACTCAATTGCATCGCGAGCCCAAAATCTACGGCTCTGATACCATAAGTTGTCACACCCCAAAAATTCTCCCATTTTAAAATCCCTTTAATTAGGGATTTGATGGTAAATAGCAACAAGAAAAATTTTCAGGTTACAACTGTTTTACTTTCAAAACAAACCTTATTTTATTATATGACTTATATTTTATAGTACACAAATGTCATCTTCACATATGCTATAAGTTTTACATGTTTTAACTAAAACTAACACAAACTAATGCTGAACACATTTCAACCTTTATACGTATACAGTAAGCTTATGTGACTATATCCACACATATAAATTCTTTGTTGCTTACTTCCCACTTTTCTTTCATTCATTCCTCATCCTCTTTTTCTTCTCTCTGGACACTAATTTCTTGGAGATAAAATTTAGGGGGTGAGCTTATGCCTAGTGGGTCCCCTAGTGAGTTTCCACACTTTAAGCAAATCATCAAAATAAATATTCAAATAGGAATATACACAATATAACAACAACAATTGCACACATATGCATATGTTTATGAAATCCAAAATAATAAGCTGTATTTAGCAATCCTGCAAGGGTCGGCTTCCAACCCAAATAAGTTGCCTTCTAGCATTCCGCAAGGGCCAACTTCCAACCCAAATAAGCTGCATTTAGCAATCCAACAAGGGCCAGCTTCCATCCCTAAAAAAGTTGCGTCTAGCATTCCGCAAGGGCTAATTTCTAACCCAAATAACATTTCACTAGTGAAAGTAAAGCCGTGTGCATAACCATAATACGAATATAAGTTTTTAATGAAAAGACTAGAATGTACAAACCATCGGTTCCTCCTCACCTTAAAATGCATAGTAAAACAACAATTCGTTGAACTTTTTCCAAAAATATCAAAAATCTTAAAAGAGAAGAGTTTTGAAAAGTTTGAATGAAATTTGAAAATGATCCCCCTATTTATAGGATGGGATTTTTGGCACTTTTTCAAAATGCTCTTGGACTTTTTATTTATTTATCATTTCTTCCTTTGCTCGAAAGCGTTCTCTAGAAGATTCTTTTCAAGAAATACCAATTATATCTTTTCTCGAGATATATCTCGAGAAAATTCTTTTTAAATAATACCAACTATGTCCTTTTAATTTTTTATTTGTAGACTTTTCTCATAATGTCAATCGAGTCCCATTTCTGTCTTTTTCTGGATTGAAAATGTTACAAAATGACAACATATATATAAAAACAACAGCAGCACAATGAACTTCGTAATTTTGGTGCAAAAAGTTATTTCAAAAACAACGAACACATTTTTCCCCAAAACAAATCGATTCAACTCTGTGCAATTATGGCGACAACACTTGAATCTTCTGATCATTCATGAAAAAAGAATGTTCTAATAAAGTATTAGAACGTTCTGAAAAGTTTTGCTTAGTTCTGAAAAGTTTCTTTTAAAAAGTGCAGGTGTCAGCTTTGTGACAATGTTGGATTAATGTCCTGATTGGTCAATTAGCGTCTTGACGCATAATGTCAAATTTGTCATTTTGTTCTTTTGAGGGCGCTCATGGATCATAAGCGTCCTGCTGAACTGAGAAGTGAGGGCACTGCACAGAATGTAAGCGTCATGACTTTCTTAACGATTACAGATGATAAAAGCTGTGAGGGTGATATTTTAAAGTTAGCGTCCTGACACGTTTAAAATAAGTAAAACATAAGTGCACTGCTGAGGTTATGAACGTCTTGATGTTCTTAACATGTTTGAATTCGTAAACCGATATGTATTCTGAGGAATGATCAGCGTCCTGAGAGTTACTAAGTTGGTTCTTAAATAAGGGCGCTCTTGTTCAAGTAGCGTCCAGAACGTTTTTCAACTTATAACTATCAACGTCCTTAACGATTTAAACCATTAAAAACTTAGAAAAGAGTCAACGAGCTGATATTCAATCAGTGTCCTAACAAGTTCATGTTGGCTCAGATTAAATGTCCAAGAGGGGGGTGAATTGGACGAGTTGCAAGTTTTTAACCTTTTAAAAATAAGTCGAAATGAAAACAAGTAAAGTGAAATGGGAAAAATTAAAGCACACAGAATTTAGCGTGGTTCGGTGCTAACGACCTACGTTCACGACTTGATCTCCCCGATCAAGATTTTCCCAAACCTCCCCTTAATGGATCCTACTTCGAGGGTGAGGATAAAACATGTTACTTCATAGATGTAAGTCAACCTTTACAAGAGCCTAATCACTCAGCTCTTTCTCACTTGTGACCTCAGTCACTTACAGTACTTGCTAGAATACAAATAAAACTTTTGAAGCAATGGATAGCCTTTAATTCAATTTGAAACTTGTTTGTGCAATGCAGGAATCACGACTTTCTTATCTTGAAAAACTCTTTGGAAAACTCAGTCTAACTTGCAAGAATCGTGTGTGTTGTGTATGTGAAAATTAGAGAATGAGTGTTTTATTAAAATGAGCAGTTGCAGGTTAAAGAACAAGAGAGTATGAAATGATTTGAAATTCAAAACATTGTTTAATCTAAAGTTGTTTTGGACGTGCGAGACAATGAGAATCATTCAGGTGTTAGTGGATAATATTTCAGTTAAGATAATGTGGCAAAACTGTGCAAGAAATAGAAAAATCGAGCAAGTGGAAATGCCCACATTTTTTCTTGTCAGAAATGTCAGATTTCTGTCTCCGGTAATGATAACACGCTATCGACCTGTTCATTATACACGATATTGGCCTATAGCGAGATATTGAAACTCAATATACTGAAAATCGAGACTTCCTGATTTTTTGAACTCATTGATAGCACGTTATTGCCCTTTATACAAAAAATAGAATATTGGCAATAGCTTGATAATGAGCTATCATCAATGATAGCGCGCTATAGCCTATTTTCGAGAAAGTCAGAATTTTGGTAATAGACATGATACTGTGCTATCATCAATGATAGTGCACTATAAGTTCCTGATTTTGGAAGAATCAATATTTTGACACTCAAGAACCATTCTATTGAATCAAAACACCTTGACATATGATTAAACACTTTTAAATCATTCAAAATTTATTAAAATTATGATTAAAACCTTTTGAAAGCCATTTTATCAAAATCAAATACGAAATCGAAGTGATTTTGAAAACTTTGCAATTTAGAGAGTTTAAGTGTTGAGATTGATCGAAAGGTTATCCTACACACCTAAGATCAAAGTAATGCATTACATATGAGATATGTCTTCCTTCTTCGAGCTTGATTTTTATAGACTTCGATAGCTATTATTTGATGTGTTTTTGATGATTAGCTGTAGCACTTAGAGAAACAATACATGTGATATCATGTGGTTTGTAATCATCAAAATATCGAGATATCGACGTGAGGAGCATTGGTCCTACAATATCCCCCTTTTTGACGATTTCAAACACTTGATATTGGCCTTAAGAAGCAATCCTAACATGTATGATTTTGAAAAATTTCGGCAGCATTTTGCTTCAAAAAATGAATTCTCACAATAAATCAATACAAGCAAACATATTCATAACATGTAACAGGGTATCCATGATCTCATATATATAAAAAATACATGGCAGAGTATCATCATAGATATATGGTACAATCATCAAAACATACATCTAGAGCATGGATCTCTCCCCCTATCTATGTCACTCCTGTATATATTATCCTCATAATATCTTCTCCCCCATTTGAAATCACAAAACGAGGGGACACTTTACTACAGAGGGGGGGTGACCCCGAGCTGCCTAATCTTCGACTGGATCCTGAATAATTTCTTCAGGAGTCTGACTTGATCGGTGTGAGGATCGTCCCTGAGCTTGATAGGTCGTAGGGCCCTGATCGGGTCGAAGATGCGGAAGATTGGATGTCCAGGAAGACTGTAGAGGTGCAGGGTGAGCAGGAGGTAGCCGCGGATGAGATGCTAGAATGGCCTCCAACGTCTGAAGATAGTCAACTCCAATGCGAACCTAATGCGAGGTTATGTTCATGGATCTCGTACCGTGGGAGAGCAAGGAAGCCATAGTCTGTAGCCGAGAATCAAATGACATGGTGCTCTCTACTGACTGATCAATCGCACCGCATATAGTCCTCTCCAGGTTAACGAACCATGGAGAAATCTCTGATGAAGGTCTAGTCGGCTCTCTGTCTCTGATCTCCTGTAGGATCTACTCATGAGCGTCCATCCTGGTCTGCATTGTGGCCAAGGTCGATGTAATTCTCGAGAACATCATCGTTTGAGTCATCTGCATCTCTTAAACCATCCGAAGAATGGAGGCAAACTCTGGGGAGGGCTTGGAAGACTGAGGAATCGGAGGAGGAGCAGTGGGAGCCTCGGCATAAGATGTAGCTGGGACCTGAACAGGTGGAGGTGAAAAGCAATCACCTGTCGAAGAATATCCTCGATGAGGAGAGGATGAAATATGAGAGTTGGTTCCAGCAACATCAGGTATAAGAGAGAGAGGAGCCGCAACACTCGATCTGGCAATGTAAGCAGGAAGAGTTGAAGTAACCTGCTGATCATGGTGGTCAGGGACCTCAAGAATAACCGGTGCACATCCATCCGACATAGTGTCCTCTGAGTCGATCGCAGGAGGATCACCTTCCTTAGTCGAGGAGAAAGATTTGGGCTGAGTGTCTGTAGGTAGCTGATCTCTACGCATCCTTCTTCTTTTTGGCTTATAGTACCAATAAATCATGTGCTTAAGTGTCGAAGATCCGATGCAATTATTGTGATGCAACTGATTAACATCCCGCTCATTTTTCAAATTGACATTAGTATAATCAAATAAGCGGGTAAGGTGCATCGCAAATAGAAGATTCCTTTTTGTATTCTTGATGGAATCCGTGTAGTCCATGATAACATATGGGAGATTGACATGTGTCTTTGTATACAAACACCATGTCAAAAATAGATAAAAAACACTCACATTGGTCCTACTTCCCTCTCTAGGCTAAAAAAGCCAAGTGACTATGTTGTGAAGGATGTGAGGAATGAAATCAAGGTTCGAATTCTTGAGTGCTTTGGGGACTACATCATAATGTTTTGAAGATAACAGATTGAGTGCAACAAGCAGATCATAATTTGGGAAGTGAACTATCCCATTTTCTTTAGTAGCAATCGACCGACCCTCTTTGGGAATATTGAAATGGCTCGCAAACAATTCAATAGTGATCTCAATATCTCTCCCTAGAACAACAGTCTCATACACACATCCATCCACATGTTTCATTTTAAGAGTTGTGAACAGGATGCGAATTAGAGTAGGGTACCATTTGTTTTTATAGGTGATGAATGGAATCCACCCTTGGTATGCTAAGTACTCTTCAACATAAATCCTACATCGTCAGAAGAAGTCAAGATCAATCCAAGCACCGTTAGTTACAGTGCGAGAGATTAACATGCAGTGATTTCATCGACTGAGGATGGTGTGCGAGGAATGGATGATGGAGGACGTGTGGGATGGTCGTGTCGTGTCTTAACATGACGTTCCAGATTAGGTTCAGGTGATGGAACCCTGGGATTGGTTATTCTAAGTGGTATTCTCTTGGGAACCGTGAACTGTGACGAGATTTGAAGATTGAATCAAATGATGAATCAAAGCGAAATCAAAGAGTTTGAGAGAATTTTTGCAGTGATTTTGCATTGATTTGAGCCAAGAATGATGAAAAACGATGAAGATTTGAGCAAGAATAGGATTGGGGGGACCAATCTTGCATCAATGCTGTTGTAGAACTAGCACTAAAGGTAACTTGCTTTTTAGTGATTGTTTATGGGTGATTTTGAATTGAAAATTTAGTGATTGTTTATTACAGTAACGAGGATTTTTATATGTGGGTGTTTTTTAGTGATCCACTACACCATTTTCTATTTTGTTTATTTTTGGAATTTATTTATGGCCCAACTTGTTATTCTGAAGATTTTAACATGTGGGTGTTTTTTTTTGTTGGTGTTGTTGCATGATTTACAGATATATTAAGAAGAAGGGTAAGGGTAGCTGGAAGAGCTCTCCTTCTAGGCTTTCCAATGGATCTTCTTCTTCCTAAATCTCCTGATTTCATTCTGCTCATGCATGAATATATATGCATAAAGTTTAGCAGTTAGAAGTGGATGAGAAAATGGATAAGGAATCGAAGAAGGTAACAAAGTTAGCAAGATGGAGAATAAATATCATAGAGTTGAAACTTTGTAACTGTTTATACTTTTTATTGTATTTATAAACTTTGTAATAAATATTAAGTACAATATAATGGAATTTCCTTCTTTCATTTAAATGTGTATGAAAATCTTTTGGTGAATCATGAGCAATAAAATTTTAGCAATTAACCCCATTTTAGCTCAAAAGCTTTAGTTGAAAATTTTATTTTTAGTAACAAATAAATAGTTAGCAACAAATTTTGTTGCTATAGCAACTAAATAGCAACAAATGTTGTTGCTAAAGATAATTATTAGTAACAATTATTGTTGCTAAAACTTAAACTTTTGCAACAAAATAATTGTTGCTAAAACTAAAATTTAGCAACGAAATAATATGTTGCTAAAAATACTTTTTAGCAACGCAATAATTTGTTGCTAAAAAGAGTTATTAGCAACAAACCAAGTGTTTATTGCTATGGTATTATAGACACGTACTATTAGCAACAAAATTAGCAACAATTTTTTTTTATTGCTAAATAGCTTTAGCAACAAAAAAGCTATTTAGCAATAAAAAAAAAAACTAGTGTTTAGCAACAAATACCTTTGTTGCTAAAAGTCAAGTTTTTTGTAATGTTATTATTATAAATTTACTATACCCTCATTTAAAGATAATAAATTTACTAGGCAAGCTATATATTATTATAAATTTACTATACCCTCGTGCAAAGAATTTTTAGAGAGTAAACAAATAGTTATAAGCCATCTATTATAATCCGAAGTATCTGGTGGACCGATACTCTCAGCTACACGCCTGCATTACACAAACAGAATAAGCTCATATCTTTGCGAAAATTCTGACTATTCTCTATCAAACGTAGCACCATCGTAACTTTAACCCAGAACCGTCAATGCCGGACACTAAATGTCCCTCCTCAAGGAATCAACCGCGTTAGAGCCCCCATTGACTCCCTCATGTAAAGATAATAATTAAAAAAAAATAAAAATGATGTGATCATGTCAATTAATCAAGCTAGAAAAAAGAAATCAAGACTACATGGTTTTTTAAAAACTTTAACAATCGTTTTTCAGAAAATTGAAAACGAAGGGGTGGAAATTGGCTTGTGTCAATTGGAATTGTCAAAATAACGTTACGACGCTTTCAAGCAAAAAAAAAAAGGGGTTGAAAGATGGAGATGCTGTACGTGGACATACATGCAATTTGTAACTTTACCAACTCCTTTGTTCGTTTTGAACGGTCCAATTAGTACGAGCCACGAAAGAAATTGATTGCAGTCCGTTTGACAAAAAGCTCCAAACAAAGAAAAGATCGTACATTAATTTGAATATTTATAAGTAATATTAATTGAATATTTATATGCGCGTAATGATGACTAATCAGCCTTGCTAACTGTATGGTTTGAATTATATAAACCCTAAACTTCCCCATCAATACTACTGTACATACGGCAAGTTAACTCCATGAAATCATCAAAATAAAAGCTGTTTTTCAAAATATATGAATAGATCTCTTTAATCGTTTGTACCATTCATATGTACTCTTGTACTTTTCATAAAGTGATTATTCTAGAAGTGGGGTTTTATTTTTTTATTTTTTATGGTGAAGTTGTTGGGAATTAACTGGATTTAATTAGTAGAACTCAATAACATGATAATCATGAATAATTGCAAGTTAAGATATTTTTTTGTTTTTAGAAAAAACAAAGCAGACAATACAAACACACACCTCTAACCCAGCCCCTGAGTATCTCATCCTTTAGGGACAGACTAATCCCTACCCATCAGTAAGATTCAGTGACACTACAATACAGGACTCAAGCACATAACATTTAAAAATTTGTCTCTCTCAATACGTGCGAACTGCAACTGACACTGTAGAGGCCACTACATCTGCCAGACACTATAGTTTTAAAAATCTGTAAACCTTGTTTCGACTTTAACTCGCACCACACGCCTTGCCCCACGTTGGCTTGCCACCGAACCAACGCCCTAATTGGCTCAAGTCAAGATACTTGCTATAATAATGTCATGTTTCTCTATAATAATTTAATGTACAGTATACAAATAGCATTTATTTCCATTTTATAGTACATTATGTTTATGACAATTCTATATAAGCTTTACAATAAATGGTAAAATTAATGTATGGTGTATCTAAATTCATAAACAAGTATACATATTTACAAGTATAACTCAATAACTTGATATTCATAAATATCACATTCGTAATTCAATAATATATGTTACAAGATCATGGAGGTCACTCCCAATTTTTACTTACTCATAAAATAAATATAAAATGGTGCTATTCATGCACATTTTCAACACATATACGGTTCATTAGATAAATTGGATGCCATCGTATTGTCATGAATAAGGTGCACATCTAATGAGCGCTAATGGCAAATATAAATAAATGGAATTACATTAGCTATCATATTTATTTATTTAATTTATTTATTTAATTATTTACATTGGCTATCATATTTAATTAATTAATTAGTTAGCCACATTGAACAGCTAGCTTATGGAAATTTGTAGAAATGTCAAATTCACCCAAGGGAAGCCAAATCAAATTGATGAATCATATGCATGGAAATTCACAGATAGGACTCATTCAAAAATGATATTTTACTAGGGTACGGAGAAAAAGGTAACTTACTAAGCTATATAAAGGGTTGAGAAAGCTTATGATCCTTAGCATCATAACCAAAACCTATTTGAGCCAACCATTGAGATGGGAAGGAAGATAGCTTTCAAGTCCTCACACCTTACCACCCTTTTAATAGTAGTGATATTGTCCGTTACTTTGGCATTAGAGACTGCTGCAGACCATCATGATGATGATCAATAACCCAAGAAATTTCCTCCACCTTACCACTATAAGTCACCACGACCACCTCGAGTAGATGATCATCATGATGACCATTACTCTCCAAAATTACCCAAAAAATTTTCTCCAAGTTATCACAAGTCGCCACCACCACCTCCGCCGGTTCATAAGTACAAATCGCCACCACCACCACCACCTCCAGTTTACAAGTACAAGTCTCCTCCACCACCTAAATACAAGTATAGGTCACCACATCCTCCTCATTACGATCATGATGACTAAAATACTAGCTCCTTGATGGGCAAGGTGAGCTTAATTAGTTATCGTTCTTTAGTTAATTAATTAATTGAAAAAAGGAACTAAACAAAACAAAAAGTATTTCGTTATTTTGATTTTGATGATACTCTTTTTGTGTGTGTGTGCGTGTTGGTTTGCAGAAATGAGTCCAGGCTTTCTAGAGATGGGGAGCAATTTAAATAAAAAAGAAGACTACATCTTTCATATTCATGGCCGAGGAGAAATACAAGTCTTCTATTATGTGACTTCTATATATTTGTCTAGTACTTAAATAAATAAATTTGTGTTTGAGGTTTATACTATTAGTATTCGCACGGTGAATAGTTGTCTATGTATGGAACCTTCAGGATATTGGTCATTGAAGGGATTAAATAAAATAATTGAATTCTTAAATATTTGAGTTAGTATATATGAGTAAAAAATGTGGATGCACTTATTATTTTATTTTATTTTATCTTTTATGTTTTATCAAAATATTTATTTAGACAAGTTAACAGCAAAAAGGACCATTGAGATAGATTTTACAAAATTAAAGAAAAAAAAATCAATGGTAACATATGGAAGAAATTTATTTAGACCACAGATTTTAATCTCTTTTCTTTTTTACCTCAACATCGAATTTAATCTTTTGGGGCTGGACTAATCCACTCAGACTCGGGAGTTCAAAGAGTAAAGGTTTTTCCCCCCAACCAATGATTTGTCAAAAGGGGGGCTCGAACCCACGTCGTAAATCCCTCAACCCCCCCTCGGGTTCGATCTTATGGACACCGAACCGGCACCTCGGTGGTGTCCTCCTCCCTTTTGAGGTGGGACTAATCCACTCAGGCTCGGAAGTTCAAAGAGTAAAGGCTTTCCCTCCCAACCAAGGATTTGTCGAAGGGGGGGCTCGAACTCACGTCGCAGGTCCCTCAACCCCCCCTCGGGTTCGATCTTATGGACACCGAACCAACCCTATTAATCTATTATGACATCTATTAAAGCCCTTAGACATTTGTGCGCGCAGGAGGGCTTGGATCTCAACCCCAATATCAACATTATCTCTATTTAATTATTTTTAAGCTAATTTCTAAGTTTGGTGTGAGGTTTTACTCCACAATCTTTGTTGTTTTTGTACTAGTGAGGGAAAGATCCACATTTATATCTTATATTAAAATTCTTTGGTTTTCAACGTAGTCAGAAGCCAAACATAATTCATCATCATCACGAGCAATTAGGCTCCAACAAGCCCACTCTAACACTTTGACACGCCATAAGTAGTTGGAGGACTAAGATCTTAACAATATCCATATTATTCTTCACCAACCCTAGCTAGGCTCACTTTTGGGACTAAATGTTAGTTTTTGCTCTAATAGACCTCAACATCAATAAAGAAGAGATTCACACTTATATCTCAAGCGAACTTTGTGTTTTTTCAATGAAAGACTATATTTTATCTAACCATTTATAATACCTACAAAATAACACAAAAACTAAGTATATAAACTATAAAAACATCATAATCTACTAACATATCATACTAAAAACCATCTAATAACCTACATCAAAAATCAACTTATCAGATTTTCATAACAAACAACAAAATGACTCACATGTAATGCATGTAATTGTGTAGTAATTGCCATTCCATTCTTGCATACAACTAGGGGTGTAATAGATTGGTTTCAATTGATTTCAAGCCAAAACTCAACCTAATCCAACCCAAACAAGTCAAGTTGAGAAAAACAAAACCAAGCCAACCCCATTTTTCCCCTAACCCAAACTGAATTTGTTCAGTTTGGAGTTCGTTTTGGATTGGGTTGATCATTAGACTGGTTGCACCAACTCATGATCCGACCTCTTTGTTGAACCAAGAAAAAACAATATTAACTAATAAAAAGTAAGAAAATGAACTAAGAATATAAAGGAAGCCTCCTCTCTATTGAAAGCTTGAAGAACTACAACAAAGTGAAAGAAGAATAACAAAGAATTAAAAGAAAGAAAAATAAGATTACCAATCTCTCAATTTAGTAGCTAGTTAGAAATTGAATCAATTGAGAGAGAATGGTTAGATCTCATGCACAAGTTCATACTTTGGAGCAATTTTGCATCATTACAATTAGCTAGAGTTCTTTTTTGGGTTCGCAGGTTAAGTTCTTTCAAAATCTTTAGATCCTATTTCAAAATTTCCCTGTCTCAATCAACCCACTTATTAAATACTCAGAATAGGGTTTATGTAAATTTCTTTTAGGTTTTACTAGTGATGGGATGGTGAATGAAGGAGAAAAAGTCATAGTTGCATTTTGGCTTTCGAGAATCTAGGACAAAAAAATGGAATCAGAACAGGTCTTGGGATTTAGGCCTCAAGTTCGGTTTGGGTTTGGGTTGCTCAAGTTTGATATGTACAAACTCAAGAACCAACCCAAATAAATTGGGTTCTTTATTTTGAACCCAACCCAACTCAAATGTAATGACCAATTCATTGGTTTTTATTCAGTGGGCTTACACCCTTACATACAACTTGTACAAGATTTGACTGATGTCAAATATATAGAAAATGTGGTATGATGAAATGGGTTTAGCAACTTTTCATAATCCCTTAATAGAAGAGTTCAAAATAGATAACCTAAGTTAGGATTGGAAAGACTTAATGATAGGCATACACGCAAAGACAGAGAAGTGATGGCTATGGCAAATGTGGTATCGGCCTATTTTCGAAACCCTGATGCTTACGCTAGAGCCAAGATTTTTTACTAGTAAAACATACTTAAATAAGTTTGTACCTATATAGAAGGATCTATAATCATACTTTTACCTATCGATATTGTTGGTTATGTCTAAGAGGGGGGTGAATTGGGTATAATGGCCAAAATTAAACTTTTCCAACAAATTAGTAAAATACTTGTATACATAAGAAATAGATGATCAACCTTGACAAAATACTATGGAGAAAAATGTAGGAAAAAAGGAACAAATGATTTATAGTGGTTCGGCACGCCTACATCCACTATCTAATATCTTGATTAGGATTTTATGAATCCACTAATTGATTCTCTTACGGGTGAGAACCTAACCGTTACAAATGCTCTCTGTAAAGTTTAAGGCAAACCTATCCTTTTGCGGGCTAAGGATGAATCGGATTTCCTTTTTTTGAGTTGAGGAAAAACTCATGTTCTTTTTGCCGGCTAAGGAAGAACCGTGATCCTTTTCGCGGGCTAAGGAATAACCTATGATCCTATTTCAAGGTGGGGGATAAACCTTCGTATGATTCCAACCTTGGAATCATCATGTGAACCAAATTCACTTGACTTGGTTGTTTCAATCTTGAAACACACCAACTCATAATTATAGAATAACAATGATGGTTCTAACTGAGTAGAACACTTACGATTCAACTCATACATTCATTACAAAGATATGTAAGATTAAGCACATAATGCTGAGAGGAGTACACTTATAATCCTTTTACCTTTCGATGTTTCAGTATTGCTCAGGTGCATTTTCGAAAAGCTTGTATGATGCTTCTTGAAAGATAGTATGAGATGCATCTTCAGAAACTCTTTTGCTTGATCAAACATTGAATTTGAGGCCAAAGGCAAACAAGTGTAAAATCTTAAGTGATTTTGGAAAACATGATTAATTTAGTTCATATCCCTTTTTCCTTTTGTGTGTCTCTCTCTTTTTGAGAGATGGCTAGAACGACTATTTATATAGATGAAGATCGGTTGCTAGCTGTTACACTAGGAGTGAGGAGGATAAGTTTGAAAAACAAATTTAAACTTTTTTCAAACTGTCAAAAACTTATACAAGCATAGAGGGTTTTTCAAACAAATAAAAACAAATGTGAAATGAAGTACAACTATATTTTATGAACTATCTCTCAAATTTCTCCTTCAGTAAGAATGATGTATGAATAAGCCCTTGCTAAAAATTTGAGTAGAAAACAGTTCAATATCCTTTAAATAGATTTTCAAAGAAAGATAGATATTAAGCTCAGTATGAAAATATTTTGAATAAGCTAAGTTTCAAAGAAAACACTTTGAAAACTAAAAACAGTTTGAGCTCTGAAATCAAATAAAAAATTCTACTAACTTTCAAAAGTATTTGCTCAATAAATTTTCGGTGTTTGATTTGAGTCTAAGTGTTGGTATATATAGACTCAGTAGAAATGAAGTTGTTGGTCATTTTACTTTTAATTTCAAATTGATCGTTTACTCCTAACAGCTAGAATCTTTCACAAAGATGGAAAATACAATCTTTACGAACATTCTGGTTCTTTTCAAATTACATGAATAAGGAAGGTTCCAAGAATCGTGATTTTGTGTACCAGAGAAAATCTCTGACAAATCTGAAAAGGTTTTTGTGCATAAAAAGTTCTAAAAAAGTTCTGAAAAAGTAAACTAAAAAACGTGCAGGTGTCAGCTTTGTGACAACGTTGGATTAGCGTCCTAATCGGTTAATCAATGTCCTGACGCATAAAACCAACTTTGTCATTTTGTTCCTTGAGAGCACTCATGGACCATAAGTGTCCTGCTGAACTATGAAGTGAGGGCGCTACTTGATCGTAAGCATCCTAACTTACTTGGCGATTAAAACGACTAAAAGCTATGAGGTCGTTAAACAACAATTAACGTTCTGCCTTATTATAAAACATTTAAAGTCACGAGGGCGCTACTAACGAGTAAGCATCATGATATTTTAAAGCATTTTAAAAACAACTGAAAAACATAAGGATGCTACTAAACAATGAGCGCCTTGATATTTTAACTCGTAAAAATAATAAGTGCGTTGAAGGACGATCAACATCCAAAAAGTTATTAAGTTGGTCTTTAAGTGAGGGCACTCCTCGTTAGGCAGCGTCCTGATAGTTTTCTAACTTATAACTATCATCATCCTTAAAGATTAAATCATTTAAACTAGAAAGAAATTGTCCGCAGGCTGATATTGAATTAGCATCCTGACAAGTTCACTGGTTTACTTAATGAGGGCGCCACAAATGAAGTAAGCGTCCCGATGAATAAGTACATTTCAACCATGAACATTGTCAACATCCTAATGTTTCATTAGCGTCCTTACTTACCAAGTTCAGGAGGGCGCTGTTGAGACATGAGCGTCCTGAAAAAAGGAATTAGCGTCCTGATGGACACTTAAAAGCAATTTTGATTTTTCATTTAAAAGCTCGATAAACATGATTAAATCTCGGTATTTTCGGATCAAATCAAACATTTAAAACAGTTAAGAATTTAAATCATTTGAAAAACCTTTAAAATGTATCGATCAAAATATGCAAGAAATTTATGCTTGATTTTGAGAAATGTATGCAAGAAATTCGTGCGTGGTTTTAGAAAACAACGGAGCAAAAAAAGAAAAGAAAAGGAAAGTTACATTACATTCTTTATTTGTTCTTCTTATAATTCATCACTTTGTTTGCACTTGGAGATCTTTCGTTGCTGAGTCGAACAGTCAGGAACTTCGATCGTGTGATGTGATTTTGTAGTCCTCGATCGAATTGTTCTTCTACTTTTTGCTTTCTTGAGGTGCTGATGTGATCATGTCATCCTAGATGATGCCATATTGACCATCCAACCTCAACTTTTTAAAGCGGCTAATCCATGGGAAATAGGGTCTTACCATCTTTTTATTATGTTACCCCTTTGTTATGACCTTTGTTAGGTTAAGGTTAAACTACTTGGTGAAAGAGGTGACTCGCCTGACGAAAAAGGTGACATACCTGGTTTAAAAAAGGTATAATTAGTCTCACAAAAAAAATTGCGAGCTTGAGTTGTGATATACATCACACTCATGTGTGTCCGGACTATCAAGGCATCTTTAAGAAGAACAAGATGAGCTTGCAGACAATAGTGGGAGAAAGCAGACAACTCCTTGAAAACAAAGAGGGATGAATGTTACACACTTCTTGCTTGAGTACTTTTTTCATATTTGTTGACACCAAGCTCTTTTTGAATAATATAATAATTGTTATATCTCTTAGATTTTTTTAATTTATTTTAATTATATACTCAATTTCTCCAATTTATTTTTTGTTTCGTATAAGACCTAAAAATGGTATAATTGAATAATCAACTATTAATTGAGAGTACAAATATAAATTTTCTCAAAAAAAAAAATCGTTATATAGATGAATAGGAGGATGCAAAATCCCAAACTTAAAAAGCTTTCGTGTATACTTAAAAGAAAAAAAAACAAAAAACAAAAATGCTATATAACTTATCATTATATAGCTAAATAGGCTTGCTTTCTTTTCTTTTCTTCTTTTTTTTTTGTGGTTATGTAAGACTAACAAATTGTTAAGATAGATGAGGAATTTTTTTTATAACTGATTGTTGCTTAAGACAATTGATAAGTTAGTTATAAGTAACTGAATAGTTGTTAGACAATTATAAGGTTGTTAGTCATTCAGTTTGGAAACTTATAACCATTGTATAATTACAAATGTAGCTCTCTCTGTAGCTAATACTTTCTCTAATCGAAATATCTTTCTTGTTGTGATTTTTCTCTTTAAATGGTATCTAAGGTTACAAGTTGCAATGATTCATCTCTGGTTTATCTGATCTTATTCCATCGAAGTTTAGTAGTGTTACAGATGAAGAGCAAGGTCGAATTAAACCTGATTTCATGGATTAGGAACAGCAGGATCAGTTACTGGTTTCTTGGTTGTTGTCTTTAATGTATGAAAGTTTGCTTACAATAATGTTGGGATGTTAGACCTCGGCACAAATTTGGAGTGCTCTTGAGGTCTATTTTGCTTCTCAAACCAGAGCGAAAGTCTTACAGTTTAAAGCTCAGTTGCAAGGCACAAAAAAGGCGATATGACTGTTAATGAGTATCTGCTTCGTATCAAGTGTGATTGATCAATAAGCCTTAGTAGGCTACTTAGTTTCACCATTTGATCATATTCAGGCCATCTTCAGTCAGTTCAAGGAAAGATGATTTCCTCAACATGCCATTATGGTTGATCTTGCTACACATTCTTTTTCTCAACAGTCAAGACACATGATTTCCTTTGGTAAAGGTGGATCTATAGGTTAAAGTTTTGGTTGTTCGCAGTTCATGAATTTTCCATCAAGGGGTGATCAGTCTTTCAGAGGAGGTCTTGATGGATTTAGTGGTAATCGTGATAGAGGTGGTAAGAATAAACCTCAGTGCCAAGTACTTGGCAAGTTTGGTCATATTGCAATCAAATGTGTGTATAGGTTTGATTCTAGCTTTCAAGGTCCTTCTGCTCTTTGCTATTATACATCAAGCTTCACAAACATTACTCCTTCTACAGCAATGTCTGCCAACCTTAGTGCTTATATGGGTACACCAGAATCTATCTACGATTCAAGCTGGAATCTTGATTCCGGAGCTACGAATCATGTAACTCTTGATGTTCATAATCTTCATACCAAGGCTAATGTTCTGCCTACAGAGCAATTGCATGCATATGAGAAATGGCCAAGGTGTGTCTATTCTTCATGTTGGTGAATCTTTTTTTTTTCTCATTTTAGATCTAAGCCTTTTATTGCATGCTCCCACTCTTACCAAGAATTTGATAAGTGTATCAAGGTTTGCCAAAGATAATGAGGTTTTCTTTTAGTTTCATCCTAACACGTGTCTTGTTAGAGATTAGGTGTCCAAAGCTATTCTTCTTCAGGGATCTCTTAAAAATGGTCTCTATGCATTTGATAGCTCAGTGGTTCAGCTTCAGTGTTGTGCGGAATCGTGATAAAGCATGAAAGAAAAAACAAGACAACAAATTTAACGTGGTTCGACAAATTGCCTACGTCCACGGGAGGCAACACTCTATTATTTGATCACCCTTAGGTAGATCTTACAGAATGGATCTCTTGAATTAGATCTCTCAGAATAGATCTCAGGAATGAATTTCAATAATGAAGTAGGGCTCTATTTATAGGAGTATTCAGAGGTATTTGCGTAATTTAAATATATATTTAAAATCAACCTAAACGGCGCAGGCACCGAATTGGAAGACCAAAATGGTGGCCGCCCTCGTGGGCGGCCACCAACCCATTCTTTTCCTTTCTTTAATTTGAGGTGGACCCCACAAATCTCCAGCTCCACCTCATGTGGAACAGGACTCCTTCACACCTGCAATCTCTCTACAGATAGCAAGCTTCCTTCAAAAAACTATTGCTGCCTCCATTAGTGCCTTTAGGCACTCCGAGCTCGTGAGATGTTGATCAAGTTCAAACAATGTTGGAACTTGATTCCCGTAACCACCTTTGTAAGCATATCTGCGGGGTTATCTGCAGTCTTGATCTTTTGCAGAAGAATACTCCCTTCTTCTACTATTACTCGAACAAAATGAAAACGAACATCAATATGCTTCGTTCGACTGTGATGAACTTGGTTCTATGCCAAACAAATAGCACTCTGGCTGTCGCAGAAAACTTTAACATTCTTCTGCACAATTCCCAAGTCTTTAGTCAATCCATGAAGCCAGATGACTTCCTTGAAATCTTCCGTTACTGCCATGTACTCTGCCTCTGTAGTAGACAAAACAACTGTTGACTGTAGTGTTGATCTCCAACTCACTGGTCCTCCTGCCATAGTAAAAACATAACCAGTAGTAGATCTGCGCTTGTCAAGATCTCCAGCATAGTCCGAATCCACATATCCGACTAGATGCTTACAACTTTTCTTATCTCTCTCGAACTTTAAACCAATATCTACAGTACCATGAATATACCGTAGAATCCACTTCACTGCTTGCCAATGGCCTTTACCGGGGTTGTGCATGTAACGACTTACCATACTTACAGCATGTGAAATGTCAAGTCTGGTACACACCATAGCATACATCAAGGCACCAACTGCATTTGCATATGGAATATTCTCCATTTGCTTCTTCTGATCTTCGGAATTTGGTGACATTGATGAACTTAGCTTGAAATGTGGTGCCAATGGTGTGCTCACAGGTTTTGTGTCATTTCCTATGCCAAAAGTTTGAAGAACTTTCTTCAAATACTGAGTCTGAGTCAAACAGATTGTGCTTTTGGCCCTGTCTCGAGTTATCTCCATCTCGAGAATTTTTCTGGCCTCTCCAAGATCCTTCATTTCAAACTCTGAGCTCAATTGAGCCTTCAGCTTGTTGATCTCCACCTTGCTTGTAGATGCGATTAACATATCATCTACATATAAAAGCAAATAGATAAATGTACCGTCTTGAAGTTTGCGATAGTAAACACAATGATCAAACTGACTTCGGGTATATTTCTGCCCTTGGATGAAGCTGTCAAATCGCTTGTACCACTGTCTCGGAGACTGCTTCAGGCCATACAATGACTTGCTCAACTTGCAAGCCCAATTATCTCTTCCTGGTACTTTGAATCCTTCTGGTTGAGACATATATATCTCTTCTTCCAAATTACCATGCAGAAAAGCGGTTTTGACATTGAGTTGGGCTAACTCGAGATCAAATTGTGCAACCAAAGCCAATAATATTCGAATTGACGAATGCTTAACAACAGGTGAGAATACCTCATTGTAGTCAATTCCTTCCCTCTGAGCGTAGCTTTTTGCTACCAGTCTCGCTTTGTATCGGATACTATCTGTGCTGGGTGAGCCTTCTTTCTTAGCGGAAACCCATTTGCAGCCAATTGGTTTCTTTCCTTTCGGAAGTGGAACCAACTTCCAAGTCTGATTCTGATGGAGAGATTTCATCTCCTCATGCATTGCCATTTTCCACTTATCACTTTCCATACTCTGAATAGCATCTTTGTAATTGTATGGAATATCATCTTCGGTAACTGGTAATGCATATGTAACCATGTCAGTGTACCGAGCAGGTTTGCGGATTTCTCTTCGTGGTCGACTGGTGGCAATTGATTCTGGTTGTTGACTGAAGTCTGGTCCTGGAGCCTCCACCTCAACTGAGATTTCCTCCTCGTCTTCTTTAGGATGGTTGGATATCTCTGCTGACTTGACAGGAGTTACTGGAATATCTAACTCTACCTGCTGAGGCAAATCTGGATCTCGATTTTCTTTATCAGAAACTGTATGTTTTAACATCACAGATTCGTCAAAAGTTACATCTCGACTTTGTACAATCTTCTTTGACTCAGGGTTCCATAGTCGGAAAGCCTTAACTCCTTCACTAAAACCCATGAAAATCGCTTTCTTGGACCTAGGATCCAGTTTGGATTCCTTCACATGGAAATATGCAGTGCATCCAAAAATGTGCAAAGAATCATAATCGGGGTGTCCAGACCATACCTCATTGGGAGTTTTGCCATCTAGTGTTGTTGCAGGAAGTCGATTGATGATATGAGAGGCATATGACAAAGCTTCAGCCCAAAATGCCTTGCTCAGTCTAGAATGAGATAACATGCAGCGAACTTTATCTACCAAAGTACGATTCATGCGTTCAGCAACACCGTTTTGTTGTGACGTGCCTGGAACTGTGAAATGTCTGACAATCCCTTCATTCTCACAAGTTTTCTGAAATGGGTCTGACTTGTATTCTCCTCCATTATCAGATCTGAGCCTCTTAATCTTCCTTCCCGTTTGGGTTTCTACCATTTTCTTCCATATAAGAAAGATATCTAGCACTTCATCTTTATGCTTCATGGTATAAACCCAAACATAGCGTGAGAAATCATCAATGAAAGTAACAAACCAACGTTTACCTCCCAATGAAGCATTGTGAGAGGGTCCCCAAACGTCGGTATGAACATAATCCAATGTTCCTTTTGTGCGGTGGATTGCAGTTCCAAACTTGACCCTCGTCTGCTTGCCTAAGATACAGTGCTCGCAGAAGTCAAGTTTCCCGGTCTTTGCACCTTTCAGAGAACCTTGCTTTATCAAGGTTTGAAGAGCCTTCTCTCCAACATGTCCGAGCCGCATGTGCCAAAGTCGGGAAGTGTCCGATGAAACATCATTAGAATGGGTGCAAGCTGATACACTTCTGATTACTGTGTGTCTGTCAAGGAAATAGAGATTTCCTTTCTGAGAACCCTTCATGGCCAAGAATGCTCCATGTACAACCTTCAGAACTCCACCTTCAATGGTTACCTTGTAACCGCTGGAATCGAGGACTCCTAGGGAGATTAGATTTTTCTTCAGATCTGGGACATATCTGACGTCCGTGAGCCGTCTTGTTGTACCGTCATTCATCTTTAGGCGTATAGTTCCAATACCCTTTGTTTGGCAGGTATTGTTGTTGCCCATGAGCACGACTCCTCCATCGAACTCATCCAATTTTGAAAACCAATGTCGATTCGGACACATATGATAGGAACAGCCGAAATCTAATATCCAACTATCAGACTGATTGCCTATAGATGAAACGGAGAAGGCAGAATCTTCTTCAGCCTTCTGTGCCACATTTGCAGTTGTCTTGTCCTTATTTGGAAAATCTTTCTTCCAGTGCCCCTTTTGGTGACAATAGGCACATTCATCCTTGGCAAGACGTTGACGTGATGAAGGTCCTTGTGACTTTGAGCGAGATCGGCCTCGCCCACTGGATCTATCAGATCTGTTGTTAGCCCTGCCTCTGGATACCGTCAAGGCTTCTGGTGATGCGTCCTTGTTATCGCGTTGGTCCTTCCTTCGATACTCGTTGTTCACCAAAGCATTTGAAACATCACTGAATTTACCAGCATCTTTACCATATAGCAAAGTTGTTGTTAAATGTTCATAACTTTCAGGCAAAGAGTTTAACAACAATAGTGCCTTATCCTCATCAAGAGGGTCAACATCAAGATTTAGTAGATCGGCGAGAATCTTGTTGAAATTATCAAGATGCGCAATCATGGGAGTACCTTTCTTGTACTCAAAACGAAAGAGCTTCTTTTTCAGGTAGAGTCGGTTCTCTATGCTTTTTGTCATGTACTTGTCCTCCAGTTTCTTCCAGAGACTTGATGTCATAGTCTCTTTCATGACAAAGTACTTATGATCCTTCGCTAAACAGAGTCGGATTGTTCCACAAGCTTGACGATTTACAAAATTCCAATCATCATCGGACATATCCTTGGGTTTGGTTCCAAGGCGATATGTGATCCTTCCCGGAATACGAGATCTTGAACTTCGCATTGACACATGCCAAAGTTGTTGGTGCCGTTGAATTTCTCCACCTCGAACTTTGCATTCGACATCGAACTTATTTGTCAAGGCTTGCTTGTGCTTGGGATGTCTTCCGCCATTAAGACCGAAGATATGTATGATGCCGAAAAGTGCTTGAAAAATGATAAACAACTCTAACTAAGCTATATCAATAACTTATGAGCTGAATCTGCAGAAACTGATTGCACGGTTGCGTCCAGAACGGTCGAAAATGGTGGAAACGAGTCTGACTTTGCTGAAATCAGACAAAAAATGAGCCGGATATGGTTGGTCAACTGAAAATGAATTCGGTCAACTGCAGGCTGAAACGGACTGGACCTGATGAACAGTAGCAGGCCGAACGGGCTGGGCCGAGATAAACAGTGGCGGACCGAGTGGGCTGGGCTGATATGAACAGTGCTGACCAAGTGGGCTGGATCGGTGGTGAACAGTGCCAATCTAGTGGGCTGGACTGCGGATGAACAGTACGGACTGAGTGGGCTGGGCCGGAGATGGGCTGGAATGAACAGTGTCGGCAAATGGGTTGGGTCGGATCTGGGTCGGATTCGGTTCTGATGAACAGTGCGGGATGAACAGTTCCGGGATGAACAGCGCCGGCAAAACCCTGTGCAAGGATCAAACTTTGATCGGCTCCTGGGAACTCGTTTCTTGTCCGTTTTTCTCGTCGTTTGTTGCGGTGGACTCCTGAAAACAAGAGCTACCTCCACGGGTGATCAGAAAACAGTTCCAATTACTGTTACAGAATCTCGAAAATTTCGACGTTGTCTCGAAAAATTTGACAGAGGGTCCGTTTTTCTTCCAAAGCTTCACCTAGGCTCTGATACCAATTTGTTGTGCGGAATCGTGATAAAGTATGAAAAAAAAACAAGACAACAAATTTAACGTGGTTCGGCAAATTGCCTACGTCCGCGGGAGGCAGCACTCTTTTATTTGATCACCCTTAGGTAGATCTTACAGAATGGATCTCTTGAATTAGATCTCTCAGAATAGATCTCAGGAATGAATTTCAATAATGAAGTAGGGCTCTATTTATAGGAGTATTTAGGGGTATTTGCGTAATTTAAATATATATTTAAATATATTTAAAATCAACCTAAACGGCGCAGGGGCCGAATTGGAAGACCAAAATGGTGGTCGCCCTCGTGGGCGGCCACCAACCCATTCTTTTCCTTTCTTTAATTTGAGGTGGACCCCACATTCAGTACAATGTTTCACTTGTTGTTCACTCAACTGCTTTCTCCTTTTCCTTGCTATCTTCTCTCTGTGCAAATTTGATGTCTACTTCTTCTACTATGGCACCTGTGGATCTATGGCATAGACACTTGGGACACCCTGCTGTTAAAGTGGTACATAGTGTTCTTAAGAATTGTAAGATACCTTTCAATTACAATATTGAACCTACGTTCTATACTACATGTTGTATGGGTAAAACACATAAGTTTCCATTTGCATAATCTGATTCTACATACTTGAATCCTCTTAATTGGATATACTCGAATATATGGGTACCTATTTCTTGTCTTGTCTGCTCATGGATAAAGGTATTACATACATTTTATTTACTCATTTTCTCGGTACACTTGACTGTTCTGCTTTGAACCAAAATAGAAGCTCTCTTTGTTTTTATAGAGTTTAAAACTCGGTTGAGTTACAATTTGGACGTCACACTAAGTAAATACAAATTGATTGGGGAGGGGAGTATCAAGTGTTTACTAATTATCTCAAAACAAATGACATTACTCATCATGTTTGATCTTGTCCTAGAA
The DNA here is from genome assembly GCA_035771175.1 of Paratinospora sagittata. Taxonomy (NCBI): domain Eukaryota; kingdom Viridiplantae; phylum Streptophyta; class Magnoliopsida; order Ranunculales; family Menispermaceae; genus Paratinospora; species Paratinospora sagittata. Next base: position 6,814,243 of record JAYMFD010000012.1, on the reverse strand, counting down.
CTCATGAACAGAAACACAGGCATATTGTTGAGCATTGCCTTTCTCTTCTAGCTCATGCCTCTGTACCATTAAAGTATTAGGATGAATCATTTAGAACTGTTGTTTTATCTCATCAATAGACTTTCAACTTCAACTCTATCTGGTTATACTCCACATGAGAAGCTCTTCAAGACACCCCCAAATTATGCTCATCTACGTATCTTTGGGTGCTTTTGTTTTCCAAATCTCGAGCCATATAATGCTAAAAAATTTCAGTACAAAACTATTTAATGTATTATTTTTGCTTACAGTCTCTCTCAGAAAGGTTATAAGTGTTTAGCCCCCAATGGTCGTATCTATATCTCTCAGGATGTTGTCCTTAATCAATCTTATTTTCATTTGCCTCTTCTTTGTCTACTAGTGCTTCCTTTGTTCCTAATGTTCATACTATTATTTTTGCTACTCCACCTTGTTTGTCTTGAGGTGAGCCTGCTTCTTCATCACCTACCTGTGATTCGAATTCTAGTTCTACCTCTACTGATGTGTCATTATCTACAGTTGATCATGATCATTCTCCATCTAAGTTTTATCTTGATAAGCCTATTTCTTTACCACCACCACTTACTTCACATCCGATGCAAACCCGGGCTAAGTCTGGAATTTTAAAGCCTAAGGTATATCTCACAACTAAAGAACCCAGCTCAGTGGATGAGGCTGTTGGCCTAAGTGGTTGATTACTTAGCATGCTGTATAAAGGTTTTGATGCTTACAACTAATAAACAATATATTACTTGGTGCTAACATTTCAATCAAAGATATATTGAAGCACCTCAAGAAAGCAAAAAGCAAAAAACAAAAGAACGATTCGATCAAGGACTACACGATCACATCATACGATCAACGATCACATCGCTCAACTCAAGTGCGAAGTTACTAATGAAGATTTCATAAAGAAAAGTTGGACTTGGAAATCATGAGAAGAACACATAAAGAATGTAAGGTATCTTTCTTTATTTTTTATTGCTCAAACGTTTTTCAAAACCACGCACAAATCACTTGCACACATCTTTCAAAATCACACATACATTTCTTGCATGTTTTGATCGATATATTTTAAAGATATTTCAAATGATTTAATTTCTCAATCATTTTAAAGTGTTTGATTTGATCTGAAAATACTGAGATTTTAATCGTATTTATCGAGCTTTAATGAAAAATCAAAAATCATTTTTAAAAGTCATTCAGAATGCTAATGTAATACTCTGAAAATTTTGGATGTCAATATAGGAAAGTGAGAAAAATCGGTCAATAAATTAGCACATGCTGGAAATTTTACAATTTTCTCTCCTTTCCTTTCCAACAATATTCTCTAATCTTTTTATTGGAAATAACCAAAAATTACCCCTTAATCTACTCTAAATTTCTTTGCATACAAGATGAAATATTAGAAACCAATCCACCACCTTCCTTTCCTACACAGGACCTTCAAAAGAGCATGGAAAGCCCTATTGTATATAATTTTTAATCAATCACAGCCGCCTCACATCCTGTTCACCTCTCTTTCCCTCCTTCAAACTAAGCGCAAGGAAGGGCCACCTGAAATAAAACACATCGGACCACAGGGAAACTAATCCGGGAAATTACGATAAATTCTCTCTTCTCTTTTCTTATTTTTCATTTTCTTTTCCTTTTAATGATGATTAACGGACAACGACACTGTAACAACCAGTCTCATCCTTCTCCTTTTTTCTCTTTCTTGATGGATTGAACACTCACAAGACTTAACAATTGCTCTCCACCGGTCACTATTGTCCAAATCGCCGGAAAGAAGAAATGAAAATTGTTACACCCTGGATTGCACAACGTGCCCCCTACTTAGGTGTGGGCGCACCCCCTCGGGGCGAACGCCAGCCATTATGGATCCATAATATTGTCTCATCCCGGTACAGCCACCACCACACAAGGACGTCTCTTGTACACGGGATCATTTGTTCGACACTATTCACCATAAATAGTGCAGGGCCTCCCTAGGAATCGAACTCAAGACCTCCCTTAAGGATTTCTGATTTCGCATTCCTAGTAGCCATTGAACCATTGGCTCAGTGGTTACTCAGAATGCAAAATTAGACTCCTTAAGGGAGGTCTCGAGTTCGATTCTGGGGAGGCCCTGCACTATTCATGAATAGTGGGGACAAATGATCTCGTGTACAAGAGACGTCCTTGTGTGGCGGTGGCTGTACCAGGATGGGACAATATTATGGATCCATAATGGCTGGCGTTCGCCCCGAGGGGGTGCGTCCACACCTGGGTAGGGGGCACGCTGTGCAACCCAGGGTGTGACAAAAGGCCTTATGTATTGGGTTGCACAGCGTTCCCCCTACCCAGGTGTGGGTGCACCACCTCGGGGCGAACGCCAACCATTATAGATCCATAATATTGTCCCATCCTGATACAGCCACCGCCACACAAGGACGTCTCTTGTACACGGGATCATTTGTCCCACACTATTCATCATGAATAGTGCAGGGCCTCCCCCAGAATCGAACTCAAGACCTCCCTTAAGGAGTTTAATTTTGCATTCTGAGTAACCACTGAGCCAATGGTTCAGTGCCTACTATGAATGCGAAATCAGAAATCCTTAAGGGAGGTCTCGAGTTCGATTCCTAGGGGAGGCCCTGCACTATTTATGGTGAATAGTGTGAGATAAATGATCCGGTGTACAAGAGACGTCCTTGTGTGGCGGTGGTTGTACCGGGATGAGACAATATTATGGATCTATAATGGCTGGCGTTCGCCCCGAGGGGGTGCGCCCACACCTGGGTAGGGGGCACGCTGTGCAACCCAGGGTGTGACAAAAAGGCCTCATGTATACAGATACGGTGCAGCGCACCGCCGTACCACACAATATTGTCCTATCGGCCTGCCTCTGCACTCACCGATTATTTGTCCACGTAGGGGGCCTCCCCCAGAATCGAACTCAAAACCTCCCTTAAGGAGTCTAATTTTGCATTCTGAGTAGCCACTGAACCATTGAAGCGACGTTGCCGTTGCCGTCGTTCTCTTCTTTCTCTCTTCTCTTTTCTCTTTTCTGTTCTCTTTCTCTGCTCCTCGTTTCTCTGCACCAATGTTCAGCAAGCACCACCTAATGCCATTAATAATACCTATACTTAAGTGCCACCTCACCACCCATATAACATCATATTATCCTAGACACTAACGCTCTCAACGTGGACACCATCACTCATCTAAACGCCCGCATCACACATATATATTATACATTCTATGTAATTGATGCATCTCATTTCATATTTAACACTAGATGATATGTATTATATTATATCATATATATATATATATATATATATACTTGTTTAAACATCTCACCACTATATATATGTATATATCTCTACACTCATAATCGTTTTTATGAGTATTTATATTAACAAATGTAATATACGTGTACAGGTTGAGTACTAGGCATAACGATGAATTTAAGTGATTTGAATTTAGCGATTCAGGTGGGGAAGATTCTATGCCTTTACAATATTTTATTTCGATATGTAGATAGGAACATTAAATTAATTAGATTTATAGTATTATTAGATTGTTCGTGCATGCTTATCTTACATGATTATATATATTGTGATTGTTGGCCATGATAATAATGTACGTGTATGAATTGTTGTCCCGAGTTGATGTTAGATGTGTGTAATTCATGTGTACTTTAAAAGTTTGATGACGTGATATATGACATGATAGTATTAGCATAATTATTATAATAAAATTTATATGTGAATGTTAATATATTTGGCATTGTGATATGATACCATGTGTTGTGGGGTTTGAACATATCATGTGAATACAAGTTATGTATCGTACTTATGTTGCATGTGTGATACTGTGACTTCATTAAATAACATGATTAAGATAAGAATAACACATATGAGACAGTTATTTTAAGGAATATCGCCAATGACTATTTTGGGGCAGTTATTCTGATGAATATCGCCAATGATTATTATGGGACAGTTATTCATTATGAATATCGCCAACTAAATTTTAATTTTGAGTAGTGCCACCCTGGGTTTGATTTCCTAAAGGTACGTGATTTAGAACGTGATAGAATTATTTACTCAAACAATCAAATGCTGCAACGATTAATGTGTGAAACTTGTTTGTAATGTTGTTGTGTATATATCATGATAAAATGTTGTGAATTGTTTAGATGACCCACTGGGCTTTCAAGCTCACCCCTATTTTTCATATGCAGGTACTTAAAAGAATAAAATCGCGAGTTCGTGATGTAGTTCAGAGTAGTAGGGGTGGGTTAATTATTTTGTTAGTATTGTGGTGGCAGGTCTGAATATTTTTATTTGATTTTTAAAAGTTTATTATTTAAACGGGTTGTATTGACAATCAAAATTTAGTGAACATTATTACGGTTAGTAAAGACCTTGTGGTTTATTTCACGTGTGAATGCCTTAGACTTGAATTTATTAATTCTACTTGATGAATATGTTTAAAATGTTGTGTCCATAATGGATGGACAAGGGCAAGTACCCTCACAATTCAATATGGAAATTTGTATAGTAGAATTATGTGGTCATTGGCATGAAAATGAAAGAGTATTCGTTTATCTTAACCAGTAAGTTGGTTAGAAGAATACAAATTAATATTTTTGCAAATTTTACTATCTATATAATGGTTATGGGTTAAGATAGATGGATACGATTACCATCTCGATTTTCAGTGATCTTTCTCGATAAAATTAAAATATTAATTATTTTACTTGAAATTTAAGTTTTAAAAATCGGGGTGTTACAGCTAATGTCTCAACAACGCCCTCCTAGACTTGATGAGTCAGGACGCTGATGATACATTAGGACGCTGATAATGTTCAAGTTTGAATTGTACTTATTCATCATGACGCTTACTTTATAAGTAGCGGCCTCATTTGAGCCAACCTATGAACTTGTCAGGACGTTAACTTAGTTTCAGCTCATTGAAAGATTTTCGAGATTTTAATGTTTTAATTTTTAAGGACGTTGATAGTTATAAGTTGGAAAACTATCAGGACGCTACTTGAATATGAGCATCCTCATTTAAAAGATCAACTTAATAACTTTAAGGACGTTGATCGTCCTTCAGAGTACTCATTGTTTTTACTTGTTTTTAACATCAGGACGCTTACGTGGTTATGTAACACCCTTATGTTTTTCAGTTGTTGTTTTATTTTAGGACGCTTATTTGGTACTGGCTCCCTCATAACTTTTAGGACGCTAATTGTGGATTAGCGCTCTCACAAAGTTTAGTCATTTTAATCGTCAAAGTAAGTTAGGACGCTTACGATTAAGTTACGCCCTTATTTCACAGTTCAACATGATGCTTATGGTTCATGAGCGCCCTCAAGGAACAAAACGACAAAGTTGATATTATACGTCAGGACGCTAATTCAACACTGTCGCAATTCTGATACTTACACTCATTCAGATCACTTTTCAGAATTGGTCTATGCACAAAACCTTTTTCAAATATGTCAGAGACTTTTTCTGATGCATGAATTACATTTCTTGAAACATTCCTTATTCATGCAATTTGAGAAAAACCAGAATGTGTTGTGAAAATTGCAATTGCCATTTTCATGAAAGATTCTAGCTGTTGTGAGTAAACGTTCACTTTGAATTTCAAATTCAAACAACCAACAACTCTATTCTACTAAGTCTATAAATACTAGCACTTAGATTCAAAACAAACCGCCGATAATTTTATTGAGCCAATATTTTTTAACGTTAGTCGAATGTTCAATCTTATCTTCAAAAGTTTAAATTGTTCTTGTTTTTCAAAGTGTGTTCTTTGAAACTTTACTTATTCAAAAGATTTTCACTTTGATCTTAATATCTATTTTTCTTTGTAAGTCTATTTGAATAATGCAGAACTGTTTTCCGCTCAAATTCTCAGCCCTGTTTTAATCTCATGAATCTTGCTGATCAAGGAATTTGAGAGATGGTTTATAGGGTACAATTATACCTTATTTCACATCCTGAAAATTGTATTGAGTTATAGAGTTTTTGAATAAGCATTTGACAATCGTTTTTCAAGAAGCATCATACAAGTCTTTTGAAACTGCACTTGAGCAATACTGAAACATTGAAAGGTAAAAGGATTGTAAGTGTACTTCTTTCAGCATTACGTGCTTGATTCTACGTATTTTGTAATGCAATGTATGAGCTGAATTGTAAGTGTTCTACTCAGTTAGAACCATCATTATCATTATTATTCTGTATTGGTGTGTTTCAGGATTGAAACAACCAAGTCTAGTGAATTTAGTTCACTTGACGATTCCAAAGTTAGAATTTTAAGAAGGTTTATCCTCCACCTTGAAGTAGGATCTATCGGTTCTTCCTTAGCCCACAAAAGGAACATGAGTTTTTCCTCAACTTAAAAAAAGAAAATGCGGTTCGTCCTTAGCCCGCAAAAGGATAGGTTTGCCTTGACTCTGAAAAAGGCATGTGTAATGGTTTGGTTCTTACCCGTAAGAGAATTTGTTAGTGGATTAAGAAAATCCTAATCGGGAGATTAGGTAGTGAATGTAGGTGTGTCGAACCACTATAAATTTGTTGTCCCCTGTTTCCTACCTTTTCTTCATAGTATCATGTAAAGATTGTTCATCTGTCTCCCTTGTATTCAAGTATTTTACTAACATGTTGAAAGCTTCATATTTGACCATCACACCCAATTCACCCCCCTTCTTGGGTATATCCAACAGAGGCATTGCAACATACACATTGGCAAGATGCAATGAATGGTGAATATCTTGCATTGCTTAGAAATCAAACTTGGTCGTTGGTTCCTCTTCCTCCTAATAGAAAAATAATTGGGTGTAAGTGGGTTTATAAGGTGAAGGAGAATTCATATGGCACAATCAATAGGTATAATGCCAGGTTAGTGGCTAAAATGGTTTAATCAAACACCTGGATTTGATTTTAATAAAACCTTTAATCCAATTGTAAAATCGGCAATTATTAGAATGATTCTTTGCGTTGTCAAAAGGGGGTGTTAAGCAATTAGATGTCAATAACGCCTTTCTAAATGGTGTTCTTCAAGAAGAAGTGTTTATGGATCAACCTGCGGGGTTTGTTGATCCATAGCTTCCCACACGTGTATATAAGCTTCACAAAGCTCTTTATGGGCTCAAATAAGCTCCCCGGACTTGGTTTGATCGTTTGGCCACCACCACGTTTTTCTTTGGTTCTAGTTGACTAAGTCTGATCAATCATTATTTAATTATCAAAATTACTGCTACTCATTCTACCTTTATTCTTGTTTATATGGATGATATTCCTCTAACTAGGAATGATTCATCGGTGGTTGTTAACTTCATTACACAATTGAATAAAGGTTTGCTCTTAAGGACTTAGGTGATCTTAGTTTCTTTCTTGGAATTCATGACATGAGCACTCGATAGACTAAACTTTTTCAAATACTTCATTTCATATTGTACGGTTTCTACCTGATCTATAGTACCACAACATATATGTATTATCATACAAGGACCTGAAAATAACCTCTAAACTAATCCCCTTGACAAAAATAAATTAATGGGAACCACACCTACATATATATCGGTCATCCTGATGGGTTTCAAGTTATTAAACTAAATAAATAAATAAATAAATAAAAATAAAAACAAAACCTTAAGGGACTTAAACAATTAGACGATGGTCTAACTAATCACAGTTTTATTCATTAGGAAATCACAAACTAGAGATAGATGTCTCGATCATTTGATAAAAAGTACAAGTATATTTTTATATCATTGGTAGAAATTAAATATGACATATATACTTGAATCATTGGGAGATGAATTAGCTAGTAAAACGTTATTTTGAAATATAGTACTTCCAATTGTTTTTAATAATAACGTAATAATTAATTCTAAACTTATAATTCATATCTTATATATAATCAAGACTCATAAGACAAACATAATAACAAAAGACATATAAGACTTAGAGAATTCAAACTCCGACACGATAAGATAAGTATTATCAACAATACTATGGATCACACTTGAACTTCTAATTTATAGGTAAGATAAAAGAGAGGTCAAAAAACTCGAATCAAGATGTAATTGATTAAAATGTATAATTCTACCATAATTTTGACGTATATTGTATCTCTATCAAAGAAAAATGAGATATTGCTCATTATGCCAACTGTAAATTAATACTAAAATAAGTTGTTTTTCTACATATTTGAGAAGACAGGATAATTTCTATTATAATATCTTCCATTGACTTGTCTAGTAGACGATTAGCTTAATATTTTATTTGAAAACATGTACTTAAACAATTAATGGTAGTAGTTGCTTTGAGGGGAGACCCATAAGATGCATAATTTTTATAACATATATATATTTATAGGTTGGAATTGAATCATGTCTTCACATATTATTTATTTATATACTATATGCATAATCACTTATGTCCAATCTCAATTCTATTATACAAGAGCAGTGGCGGATCTAAACCCTTGATCTTGGAGGAGCGAAGCGAAAACATATAACATAACATAGTTTATAAATAGTATAACAACAGCTATGTATCAAGATTATATGTATTGATTAATATATGTGCACGCGTATCATTGCAAATAAATACTTTCAAAGGAGAACCATCACATGATGATACTAAGCACACAACCCGCGGTGTACTCCGTAATTTCATAATTTATAAAGCACAAGTACATTGGTACGGAAGATGCTGCTATATTTCATGATTGTATTGCTTGACGTGGATTAAAATATTTTATTCTATGTACTGCTGTATTTATTTTCTGTAAACTTTGCGTTTACTTTGCTTGATCCATTGAGTTGTAAGCTCACCTCATTGCTTCATCTTTCAGGAAACTAAGTTGGGTTAGGGTTGATTTGTACAGGGCGATTACATGTCCTGAAGGTCAAGACTTATCTTTTTTCTTATATCAAGGGGCTGATATGTAGCTACCTTCTTTTGATGGCATTGGCCACTCCTTTTTATAGGGGTTTGTCCATTTTTATTTTGTCTCTTGGAGGCCACCAGTAAACCCTTATTATGTTATTTTAAACATCTTTTATCTATCAATGAAGTTATCTTATTTTTAATATATTACATGTCATGAAATGGGCGCACGTTTCCGTTGCAAATCCCTTATTGTCGTACCCCTGTTTGGTGAAAAGCTGGTGTATTTGTCTAAGTGTTAGACAATTCTAAATTTAACAGGGAATGACAAATTATGTTTCACATATGTATAAGCTAAAAAGTGGGGCCTTTTGAAATAATTGAGGATGCTCCATTATAACTTGAAGGTTACATGGATTTAATTTAAATATTTAAATCTAATAACAACCTCCTCTTCAATGATAAGACTATGTATATTATCCCTTCTCCAAACTCATCATTATAAAACGATGCATATAAAATGTGTACTTGTAAGTAACAAGATTTCCTATCAATTTGATTTTGTATTTTTCTTCAAGTGTTTTAGCTAAAAAAAATATAACAAAAGTGGTCACTATCCTCAATTTATTGCTGAAATTTTACTTTTACTTATTTATTTATTTCTCTCCCTCTACATATATATATATATTTATATTTTTTAGATGCCCTTTAATTATAATCTCATATTTGATAACTGAAGCTTCATCAACAGCTTGCATCTCCACAGAACAATAGGTCTATATTTATTTTTGTTTTTTCTTACTTCCACCTTTCCCACAATGATCCTCCTATTTATAACTTAAAAAAGCAAGACCATTAAAAAAATCATTTGAAATGGTCAAGCGATGGATTGTTCAATAATCTGCCATTTTCATAGAACTTCCCAAGGCATCTATATTTGTTTATAAGGTAGAAAACAAGAAATATATAATATTTTTTCTCCTGTTTTTTATTTTTATTTTTCTCTTTGAAACCTTACCTACTCTGCAGCTAGCACAATTAGTCAACACATGACATTGTGTTTCCAACACTGCACGTCCCTTGTCGGTGAATCCAAATTCAAGTGTACCGACATAGAATTAGTACTGGAACTCATTAGAACTGGCCTCGGTTAATGGACAAAGAATTATTGATTAAAATTGGAATTAAGCAATGGCCTCGGTTAATGGACAAAGTTCGATAAAGTCAAATTAGAACTGAATTAAAATAGTAGGAATTAGTTAGATATATATTACAATCGAATAATGTTGATAATACTCTATATATCCTTTCTTTCTTTACCTCTTTTGTCAGAAAAAAAACATAAAGATAAGAAGAAGAAGAAGAAGAAGAAGAAAGAAACACCTCAACTAACACAAAGTAAAACAAAACAAAAAAATCTTAGACAAACTACGACTATAATTAACAACGTGGATTGCAATTGGTGACACATGTTGATATATATCAAAGTCTAATTCAGTAGGTAGATTAGAGAGATTCTTCGGTTCATTAGTTATTTAAAAAAATAAATAAAAGCAAATGCTATTAATTAATGAAAAATTTTGTTGCTTATACACTTAAAAAAAAGAATGAAGTTGTTGTGATAAATGATGATCAAGAACCCGCCTCAAAAATAAGACTTGTGAGTTTATATCTCACCCATAAACTCTTGTACTCCCCCTTTGAGTTTTGGGTATATGTGAGAAAAGGGATGTTCGCACTGTCTTTAAGAGACTAGTTAAATACTTTAAATATCATTAAATCAACAAATAATTAGAAAATAATGTAACTACATGTTTATGTTCATTAAATTATTTATTATATACTTTAAGATGTGTAAATCATACACATTTAATGAACATGAACATATAGATAGTTGTGTTATTTTACAGTTATATTAATATTTTTCAATTGGAAAAACCTACCTTTATGCAAAGATAAATCATACATTCCAGGATTATCCAATATTAGTCCCATGAGGCAATGCACTCTACACTCTCCCAAATTGAATTATTTGCTTAATGTAATATGATTACTTAGTAACTTGCATTAAAAACAAGTTAAATTGATCATGTTGGGTTATTATTAACATAATAATTAAGAAGGGAAAAGAAACAATATTAAGCTTTCAATATATGAAAGAGGCACATTAGCGGAGGGAGACATGCTGCCCACGTCTAGCGAATATTCAAAAAGTATTAGGCAGATCAAGACATTTTTCTATGCAGATGTTACAGGTAGTAACAGAAGTATAAGGTAATTTATTTGAAATGTTGCGTCAGAAAGTTAAAATACTATTTTTTTTTTTCAGTCATCGTTATATATTGCTTAGTTTTCATCCAATATATATTGCTAGGTCCAAATTTAATAATAGCCAAGTCAAAGAAACTAAAGAGACTGCTTCAAATCAATGTTAGAAAAGGTTGGTTTCATGAAGCTTCCTATGTGTTTTACTAAGTAAAATTAAGAATAAGAGTGGTAATTTTGCAAGCTATATAAAGGGGTGATAAGGGCTCCTTTAAGGTCATAGAAAAACCAATTTGGCAGTAGTGATGGGAAAAACTGACGGAAGGAAGGGGGCCTCAATGGCCTCCCTTGTGACTACTCTTCTAGTAGTGATTCTTTCTTTGGCTTTGCCATTCATGACTAGTGCTGATTATGTTTACTCTTCTCCTCCTCCTCCTCCACCTCACTACTACTACAAATCACCACCCCCACCACCTAAGGAGCACTACGTGTATAAGTCTCCACCACCACCACCTAAGGAGCACTATGAGTATAAGTCTCCACCACCACCGGTTTACAAGTACAAATCCCCACCACCGCCACCCAAGGAGCACTATGAGTATAAGTCTCCACCACCACCTGTTTACAAGTACAAATCTCCTCCTCCACCACCTAAGGAACATTACAAATACAAGTCACCACCACCACCATCCAAGGAGCATCCGGTTTACAAATATAAGTCGCCTCCTCCTCCACCCAAGGAGCACTACAAATATAAGTCTCCTCCACCGCCACCCAAGGAGCATTACAAGTACAAGTCTCCTCCACCACCACCCAAGGAGCATCCAGTCTACAAGTACAAGTCACCTCCTCCCCCACCTAAGGAACATTATAAGTACAAATCTCCCCCACCACCACCTAAGGAACATTACAAGTATAAATCTCCACCTCCACCACCCAAGGAGCATCCAGTTTACAAGTACAAGTCTCCTCCTCCGCCACCTAAAGAACATTACAAATACAAGTCTCCACCACCACCACCAAAGGAGCATTACAAGTACAAGTCTCCTCCACCACCACCAAAGGAGCACTACAAATACAAGTCCCCGCCACCGCCAGTGAAGGAGCATCCAGTTTATAAATACAAGTCGCCTCCTCCACCACCTTACCACTACCAATCTCCCCCTCCCCCTCCTCCAGTCTACAAATACAAGTCTCCTCCTCCACCGGTACACTATGAGTACAAGTCACCACCTCCTCCCCCACCAGTTTACAAATACAAGTCGCCACCACCACCAGCCTACGTTTACAAGTCACCTCCTCCTCCTTACCACTATTAAAACTAATTATTGGTGCATGATGGTGAGCTCATAGTTTTGTTCTTTTACTTAATTGTCAAAATGTTTAAAAGTAGTATGCATGAACAAATAAAAGAGAAGAGCCTATCAATATATAGCCAAATTTACTCATCTCTTTTGTTTACTTTCTTGCAGGCATGAAGGCATGTTTTCTGGGAGACGTCAAATAAAATGGAGGCCTACGAATTCTTTTTAATTTCTTCCATCGATGTGTACAAGTCTCCTATAATTGCTCATGGCGCTAGAGTCTTTGTTTATTTCAATAATCATTCAAAAAATGGAAGTTCTATTATTTTCATGTATTTTGATTACTGTGTGATTGCTTGTAAAATTAGTTTTATGTTTGGAGATTATCTTTCGTTGATTGAATCATTCAATGGAATAATGAAATTCTCAAAAAGCTTTGTAAAATGTTCATATTCAATGGAAGAGCCATAATGTCTATTCAAAATGGTAGAAAAGAACCCTCTTTTCATGATGCATAAATTCAAGAGAAAAACTTAGATTGTGCAATAATTCAAATTAAACAAGAATATTTCTTAATTAATTTGCCTACTTAATTACACTTGAATGGGTGTATGAAGCCAAGGTAATTAATTGATTTTTTTTGTTGAATAAAAAAAGGGAATAATATTATTAGCTCATGAGAAAGGAAACAAGAAGATTGTGCAATAATTCAAATTAAACAAGAATATTTCTTAATTAATTTGCCTACTTAATTACACTTGAATGGGTGTATGAAGCCAAGGTAATTAATTGATTTTTTTTGTTGAATAAAAAAAGGGAATAATATTATTAGCTCATGAGAAAGGAAACAAGAAGAATATAAGAGTTTTTTTTTCTTTTTTTTTTTTGGTAGAATATATGAGTTACTGTATAGAGAAAATAGCATCATTTCAATTCTATCATTTTCAATAAGAGATGCATGTTTGGAAAGAATATTAATGTATGTGTGCATGGTTTGGACTTCGTCACTATTCCATTTGGTCCAATAGATCTTTGTGATTCTAAAATAAGTACCTAATTAATGTTTTCTGTAACTTTGAAGAGAAAATTATGGCTTTTCTTTTAATAAATTTAATTTTCCCAAAAGATAAAACTCTTCAAAAATTCATGGAACTGCAAATCCATAAACAATTTATCATAAAAGTAAAAAAAAAAAAAAACATGATTTAATAACTTTTATCAAAATGCCCCTATTTGATTTAATTAATTTTGCATAACTGAAAATAATTTCTGAAATTCTTACCAAAATAATGTTTGAATATGACAAAATAGCAATAAAAATTAATACTTTTTAAAGAAACTAAAATAGCATCCATTTTGAGATATATACAAATCCATACTGAATATTGATAGTCCAATTATAATTTAAAGCAAAACATATATAAAATCTTCTTTTATCCCCCTAAGAAAAATTTCACTTCTAGTTAGAAAATACAATTAAGAATTATTATTATCTTATCACCTACTTTAATATATATATATATATATATATATATATACACTAGTCACGTGCATTGCACATGAAAGATTTTTTTTTTTTTTTTATCAAAAATTTTCATTTTCTAGTTTGTTTTTGAGAAATCGTGACTCATGCCCCTCAATGTATTTGTGGGTAGTTACAAAACTAATCAACAGCTATCAAGTTTGTGGCCATCTTTATTTAGTTATAGAAAGTGACGACTCCTTATAGAAGTTGAAAAGAAATGGATGCATAAAATTTAGGATGTGCAGATTTTGGAAGATTTTTATTGGATAATTACAATATTACTCTTTTGTTCATGATGTAGCATAATGGAAAAAACAAAAAATTAAATAACTAAGGAATGACATTGTTGGAATTATAGGTAAAAAGACTTAAAGTAAAAAGTATTTCTAATATATTAGTAAAGTGGTTCAATCCTTTCATGAGACACCACATACGTAGAAGCTTTATGCATCAGGCTATTTTTTTTATTTTAAAAAGTATTAATTGCTATCTTCTCTATAAATGCAACAATACTATTAAATTAATTAATTAATTAGCTAGGACGACCCATCTAATAACCTGTTGCATGCTTTTTAGGATATGGGTAACTTCCACATTAACTAATAACAAAATATTTAAGACTTTAAGTTATATATGTCAAAAGATTATTTCCTTAATGTATAAAAACAAATTATATTTAGTTGATCAGGTTAAACTTGGATTAAGCTGACAACAACATGTCACCAACCATCAAATTTTGATCATATAAATAATAGAGGAACTAAGAAGTACACTTCGGAAGTGCACTCAAACACCCAAGTCCCTAATTGGGTTAACATGGAGCCGCTTCCTTATTTATCCAAGGGACTTGAGCATTGGAGTACACAGTGGAATACATTTTTTGAGTCCCCAAAGCATTTCTAGATCTTTTGATACCATAGACAAAATATTGCAACATTAATGATAACAATGTTATTACAACTAATACCAGTTATTTTTTTGAAAAGCCTTGATGAAGGAAATCAGGAGTACACTTAGGAAGTGTCCTTGGTAAGTGTGCTCGAGTCCGTTGGACCAACATAGAGCCACCCAATATACTCCTTAGGAAGTGTTCTTGGTAAGTGTGCTCGAGTATGTTGGACCAACATAGAGCCACCCAATATTATACCATACGTGACTCCATATGATCACTACCCTTCCCAAATCCTCAAAGCATTAAAAATAGTTTTTACACCCATTGTAACTACAAAATTGCCTCTCATACCAAGGAACTAGGCCACTAGCGATAGTTAGCATCAATCCAAATAATTACAATGTGAATGATAGACATGTTACAAGAAGCATATATAATGATCTTTTTGGAATCACATTGTAATACAATATTATTATTGGAGGGAAATGATATGGTGTTTCAAAAGATGTCTCAAAGCTGTTATTTTTAACATTAGTATCGAGCTAATAAAGTCCGAGCAGGAAGAACTACATATCATAATAAAAAACAGGGAAGTAACCTCGGTACCTGGAAACCCAAATGAAGTTGATCCGATACTGGCCTCCTCTGCCCAGTCCCCGGAGGAATTGAACCAAGTGTGTTTCACAGTTTTGTTGGAGGTAGAGTTCTCCGTGATGAGTGGCCCCACCTTCATCCCTTGGTATAAGCTTGTTGGCCCAGATACACGTCCAAGAGGGGGGGGTGAATTGGATGGTTGTAAGTTTTAACCATTCAAAAAATAAATGTGGAAATTTAAAGTGCAGGTAAACAAATAGCAAGAGACGAGACAACAATTTAACGTCATTCGGCACCAACGACCTACGTCCACGACTTGATCTCCCTTGATCAAGATTTTTCTAAAACCTCCCACTATGGATCCTACTTCACGGGTGAGGATCAAACTAATTACAAACCACTCACTTCACAGGTGTGAGTAACCTTCACAATGCCTAAGCACGTAGCTCACAGCTCACAGTGACACGCACGTCACTTTAACAAAAAGATATGGAGATAAAGATCACAGATTTGAGATGTTATCTTCCAAGAACGATTCTAACTTACAGCTTTTGCTTTTGATTGTCCTCAAGAAAGCTCAGCAAATGAATGAGATGTAATGCACAGTGTTTAATGAGGATGTATCTTCAAAAGCTTTCAAAAACGTTGAGAGATTTGATGATGAACTTGAATAAAGCTTGAGTACAAATCAAATCTCGTTCAAAGACTTATTGAGCTTGAAAAGTGCTTTCAAAAGTGTGGGAATAACTTTTAAATCGTGCTAAGTTCATGGTTCAAAAAGGAGCATTCTGTTGTTTAAATAGAAGATAGACTTTTTAGTTCAAAAGCTAGGGTTTTCATTCTCCAATCAACAAAGAGTATTTTGAAATTCAAATCCTGCGTTTGCAGGTGAAGAAAGGAGATTTATCATCAAAGAGGAATGCAAAGAGACGTTGAATAACATTGAAAAATGGTGTAGCACGAAAGAGGGAAAAAGCAGTACTAGCAACATTCAAAAACCCAGAATCTGTCAGTTTGCTCTGACAGATGTGGCTAGCACGCTAATGAAGGCTCTAGCACGCTGGCAGGCAAGTTACTTAACTAAGCACAATGTCTAGTTCTTCTCTTTAGCGCGTTGGGTATCCTGTACTAGTGTGATGAGTTAAAAACCTGAGAACTGGTGTTTGACACATATTTGGCTAGCGTGTTGAGCATAAATTCCAGAAATCTAGAATTTCCCACACGTTACTAGCACGCTAAGGGCTATGCTAGCGTGTTGGAGACCTTAAAAAATTTACAGAAACATTCTTTTGAAAATCAAAGGTACTCCACAAACATGTAAAACATTTTGACATAATCAAATGACTTCAAATCATTCAAAAAATCATTTAAAAACCTCTCAAAGCATGTCAAAAGCATTTTTATATATGCAATCATTGATGAATATTGAATGAATTTTCAAAGAATTGGAAAATTTTGAAAAACTATTGCTGAGACAAGCTAGAGGAGATCTTACAATCCTAAGATCAACTTTAAGACGCAACAATTTGAGCTTGATCTTGATCGTTCTTCAATGGCTTGACTTTGTGCTTGAACATCAACTTGAGCTTTTAGTCTCTCCATCAGCTTCTTCTTGATTGGACTTTGAGTACATGGCTGAAAAACTTAGGGACATACATACAAGTAGTCATAAATGTTGTTTGTAATCATCAAAATTCATTTTCGAATTCTGATAATGAGGGACATTGGTCCAACAATCTCTCCTTTTTATGATTTCAAGCAATTTAGTTTTTGCCTTATGAAGCAATCCTAAAAGTGCATGATTTTGAAAAATTTTGACAACATTTTGTTTTAAATACTCAATATGATCTCATTACAAGGAAAAGTTCATGTCATTCACATATGACAACATCTAAAGCGTGTATAATCATATAATATTTAAGAAAGATCAGCATGATATATATCCATTATCAAGCATAGCAAGTATATGGTACATGTTAATCATTCAAGCATTCACAAAGTATTATCTCAACAAGTATCAAAATACCAAATATTAAAGCACATAACACATATATCAAAAGTAACATTATCAAGTGAGAATAAAAATATCAAGTATCAAACACACAACAACACACACACACACACTGCTTTCTCTGACTCCCCTTAAGACAATGCACTCTTCAACCTTGACTTTTTCTCCTCCTTTTGAAATCACAAAAAGGTGGGACACTAGAACGAAGGCATGTCTCTAACCAAGTCTCGCAAAATATCAGCAGCTGACTGAGAGGGCTGGCGTGAAGAACGTCTAGGAGTTGTATAGGTCGAGTGTCTAGGTATGCGTCATAAGTGCGGAGGTGTAGAAGTCCATGATGGTTGAGGCGGAACTATAGGAGGAACCAAAGGCAAAAGCAGTTTCGAAACAAGAATAGCCTCTATCCTCTATAAATAGTCAATGTCAATCAGAACACGGGTGAAAGTAGTGTGCATGGACCTCGTGGAGTGAGCAAGAAGTGAAGTCATAGTCTGTGGTCGTCAAAGCTGTGAAGACTCTGAACGGCCTAACTGACTGCACCTTGAATTGTCCGCTCCAAGTTGGTGAACCAAGGAGGGATCTCAGTGGATGAGGTCGGAGTAGTGGAAGAAGATGAAGTATCAGGCTCCCTATCTCTGATAGTCGTCAAAAGCCTCTCATGCACGTCTATCCTGTTATTTCAATGAACCCCATAACATGAATGTTTTGATAATTCCAAATATCTCCAATCTGAGTATCTAATGATCTTGTCAAGTGTTTCAGATTTATTAAGAATCAAGATCAAGGAACTGAGCTTACAAGTCTATTGATCATCTCAAGTAAAGTTCTGAGTCTGTCAGTACTTAGAATGTAATGTCTATCGAGCAATTTGCTCTCAGCAAGATTTAATCATTTTCATATTTTGATCGTTGCATTTTAAAGGTATTTCTATGATTTCAAAAGTATTTGATTTAATCTGAAAATATCATGCTTCATCGAGCTTTAATCGAGAAATTAACAACCTTTTTTATAGAGTCTTTCAGGACACTAATGTTTTAGCAATGCTTTCCTTGACTTGATGAGTCAGGGCGCTGATAAAATATTAGGACGCTCAAGGTTGAATTGGACTGATTCATGAGGACGCTTACTTATAAGTAGCGACCTTTCTTTTGTCAACCTTTGAGAATGTCAGGACGCTGACTTAGTTTCGGCTCGCTGAAAGTTCTTTCTCTTTTTAAGTGATTTTTATTTTTAAGGGCGTTGATAGTTATAAGATGAATAAACTATTAGGACACTACTTGTGTAGGAGTGCCCTCACCTTTAGAATCAACTTAATAACCTTCAGGATGCTTACTGTCCATTAGCGAACTTAACATCTTTTAAGTTTGTTTTCAAACTGATTTTAAATATTAGGACGCTAACTCTTGAGTAGCGCCCTCGTGTGTTTAAGTGATTTTAAAACAAAGCAAGACACTTACTATCGAGTAGCACCCTCATGATTTAAGTCGTTTAATTGTCAAAGTAAGTCAGGAAGCTTACGATTCAGCAGTGCCCTCACTTCATTGTTTAGTAGGAAGCTGATGCTCTATGAGCACCCTCAAAGGAACAAAACGACAGAAATGATATTTTTGTTGTTATAACATGTACATCCTTTTTGGCCACCTTTCCAGAACAACTTTTCGTACAAAATCAATCTTCTGTATTTGTAAGAGATATTTTCTGATTCACGAACCACGTCTTCAAAAACTTTCCTTATTCGTGCATCTAGTCAGAATATTCATGAAATATGCAGTTGTCATTTACATGATATATTCTAGCTGTTGTGAGTAAAGGTTCATTTTTAAAATTCAAATTCAAATGAACAACTTCATCTCTACAAGTCTATATATACAGGCACTCAACAAACTGTTAAGACACCGAAAATTCTCTTAGCCAAAACATTTTTCGAAAGTTAGTCGAATTTTCGTCTAATTCAAAAAGCTTAAGTTATTCGTGTTTCAATGCGTTTTATTTGAATCTTTACTCATTCAAATGATTTTCATACTGAGCTAAAATTCTATCCTTATCTGAAAATCTATTTGAAAGTTTGAACTGTTTTCACTCAAATTGTTCAACATTGCTTTAACTTATATCATTCTTGTTGAAAGAGAAATTTGAGAGATAGTTATTAGGATACAGTTGTTCTCAATTTCATATCTTGTATACTGTATCAAGGTTGTAACAGTAGTTATATAAACTACTAAGTTGATATTCTTATATTCAACAAGGTTAGGTCTTCTCACACCTGTAAGTTGAGAAACGGTCTTCTCACACCTGTAAGTTGAGAAACATTCTTCTCACACCCGTAAGTTAAGAAATCGTAGTTCTCATACCCGTAACTTGAGAAAGGTTAGGTTGGTCTTAAGCCTGCAAGTTGAGCAGTGTAACGGTTGTTCTCACACCAACAAGTTGAGAAAAGATGTAACGGTTTGATTCTCACCCATAAGAGAATCCCTTAGTGATAAGGTTCAAAATCCTAACTGAGGAGGTTAGGTAGTGGACGTAGGCAAGTAGCTGAACCACTATAAATCGACTATGCAAATTTGTTTAGTTTTCTGTTGTACTGAAGATGTAAAATCTAATAGGGATAGTATAGCAGCAGGAGGTATGGAAACAGGAGGAGGATGAGCTGAAGTCTCTACTAGTAGTGGAGAAAATCTATCACCAGCAAGAGTGGGTGAGGAGGGAGGAACCGTGGTGCTAGTTCCCGGAAGATCGACAAGAGGAGCAGATGTAAACTCTTGATCATGTGAAGTGGGATCCTGTGGCTTGCCAGGAGCTTTTGCATCAGACATGGTGGCCTCTTAATCAATCGAAAGAGGATTACCAGTCTTGGTAGCAGAAAATGAGGTCTTCTTAGCTCCCTTTGGAAGCTCATTTTTGTGCATCCACCTTCTCTTCGACTTGTAGTAGTAGTAATTCATGTGCTTAACCATTGCCGAACCTATCCGTCCATTCGAATGCAGAGACTTGACATCCTTTTCTTTCTTCAAATCAATACTCGTGTTCTCAAATAATCGAGTGAGATGCATAGCGAATGGGATATTCCTATGAGTGCATCTAATGGAATACATGTAGTCCATGAAGACATATGTGAGGTCTACATGTGTTTTGGTGTAAAGACACCAAGTCAAAAATAAGTCAAAGACCTTGACATTGGTCCGACTTCCCTCTTGAGGCTGAATAAGCCTAGAAACTATGTTGTGAAACAACTTAGGAATGAATTTGAAAGAGTTATTTCAGAGAGGATTGGGTGCATGGTCATGAACCTTTGAAGAAAACATATTCAATGCTACTAATGGATCATAGCAAGGAAATATCACTTTGTTTTCTACCTCAGTGGCTATGGGTCGATTATCCATAGGAATGCGAAAATACTCTGCAAAGTAAACTGGTGTTATCTCAAACTCGTGGCTTAAAACAATAGTGATGAGAACATAGCCAGAGTCATGCTTCAACCTTAGGTTGGTGTACAAAATCTTAACAAGTGTTGGGTACCACTTGTTCTTGTATGTTACAAAGGAAATCCAACCTTGGTGCACAAAATATTCTTCAATATCAATCCTACAACGCCTGAAGAATTCAAAGTCTACCCATGCACCATTTGTTACAGTGCGAGAGATATATCTTTTAGCAATCTCTTTGTATTGCACAGGAGCAGATGGAGTGCATACAATGCATGTGTGTGGCCGTGTAGAATGATCATGTCTTTGTTTACACGACATTCCGGATCAGGTTCCGGCGTCAATTCTCTTAGTCTATTTGACCGGAATGGTGTCTTTGGTCTTTTGGGTACCATGGAGTGAAATTTTGATTTCTAGGGAGACAAGATTGACGGCAGAGAGATTACCAAGTTGAGATTTGAGTGATTACTGCAAGATTTGCGTATAAATCCCTTTGAAACGAGCAAAAATTGTGAAGTATGACTGAGTAGCGTGATGGCAGAGTGAGTAGCATGCTGGCAGAGTGAGTAGCGCACAGGAAGAGTAAAGGAGCGAGAAATAAAGAGAAATGAATGATTTGAAAAAGTTCACACCGTTTAAATACTTTTCATAAAGATTCTCTGTGATAGCGTGTTGGCGCTATGTGCTAGCGCTCTGGTACACTTGACCGAGAGAGGGTTTTATGAAAGCCTGCTCTAACGCCCTAGCGCTTCTGCGTTAACGCACTAGGACCGAAACATCGAAAGTGATGTTTTCAATATTCCCAACTCTAGCGTGCTGGTGCTCCAGCTAGTGCTAGAGTTGCCTCCAACATGTTGGATCATTTTGGGTCGAATTTTTTGAAATTTTACAACTTTCCAATGATTGTCTGAGGATCCACACTTGATCAAATACCAAAAATAATCAAAGATTACATGCATTTGACTCACTAAACATTCCTAATTCCCTTCCAATGTGAATAAATTGATCCTTTGGTAAAGCTTTTGTAAAGATGTCAGCAAGTTCCTCTTTAGTACCAACATGGGTTAATTTCACATCACCTTTTTGCACATGATCTATCATAAAATGATGTCTAATTTCAATGTGTTTTGTTCTTGAGTGTAAAACTAGATTTTTAGAAATATTTATCGCACTTGTGTTGTAACAAAATATTTCAGCACACTCAATGTGAGTTTGGTAATCTTCAAGTTGTTGTTTTATGTAAAGAACTTGAGCACAACAACTTCCAACTGCGACATATTCCATTTTTGTTGTAGATAATGCCACCGAATTTTATTTTTTGCTATACCAAGAAATTAGTGAATTTCCCAAAACGTGACAAAATCCTAAGGTATTTTTCTTATCAATTAAACTACCTACATAGTCAAAATCAACAAAGCTTTTAAGCTCAAATTAAGGAAATACCTTTTGGATACCAAATTCCTCGATCACTAGTCCCACTAACATATCGAAAGATTCTCTTTAAATACTTCAAGTGAGACTCTCTAGGGTTGGATTGAAATCTAGCACATAGATATGTACAAAACATGAGATCTGGTTTACTTGTTGTTAAGTACAACAAGCTACTAATCATGCTTCTATAAAGCTTAGTGTCTACGGGTTTCCCCTTTTCATCTTTGTCCATTTTAATTGTTGGGTTGCATGGGGTATCAATGGTTCTCAAGTTTTCAAACTTGAATTTCTTAATCATGTCCTTAGCATACTTCTTTTGGCTCAAGAATGTACCATTAGGTACTTGTTTGATTTGCAGGCCAAAGAAGAATGTTAATTCTCTCATAGTACTCATCTCAAATTCATCTTGCATTAATTTTGAGAATTATTTGCAAAGATGGTTATTTGAGGCACCAAAGATAATGTCTTCAGTATATATTTGCACAAGCAACATATCATTATCTTTGTGTTTAATGAACAAAGTAGGATCTAACTTTCCTTTGTGAAACTTGTCCTATAAAAGGAATGTGCTTAATCTTTCATACCAAGCTCTAGGAGCTTGTCTTAAATCATATAGTGTTTTTGTGAAGTCTAAACACATGATTTGGGTTCTGAGAATATTCAAAACCTAGGGGTTGTTCCACATATACCTCTTCATTTATATAACCATTCAAAAATGCACTTTTCACATCCATTTGATATAGTGGAAAATCTTTAAAGCAAGCATAGGTCAATAACATTTTAATTGCCTCTAGTCTTGCTACAAGTGATAAGGCTTCCTCATAGTCAATTCCTTCTTCTTGATTGTATCCTTGTACTACAAGTCTAGCCTTATTTTGTACTATGACACCTTTGTCATCTTTTTTGTTTCTAAATGCCCATTTGGCATTTGGTACCAATAATAGATTGATGTGAGGGTCTAGGTACTAATTTCTAGACATTGTTTCTAGTAAAGTGTCATACTTCTTCTTGCATAGCAATTATCCAATTTTTATTGTTTAGAGCTTCTTCAACCTTCGTAGGTTCTATTTGAGATACAAAGGCTACATGCCTTTGATCCTTGTTAACAGTTGCTCTAGCAGACACTCCCTTGGATAGGTCTCCTAAGATTTGTTCTTTAGGATGATCTATAAGAAGTCTAGAATTCTTTGGAGCTTGTATGTTTTGATCATTCTCCTTAATGTCCAATGAATTCTTTAGAGTTTCGTCATCATCATTTAGATCCAAAATTTTCAGATTTTTGCAAATTTTCTTTCTAGGATCATATTCATCAAAATTCACATTAATAGACTCTTCTACAATTCTAGTTGTCTTGTTAAAGACTCTATAAGCTTTGCTATGGGAAGAGTATCCTAGGAAAATACCAATATCTAATTTTTGATCAAATTTGTCTAAATTGTCTTTATCATTCAAGATATAACATTTACATCCAAAGACATTAAAGTATCCAATGTTGGGTACTCTACCTTTTCATAATTCATATAAAGTCTTTTTCATGCCTTTTCTAATTAATGTTCTATTCATTACGTGGCATGCAGTGTTAATAGCCTCAGCCCAAAAGTGTGTAGCAATGTTATATTCGCAAAGCATAGTTCTACACATATCTTGTAGAGTTCTATTTTTCCTTTCAACTACTCCATTTTGTTGGGGAGTTCTAGGAGTTGATAAATGATGAATATAGCCTTGTTTGGTACAAAAATCTTCCAAATTTTTGTTCACAAACTCTCCACCCCTATCACTTCTAATAATAGCGATTTTGTATCCTTTTTCATTTTCTACTCATGACAAAATTTAACAAAAACATCACATGCTTCATGTTTATGAGAAAGAAAGAACACGTAAGTAAAGAGAGAACAATCATCTACAATGACAAATACATAAGATTTTCCTCCTAAACTTTGTGTTCGGGTTGGTCCAAATAAATCCATGTAGATCATTTCAAGAGCTCTATTTGATGACATAATTTTCTTGCTCTTGAAAGAAGACTTGGTATGCTTGCCAAGTTGACAAGGTTCGCAAACCTTATCTTTTAGGTACACTCCTTTTGGAATGCCCTTTGCAAGTTCATTTCTAGCAAGCCTAGATATATTATCCACACTAACATGTGCAAGCCTTCTATGCCACAACCAAACATCATCATTAACAACAACACTGAAACATGAAACATTTTGTTCACTAATTTCATCAAGCAAAGTAAAATAAACATTTTTTATGCCTAGATGCAACAAATGTATTTGAACCATTACCATGGTTAACTATGCATCTATGTGCTTCAAAATTAACATCATAACCTTTGTCGCACAATTGACTTATGCTCAAAAGATTATGCTTAAGGCCATTGACATATAATACATCATAAATAAGTAAAGAAGAATTACCTACAATTACAATACCTACAATTTTACCTTTCCCGTTGTAGTCGAATGTCACGTTCCCTCCAAGCTTGTGATTGATGCTCAAGAAGACAAATTTATCTCCACTCATATGCTTTGAGCAACCGCTATCAAAATACCAATAATGCTTCTTTGGTCCATCCTACACCACATAGAAGACTTTTGACTTTGGTACCCAAATTGTTTTGGGTCCTTCAAAGTTAGCATCATTTAAAACAATCTTCTCTACCCATGCTTGCCTACCCTTTTTAATTTTTTTTGAGTGGGCATCTAAGTATGGTGTGGCCTTTTCTATTATAGTGGTGACATGTGGGTCTCCTAGTTAACAAGTTATTATAAGTCTTTTGCTTTGACCCCTTAGTGTATCCTAATCCAACCTTATCAAATGCACATCTTTGTGACCCAAGCATCATATCGAATAGTTTTTGTCCATTTGTGAATTTTTTCACAATCTCGGACAAATCATCAACATTCTTTTTTAGTGACTCTAGTTCTTTGCTCATACTTTCTTTTTCT
Organism: Paratinospora sagittata; assembly: GCA_035771175.1. NCBI lineage: Eukaryota > Viridiplantae > Streptophyta > Magnoliopsida > Ranunculales > Menispermaceae > Paratinospora > Paratinospora sagittata. Next base: position 6,788,933 of record JAYMFD010000012.1, on the reverse strand, counting down.
AGCGTCATGGTCTCAATGGTCTCTTGTTGAGATTCAATATCTTCAAGAGCCTTCATTAAGCTTTTCTTAAGCTTTGCATTCGTTTTAACTTCTCTATCAAAGCATGATTTCATATAATCAAAAATCATTTGAATCAAGAAGATCATTTAATTCATCTTGACGTTTGATTTTTACCTCAGTGTTTGCCATTAGACAAATCACTGCCTTTTCTTTTATGGAATTCGAATCCTCATTGCTTGAGCTTGAATCATCCCATGTAGCTTTAAGAACTTTCTTGTCCTTCTTTCTTTGATTGAAACTTTTCTTCTTGTTGTTGTTGGGGCAATCAATTTTTATATGACTTGGTTTGTTACATTCATAGCATATGGGTTCACTAGATTTGGCTCCAAATTTCTTTCCTTTAGGGAATTTGGATGTTGAACTACCCTTTCCCTTCCTCTTCATGAGGCGGTTGAGTTTCCTAGACTACATGGAATCTTCATCATCGGTTGCCTCATTATCTGTTGACTCATTGGAATTGATTTCTATGTTTAAAGCTAGATTTTTCTTCCCTTTGACCTCTATTTTGGGTGGGGACTGATTTTCCTTAAGTTTGAATTCATGAACCATAAGGGATCCACATAACTCATCACATGAATATTCGGCTAGGTTTTTAGTTTCCTCCATTGCGGTGACCTTAGGTTCCCACATTATAGGTAGTCCTCTCAAAAATTTTCTAATCGTCTCTTCTTGGTCATACACTTTCCCAAGTGTTTTCATTTCATTTAGGTTCTTTGTGAACCTAGCAATGGCTTCGAGAATTGTATCAGACTCTATCATCCTATAGGTTTCATACTTCTCTATTAGCATTTGGAGTTTAGCCTTTTTGACTTGGAGAGTCCCTTCATGGGCCACTTCAAGTCGTTGCCACAATTCTTGGGTTGTTTCACACGTGCTCACTCTATTGAATTCCTCATTCGAAAGACCACAAAACAATATATATATGGCTTGATTGTTCAACAATTCTCTTTTCTTTTCCTTTGGACTCCACTCATCTATGGTCTTGGGTACCTTTACACCGTCTACAATTTTCATGGGGGTTTCAAAATCGTTGACTACAACATCCCACATTTCTAGATCTTGAGCTTTTAAATAAAATCTCATCCTAGTTTTCCAATGCAAATAAATATCCCCTTTGAAAAGATGAGGCCTATTTGTGGATTGACCTTCACCGAAAGTGCAATCGTTGAAAATTTTTTTCTTCCATTGATATCAAAGATGGTTAGATACTTTGACAGTTAACTTGTTCTAATACCACTTTTTCGCCCAGATACACATCCAAGATGGAGGGAGGGAAGGAGAGGAGGAGGGTGTGAATTGGACGGTTGCAAGTTTTAACCTTTCAAAAAATTAATGCAGAAATTTAAAGTGCAGGTAAACAAATGGCAAGAGACGAGACAACGATTTATCGTGGTTCGGCACCAATGGCCTATGTCCACGACTTGATCTCCCTTAATCAAGATTTTTCTAAAACCTCTCACTATGGATCCTACTTCACAGGTGAGGATTAAACCAATTACAAATCACTCACTTCACAAGTGTGAGTAACCTTCACAATGCCTAAGCACACAGCTCACAGCTCGCAATGACAGGCACGTTACTTTTACAAAAAGATATAGAGATAAAAATCACAGATCAGAAGATGTTCTCTTACCAAGAACGTTTTGAACTTACAGCTTTTGTTTTTTATTGTCCTCAAGAAAGCTTAGCAAATGAATGAGATGTAATGCATAGTGTTGAATGAGGATGTATCTTCAAAAGATTTCAAAAATGTTTAGAGATTTTATGAAGAACTTGAATAAAGCTTGAGTACAAATCAAATCTCATTCAAAGACTTTTTAGGCTTAAAAAGTGTTTTCAAAAGTGTGAGAATAACTTTCCAATCGTGCTATAAGTTCGTGGTTCAAAAATAAGCATTATGTTGTTTAAATAGAAGATAGATTTTTTAGTTCAAAAGCTAGGGTTTTCATTCTCCAATCAACAAAAAGTGTTTTGAAATTCAAATCATGCGTTTGTAGGTGAAGAAAGGAGTTTTTTCATCAAAGAGGAATGCAAAGAGACGTTGAATAACATTGAAAAATGGTGTAGCACGAAAAAGGAAAAGAATAGTACCGTCAACATTCAAAAACCCAGAATCGATCAGGCTCTGACAGATGTGGCTAGAGCGCTAACGAAGGCTCTAGTGCGCTGGCAGGCAAGTTACTTAACTGAGCGCAGTGTATAGTTCTTCTCTTCAGCGCGTTGGGCATTTTGTATTAGCGTGCTGAGTTAAAAACCCAAGAACTGGTATTTGACACATCTTTGGCTAGCACGTTGGGCATAAATGCTAGAAATCTGGAATTTCCTAGACGTGTCACTAGCACTCTAAGGGTTATGCTAGCACACTAGAGACCTTAAAAAAATTATAGAAACTTTCTTTTGAAAATCAAAGGTACTCCACAAACATGTAAAACATTTTTACATAATCAAATGACTTCAAATCATTTAAAAAACTCTCAAAGAATTTCAAAAACATTTTTATGTAATCATTGATGAAGATTGAATGAATTTTCAAAGACTTAGAAAATTTTGAAAAACTTTTGCTGAGACAAGCTAAAGGAGATCTTACAATCCTAAGATCAACTCTAAGACGTATACATTACAATTCGAGCCTGATCTTGATCTTGATTGTTCTTCAATAGCTTGACTTTGAACCTGATCGTCAACTTGAGCTTTTAGTCTCTCCATCAGCTTCTTCTTGATTGGATTTTGAGTACTTGGCTGAAAAAACTTAGAGACATACACACAAGTAGTCATAAATGTTGTTTGTAATTATCAAAATTCATCTTCGAATTCTGACCATGAGGGACATTGGTCCAACAAGAGCTGGCATTGTACCACCCTCTACACCTCGGATAAGGCTTCAGATAGTAGGTTAACCTAAAGTCTACAAAGTTATAGTTTGTCCAGTCGTATTCCTTCCAAAGCACCATACCACTCAGAAAGGCACGCCAAACATTAGGGTTGAGCTAAGTAGGAGTCACCCCTAGCCTGGCGAGAAGGCGACAAATGGGACGCCTAAGTTCGTACTTGAAGAAGTGAGTGTGAAAAACCACCTCTCTTTCTCCCAGACTGCTAGGTCAGTAGTCTCGAGGAGGCGCCCTAAGGATAACACTTGGTGGGATACCGAGCAGACTCTGAAACTGCTCGAGCTGGGATGCGGTCAATTGAGTACTCCATGTCTACAAGACTGCCTACTGCGAGACCTTCCGCCACGTGGTGCCGACCAAAGGCACTAGGACGACCAGAGGTGCTCGGCTTAGAAGTACTAAGCACGTAATGGGACCGGTCAACTTGAAGAGGAGTAATGTCAAGGCCCTCTTTGGAGGAGGAACCCTGCTCGGAAGACTGCTTTTTGGAGTTTTCTTCCTCCTCCTCACCCTTCTCGAGACCGTGTATTTCCTCATACTCGATGTCCCGCTCCTCAAATGGTGAGGAGGGAAGGTCAACATTAGCAAAGGGATGGGCCTTAGCAAATGAAGAAAAGACAAAAGACTCAATAAATAACAGAAGGGACCGAGCAATGAGGGAAAGTACCGAGCTCGATGACTTGGGGTGAAATGATTAGTGCAAATAACGAGTTCTTCTATATATAATGGAACACCTATGGATCATGACTGTTGGATGATCCTGTCGTACGCACCTCAAGAAAAATTTGATGACTCCAGGGCAAGCAGTTGAAACGCCGCCACATATAACTGTATGATCTGTGACGATACAAATATCAAGAAAGATGAAAAAAGTGCCACAAACACATGGAGGAATGCTCGGGACATCAAGCTGCACCTAAGTATCAAAGCCGATCAACTCAAGGGTCCAACCTCATATAGAACTTGGATCCTGGGGGTAGATATTTAGCCATTTTGGTCGGCATACCGAGTTGTACAAACAAGTTAGCTCACCCTCGCCCATGTGTAATAAATGCGAGTAACATCAGATCGAAACTACGGAGCTCAATAACGAAATGGCTCATGCGACACCAAGCAACCTCACCATGGAAGCCATGAACGGAATAAGCTCGGAGCTACCAATCTAATTCAACTACACTGCTATCGACGGAGTAAAGCGACATAACACAAAACATAAATTCCTTGAGCTCTTTCTAAGGAAAGTCACAGGTAATTAGTTAGTTCAAATCTCGCGGGATACTCTACATGATCTTCAGGCTTTTACGCAATTAACATGACGATACGCCAACCTAGCCAAATACCCAAACCACTATAAATGCCCCTTAATATCTCATTAGTGAGGTAAGTCATTAATTATGCCAACACTAGGAATGCTCAACAAAGATCCAAACTATTCCAATAACGGTTCTTCAAAAGATCATAAGTTTTTCAAGTTTTTTAATCTTTTCGAGATATTCTTCAAAATGATTTGATCGTTTGAATTGATTGTTTCTATGTAAAGCTCAAGTGTTGTGAAATGTCTGACTTGATCCAAAATGATTTCAAGTTGATTTGATTTGTCAAATCTTTCAACTTTTCAAGAATTTAAAGTTTATCTCAGTTGAGCAAGACACTCACACTTAAGTAGGACGCTCAAACAGTGGCCAGACACGGTAAACATTAGGCCGTTACTGCAGGGCGCTAGTCCATGAGCAAGACTCTCATGATTTCTGGAAATTTTCCTGGTGCAATCTGTGAGGACGCTCACCAGTTTTTCTGAGATCAAATTGACTCTAGGGTTGACAAACTGCAGGACGCTCATGTGCTAAATGAACCTCTGGGTTTTCATTATAGTAGCTCCCTCCTTGAGCAACAGGACGCTCACCCAACTGTGTCAGAAGAAACAGACTTCTGAAGCGTGTGGCATCAGTTCTGATTCATTTACAATTTTGGCGAAAATGTTTTTTGACAAAAATCTTCAACGGTCTTGTTCTTACCATTTCCATGAAAGATTTTATCCGTTGAATTTGAATTTCAAATAAAAAGATTAGGATTTTTGGGAAATTGAAACCCTAGCACTCTTCTATAAGAAGTGAACTTTGAAATTTTTTCAAGAGATAGAAAAATAGAAAAACTTTGTACCAAAACACTTTTTGAAATTTAGTCTTGTGTTTCTGTGAAAAGTATTTTATTTGAGATTGAAAATTCGATCCTCGGATTTGAGAGCTTAAATTTCTATTTTTGAATCAAAATCCAAAAAAAGAGAAAAGCAAAACTTCACATTTCAGCTAAGCTTAATCATACAAACATCTTGCTGAGCATAACTTGTGTGGAGTTCATCTGAGCTCTGTAAGTATTTCTGTTGATTCGTGATAAAAGAATCAACTCATTACTCTGTGATTAATTTATAAAGTGATAGGGAGTCACAAAGTGGAGCTAGAGTTAGCTCAAGGTGTAACAATTGCTCTCACACCGCAAGTTTAGAAGTGTAACGGTTCTCTCACACCCGTAAGTTGAGAGTGTGTAACAGTTTAATCCTCACCCGTGAAGAGGATTCTCTACTGGAGTTTAAAAGTCCTAATCGAAGATATTAGGTAGTGGTTGTAGGCGCGGCCTAACCACTATAAATGTTTGTGCATTGTTTTATTTTCGCTGCTCATTAATTTTCTGTATTTATTTTTGAGAAAGGATTAACCTACAAATTTGTCCAATTAATTCACCCTCCCCTCCTCTTGGACACTTAACTAGGCCTGAACTTAAGCATTGAAGGATCTTTGGCCGACACCACGTGCTCTTTGCGGTAGCCTACTCTTCTCCCTCTTTCTCTCTCAGGTCTAAGGTTTAAAGCAGGCAAGTCAGCACTTAGGCGGGTTCCAGCTTAACACATTTCCTCCATCTCATCATCACTTATTGGTGTTGGTCAAATCTTACACCAACATATTAATATGATAAATACTAAAATGTTCATTTTTGTAAGAAAATTAGTCATTTTACTAATGTTGGATAGAGTATGATTAAAACTGGAATTAAGCAATGGCCACGGTTAATGGGCAAAGTTCGATGAAGTCAAATTAGAGCTGAATTAAAATAGTAGGAATTAGTTAAATATTTCATCAAAAATATATTATCTAATTAGCTCTAACTGGCGTTTTTCTATGTGGGTGAAATATTATTTGAGTGATCACAATTGACACTTATTACAATCGAATAATGTTGATAAGGTCCTATCCTTTCTTTCTTTACCTCTTTTGAGTATAACAACGTGGATTGCAATTGGTGACACATGTTGATATCAAAGTCTAATTCAATAGGTAGATTAGAGAGATTCTCCGCTTCGTTAGTTATTTAAATAAATAAATAAAAGCAAATGCTATGCAAAAAAAAAGAATGAAGTTGCTTATACACTTAAAAAAGAATTAAGCTGTTGTGATAAATGATGATCAAGAACCCGCCTAAAAAATAAGACTTCTGAGTTTATATCTCACCCATAAAGTCTTGTACTCCCCTTTTGAGTTTTTGGCATATGTGAGAAAAAGGACCTTCACACTCGTCTTAAGAGACTAGTTTGATACTTTAAATATCATTAAATCAATATATTATTAGAAAAGAGAATATCAATCTAACTGCAAAATAATATAACTGTATTACAAGGACGTGTTCATGTTTATTAAATTATTTATTATACATTTTAAAATATGTAAACCACATACATTCAACGAACATGAACAAATAATTTTATTATTTTACAGTTTGATTAATATTTCTCAATTGAAAAAACCTACCTCTGCAAAGATAAATCATACATCCAGGATTAACCAATATTAATCTCATGAGGCAATGCACTCTTGAGTCTCCCAAATTGAATTATTTGCTTAATGTAATATGATTACTTAGTAACTTGGATTAAACACAAGTTAAATTGATCATATTGGGTTATTATTAACATAATAATTAAGAAGGGAAAAGAAACAATATTAAGCTTTCAATATATGAAAGAGGCACATTAGCGGAGAGAGACATGCTGCCCACGTCTAGCTAATATTCAAAAAGTTTTAGGCAGATCAAGACATTTTTCTATGCAGATGTTACAGGTAATAACAGAAGTATAAGGTATTCTATTTGAAATGTTGCGTCAGAAAGTTAAAATACTATTTTTTTTTTTTTTTTGTCATCATTATATATTGCTTAGCTTTCATCCAATATATATTGCAAGGTCCAAATTTAATGACAGCCAAGTCAACGAAACTAAAGAGACTGCTTCAAATCAATGTTAGAAAAGGTTGGTTTCATGAAGCTTCCTATATGTTTTACTAAGTAAAATTAAGAATAAGAGTGGTAATTTTGCAAGCTATATAAAGGGGTGATAAGGGCTCCTTTAAGGTCATAGAAAAACCAATTTGGCAGTAGTGATGGGAAAAACTGAGGGAAGGAAGGGGGCCTCAATGGCCTCCCTTGTGACTACTCTTCTAGTAGTGATTCTTTCTTTGGCTTTGCCATTCATGACTAGTGCTGATTATGTTTACTCTTCTCCTCCTCCTCCTCCTCCTCCACCTCATTACTACTACAAATCACCACCCCCACCACCTAAGGAGCACTACGTGTATAAGTCTCCACCACCACCACCACCTGTATACAAGTACAAATCCCCACCACCGCCACCCAAGGAGCACTATGAGTATAAGTCTCCACCACCACCTGTTTACAAGTACAAATCTCCTCCTCCACCACCTAAGGAACATTACAAATACAAGTCACCACCACCACCACCCAAGGAGCATCCGGTTTACAAATATAAGTCGCCTCCTCCTCCACCCAAGGAGCACTACAAATATAAGTCTCCTCCACCGCCACCCAAGGAGCATTACAAGTACAAGTCTCCTCCACCACCACCCAAGGAGCATCCAGTCTACAAGTACAAGTCACCTCCTCCCCCACCCAAGGAACATTATAAGTACAAATCTCCCCCACCACCACCTAAGGAACATTACAAGTATAAATCTCCACCTCCACCATCCAAGGAGCATCCAGTTTACAAGTACAAGTCTCCACCACCACCACCAAAGGAGCACTACAAATACAAGTCCCCGCCACCGCCAGTGAAGGAGCATCCAGTTTATAAATACAAGTCGCCTCCTCCACCACCTTACCACTACCAATCTCCCCCTCCCCCTCCTCCAGTCTACAAATACAAGTCTCCTCCTCCACCGGTACACTATGAGTACAAGTCACCACCTCCTCCCCCACCAGTTTACAAATACAAGTCGCCACCACCACCAACCTACGTTTACAAGTCACCTCCTCCTCCTTACCACTATTAAAACTAATTATTGGTGCATGATGGTGAGCTCATAGTTTTGTTCTTTTACTTAATTGTCAGAATGTTTTAAAGTAGTATGCATGAACAAATAAAACAGAAGAGCCTATTAATATATAGCCAAATTTACTCATCTCTTTTGTTTACTTTCTTGCAGGCATGAAGGCATGTTTTCTGGGAGACGTCAAATAAAATGGAGGCCTACGAATTCTTTTTAATTTCTTCCATCGATGTGTACAAGTCTCCTATAATTGCTCTAGAGTCTTTGTTTATTTCAATAATCATTCAAAAAATGGAAGTTCTATTATTTTCATGTATTTTGATTACTGTGTGATTGCTTGTAAAATTAGTTTTATGTTTGGAGATTATCTTTCGTTGATTGAATCATTCAATGGAATAATGAAATTCTCAAAAAGCTTTGTAAAATGTTCATATTCAATGGAAGAGCCATAATGTCTTATGCTAGCTATTCAAAATGGTAGAAAAGAACCCTCTTTTCATGATGCATAAATTCAAGAGAAAAACTTAGATTGTGCAATAATCAAATTAAACAAGAATATTTCTTAATTAATTTGCCTACTTAATTACACTTGAATGGGTGTATGAAGCCAAGGTAATTAATTGATTCAATGGAAGAGCCATAATGTCTTATGCTACTATATAATTTTAAACAAAATGGTAGAAAAGAAACCTCTTTTCAATCAAAATTGACATCAATTAAAATTGGGAGAGACCAAAAAAGAAAAAAGAAAAAAGGAAAACAAGAAGAGATATGGACTTTTTAGGGAATAAAAGGACAACTAAATTATTAAAAAAAATAAGATATAGTTTTGTGGAAAAAAAATATGACCAGATAAAAGTAGGGAAACAACAATGATTGTTAAGGAAAAAAATGAGTTTAATTGATTGGTTTTTAAAGGGAACAAGAAGAATATACGCGTTACATGTTGGAAAAATAGACGTGAAAATCCCATTTTAAAATAAATGGAAAATTGGAAAGACGAAAAGATGTATTAAATGAATGTGCCCATTCATATTACACCTATTCATTTAAAGGGATGTGACCTTTTAAATGGTGCTTATTTTCATGTATAGACATGTCTTTAGGAAATGTCTCTTTTTGCAATAGTGTCTTTTTGATTTGCATCATTTTGACAAGTATAAATACTCTCCACTAGAGTCATTCATAAAATCTTTTGATTAGATTGAATTAGAACATACATTCTTCATTTTAGTTATAGTGTGTGAGAGAGAGTACTACGCATATGATGGTTCGTTGTTCTTATAATTTGGAGTGTTACAGTTACAATATATGATCGTTGAATCCTGAGAGACAATCGTCCATAGACCGTGAGCAGCAGTGCTGGACGAAATTGTCTTAAGGACATAGAATTAAATTTTAGCCTCGACCAATTTACTCGATATTTCAATTTGTAAGTAACCACGCCATCCTACACTACAGTATGGAGAAAATAGCATCATTTCAATTCTATAATTTTCAATAAGAGATGGGAGGATGATATAATGTATGTGTGCATTTGTGTATTTTGGACTTTGTCACTATTCCATTTGGTCCAATAGATCTTTGCAATTCCAAAATAAGTACCAAATTAATGTTTTGTGCAACTTTGAAGAGAAAATTATGGCTTTTCTTTTAATAAATTTAATTCTCCCATAAAATAAAACTCTTCAAAAACTCATATAATTGCCAATCCATAAACAATTTATCATAAAAGTAAAAGCACATGATTTAATAACTTTTATAAACAATGCCCCTATTTGATTCATTTAATTAATTTTGCATAAATGAAAATAATTTCTGAAATTCTTACCAAAATAATGTTTGAATATCACAAAATATACAGCAATAAGAATACTTTTTAAAGAAACTAAAATAGCCTCCATTTTGAGATATATACAAATCCATACTGAATATTGATAGTCCAATAATAGAAAACAAAACAAATATAAAATCTTCTTTTATTCCCCTAGGAAAAACTTCACTTCTAGTTAGAAGATACAATTAACAATTATTATTATCTTATTATCACCTACTTTAATATATATATATATTTAGTAAAGAGGTTCAACCTTTTCTCGGACTTTATATAGACAGTAGTTTCATACATCGAGCTGTCTTTTCTATTTTAAAAAGTATTAATTGATATATTTTCTAGAAATGCAACAATACTATTAAATTAATTAATTAATTAGGACCCATCTAATAACCTGTTTCTTTTTAGGATATGGGTATCAAAAGAGACAAAAAAATATATATTCTTGCAGTAAACTTCCTTATTAACTAATAACAAACTATTAAAAAATAGAAATATTTATGACTTTAATTTATATATTTCAAAAGATTATTACATTTATATATATAAACAAATTATATTTAGTTCAGCTTAAACTTGGATTAAATTGACACCAACATGTCACCAACCATCAAATTTTGATATGGATTCTAATAGAGGGACTAAGGAGTGCACTCAAACACTTGAGTCCCTAATTGGATCAACATGGAGCTGCCTAATGCACGCAATTCCTTATTGATCCAAAGGACTTAAAAATCTGAGTACACCAGCCGAATACACTTTTGGAGTCCCCAAAGCATTTTTAGATCTTTTGATACCAAGGGCAAAATATTGCAACATTAATGATAACAATGTTATTACAACTAATATATACCAGTTATTTCTTTGAAAAACCTTGATAAAGGAAATCCGGAGTATACTTAGGAAGTGTCCTTGGTAAGTGTGCTTGAGCCACCCAATATTATACCATAAGTGACTCCATATGACTACACTTCCCGAATCCTCAAAGCATTAAAAATAGTTTTTACACCCATTGTAACTACAAAATTGCCTCTCATACACCAAGGAACTAGGCTACTAGCTATAGTTAGTGTCAATCCAAATAATTACAATGTGAATGATAGAAATGTTACAATTAGAAGCATATATAATGATCGATCTTTTTGGAATCACATTGTAATAATTTATTATTGGAGAGAAATGATATATATGGTGCTTCAAAAGATGTCTCAAAGCTGTTGTTTTAACATTTTCCTTAAAATTATAACAGAAAAATTACAACACCAACTAACTTAAAAGTCAATTCACTCTTTAATGATTATGATATTTTAACTAAGTAGTCGTCTATTATACCATAGAATTGTATATATATCTATACATGTGCAATGTACATCGTTGACCATGTTCCCTCAACACTCTGCAAATAATGCAATGAACAAAGCTTGAATAGCATTCAAAATTAGCACATACAATTTCATTTATTTAATCTTGCCTTCCACATGTATATAACATGGGTACAGCCAGGACAAGGGTACAAGATCTGCACCTAATCCATATATAAATCCCAAGACCGTCCAACAGATCCATAAGCCAAGGCACCCTTTAGAAACATTATAGAAAAAAATAATGAAAGTAAGATAGTAATTAGAGTTCTAACATCAAATAAACTAATGTCTTGTGTTGACATTAGTCCATAAGAAAAAATGATTTAGGTACATAGGCTTCGCAGTAGCAACCAAAATAAGATAAGAGAGACATAAAGAGGAAGATGCTACGTGCCCACGTCTAGTACATCTTCTAAGATATTTTATTTGAATTATTGCATCAAAATATTGAAATAGAAGATTCTTTAATCACCACTCCTTGGCTTGCATTTCATATATTAATAGAGGAATAAAGGGTTTAATTCTATAATAGCCGAAAGTCAATGAAAATAAGAGAATTGTCACAAACCAAGGTTTTTTAAATTAATTAAAATGGTTAGCTTCATCTAGCTTTCATGTGAGTTTTAAAAACTACAATTAACGAAGAAGAGACCAAGCTATATAAAGGGGTGATAGGGGCACCTTAAGACCATAACAAAGCCCATTTGGGTTGAAAAGATGGGAAGCAAGGAAAGGAAAAGGGCCTCAATGGCTTCCCTTGTTACCACTCTTTTAGTTGTGCTTGTGTCCTTGGCATTGCCATTGATGACTAGTGCAAATTATGTTTACTCTTCTCCGCCACCTCCGGCTCACAAGAAGCACCCTGTTCACTACTATTACAAGTCACCACATCCACCAACCCCGGAACACACAGAGTACCCTCCTCACTACTATCATAAATCACCCCCAGCAAAGAAGCACTACAAATACAAGTCTCCTAAGCCACACCCTAAGGAGCATTACAAATACAAGTCTCCTCCTCCACCACCTAAGGGACATTATTATTACAAGTCTCCACCCCCTCCAGCTAAGGACCATCCGGTTTACAAGTACAAGTCGCCTCCTCCACCACCTTACCACTACAAGTCTCCACCACCACCACCTTCAGTGTATAAATACAAGTCACCTCCACCACCACCACCACCAGTCTACAAATACAAGTCACCTCCACCGCCTCCTTACCATTACAAGTCTCCACCACCACCACCTCCCGTGTATAAATATAAGTCACCTCCTCCACCACCTTATCACTACAAGTCACCACCACCACCACCTCCCGTGTATAAATACAAGTCACCTCCACCACCCCCTTATCACTACAAGTCTCCGCCACCACCACCTAAGGAGCATCCAGTATACAAATACAAGTCACCTCCTCCACCACCTTACCACTACAAGTCTCCACCACCACCACCTCCAGTCTACAAATACAAGTCACCTCCACCGCCTCCTTACCACTACAAGTCTCCACCACCACCAACTGAGGAGCATCCAGTATACAAATACAAGTCACCTCCCCCACCACCTCTTTATCACTATAAGTCTCCACCACCACCACCCCCAGTGTACAAATACAAATCACCTCCACCACCCTCTTACCACTACAAGTCTCCACCACCACCAACTGAGGAGCATCCAGTATACAAATACAAGTCACCTCCCCCACCACCACCACCTCCAGTCTATAAATACAAGTCACCTCCACCACCCCCTTACCACTACAAGTCTCCACCACCTCCACCTAAGGAGCATCCAGTCTACAAATATAAGTCACCTCCTCCTCCAGCCTACCACTATAAATCTCCACCACCACCTTCTCCAGTTTACAAATACAAGTCACCTCCACCACCTCCTTACCACTACCAATCTCCCCCACCACCTCCACCAGTCTACAAATATAAATCTCCTCCACCCCCACAACACTATGAATACAAGTCACCTCCACCTCCTGTTTACCAATACAAATCACCACCTCCACCAGCATATGTTTACAAGCCACCTCCTCCTCCTTATCACTACTGAGTCTAATCTTTGAGGTAAATTGGTTAATATGTGTTTTTAAGTTTAAGAGCATTGATGAAAAAAAAAAACAAAGAGAAAAGGAGGTCAAACAATAAATATATGTATGTACTATCATTCTAATTAACTATGCTTCTATTTCTTTTTTGCAGGCTTGATATCATGTTAGAATGGAAATATTGAATAATATGGAGATCAGCCTAACAATTCGTTTCTCTCCCAAAGAGCAAATGCAAGTCTCCTATCGTGACCCGTTGTGTTTGAATCCTCTTTTAGATGAAAAAGATTTGAACTTTTATTATTCTCAAGTATTGTAATCCTCAAGTGGTTGTTTGTTGAATGATTTATATGTTTGTGATTTTCAGTTTTTTGTTGATTGTTGATTGTACTCATTCAATGGAATAATGGAATTTTTAACGATTTGGGTGAAATATTCGTGTTACAGTATAGATTTATCTATATTGCTTTATTGTTGCTTTTCGTACATAAAATATACTGAATATATACTACTTGTAATTAATAACTCCAGTTCAACCCATTCATGTGGTCATATTTTCCAAACTTTCAAAATTAACCTTTAAAACTTATAATTATTATGTTTTTAAGAAAATTAGTTGAGGCTAATACAATAATTTGAAAAACCTCTACTTTCCTCCACTCTTATTATTTTCAATGCTACTTTACATTCCATTTCTCTTTTCCACCCCCTCTTCAATTCTACTATTTACTATTTTTTACCTTCATTCTATCTATAAGTAAAACATATATTTTTATTTGTTTAACATAAATAATATTAATTTATGTTAGCAAAATGACAATAATAACATTAGTTATACATTTAATTTGAAACTTTAATTTAAAATGAAGAAAAAAATTAATTAATAAAAAAGACAAATCCATATAACACTCGTGCATACATACTAATAAATATTTAAAAAAAATATTATGTGAAAGGAAGAATTATAATTATATTAACCAAGGGTGGGTTGGTTTAACCCTAAAGGTTTTGAGTTCGAGTCATCTCCCACCACTTGTTGGCCAACGACGTCCTTGAGTATTTTTGGCCGTGCTTAAGAATTCTAAGATTCCAAAATCACAACTAAATTAAAACCCAAAAAAAGAAAAACAGAAACTACAGTTACAGAGAAGAAACAAAACAAAGCTTCAGCTTCATTAATTAATTTTACCTCATAGATAAATTGGGTGCAACAAATGAAGTAGCTTAAATGAATTCTAGATTAATTAATTGTTGATTCCCTTAATCATATTCTATCGTTTTATTATTTGAGAATACTGTAAAAGATACAAATTGGTCTGGAAAGGCCTCTAGGTCATAATCTCAGGAATTAATTCTAGAATTATAGTACACTTATATACTAGAATTATTTAATTTACTGACTGAATTTACTGAAACAAATGAAGAAACCATTTAATTTACTGACTGACTCTAAAGCTAGAAAAATAAAACATTAAACACAAAAAGTCCACAACAACATGGTATATTTATGATTTTTTATTCAAGCTGTGAATTAAAGTATAGACGTAGGGTCTTTAAATCAAGTTTTTATTACGAGGAAACTCGTATAATGTTCTTGGTTAAAACATTCTTTTATTACATCAGCCCATGTTATTCCAATTTCATTACTTAAATCTTGTTTGAATATTTATTTGTTTTAATTATAGGATCAACAAGAGAGGAGAGATGAGTCATTTGCACCCAATGCTCAGGTAAAGTTGCTGTAATATATGTAACATAAAAATTATTTCGTGCTTCTAAATAATTGTGAGTCCATTTTCAAACATGAGAGGATTTGAATACAGCTTAATTACATAGAAAAGGGAAAATAAATTATTTTAATTATTAGATATCAAAAGAGTACCTAAATCCCAAAGTGATTTTTCACTTCATATATATGGATCCTCCGTTCATCAACAGTGATCAGCTGAAGTCAAAATGATCACTCAAATTTTTAAAATATTTCTTGTAGTTTCCTTGGCAAGGCTGCTGGTGTGAGAATTGGTGGTCAAGCTGCCGCGGTGGAGGCAGCTCCTGCTGAGGAAGCTAAAAAGGTCAGTTTATACCATGTTTTTACTTGCTTATCTAATAATAGCACTGGAAAGGAGTTTGGATCAATAATATAGTAGTAGAAATCTTATCAGCATTTTGATTTTTGTGTAAATTTATATATTCAGCACTAGTAGACAATAGGTTGCCCATAGTGTATGCAAATAAGTAGGACTTCCCTTCATTTCTCCTAGAAAGCATTTTTATCTTTTCTATTTCTTTTTTGTTGGATTGGTTCAGGGGGATTGTGAATGTTTGGTTGTTTTGGTTGGTGGATGCAATAGTTGGAAAAAAAAAAAAAGAAGAGAATTGTCCATTGTTATCCAAACGTTTTGGAGCAGGATCCTTGAGTTAGTTACATCTCTGGTATGATGATTCTGCATTTTCTTGGGTCGGTAGAGTGCAATTTCAACTGGTTTCGACTAATTTAATAGATTTCCTTTTCGTCTTTGTTATTTCTTCAACACATTTAATAAATTGACAATGTTATAGGTTAAGGATTGGTTATGGCAGTTGTGTGGCTGAGGAGGTACTGGTTTTTTTGTGTAATATACTTTCTAGATTCATTCTAGTTTGCTTTATTTTATGTTAGTTATGGATAACTATTCTGACTTAGAAACTTGATTAAAGGAATAAACTACTAAATGAAAGTGGTTCTTAGTTGTCTCCTAGTTGAAGAAAAAAAAGAAGAAAAGACAGAAAGTAGCTTTAAGCTTTCAATTCTTCTTTACACCTTTCCATGTATGATGCTTCTGTTGAGTCTCTTCCATTGGACAACTCTCTTGTCATCTTCCTTTTTTTTCCTATTGAGTTTCTTCTCTCTTGTCATTTTCTTTTTTTCTTTTTTCTTTTTTGACTTGTTTTTGGTGTGTAATTTCATTGTAAGGTAGGTCCATATACTTTGCAAATTGAACCATGAAGAACTCAAGCATGTTGCTAGTGTCTCCAAGCTCTTCCAAAAAGCTGTGAGATTTCCTGCAATTTTTCATTGTTTCGTGAATTTTTCGTTCTTCTTCTTCTGCTTCTGTTTTTACAAAATTTACAGGTACCCTTTTTGCCATTTTGTGTCAATGCTTTATAGGTTCATTTAGCACGACAACGCCATTTCAATTTTTCGACTCCGCCTCCCACGACATGGTTATTTTGCAGGTAACATTTGTTTAACAAGCCTGTTGCTTAGTAAGAAGTAGTTATCTCAAAATCATTTTGGATGAGTTCTCTTACCTTGTAATCTCATTCATTGTGTGGTTGATCAGGGAGGAGATTACTGTCACCCCAAATGCACCTTTAAGGAGAGAATCAAAGAAGCCGCGAAGAGTACTCCTGTCCAAAGATGAAATGCAGAAAATCACAGTAACTTTATTTCTAGCAGAGGTACAGTTGGAAACTGGAAATACAGATTAGCTAGAGGCTGATCTAAACATGTATTCAGAATTTTAAACAAATACCCATATAAAGTTTAATTGGAAGAAAGGAAACTTGAGTTCAGGAATTAATTTTCCATAACTTAGTGCATTCTAATATTTTTTCTATGTGGTTACAGATCAAATTGACCTAATTTTTTCACGTGGTTCTTTCTTCTATAATTTTCCTAAAATAAGTGAATAAATTGAAGTTCTATACTCTTAAATAAAACTATGCATGGACCTTCTCTAACAACTCATGATTTTGATTCATAATACTGGTTGTCACAAATCTTTACATTTGATTTCTTAATATTGTTTTTGTTATTTCTGAAACTGAAGAAATAAAAACAAACATGTATATGTCCTATATACAAAAGATCATATATATTAACTTAGTACTTATATTATCACATCAGCAAATTTTGATGGTCAGAATAATAAAAATGGAAATGGTGGCCAAGGTAATAGAGGTCGTGGCAGAAGAAGAGGAAGATTTGATCAAACTTGGAATGGAGCTTGTCAACTGCATTGCCAACTCTGTCAAAAACCAGGCCATGGAGCTTTACAGTGTTTCAAAAGATTTGATCAAAATTGGAATGGAAGTAAAACTTCAAGAATCAATCAAAACAGCAAGATGCCTATGTTCATAATTTCACAAATCAGTAAGCAACTGTTACTACTCCTCAAGCAAATATGATTCATAATGCTCTCATGGCAACACCAGAGATCCAGCTTGGTATGTGGATAGTGGAGCAACTAATCACGTTACAACTGATTTAAACAATCTTGCCATTAGCTCAGAATACAAAGGCAAGGAGAAACTTGTTGTTGGTAATGGTTCTCTTCTTCCTATTACTCATATTGGTCGCACATCTATATCTAGTACTATTGCTCCAAACAAATCCATCAAGCTTAATCAAATCTTGCATGTTCCTCACACGAAGAAAATTTTGATTAGCATTTCAAAGATTATTCAAGACAATCAGTTAACAGTTGAATTTTTTGAATAATATGTGTCTTTACGGACAAGACTACGGGGAGAGTTCTACTGCAAGGAACCCTCAAGGATGGCCTATACACTCTTCATCTTTCTGCTGATTCGAACAAGGACACAGTTTGTTCTTCTCTGTTCTCCATCTACTTTTACTCCTAGTTTGCATTCTGATTTGTGTACTGTTGATAAATCTGCTATTAATAAGCCTGCTATTAATGTTGTGGTAAAGAATAATATGGATCTATGGCATGTTAAGCTTTGGTCATCCATCTATGATGGCTCTTAAGCATGTTCTCAATAAACTGAAGGTTCAATTCTCTTATAGTTCTATGACTTTCTGTGATTCTTGCAAACTTGGAAAAATGCATCAACTTCCTTTTGCAACACATGGCATAACTATTGCACATCCTTTGGAAATTCTATATTAAGATATTTGGGCCCCTTCCCCAATCGTCTCAAGTTCAGGTTATAGATATTACATTCTCTTTGTGGATGCTTATGCTGAAAGAATAAAATTAGAGATTATACCTTCGGCCATTGTACGGATACTTAAAACTTGCGGAATCCTCTAGTCTTTAAAGCCTTAGCCCTTTCGCAATCTCAATGGAGAAGAATATACATGCATAGTTGGTCAGACTCAGGGACTCTTATTTTATAGATAGTAATCATCTCATACCATCAATGAGATGAGGAAACCCTAATCTCATAGATTATGAAACTTTATTGGGTCAGAAATTATTACTTAATTAAATTAGAAACTAATCTCTTTATACCTTATATGATAGATTTATGAGTCAATATAGATGTTGTTAATTAATTGTGAGCCATAAATAGAAATATTACTAACAATCTCCCATTTGGCTCACAACAATAATATGTCCATATTCTGAAATCCAACCAATATGTGCTCAAATAGAAAATTATAACTTGAATCATGGCAGTTAGGTTCTTTTATCAAACATTTCCTTTCATGTATCACAAGTGTAAAGTGTCTAAATGAGTACTCACTTTATGCTTTATGAATGAACTTATAAGTCATTCAAAGTCCAACTTTATTAATCCCAATAGATCTTACAAAATAAATTGTATGCGCACAACAAATATTTATTTCACCAACTGAAATAGTCAAGAGAATTATTTATTTGAGCAAGTATATTTCGTGTTATCCATATGATCCTTGTATGACTTAGCCAACAAACTTTTAGTCATGAGATCAATTAACAGGAGATTATTCCTTATATGCTCCAAAACTAAATGCACGTGTCTT
Source organism: Paratinospora sagittata (assembly GCA_035771175.1). Lineage (NCBI taxonomy): Eukaryota > Viridiplantae > Streptophyta > Magnoliopsida > Ranunculales > Menispermaceae > Paratinospora > Paratinospora sagittata. The sequence goes on along the minus strand of JAYMFD010000012.1, from coordinate 6,769,664 downwards.
GATGTGTTCTCTTACAACTAAGTGTTTTATGTCAACAATAATCTTTATTAGTTTTTCTATCATATCAACAATCCTTAGATTTGAGACAATATCTCAACCAGATGCCTGTGTTTTAGCTTCATAGCATTCATGCAATTCTGATGTCGTAGTGGATGAAGTAACTATTGTTTGTTTAGTACTTCTCGAAGACATTGCACCACTAGCGAGTAGGAAGATATAACGTGAAGTAAACTTCCAAGTATCGGTGCGTCCAACAAAATAAAAAACTGAATATCCAACCAACTCCAAATGGTCATAATATATGTATGTCAACATAGAATCCTTTGTTCCTTGAAGATACTGCATCACCTTATTAGCTGCCTTCCAATGCTCCATGTCTGGATTGCTTTGAAATCTGCCTAATAACCATACTGCAAAAGCAATATCAGGTTTAGTGCAGACTTGGGCATACATGAGGCTCCCAGCATGTCACGACGCCCCTGACGTAGGCTGACATCATGACCGACACAGTGTACTATACACTGTGCATACCCATATACAGTATACAATACACTATCAGCCTCAACAGACATTCACAATAATTCTCAATATACCACAAATCAAATCAAATCAAATATATATATATATAGATGATCATTCCACTCACATTCATTCCATTCATTCCACAAATTAAATTCTCACCTGATAAATATATCTGATCATCTCTTTTCATCATCCAATATATTAAGCTATATATATGTTCACACATCCCATCTAGATGATAATACATATATATAATGTGTGATAATTATACATATCAAAATAACAAAAATATAACATATTTCCTCCAAGCATATATACACATACTAGACAAAGGCTCACGTGATTATCATTCACAGATTTTTCCTTTTCCCTTCAACTCAATACCTGAAATATTGGAGTAAATGGAGTGAGCGATCAACAGCTCAGTGAATATACTTCTTGATATGGCAATTATATACATTTAAAGAAATATGACATTTAAAATCATTTCAAACAAGTATTAAACACATGTATCATTCAACGAATATATTATACATGTCAACATCATAATGTTCATGAGTTTTTAAGCAACCAATGCACCCGCAAATGAACAGTAATGTATTTTTATTTTATTTTTTTCTTACTTCATTCCTCCTCTTCTTCTATACACGCAAACCACATGAGACATACACGTGTTGTAAATCGAGTTCTATTTAAAATCACATTCCGAACTCACTTTTGACATTTTCAAGTTCATTTGACACATGTACACATGGCTTTAAATGTACTTATACATGTATTATACATCTCGATACGCGTACTTCAACGTATATATTTAATTAAAATTACGGGGTGTTACAATGCAACTGATGCATAAGGTATGTTCTTCATTTCTTCGCATTCCAACTCACTTTATGGACATTGATCTTGACTTAATTTGTTTTCTTTATTAATAGGTGCTATTGATGATGAACATTGTTTCATTCTAAATCTTTTTAAAACTTTTTCAATGTAGGCCTTTTGAGACAGTCCTAATGTCCTATTGGACCTATTTCTGTGAATCTCTATGTCAATGACATAAAAAACTTCACCCATATCCTTCATATCAAAGTTCTGAATCAGAATTTCTTAGTCTCAAATAGCAACCCCAAATCACTACTGGCAAGTAGAATATCATCTACATAAAGGACTAAGTAAATATATTTCCTCCCACTGACCTTGAGGTATATGCATTGATCAACACTGTTTTTCTCAAAACCATATGAGGAAATGACATTGTGAGACTTTAAATATTATTGTCAGGAGGCCTGTTTTAGTCCATATATAGATTTCTTTAATCTACAAACCAAATGACTAGCTTGAGTCTCACAGAAGCCTTCAGGTTGTTTCATATATGCCTCATCTTCCAATTCTCCGTTCAAGAATGTAGTTTTCACATCCATCTGATGTAGCTTTAAATCAAAATGAGCTACTAAAGCCATGAATATTCCTCCATGATGTTGTACCACAACTCGAAATTTTCTCTATTCATAGCTTGTGAAAATGATTGTGGATCATGGCCAAGTCCAACATCAATGTCAAACTCCTGGAGGTATACTACATATTTACTTGGAATTGTTGACCTTCTAACTCTTGAAGATCTCCTTATAACTCCTAGCTCATTATTATTTTTCAAATTCAGAGCAGGAAGTTATGTATGTTCAGTTGGTAGTGTAGGTTCTTGAATTGCTTCTTCCTCACTGTATTGAATGGATTCCTATGACGAGGAATCAATTCACCTAAACGAGGGGATAAACCAATGGTATCCTGTATTACCTTAATTTCAAGGTTCCTAGGAAATTCAATTCCACTAACTTCAAGATCCTCTAGAAATTTAGCATTTCTAGCTTTAACAACCTTTGTTACATGTGAGGGACAATAAAACTTGTAGCCTTTGGAGATTACTGGATAGCCTATAAAATAACCACTAATTGTTCTAGGGTCCAATTTCTTTATTTGAGGATTATAAACCTTTACCTCAACTTGACATCCCCAAACATGTAAATGTCTTAAACTAGGTTTCCATCCATTCCATAACTCAAACGGAGTTGTAGGAACGACTTTAGATGGAACCTTATTTAAGACATCCATAGCGGGTTGTAAAGCTTCACTCCAAAGGGATAGAAGGAGACTTGAATTGCTAATCATGCTTCTAACCATGTCCATAAGCGTTTTGTTTCTCCACTCTGCTACACCATTTTGTTGTGGTGTGCTTGGCATGGTATATTGAGCAATAATGCCTTCTTTTTGGTGAAACATAGCAAATGGACCAAATATTTGTCCTTTTTTTGTGTACCTGCCATAATGTTTGTCACCCCTGTTAGATCTTACAATTTTGATCTTCTTTTCTTTTTGTTTTTCTACCTCTGCCCTATAAATCTTAAAGGGCATCTAGTGCCTCGTCCTTATGATTAATTAGGTAAAGATACATATATCTGCTATGAGATAAAATATCTTTGACCATTCATACAGGGAGTGGAAATGGTTCACAGATATCGGTGTGTATAATCCCAAGGATGTCAGAACTCCTTATGACACCTTTTATGGACTTGTTTGTTTGCTTTCCCTTTATGCAGTCAATGAAAGTCTCAAAGTCAGTGAAGTTTAGTTTCTGTAAAACTCCCTCTTTCACCAATCTTTTAAGCCTGTCAATGGAGATATGCCCTAATCTCATGTGCCATAACATGGATGAGTTCTCATTAATAATACAACGCTTTATGCCAATGGTGTCATTTTGCGAAGTCATTAAACTGGATTCATGATTTGAATCTAAAAACAATTTATATAAATCATCATTCAAGATTTCATTACCAACTAAAACATCATTTTTAAATAACTGAAAAGTAGCATTTTCAAAAACAAATTTATATCCAAGTGGTAACAATCTTGAAACAGAAATTAAATTTCTATTAAAAGATGGAACATAAAAAATGTTGTCCAAATCTAACTGAAAACTAGATCCTAAACTAAGCCTAAAGGTTCCAACAGCCTCAACCTTCGAACACATCTTATTTCCTGAGTAGATGTTTTGTTCATTTGGCTTCGAAGACCTTAGGTTTAGGAAACCCTGCATTACATAGGTAACATGGATTGTAGTTCCAGAATGAATCAACCATGTATTATTTGGAACATCAATTAAGTGAGATTGAAAGCACACAAAGGATGATGGAGTATCCCTCATTTCCATGATGTGTGCCCTTACAACCTTAGAGTTGTGTTTCATTCAAGAGAGTTTGTTCAATAAGGTGCTAGCCAAGGCTTTATCACTGCCCAACATAGGAACACGAGTAGATTCATATGCTTGAACATGAGGAAGTATTGCATACAAATTCTTTATTAATGCTATGAAATAAAACTGTATACTGAATTAACCAATGTCAAATTTAGTGGATAAATATAAATTTCAACCTTCCTGTGGGTATAAGAAAATTCTTAAATTTTTATCTTTATTTACTATCTTATCAAAATTAAATCAGTAAACACAATCATCTTCCCTTTAGGGCCAAATAATTGCTTTAATGAAATAATCACAATTTGATGATGTCATGGTATTTAAACAAAGAATTGTATACTTTATCACATACCATTAAATCACAAGATGTTTTGGCTACTCTTACGATACAACTATGTGAAATAGTGTATATGACATCATTCAACCCATATAATAATTCAATCATTCATTTACATAGACATAAACAACATATTACTAACATATACTAGATTCACGTGGTTGTATCCTATCAAGACCAAGTCTAAAGCATTATCTGTATTTGTTAACTTCAAAAAGAGGATTGAACTAGAGTTTAACTGTAAGATCAAGGCCTTACACACTGATATGGATGGAGAATATAAGGCATTCTTACCATTCTTAGCTTCTAATGGCATACAAGCAAGGTTTTCTTGTCCTTACACCAACAAAATGATATTTTTGAGAGGAAGCATAGACATATTGTTGAAATTGGTTTGACATTGTTGCCACATGCAGGCATGCCTCTTAAGTTTTGGGTTGAAGCATTTGAAATAGTTGTGCATTTAATTAATTTGTTACCTACTCCAATTTTGTCTATGTTATCACCATTTGAAAAACTCTATCAGAAACAACCAGATTATACATTCCTCAAACCATTTGGTTATTCTTGTTTTCCTTACCTTAGATATTGTTCATCATCCAAGTTTAACTTTCATACTACCAAGTGCATTTTTCTTGGTTATAGCTATATGCATAAAGGATATTCTTGTCTTCATCCATATGGACGAGTTTATGTCTCTAGACATGTCTTGTTTAATGAACTTGAATTTTCATACACCTCACTTTTTTCTTCTCTTTGGATTGTGCAGTCCACTATCTCACCAAGCCTTCCTCTGTCAGCTCTCCTTCCTGTTTTCCCTTCTATTCCAGTATCCAATAACTCCACTTTACCTAAGACTACTCCTCTTATCTTTGTATGACATTCAACAAGCTCTTCTTAGTTGCCTTCTCCCACTGCTCAAACTCAGCTTCTTGTTATTAGTCAAACACTTGTTCTACCTTAGCCTTCTTCCTCAGTTTATCCTATGCAGACTAGATCAAAAGGTGGCATTTTTAAGCCAAAAGCCTATCAGTCAACTGCTTCTGTATTGCTTCACTGGAACCTAACTCTGTCAAGGAAGTTTTGTCTGATCCTAAATGGACTCGAGCCATGAATGAGAAATATGTTGAACTGGTTAAGAACAAAACATGGACTCTTGTTCCATATGAGCCTGACATGAATGTTCTTGGTAATAAGTTGGTGTGTAGGACAAAATATAATCCAGATGGATCCATTTGTAAGTATAAGGCAAGGTTGGTGGCAAAGGGATCAAAATCCAGGAATAGACTCTTTTGATACTTATAGTCCTGTTGTGCAAGCTTCCACCATTATAGTAATGTTCTCTATTGCTGTTTCAAATGGATGGGATATCCAATAGGTAGACATCGATAATGTTTTTCTAAATGGTGAATTGGATGAGCTAGTCTTTATGCAGCAACCTGAAGGATTCATTGATTCCTCCGACTCTAGTATGGTTTTGGATAAAGCTTTATACGGTCTAAAGCAAGCTCCAAGGGTCTGGTTCCACAAGTTGAAAAATGTTCTCCTTGGTTGGGGATTTGTGAACTCACAGTCTGATGCTTATTTATTCATTCAAAAGACCAAGGATTCCTATATCTTACTACTGGTATATGTGGATGACATATCGGTGACTGGTGACAATACATCTTACTCTGTCCAAATACATTCGTGATCTTCTTATAAGGTCTAATATGCTACACTGTAATTCTTGTCCTTCTCTTGTTAGTGGCAGCTCCAACTTATCTGCAGTTGATGGTGAGCCATTCCATGACCCTACACTATATCGAAGTATAATTGGAGCTCTTCAGTACTTGTCTAATACAAGACAGACATTAGCTTCATTGTTAATAAGCTAAGTTAGTTCATATCTGCTTCAACTTATCTTCATTGGGCTGCTTGCAAAAGGGTGTTAAGATATCTTAAGGGTACAGTCTCATGGTTTGTTCTTTAATAGCTCTTCCTCTCTTTAGCTCCAAGCTTTATGTGATGCAGATTGGGCGAGTTCTATGGATGATCGTAAATCCACCAGTGGTCTATGTGTGTATTTGGGAAGTAATCTAATCACTTGGAGTTTCAAGAAGCAATCAGTTGTGGCACGAAGCAGCACAGAAGCTGAGTACAGAGCCTTGGCTTGTCCTGCAACTGAAATTCTTTGGCTAAGGTCTCTCCTATCTGATCTTGGGTTTTCCTCACATTCATGTCCTATTTTATGGTGTTATAATACAAGAGCCAAGTCCTTAGCTCAAAATCTTGTATTTCATTCACGTACAAAACACATCGAAGTAGATAAGATTGTGTAGCAGCAGGACAACTGGACGTTAGATATATCTCCACTACAAACCAAATTGCAGATGTATTCACTAAGGCTTTATCCATTGTTTGATTCCAATATCTTGTGTCCAAACTGAACATTCTTCCCTCACCTATGTTCAGTTTGAGGGGGATGTTAGTGTATCAGACACAGCAGCAGCAACTTAGTTATTAATGCGGTTAATACTGTTTATAAGACAGTTGGATTGTTGGAAATCTGTTTTACATCCAACGGTGTTAGATGTGTTGGTCCACCTCATCACGTGGGCGGCCAAGGCAAATAAATCAAATAAGGCGGCCTATCACACCCCATACCGGCGGTGTGATGGGCACCTCATACCGAGGGTACCCCAGCCATTATATACCACATAATATTGTCACATCCCAGTACACAACACACCGCAGCGTCTAGTACCCCCGGGATCATTTGTCTACACTATTCACTGATGAATAGTATAGGGCCTCCCTCAGATTCGAACTCACAACCTCACAAGGTTTGATTTCACAATCTGAGTAGCCACTGAGGAAATGGTTCAGTACTATTCACAGAGTACTATTCATCGCCGGAAAAGTGTCAAGCTCTGCGAAACCTGTTGACTGAAGATTCAAATGGAGGAGAGCACAAGCAATATGATCAAGTTGACTGCATTCAATTATGCAATTTGGAAGCCGAAGATGGAGGATCTTTTATACATTAAAGATCTATGGAAGTCGATTGTAGTACTGAAAGAGAAAGTCGTGACTACAACTTCGACAGATGACAAGACACCAAAAACAACCAGCACAAACGCTGACTGGGCCGTGCTGAACCGAAAGTGTGCTGCTCAAATCAGACAATGGATCGACAAGAGCATTTTCCAAAATTTTGCTAATGAACACGATGCTTACGTTCTTTGGCAAAAGTTGGAGAAAATGTATGCAAGGACAACCGCACAGAATAAAGCTGATGCGACGATTAGTCAATTTGAAGTATAAAGATGGAAGCAGCGTATCGGAACACATGAGCGAGTTCCAAGGCATTGTAGATCAACTCAACTCTATTAAGATGGCCGTAGATGATGAGCTACAAGCATTGTTAATGCTGAGTTCTCTACCAAAAAGTTGGGACTCTCTAGTTATGTCAGTTAGTAACTCAGCTCCAGACGGCAAGCTTACCATGGATATGGTAAAAGACAGAATGTTGAACGAAGAGTTTCGACGAAAAGACGAAGGATCTACTCCTGAAACTGAAGTACTTGTCATGGAAAAACAAGGCAAGCAAGAATGGCACGGAAGAAGTAAAAGCAGAAATCCTCGTAACCAAAGTCAGCAAAGAGGACGCTCGAAGTCCAGATCAAGGCATAACAAGAAGTGTCATCACTGCGGCAAGCCCGGACACTTCATTCTAGAATGTCGAAAGTTAAATGAGGAACGATCCAGAAATCAAGAAGCAATATCCCGAACAAATGACGCCGCAACTGTCACTGAAGAAGTTGTCATTGTTCGAGATGCTGATTATGTCAACCTTGCATGTCAAGAATCTACATGGGTAGTTGACTCAAGTGCTTCCTACCATGTCACCTCACGACGAGATTTCTTCTCAACCTACACTCAAGGTCATTTCGGACGAGTGAGGATGGGAAATGATAATGCATCCAAAATTATCGGCATCGGCAATATTTATTTAGAAACTAACCTTGGATGCAGGTTACTCTTGAAAGATGTGAGGCATGTTCCTGATATCCGCCTCAATTTGATCTCCACCAGAATGTTTGATGATGATAGCTACAATAACAACTTTGGTGAAGAAAAATGGAAGCTCACCAAAGGAAACTTGGTAGTAGCCATAGGCAAGAAAGATGCATCACTCTACCTCACAGAAGCTAAGCTGTGTAGATGAGAAGTAAATACGATGAGGAAAGAAGTTCCCACCGAGTTATGGCATAAGCGGCTCGGCCACATGAGTGAAAGGGTCTCAGAATTCTTTCCAAGAATGAGCTCTTGCCAGGAATGAAAGGTACATCTTTACATACTTGTGTTGATTGTATTATGGGTATACAACATAGAGTTGCATTTCGTAGTTCCCCTGTCACACCCTGGGTTGCACAGCGTGCCCCCTACCCAGGTGTGGGCGCACCACCACGACCTCAGCCGTGTGGCGAACGCCTGGCCATTATATATCCACAGTATTGTCTTCATTGGGGTCCACAGAACACTGCACGCACCCAACGACCTTTGTCCTTTTCCTATGCAGAACACTGCACAATCCAGGGGCCTCCCCCAAGTTCGAACTCGCAACCTCTTCCTCATAAGGTTAGATTTCGCAACTTGAGTATCCATTGAGCCAATACATAAGGCCTTTTTGTCACACCCTGGGTTGCACAGCATGCCCCCTACCCAGGTGCGGGCGCACCCCCTCGGGGCGAACGCCTAGCCATTATATATCCACAGTATTGTCTTCATTGGGGTCCACAGAACACTACATGCACCCAACGACCTTTGTCCTTTCCCTATGCAGATCACTGCACAGTCCAGGGGCCTCCCCCAAGTTCGAACTTGCAACCTCTTCCTCATAAGGTTAGATTTCGCAACTTGAGTACCCATTGAGCCATTGGTTCAATGGATACTCAAGTTGCGAAATCTAACCTTATGAGGAAGATGTTGCGAGTTCGAACTTGGGGGAGGCCCTCCCTGTGCTGTGGATTGTGCAGGGGGATAAATGATCTCGGTGACCGGCGTCCTTGTGTGGCGTGGCTGGCCGAGATGGGACAATATTATGGATCCATAATGGCTAGGCGTTCGCCACGCGGCTGAGGTCGTGGTGGTGCGCCCGCGTTCGCGGCTGCGGCCGGGGCGTGATATCCCCACCATCTAGAAAGAAAAATATTCTAGATTTAATACACACAGATGTCTGTACAATGAGTTGTAAGTCACTAGGAGGTGCTCATTATTTTGTGACTTTTATTGATGATCACTCTAAAAAAGTGTGGGCCTTTGCTTTGAAAACTAAAGATCAAGTGCAGTAAGTTTTCAAGCAATTTCATGTAAAGGTTGTGAGAGAAACTGGCAGACGTTTGAAGTGTGTACGTGCAGACAATGGCAGTGAGTATCGCGGATCATTCGAGGAGTACTGCAGAAGTTTCGGCATCAGGCTGAAAAAATCGGTACCAAAGACACCTCAACACAACAGTGTCACAGAGAAGATGAACAGAACCATTTGTGAAAGAGTCAGATGTATGCTCTCAAATGCAAAACTGTCAAACTCCTATTGGAGGGAGGCAATGAGAACAACAGTCGATTTAATCAACCTTTCTCCATCAGTTCCACTGAACTACGTCGTACCAGAAAAGGTTTGGAGGAGGAAAGACGTTTCTTACAAACACTTGAAAGTATTCGACTACAAAGCATTTGTTCACATCCCTAAAGACGAGAGGTCCAAGCTGGATGGAAAAGCGAAGCAGTGTATCTTTGTGGGATATTCCCATGAAGAATTCGACTTCGGGCTGCTCCATATAGATTTCCTCGTCAAGATCACCGTGTAAGAATGCGGTTTTCACATCAAGTTGTTCAACCTCCAGATTAAGACTAGCTGCCAAGCCAAAAAAAACTCGGATTGAAGACATTTTTACCACCGGTGAGAAGATTTCATCGAAGTCAACGCCTTTCTTCTGGCCGAATCCTTTCACAACCAATCTTGCTTTGTATCGAGGTTGCGAGCTACCTTCTTCGCTTTTAATCCTGTACACCCACTTGTTCTTGAGGGCTTTCCTTCCCCGCGGTAATTTCATCAAGTCAAATGTGTGGTTCTCATGTAGAGATTTCATTTCTTCCTGCATGGCTTTCATCCACTCAGTCTTATGCTGGTCAGTGATAGCTTCGGTATAGCTCTCAGGTTCTCCCCCGTCAGTGAGCATCACATAGTCGCTAGGATAATATCTTCGACTTGGTTGTCGCTCTCTGGTGGATCTCCTTAGCTGTGCTTCTTGTTAGACTTGTTCAAGAACTTGTTCTGGTTCTGAATTACGAGCTAGTGGAACATCATAATCAATATCTGGTGTAGCTCCCTTGTCATCTATTTGTTGGTGGAGAGACTGATTCTAGATTAACTAGAATTTCATCTAATTGTGGCTTCTCAGGTTTCTGAAAATCCTCGATCGTCTGATCTTCAAGAGACACCACGTCTCTGCTTCTGACAATCTTTTTGTTGACAGAATCCCAAAGTCAAAAGAAAAGAGAAGCTGGTATGCAGGCTAAAGAAAACTTTGTACGGTTTGAAACAGGCACCGAGGCAGTGGTATAAAAAGTTCGACTTGTTCATGGAGAAAAAAGAGTACAACCGAATGACAGCTGATCACTGCGTCTTCATCAAGAAATTCTTTAATGGTGATTTTATTATTCTTTCGCTTTATGTTGATGATATGTTAATTGTAGGCCAAGATATCGGCAAAATTAACAAGTTGAAGAAAGAGTTGAGCAAGTCCTTTGCAATGAAAGACTTAGGACCAGCAAAGTAAATCCTTGGCATGACAATTGTTCGTGACAGGAAGAACAAGAAACTTTGGCTACCTCAAGAGAAGTATATTGAGAAAGTTTTAGAGCAGTTCAACATGAGCAAAGCTAAACCTGTTAGTTCTCCACTGGAAAGCCACTTCAAGCTTAATGCGAGCCAGTGTCCTTCAAGCGAGGAGGAGAAATCAGAGATAAGCAAGGTACCTTATGCATCGGTGGTTGGCAGTCTAATGTACGTTATGGTATGCACCAGTCCATACGTTGCTCATGTTGTTGGTGTTGTGAGCCGATTTCTATCAAATCCTGGAAAGGAACATTGGACAGCAGTCAAATGGATACTCAGGTATCTTAGAGGTAATTCTAGTCATTGTTTATGTTTTGGTAATGATATGCATGTATTAGAAGGATTTACAGATTCAGATATGGCTGGCGACGTGGATACGAGAAAGTCGATATCCGGGTACCTAATAACATTTGTAGGGGGAGCTGTCTCATGTCAATCACGATTACAGAAGTGTATTGCCTTAAGTACCACAGAAGCAGAGTACATTGCAATCACTGAAGGCTGTAAGGAGATCCTGTGGATGAAAAAGTTCCTACAACAATTGCATCATAACCAAGAAAAATATGTTCTTTATTGAGACAGTCAGAGCGCAATTCACCTCAGCAAGAACTCAACCTTCCACTCAAGGTCCAAGCACATCGGCGTGAGGTATCATTGGATTCGTGATGTGCTGAAAAATAAACTGCTGCAAGTTGAGAAGATTCGCACTAATGACAATGGGGCAGATATGATGACGAAGTCCCTGACCAGAGAAAAGCTTGCTATTTGTAGAGAGATTGCATGTGTGGAGGAGTCATGTTCCAAATGAGGTGGAGGAGGAGATTTGTTGGTCCACCTCATCACGTGGGCGGCCAAGGCAAATAAATCAAATAAGGCAGCCAGCAAATAAATCAAATAGGGCGACCAGCAAATAATCAATAAAGAAGGCTCACGTGGGCTGAGCATTTAATTACGAAAATGCCCCTGAATACTCCTATAAATAGAGCCTTACTTTGATCTTGAAAATCAATCTAAGAGATCTATTCTGAGAGATCCAAATTCTAGAGATCTAATCTGAGAGATCCAGAGAGCCTCAAAAAGAGTTTCTTTGAGAAGAAAAAGTGTGAGCCAATTTGTGAAGTTTTACCCACAAATTGAAGATACATAGTTATTGTATTTTGTGAGAGATCCACCAAAGGGTGAAGTTTGTAATCTCATTTTATTATAGTGGAAGTCTTTAAGCAGGCTATGGGTCCCGTGGTTTTTACCTCCTTTTTAGAGGGTTTTTCAGGCTAAAAATTGTTGGTGTTATTTTGTTCTATTGTAGTTTGGAAAATGATCCTGGGTTTGTGGAATTGATTTCTTTCAACCATCAATTTTTCTAACAAGATGAGTTGGTTATTATTAAACGGTGGAGATTGTATCTTGAACTATATACATTGTATTCTCAGACAAATGCAGCTAATGAAACAATCATTCTTTCTCCTCCATTCCTTTGTTTTCTGGCTTTCTCTGAGAAGTTTAACAGCTTCTCAAGCTCTTCTTCATTTCATCTAGTTCTTTCATGTTTTGATCTAGATTAGATTCTTGTTGTTGTTTATGTTCTCTGCTTAAATAATAACAATGATTAGCAGATTGTTGATCTTGTTGATCTTGGTTAAGATCACAAGTTTACAGTTTTGCCATAATATAATTATTTTTGTTATATTATAATATAAATTTTTAAAACATGGACAACTGGATTTTAAATAGAGTCGGGTTTGGACAATGACTAATTCAAGGTCGGATACACTATATGTGTGTTAACATAAGGTGGTGCCCGAACTTGAAACCATCCAAACCCCCTTTCTTTTGCCACCCCTGTGAAAGAGCTATTAAATTAATCAAGCAGTACCTAACTTGAAGTCTTAATTTCTAAAATTCATATATTATGCACTATATTGTTAAATTAGGATTAATCAAAAAGAAAAGAAAAAAAATACGACATTAATTATATAGTAGTAGAAAAATTAATGTTACCGGCTAATTGTTTAAAGTCAATCAACTGCTTTCAAACTATATTTTTTATTTCATCCAAGATGGCTAGCATCTATAACATAAAATTATCACTATATATATATATATATTTGTGTTACATGCTTGGCCATGTCCCCCAAAATAGTAGCATATATGTGATGCAATGAAAAAATTAATCTTGCTCTAAATGCATATTCAATCTCTTCTTTTCTTTTTTTCTTTTTTTCTTTTTTTTTTTTTTCTGCAGCACATATTCAATCTAACAATGAATGTGGCAAATAAAATCATATATCTGTAGGGTGACAATCAATAGTTCAAGTCACACACTCTCATAATCCATTTTCTGTTCGGAGAACTCACTTCAAGGACTCGTCATATTAAATAAATAATACAATATTGCGAAGTTGAAGGAAAATATCCAAATGTATGTCTTATTCTTTCAATGAAATATTGAAAGAAAACATCGATGCATATAGGCTTTAAAAAAACATAAAAAATAAATAATGTTATATTAACACCTAAAATGTACATCTTAAGTGTACATTACCTTTATACACCATTAGATTTTTTTGAATCATGAGTTGGTACATGATTCGAGACAATTCAATAGTATTTAATGTTGATATATACCTTGAATGTGTTAGATATAGTGTGGCTCGGTTCTACCATTGGATAGTTTCTATTTGTATATGAGTTTCCTAGTCTAAATTAGAAACTTTCCTAGTTATGTTAAAAACTAATTGGTATTAAAAACTAACTCTAGCACTTAGTATTATATAAACTCTCATTAGGATATAAGAGAGTATGTCTGAGAATTGAGAATTTGTGTGGGAACATGTTTGTAAGTTGAGAGAATTTGTTTAAATCTGATTATAGGTTGTAACCTATTTGTATTTTCTCGTTAGTGGATTGATTCTCATCTTCTGTGGACGTAGGTGTATATTTACTGAACCACATAAATCTGTGTGTTCTTGCTTATATGTTTCTTTGCATTCGTTTGGATCAATTTGATTATTTGGATTTGTACGTTAGTTATTTTGGCTTTTGCTTTCACAGTGCACAACATAATGTACACATTGAATATCACTTTAAAATTTTCCAAAATAAAAATACATAGGTACACCTAGATATTTATATGCTTCAAAATAGACAACTTCTGCGTCTAAAGGCCCAAAGCCCTCTTTAGTGACTCAAAATCATTCAAACTAATTAATCTTCCAATTAATAGTCCCTCAAGCGGAAGAACCTTCAAGACTTTATGCCCAAGAAAAAAAAATTAATTAATTAGTTAGAACCCCAATTGATTATTTACTTATAACTTTACAAGGAAAATCAATAGATTAGGAGCATAGGCTTTCACTATATGATAGAACAGTTAGAATCCCAAAATTGATTATTTGCTTATAACTTTATAAGGAAAATAAAATATTAGGAACATATATAGGCTTTTAGTATATGATAGACAGAGAGATGCTACCCACGTCTAGCACGTATATTCTAAACACCTCAGGCTGTGCACTAATTTTATTTTTTATAGAAAGGCTACAAGTAGTAGTACTCAAAATAAGATATTTTATTCGAATTATTGCATCAAATTATTGAAATAGGAGTTTCTTTAATCACCACGCCTTAGCTTGCATTTCATATATTAATAGATGAAAAAGAGGTTAAATTCTATAATAGCAGAAAGTCAGAGAAATTAATTAAGGGAATTGCCTTAAATTAAGATTAATTTAATTAAAATGGTTGGCTTCGTCTAACTTTCATATGAGTTGTAAAAACTACAATTAATTATGAAGAGTACCTTCAATGCCCTACAATTGTAAGCTAGCTATATAAAGGGGTGATAAGGGCACCTTAAGGTGATAATAAAGCCCATTAGGGTAGCATAAGATGGGAAGCAAGGAAAGGAATTGTAACACCCCGTAATTTTAATTACATATATACGTTAAATTACACATATATTAAGATGTATAATACACATATTTTATACGTATGAGCTAAATATATACGTGATAATACACGTATTTGATACATATGAACTAAATATGCACGTGTATGAGTAGTAGTAAATAAATAAACTTATACAATGCAGATGATACATATGAGATCATCTAATATGAGTGCTTATAATTAAAAAAAATAGAGTTGAATTAAATTAATTAATTTATGAGGTTGGTAATGAAACATGTGGATTGGAGTATGATTTAAGGACTTAATTGATAGTATGACGTAATGCATGTGTGTATATGAATACATGTAAAATAAGTAAATTATTAAATGGTGTAGATTGAAATTGAATTATTAAATGATTTAATGAATGAAAGTTAAATATTAAAATGGGGAAGTTGTTTTATTAAGTTAGAGGAGGAGTATGGGATCATTTAGTATAGAAAATATCAACTCTCTCATTTCAATCTCTTTCTACTCTCTAACGTTGAAAAAGAAAAGAAGAATAAAAAAATAAAAAGAAGTTGCAAAAGAAAGAAGAGTAGAAGAAGTGCAGAACGATAGAAGCGAAAGGACGGAAGGAAGAAAGAAGGGGAAACGGAGGGAGAACGCGAAATTCGAACTCGCGGTAAGCGATTTCTACTCTATTTTTTCGTGAAATTGATCTCTAAGCAAGATGTAACAATTCTAGCGGAGTAATTTTGTTGTGGGAGTCGTTTTACGGCGTTTTCAAAAATTGGGATTTTGACCCAACGTGAATGAAAATCAGCTAAAAATGTAGAAAAACGCTCCCTGGACTGTCGGGACCCCGAATATATGGTTAAATTTCATTTCATGATTTTTGGAGACCGTTTGACAATTTTAATACAATTTACATCTTTCTGGTGAATAGTGAATAGTGAATAGTGAATAGTATTGTGAACAGTGATTTGAAATCATAGATTCGTAGAGAACTGAATTCCGGACGTTTCGACACTAAGATCGTGATTTTTGGATATGATTTGATATTTTTAGTAGCTACCGATATGATAAATGACGATTCTCATGATAATCTATGGTTAATTTCAGTGTTTAAATTGAGAGCTTAAGGGCATGGATAAACGCTCTTGAGGAAGCAATGACGTTTATTGTTGCTCGATTTTAGAGGTTGGCTTAGAAACCCCGTGTAACCACTGTGAGTATAGTTTCCTTGATTTGGTTCTTGTATGGCATTATACGCATATAAAATGTTTGATTGCATGGATGTTATATTTATATATAATGCATTGAGTTTTATGGATCATGCAAACTGATTTTACCAATTGGAGTTTGTACTGATGAGGTTTTGCGATTCCTCATTGTCATTTCGTTAGGAATTAGACCTAGATGAGGTTTTGCGAGTCCTCATTGTCAGTAGGTCTGTCCTAACAAGGGTTGCGACCCTTGAAATGACTGTGAATTGGGTAATGAGAGGTTGTGTCTACCTTGTACGGCCATACAAGGGTTAGACCCGCTCTCTTGCCTTGCGGAGGAGGGAGATTGTGCATTGTGTTATTGAAAATTCATGCAATTTATGTTGTTGACATGTATTATATATTCGTTGAATGATACATGTGTTGAATAAGTGTTTGAAATGATTTTAAATATCATATTTCTCTAAATGTATATAATTGTCATCTCAAGAACTATATTCACTGGGCTGTTGTTTGCTCACCCCATTTCCTCCAATATTTCAGGTATTGAGTCGAAGGGAAAAGGAAACTCCATGAGTGATAATCACGTGAGCCTTAGTCTGGTATGTGTATGTAAGCTTGGAGGAAATAGCTTATATTTTTGTTATTTTGATATGTATACTTATCACACATTATAGATATATGTATTATCATCTAGATGGGATGTGTGGGCATATATATATAGCTTAATATATTGGATGATGAAATGAAAATGTGATGTGTGAATGAATGGAATGATTATAGAGATCTATATGGGATTTGATTTGTGGGATATTAGAAAAAAAACAAAAAAAATTCTGTAAATATTGGGAGACTACGTGAAGGCTGACAGTGTATTATATACTGTATATGGGATGTACAGTGTATAGTACATTGTGCCGATCATGACGTCAGCCTACGTCAGGGGCGTCGTGACAATATTGGTATCAGAGCCTAAGTTTAAAATTCGTAAAAAGATAAAAGCTTTATGATATTATGATTGCTTGCATTGGTATATATATGGGTAGTCCTATTATGTTGAGCCTAATCCAATATGTTATCTTGACTAAGAATCACCTGTGTCGGTGAATTCTAGATTTGGAAATATATGACTAGGAACTACCCAACAACAACGAAATGCACAGCTTATGAGCTTGTGGCAAAGTTGTAATGTGAGAAAGACAGAGGCTTGAACCATTGATAGCTCCAGATGTGGATGCTAATGGTGTGACTACTTCTGTTAAAACATATATAGGTATGACTGAAGTAAAAAAGAAAATAAATAGAAGGTCTCAATGATAAGCCAGATGAAATGAAAAGATATGTGAAAGTTATGGAAATTTTCGGAAGAAGAGATTTTCCTATCTTAATTGGCAGTCTGATATTAGACATAGAAAAAATGTGCTACTCTGAGTAGAGACCATCTTAGAGAATGATTAAGGCTCTGAAAATGATAAAGAACGTTAGCTAAGTTTAAGCTAACTGATGAAAAGAAATGATAGAAAATTGGTTAAGGACTCTTGAGACGATTAAGGCATGAGATTAATTAAAGAAGTTATTGTATAAGGGCTTCTATCATCATGTTGAAATTGATTTAAGGCATGAAAAAGTTTATCATGTTACAATGTAGTGACATGCCTAACCATAAATACAAACATGAATTCAGTAGACTGGTATAGTTTATTTTTGGAATGATCACTAAGGATATTCTGAGAATGATAAGGATCTAGAATAAATTTTAGGATCCTATACGGCAGGTTTGATAATTGTTGGGTTATAATTATATACGCAAGTTGTGAGACAGCCTATAAATTTTGGGTTAGCCAAAGCTGTGGTGAAATTGTTAACACCAGCAATCGTGCGATAACTTGTACCGCCGTTTGAAGCCGAGTTATCAACACCAGTGTTAGGTAAAAGAGAAATAAGTAATGTAAGGATATGTTTGGGGCAATAATATGAACTTCAAGATAAGCGAAACATTGAGTAAGGTTGAGATTATGGCTGTATTCGTGACTCTAATCTTGTTGTACCTGACCCAATAATAATGGGAAAAAGGGAAGTGATGTTAACGAATTATGAAAACCAAAAGTGGTTCCCATTGCCTGAGCAAGAGTCACATACTGAGTAAATTGTATCTCGACCAATAATTGTCTGTTATCAATCTATAAAAAAAAAGTGGCACGGGATGTGTTAATGTCTAGTTAGTCGATATGGAATGCCCCAATAATTTTTATCAATGTGACTCCACCAGATTTGAGAGAATAAATTAAAGTAAATACAAGACCAGATCCAAAGAGTAGTAAGACGTTGATAACATGTATGATCAACATTTTGTTATTGTGTATATTTTGATTGTATTGTTGGATCTACCTGGTCCTTTATCTCTGGTGATATGGTAGGCAGATTGTATTATCTTCTGTTATAATAATGCATCATTGATTGTGAGTATGCCTACAGGAGAAAGAATCTACCTTGATATGGTTAACAAATAATATGTGGAATAAATATGACGGTCATCAAGTAATTATGGACTTTAGAATATGGCATTGTTGGAAGTGGATGCTTTGTGGGTATGATTGGCTGGTCACCTCTCATGCCAGGTGGACCGTCTCTCCGAAAAGAAGTAATATTCTGAATAAGTGGAAAATTCTCATTTGAATCTCGAGAACTTTATACCCTAAAAATTGTCTCTCTAAGATAAACTAGTTATTAACGAGGACATGGAGAATATGGCTAGTACAAAGCCATTTAGAGTAACGTAATAAGGCATACAGTTGATTAAAATTCCTGTGGTGAGCTGGTATATTGGAATATTCTCTGATGAAGTATTAAAATTGCTACCTGCATAGGAGATTGATAGCATATAAAACTGATGCTAGTATAATATGTATCTCCATATCTTCATATAACGAGTACTTGAGGAATTGTGAGGATTTCTAGTGTAGGTAAATGTGTTAATGAGCAAAAGATTTATTATCCTTGATATGCCACCTTAGAGAGCATTTGTGAGAAGATGGAAAGAAGGTATAGTGAAATATGTTTACGTATGAATTACTGTTAACTGAGCAAGGTAACAACAACGAATGAATATCCTTTACCATGGATAGATGGTCGAATTCGATTAACTAAATGGAGCCAAATTTTCTTTAAGATCATTTTGAGATCTAGGCACCATCAGTTAAGAATTCGAGAAAAAAGTGTAATGCAGACTGTGTTAAGACAAGATATGGATATTATGAAATTTTGGTAACCTTGATTAATGTGTCAATCACGTTTATAGGATTGATGCAGTGGGAATATGAAGTCTTCGATGATGATCTATGAAATTGTCCCAAGAAAATGAGATGAGCATGAATAGCACCTCAGAATTATCTTGTAGTCACTGAGAGAACACCGATTAAGTGCCAAGCTCGGTGAATATGAGTTTTGAATATAACTGAGATAAGAATTTTTGGATCACGTGACTAGTTTAAATAGTATCGTTAAGGATGCTGCGAAGGTCAAAGTGATCATAGTACTGTGACAACTGATGTCAATGATGGAAATCAGAAGTTCTCTAGTATTAGTTGTATGTTATAGAAAGTGCGTGAAAAGATCCTTGAAGCTATCTGTTCCACTCACGAAACTAAACCAGACAAATGGTGAGTACTGTGTGGACCATTGTGTATGAGGAAAGCTCTCACAGTATGAAATTTTGTTACTAGGTTCAAAATCTGGAAGTAATTGTGATTGATGAATATCACGTCCAGATCTGAATTTTGCATTGACACAAAAGGATAGGTTAATTACTTGTGTTTCCAGATATTTGGTAGTGCACAAGAATAACTATCCTGAGAGTGAATAAAAATTTAGTTGGTAGTTATTTTGAATTGATGAGAGCATTGCCTCTATAATTAAAGGTCACACTATCTTCAGCTGTTAAGAGTCTGAAGTAATTATTTGAACGGAAAATATGAGGTAATAAATGTGGCAAGAATTCCCAAAGGATTTGATTTTATATTGAATTATTATCTTGGGAAAGGCCCATATGTTGCTGAGGCATTGAGCAGGAAACAGGCTGAAACTGGAGTAGTACCTATCAGTGAGGCCATAAATGGAGATTGTTTGTGAATGAGAGTTACAGTTATGAGTGTACTCTCTATTACTCCATGTGTTGATATTTGTGCTCGGATGCATGTTCAGCTAATTGATACTCATATTCAGATAGTAAAATTTATGATGAGACAAGTATGAAATTGATAATATGGATTGTATTAAATGAATATGGGATTCAAATGGTATCTTATGGGTTATGGGTAGAAATGATACCATTTGGATAACCATTAGTGGACTAGTAAGTCTATGTATTCTTCTAAACACCAGAATTTTATTGATAAACTGAGCAGATTGTATATGTGTGAGATAGGGAAATTTTATGGGAGTACTCAGATATTTGTCATGTCGGATTAAGATCCGAAAATTGTGTCGAGATCTGATATATGATGCAGACTCGATTTGGTACTCATCTCCTTCTCAGTGTGATATTGTATTCTCAGACTGGCTGACAGACTGAGAGAGTGTCTTTGATGCTTGCGAGCATGCTCGAGTCTAGTATACTTGAATTTTGGTGGAAGTTGGAAGGAATACTTTATTTGTGTAAACTTGTGTGTATAAAATGCTAGTATAATAGCATAATGATGTCACTCTAAAGGTTTGATAGTAAGCCTTATAGATCTCCAACTTGTTGATTTGAAAGTATGGAGTTATTGTTATTGGTGCCACAAGATATTATTAAATACACAAGATTGGTACATAGGCCGTAAAATTTATTGTGGCTGACTCAGTTTTGCTAAGGGTCTTACCACATAAAAGCCAAATGAGATTTAGAATGAAAAGAAAACTCTCACCGCGAATTGTTGGACCATTAGAGATCCTTGATAAGATAGGTCCATTGGCTTACCGATTTGCTCTACTATCACAGTCGATAAGTGTCCGGAATAGTTTCTATATATTGATGTTGAGGAAATGTCATTCGGATTCCATATATGTTATGGATATAACTCAACGCTAAGTTGGGAGGATACCACGTATCAAGAAGAGCAAACATGGAAGCGAAAATATAAAATGCGGGAGAAGTTTTCTGGAATTGAGTATCACTTTAGGAATAGTCTTTGATTTTAAATTTCGAGGACGAAATTCCTTAAGTTGGGGAGATTGTAAAACCCCGTAATTTTAATTATATATATACGTTAAATTACACGTATATCAAGATGTATAATACACATATTTTATACATATGAGCTAAATATACACGTGATAATACACGTATTTGATACGTATGAGCTAAATATGCGCGTGTATGAGTAGTAGTAAATAAATAATCTTATACAATGCAGATGATACATATGAGATCATCTAATATGAGTGCTTACAATTAAAAAAAATAGAGTTGAATTAAATTGATTAATTTATGAGGTTGGTTAATGAAATATGTGGATTGGAGTACGATTTAAGGACTTAATGCATAGTATGACGTAATGCATGTGTGTATATGAATACATGTGAAATAAGTAAATTATTAAATGGTGTAGATTGAAATTGAATTATTAAATGATTTAATGAATGAAAGTTAAATATTAAAATGGGGAAGTTGTTTTATTAAGTTAGAGGAGGAGTATGGGATCATTTAGTATAGAAAATATCAACTCTCTCATTTCAATCTCTTTCTACTCTCTAACGTTGAAAAAGAAAAGAAGAATAAAAAAATAAAAAGAAGTTGCAAAAGAAAGAGGACTAGAAGAAGTGCAGAACGAAAGAAACGAAAGGACGGAAGGAAGAAAGAAGGGGAAACGGAGGGAGAACGCGAAATTCGAACTCGCAGTAAGCGATTTCTACTCTATTTTTTCGTGAAATTGATCTCTAAGCAAGATGTAACAATTCTAGCGGAGTAATTTTGTTGTGGGAGTCGTTTTACGGCGTTTTCAAAAATTGGGATTTTGACCCAACGTGAATGAAAATCAGCTAAAAATGTAGAAAAACGCTCCCTGGACTGTCGGGACCCCGAATATATGGTTAAATTTCATTTCATGATTTTTGGAGACCGTTTGACAATTTTAATACAATTTACATCTTTCTGGTGAATAGTGAATAGTGAATAGTAAATATTATTGTGAACAGTGATTTGAAATCATAGATTCGTAGAGAACTGAATTCCGGACGTTTCGACACTAAGATCGTGATTTTTGGATATGATTTGATATTTTTAGTAGCTACCGGTATGATAAATGACGATTCTCATGATAATCTATGGTTAATTTCAGTGTTTAAATTGAGAGCTTAAGGGCAAGGATAAACGTTCTTGAGGAAGCAATGACGTTTATTGTTGCTCGATTTTAGAGGTTGGCTTAGAAACCCCGTGTAACCATTGTGAGTATAGTTTCCTTGATTTGGTTCTTGTATGGCATTATACGCATATAAAATGTTTGATTGTATGGATGTTATATTTATATATAATGCATTGAGTTTTATGGATCATGCAAACTGATTTTAGCAATTGGAGTTTGTACTGATGAGGTTTTGCGATTCCTCATTGTCATTTCGTTAGGAATTAAACCCAGATGAGGTTTTGCGAGTCCTCATTGTCAGTAGGTCTGTCCTAACAAGGGTTGCGACCCTTGAAATGACTGTGAATTGGATAATGAGAGGTTGTGTCTACCTTGTACGGCCATACAAGGGTTAGACCCGCTCTCTTGCTTTGCGGAGGAGGGAGATTGTGCATTGTGTTATTGAAAATTCATGCAGTTTATGTTGTTGACATGTATTATATATTCGTTGAATGATACATGTGTTGAATAAGTGTTTGAAATGATTTTAAATGTCATATTTCTCTAAATGTATATAATTGTCATCTCAAGAACTATATTCACTGGGCTGTTGTTTGCTCACCTCATTTCCTCCAATATTTCAGGTATTGAGTCGAAGGGAAAAGGAAACTCCATGAGTGATAATCACGTGAGCCTTAGTCTGGTATGTGTATGTAAGCTTGGAGGAAATAGCTTATATTTTTGTTATTTTGATATGTATACTTATCACACATTATAGATATATGTATTATCATCTAGATGAGATGTGTGGGCATATATATATAGCTTAATATATTGGATGATGAAATGAAAATGTGATGTGTGAATGAATGGAATGATTATAGAGATCTATATGGGATTTGATTTGTGGGATATTAGAAAAAACCAAAAAAGTTCTGTAAATATTGGGAGACTACGTGAAGGCTGACAGTGTATTATATACTGTATATGGGATGTACAGTGTATAGTACATTGTGTTGGTCATGACGTCAACCTACGTCAGGGGCGTCGTAACAGGAAAAGAGCCTCCTTGGCCTCCTTTGTGACCTCTCTTTTAGTAGTGCTTGTGTCCTTAGCATTGCCATTGCTGACTAGTGCAAATTATGTTTATTCTCCTCCACCACCACCTGATGCTAAGGAGCATTTCGTCCATGATTATAAGTCACCTCCTCCACCAGCTTACCACTACAAATCTCCACCACCATCATCTCCGGTCTACAAATATAAGTCACCTCCACCACCTCCTTACCACTACCAGTCTCCTCCACCACCCCCTCCTAAAGAGCATCCAGTCTACAAATACAAGTCACCTCCTCCACCACCTCCAATCTACAAATACAAGTCACCTCCACCACCCCCTTATCACTACAAGTCTCCACCACCACCTCCACCTAAGGATCATCCAGTTTACAAGTACAAGTCTCCGCCTCCACCACCTTACCATTATAAGTCTCCACCACCACCACCTCTAGTCTACAAATACAAGTCACCTCTACCACCCCCGTATCATTACCAGTCTCCACCACCTCCACCTAAGGAGCATCCAGTCTATAAATATAAGTCACCTCCTCCACCAGCCTACCATTACAAATCTCTACCACCATCACCTCCAGTCTACAAATACAAGTCGCCTCCACCACCCCCTTACCATTACCAATCTCCACCGCCACCTCCACCTAAGGAGCATCTAGTCTACAAATACAACTCACCTCCTCCACCACCTTACCACTATAAGTCTCCACCACCACCTTCTCCAGTTTACAAATACAAGTCACCTCCACCACCCCCTTACCACTACCAATCTCCACCACCACCTCCACCAATCTACAAATATAAATATCCTCCGCCACCACCACACTACGAACTCAAGTCACCTCCACCTCCAGTTTACCAATACAATTCACCACCTCCACCAGCGTACATTTACAAGTCACCTCCTCCTCCTTATAACTACTGAGTCTGATCTTGACATGAAAATGGTTAGTATATAATTTAAAGTTTAAGAGCTTTGATGAAGTTTAACGATGAGAAAAGGAGGCTAAATAGTAAGTATTTGTATTACCATCATTCTAACTGTGCTTTCATTTCTTTGTTGTAGGCTTGGTATCAATGTTAAAATGGAAATGTTGAATAAAATGGAAGCTAGCTTAGAGATTTGTTTTTTCCTCTAGAGAGCAAATGCAAGTTTCCTATCATGGCCTATTGTGTTTGAATCCTCTTATAGACGAAAATAATTGGAAGTTTTATTATTTTCAAGTATTGCAATCTTCAAGTGGTTGTTTGTAGAATGATTTATATGGTTGTAATTTTCAGTTTTTTGTTGATTGTTGATTGAACTCATTCAATAAAATAATGAAATTTTCAAAGATTTGGGTGAAATATTCATGGTACATTAAGGAGTTATCTCTTTTTTTAAGGGAATATTTTTCAATCATAAAACTATCCAAGAGGACTAGCTAGCCTCCTCAAATACAAGGTGATCAACTATATAATATTAAGAATGTCTTAATTAAAGCCATGCACAATATGATTCTAAGGTTATGGCAATTAATTTGCTAAGTCTATAAGCTATTGATTGGCCTATCTCAATATAGCATTGTGATGGTTACATTGGCCACAAGCGTCAAAAGCTTCCTATAGTCCTCAATCAACTCCCTAAACTCAGTGAATGTGCAGTTATCATTTGTTATAGCTGCCATGACTAAGCTACAACTGCCTTCCACCAACTCAAGAAGAATACACTTTTCTTATGTAAATGCATTGCCAACCCTGCCTTACAACCTATGCCTCTGTTGTTTCTATATATGTGGAATTTGCCAATGCATCTTTGTGTAATACTTCCAAGTCCTCAATACTTTTTTTTAACAGAAATAAGATTAAATTTATTATTGTAGAAGAGTGTGTTTACAAAATGGAAACCAGAGCTGATCCTAGACCAAAATTACTCAATCAAAAATAGTTACATCATACAGGAACCCCAATTCCGATACCAAACTATAATAGAAAAGCCACTCGCGAACTTAGATGTGGGAACCCAGCACTCGGCGAGCATCAAAACTTCATCCCACAAGCCCCATATGTCCTTTGATTCATTTTGGAATATACTCCTATTCCTCTCCAGCCAAATGACCCATGTTGAAACCAGTATCAGGATCTTACCAATCTCCAAGATCTTCCTAGACTGACTGGAGAAGAATGGATTAGAACTTTCATTCTCAAATGAAGGAGGATGAAATAGACCATCACAAACGATCGGTCATCTTTCCCATATAGATTTAATCCAATCACAATTTCTAAAACGATGTTCAGCTGATTCGCTACCATTCATATACATAGGATGCAACAATGAAATCTTTCCCATATAGATTTAATCCAATCACAATTTCTAAAACGATGTTCAGCTGATTCGCTACCATTCATATACATAGGATGCAACAATGAAGACAAGTATTTATATAGAAAGTGCATCTGCATCACGTTTGTTGTGTTTAGCTTCAGATTCAATAAAATCCACCAAAAAACTTTACTTTAGATGGTAGATGGTGCACGTGCAGTCCATAGGGATGAAGTGTAAGGTGAAGCAGTGCTGGAGGGGAGGAGGGGCAATCAGATATGGCCTCAAAGAAATATTTGTATGTAAAATTGTCTGAGGGTAGAAGAGAACATCTAAAGCCATCTTCCCCTTGGGGCAATCTAATATTAGATAACAAGGGCTAGAAGGTTCTCAAGTTGGCCTAGGGCTCTAGATGGGTGAGGGGGGGAGGGAGGGGAACGAGAGAAGTGGAAGTTCTAGTATGTGTTCGAGGAGGATACCATGTCTTCATGTGTATTTGCAAATTTGGCGATAGGTTGTTGATGGAATGATGATAATGGTATAGACGGGGGGAAACGCGAGGCCAACTAAGAGTCTCCATACTACTTGTCTTCCCAAAACCGAAAGGACAAGCCATTGCCTAGTGATGGTAAGATGTGTGGGTAGAACTTAGGACTAAGGGATGAAATGAATTTCCAAGTCCTCATTACAACTTCCACAAGTTGCATTCTGTATTGTTTTCCTTTTCCATAGATTCTAACAAGTAGGCAATGTATCTTTCAATGTTTTCCACATAAATGTTTTTACCTTCTAAAGGTGGCAATGCTCCATATATAACTTCTTCCTCATTGCAAAGTTACTATATCTATCTTGCCTTCTTACACTATTCACTCCATGTGTAGCCAATAACCACTTTTAACACTAAATTGATCATTTTTAGTACAGCGCCACACCATTCTATCTGAAGGTTTTCTTTTACTGATAGGAGTTTTTAGAATTAATTCTTCCTAGGCCATGTTAGGAGTACACAGTCCGAAACTCGGAGGAAAAATCAACCAACCCCAGCCCGTTGAACCACGTACGGTGATCTACACATTTAGATTTTTCCATTCTCCCACTTCTGCCTCAAGTTGGTCCTCTCTAAATTTTTCTCGTTTCGATTTTCTCGAGAGTGCATGTAATTGGCCACCAACTTCAAACATTATAACAGAGTTATACATACATATTAGAGATGTTTTTACCACCCAAAAATAATACTCAAAACCATATCCATGCATGGTGTGATGTATGATTAGTAATGGGTATTACTTCTTTTTTTCTCTCATGATGTGGAGTTGTGATGTATTGTCATATGGGTATGTTTTTGAATATGTGTTTGTTGGTCATTTTAGCATTCTTATATATATATATATATTCTTCATTGTTCCTTGAAGTATATAAATACATGAATAAATATCAGAAAATACAAGAAAGAAAGAATTACATTAAAAAGGAAAGAAACAAAAATCAATACCTGTTAATTTTATTAATTGTTTACAAAATAGTAAGTTATATTCTTTTCATTTCACTTTTGTGTTCAATCTATCTGATGTTTCGAAATGAAAAGAATTTTGTTAATCAACTAAGGTCAAATGGACGGATTGGCTCAAATAAGATATTTAAGATATATATCATATATATAAGAAGAACTAAGAACATGATCTAAAGTTCTCCTAAAAATTTTCGGGGCTCTATTGACAACGAAGAAAAACAAGATGGATTATACCATTATAAAAACAACACACAAACACACACATACATATATAAGGGTAAGGGTAGCCCAATGCACGAAGCTTCTATCTATGTGTGGGGTCCTGAAAAAGAGTCAAACCACTTTTGAGTTTATTATACTCAATCTTACCTTGCAACAAGATCAGATTGTTTTCACTTGAGTTTATTATACCTTGCAACAAGATCAGATTATTTTCACCACTCGAACTAGTAACCACATGGTCACACGACAATTACTCCTAAAAGAAACCGCCTTGAAGAAAATAGGGAAAAAAAAAGTCAACTAAAAAGAAAACAAAATTGATTTCCTGTCTAATATTTTTCTATTTGTTATCGGATCAATAAAATAAAACTATGGGCCTTCTCTAACAACTCTTGATTTCCATCCATGATGCAATTTGTCACAAAATTTTATAGTTGATTTACTAAATAATTCTTTATAATTTCTGAAGTTCTCACTAAAGAAGAATAATAAATAAAACATCCTTTTTTTAGGGTAATTGACACCCGATGCACTAAGGCTAACTGAGCTATCCTAATAGTTAAACATGATGGAAAAGGGCATATATGACTTACATTCAAACTCCCTCAAAAGGAGATGACATTTTCAACTCATTAAACTTCTAACGTCATGAAAGATAAATGAGGCATATATCAAACCATATAGCACCTAACTCGAAATCCAAATTAATTGTTTTAAAATTTTGACAGCACATACAATGAACTAAATACATACCATATTGTTGAATTAGTAATAATTCCAAAAAAAAATACAAGAAGAAGAAGAAGAAAGACACTATTGGCAGAAAAAGAAAATGTCTCACCAACCATATAACTTGAAGTCAATGAACTCTCACACTGTATTATTCATTTCAACATCCAAGATGAGTAGTGTATTAATACAAAAAGGAAAATGCTAAAGTGACACTCATTTTGTACATCTAAGGTGTACATCATCATTAGATTGTCTCGAATTATGTACCAACACATAATTCAAGACAAAATGTTTAACTGTTGGCATGTCTCGCACCACATTACGTAGCATATGATGCAATGAACAAATTGAGATAGCTCTAATTATATTGCTTATTAATTCAAGTACTTGAAAATTATAAATAAATAATAATTGCATATCCAGACCACTTGGGTTTCCAAAAATAGACAACAACTTCTGCACCAAACCTCTTTAAAGACTCAAAATTAATTAAATTAATCATTCAGTTAATAGCCCATCAAGCAAAAGAGCCTTCAAGACTATATGCCCAAAAAAAAGTGTTATTGATCAATTCTTATTTCCACCACTCATTTTAAGTACACAACTCATTAAGTACATTAAATGTCCTCAAACCACGCATCAATACATTATTCAAAGGCTTCTAACATACACTAACATGGTGCGTGCTAAAATTTTGTGCTTAGAATTATGTACACTTATCATTTTCCAAAAAAAAAAAATTAATTAGTCCCAACGTTATTATTATTCACTTTTGTAAGGAAAAGAAAAAGATTTAGGAGAGTTTTGCTTTCAATTACGAAAGAGACACAAAGAGAGAAAGACATGCTACCACGTTGAGCTAATATTCAAAAAGTTTAGGTAGTGCACTACTACAAATTTTCTATGAAAAAACGTAACATGTAGTGACAGAATAGGTAAAATATTATATTTGAATTATTACGTGATCAGAAAGTTAAAATACTACCTTCTTTAATCGTATTGTTTAGCTTGCGTCCAATATATGAGAACAGCTAAGTCAAAGAAAATGAAGAGACTACTTCAACTCATGAATAAGCTTTTGCAAAGGTATAATATTTAGGTCTCATGAAGCTTCCTATGTGTTTTACCAAGTAAAATTAGCTAGAAATTAAAGTGGTAATTTTGCAAGCTATATAAAGGGGTGATAAGGGCTCCTTTTAAGGTCATAGAACAACCAATTTGATATTAGTGATGGGAAAAACTATGGGAAGGAAGGAGGCCTCAATGGCCTCCCTTGTGACCACTCTCCTAGTAGTGATTCTTTCTTTGTCTTTGCCATTGATGACTAGTGCCGATTATGCTTACCCCTCTCCACCACCACCGGTGCATGAGGAGCATCCTCCTCACTACTACTACAAGTCTCCTCCACCACCTCCCAAAGAACACTACGAATATAAGTCACCACCACCACCTCCCAAGGAGCATTACGAGTATAAGTCACCCCCGCCACCGCCACCAAAAGAGCACTATGTGTACAAGTCTCCTCCGCCACCTCCCAAGGAGCACTACGAATATAAGTCTCCCCCACCACCGCCGCCAAAGGAGCACTACGTGTACAAGTCTCCTCCGCCACCTCCCAAGGAGCACTACGAATATAAGTCACCCCCGCCACCGCCACCAAAGGAGCACTATGTGTACAAGTCTCCTCCGCCACCTCCCAAGGAGTACTATGAATATAAATCGCCTCCCCCACCGCCTAAGGATCACTACAAGTACAAGTCTCCCCCACCACCACCCAAGGAGCACTATGAATATAAGTCTCCTCCACCTCCAGTTTACGAATACAAATCACCGCCTCCACCTTATCACTACTGAGATTAATCTTTGGCATCGATAATGGTGAGCTTTCAATTACTTATTAATTGTTAAAAACATTGATGGTCTATGAAAAAAAAAAAAGGTACTAAACATATTTCCATAATTATATTATAATCATCTTTCCTTACTTCGTTGCAGGCATATGAAGACATGTTAAATAAGATGGAAATGTGGAATAAATATGGAGGCCTATAGATTCTTGTCACTCGTACAGAAGAAATGCAAGTCTCTTGTTATGTTTGAATCCCCTTTTAGATCTCAATAATATTTATTTACAAAAGTTAATGTCATGTGTTTTATTATTCTCATGTATCGTAATCATCGAGTGGTTGTTTGTAGAATGATTTATGTTCATAATATTCCCCATCTTTTGTCCATGAAAATCATTCAATAAAATAATAGAATTTTCAAAATTGCTTTGTGAAAATGCTATTGTAGACTTAATGCACCATAGAAGAGCCTTTACTTCATAATTTATTTTTAGAAAATAAATCTATGTTCAGTGCAAGCATAAATGAATATTCAATTTAGGAGATATCAAACAAGGATGTGTCATGATCAAATTGAATACCCACTTCCAAGTGGGGAGCATAAACATAAAAAGATATAAATCTATGAACTATATTTTTCTGTGAGAGTAGTTGATCCTTTTAATTTATTAGAAATTAAAACATTTTTTTATTTCATATGTACAAATTAAAACATTATTTTTAAACTATTTCTCCTTGCCAAAAAAAAAATATGAATTCCTATGCTAATCCATCATATATAAATAGGTCAAATGGATGAAATATTGGTCGGCTAAAACGTATTCAAGGATATCTCGACAACTTTGTGTAGCTTCTATCAAAAGTATGAAAGTATTATAGGATATTTCATTCTCATGATTCTCACAAAAAGTATAAGAAACAACTACGAAGAAAAGCAAGTAGGACTTGGGAATATGAAAAAAAAATGGATTTTTTTTTTTTTTGTAAAAGGTTATCTTTATTGATAAATAAAACACTAACTACACCACCATACCATATATACCATGTTTCCAATATATTACTTTCTAAAATTAACTTCATCTGAAAAAAAAAAGAAAAGAAGGATTAACTATTGAATTATAAAATGAAAAAGTTTGTTATTCATAGAAAAAAAACAACCTGAGTAATAAGCTTAAATATGTGTTGTGGGTTGTTTTAGCATTATATATATATATATATATATGTTTCATTGTTGCTCTTAGTATATAAATATACATAAATAAATATTGGCTAGCTCTAACGGTATGTATCTGGACCCCTTCACTTGAAGTATGGAGTTCAATTCTCTCCCCTTACAAATAAGTGGGAGTTTTCTCTCCCTAAATAAAAGTGGCAGCGGAACCATGGTAGTTGGTTCACATGGTCTACCCTACTGAGGAGTCTTGACATCCTCAGGCCCAGTGTCAGCATTAAAAAAATAAAAAATCAAAAAATACAAGAAAGAAAGACTTATATTATAAAGGAAAGAAGCAAAAATCAATACTAGCTGATTTTATTACTTTTTTACAAAATAGTAAGTTATATTCTTTTTCTTTCATATTTGAGTTCAATCTATCTCATGTTCCGAAATGAAAAGAATTTTGTAATCAACTAAGATCAAATGGATGGATATATATAAAGTTTACTTAAGAGATTTTAGGAACTCTAATCAAAAGTGTTATTGACAATGAAGAAAAACAATATGGATTATATTATAAAAATAATACACGCATACATACACGTATAAGGGTAAAGCGTAGGTCGGTGTACGAAGCTCCTGCCTATGTGTGGGATCCTGAAAAAGGGTCAAAGCACTTTTGGGCTTATTATACGCAATCTTACCTTGCATCACAAGATTAGGTTGTTTTCGCGACTCGAACATGTAATCGTCATTTGATCGCCAACAATTACTCTTAAAAGAAATTGACTTGAAGAAAATAGGAAAAAAAAAAGTCAACTAAGAAGAAAACAAAATTGAGTTCATGTCTAATATTTTTCTATTTGTTCTAAGATCAATTAAATAAAAGTATGGGCCTTCTCTAACAACTCTTGATTACAATCCATGATGCAATTTGTCACAAAGTTTTATAGTTGATTTGCTGAATACTTCTATATAATTTCTGAAGTTCTCACTAAAGAAAATAAATAAATAAAACAACCATTATATGTATTATTTATAAAACGCCACACCTAAATTAAATTAAGAAGTATTATCTTATTTAGTCTTTCAACTTGTAGTGTAAAATCTTATATTTTCTTTAATTTTATTTCTAAAATATCCGGTTCTACATATAAGAATATTTAAAAAGTACTATTTTCTTGTTTAATCACCTACTCTTAAAATTAGTTCATGTTCTTACTATTAAAAGTTTTATTAACCGATCACTTTATATATAAAGTGCCCTTCATTTTAATTAGGATTCATTCAATAATAGGACATTAAAATATTTTTAGCACATCTTATCATAATAAAATATCATGGGGTCTACTTCGACATTAGTTAATAATAAAACTAATGTTAAAAACTGGACAACTTAAATCAACCTTCAACCAAAAAGAAATAAAAAAAAAATTAGTACCTTGAAATAAATCAACCTTCAAAAATACAAGGAAAACTTTCTTTTTTTTAGGGCAAGGATACCTGAGACCCTAATAGATAAACATTATGGAAAAGGGCATATATGACGTATATTATTCAAACTCCCTAAAAAGAGATGACATTTTCAACTCATCAAACTTATAACATCATGAAAGATAAATGAGGCATCAAACCATGTAGCACTTAACTTGAAATCCAAGTTATTTGTTTTAAAATTTTGACAGCATATATACAAAGAACTAAATGTTGTACGCAATAGAAGCGAAAGCCAAATAACAAACACATAAACCCAAACAATCAAATCTACTAACAAGAGAATGCAAATACGTTACAAACTATAATCAGATCTAAACAAATTCCCTCAAAACAAAAGCGCTCTCACACAAATTCTAAATTCTCACACACACTCTCAAATCACACAACCCAATAAGGGTTTATATAAGACTATGTGTTAAAGTTAGTTTCCAATACAAATTAGTTTCGAACACAAACTATGAAAGTTTCCAATTTAGACTAGGAAACTAATACACAAATAGAAATAACTTATTGGTTGGACCGAGCCACCCATTTATAACAATCTCTACCTTGGTGAGAACAACTTCAATCATATTATCCAAATACCAAATCAGGGCCGATACTGACTATTTGAGTACCCGGGGCAAGGTCCATAAAATGAGGCCCTTAATTTTATACATCAATAAACATATATTTTTATAAATATCATCAATGAGTTACAAATGCATACTTTATAAATGAACAAAATTATTTTATAAATAATACATTACAAACATTTTTTAAAATATCAAAATAACCTATTACAAAAAAATCAAATACATTAGCAAAGATTTCGTAAAATCAAACATTGTAAAAAATTCCAAATACCCAAAATATATTTTCAAAGTTCAAATACAACAAATCCCAATTATTATAATCCACACAAAAAATTCAAATATTTAACTTTAAATCTCAACAAAATGTCAAAATATTTTAAGTCTCTTTCTCATCAATTAAAGGATCTTGTTTCACGGGCAATGGAAAAGGGAAGGCAATCTATATTGTGAAACCGTGTCTAGGACTTGATTGATCTCTAACCTAACAGTAGACTTGTTGGGAATAAATGTATTCCCGAAATAAACATCAAGTAATAAGATCATCATATAGACGCATTTAAGAATTTCACTCAACTAGATCAAATAGACCATGAAGAAATATTTTATTTATATTTTTTAATTTAAGTCTATTTATTTTAAATGATATCATCTAAAATTAGGCTTGTGACTTACATCAAGCCAATGTCAAAGATTATTTTATTGAATGTTGACCAGTAGATGAATCAATCATATTAACAAGCAATAGGCTTTTATGTAATTAATCTTAGACCGCAAAGTTTGCTTGCTCTAACGTAATTTTTATGGCTATAGATATTCATCCAAACAGTGGTACTTAAGATTTCACCACATAATTACTTCTTATGTATTTACAAGAATGGTGAAAACTATTGAATATAGATGTAAGCGTTCATGAGTAATAATAATCTTTGTCCTTATTTGTTGATGATGCTTTTCTAATTGAAAATATTTTGCTTTAATTGTCGCCATTTAAGTTTGGTTGTCCTTTAATTATGATATGAAGGACATGGGTGAATTACACTTCACACTGGGTGTGAGGATAAAATTTCATAAGTGAAATTATAAACCCATTGACATGGTACAACAAAATAACAACTTTAAATCAAGAAATGTATCAAAGATTCCTACAGCATGAGAAGAAATGTCCAAAGTACCATATTGAAATGTCATTGGAAGTTTATTGTACGCTATGAAATGTATATTTCCTGATATATTAATATATTGCTAGTTCAGTTCAATTTCATTAATTCAACCTTGGGATAGCGCATTATACAAATATTGAAGAATATGATAAAGGCACCATTGTATATGTCAATGCCATCAACATGATGACTTTGTTGGCCCATATTATAGTCCAAGAGGGGGGTGAATTGAACTTGACGGATTTTTGCGATACCTTTCGGTAATTTAAACAAACAATTAAAGTGCAACACAAATAATGTAAAGTGCAGGAAAATAAATTGGACACAATCGATTTATAGTGGTTCAGCTCCTACGAGCCTACCTCCACTACTTGACCTCCTCGATCAAGATTTTCCAAAACCACTAACTTGATTCAACTTTCGAGTGTAGATCAAACTTAATACAAATCCAACTTACGGGTGTGTATTAGACCGTTTACAAATCCAACTTACAAGTGTGGATTCAACCATTTACAAACACCAACCTCCGGTTAAGAGTCTTCTCAATTGGCTAACAAGTCAATTAATAAATACATCAAGATTTACAAGATATGGAGAGAATGCTCTAAACCAAACAAACTCTCAAGTGATAAATATAAGTTGAAATGAATACCTTCTAAGTATTATCAGCCAAGTATATGTAAATGAATTCTCTAAAGGAAAAAAGTATATGTAAATGAAGTGCAATGTCAATGTAGAAGGTTCTCTTTGAAATGGAAACTGATTTGAATGATATGTAAATAAGGTACTAAATCGATTACCTCAATATCCCTTGAAATTTCAAGAAAAAAATGATTCTTCAAGAACGAAGATTAAAGCTCAAAGATTTCCTCTAAGTGATGCCAATGGAGTAAAGCCAACTCTTTGAAAATTTTGATCAAGAGCACAAGTTGAATGATGAACTTCTTGGAAAGCTTGATAAAAAACTCAACTCAAAATGGTGAACTCTTGCTTTGAATGATCTTAGAAAGATTGAAGAACTTGTTGTTTAACTTGAAGATGAAGAGAACAATAAGAGGGCACAAGTTCTTTGATTTTGCAAAAGTTGTTCTTCAAGAGCTAAGGGCTATATTTATAGAAAAACACAACCCAGAACAGAAAGAACGCGTTCCCGATAGGAGGAATGTCGTTTCTCTTTAAAAACTATGTAAAATTACATTCTGTCAAAAATCAGAAGAGCGCGCTTCTATAAAACAGGAACACGTTTCTCAAAGCAAGAACACCCTTCTGTGTGAAAATCCAATTTTGCCCATTTTTTAAGGAACGCGCTTCTTTTCCTCTAAGATCAAAAATTGGGTTTCTAGACAAAACCATAGGAATGTGCTTCTCCTGATCAGGAGCATGTTTCTGTTGACTGAGACAAAACTTGATGTTTCTGGAAAATTTCTGGAAACGCATTTCTCCAAAATAAGAACTTGTTTATGTCTTAGTCAACTTTGGATTTTCTCTGAACAAGCAGGAAAGCATTTCTCGAAGGAAGGAGCGCATTTTTGTCTGCCAGTTTTGACATAAACATGATTTTTCAAAGTTTTTAAAATTCAAAACTTGTTTTCTCGATAAAATCAACTTCAAACACATTTAAACAATTTCAATTTGAAATATTTCAAAGTGTTAGACACAAGATAAAATCATTTTGGCCAAATCATGGAAAAGTATGATTGAGTAAAAAACTGTTGATTTTGAAACACACAATTGATTTGAAAACCATTTTAAAACATGCATATACTATGGTTGGAATAATCAGAAGGCATTCTACAACACTAAGAATCTAGAAAAATTACATCAAGTTACACAATGATTTTTCGCGCTTTGATATGTTCCAACCTTTGACATTGACTTTTCCAATTGACTTCACAAGATATATCAATTAAGAACCGAAACAACTTGGTCAAAGACATTAGTATTATATGGAATGTTGTTTGTAATCATCAAAACATACAGGGTGAGGTTCGTTACACCAACAGACTTGCGCTTATTAGGTTATTTAAATGCCAATTGGGGTATGTATCTAGAGGAAAAGTCTATGCCTAGATATCTTTCCGTTAAACAATGGAGTTCTATTAACAAATAGCAAGGATTAGACTTGCCTCTCATTGTTAACTGTTAAAATAAAATAGATAACATATACTCATGCTATCTGAGAAGCAAATGGCTTGTATGATTTATGCAAAGACAACATTTTAGGGCTAGTGCATTAAGATCATAAACAATTTGTTTTAATTGTCAAGCAGTTATTGCTCAAAAAAAGACCCCAAATGTCATGAAAATATGAAACATGTATGTACCATATATCAGCATGATCCTATGCTTAAAATAATAGTTCACCCAAAGATTAAGTCTATGTGTTTTTGTTTATATGGACTATGGGATTGTGCAGGATGTGATAATTTTTTTGTTTATTTGATACATGATGCTTTATTATATTCATAAAATTATGTTGTTCATATCATGCAATTTCTTTTAATACCAACACCAACACACTCACACGAGCAATCACCTCTTAGCGCTTAATAAAAAACGAGCAGAAATGACACTTTTTGACTGATGTTGCTTTGAATAGCAATAGGTCATTTATTATGATATGTCTCCTTGATAGGAGTCAAGATGAGGTCTTTTAAATAAAATTTCGATAATGGATAAGCCAAAATATCCATTAAGCCAATAGTTTTTAACTAGATGCGAGATCTATTAATTGGCGCCTTTGAAGGGTGATTTTTAAAGAACTTGGGTTAGGCGCTAGAATGCAACTAGACCAAGATCAGTAAAGTGTTTTTGAGTAGAACATAGGGTTTTTTAAAAGGAGTTACTCCACTGTAGCATGTGATTTGGAATCACATGTGTTAAGACAACCGAACTAGGAAGTGAGAGAATTGATCTCTGCGTCCTCACTGTGCAAGTCCTAGATATCATTTATCTTTGACAGATATGACTATAAATATCCCCTTAATACTATTAACTACACTATACAATGAAGGGTTGATGACTAGCTACTTTAGCAAGTTACTTACAGGTTATGTGTGATTCAACCTTAAGGTACTTAGATGGGAAAGCAGTTAATTTGGAGTTGGATAGTGTGAGGGCAACAGGAAGATCATCTAACAACACACCTCTACTTTATATTTTCTATCGCGAGAGCTTATGTTGCATCATTTGGATGGCAATACAAGTGGGAATATAAGGTTACAATTTGTGGTCTAAGTATAGCTCTTTTTGAGGGATTAGAAATAGTTGGACTGGTGTGATTAGATGGATCTAGGGCATTATGAGAAACTAACATTAGTTTCTTTTAAAAGGGTTGATGTCTCTATGCTAGTTCTTAATGAGTTTCTAGTATAGAGCTCCCGATTCCAGGTGTTCTCAGGGTCGCACGGTCCATTTACCAAGTTGATTGATTAAAAAGATGAGATTGATATCTCATACACACATTATGTGCGAGAATATGTCATGGATCAAAATTAGGGAGCCCATGTGTGTGTTTCGACCTGGTTATGCTTGCACACATCATGCGCGAGTGGAAGATGTATATTTTAATCTTATGTGGCTGCCACGTTGGCATGCCACATGGGCCGCCAATGTTGCATGCCAAATAAGTGGGTAGTTTTGTAACCACCCAGATCTCATGCTCCCCACGGTTATCATAACCGTGGGTAGTTGCATGAGATCAAATAGATAAAAGAGAGTTATTTAAGTTGGATAATAACTATCTTAATGGATGAACATGGGTTATTTCTAATCAGTGATTAAATAGAAAAACCACCACTCTCCCTCTCTCCTCTAATCTTTGTTTCATAGTCAAAAGTTCATTATTGGAAGCGGATTATATGTGCACTTGGGTTGTGCTTCCGGTGTGATTCTCTTGGAAAAATTATTAAATGAAAATTAGATTTGTAACGTTTTAAATTTAATTGAGTTTTAAATTTGAATTAAATTAGAAAAACCGTTATATGTTTTAAATTGAATTAAATTTAGTAACGGTTAAATAATTTAATTGAGTTTTAAATTCGAATTAAATTGAAAAAACCGTTATATGGTTTTAAATTCAATTCAATTCGTAACGTTTGAGGTTATTCGGTGCTCTTAATGAGGACATTAAGAGCACCACCCCCTCCTACTAGTATAAAAGGGGGTGTGTTCCCTCATTTTAAACACAAAAATTCTTAGGGTTCTCTACTACTCCTAGAATTATTTTCTTCCTCTCTATTTTCTTTTATTGGTTTTGAAGTGTGTTGGTCAGTGGTGATAGTCTTCTGCAAAGCTCAGTTCGCCCGAGTAATGATGAGGTGCCAGTCAGTTGCTCATCTACAGTTGTATCCTGGGAGAAAGACGCTGATCTACCTCTTGCACCAACTTAAGGACGAATCTGTTTTAAGGACATTGTGTGTTACATAGGCCTCAGTTTTATCTTGCTCAACTTTTGCTTTGTTGAATTTGGTTTATTTCTAAACTTATTCTGTTATTGGTTGTAAGCATATTGTTGTTTGAGTTTTATTGTTTATGTCAATATTATTTTAGTTATTTATTTATTTATCCTTACGTTATTGCTAACAACTTAAAA
This sequence comes from Paratinospora sagittata, assembly GCA_035771175.1. Classification (NCBI taxonomy): domain Eukaryota; kingdom Viridiplantae; phylum Streptophyta; class Magnoliopsida; order Ranunculales; family Menispermaceae; genus Paratinospora; species Paratinospora sagittata. The sequence continues at coordinate 6,730,569 of JAYMFD010000012.1, read as the reverse complement.
CATATTTTCAAATGACAAACAAGTTACTAAATTGATATTCATTATTTTTTTCCACAAATAATACTCATGCATTTATATTATTATTTGTAGAAATAATATATACTTGTTCTGTGCATATATTACTTTTCAGAAAAAATAATATTATGCACATTATTTCATTTTATTTTCGAAGAAAAAAAAATTATGAATGTTTTTTTTTGGTAATAATGTTTTGATTGCATCTATTATTTTGAAATATATATATATATCTATATACTGAAGAGTTGTATAGTAAAATATTATTTTGATAGGAGAAAAAATAATATTTTGCCATATTCTTTTAAAATATATATATATATATATATATATTATTTGAAAAAAAAAATATTTTAATCACGAAGCTCATTGCAAGGATTTTTCATTAGTTTCACCAATTCTGTTGGATTGACTTGGTTAATAATAGATGAGTCTTGTCCTAAGTAACGCTAAACGTGTGAACAGGAGGCAACTTAGCTGCTCTAGAAGACATGATTTTTAAAAGAGACTTTGTCTAGTGCATGTGACTCCACCACTCCACCTGGAGACTCACTAGTTAATTTGGTTCAAGAATTCAAATTGGAGGCCATTGGAAGCTATCTTCAAAGAGTTGTATAAGTTATAACGTTTTTTACTTTCAAAATTTAATTTTGTATTTCCAGAAATGGCAAGTGACTCTATCGTGAACAGAATGAATATTGTTGTGACCCAAGTGTCAAACCCTTCTGTGGTTCAAGTGCCAACTCCTATGACTGTACTGGCAACGCATACTGGTAATCATAGCGAAAAGTCGTTGAAATTTAGTGGACTGAATTTCAAGAGGTGGCAACAAGAGATGTTATTCTATTTGACCACCTTGAATTTTGTGAGATTCTTGACTGAAGATGCACCAAAGCACAAAGAAGATGATGAGCATGATATCCAAGTCATCAGTGCCATTGATGCTTGGAAGCATTCTGATTTCCTGTGTCGAAATTATGTGATGAATGGTCTCACTGATTCCCTATACAACGTGCATAGTGAAAAGAAGACACCAAAGGAACTGTGGGAGTCTCTAGAACGAAAGTATAAAACTGAGGATGTTGGGACCAAGAAATTTGTGGTGGGCCGTTTCCTAGATTATAAAATGGTTGACTCCAAAACTATGATCAGTCAAGTCCAAGAGATCCAAGTGATCCTGCACGAGATTCATGCTGAGGGGATGATATTGAGTGAAACCTTACAAGTAGATGCTATTATTGAGAAGCTACCACCTGCATGGAAAGATTTCAAAAACTACCTTAAGCATAAGCGAAAGGGGATAAGCATTGAAGATCTGATTGTTAGAATTCGTATTGAAGAAGACAATATAGGATCTGAGAAAAAGGGGGTTACTGCTGTGGCCAAGGCAAATGTTGTGGAACATGCTAAGAGTTCAAAAGCCAAGAAGAACAAGTTTGGCCGAGGGTCCAAACTAGGGCCTAAATGAGGTATTTCCAAGAAACTAAAATTTCAAGGAAAATGCTTCAATTGTGACAAAATGGGTCACAAAGCTACTGGCTGTAGGTTGCCAAAGAAGAGTAAAAAGAAAGAAGCTAATGTGGTGGGCGACATCATTCACGATGTTTCTAAGATAAGCCTATCTGCTGTCATTTCTGAAGTGAACCTAATCGGGTCAAACCCAAATGATTGGTGGATTGACACCGGTGCAACCTATGTATGCTCTGACAAAGGAATGTTCACTTCCTTTGACCCAAGTGAAAATGGGGAGATGTTTTTCATGGGAAAGTTTGCTACGTCTAAGATCAATGGCCAAGGCAAAGTTATCTTGAAGATGACCTTTGGAAAAGAACTAACTCTAAACAACGTGTTGTATGTACCGGAAATCCGACATAACTTAGTGTTCGATTCACTGCTGAATAAGCATGGATTCCGTCTAGTTTTTGAGTCAGATAAAGTTGTACTATCCAAAAGTGGAATCTTTGTAGGAAAGGGATATGTGAGTAATAGGCTTTTTAAGCTCAATGTAATGACTATTAAGCCAAAAATGAATAAAGCTAGCGCTAGCCCTTCTACTTATTTGCTTGAGTCTTCCAATTTGTGGCATGGTAGACTAAGACACGTTAATTATGATACTTTGCGTAGATTAATTAACTTAACTCATATACCCACTTTCCAAATTGATTCAAAACATAAGTGTGAAACTTGTGTTGAAGCAAAATTGACAAGGTCGTCATTTAAAAGTGTTGAAAGAAACTCTAAACCCCTTGATTTAATTCATAGTGATATATGTGATTTAAATTTTGTACAAATAAGGGGAGGCAATAAGTATTTTATTACTTTTGTTGATGATAGCACCAAATATTGTTATGTGTATCTCCTAAAAGGCAAGGACGAAGCTATAGAGAAATTCATTCTTTATAAAAATGAAGTTGAGAATCAACTCAATAGCAAGATTAAGGTGCTGAGAAGTGATCGAGGTGGTGAGTATGAATCACCTTTTGGTGAAATCTGTGCACAACACGTAATCATACATAAAACTACAGCACCTTATTCGCCTCAGTCAAATGGTGTTGTTGAACGAAAAAATCGTACCTTGAAGGAATGATGAATGCAATGTTGATAAGTTCTAGGTTGCCTCTAAACAAGTGGGGAGAAGCCATTTTGTCGGTTGATTACCTTTTAAATAAGGTACCTCGAAAAAAAGAAAATAAGACCCCATATGAGTTATGGAAAGGAAGGCAGCCTTCCTATAAATTCTTACGAATGTGGGGTTGTCTTACCAAAGTGGTTGTTCCTCCACCTAAGAAGGTTAAAATAGGTCTAAAAACTATTGATTGCATTTTCATTGGTTATGCACAAAACAGTAGTGTTTATCGATTTCTTGTGCATGAGTCTAAAACATCAGACATTCACAAAAATACGATAATGGAATCTAGAAATGCATCGTTCTTTGAACATGTATTTCCTTGTAAATCCAAGGAAGAGACAAGTTTGTCAAAAAGAATTCTCGAGACTATTACTAAGAATAGTCAAGACCAAGAGCACGATAATGAAATAACTGACGAACCACGACATAGCAAAAGATCAAGAATAGAAAAATCATTTGGTCCAGATTTTCTGACTTACTTGCTTGAAAGTGAACCTCGAACTTTTAACGAGGCTATAAGCTCTTCTGAAGGACCTTTGTGGAAGAGGCCATCAAGAGCAAAATTGATTCTATCATGCAAAATCATACCTAGGAATTGGTGGATCTTCCTCCTAGATGTAAAACCCTACGTTCCAAATGGATTTTCGAGAGGAAAATGAAAGCAGATGGATCTATTGATAAATACAAGGCAAGACTTGTATTAAAAGCTTATAGACAACGAGAAGGTCTAGACTATTTTGATACTTATTCTCCTGTGACAATAGCAAATTCCATTAGGATGGTACTTGCAATTGCAACCTTAAGCAATCTTAAAGTACATCAAATGGATGTGAAAACAGCCTTTCTAAATAGAGATTTAGAAGAAGAAATCTACATGAATCAACCTGAAGGACAGGAAAAGAAAGTTTGTAAATTGGTGGTCTTTATATGGCTTAAAACAAGCACCAAAACAATGGCATGAAAAATTCGATGGTACAATGATGGCTAAAGGATTTAAAATCAATGAATGTGACAAATGTGTATATGTCAAAGACATTGACAATGGGTATGTCATTTTGTGTCTTTATGTGGATGACATGTTCATTATTGGAAGTGATGATAAGATGATCACATCTACCAAGAACATGTTAAATTCAAGATTTGACAAGAAAGATAGGGGTTCAGCCGATGTTATTTTGGGAATAAAAATATCAAGAACATCAAATGGACTTATTTTAAGCCAAACACATTATGTTGATAATATTTTTAGGAAATTTAGCCAAGATGACTATGATGTGGCTAAAACACCCATAGATACAAGTGTGCATCTTTCCAAGAATAAATGTGAGAGTGTCTCATAAGTAGAGTACTCAAAGGTGATAGGTAGTCTAATGTACTTAATGAGTTGTACAAGACCTGACATAGCTTATACAGTGAGCAACCTAAGTAGATATACGAGTAATCTTGGAGCTAACCATTAGCAAGCAATTGTTAGAATATTGAGGTACTTGAGATTTACTTGTAACTATGGACTACACTATACAAGATATCATGTTGTCCTTGAAGGATATAGCGACTCAAACAGGAGATCTGATATAAAAGACTTGAGGTCAACTGGTGGATATGTGTTCACACTAGGAGGTGCAGTCGTATCAAGGAAATCCTCAAAATAGGCAATTATTGCTAGATCCACAATGAAATCTGAATTCATTGCATTAGACAAATGTGGGGAAGAAGTAAAATGGCTACGCCAATTCTTAGAGGATATTCCAAGGTGGCCAAAGCCTGTGCCAGCAATATGCATACACTATGATAGTCAATCTGATATTTGCAGGGCACAAAACAACATGTATAATGGTAAATCAAGATATATTCGTCGAAGACATAAAACCATTAGACAACTACTCTCAACTGGAGTTACCTCTATTGACTATGTGAGGTCAAAAGATAACAATGCAGATCCACTAACCAAGGGGTTAACAGAGAGTTAGTCGAGAAATCATCAAGGGGAATGGGACTAAAGCCCATGACAGAATAAGTCGATACAAATGGAAACCCAACCTAGTTGGCTAGAGATCTCAAGATCTAGGTTCAAAGGGACAACCTAATTGTAAAGACTGTGTTGGATCACTGTGGGGATTACTCTTGTCCATTCCTATGATGAAAATAGTGATAACCGTAAGGAAAAAGATAAGCTAGGCTTTTAATGATTCTTAGGCGTCTGAAATCCGAGCAGAGTAATGCGGGTTACTCTTCATTAAAAAATCACCTATGTGAGAGGGAAGTGGGGCCGCTTCAAAGGGAATTCTACAAGGCTTGATTCCTTAAAAACTCTTGCACAACCAGGGAGATGTTCATGGCCAAAACGAACATAGCTATGAGAACTGAGTTGAGATTGAAAACGATTCCTGTGTGGAGTGCGTCATCGTTTACTCAAACGGCAGAACAGTTCAAGGACATTGCGTCTGCTGATCAGCTAGTAAAGTAAATATACTTTCACAAGGGAAGGTTCAAAAGGTAACACCTACCTATCCTATGCAGCTTTCGACCATTGAATTTTATCACCAGGTCTAGTGTCTGTTGTTATAGTCAATTTTCATTTATGTGGGAAATTGTTGAAAAAATTATTAAATGAAAATTAGATTTGTAACGTTTTAAATTTAATTAAGTTTTAAATTCGAATTAAATTAGAAAAACCGTTATATGTTTTAAATTGAATTAAAGTTAGTAACGGTTAGATAATTTAATTGAGTTTTAAATTCGAATTAAATTGGAAAAATCGTTATATGGTTTTAAATTCAATTTAATTCGTAACGTTTAAGGTTATTCAATGCTCTTAATGAGGACATTAAGAGCACCACCCCCTCCTACTAGTATAAAAGGGGATGTCTTCCCTCATTTTAAACACAGAAATTCTTATGGTTCTCTACTACTCTTAGAATTATTTTCCTCCTCTCTATTTTTCTTTTATTGGTTTTGAGGTGTGTTGGTCAGTGGTGATAGTCTTCTGCAAAACTCAGTTCACCCAAGTAATGACGAGGTGCCAGTCAGCTGCTCATCTACAGTTGTATCCTGGGAGACAGACGCCGATCTACCTCTTGCACCAACGTGAGGAGTGAATCTGTTTTAAGGACATTGTGTGTTACACAGGCCTCGGTTCCATCTTTCTCAACTTTTGCTTTGCTGAATTTGGTTTATTTCTAAACTTATTTTGTTATTGGTTATAAGTATATTGTTGTTTGAGTTTTATTGTTTATGTTAATATTATTTTAGTTATTTATTTCTTTGTCCTTACAGTATTGCTAATAGATTCACCATGAGATTTAGATATTCGGATTGGACTAACAAGCACGTGAAACACCGGATCCAAATGCTTCCGCATTTGGTAACTTTTTTCCAATTTATTTATTTATTTTATATTGGAATACGTTAGTTTAATTCCAACACACACAAATCCCAAATTCTCACACACACTCTCAAATCACACAACCCAATGAGGGTTTATATAATACTAGGTGTTAGAGTTAGTTTTCAATACAAATTAGTTTTCCAAACAAACTAGGAAGTTTCCAATTTAGATTAGGAAACTAATATACTAAGAAACTAATACACAAATAGAAATAACTTATTAACTGGACCAAGCTACCCATATATAACACTAAATACATACCATATTGTTAAATTAATATTAATTCCAAAAAAAAAAAAAAAAAAACGACACTAGTTGGCAGAAAAAGAAAATGTCTCACCAACTAACTTGAAGTCGATCACCAAAAAATATCTGCAACAAAATGCTTGACCATGTCCCCCACCACAGTAGCATATGATGCAATGAACAAATTGATCAGGTTGTATCTAATTGCTTATTAATCCAGATCCTTGACAAATAAATAATTATAATTGCATATTGAGACGACTTGGGTTTCGAAAAATTTGACAACAACTTCTGCACCAAACCTCTTTAAAGACTCAGAATTAATTAGATTAATCATTCAGGTAATAGTCCCTCAACCAAAAGAACCTTCAAGAGAACTATATGCCCCCAAAAAAAAAAGTGTTATTCAATTCCTATTTCCAGCACTCATTTGAAGTACACAGCTCGTTAAGTACGTTAAATGTCCTTGAATAACGCATCAACATATTATTCAAAAGCTTCTACTTATCATTTTTCAAAAGAAAAAAAAATTAATTAGTCCCAACATTATTATTATTCGCTTTTGTAAGGAAAAGAAAAAGATTTAAGAGCGTCTTGCTTTCAATACGAAAGAGACACAAAGTGAGAAAGACGTGCTACCATGTCGAGCTAATATTCAAAAAGTTTAGGTAGTGCACTACTACAAATTTTCTATGAAGAAACGTAAAACGTACTAACAGAACAGGTAAAATATTATATTTGAATTAAAGTTAAATTAATACTACTTTCTTTAATCATATTGCTTAGCTTGCATCCAATGTATGACATTTGGAAAGAGGGTCCAATTCTAATAATAGCCAAGTCAAAGAAATGAAGAGACTACTTCAAATCGTGAACAAGCTCTGTCAAAGGTATAATATATATAAGTTTCATGAAGCTTCCTACCTGTTTTACCAAGTAAAATTAGGAATAAAAGTGGTAATTTTGCAAGCTATATAAAGGGGTGATAAGGGCTCCTTTAAGCTCATAGAAAAACCAATTTGGTATTAGTGATGGGAAAAACTATGGGAAGAAAGGAGGCCTCAATGGCCTCCCTTGTGACCACTCTTCTAGTAGTGATTCTTTCTTTGTCTTTGCCATTGATGACTAGTGCTGATTATGCTTACCCTTCTCCACCACCACCGGTGCATGAGGAGCATCCTCCTCCCTACTACTACAAGTCTCCTCCACCACCTCCCAAAGAACACTACGAATATAAGTCACCACCACCACCTCCCAAGGAGCATTACGAATATAAGTCACCCCCGCCACCACCACCAAAGGAGCACTACGTGTACAAGTCCCCTCCGCCACCTCCCAAAGAACACTACGAATATAAGTCACCACCACCACCTCCCAAGGAGCATTATGAATATAAGTCACCCCCGCCACCGCCACCAAAGGAGCACTACGTGTACAAGTCTCCTCCGCCGCCTCCCAAGGAGCACTATGAATATAAATCACCTCCCCCACCGCCTAAGGAGCACTACAAGTACAAGTCTCCCCCGCCACCACCCAAGGAGCACTACAAATATAAGTCACCACCACCACCTCCCAAGGAGCATTACGAATATAAGTCACCCCCACCACCACCACCAAAGGAGCACTACGTGTACAAGTCCCCTCCACCACCTCCCAAGGAACACTACAAATATAAGTCACCACCACCTCCACCTAAAGAGCACTACGAGTACAAATCACCACCACCTAAAGAGCACTATAAGTACAAGTCGCCACCACCACCACCTAAGGAGCATTACAAATATAAGTCCCCTCCGCCACCACATAAGGAGCACTACGAATACAAGTCTCCTCCTCCACCGCCAAAGGAGCACTACAAGTACAAATCTCCTCCGCCACCACCCAAGGAGCACTATGAATATAAGTCTCCTCCTCCACCACACAAGGAGCACTACGAGTACAAGTCTCCCCCACCACCACCCAAGGAGCACTATGAATACAAGTCACCTCCACCTCCAGTTTACGAATACAAGTCACCGCCTCCACCTTATCACTACTAATCATCTTTCCTTACTTCGTTGCAGGCATGCACATGAAGACATGTTAATTAGGATGGAAATGTGCAATAAATATGGAGGCCAGTAGATTCTTTTTTCACGTAGGGAAGAAATGCAAGTCTCCAGTTATGATCCATGGTGTTGGAATCCTCTTTTAGATCTCAATAATATTTATTTACAAAAGTTAATGTTATGTGTTTTATTATTCTCATGTATTGTAATCATCGAGTGGTTGTTTGTAGAATGATTTGTGTTTGTAATGTTCTCATCTTTTGTTGATGAAAATCATTCAATGAAATAATAGAATTTTCGAAATTGCTTAGTGCAAATGCTATTGTAGACTTACTTAATGCACTATAGAAGAGCCTTTACTCTTCATAATTCAGTGCAGGCATATAAACAAAAAGAGATATAAATTTATGAAAACTATTTTTCTGTGAGAGTAGTTGATCCTTTTAATTAAAACATTATTTTTTTTATTTCATACGTTCAAATTAAAACATTATCTTTAATTAATTAATTATTGCACCTTGCAAAAAAAAATATGAATTTCTTATGCTAATCCAATATATATATATATAAATAGGTCAAATGGATGGATTGGCCTGCTGAAAAGTATTTAAGGATATCTCAATTTGGTATAGCTTCTATCAAAAGTATATGTGAAAGTATTATAGGATATTTCATTCTCATGATTCTCACAAAAAGTATAAGAAACAACTACGAAGAAAAGCAAGAGTGGACTTGGAGAATGAAAAAAAGAAAAAAGATAATTAATAAAACACTAACTACACCACCAGATCATATATATCAGGTTTTCAATATATTATATACTTTCTAAAATCAACTTCTTCTGAAAAAATAGATTAATTATTGAATTATAATAAGAAAAAGTTTGTTATTCATAGAAAAAAGAAACAACGTGAGGTAATAAGCTTACCAAAACCATTGAGAATAGTAACATAAAATGGTTTTATATATATTTTGAATGCCTACATTCTTCCAAATTATAACAAATTAAATAAGAAGATGTAAAGATGATCTCCATAATTTCTAAGAGCAAAAATTAAAATATAGACTTTTCAATCTGTTTTCTTCTCTTGAATTCACTTAAAAGTCCTTTCCAAGATATTGTATTTATGAATTCAAACAAAAAAAAAAACGATATTGTATTTATATGATTCACTTGAGATTAATTCCATGTAACTAAAAAATAATATTTTGATTATCAAAACCGAAACACTCTATTATTAGAAGATACATAATGATTCAATTCCATATATTTTATAAATTTATCCAATAACAGAGTTGATGAATATATATATAAAGTATTCTCAATTTGAAAAATATATATCATATACGAATAGCAATGCTTTGCAAGTATAGTTTTAATTAAAGGAATTAAAATATCCTTCATTAAATATACACAAATCCATAATGATTTTTATACCGTAAACCTTATATATTGTTATGTGTGAATTACTTTTGGTTAAACATTGTTTTTGACCTCTACTTATCAGAAAAAATAAAAATTACATCTTGTCGTCTCACCCACACATAAAATTAATTTTGTGTATCTTCGAAATTACTTTTCATTGAAAGTTAAGTCTTAACACAATAGTTAAGATTACTTAATTAAATTCAAGGTCATTGATTTAAATTTCAAAACAACATCTTAAATATAAAGATAAGGTTGCGTACATCATTCCTTTCGAGATTAATGATGACGAGAGATTTGTGCATTGAGTATATTTTTTATTTAAATATTAATTATAAGTTATGAATAATTTTGTTAATTTATCTCACTCCAGACCCGAGTGATAATTCAAATAGTTATAACATTTGTAACCAAATAAAGATTGCAACACCAATCTAAAATAAAGCTCATCAATTCTCAAATTGTGATTCTAAACAATTATGTCGGATTCATGATTTAGTATTGATTCAAGAATTTATGATATATTCAAACTACTCAACATATGAACTAAGCTTTTTTTTTTTTTCCTCAATTAGATGAAGTTAGCTACATAATCAATTTTTTTCACTTCATTCCATTATGGACTAAATCAATATTTAAATGACAAATGGTTATATCTTTCTTAGTTATCTCTCTCTCTCTCTCTCTCTCTCTATATATATATATATATATATATATATATATATATATATTGTCAATAACAATATTATATACCCAATGCCCTTTCACCCCCCCATATGTTGGTATATGCCCTTTTGGGACAAATATCTTTCTTAGTTATCTCTATATATATTATTTTAATTTCTTCTTTTTCTCTTTCTATTGCTATATATCCTGAATTATTACTTGCACTTAAAGGTCTTTGTTATATGTATTCAGATCAGCTTAATTAATTTATTCTTATTTTATCAAGAGTCTATAATATTTAGTGATTAAAAAAGTTAATATCACCAAACTTGATCCCAAAATAATGATATTGTACCCCAAGTACTGCCTTAGTGTACCATAAACATTACTATTAGTTTAAAGAAAATGTGCAATGCACGTGCATTGACCCTGCCCGCATTATCAGTTAGCACCTGGCATATATGAAGAAATGAACAAAGGAAGGTTTCAAGGGCACATTCAATCTGATATATATTTAATTTTTCCATTCTATATGAAACATGGGCAGAACCAATAAGAGGCCATGGACTACAAAATAGACAACAATTTCTGCACCAAACCCTCTGACTAAACTTACAAAAACAATACTAAGTGAATCCACCTATCCATCTGATGCTTAAGCCTTTATATTATATTTGGAGTACTATTTGCAGAAGCAATTAATGCAATCAGACTCTAAAGAATATTACAGAAATATTCATTGATGACTCATCCCAACAAGAATCAATCTCTTTTTTATCTCCCCCTTTCTCTCTAGATCTCTCTTATTTTATTTTTTTTAATCACTCACATCAACACCTGGCTCTTGAAAATTTAGTGGCCACTAACAATGACCCAAAAAGAAAAAATTGTATAAATATTAGAAGTTGATTTTAGCAAGTAATGTATTGGAAACATGACATATATATATATATATATATAAATGATCTTGGTGGGACATTATGGTTTTTGAAGCTCAATCAATTAATTGGACCCAACAATGAAAATTGTGCATAAAATCAAATCTGATCAGTAACCTGTAGTTAGGTAACAGAAGAAACTTTTGTATGTGAAGGGGAGAAAAGTGGGCACAACTACTCTTATGTATTTTTGTAATTTTGCATATAAAAATAGTGGTTGGAGAGCTCTGACTTTTGTTTGTTAGTTTGTTTGTATTGCTTGATTAATGGTTTACATGTATTAAATTAAAGACTATATTTTATCCTAATGAGCACCGGCTTTTTATATTCCATCTGGACCGTGGAGATGGAACAAAAACTTTTCATGTGGGCCTAAAGTTGGTAATAGGGTGTTTTGAAAAAAATAAAATCTCATCAACAAGTGGTTAGCTCAGTGAAAACGGATTGAGTCTTAAAAGCCGTCTTATTTATAAGTTTCAAAGTTCAATTCTTAGAAGTGTCATTGTTAAGAGAGATCTATCATTCTGCTTCTACCTTGAATGAAAACTAGTTTCATCCTCAAAGGGCGCCGGGATACCACTAGAAAAACCAAAAACCAGAAAAAGCAAAGCCTTTTTTTGTTTTTTTGAAAGAAGAAAAGGCAAGAGAACCCAATATTTAAAGCATGTGTAACCTTCTATTTTTCCATATGAAAATAATAATAAAAGAAAAAGAAAAGGCATATGTAACCTAAATTGACATGTCAATTTTCAAAATGGGATTTGCTTCACTTTTCAAACTGGAAATATACTTCAATGACACAATGCTATATTTGAGTTATATATAAAATATTTGTTCTTATTTAAAATGAACTCAACTAAATTAAATTAGGGTGTTGTCAATTTGTCATATTCTAATTTCAATTGGATTGGTAGTTAGAAATTTAGATGTGTAATAAAACATGAACAGCCGCTCAAAAATTAGTAAAACCCACTTTGATGTATTTTATCAGGGTATACATTAAGTTAGAAAAATTAAATAATAAAGCCCATATTGTCAGTTAGACAAAAAAAATAAAAATAAAAATGCTAATTTGGTTGGTGGAGATGAAAGAAAAAATGATGAAAATGGGGGAGAGACAGCCCATGTTGGAGAAGACAAGAATGGGAAAATGAGAAAATGAATGAGACATTCATACCTTTTTACTTTGGCTTTACATGCAATCAGATAAATTTTTTTTCTTTTAATAGTTTTGTTTGATTTTTTTTTTTCATAGCTTCTTCATTTGTATAGGGTAAAACCCAACAAAAAAAAATAATAATAATAATAATAACAATCAGTAAGCATAGTCTTCAACAAGTCAATAATCAAAACTTGAAGCATAGGATTTTCTTTTAAGAGGTTGTTTGTTTGTAATGCATATTAAGACAGCTATAGAATTTACATTTCTTATGGCATTCAATATGTTTGGCAAGGTAGAGCAAGCTTTTGACTTTAGATATGAATAAACTTCTCTAATCTTACACCCAATTTTTGATAGGATGGAATTAAAAGCTCAATCAATGCCTCCAATAATGGAAGATGAAGGTTGTTTTCCACCTGCTCTCTTTGGAGAAGGAAACTTCAAACCTTTCTCATTCAATGTCTTCATCACTCATTTTAATCTTAACCATACATTTCATAGAAAATCAAATAAAATTTACAAAAAAAAAAAAAAAATGATAACAAGAACTCTAAATCATTAAAACTCAACTCAACTTAGCATTTACTGGGGTCAACTTCTATTTTTCATGTTATAGTTAATCTGACAAAGTTTTACGTTGACTGTCAGCCACCTAACGCAATGTTTTTCTACAAATTATAAGTCAGTTCAAGATTGTTAGGTAAATTAAGCAAATATATTATCTTTATTGATTCTAAATGTATAATTTCATATTTAAAATTTGCCAAGTTGGAATTTTTTAAGGAATCAGATCTTCTCTACTGTTAGAGTAAATTTAATTGGGGAAGTCAACAAATGACAGATATTATCTTAGAAGTGTAAGCTTAAAGGGCATACTATAAGAACAAGTGCTACATTCCTTTGCAAGCAAAAACATGGACATTGCACCAACTCTCATCTCACCTACTACTTAACTTCTGTGAACACATATGAATTGAGATATTAACTACCATTTGAAAATTTTTAAAACTGTTTGAATACCAATCTATTACTTAAATATACTGATGTCAAAGCATGTTTTCACCATCTCTTCAAGAAACACTATGATCACATACAATAGCACATGTGCAATACAGAATACATGCAATCAAAAGATCTACTACAGCATTTACCAACAAATTGGTTTTGTAGAAAAACCATAACATATTTCCATCTAGAAGTTCAGAATTTTCTCTGGTTTCTTCATATTGGTGTCTATAGTTGATGGTCTCATGTACTTTTTATAGCTTGTAAGAAACAGAGTCTTGTCTCCAGGAGCCACTAAGAAAGCAAAGCTAGTAGTAAAAAAGGGTCTCAAAAGTAGCTAGGTGTTTAATTAATGGAAACAAATCTCAAGAAAAGGACAAGCAGATAGAATATGAGAAAGACTGTCTAACTTGAAGGTGTTTAGCTTTTCCAAATAACCCCACTGCCAAGTAATCTCCACTTCACTTTTTATTGCTTTTTTCATGCAGATTTCCAGGTAAATTCATAAACCCAAAATCATCCAAATGCACTTTCACTAGTCATTCTCACTAGGAGAAAAGTCATTCCAGCTTCTACCTTTTTTTTACAGTCTTTATCATTTTGGAACAATCACAAAATCAAGTCGGAATCAACAATATATTTGTTAATTAACTCCTGGGTTTGGTGCCACAATAATAAAGACAAGGTGCAGTGTTCTTCAAATTCCAAATTGTCAGCTTTGTGGAAAAGTTAATTAATGGCATGTTGACAGAAAGTGAGAGTGATCTTTGAACCACCTAAATCTCAAGATTATCCTGTAATGATAAAGGTCATTAAATAGCTTAGACTAATAACTGACTTTTTATTTCCTCAAGATAGGTAGCACTTGCGAAATCATTTCCTGTCCAGGCAACAGTTACTGATTTTACTTGAAAAGAAGAGGGATGTGATTCAAAGAAAGATAAAAAGTAGGTAGGACCTATACTTCAAGTTAGGCCAGACTCATTAAGAATTTTAATCTTTTCTTCATTTGTTCTCTTGGGAAATAGACCAGAGCATTGTCAATTTATACAGTGAATAGAGATACATTGTTTTTGTCCATCTGTAATATTTGTTACATTAGATCATTATATATATACAAGTCATTCAAGATCGATAGATCAAAGACAAAGGCAGTTTCAACTATTAATAAGGGGAACAAATGCCCATACCGGCCACAACAAGCCCCTAATAAGAACATAACAACTCCTCACCTCATATGAGGCTGAGGAGATTTGAACCACCCACCTTATATGAGGGGGTAGATGCCTAACTGAATGATCTACTAATCAAATACTTAACAAAGCCTTTTTTCAGCTACATATACTATACACGAATCCTATTCCTCTACTTTACTCTATTAAATGGTCAAATCTTCAATTATATTATAAGTAGTTATTATTCGTTTCATTTATCTTTGTCCATATTATTTTAGATCCGTCTCTTCCTCTATCATTATCATTGATAGTTAATACATCACTCTTCCAAAATATTATAGAATAATCTTCTTCTTTTTTTAGACAATGGTATCCATTCCCAGGGGCCCCACCGCCTGTAGAGAATAATCTACAATACAAACTATATGAGCTACTAAGTGAAAGCTTAAACACTATATCTATGGTATTTATAGTTACAAGTTACAACTTTAACAATTCTCTAACTTGGTGCCTTAATCTTCTAAATTTCCATCTAAAATGATGATTACTTGGATATGATATTAGTGATACTTGTGTTTTTTCCTAATTTATAATCCTACCAAGTAAATTTTATTTTAAAAATAATTTTGTTACTTTTCGGATAAACCACAATACTCTGGCTCATGAATTAGTCCAAAGTACTTAAAATCAAGTATTGTCAACTACTTTATGATGTTATCTTCTACTTTAATAAAATGTTTTCACAGTCTTCCAACGAAAAAAAAAATATTCCCATATATACCCCATTTTCTTGACTAATTTATCATTACATTCTCAATGTTAGATAGGACAGCAATATTACTCTCTCCATAATCTTATTATACTTAAATTGCTTAGCTTATGAATTTATATATATGCATCACAACCAAAAATGGATACTTCACATCTAAGTAGGGATGCAAATGAGCTTCAGGTTGAAACTGGGCCTAGCCCTTTCTTGGCCCAACCCTACTCTCAAGGGCCTAAAAGAAACAACAACATAGGCCACCTCTCATATAAAAGCTTTAGAAGGTCACTTTTACTACTACATTCTCAAGCATGAAGTAACACTGAATCACTAAACATAATACCCTAAATCCAATAATAAATTTTATTTTTCCTAATAATTTTGTTCATTAGTGTTTACTTTTCATATTTCACATGATAGATAGTAGTGTGAAATGATTTGATAAATATTGGATTCAACACACCAAAATCTACATTTAGTTCATGCATCTACCCGCTTCATCCATTTTACTGCTTATGTAGCCCAAATAACTTGAAGGATTTGTTCTTAGAAGTTGACACATAAAGAATCTCTAGTCAAGTTCTTTCCAAACCTTGGCTTCTTTGCAGAAGATTTACGAGCAAAGGAAAGATCCCTAACATCATTTTTATTTCAAGACCTGTGTGTTTTAGGATGGGGTTGCAAGAGAATTGAAATCTGTGGTTTTATATATAAACTGGCACATTACACCTATTGCTTTTTTCACCACAAGTTCCTCCACAATTACAACCTTTTTTCTTCACATCCTTGCTAGAATATGTCTCTAAAATGCACAAACACCTGTATATTTCCTGTTTCTCAGTGCCTACAATATCAAACTGATCTTATTGGTTGTTAAAGTGGGAAAAAAAAATAACCCTAGTTGTAAAGATGGTTCATTAATGCTAGCATATATACAATTATAGAACAATTCACCGAGGCAAAAAAACTGAGGGAAGATCCACAAACTGTGGAGAACAACTTATCCTTGAAACTAAGATGAACACCAGCTTTACTATTCAAACGAGTTTCACGCTTCTTTCTTTTTCTTTTATTTTCTTTTTTCATGTTTTTTTTTTTTTTTTTTTTTTGGGGGGGGGGGGGGGGTTAATTTTTTTTTCTTCAGTTGAGGGGATAAGATAGAGATCCAGACTTGTCATAACAAACAAGCACATCAGGGAGTATTTCAACAGTTGAAAATCAGGATTCATGGTCCATTATCTTACATATTACTTTTCTATTCCCAGCAACATCCACAAGAAAATTTTCCTAACAAAAAAAAAATCAAGAACAAGTATATAGTTCTAGTAATCACCAATTATGGAATGCTTCAAAAATAACAAAAGAGACAGAATATATAAGAAATCACTTTCATTTGCAATCATTTGGAATTTCAAAATGTTATTCTGAAACTTGACAAGAAGAATGCAGTACTTCTGCACCTAGATGAGAACTTTCATCTTCACATGGTACATTGCTTTGCAACAACTATGTGCTCACTGTTCACAACTATTTTCTGTTCTCTACAATTATGAAAACATCAAAAATACGTTCAGAATAACTAATCCTTCATCATGTAAGAATTTACACGGACCAATAAGATGAGAACGTACATAGTATAAGTGCCAAATTTGGAGGCATGGAGCTTTTTGTGAGAAAAAGCTATCATAAAGCAGTAAATAGGACTGGGAACCCACTGGGAATAACATTGGAAAAACACTTGTAGTACTCAATCTAAATACATTGTTCACAACAAAGGGCTTTCCAAAAATAAGGTGGAGCCAAAAGAGGCCTGTATTATTACCTTCATGAGCTGCTCAAATGACTTCTGCTTTTCAACTCCACCTGATGCCCCTCTTTTTAAGAAGTTATGTCAATGGACTAGCAATTTGCCCATGATTCTGGATGGATTTTCTATAATAACTGATCAAACCCAAAGAGCCACAGAAGCCTCCAACACGGGTAGGCCATGCAAGCATGGCAGCAATCTCATCTGAATGAACAACCAACACCTTGGTTAGAAATCACTTACCCAAATATTTCACCTTTGCTTGTCTAAGCATGATCTTTTCATTCTTCATAAATAATTTAAATCCTTGGAATTGCAAAAAAAATTAACCTTAATAAGATCTAAAAGATCACTATCAATTAAATTATCATCAAATAACACAAAAAAAGAAACAATTTTCTCATAAATCTTAGCAAAAGAAGAGGGATGATGATAGTTTTCAACTGCAAACTACAAAGATGCAAAGCAAGAAGCTAAAAAGTAATATTTAATGTTAATTCAAAGCCAACATATCATCCACCAGTTATTCGGAGTGGAGATGCCTATATAATCTCATAGAATGCCATATGGATTGGATGCAAGATTCGAAACTTCGATTTCGCCCTAAACTTCGACCTTCAAAAATCAGAATTAATTCGGAGAAGTTTAATTCGACATGGAGAATTTTTGTAAAAATTCGCTAACTTAGAGAAGTTTAACGAATTTGTATATAAATGCTAAAATATGCATAACTACTATTAGAAATGATGGGAACAAGACATATAAAAGTATAAATATAATCGTTTGAAACATGTGTTTTTACATTAACAATGTTTATACGCATCGCACATACTATAAATTTTATATTGTTTACTTGTATCTAACAATTTCTTCTTCTTTTTTCAGGTCAAAAGATTTATGAAGGATTTAAATTGAATTCAATATGCTTCAATTTCAGAGTGTTGAGACTTGATTGGCCATTTCTTAAAAGGATGAAGCAGCATTTTTGAAATTTAACTAGTATAGTTAGTAGCTCTCATAGACTTATTTAAGTTGTAATCTAAATGTTTGTATATTATTTAAAATTAAGATTTATTTATTTCCCATGAATAACCTTTTTTTTAATATGAAAGATTTCATGCATATTTTGATTAATTGTCCATTAATTCTATACATTTAAAATTTAAATGTAGTTTTTTTGTATTGTTATTATACTATTATATGTTATTGAAGAAATTGAATGCAAGCTAATTGACTAAAATGAGTTGAAACATAATGCATTTTCATTGTCAAGGCAAAATATCATTAAAATGTTACAAAAGACTTGACAAGTCTTTTACAAATACAGAACTATATCCACATTGACCGGCGTCATTCTTCCTCTTGACTTTCAGTTGAACCCCCTTGTAAATATTGATGTTCAATATAATTACAGTATTGATGTCATGACATCATGCTATAATAATAAATTTTGTAATCCTCAACAAACTTCTCATAAATTTGTGTCTCAACTCTAGTTAATACTCCCAAGCGCGGATAAGCAGGATCAAATTGAAAATCTCTTCCGTGGGAATATGTATACGGCTGTGGGTTAAGTGAGTAAATAGATGAAGAGTCTGATGAACCATCATTTTGATACTCAGTCCATCCAGTAGGCTTTATGCCACCATAGGCGTGATCGCGAGAATAATCACTTTGATACTCATGCGGCAAGACCAATCCAATTGGTCTTACACCATGTGAGATGGATGTACTTTCAGAAGAAATGTTACCTTGATATTCATTTGGCATTATCCACCCTATTGGCTTTACACTAATATTTTCTTGTTGGCTCCAACTGTAGCTCCCTTGAGATGACATAGCTTCATTATCATATTCTTGTTGTTGATATCTTGGGTAGCCATACAATGATGATGATGATGATGATGATGATATGGCTTCAGTGTCATCTTCAACACTCATATTTCCCATAGCCAATTCAATATCATGAATATTAGTATGTTTTGATCTAGACGTATGACCATGCTTTTTACGTCCATATTTTTGTCTATGCATTGATGATGGGCGAGATCCATGGTCAGCATCCTGAGTAGAATGATCATATTGACTCTCTCCAGTAAATGGACTCATTTGCACCTGGTTGTGTGTATGTCTTTCACTTTGTTGTTGCCCCTGACCCTGACTCCATTGTTGTGATCCTCCACCACCCACATTACCGTCATCGTCATCGTCATCGTCACTTGGTGCTTGTGTTGAGTCATCATCATGGCCACCATTGTTATTGTCATCACCATCATTATCATCATCATCATTGTCATCATCTCCATCAACATCACTATCACTAATTGACGATATTGAATACCCTGTTGTTGGGACATTAACTTTTGTGGCCATAAATTCATCAACATCAACCCCCATCTCTGTTGCAATGTATGAACTTGGTCTACCACCTGGTTCATCCATCAAAGGTTGATTTGCATCTTTAACCCACTCATACAAGGGATTCTCATCCCCTTCCTCCAAAAAGATTTCTGTCAAATCAATAGGATCTTGAGAGATACCAAGTTCTGTATTTTCCCTTATATTTTTTGCACGAAGTCTCATGTTATAATGAACAAATACCAACTTTTACAACCTTTCGTGCCCCAACCTATTTCTTTGTTTGGTGTGAATCAACCCAAAAGTACTCCAATTTCTTTCACACCCTGAAGAAGATGCAGTTTGTGACAATATTTTTACAGCACGCACCCTTAAATTAGGAGCGGAGCTCCCATATAAATTTCACCATTCAGCTGTAGAAAAAATAATAATAGTAATATTACAATTAAAAAAATTATGGTATTTAGACATATAATATGATTTATCACCTGGATGCGTGTTTTTCATTCCGCTTTGAGCTGCCGGAGACCCAAATGATCCTACAGCATCTCGAAAGTATTTTAACTACAAAAAATAAATATGCACAATATAAACCTCATTAAAAATATTGATGACGTACTATATAGTTATAAAATTTTAATTTTAATCATATCTTACTTCACTCAATGCGTGCGCTTGTTTATCACCTTCAGGCACTAATTTTGCAATAACTTGATTTAATGCATTTATCAAATCTGAACTCATTCCAAGCTGATGTTTATATTGGTACAACGGGTTCAAAAAATATGCTGAAAGTATTAACAAATATAGTTAATTGCATTAGTATAACACAAAAAAATTAATATGTTTTAAACTTTTTTTCAAAAAATACCTGCTTGGTGGAGTGGGTGACAAAGTTGGTTTGTCCATCTTCTATCAACAATTTTTAAAATCTATTTATACGAACGAGGAGTCGCAGCTTTAATTGTTTCTTTCATTAACCTTATGGCTTCATATAATGATCCTATTGTCAGTTTTTTATCTCCATCTACCATCCGCAACACTTTTGCAATAGGATCTAAAGAGTTCACTACATGCCTTGCATCATCCCAAAAACTCGTTCTGCCCACTATTTCTTCAACCTCTCTTGCTTGTGGAGTTCTATTATGGACATAGTTTGTCCATTCTCTAGATGCAAACATTTCTTTTAAACCTTGTTTTTTTTTCAAGAATGCTTCTTAAGGCAATGTAGTTGGTGGCAAATCGAGTGATCCCTGGACGAATTATGACACCGCCGCATTTTTCTCTCATCAAGGCCAACACCCAATGGTGATTATAAATATAAATTGTGATTTTCCTGGCTTGATCAACAACTTTTTTAACTGATTGATGATTTCTAATATCTTTTAACATCAGATCGATGCAATGTGCAGCACAAGGTGTCCAAAAGAGATTGTATCTCTCCATCATTTTCTTTCCCGCCTTCACGAATGCAGATCCATTATCTGTGACTATTTGGACAACGTATTCCTTTCCTATGTTCTTCACAACATTATTCATCAATTGATAGATGAATTTTGCATCTTTTTTCTCTGCTGAGACATCAACAGATTTATGAAAAATTGATTTTCCATCACAGTATACCATAAAATATATTATTGACAATCTAGTTGGCCTAGTCCAACCATCGCACATTACTGTCACACCATATTGTGACCAACTCGTCTTCAAAGTTTTAATAGTCTTGTAATTCATTATACTCCTCGTCAAGTAATCCATGCATAAGCTCATATGCTGAAGGCCCCTTGAAACCTGGTCCACACCTTGCAATTTCATTGATGGCTGGTTGGTAATATGGATTGTCAATGGCAACATTTGTTGGGATACTGCTATAGAAAAAAAATTTGGATATAACTTTGTTTAAACTTTTTCTCACACTTCCACCCCCGAAAGCTTGTTTAAGCTTCTTTTGTCTAGAACTGGGTCTAGAAAACAAAGTAGGGTCTGGCGGAGGACACGGATGCGTAGCCCATGTTGTGCGCAAAAGGCCACCCCCACGCTTTTGTTGCCCTTGTGGGTCTTGTCTGATATTATCACGTCGAGATGAACTGCCTCCTACCTCTTGAAATGATGAACCAAAGTCTTGTCTCATCATATTCATTCTCCATTGGTTGTTCAGCATCCCATCGATTACCCATAGAGTTTTTTACTGCCAATCTATGCTGCACCTTTTCGTAGTCTGTTGTACAATCAGGAGGATAGTCAATGTCTGAATCATCATCATCATCATCATCATCGTAACTACGCGGTGGTTGTAGCAGGGCTAGGGTAAATGCTTCTTTTTTCTTTTCTTTTTCAATTTTTTCTAGTACCTTTCCATGTAGCAATAGTTGCATTTCTTCTCAAACAGCTCTTGGACATTTCGTACATCTTTGAAGCCACCTGCTAAGTGTTGTTTCAATCTAGTGACTCCACCAGATGAGTTCACGTGATCACAATATCTACACCTTGACTTTTGCCTATTTCCATTAATAGGTTCTCCATGTGTCCATCCAATATCGAATTCTTTTCGAGATTTAGGATTCATATTATAAATAAATATGCACAAATTCTTCAACTTGTATGCAGTCTAATATTAGCAAAATAATGTTAATATAAAACATGTTAATGTCAATCATATCATTTATATTAATAATATAAAATTATTTGCTTTATTTTAGTAGTCTAACTATTTTATCAAAATAATATTAATCTAAAACATGCTAATACTAATCAATATCATTTCAATTAACATTAAGAAAATATTTATTTTAATTTACTAGTCAAATTATCTAATAGGGTAGCATTAATTTAAAAAATGTTAATTTTTATCTATATTATATGTATCAACATTATTCAAATATTTCCTTTACTTTAGCAGTCTATTGATTTTAGTAAGACATATAACATTAATTTAGAATATATATATATATATATATATTTATTTATTAAGGTAATATTAATTTAGTGTAAGTATTTACTAAGGTAATATTAAGTTTAAAAATGTTAAATTAACATTATTCGTATCTACATTACTAAAATATTTTCTTTAGTAGTCTATTTATTTTCGTAAGATGTATAACATTAATTTAGAAATATTGATATAGATCAAAATTATTATAATCAACATTATTAAAATATTTTATTAATGTAAATATTTTACTAAAGTAACATTAATATTAAATATGTTAATATAACTTCATTATTTATATTAACATTATTAAAATATATTTAAATATGTTAATATAGATCAATATTATCAAAATATTTTTATTAACATAATTATTTTACTAAGGTAACATTAATTTTAACTATGTTAATATAAATTAATATTATTTGTATTAACATTACTAAAATATTTTTCTTACATTACTAGTCTATTTATTTCAATAAGATGTATAACATTAATTTAAAACATGTTATTATTGATCAACATTATCAAAATATTTTTATTATTGTAAGGATTTACAATGGTAACATTAATTTTAAATATGTTTAATTAATATTAGTAAAATACTTCCTTTACTTTAATAGTCTATGTATTTTTTTGTTAGATGTATAACATTAATTTAGAACATGTTGATATAGATCAAGATTATTAGAATCAACATTATAAAAATAATTTTTTAGTGTAAGTATTTTATTAAAGTAACATTAATATTAAGGATGTCAATATGACATTATTTGTATTAATCTTATTAAAATATTTCATTTACTTTACTAGCATATTTATTTTTATAAGATGTATAATATTAATTTAGAACAAGTTAATATATGTCAACATTATAAAAATCAACTTTATCAAAATATTTTATGAGTGTAAGTATTTTTATTAAGGTAATATTAATTTTAATTATGTTAATATAAATTAACATTATTCACATTATTAAAATATTTTTCTTACTTTACTAATCTATTTATTTTAGTAAGATGTACAATATTAATATAAAACATGTTAATAGAGGTTAACATTATTAGAATTAACATAACATATTTTATTGATACACTTATTTGAGAAAGCTAATATTGATTTTAAATATTTTAATATAGATGAACATTATTATTAATTTATAAACTTGAACCATATATTATTATTAACTTATAAACCTGTAACACATGTATAAGTAATAATTATATATTTTTTATAATAATATTTTTTTTACAAAAATATAATAATACAATTAATAATTTAAAGAATATATTTTTTATTTTATTTAATACTTTCACATTCTGTTAAATTATTTTTAATTAGTTTAAATAATTAAAGTCTCTAACATATACACAAATACAATTACTATGATTAAATTAAATAATATATTATATTATAATTATACTCACTGTTTTTTAAATCATAATATATTTATTTAAATTATTGTAATAGAACTTTAATATGAGGTTGTTATTCTTATTATTATATAAAATAATTTAAAAATTATAAAATATATTTACCACTACTTTAACTAGTTCTTATTATTACAACAAAAATTATAAAATGTATTTACCATTACCTTACTGTAATGAATAATAAAAACTTCTCTTAAAAAAAAAAAAAGAAAACCATTTGAAAAATAATAAAAGCCATCTATCTAAAAGGAGATGGGTGCATACTACCACAAATTTAAAACTTAAACTCAACCCAAACCCTAAAATAAACAAACCTAAAAATGTTCCTTCTCCTCCATCGCTGTTGCAACTGCAACTCCAAACCTCCGCCGCTACTGCAATCTGCCTCTGCAACTCCAAGATCTCGTTTTGGTGAGAGCTAAGCAACAAAGAACGGCATCGGCGTCGGCATCGGAGTCGGCATTCGATCCACTCGCCAGTCGCCACCAACGCTTGAAACGTCGACGAAAGATCGAAGATTGAAGGTTGAAGTTCGCCGAAAGGTCACGTCGTTCACAGTGCAAAATGGAGGTATTTTTTCCACTCCACTCCTTCCAAAATCTCTTCTTCTTCTTCTTTTATAATGGATTGATGGATATTTTTAGAGTTGATGTACATTTTTTTCTGTCGTTTTTGTTAAAGAATCTCACGCGGAGAATCTTTGTGCATCCCGTGAACATTTTCGACAACTTTTTAACCTAAAAAGCACGCTTTCGTTGAATTTCGCCGAAGTTTTCGTCTTTCCACGAATTTCGCCGATTTTTGCTATTTTGCCGACGATTTTTTGTATTTTTCTTTCTACCTGTGACACCAGAGTTCGCTCGTTGAAATTTCAAATTTTTTCGTCGAATTTCAAAGAAATTCGCCGAATTTTCAAACCTTGATTGGATGCATGGCTCATACAACCAGAACAAATCTATTGCAGCTGAGAGTGTTTAAGGTTTGCCAGCTCATGCATCAGTATTGATACTCTCCCTCAAGCCACTTAGAGAACAGCTTGTTGAGTTTGAGCCAATCTCCCTTCTTACATCAAAAATTTTTCAATCTAGTTCTGTAACTCTCACCCAGTGTTTTCAAGGCGCCAAGGCGATATCTAGGCGATTTGCCCTATCTAGACGAGGTGTAGCCTAGGCGATAAGAAAAATATTTATTTCTAGATCCCTAGATAATTAATTAATTATTTACAGGTCCCTGAATAGTTCATATACAAAATTATATGTGTCTAACTATATTCTATAATAAATGTTAAATTTTCATAAAATAATAAAAAACACTTCATATCAATTAAAATCATGTCCACAAAACATTAATTCATGCTATAATACATATTATCCAAAAGGTTCAAAAGTACAAAACTAAAATATCTATTGTCGGAGGGTCGTCGACGATTGCTGGAGATTTTGACAGTGTTTCTTGGTCAAAGCAAATGGAAAGGAATGGCTTAGGGAGAGAAAGATTCAAGGGTTTACTATAGAAAGGGGGCGTTTATGTTTTTTAAGCTTTTTTTTAAAATTAGAGAGACCCCCCTAAACTTTTTAAATATTTGCACAAACCCCCACTGCCTGCCTAGCACAGAGCCTGGGCGTTTTCTCCCTAAAACGCCTAGGCAAAGCCTTGAAAACACTGCTCTCACCAATCCAATTTCTTGCAGCTTCATTATGTTACTGAAAATGTCTCCTAGTTGCATTAGGACAAACCCCTTACGAAGTCTTTGCTTAAAATCATCCAAGTGATAACTAGAGTTTCTTCCTTCGTCAACGAAAACCTTAATGGCACAGCCCTTTCCAAGTTAAATGATGCTAATGCACCTTCTTTACCTTCATGGTTCAATTAAAATACTTACTAGCTCCACAAATTCAATTTACATGCTGCTAGGGCATCCTCAACTCAACTCAACAAAGCATTTTTCCAACTACGTGGGACAGGCTACATGAATTCTCTCCCTCTGCTCAATCAAAGGCAAAGTCAAGTAGTTATACACAACTGAGCCTTTTTCCCAACTACTTTTTTTGAGAAGATACAAAGTATTCCCTGTACAAACCGTGGGGTATCAAGCCCATTCCTAAACCCACTAATCCCCTCACACCAATGTGGGTGGGACTGCGATGACCCACTAGCGACGCAAACCTCTCCCGAGCCAAGTTTGAAAATCTGCCACTATCCATCAAGCGCGTGCCCACGGTGAAGAAGCCTTTAGCCTTTTACTGCATACTCATCTTAACATGCGCATTTTCGTTACACTTAGTTGTTCACATGTTGTTTCTTTATTGTCCAACATTCCATCTCATATAGCATAGCTGGCTTTATAGTGGTTTTATTAAATTTTCCTTTCAACTTCAATGGGACGCGTCAATCATATAATACTCCAAAAGCACTCCTCCATTTAATTCATCCTGTTTTAACTCTATGATTCACTTTCTCGTCTATTTCACATTCTTGATGAATAATGGAATCCCCAATACTTAAAATTTTCACTTCTTGGCATCTTTTGGCTTTCAATCGTCACTGTCTCTTCTTTTGTATTTCTACTTCCACTAAAATTACATTTAATGTATTCAATTTTTGTCCTACTAATCTTGAACCCTTTAGATTTTAGAGCCTCTCTCCAAACCTCTATAGCTTAGCATTTACTCCAGATTTAGTTTTGTCAATCAATACTATATCGTCTACAAATGACATACACCATGGAATATCTTCTTAAATATATTTGTTCAATTCATCCATAACTAGCGCAAGAAGACAAGGGCTTAAGGCAAATCCTTGGCGTAAATCTACAGTAATTGGGAACTCATTAGTTTCTCCTAATGTTGTTTTAACAATAGTTATTGCTCTATCATACGTATCTTTTACCAATTCTATATTTCTATGCACCTATCGGTAACTCCTTTTTTCTCTAAACCCAATATATCATTTCTCTATAGACTCTATTTGTCTATCATATGCTTTCTCTAAATCAATAAAGACCATGTGAAGGACTTTCTTTTTTCCCTATACATCTCCATCAATCTCCTTAATAAGTAAATAGTCAATCTCTCAAGCATAAATCCAAATTGATTGTTTGACAACAAAGTTTCAGCTCTTACTTGATTTTCTATTACTCTCTCCCACAATTTCATTGTATGACTCATCAGTTTAATCCCTCTATAATTTGTATAGTTTTGAATATCTCCTTGACTCTTATATATAGGATTTTACAAGTAGTTATATCTTTCTCAATTATCTATTGTCCTCTATCTATCTTATTTTAGGTCTTCCTATACCTCTATGATATTATCATAGATTGTTAATAAGTCTTTCTTCCTAACTGGCCCATCCAAATGTCTTAGTTGTATGTGTCCAAGTCACTTTAATCAATTTTCACTCATTTTATCTCTAAATGGGGCTACTTCTACCATTTCTCAAACATATTCATTTACCAATATTCATCTTAACATTCGCATTTTAATTTCACTTAGTTTGCTAACATTTGTTTCTTTATTGCCCAACATTATGTTCCATAGAGCACGGCTTGCCTAATAACAGTCTCATAAAATTTTAACTTTAATGGAATGTGTTGATCGTGGTTGTCAAAAATCGTGAATCAAAAGCAAATCAATGGGGGACCCCGCTGAATCAAGTCGGGGATTCGGATCGATGACTCATAAGATTCAGGATACAATTATGAATCATATATAAATTTGGTTTTCAGAGATACTTATTTGCATTCTTAATGTAATGTTAGATTTCCATTATTAATTTCAATATCTTCAAGCCATTTTCACAAGCCTTCAACCCCAACTTCATTCAAAAATAAAAATAAAAAATAAAACATTCAAATGAAGCACGCATCCAAGTATTTAACAATCAGGAGATTCATGCATTGGGTTGCCCTTTTTAAGTAGACATAATTTGGATATTGACATCTAAGAAGTGACGCTAACCAAATAGGAACATAAATGGAGGACCTCAAACTACCTAAAGTTGGATGAACTTGGATCCAATATATGCCTAAATTATTACAGAAAATCCAGAAACTATTTAAAGGTCAAAAGAGAAAAATGCATTTTCAAAAGAATCAGCCATGAGTGAACAGTCTACTTAACAAACTTTCCAAAGTGATCTAACCCAGTACAAGTTCATAGCATTCCTTTCTCTCAAACCAATCAAAAGGCAAGGATATCCCCCACCATCAGTTGGGACCAGCAAGAGTCTGGCAGAAACTCAACTGGGCCATTTAGATCAGAGTCCAGTTTTTTCTGGGAATTTCTAGCTTTACAGAAAAAGCTCTGCAAGCAAGGATCGGGCTTTTGACGTTTGAGCCAACTTCTTTATCACTCAAAATATTTTATGCCATAAACTGAAAAGAGAAAACAGCTTCTCATAAAAATAAAGGTTTTGGAAATTCTCAAGCGCTTTCATCTTAGACTGGGAAGGAAGTGACCACTCTTGATAATCTTGCAGTACTCCAAGATCTAATGGAGCCATTTGCAGCTTTTATGTGTAATTCCACTCAAAATATATACTGAAATAGTTCAACCTTCCTAAAGAAAAGCCCTCAAAAAAAGAAAAAACCTTCCATAAGAAAAACTTTAGGCTTGATCCAACCACAAATGCACCCTCCACCCAAAGAAAAGCATAAATGCACCATGCTAGCCTATTTTCCCTGATCCATAACATATCATTTATACACAAGAAAAAATTGACTGGCATTTCCTTAATGTTGAAATTTGCAGTATCAAATTGCAAAAAGCAGTTTCTTTTCTGCTTATTGAATCACATCACTTGGTGTCTACAAAAATAATCAAAAAAATGATAATAAAGTGAAGATAGTAGAGAATAAAGCAGTTATGAGTGAATGGACAGGCAGCTACATAAAAAAGAAATAGCCCCTCTTAAAAATTATGGAACAACCTACTGGAAACTATAAGAAGCAGCTAGATATTAGAATTTGGCATCTGAAAGTAATTCATGCAATTTTGTGTTACCTGTATGCTTCATCAATAATGACTGGATGGGAAGCTTGCACTTGCAAATGAACAGAAGGAGATTGAGAAGAAGCATCAGAGAAGGTCCTAATCCCATACACTTCACAGCAGTTCAACTACAACAAGTGCATTCCAGTTCCCGATCCCTGGTTCTCAAGAGGAAAATGTGCATACAGAAACTTGGTTTTCTGATCTCAAAAGTTTCTTGGCCTCTTTGTGTACTTATACAGATACTTATCATGCCCAACGCATGTTTTCTCCTCTGCTTCAAACAAATCTTTATCACATGACGATTGAGAACAAGTTCTACTGCTGACTGGAACTGCTTTTAAGATTTCATGCTGCATACTATACTTAACTAAATACTTATAATCAGGTTTATTCCATTTTTCCTCTTGGCCATTTAATAAAACTTTGTCTAAACCTTTCTACACTTCATGACCATGAGATCCAGAATTTATACCAATGTTGCTTCTACAAAAGTCATCAAACTTATTAGAAGAGTTTGATTGCTCCTCCACAGGAAGTTCTAGAATTGCATCTTTTAAGATTTTATGCCGCATACTATACTTAAGTAAATACTTATAATCAGGTTTATTCCATTTTTCCTCTTGGCCGTTTAATAAAACTTTGTCTAAATCTTTCCACTCTTCATGACCACGAGATCCAGAATTTATACCAATGTTGCTAGAAAACTCATCAAGCTTATTAGAAGAGTTTGATTGCTCCTCCTTCACAGGAAGTTCTAGAATTGCATCTTTACAATCAATAACTTGAGGAAGACTTGCCTCCGTTTCACTTGAGTCCCCCTTTGCCCTTGGCTCAAAGAAACTCGGATTGAATGAACAACAATCAGAGGCACGGCTGCAAGCGGAGGGTTTTGAAATGGCGTTCTTCCATTTCTTGGTTATCCTCCTATAAACATTGCAAACTTTAAGCTTCTGGTAAAGATTAGACCTCTTCCTAGGATCAGACTTGCTAGACACTAAAGGACCATCAAAATTCAATTTCTTCAAAACAACCAAAGGATCCAAATTCCCAAGGTGCATGTTCTTAAAAATCCTCGGCGAGTTCTTAATCACACGACGTAACCTACACTTCAATTCCACGTCATCATCAACATCTTTCGAATTACTACTACTCAACAACGAATCGTTAACTCGCGAACCCTCGCTACAATCAACTTGAAACATTCCTAATGCAATCGCTGCCATCGAAGCAGCCTTCCTGGCCATAACCGCCTTCTTGGACGCATTATCTCTAGCCCTCAAAGCAGCAGAAACCTTCCTCTCAGCAGTCAAATTCGCATCCTTCACCACATCGTCCAATGATCTAGAAGAACAAGAACC
The DNA here is from genome assembly GCA_035771175.1 of Paratinospora sagittata. Classification (NCBI taxonomy): domain Eukaryota; kingdom Viridiplantae; phylum Streptophyta; class Magnoliopsida; order Ranunculales; family Menispermaceae; genus Paratinospora; species Paratinospora sagittata. The sequence goes on along the minus strand of JAYMFD010000012.1, from coordinate 6,700,226 downwards.
CAACAACCCAATCTTAAAACCCTCATTATTAGGGCTAGAACTTCTACTACTACAACAAGCCCTAACACGTGAACTTGGGACCCAACAATCAACACAAGTAAACGAATCCGCATTCCAGCAACAACTCAACCCATTATAATTAGAAACACAGCCTTTATGAACACGATGACCACAATTCCAGCAACTATAAACCGATTCCGAAATTCCAAGAAAACAATAGGAACAATTTTTCGCAGATTGAACAGCATCAAAGCAAGAATTACATAGAAGAACTATGCGCCATTGACTGTCTAGTAATTGCAGCTTATAATTATTATATTTACCACCTCCTTTGGAAGAACTGATCTGTTGAAAGTTGCAAGAATGGCATTTGGAGATGTTAGGGTTTCTTGATTGAATCGGAGGAGGAGGAGCTGGAGATTTTCGGGAATTGAGGTGTGGAGATGAGAGGAGACGCTTTCGAAATGGGAGAGAATCGAAGATGACTTTGGTGGACGGACGAGGAAGAGGCGAAGGAGCCATCTCTTGAGCTGTGGATTTCACCATGAGAGAAGAAAGGGATAATTAGGGTTTCTCCGAGAGAAACTAGGGTTTGGAAGCTGAACAATGTTAACGAAAGGAAGAGAGGATAAGGAAAGTGTTTTAAAGGATTAAGAAGGAATGTAGTAGTAGCTGACGAAAAAAATAAAATTACCGTTGGAAAAGTAAAACGCTGTGTTTTGGTTGTTATCCAAAAACTTGGATCCCATAAAATTCAGCAAATGATGTTTTATCGTTTTGAAAAACAAATTCAGCAAATCGTTTTTCTTTTTGCAAAAACTACGACTAAACAATTTTTTTATGTTTCTAAATTTTTGGATACAAAAAATCATATTCTAATGTTAAACCAAAGTACCCTAAGATTTGGGTTTGGCTAGGAATCTAAAAATAAGAATAAAATAAAAAATTTGAAAATCAAATTTTTATCAATTTTTAAAAACAGTCTGTTTTCTTTCTTAACAAAAAAATTTTCAAAACTATTTTCAAAATCTTTTAAACTAAACAAGTTTTTAGTATTTTTGAATTTTTCAATAAAAAAAATAATATCTAGATCACAAACCAACTACAACCTAAAGAAAAGCATAAATTAGTAACGTAATTGAATGAATCCTCATACTCAACTCAATGCTCACAACGGTTATTTATCCCGTTTAAAGAATATTACAACTAAAAAAAAATCTGATAAAAAATTTAGAGTAATTTTAAATGTTCTTACCAAAATCATTCGCTCTGCCCACATATTTTATAAATTTTCAACAATGTTTAAGTGAACATAGAGAATATTTTTGGTGGGTACATTAAAATTTGCCCAAAATTTATTACTTAAAACTCAATTAAAAACAGAAAAAGAAAAAGTCCCGATAAAAAAAATCTTTTACTTAAAACCATATTGATTCAAGTGACACAGGGTATTAGCATTGTTATGGGTGGATTTCATCCTGTGGAGTGTGCACAAGTTTTTTTTCTTTTTTCTTTTTTTTTTTTCAAGTTGTAAGAATTTCTTCAAAATTAAAAGTCCTGACCAATACCTTTTTGTGAAATTTTCTTGTACTGTTTTCATGTTAGAAATTGCAAGAGACATCATCACTAACATGATAAGCAAATAAAAAAATATATGGTTTGGATATTAAAGGGAAAAAAAAATTATTTGTCTTGCATAGGCTAAGTGATTTATAAATTCATGATTCTAATACAATTTCCTGTATCCAAAAATTTGAAAACATTTAAAACTTGTTTGGTCCAAAAAAATTTAAAACAATTTTTTATTTATTTTTTTTTGTAAGAAAATAAATTATTTTCAAAAAATAATAAAAAATTATCTTTCAAATTTTTAATTTTTGAATTGTATTATTATTTTGAGATCGCAAACCAAACACTGCCTTGTCGTTCGTGCTTTATTTGTCCATTGGGATGCCAATCACCCTTTCAATTCATCAAACGTCAACTTAAAAAAAAAAAAAAAAAAAAAAATCTATAGAGAATCATAAACTATTCCATCAGTCAAAGCTATATGTACCCTTTAACGTCAAGATAGAATCAAGCTAATAATCACTTTGAATTGAAGCATATGTTTTGTCAGTAGATCAACACCTTTCTCTAAATAGGTTTTTCCCCTGTTATCTCTTATATTAAATGGACCTTGGCCAACACTTGTATCATAAGAAAAGAAAATTTTCTAAGAATTAGTAGCCCAACAAAAGCTGTTAAAAATATTGCTAGGTTTTAACTACTGCAATTATAACTTAAGGATCCATTGTATACTAAGAAGAGTAGCTCGATACACCAAAGCCATCCATGGCATTTCAAAGATATAAGAAGAACTAGAACTAGAAACAAGTCATGTTTTCTAGAATCAAACAAAATACAATTGCTTCCAAAAGACGCCGGGAGGTATGGAAGGAGTGAGTTTTCAGTACTTTGGTGGTGGGTTCTGGGTGGGGAGCAATCCAAATCGCTTCTTTAGAAGAACTCTCTGCCTTGAGTACTTGTCATCGGGGGAGAAGCGAGCTGCAGTTCATAAAATGCTTGGTCACAATATCTAGTGACAACTTAAATACAATAATAAATACATAACAGTAGACAAGAAGACTTCTTAAATGTAACATAATCCATATAATTTAATTATAGTTTTGTGTCTTGCCTTGGCAACTTCTGTTTGATTTCTTTAACAAAAAATTATGAAATGTTTATTACTCAAGTGAGAACCAATGTCCCTTCTATCTATTAGATCTAATAGTTTGGAAGAAAGAGGCAAAATAGTTGAAAAAAGACTTGGATTTGTTGCTGGGATGACTGGGATGTTCTGACTGGAGATTGATTGCAGATCAGCAATAAAAGAGAGAGATGAAATAGATAAAGAGAAGCAAGAATCAAAAGTTATTGTTTCTTCATAAGAAAACAGAAAGCTTTTGCTGCATATAGAATCACAAACAATGATGGACTCAATATAGCTGAATTAATTAAGATAAGCGGGGCTTCCACTCCCATTCTTAGCAAAAGAACCACCTTTTATACAAGGAATAAGGGAGCAAAACTCCTTGCTCTCACATGTGTGCTCATCGTGCCATGGGATATATCAAAACCAAATAAGTCTTTTCCAACTTCAGGAACATTAACATGACCAAGAAAAGAAGCAGATACAAAGAATTTCCTAGAAACACCACAAGACTGCACAGGGGATAGAATAAAGTTTTCTATGTCAAATCTGCCTATAGTAAGATAATGGATAACAGAACCTGCACATAGAACATCAAGTCATTGCAATCTCATCAAAACAAAGGAACCAATTCAAAATTAAACCATTGAACTGGTACTTGAAACATGAGCTAACTACTAAGGGCCACGGATATGCCTGTTAAAACTTTATCCTTGTTTACAGTATTTTCTTCTCTTTCTTTCATCTTTTAAGGGGAAGATTCTTAGAGATTTGGTCCCAAATCTTTCAAAAAATAGGGCAGGGGGTCCAACTATTTTCCAAGTTAGAAAATGCATTCTAAATAATTTTGAATGTCAATTCATCAATGGAAAATAATTTTCCTAGAATTAGATTTAATCATTTAAAATCCTTTTGTCCCCTTTTTCATCAATGTTCAATGATATTTTGGCTAGTGATCGACCAATAATGTCGCCCTTTCTTTCCTACTTGCAAAGTGTTTTGAACTACCCAAATAGATTTTAAAAATGTGAGTTGGCCTTTGAGCATCACTTACCAACATAGTTGTCAAAATCTCAATCTAAGAAATGTTGCAATCTTACAATCCCACAAACTTTTTTTAATTAGGACTCCAATCAAAACTTTTTTGAAGGGAAATCAAGATTGGATCCCAATATAAATTTTAGGATCTTGCAAGATCACAATAAAATACCTAGGCTAGGTGTGGCCTAGGCCACATATAAAATATTTAACTAAGCTAAGCGATATACCCTAACTAGGCTTAGGCTAGGCTATTACATATATATATAGCCTAGTTAGGGTATATCGCCTACCATCGCCTTACTGCCTTAACAACAAGGAAGAGAGAAAGAGAGAGAGGGAGGGAGAGGGACCATTAAATTATTGTTTTATATGTGGCCTTGGCCATGCCTAACCTAGTTAGAGCGTATCGCCTACCATCACCTTGCTGCCTCTCTCTCTCTCTCTCTGCAACGATGCGATGGTAGGCGATATATTAGGACTAGACTATGTGTGGCCTAGGCCACATAAAATATTTATTTAAAGGTCTGTCTCTCTCTCTAAATAAAATATTTAAGGCAACAAGGTGATGGTAGGCGATGTACCCTAACTAGGCTAAGTCACCCAGGCCACATATAAAATATTTAACTGGGCTAGGCGATATACCCTAACTAGGCTAAGTGTGGCCTAGGCCACATATAAAACATTGGTTTAGAGGTCTCTTATCTCTCTCGCTCCCCCACCCCCACCCCCTCCCCCTCCCCCTCCCCCTACATTTTATTTAAAAATTGTATAACAAAAAAGCCCCCTTTTTTTTTAACTCAGCCAATGAAAATTAAGTAATTGAAATTACTTATAAAGAGGGAAAAAAAATATAACGCAATTGCATGCAACCCCTTAACTAGCACCAAACTAACAAAGAGGCTCCAATACAAATGCTAAAGAACTAATATACAAGAAATTATTTACCTCAATTAAAAATAAAGACAAGCAATGCAAAAACAAAAAAGAAAAAAAAGATTAAAAAAGGAACACTTTGTCACTATCGAACAAGAGTTTTCGAAACTCAAATTTTAGGTTCGATATTCAATGGATCAAAAAAATAAAATAAAATCAAGTAATTGGAATTGGAAATAAGGAGAAATCCAAATTGGAAGGTAAAAAGTAAAAAATTTAAAGCTACAATGGCTACAGTGGAGATTAAACAAAAAAAAAAAATTGGTGGCAATGGAAGCTTTGTCGGCATCGTCCTTAGCTTCAGAGAAGTTCCTCAGGTTGGTCGGAGTCCTTGAACAGCAACGATAAGTGTTCAAAGCTCTATCGGAACTTCGGATGCAATTGGAAGAATGAAAAACAAAAAAAAAATGCTTTTTTGGTGTTGGAGAGGTTGTCGAAAGCTAGAAATGTCGTTGCTAGAGTCACCAAAGATGGTCAAAGAAAACAACATCGTTGGAGAATCATCGGAGCACTGTCGGACAACATAGAGATGGGTTAGGGCTCGAGGGTTTTCCATTTAAACCCTTTTATATTAAATTAAAAACATATTTTATGCTTTTATCCATGGGCACCTTCCACTCTTCAAAAAGTTCTTAGACCCCCACTCGCCTAGCAAATTGCCAATACGGTTCTCCCCCAAAATGCCTAGGCGACACCTTGACAACACTGAGGTCAATTCTATTTATCCATATTGAGTTGCAATAATACTAGAAATTTGTCTAGTTGTTGAGATCTTAAGTCCAAAGCTAATCAAGCTAAAGCCTAAGTCTAAACAAAAAACAGCCTAATCCAAACTAACCCATAAGTATGGGTAGGGGTGTAACCAAACCCAACCATTTCGGGTCGTGTGGGGTCGGGTTTAGGACAGAGGTCGGGTAGGTCAGGTTGTTTTTTTAACTAACCCGACATGATCAGGTCGGGTCTTGGGTCTTGCTAAAACTTTTTCAGGTCAACCCGATCCGACCTGACCTCATATGTAAACATATGCATTTTTTGCATATGTTTAACATATATAAATATTTACTAACATTTTTATGATTATGCATAAATATTTTATTGTGGGGACTCTTATTTAAGTAGGTCCCAACACCCACAACCTCTTACAAGTTGATAATGGGTTAGACAATTAAAGAAGTTGGGGTGTAGAGCAATTTACAGAAGAGAAGTAACTTCCTTCTCCCTATTATTCCCATGTGGGACTAAAAAAAGTGGGTTTCTCACTTCAATCAAATTTTAGAAAAAGGTATCAACATCTTTGTTAAAGTATAAATCATAACATATATAGTTGAATATGTTATTTATTTGTCTTTTTGGGTAAGATATATTCTTCAATTATTATATATAAAACCAAGTAGGGGCCATTTGAAATAATATAAAATTTTTATAGGGTAGGTGCATCTAATTATAGGATAGATAGTATTTGTCTAATTACACAAGTGTATGTTAATTGGCCAATTCATCAAATTGACTAATTGAAAAATGAGATCAATTTTGGAAACAATAAAACCATATTATAATTAAACAAAGGTTATATTGATAATTTGAAAATTAATCTACCAAAATAAATTCCATAGTTTTAATATGTAACAATCACGTTCATTATCTAGCTAGGTAGACTAAAAAGGCTAACTTTTAACCATGTAAACTATAAATGTAATAATGAGGCTTAAAAATAATTTATTTTAAATTAAAAAACCATATGGGTAATAAAAATTGCCAACTTCGATGTTCTAACCAAATGTAAACTGCAAAGATTTTGAAAACATGCATGCTACGTAAGTAAAAAGGATTGAAACATTATATACACACTCTTTAATTTGATTGGGGCCTCTACAATGACCACAAATGTAGAATATGTTTAACCTATTATATATAACTCATTCCATTGAGTTGATTAATTAGTTTCTTATATGTATGAGGTTATAGGGTCATTACATATTACTAATAAAAAAGTATTATAAGTTTTTTGAATTTCTCATAGTTATACATAAAAAAGTAATATGAGATGAGAGTTGAAACTTAGTAGTTAGTAGTTATGTATTTGTACGTGAGATTTATTCAAAATAGAGAAAAGAATGGAGGGTCTAAGTAGATAAATATTTGTATGTAAGATTTATTCAAAATAGAAATAGGAATGGAGGGATATAATCTTACATATATCATACAAATAAATTATTGTTAAGAGTATTACACATAAGAACAATATATAAGTTTTTACCTTTTGGGTTTCCTTATTCATTGAAACCCAATATTCTCCACACCCTTGTTAAGAGTAAGAGAAAATTCTCATATGTTATGACTAAGTATAGACATATATAATATAATATGATATAATAATATAATTATATAATACAATCTGACATGTATATATATACATATAACAATAATAAATATATGTATATAATATAACGTGCTCTAGTGTATTTCTATAGAAATATATATATATATATAATAATATCATATAGTCATGTATATCTAGATTGATATATATATTAAGATTAATAAAATATATAGGTTTAAGAAGGAATAAGGTGAATCAAAAAAGAAAAGAAAAGAAGGAATAAGGAAGAGAGGAAAGGAGGAAGGAGAGAGAGGGTGGGAGCGTCAGGAGAGAGAGAGAGAGAGAGAGAGAGAGAGAGAGAGAGAGAGAGAGAGATACGTCAAGGAGGAGAGAGAATGAAAAGAAGGGAAGATGGGGAGGATTTCCCCCTCCCTTTTTTTAGTCCCACATCGAAACTCTTGAGGGAGGGGGAGATTGCTTCCCCTATAGAAACCCTCCTCTCCTTATTATTTCTCATTCCACTCTTTCCATGGGTGTGGCGTTTTTATTCAACTTGCAGGGAAACCTCTTGGTCCCTTCACTTGGCAAAGAAGTCCCTAGAAAAAAATGTATGGTTATGTTTGGGTTTGGTTTTGTTTTTGTTTTGCTTACAATAAGTTATAACTATGCAATATTATATATATATATATATATATGTTTGTGTGTGTGCCAGTGTGTGAACATATTATGGAACTATATGTAATGTAACATTATATAACATATAGTTACAAATATATATTATGATATATAATTTGATATTATGTGTGTATAACTGCATATGTAATTCATTATTATGTATTCACATTACGTATTTCACGTTGCATATATTAACATATTATTGTAAACGTACATGTACATTTTGTTATTATGTATAATTATATTAGTTATAGCATAATATTATATTATAATATATAAATGTGAATTAACATGTGTATAAACACTTTTGTATTGATATATGGTTATACGTTTATTAATACCATAAATGAAGTGTATAATTACTTTGGTGAATAATATAAATGGATATATGAAATGGAAGCAATACACAAAGTTTTATGTGTTAGTTAAAATAACATAGAAAGAACAATAATTTATGGTATGTGACTCAATAATTCTTTTTGCTAACTACTAATCCATTTAATTACCTAATAATATACATTATGATAAATTTTCATTGAACTAAATGGGGGAGGATGTGTGGTGTTTGAAATTAAAGGAGGAAAGCCCTTCTTTTAGTCCCACATGGATTATGGGGAAAAAGGATAAGATGGGTGCTTGAGACTAAAGGAGAAAAGTTCTCTTTTTAGTCTCACATTACTTGTTGGGAAGAATGAGAGACTTTCCTCCTCTATAAAAGCCCATCACCTTTCTCTCCATTCTCACTTCTACAAATCAAGCTCAAGAGTAGCTTGACTTAGAAGAGCTCTCTCAAAGATGAGAAGTCTCATTTTGGAAGTTTAAATATTAATTTAATAAGTTGGTATTTGTTAATCTAACATATTAAATTAGTAAAATACCTCTTCTATTGTTTAGGGAGGGAATATAATATCTTTTTTTTAAAAATATTAGGTTTGTATTTTAAATACAAACCCGACCACCCGACCCGCCCCGCCCGCCCAGTCGGTTGGGTGGTCACATTATTTTAAAATTTCGGGTCGGATTTGGATGAAGAATTTCTTCACCCGACCAGGTCGGGTTGGGCTCATTTTTGGGCGGTTAGCACCTCTGAGTCATCTAGAAAGTACAGGTTTAGCGAGCTGTTGAGGGAATCGGATAACGTTTTGAGTTGCTTGCAACTGAGAGCCTAGGGGAACATCTTGTCCTTGTAGTGCTTGCCAATCTTTATTTGCATTTCCTTTGGTTCTCTTCTAATAAAGTTCACAGCATATAGATCGACACAACTTCATTACCTTTTTTTTCCTACAAAGTATTGCTCAACCAAACACATACAACGGCACAATTCATCTTAAAACATCATTCACTGGCAAGAACGTTAATTGCACAAAGCATAATTATCGCAGCATAAAAAAAATCATTACAAAAAATTATCAATCCACTATAAGAGAAATAATCAATCAAGACACTTAACAAAAATTACCAGGATGAGCAGATTGCGTTGCCAAACCGAGCGGCGACTCTTTCTGAGAACAGGAAAAAAAGAAGAATGAAAAAGGCAAATAATATCAATGAAAAGGGATCGATTAAGAACAATCCACCAGTAAATTCGACAGAGAAGAAGCAACGGATAATCAATTGGTTTTCGAAGTATGATATGTAGAAAAAGAGCGTGAGTGAGAGAAAAAAAGCAACAATACCTTAGTGGTATAGACTTTATCGCCATTTTCATTGATATAGAATTGAAGATACATCGTTCCCAGAAGATCTAAGCGCAGAAAACTAGGGTTCTACGATGGAAATCCCTCAGAGTCGGACAATCGAAGTTCCAAGGCACCAGCAAGTCCAAAACCCTAACATAAAACCCTTGGCACTGGGTTCGTTAGGACGACGCAATTACCATCGTACCCGTCGGCATTTAACTCGCGGTTGCCTTGCCACGCTTGCAATATTTCATGTTTTCTTTCTAGTATTTAACCTTTTATTACCTACTAATTCTTTTTTCTTTTTTTTTCTAAAACAAAAAAAAAAAAATTGATTATTATCTCATTGTTTTTTTTTTTTCGATCAGTGGGGAAGGGGAAGGGAAAGGACTAAGGAAATAATGAAGTTCAACCCAACACACACCTCACAGAGATCCTAACCAGATAGATCCAAACACGAAGGAGCCTCAACCCATTAACTCAGGAGACGTGAACCAATAATATAAGCCTAGTCAGGTAGACTCTGGGAGGTGATGTGGGACTAAGCAAGGAAAACACACACTCACGCACACACGACCATTGGCTTTTTTTTTTTTTTTGAACAGTGAGGAAGGGGAAAGAATAGAAGAATACTGAAGCTCAACCCAACACACACCTCACAGAAATCCTAATCAGCTAGACCCAAACACCAAGGAGCCTCAACCTAAAAGGGATCCTAACTTAGGGAGATGCGAACCAAGGATATAAGCCTAACCAGGTAGACTCTAGGAGGCGCTTATTATCTCATTGTTGTAAAATATAATTTTCTAACATTCATTTGAAGGGGTATGCTATGACATACTAGGCAAGCCCCTATATATATATATATATATATATATATTTTATTTTTATTTTTTGGTTATCGAGATTCTGGCGCCCAGGTGGTGTCCTCATTCCATTTTGCAACTAGACTAATCCACCTGGACTCGAGGTTACTGTTTGGCACCGAAACGGATACCTCTCCCAACGGGGTTTTCTCCATCCACAAGGATTAGAAACCGAGACCTCTTACTTAAGCGACCAGAGCCCTTTCTACCCAAGCCAACCCTCGTTGGTCACGGCCCGTACGCTTACAAACACATCGAGAATACCCCACCAGCCCTATGTTAGAGTCAAAGTTTAAGATACCTCTATAGAGGTGTCAATGGTTTAGCCAAAATTGCTTAACATGTTCAGCTTGGGTTATGGGTTGAGAATTTAAAAACTGTATAACCCGAATCAAACCAATCAAAGTTAAAATCATAATTTACGTTAAATATATTGTAATATGTACTTCTTACATAATTTCAAGTATAGTTGTTGATGGTAAAATTATATATTTTTATAAATTTATGTTTAAAATAAATATTATTATACATTAAATATCTAAGCCGATTAACCAAACTAACTTCATTCCGTTGAGTTCGGTTCGATTGGGTCTAGTGTTCAATTCAATTTGCGTTTGAGCACTAAATCGACCCAAACAGAACCAATGACACCCCTATTGTCAAAGGCCTCTATAGCAACTTAAATTTTGGTCATTACCAAAATGCAATAGTCATTAATTCAACTAGCTAAGCCCACCATTTAAGATTTATTTTTATTGTATGTCGTTTTACAATCAATTCAATCTTTTTTTTTTCTATGTATAACATAAACATCATTCCATATATAATAACGGAATCCCAAAAACCCTGATCCTAAGTTGTTCAAATTGTTAATCTCTCTTTTCTCCCAACTTTTTAAAAAAAAAATTAAAAAAAATTTCTTGAATGGAATAATTTTTTAAAAAACTTTTCTTCTTTCTCTTTTGGTTATAACTTTTGTGGGTTTTGGTTTTTATGCAACGTTTGCAGGTAGAGGGGTATGTATGAGGTAGGGAGAACCGCAGGTCTTGATGGGTGCCTAGAGATGAAGAAGATTAGGCTGTGAAATGAAAAGATGTCGTGCGTAGACTCAGAGCTGGCGGATCTCAGCCATGGTGGAGTCGGTGGCAACCTCTTCATTCTATATATAATAACGAAATTTTCTTCTTTCTCTTTTGGTTATAACTTTTGTGGGTTTTGGTTTTTATGCAACGTTTGCAGGTAGAGAGGTATGTATGAGGCAGGGGGAACCGCAGGTCTTGCCGGGTGCCTAGAGATGAAGAAGATTAGGCTGTGAAAGCAAAAGATGTCGGGCGTAGACTCAGAAGGGAATAATTTTTTAAAAAAATTTTCTTCTTTCTCTTTTGGTTATAACCTTTGTGGGTTTGGTTTTTATGCAACGTTTGCAGGTAGAGAGGTATGTATGAGGTAGGGAAAGCCGCAGGTCTTGATGGGTGTCTAGAGATGAAGAAGATTAGGAACGGAACCCCAAAAACTTTGTTCCTTAGTTGTTCAAATTGTTAATCTCTCTTTTCTCCAAACTTTTTAATTTTTAAATCCTCCGGTATCCCCTCAATATCATTCCATATATAATAACGAAATCCCAAAAACTCTGTTCCTAAGTTGTTCAAATTGTTAATCTCTCTTTTCTCCTAACTTTTTTAAAAAAAATTTAAAAAGAATTTCTTGAATGGAATAATTTTTTAAAAAACTTTTCTTCTTTCTCTTTTGGTTATAACTTTTGTGGGTTTTGGTTTTCATGCAACGTTTGCACCTAGAGAGGTATGTATGAGGTAGGGGGAACCACAGGTCTTGATGGGTGCCTAGAGATGAAGAAGAGTAAGCTGTGAAAGGAAAAGATGTCGGGCGTAGACTCAGAGGGGAATAATTTTTAAAAAAATTTTCTTCTTTCTTTTTTGGTTATAACTTTTGTGGGTTTTGGTTTTTATGCAACATTTGCAGGCAAAGAGGTATGTATGAGGTAAAGGGATCCGCAGGTCTTGATTGGTGCCTAGAGATGGAGAAGATTAGGCTGTGAAACGAAAAGATGTCGGGCGTAGACTCAGAGCTGGCGGATCTCAGCCATGGTGGAGTCGGCAACAACCTCTTCATTCTATATAATAACGAAATTTTCTTCTTTCTCTTTTGGTTATAACTTTTGTGGGTTTTGGTTTTTATGCAACGTTTGCAGGTAGAGAGGTATGTATGAGGCAGGGGGAACCGTAGGTCTTGACGGGTGCCTAGAGATGAAGAAGATTAGGCTGTGAAAGCAAAAGATGTCGGGCGTAGACTCAGAAGGGAATAATTTTTTAAAAAAATTTTCTTCTTTCTCTTTTGGTTATAACTTTTGTGGGTTTGATTTTTATGCAACGTTTGCAGGTAGAGAGGTATGTATGAGGTAGGGAAAGCCGCAGGTCTTGATGGGTGCCTAGAGATGAAGAAGATTAGAAACAGAATCCCAAAAACTCTGTTCCTAAGTTGTTCAAATTGTTAATCTCTCTTTTCTCCCAACTTTTAAGTTTTTAAATCCTTCAGTATCCCCTCAATATCATTCTATATATAATAACGAAATCCCAAAAACTCTGTTCCTAAGTTGTTCAAATTGTTAATCTCTCTTTTCTCTAAACTTTTTAATTTTTAAATCCTCCAGTATCCCCTCAATATCATTCCATAGAGGTAGGTCTTGATGGGTGCCTAAAGATGAAGAAGATTAGGCTGTGAAATGAAAAGATGTCGTGCGTAGACTCAGAGCTGGCAGATCTCAGCCATGGAGGAGTCGGCGGCAACCTCTTCATTCTATATTTAATAATGAAATTTTCTTCTTTCTCTTTTGGTTATAACTTTTGTGGGTTTTGGTTTTTATGCAACATTTGCAGGTAAAGAGGTATGTGTGAGGCAGGAGGAACCGCAGGTCTTGATGGGTGCCTAGAGATGAAGAAGATTAGGCTGTGAAATGAAAAGATGTCGTGCGTAGACTCAGAGCTGGCAGATCTCAGCCATGGTGGAGTCGGCGGCAACCTCTTCATTCTATATTTAATAATGAAATTTTCTTCTTTCTCTTTTGGTTATAACTTTTGTGGGTTTTGGTTTTTATGCAACGTTTGCAGGTAAAGAGGTATGTATGAGGTAGGGGGAACAGCAGGTCTTGATGGGTGCCTAGAGATAAAGAAGATTCGGCTGTGAAAGGAAAAGATGTCGGGCGTAGACTTAGAAGGGAATAATTTTTTAAAAAAATTTTATTTTTTCTCTTTTGGTTATAACTTTTATGGGTTTTGGTTTTTATGCAACGTTTGCAGGTAGAGAGGTATGTATGAGGTAAGGGGAACCTAGAGATGAAGAAGATTAGGAACGGAATCCCAAAAACTCTGTTCCTAAGTTGTTCAAATTGTTAATCTCTCTTTTCTCCAAACTTTTTAATTTTTAAATCCTCCAGTATCCCCTCAATATCATTCCATATATAATAACGAAATCCCAAAAACTTTGTTCCTAAGTTGTTAAAATTGTTAATCTATCTTTTCTCCTAACTTTTTTTAAAAAAATTTCTTGAATGGAATAATTTTTTAAAGAACTTTTCTTCTTTCTCTTTTGGTTATAACTTTTGTGGATTTTGGTTTTTATGCAACGTTTGCAGGTAGAGAGGTATGTATGTGGTAGGGGGAATCGCAGGTCTTGATGGGTGCCTAGAGATGAAAAAGATTAGACTGTGAAAGGAAAAGATGTCGGGCTTAGACTCAGAGCTGGCGGATCTCAGCCATGGTGGAGTCGGCGGCAACCTCTTCATTTCTGGTTTGCGGGTCTTCAGAGGTTTGTAATCTATTTTTAAGCTTGCCCATGATCTTCACAAATGCCTAACATTGTTTCTAAACAATTTAAGTTGTCAAAAACACAAAAAATACCTCTCCAATATTTTGGAAGAACTTTCTGATATACCTAAATAACAATTTGTGAAAATTAATGTTGTAGTTGTAATTGATATAATTTTTTAAATAACATCAATACTATTAGCTTAATAAAATATAAAATAATAAAATAATTTAAAAGTGTTTTGTTACGCTCTCCTTATGTGCCTATTCATATGGTATTGAAATTATGACATTAGTTCAATTTCCTCTAGGTCCTCACCAAGTAAAACAGGTAAAGCAGGTAATGCATTATTGTATTTTGTCTTTAGTTTTTGTTTTTTTCTATCGTTTTCCTTTATCATGTGATATTAGGTTTCAACAAAAGTTATAACATTATAATTTTTCCCTTACTTAATGTTGTCACTGATAATTGTTTAGTTATAGTATTATTAGCTTATTATTAGTTTTTGCTTTTGATTTGATTGCCAATAATAAATCTAATTAAGGTTGGCTGCCCTAGTACATATGAAAAAAATCGATTCAAGAGTCCCACCAATGAATTCACTTCTTATTTTTCATTTCATCATCTCCCTCCTCAATGATTCGATCTCAATTATTCGATTTAATATATAATATTAATTAATATACTAATAACGTTCTCCTATTTATAAGCTGATGAAATTATGGAATTGGTACAATTCCCATTAGGCCAGTTGTGCATTATTGTATTTTGTCTCTAGTTTTTTTTTTCTTTTTTGTCTTTTTCCTTTATCATTTTTATATTTGGGCGCAACAAAAAAAAAAAAAAAAAATTCTCCGCCTATAATAATGTTTTGCTTAAAGTTCTACTCATAAGTTGTGTAGGTTCTATATATAATAACGAAATCCCAAAAACTCTGTTCTTAAGTTGTTCAAATAGTTAATCTCTCTTTTCTCCCAACTTTTTTAAAAAAAAATGAAAAAAAATTTCTTGAATGGAATAATTTTTTTAAAAAAAATTTATTCTTTCTTTTTTGGTTGTAACTTTTGTGGGTTTTGGTCTTTATGCAACATTTGCAGGTAGGGAGGTATGTATGAGGTAGGGGAAACCGCGGGTCTTGATGGGTGCCTAGAGATGAAGAAGATTAGGCTATGAAATGAAAGATGTCGTGCGTAGACTCAGAGCTGGCAGATCTCAGCCATGGTGGAGTCGGCGGCAACCTCTTCATTCTATATTTAATAACGAAATTTTCTTCTTTCTCTTTTGGTTATAACTTTTGTGGGTTTTGGTTTTTATGCAACGTTTGCAGGTAGAGAGGTATGTATGAGGTAGGGGAACCGCAGGTCTTGATGGGTGCCTAGAGATAAAGAAGATTAGGCTGTGAAAGGAAAAGATGTCGGGCGTAGACTCAGAAGGGAATAATTTTTAAAAAAAAATTTATTTTTTCTCTTTTGGTTATAACTTTTGTGGGTTTTAGTTTTTATGCAACGTTTGCAGGTAGAGAGGTATGTATGAGGTAAGGGGAACCTAGAGATGAAGAAGATTAGGAACGGAATCCCAAAAACTCTGTTCCTAAGTTGTTCAAATTGTTAATCTCTCTTTTCTCCAAACTTTTTAATTTTTAAATCCTCCAGTATCCCCTCAATATCATTCCATATATAATAACGAAATCCCAAAAACTCTGTTCCTAAGTTGTTAAAATTGTTAATCTATCTTTTCTCCTAACTTTTTTAAAAAAAATTTCTTGAATGGAATAATTTTTTAAAAAACTTTTTTTCTTTATCTTTTGGTTATAACTTTTGTGGGTTTTGGTTTTTATGCAACGTTTGCAGGTAGAGAGGTATGTATGAGGTAGGGGGAATCGCAGGTCTTGATGGGTGCCTAGAGATGAAGAAGATTAGACTGTGAAAGGAAAAGATGTCGGGCTTAGACTCAGAGCTGGCGGATCTCAGCCATGGTGGAGTCGGTGACAACCTCTTCATTTCGGGTTTGCGGGTCTTCAGAGGTTTGTAATTTATTTTTAAGCTTGCCCATGATCTTCACAAATGCCTAACATTGTTTCTAAACAATTTAAGTTGTCAAAAACACAAAAATACCTCTCCAATATTTTGGAAGAACTTTCTGATATACCTAAATAACAATTTGTGAAAATTAATGTTGTACTTGTAATTGATATAATTTTTTAAATGACATCAATATTATTAGCTTAATAAAATATAAAATAATAAAATAATTTAGAAGTGTTTTGTTAAGCTCTCCTTATGTGCCTATTCATATGATATTGAAATTATGACATTGGTTCAATTTCCTCTAGGTCCTCACCAAGTAAAGCAGGTAAAGCAGGTAATGCATTATTGTGTTTTGTCTTTAGTTTTTGTTTTTTTCTATCTTTTTCCTTTATCATTTGATATTAGGTTTCAACAAAAGTTATAATATTATAATTTTTCCCTTACTTAATGTTGTCACTGATAATTGTTTAGTTATAGTATTATTAGCTTATTATTAGTTTTTGCTTTTGATTTGATTGCCAATAATAAATCTAATTAAGGTTGTCTGCCCTAGTACATATGAAAAAAATCGATTCAAGAGTCCCACCAATGAATTCACTTCTTATTTTTCATTTCATCATCTCCCTCCTCAATGATTCGATCTCAATTATTCGATTTAATATATAATATTAATTAATATACTAATAACGTTCTCCTATTTATAAGCTGATGAAATTATGGAATTGGTACAATTCCCATTAGGCCAGTTGTGCATTATTGTATTTTGTCTCTAGTTTTTTTTTTCTTTTTTGTCTTTTTTCCTTTATCATTTTTATATTTGGGCAAAATAAAAATTCTCCGCCTATAATAATGTTTTGCTTAAAGTTCTACTCATAAGTTGTGTAGGTTCAACCTATCTTTATATATATATATATATATTTGTATTGATTTAGATTCAAGTAATTGGGTCTTCGTTTTTATTTTTATTTTGTTTTGGATAATAAGTTGTAGCGGTAGTTTTGATTGTAGATGAAAGTTGGCTATTATAGGAAAAGGAAAAAAGCACAGTTAAATATGAATTCTCACATGGTAAGTAATTCACTTTAAAAAACCTATATGATTTAATTATTGTATTATTTCTAATAAATAATATAAGTGGTTGATGTAATATTTTTAAAATTGATTGTTGTAAAAAAAATTGTTTGTTTTGATTTGGATCGAAGCAATTAGGTCTTCACTTTTCACTTTTATTTTGTGTTGGATAATAAGTTGTAATGGCGGTTTTGATTGTAGACGAAGCGTTGACAATTATGAGAAAAGGAAATAAGAACAGTTGAGTATGAATTCTCACATGGTGATTTTATTGAGAGCTATTTCTTTGGTGCAGCCTTGGGATACGGTACTATTCACATATAGTACTGTTCACATATACAGTGTTAACCTAAGTTGTTTATCATTTAGCACGCCCCTAAATATACTTGATGAAGTATATTTTGATGATCAAACAAAATCTCTTTCGGTGCTAAAGAGCTTTAATAAAAAACCTATTTTAGCGCCTTAGGAATGCAAAAAGTCAAAGAATGATTCGATCAAGGAACTTAAGGTCATATCAGACATTCAAGATCGTTTCAATCAAAGGACCTCAAAGATCATATCTTGATTTCAAGATCATCGCACGAACGATTCGATCAAGCTTCAAGTCTACATCATTCGATCAACGTTCACAAAATTCAACTCAAACTCGAAGTTCACATCGAAGATCTCATAATAAAGAGTTGGATTTAAAGATTATAAGAAATACATAGTATTTAAGGTATGTTTTTCTTTAATCAATATTGCTCAAATGTTTTTCAAAACCATGCGCAAATCACTTGCATATTTGCATATTTTGATCATATGTTTTATGGTGTTTCAAATGATTTAATTTCCTATGTTTAATTTGAAATTTACCGAGTTTTTATTCGCATTCATCGTATTTTTAATCGCGAATCAAAACTATTTTTCAAGAGTCTTTCAGGACGCTAATGATTTAGCATCGCTCTCCTGAACTTGATAAGTCAGGACATTGATAATTCATTAGGACACTGATAACATTCAAGGTTGAATTGAACTGATTCATCAGAACACTTACTTGTAAGTGGCTGCCTCCCTTTAGTCAACCTCTGAAATTGTCAAGATGTTGACTCAGCATCAGCTTATTGAAAGATTTTTAAGTTTTTCAAAGAATTTATCTTTGAGGACGCTAATAGTTATAAGTTGGATAAACTATCAACGCTACCTGGATAGGAATGCCTTCATATTTGGAAACCAACTTAATAACTTTTAGGACGCTAATTGTCTTTTAGCACACTTGGTTTTGTTTTCAAATGTTTTGAAATGACAAGACGCTTACATAGTTGTAGCGCCCTTGTGTTTTATGTATTTAAAAGGTAGAACGCTTACTCGAAAAGTAGCGCCCTCATGTACTTAATTGTTTTAAAACAAAGCAAGACGCTAACTGTGCATTAAAGCCCTCAGGGTTAAGTCACTTATGTTGCAAAGTAAGTCAGGATGCTTACAAGTTAGTAGTGTCGCCCCCACTTCATTGTTCAACAGGACGCTTATACATAATGAGCGCCCTCAAGGAACAAAACGACAAAGTTGATATTTTGCGTCAGAACGTTGATTACGGAATCAGGATGCTAATTCAACAACCATCACTATTCTAACAAGTACATTATATCAATCTACTTTTTTCAGAACATATTAGAATCCTTTTCAGATTTATCAGAGATCTTTTCTGATACATGAATCAATTTTTTCTAAAACTTTCCTTATTAATGTGATTTGAAAAGAATCGAATGTTAGTGAAAATTGCAGTTGCCATTTTCATATAACATTCTAGCCGTTGTGTGCAAACGTTCACATTGTATTTGAATTTCAAATGTCTAACGGCTATTATCTACTAAGTCTATAAATATCAACACTTTGAATCAAACAACTTGTCGATAATTTTTATTGCGCCAAAAACTTTTTGAATGTTAGTCGTTGTTCAATCTTTCAAAAGTTTTCAAATGTTCTAAGTTTTCAAAGTATTCTTCATTGATACTTTACTTAGTCGAAATATTTTCATACTGAGCTTCATTTATATTCTATCTTTGAAAATTTATTTTGAACTGATTTCTACTCAAATTCTCAGCCTGGATTTATACTTAATATCAATCATGCTGATGAAGGAATTTGACATATCAGTAGTTGAACTATTGAATATTGAATCAAAATAGGTATTCAAATTCAAATTTATACATCTTTGTAATGTTATGCGCATGAGCTTAATTATAAAGTGTTCTACTCGGTTAGAACCAACATTATTATTGTGTTGTAATGTTGGTGTGTTTTTGGATTAAAACAACGAGGACAAGTGAATGTAATTCACTTAATAATTTCAGAGCTAAAATCATGTTAAGGTTCATCCTCACCTGTAAGTAGGAAAACCGGTTCATCCTCATCCCACAAAAGGATAGGTTCATCCTTAACCTGTAAAATGATAGGTTGTCTCTGAACCTGTAAAAGATAAACGATTCTTCCTTATTCCGTAAAAGGAACATGAGTTTTTCCTCATCCCGAAAAAAGAAAATGTGGTTCATCCTTAACCTGCAAAAGGATAGGTTTGCCTTGAACCTGTAAAAGGGTATGTATAACGATTTGGTTCTCACATGTACGAGAATCAGTTAGTGGATTGAGAAAATCCACTAACTGATTATGCGCGATGGTGATGACCAATCCTTATGACTATCATTTAGGCATCACCAAACGCACTAAAATATGTCCCAGTGCATAACCTTGGATTTCACATTGAAACACATTATAAAAGGTATATGTCAAGGTTATGCACGGGACGATATCCTTCCTTGGTCTTTGAAGCTTCATCGTGAAAGTTAGTAAGACAACTTAACCACTTAGGGACGTAAGCCGTTTGTGGCCTGTGGATTGATTATTGAAAATCTTGGTGCATGAGAGACGCCCGTGGTGCATGAATGCCCACTTGATTGAGTCAACCCTAGGCGATGCACCTCAGTTGTAAACTTTATTGTGTCAGCCAAAATGAGATGTACGGACTGAGTTGTATCTTACTATTGAAATGTTGGTTATATGAATTTCCCTGGGGATGGACATATAGTGTGAACCCAGGACAGATTTTTCTGGAGATGGACATCTATACGTGAACCTAGGATGGTGCTTGGCCACGAAGCCTTAGGTGACGGCGTGTTATGAGTGTTTACTGGTTAATGGTTAAATAAAATATTGATGTTGTTCATGTTTTGTTTATTTGATATATGTGATTGTGATGCTCTCTTTATTAATTGTCATAATCCATGAAATATCTGCTTGACCTATTGGGTGATAGGTCACTCCGTTGCTAACATTTTCAGGGCTTAGACGTTTTGGTCAAAAGAGAAAGTTAACATGAGCTACGTGCAGTGCGAGGCGCGTAGGGTACGAACGTCGACTTAGATTTAAAGTGAGTTTTGATGTAATTTTCGTTGCTTACTCGTGCATGTAAAATAATGTCTCGTGTACTTTGTACCCTCTGTATACAAAGAGGATGAATAAAAAGATCTATGTTGATCTCTAGGATTGTTCGCACTCCGATTCTATGATTTGTTGCTATTTTTTTCGATAATAGAACGGGGTGTAACACTAAACCTATACCAAATGCCATTTGAAAAACTTGGTTTGCATCAAAATATAGAATTCATTCTACTGTGATTCTAATTTGTAAATCAAAATTCATTAAAAGCTTAAAAATTATTATTTCTAAGATTGTATTATAATTATTTTTGAAAATTTAGTGTAATTATCTTACTCTTGAATTTTAGGATTTCAATGAAATTATTTATGTTAATTTATTTTTTTACTATATGATATTAAGCATATTTAGTTTTTATTAGACCAAGCTTATAAATACCATAATTATATTTTGCACGCTTGAAAGTAAAATTGATTCCTCTAAACAAAAGTAAAATTGATTGATTACATTAAGTGTATATATTTGTTTCTTGCTGATCTTGTGCAATTTTGTTTTTGTTTAATGCAATTATATTTAAATCGAAGTAAGAGAGTACTCCACCTTAAAAAGGTTTAAAAAGGTGAAACTTCATCATCTATCAAAGGGCAAACATTCTCAAAATTCAACTATTCTCCTCTGGGCATTGATATCCATGTAGATATTATATGTTTTAATCATTTTACCTAAATTTTTTTCCATAATTTTAATAAATGTATTAACTGATGATTATTAGTGATAGAGTAGGTTGGTCATTTCATTTTGCAACCTCCTGTGGACACATTACAACCACCACATGATGCTGGTAGCACAACCTCTCCACCATACAATACCCTTACCATCCTAAACTACCCCAACATCATTGACATCTTATCTTCAATAATTTTCAAAAGAATACAAATTTGATTAGATAAATTGTCATATTTGAGGGTGATAGTTCAACAAAGGAGATCTAATCCTCCAAACTATATCAATGTAAGACCATTAAATATAAAATGAGCATGTACTCATTTATTATAAACTATTTATGTGCAATTAACAAAATGTATAATTTTACCATTAAACAAATTACAATTGGTTATTCATGCTTCTTAAGAAGATTGTCAATAAGTTGATTGCTAATAAAATGTATGTTGGTGGGTTCAACTTCAGATATTAGTCTCACATTGACTATGTGTTCTTCTTAGCTAAGACACATAAGAAGGCTCACCCCTCACACTAACAAGAGATATTTTTCCAAGGATATACTTACCCCCTCACATATAAGAAGTCTCACCCTCGGGACTTGCCTTTATGGTATGTTCTATGTAGGGATGACAATTCGAGTCATTCGGCCCAGCCCAGTCCCGCAAGCCTTGGAATAATTGGGTCTGGCCGGATTGGGCCTTAAAACTTTTCAGGTCAAGCTGGGCCAGATTGGGCCGACATTAAAAAATTTTAGCCCAAGCCCGACCCAATGTATAAACGGACTGGGTTTTTGGATCAGCCCTTAAACGTGTTTTTGGGTCAATTATATAAGTCAAATTTATTTGATATAATTAAATTAAAATTTTAAATATTACAATATAAATTTAATTTTGATAATAAAATAAAACATACAAATCACAAATTAAATAATGTTTTTTATTGATTTGTTAAAAATAAAAACTTGTACACATAAATTTTTTTATTCAAAACGAGATCCTAATTACTACAAAGTTACAACTTTTTTTTAGACCACAATGATCCAACTTATCATTACGAATTAAATAAAAGTTATAATACTTAAAAATAAAAATAAAAAAGATTTATCATTTTGTTACTTGTGTATCATTTTTTTTGTCCTATATATAGTTTATATTTTATTTCGTGTAATGAATCATAATGTTATTATTTTATATACTGGACTACATAACATAATTTTTATTTTTATTTTCTATTTCATTCTAATCCTTTTACAACTTTTATAATATTTGTGCATTCCATGACATCTATATTTAATTATGTATAATTAATTTATACTATCATTACTTATCACATATTACATTATACACTATCATATTACAATTATTTACTAAGCTTTTATGAAAGATTATAACAAATTAATTATATTTTATAAGATAACAATTTTCAAATTAAACAAAAAAAAATATAATGAATATTATATATTCACGTGCAACACACGTGTCTATTAGTGTTTATATATATATATATACCCATATAATAATCGGACCAGAGATTGGGTCGAGCCATTTTGATGGGAACGGGTCAGACCCATGGGCCCGGGTCAAATTGCCACCTCCAACTCTACTGGAGCGCCCACAGGCTCGATGACCTAACTTAAAGGTCCACCAAAGTTGGGGTCCGTAAGAGGGACAATACTTGTGATGTGTGCAATAGGCCAAAATTGGCTTCAACAGTTGGTGTCGTTTGTGGGGGACCAACGCATTAGTGTGAAGTACAAACAAAACTTCATGGGACTTGTTTTTATAACACACTTTACGCTGGCACCTACAGGCCCGATGGCTCAACTTAGGGGCCAGCCAAAGTTAAGGGCTCATAGAATGAACAATATCTTATAATGTATGAGGCGGACCAAAATTGACTTCAACAATGTATATAAACTAGAGAAAAAAAATGTTTACAAGAGAATCAACTTTCAATTAATCATTCAACAATATGTTTTTTTGCTTTAAGTTCTTAGTAAATCTAATAGGGAGAAAATAATTTCCATAAAAAGGATTATTAGTTTTATAACATATGTCTTGTTAGGGGGATCAATAGGGTATAATAAAGTTTAAAACCCACACACAAGTTATTAAAAAGGAGCACAAAAAAGAGAATGTAAGAAAAGGCAATTATGAGGAGAACTTGTGTATAAGTTTCAGGATAGAATAGGAAAAGACCACATGACTTTCTAAAGTCTATATAATAGTTAGTCTTCTCCTTATTTAATTATAATTACCTTGAAAAAAAAAATATTAGTAAAGTGGATTTGATGTACACTATATTAAATGTCCTGATTCAATATAAGTAACTTTCAGATTTTTTTTTATTTTTTAATTTATTTTTTATGCAAGATTATTGACAAAAAAATGTTGTTTAAATATAAACTTTGAATTGATGTTAAATAAACATCAAGTGAATGGATAATCCAAGTTGATGCCTCAATTATGCAATTATCCTTTCATTCTCTAAATATGTACAATGCTTATATATGAAGCCAACAATAATATGATCGATGATATCTTGTCATTGAATTAATTTAAGTAAATCTACCTACAAAAAAATTAAAAAAAAAAAAGAAGATAGATCTCCACTGGAACAAGTTTCTTGTGCCAAAATCTATGATTGAATCTTGGCTATGAAAAAATAAGAACTTGTTGCACCAATTAGAATAAACTTGGTCTAGATTGAGTGGAGGATAAAATAATATATTAAAACACCCTAAGTTGGTTACTTTTTTACCATGCTTTTTGTTAAGTTGGTTCCTCCTTTCCTCACCCTTTAATTACATCCTCTAGTTCTCTTTTTATAAACAAATGATCATCAATACTCTATTTTGTGATTGGGCAATTTTAACTATAGATCAAAATCTTAACAATTTTATATCTCTCTTTTTTTCCCATGAGGTATCCTTACCTTTCACGCGAAATTAATCTACGTTCGAACACTGTAGGAGTATTGGGTGGCTCTCGCCAAGTGAGCGTGACTAAGGTGAATGCGAGTTTCGATCTGAGACCTCTATCTTTAGCTCAGACTTTCGATTATCTGTACTACACCATTATCATATATACAAGACTACAAAATCTTTTCCTATTTCTTCTTTTACTATTACTAAATACAACACCCTCATCCATTAAAAAAAATCTAACAATTTTTTAATGTCACATTATAATGAAATACATATATACAAGCTTTTTAATTACATGGGCATTCAAGTTTTTTTTAGTCAAATTTATTTATAAATACCATAATCATGAAACTCAAAGTAAGCATATATACCTAATTAAGTTTAGGTTTCATAATTTACTTATAATTAAGTTTTATCATATTTTCAAAACTTACTTAAGAAATAACTAAAATTTATTCTCAAAAAAAAAAAAAAACTTTCATTTCATTAGGTAAACTAAAATGACAACTAACAATTTTTTTTTGCAAGTGAAGTTAAAAGATGAACAGAATAAAAAGAGTTCACAATAAATTTAAAATAATGGAAGAAATTAATAGTACTTTTATTTTATTCTTGTCAGAATAATAGTACTTTTAACTACATAAAACAATTAATACTTAACTGAACTTATGACAACATTTTTTTTTAATTTTGTAAAAATTCTAAACAATAAATTTGGGAAAACAAGCTAATAAATAAATAAATGACTTATGAGAAGAAAAATTGATTCATCAATAAAATTGTAGTGAAAGCAGATTTCAAAAGAACGAAAGATATAGCCAGCAACCAGCATTTGATTGGTTTGGATAGTTTGACATATGTTTCTTTTAAGTGAGATTGCGAGATCAAATTCTTCTTATGTATGAAGCTATTATTTATTGGAAGACCTCTGTATTTTTGCGATCCAATCTGGGTTGAATCTAGGTAGATTAGTTTTACCATAAAATAAAAAAAACTATCACCCGAGTGCCGCTTAACTATCAAACCAAAAAAATAAAATAAATAAAGCAACCTTTAATTTTAATTTCTAAATTAAATCAATAGAAAATTCGAAATATCAGAAAAAAATATCAAATAAAAATAAGAAAAAAAAAAGTTGAAAGGTGGCGGACCACAACGCAGTTGGCACGTCCGCATCCTCCAACCAAATATTTTTCCCAAAAACAAAACCCTCTGTTTATCCCCAAACCGAAATCTCCAACGCGCAAACCACAAAACATCGCCACGTGTCAAATAGAAGAACCCCACTTAGCACGTGTCCCACTTCGCGCTCGAAAGCAGGAACAAAACCGCTATCCGCATCACTACACAGCGCTAAACCACGCCTTAGGCCAGCAGCGCACGTTAGCAACTGTCATTGAACGAAGCCCGATGGGCATAATGGTCAAATCACTACTACTACTACTTCTACTCCACGTTCCACACGCGATTCGCTCCAAAAGAAAAGTTTTAACAACTAGAAGTTAGAACAATCAAAATAAAAAACCCTAGTTTTTTTTTCATCCACTAAATCCAATTAATTCCAAGTCGCTGTTCGAAGATCTACGAATTCGATCATTCCGAAACCTAAGATCTGTTCCGGTTTCTAAAAACCCTCACAAAACTTCACCATTTTCTTCGTGAATTTCCTTCGCTTCTGAAACCTCCGAAAAAGCTTCTGTTTTTCCTTTGAAATCTTCCCACATTGTACTTGAATTACTCGTAAATCATGTCAGTGGAAGAAGAAGAAGCGTTCGAGCACACGCTTCTGGTGGTTCGAGAAGTTTGTGTGTACAAAATCCCTCCGCGGACCACAAGCGGAGGATACAAATGTGGCGAGTGGTTGCAGTCCGATAAGATCTGGTCCGGTCGTTTACGCGTGGTTTCGTGTAAGGAACGGTGCGAGATACGGCTCGAGGATCCGAACTCCGGCGAGCTTTTCGCGGCGTGCTTCGTGCTTCCTGGACAGAGGGAGAATTCGGTGGAGACCGTGCTCGATTCGTCGCGATACTTTGTGTTGAAGATTGAGGATGGTACAGGAAAGCATGCGTTTATTGGATTGGGGTTTAATGAGAGGAATGAGGCGTTTGATTTCAATGTGGCGTTGTCGGATCATGAGAAGTATGTGAAGAGGGAGAATGAGAAGGAGGTTGGAGAGAGCAGTGATGATTTTCATATTGATATTCATCCTGCTGTGAATCATAGATTGAAGGTAATTTTTTTGCAGCGCCTATCAACCGATCTTATTTGAAGTAATTCGATTTGATGGCGTTTATGGCGTTGTATGTTTGTCATTGTGCTTATTTTTTTTTAGATTCAAATAAATTCTAATCATATAGAGAATACTTGTATTGAGTTTTCAGTTGGTTTAAGTTATTGGCAATGTCAACCTTAGATTCCGAGAACTGTAATATATAAGTAGTCTTTTACAGAGCACAAAGATGAATGAGGGGTGCTATTCATTTGCATTTTTTGCACCCAATTTTAGCACACAGTTTATTTAGTACATTGGATTCCCTCGAGTCACGCATCAATGCATGATTTGAGAGGATCCAACACACACTAAGGGGTTATGTGCTAAAAATGAGTGTTGAAAACGTTTACACTAATAATTTTCCAAGACAAATATTGGAAAGGGACTCATCTAATTCATGGAAATGTTGCTAGAGGGTGGTTACATGGATATTTACATTTTATAATGACAATCATACCGAACTGAAAAATATAACTGGCTGCTAATCTGTAACAACCCTCATTACTTGAGTACTAGAAGTAATAGACTGTATAATACCAGCTGCAGTGAATTTAGACTTCTAATATCTTGGCAAAATTCTGAGATTTTTTTTTGTTCAATTTATATGTATATGTTGGCGAATTTTCTTCTTTGTATAAACTGCTGTTTCTGCCTTTTTTCTGTTAGAATTTACTATGTGTGGGTTTACAATATAGGAAGGCGAAACAATCCGAATTAATGTGAAAAACAAGTCTGCTAGTGGAACGGGCATGCTTTCAGCGGCTGGTTTGGCAGGAGGTAACTCTGGTGCTGTAAACCCTAAATCACCGGTTCTTGCACCACCGCCACCAACTGGAGCTGGGAAAACTAGGTCTCCTCTTCCTCCACCACCAAATGACCCTGCTGCTGCTCGAATGACTTCTGGAACTCGTGGTGGCGGACTCAAGGGTCCTCTCTCAGATCTTTCCCAACTTGAGGTATTCCTATGGGCCTGTTTGGTAACTCTAAAACTATCCTCTAATCCTCTTAAAGTCTAAATAAATTAGAGGTTAGGATCAATTAGAGTGTTTGGTAATGGTTTTAAACTTCTA
This sequence comes from Paratinospora sagittata, assembly GCA_035771175.1. Lineage (NCBI taxonomy): Eukaryota > Viridiplantae > Streptophyta > Magnoliopsida > Ranunculales > Menispermaceae > Paratinospora > Paratinospora sagittata. Next base: position 6,672,688 of record JAYMFD010000012.1, on the reverse strand, counting down.
AATATTTTAGATGTTTAGAAGATGTAGAGGTTTATCCTCTGATACAAAAAGCAATATTTTTTTGCCTTTTTTTTTCGGACGTTTTTCCTCTAATGCGGGTAGAGGAAAGATTTTCTCAAAAACCCAGAAGTACCCTTCTTCCTTTTCTCTCCAACACCATGAATATTGAATACAAGGAAGATCATCAGGAGATCAATCCTTGTTTTCTTTCCAAACTATCACTACTCACCAATGTTGCTGTATAATCAATCAGGACCGTTGAGATGTGTAGCGCCCACCACTCGGGTAAAACTTAAAAAACACAGTAAAACAGAGCATCATTGTTTGTTTTGACTGTAGTAAAACTGAGAGGTAAGTGAGAGGAGAAAAGGAGAGAAGAAGACGCGAGAGCTTTGAAGTAACACACGAGTAAGCTCTTTTTCTCTGTTTCTGTGCTCTCATGTTCTCACATTTAATACTCTATTTGTGAAAACGACAATATCGTTAGCTAAAAAACAATAATAAAACTTAGTGAAATGGTCTTTGGCGGGTCAAAATAGGGTTTCAAATAGTTCAAAGTCTTTAATGTTTGAGTGAACTGATTTTGAAACCGTAGCTGAAAATATCACCAATCTAAATATCGGCAACCGGCGGAGATGGGTTTTGGGAGAGCCAAAGAATCAGTGGAGATGGGTTTTGAGAGAGCCAGATGGGGAAGATTCCCATTTCATAAAAAATATTTTAATTGTAAAATAATTTTATTTTATTTTATAAACTCTTTACTTGGAAAGAAATAAACACCATTTATTTTATGGGTCAATATTAATTAATTTTTTTCAGTTCAATTTTTTATTTAGATTAAATTTTTCATCTTTTTAATGGGTTAATATTAATAAGTTTTTATTTTATTTTATTTTATTTTTTATTTAGAGTTAATTTCATCTTTTAAAAAAAACTATTGCATCTTCAATTTTTTTATTTAATGGGCTATAATTAATCATGTCTAGTAAGAGTCTCAAGAGTCTTTTCCTAATTAAGGCTATAAGCCTATAAGTGATGTTTTGGTTAATTCATGGTATTTTAAATAGAATAACAAAATTGTATTTTAATTTTGATTTATTTAATTTAAAATTATTTTTAAGTAAAGTTACTCATAATCAATGATCAATTAAAAATTAAAACCTTTTTATTTCATATAGAATAACAAATACATTTCTTGTAAGTAAAGAGAAGTTTATTTTTAGAATATTTAAGAGATAATTTATTTATTTAAAATAATTTTAGACTTATAGCCCAAGAAATAATTGTGAACATATAAATAATATGATCAAAAAATAAATTCATTTTTTTAAAAGACATCAAATGCCCTTATAGTAATAGGTTCGAATGTTGGTTATCAAATACACTACTTCTAAAGCAAAACTAAAATAAGAGGTTGGAGTATTTGTTGCCAAACACTATGTTTCAAATAAGTTTTAATTGAATAAGCTCTTATTATAGTAGAGCTATAATAATAAGAGCTAATTTTTTAGATGTAGAGTTACCAAACGCTACCTATGTTTGTTCAACTATGTTATCGTAACTAGTATGCTTTTACTTATATTGGATGTTAGTTCTTCGAATCCTTATAAAACATATGCACACTTTTAACCTTTTTGCTAATAGAACCTAGTCTTTGGAGGAGAATGTCCTTTGTGTTCCCACCAGGGTTCCTTTGACAACATAAGTTATTTTGGGAATGAAAATTAGTGAAATATTTTTTATCATAAATATTGAGCCATCCGCAGCGCCTTGTTCTTAGTTTTCAGATTGTGACAAAGTTTTTCTAGATGAGGGAATTTGAGCATCTAAATCACATGAGTTTAAACCTATTAAAGACAGTTTATGATGTATAACATATATTAGAATGTTTTTTATTTTAGTTTCTTTTTTAGAGAAGTTTTTATTTTGATATATTTAATTTTTAGTGGTAGTTCTAGATAGTTTTAAAATTCGTTTTTTATTATTTAAGTGTATTAAAAAGTGTTTAGAAGTGTCTAAATAAAGATCTAATACGATTAGAAAGTTGTTTTTATGTTATAGATAAGTTAGGAAACTTATTTTTAGGTCTTTTAGTTAGTTTCTAAGATGTTTTAGGGGAGTTATTTATATAAGGAGCTCCAATTGCGAAATTTAGGAGATGAAGATCAATTATTTTTTCCCTCGTTGAATATTTTATTCAATTAGAATTTATTTTGGTTATTTTTGAGTATTGTCGTTCTTGCTTCCGCAACGAATCTGCATCAGTTTGTCTCATTCCTCCATGCAATATTTAAAATTGTTAAATGTGGCCATGTTGATGCAATAGACTAGACATTTCATATATAAAAAGCTTTGGTGCAGTGAAATGTTTCTATTTACTCCTCGTACGTCTTTGATTAAGAAAAAAATGGCTGTATAGTGCATCAATGAGTGTTTATGAAGTACTGATGCATATATTTTTTGATAGGAAACAAGGATATATTAAAAAAATGAGGTTGTGATGCGTATTATAAGTTTCTTGATTAGAATTAAGGGCATTGCAACCAATGCACGTGATCGTGCCTATTTTCTTTAGGTTGTAATTCTTGAAGTATTGATACTCTGCATGGATAACAAAGTTGCCCACTACCAGATGAACTTCATGTCTGGTTGTCTGAATTTGAATAATGTTGACGATATTTATATGGGAAAAGATTTACATATCAAAAATTGAACTTATTGATGGATTTGATCATCCCTCAATATTTGAAACCTTCATAACTAGAGGAATGGTTATATTCCATTGGAAAGGCGGAGACAATTTGTAACCAAAGACCCTAATGAATCTGCTATTTTTTACAAACCAAAATGTGATCAACTGTTACAAGATAATAGAGTGTAGCTTTTCTTTTTGTTCATGGCTTCTATGCCATGAGACCTGTGATTGGTGACTTCCTGATGTGGGACTAACTGCCAGCTACAATAAAGGTATTTGTATACTGGGTGATGCAATTGGTAGTTAGTATTTGTTATTGAAATATTTAATTGAGGTTCAACTTTATATAGCATGTTCCATTTTCTGACTCAATGACAAATTTATGCTCTTAAGCCTCTCATACATTACTTTTATGATTGGCAGGGAAGCCTACCCTCGACAACTGGTTCCAAAACAACAAGCACTGCATCAGGATGGGCAGCATTTTAGAGTTGTGAGCATTTGTTGACCCATATAAGTGAAATCTTTCTTTTGTTTTCTGCTTTTATTATTGAAGTGCAAAAGAAAAAGAAAAAAAAGAAGAAGAGAGTTCAAGTAACTGTAAAAGAAGTAAATGTGAGATTCCTTGTATTTCTGGTTCTTAAAAAATAATGTGTGGGGGGATTTTGTTCTCTGTTGTAGCAGTCTAGTGTGGACCTAGAAGCTTAATTATTTATATATAGAGCATAAATGTCTGCATAAAATACAACAGCTTTCTTTTAGGTAATTGACATCACATGATTAAACTTGTAATATGGGAAGTTTACTCAGTGTTGTCAAACTTTTGATATCCACCTTTGGATCTTGGGGCTGGGAGTTTTTGGCTGGAAGTTCACATCTTCTCAGAGTTGACTAATGCCTCCATGGCTTGAGATCCAAATATGTATATCAGATGTCAAAAAACTTTCCTGCATTTGCCTTATTACGGGAGCACTCTTGCAATAAAAGACAGTCCTCCTAGAGTTGATATGGGTGTTTAGTGGCTAGCTGGATCAAGAAATTTAAAGTAGCTTTACATCGTAATGATTAGATGAGGAAATTTTCTTTTGGTTGGTTTGGGTGCCAAAATTATTTCCAGATAAAAGTCAGACCAAATTTTCTCCAATTATTTTGCTTGGGCTATTTCAATATGACAGTGATTGAAAATGTGTGCCATGTTTCATTGCTGTTTGGAAATTAGTCTTGTAACTACATAGCCTTGAAAGTGCTTGTAATCTTTCTGTGTTAGGAAATATAGGACAGTAGCATCACCTACATCCAATTAGTTTACATCATATTCGATCCAATCTACTAAAGACTATAGACTGACAGACACAGATAAAGACTAGTCAGAGGTTCCATCCATCAACTAAATTATCTTCAATGTTCAAAAACCAACCACCTGCGTTTCCTGCTGACCAATACCTATAAGTTGAAATGGTCATAACATTTTTATCCAGACTCTGATTTGAGCAATTCAAAAGATGCTGGAAAGAGGACGAAAAGATCTACAAACCCAGCCCCTCCTATCACTGGTTGCCACTCCAATAGTTGTTGAATGCTAAATACATGTAAAAGGGCAAATTTATTTATTTTTTTCTTAAAAAATGTACTCAAGACTCATTTTCTAATTTCAAGAAGGAGGGGACTTATATCATGATTTTACAAACTACTGAGAACTAAACTCTAAGATCCCTTTAATTTTTATTCATGCCAGGTTCTCATGATATCTGTTTCAGATAATAAAACACATTGGGTCAAGTTCGAACAATTTTTTCAGTTGGCACATGTGGACATAATGTTACTACTATAAGCTATTTTCTTGTGTAATCTCACAATTGCAAATACATTTATCTGAAAAGATTAAGAAAAAAACCCCTAAAAAAGAAATGTAACAATACATAAATTTGCGAGAACTGTCAAAATTTCATTGACGTTTCCTTACTGTGATGAAGAACTTAACCTACTCCATAGTAACTCAAAAAATAAAAGATTCAATGATGAGGCTCATCTTTCTCAAAAAATGCAAAATAAATATGGGAATTTTTATTTATTTATTATTTTTTAAGCTTGGAAGTGAGAGTATAGAAAAGGGGTTAGAATGAATAATGATGATTTCTTTTGTCTTAATTAGATTTTGGTGTTGGGAGGAAAAGGGGGGGGGAACTCTTGGCTGAAAGGTGAAAACTAGGTCGATCTCAACAGGGAACGCCATTGCATGCTTCCATATGCTGTGGCATATTCTGCAGATAACATATGCCATTTTCATCCAATCCTCCTTGTGTATGTGCATGTAAAGTTACATTTTCTAGTGTTGAGTTCAAATAAAGGATTGGAACAGTCTTTGGGATGAAACAATTTGGTTAGTTTCTAGTTGAGTGGCTGTCTCAAAATTTGCATCTGGATACTCAATTTCTGATTGGTATAGGAATTGGTCCCGTTGTTTATAAGGGTTCGGTGTTGGCTTCTTTTCCTTGTTTGGTGCATTGCTATGGAGTACCTCTGGTACTCTTTAAGTGTAAACAGTTTTCTTTTAATAAATTTGGCTTCTGTTTCCTCTCAAAAAAAAAAAAAAAAGTACAATTTTAGTCTACTTAGGCCATATTTTTTCTATTGTAGTATTTGAGCCGAGTCAAGGGATCCATATTGTAGAATATGGTTCCAATTATCCATTTCTGGGTAAATTAATGGTCTGACAAAGCATGCAATTTAGTGAAATAGCTAGCAGGATGCTATCTTTGGGCCTGAAGTAATGAGATACTTCCATTTCTTATTGTCAAGCAACTTGGATTTGGCAATAGGTCCCCCCTTGATAACTCTAATCTGTGATTGAGAAAGCACCCTCTAGTCTAAGGACATAACTGGAACTCATGCATTCTGTGCATCATTGGAGTGCTTACTAGTCAAGCTTGGCATAGAGAGACTATATTGAGAAACAATAGATAATTTTGGAGGGGAAAAAGTTACTATAAAACTTCATTAAGGAATGCATGCAATTTTGAGCAACCATTGATAAATCTCTGATAGTAAATTAGTAATGCTGAAGTAGATTACATGGCATTGTTTTGGTAGCTTCGTGTGGTCGCTAGATGTGTCAGGATCCTTTTCTTGTCGTTCTTTCTTTGAGCATCTCATTGTTTGTCCTCCTTTCCCTCTTCATCACACTGTATCTTTCTTATGGAACACTTAGGTACCTTCCAAGGTGAAATTTTTGAGATGGCTAGTGGGCTCACAACAGATTGAGCACCTGCGATGTGTTGCATTCCTGTGCATTATGCCCATTGTATTCCCCCCATTCTTGTGTTCTATGCAAACAAGATGGAGAGACTTTGGATCACATCTTATTTTGTTGTAATGTCGCTCTGTCTGTGTGGGATTTGTGGAAGCTCTTTATGAATGGGTGGTTACAAAGCCCCTACCAACTGTGATGATTGTTTTTCCCTTGGTCACCTTGATTGTTGGTCTGCTAGGTCTAAAGAAATCGGGGTGATCGCTTGCTTTGCTTTGGTATGGTCTATCTGGGAGGAAAGAAATCGTAGGACTAGGATCTTTGAGGATGTTCATAGAGATTCCACTTCGGTTTGAGAATCAGCAAGATTCCACTTACTGGGTTGCATATTATTCTTCTCATATAGCTATTGGTGTAGGAATTGGCCTGGCATCATGTTTCAGTGGTTCTGATGCTTTTATTGTTGGTGATGTGCGTTTGGATTTCCTGGCATTTTTTGTCAAGTGATGTACCGATCGGACTACCTCTGGTATTCCGCATCCATTGTTCTATTCTTTACTAATATAAATGACTTCCGTTTCCTCTAAAAAAAAGCAGTAGATTACACGATCAATAGATTCAATTCATAAAAGTTACGTTTTGATATCTAACAACTTTGCATATTTGGTGAATTGATGTAAACTTCATTCTCAGTAGTTTTAAACTTGGTTCTTATCGAAAATAAAATAAAATAAAAAATGCTTCAAACTTGGCAAATAGAATAGAGTAAGAAAAACAAAATCATGATATTAGTTAGCTAATGATAGCCTGAGCCACAAATGCCAACTCATGTTTAGGTCTTTAAAGGAATCTATGTAAGATATAAGAAGGTATCTTCCTAGCTAAAAGTGCTTTCAGAAAATACAGACCATGACGTGGTGACCTGACCCTTTCTTCAGGTTTTTAAATAGAAATAGCATAGAGTGACCATTCGGGGTTTTAAATTGAAAAAGAGTTGACTATCCACTAGCTTAGGTATGAGAGTCTATAGTTCATGTCTTGTTTAAATGTTACGCATAGATGGAATGGAATCTTGTTTCCTTCTCAATTAGCTACTGAGACAAGGAAGAGGTGGAATGCAAAAAATTAGACAAAAAATAGAACTGCTTGTCCTAGAATTAGAAGACAGGAAATGATGGAAGCAACAAATTTAACAACTGACAACTACATTATATCATGACCAGTGGTATACATATGAGAGCCTATAGTTCATGCCTTGTATAATTGTTGTACATAGATAGATGGAATCTTGTTTCTTTTGTCAATTAGTTATGAAGACAAAAAGAGGTGGAGGGGTAAACACTTTAAAAAATTGAACAGCTTTTCTTAGAATTAGGAGGCAAGAAATGATGGAAGCATTGTAGTCATTCTTCCTTTTGTTTGGACAACCTCTGGTCCTCCTTGTATTGTTTTTTTTTTTTCTTCTTAATATATTCTCTTGTTTCCAACAAAAAAAAAAAAGAAAAAGAAAGAAAAAGAAATGATGGTAGCAGTTTTTTTCTACTGAAAATCACATTACAATATTTACAATTACATTTATTTATCTACAGTAGTGAAAATTCACATACCATGCACCTATATGTGCAATTTTAATGGTTTGATGATTTGATCCATCCAGAAAAAGAACCATGGAAAGTCGAAGCTTTTTCCATTTACATCTTTGTCCTTAAGACCATGACAATGCCTTGGCACCATGCACCAACATTTGGATTATTGACTCACCTTGAATTTGATGTGGGAATCCAAATGGAAACTGTTGTCAGAGGCATTGATTTCCAACATAAGGCCAGTCTGCATTTCTCATGTTGAACACAATATCCTCTACTATAGAGAGACACCAAGTAATTGGCCTGGGAAACATTAGAAAAGCTCATTGGAATGGCCTTAAATCCTTTTAATGGTGAAAACCTGTCTTCCCATAACTTCTTATCCCTCTTAGAAGGAAACTGCTTCACACTGTCCAAGATCTTAAGCCCCAAGAACTCATTTTCAATAGGTCTGAACACCCCCACCCCATACTCATCACAGAAGCTACTGATCAGTGACGCAGAGAATGCAGTATAATGGTGGATAGCCTCACTGAAGAAGTCTACAAAGGACATGGAATCAAATTTCCTAGAAGAACTGAACAACTCCTGTTCCACTAGAACAACCATCTTAGGAAATAGTTTGCTGACACTACCCAAGAAACATTTGACTAAGGAGAAATTCCTGTTATACATGTAGAATTGATGGATCATGCAGTTGGCTATAACTGTGTGACCAACTTCCATCCCAGCGAAATCTTCTTCTTTCTCCAACACCAGCCAATCAAACCTGAATGGCAGATCACTTGAATCTGCAAACTCTTTGAGTCTTCTACCAGTCTGTTCTACCAAACTTGCATCTTTTGGATCTCCTATGACTGCAGTTATCCTCAAAGAAGTTTCCGTCAGCACTAGATCAACCATCAACGGTGGCCATTGGATCCCATCCATAATGTTGAAGTCAATGACATGAACCTCATCCTTCCCTTGAGAAATCTCAAGTATTGCTTGATTTGCTGTAAAGTGAGCGAATTTCACATAGGGAGAGAGCTCCTGTAGGATTTGGAACGCAGTCATACCTTCCTTCTGTCTAGGACCATGTTCATATAATGCATCGGGAGCATTGATGCTCTTGTAATGTAGACCCTGAGTGAAAAAGGAAGCCAATCTATTAAACGGGTCTTCTCCATTTTCTTGATCGAGGACATTGTTAAGTCTTGTGATCACTGTAGAAGCTAGTGCCCAGTTCCCAGCTTCAACAGCTTCAGCTCCCAACAGTAGGAGATCAGTTACACTCTTCTCCTCAAATCCCAAGATTCCCCGCAAATGGGAATTATCCTCCAATACAATTGCAGTCTCTTGATTCATGTCTGAACTGATCATTTCAGTATGGTTGACATTGCCAGGATCGAAAGCAATAGCTTGCTGTATCCAGTTGAAGTCCATGAACGAATCAACTGCATTTAGTTCGGCTTCTAAACTCATCTCCATCTCTAGCAATTCATAATCAAAACGAGCGTGACAGATGGCATTTGTGTTGTAATCTGCTTCTTCCATTTGTAATGTCAATGGATCTTCTAACATAATCTCATGGAGTTCATTGATTCTTAGATCAAGTAGATGGGCATTCTCAGAAGCCATTAGATCCCCAGAAATGATGAAAAGTAATCGGAGCGATATAATAGGTATTGGCTGATTTCACCTTACTGCAACTTGAATGTCCTTCCCCTGCTAAATATAGTTGAGATTTGAGAAGAAGTTGGAGCTTTTAAATTCGTAATGCCTTGGGCTTGGTTAAATTTTCTGGGTGGCTGTTTCTTTTCAAATATTTTTTAGACCAATGCTTAATCGAATTGTATAGTTAAGAGAAATTAAAATGTTGCATCCATTACGTAGTTTAGAACTGCTAGAACGCAAATTAAGACTGGGTCTTAGGAATCAATTTTAGGCAGTTAGTCGCTTTCAAGGAGTGAAAGTGAAAATGAAAGGTCGGTTATCAAGGGTGTTTAACAATAGCCATAATGAGATTGACCAATTTTGGGGTAGTATCAAATTAATGGCTATTACGTGGGTTTTTGCTTCCCTTGGAGCAATGGAAATCAATTGTCGGGTGGCTCTTGAATTGGAGTGAATGTTTGTCCTGAGGGCGGGCATAGGTAAAAAATAAAAAAAATAAAAAAAATGAAAGGTCAGTTATCAGGTTCCAATGAAAAGTGTAACCTTTTTTCTGAAATGGTTGGAGCTATCAAATACTAGTGATGATGGGTGCTAATTATTAATTACTTACATCATTTTCTTCCCAAGGCCCAATAAATAATAGGATCAAGTGGATGGTAGATTCCATTGGCCTTGGTTGGAAAGGTTAAAGTTAGTCATTACATCATTACCAGTTTTTTGTAACCATTCTGTTTCCAGCTGCTATTCAGTTCAAGTGGTTTATTTTTATTTTTATTTATTTATTTATTTATTTATTTTTTTGTGTTGACTAGTCAACCTATTTTAAAGTTAGTCAACTTATTTGGTGGTTGTGATTGATTATGTCATATAGTCTAGAATCAAACCCATTTGTCATTACTCTTTTTTATTTTTAGGGTTACGGATTTTTCTTTTTAAGTTGTGTTTATAGCGAAAAGAAAAATACTTTAAAAATATATTTTGTTGGCATTATTCTTAAGAGTTGTTGGATTGCCTCGAATCATGTATTAATTGTGATTCAAGACGATTCAACAACTCTCAGGACAATGCCAATAAAGTGTATATCTCAAGCATTACTTGAAAAAAAGAATATTACTGGGTGCGGCTATTTTCACCCACCCTTTTTTATCTTTTTACTCACCTCATCTAAAAATTTAAAAGGACAAAAAAAAAATCACTTGTGAAGTTACAAAAAAGGGCAAATATTAAACCTTTTAAACCTTTCTACCTCTCTCTTCATTCACCAACTCTCTACCCTAAACCCTTTAACTCTCAAACTCATCTCAATCTTCAATTTTATCATATTCTTGTATTTTTCAAATCAAAAGCATACATTTCTACCATTTTCATCCTTTTGAAGTGTTTTTTTTTTATAAAAAACATATCCAAAATCGAAAAGAAAAGGAAGCAAAAATGAGTTTTGAAACCTAGAAAAATTGCCATCAGATTGGGTGTGTTCAACCCAGCGTGGGCTGACAGAATGAAGTTTTTTCGACCCTGACAAGCCGAACATATGTACTTTGTTTGCTCCATCAGGTTCAAACAAAAAAGAAGAATTAAAATAAAAAATAAAAAATGCATTGTTCGACCCAATAGGGTTGAACACACCTCTTTATGCCCGACCTATCGTGGTCGGACGGTAGGACGTTTGTGATTCGGGCGCGCTGAATGGGTTTTTGGAACCAATTTTTGTCACCTCATTCCACCATTTTCACCCATTTTTTTGCAAAAAAAATTCAATCCGACAATGTAGCATTAAAATCAACTTAGAACATATAAAAATCATGATTTACTTATCGATTTGTGATCAAAGATTGCACTTGAATCACTTTGATTTCGAGGCCTTATTAAACCCCTTAAGCCTTCTCACCTATTTCTTCACCCACCCACTCTCTACCCTAAACCCTTCAACTCTCCAACTCATCTTAATCTTCAATTGTAACACCCCGTGCTTTTAATCAATATATTTGGTTGACTTATACGTATACTGAAAAGTATAATACACGTATAGTGTACATGTGACAAATGAACTTGAACATGTCACAAGTGAGTTCGGAATGTGATTTTAAATAGACATCGAGTTACAATACGTGTATGTCTCATGTGGATTGAGTGTATAGAAGAAGAGGAGGTGGAATGAAGTAAGAAAAAATAAAATAAAATAAAATACTGTTCATTTGTGGGTACTGTTCACCAAACAATACTGTGAACAGTACTTAGATGGAAAGATAAAATAAAAAAAATTAAAAAAAATTAAACGAACGAAAAGAAGTCGTTGGAAAGAAAGAAGCAGAGAGAAAGAGAACCGAGAAGAAGGAGAAGAAGAAAAAGGGAGAACGCAAGATTCGCACGAAATCGGAACTCGTGGTAAGTGATTTCCACTCTAGTTCTTCGTAAAATTGATATTTAAACTAGATGTAAACTTTCTAGCGGAGTAATTTTTGCTGTGGGAGCCGTTTTACGACGTTTTCACCAATTGAGGTTTTGACCCAATGTGAATGAAAATCCGCTAGAAAGATAGAAAAACACTCCCTAGAATGTAGGGACCCCGAATATGTGGTTAGATTCCATTTATGTGTTCATTTGAAACTTGTATGGCTGTTGGAAGTTAGAGTGTCTATTGGAGACCATTCCAGATAAAACGTCAGTTTAAGGCTATAGAATGGTAGAATGCACTGTTGTGAGTGCATCGATGTTAATTTCATGGTTTTTGAAGACCTTTTCACAATTTTAGTACAATGAGGTTTTGCGAGTCCTCATTGTCAGTAGGTCTGTCCTAACAAGGGTTGCGATCATTGAAATGACTGTGAATTAGGTAATGAGAGGTTGTGGCTACCTTGTAACGGCCATACAAGGGTTAGACTCGCTCTCTTGCCTTGAGGAGGAGGGAGATTGTGCATTGTGTTATTGAAAACTCATGCAATTTATGTTGTTGATATGTATAATATATTCGTGGAATGATGCATGTGTTGAATAAGTGTTTGAAATGATTTTACATGTCATATTTCTCTAAATGTATATAATTGTCATCTCAAGAACTATATTCACTAAGCTGTCGTTTGTTCACCCCATTTCCTCAAATATTTCAGGTATTGAGTCGAAGGGAAAAGGAAACTCCGTGAGTGATAATCACATGAGCCTTCGTCTGGTATGTGTATGTACGCTTGGAGGAAATAACTTATATTGTTAGTTTGATATGTATACTTATCACACATTATATATATATATATATATGTATTATCATCTAGATGGGATGTGTGGGCATATATATAGCTTAATATATTGCATGATGAAATGAAAATGTGATGTGTGAATGAATGGAATGATTGTAGAGATCTATATTGGATTTGATTTGTGGTATATTAGGAAAAATATTTCTGTAAATGTAGAGAAGGATTGTGAGACTACGTGAAGGCTGACAGTGTATTATATATTGTATATGGGTATGTACATTGTATAGTACACTGCGCCGGTTATGACGTCAGCCTACGTCAGGGGCGTCGTAACGTCAATCATGTCATTTTCTTGTATTTTTTGAATCAAAAGCATACATTTTTACCATTTTCATCCTTTTGAAGTATTTTTTTTTAACAAAAACATACTCAAAATCAAAGAGAAAAGGGAGCAAAAATGAGTTATGAAACCTAGAAAAATCACCCTCGGATTGGGTGTGTTCGACCCATTAGGGTCGGATAAAAAAGAAAAACAAAAATCAAAAAATACATTGTCGGACCCAATAGGGTCGAACACACCTCTTTATGCTTGACCTATCGTGGTCGAACATAAAGAGAAATGTCCGACCCACTAGGGTCGAACGTTTGCAATTCTGGCGCGCGGAATGAGTTTTTGGAACCCATTTTTGTCTCCTCATTCCACCATTTTCACTCATTTTTTTGTAAAAATAATTTTAATCCAACAATGTAGTATTGAAATCAACTTAGAACATATAAAAATCATGATTTACTTACCGATTTGTGATCAAAGATTGCACTTGAATCACTTTGATTTTTTTGCAAGATTTCGCAACGTTGTGCTCACAAATTTTTCTAACGATGTTCTAATCCTTTGAATGATTGAAAAACTTGAAGGAATGGTGAATCAATAGTGAAGAAACAAGAGAGAGGGAAAATGTATAGGGCGTTGGGGTGAGAATGGTAGAATGAGAATTTAGGTGGGTAAATAGAGAAAATTATTGATTTTAAATTTTTATGTGGGTGAAGAAAGTAAATAAGTAAAGAGATAGAAAATAGTGGGTGAAAATAGCCAAACCCAATATTACTTCAATATAAAAAAAAAGAGAAGTTCTTGGGTTGTCAAAAGAATAGCCCATTTGTGTGTAGCAACATTATAAAGGAAACAAGAAACAAGCGTGAACTGTTACATGTTTGATTATAGCATGTATGATTAAAAGATATTAACACTGATAAAATTGTGTGCAAAAATCATGTACATTATTTATCATTTTTCAAACAATAATTGAAAAAAGAAAAAAAACATTGAAGCGTCATTTCATTCTTGTTCTTCCAACTATTACACCGAGACTCCTGAGTGATCCATTTTCAACAAACCACCTACAAACTGGTGAATTACTAGCTGAATTTAACTAGAAGATCATAGCTAACTCCAAACTTCACATTTATAAGCCGGATGAAGTACTATGTCAAGCCATCGTCCCTTCGTCGCAATATGAGACAAGCTCCAATAGTGCCATTAATATATTGTTTTAATATACATTTATGCATACGTATATTAATTCAGGTACGGGGTTTTATGTGCCCCCTCGCTACTATGCTCACCTTCAAGGCTAACTAGGGCTGTAAGCAAGTTAGGACGGGTCAGGTTTGGTCCAAAAAAATAAGCGCGACCCAACATTATCGGGCGAAAGAAAAATTTCACCCGATTCCAACCCGACCTAAACACCAAATAAATCAAACCCGCCTGACCAATGGTTGGGTTACCTAACCCAAGGGCTAGCTTTACTGGGTCTCGCTCACTTCTTACCTCGTGACAGTCATTAAAAATATAAAATAAAAAAATCTCTTTCCATTATAATAATTTATTATTTTTATTTTTTGTTTTTTGAAAAGAAAAAGGAAAAAGTCTCAACAATCCGTTTTTACGTGGAAAAGACCTTTACACAAGTAAAATTCCTCAATATTTTGTCCATTCACAATAAGATATATATTTTAGTGAAACAGTCTTTTTCTTTATCATGTTTAATTTTAAAAAAACAAAAACAGAAGTGGAAGGTTTCTTCAAAGCACAACAAACTAGGTCAATCAAACAATGTACGTGTTGTGGGAGTGTATGCTGAGCCGCATATCCTAACATATTCCTTCCTAAGCAAATTTTGCATATCCTAACATTAGTTCCTCAAGAATGAAAATATACTTTCTCAACCAACAAGTGGAAGCTGATTAAGTCTTAAGGTCGTCTTGTATAGAAGTTTTATAATTCGATTATTAAAGACGCCCTTGTTGAGAGAGGTCTACCATTTTGCTCTTGCCTTAAATAGAACACTAGTCCTATACCCAGAAGATGTGGGGACACCTAGTGAGAAATCCAAAAGAAAAAAAAAACGAAAATATACTTTCTCAAAGCTTGAATTTGTTCATAATGGCTTTGAAATTATCTAATCCATCATGAATAAAGTTCCATTTCTTCACTTGACTGCATCATAGATTTCATGAATAGCAGAAGAAACAATCAATGATAGATTTTTCTAGGCAAATGATGTATTAGTTGGAAAAAATGCTATTGACAGTTTGTCATTCTCAGATGTAATGTATAAATCAAATTTCAATGTTCACGTACCACAACATTTTATGTTGATCTATTATTTAAAACCAATCTAAGAAACACAAATTTCACACACGAGTGTATTAATTATACTGATGAATACTTTATATATATGCTCCCCTTTGGCAAGTTTGAAAGTAAAAGCTACACATATAATTTACATTTACAGATAAATGGGTCCTTTTAGCCTAACTAATATGGTCCAATTCATGAATTATGTGAGCCACCAAAAAATAGTTTACAAGTATATTCTATATGCTATTTTAGCATGTAATTTTTAGTAAAATTGTCCCAATTGAAGTTAAACAATAGCATTTTCTTGAAGATAAATCTCTGTTTACATAACAGCAAAACAACTGCTTTAAACTCCTATTTTTTTTCTTTTTTTTTTTTCAAAATTTGTTTTAATATTAATCCATGTATTGGATTAATATTAATCTCGGTTCACAAGAATACACTCATAGGGTATAGAGTTGTTGGATAATATATTGGTTCATTGATAATATTTTATTTCTATTTCACAAAGAATTCTGATTTGATTTATTACCCTTGGGTTCGGGACTGTTAAAAGGACAAGACAAATGATGAATTTGACTTGTGCTACAAATGGTCGCAAGGAATTATATGCCACACATTACATAATTAAGTGGCAAACAATAAGAGTCTAGAGGCAAGCTAGCTTATCAGAGACAAAATTGGGTGGCAGACAATGCTGTTTAGATAATTCTAGGCTTCAGTGCGTTATTGTGTCCGAACACTTTTGTGCCTTGGCAAGTGTTGGAACATCTCGAGTAGATTGAGACTAAGAAAAGAAGGAGCTTAGCGCCAAGAACAGTCTACAGTATATTTAAAAAGAAAAAAAAAAAAAAAAGGGGGGAAAATATGGGGGAAAGAAAGAAAAAGAGGTTGAGGAGTAAGAACAAGGTGTTGGACCTGTCACAGTTGGTATAGTGGCAATGATGGCTCACCCAACTGTTTTCCAAAATGGCCAGCAGTGACAATACTACTACAGCAAGTTCACTGCAAGGTTTAAAGGAATGGTTGTTGCACTCTCTAATGTTAGCAATAATGTAATGACAAACACATAAGAACTGAAATAATATTAAAATAAAACAACTAAGATTCAAATATTAATATGTTTATTAATATTTATAACAAAAACAACATAATAAGTTCAGAAATAAATCAAATTCAACATAGAAAAGATTGAATAAGATGAAACCGAGGCATATGTAGCATATAGTGTCCTTAAAACAAATTCACCCCTCACGTTCATGCAAGAGGTAGATCGGCGTCCGTCTCCCAGGATATAACATGATATAACGGTAGATGAGTAGCTGACTAACACTTCATCGCTACTCGGACGAACTGAACTTTGCAGAAAACTATCACTACAAACCAACACACCTCAAAACCAAAAAGAAAATTAGAGAGAAGAAGAAAATTTCATAAGCAAATGAGAGATCTGAGAATTGGTGCGAAAAAAAGTACGGGAAGACACCCCTTTTATTCTAGTAGAGGGAGGGGGTGCTCTTAATGTCCTCATTAAGAGCACTAAATGAACTCCATTAATGTTGCAAACGTTACAAATTTAAATTCAATTAAAAAGTATAACGATTTTTTAATTTAAATTCAAATTTAAAACGCAATGAAAATATTTAGGCGTTACAGATTCAATTTTCATTTAATATTTTTCCATCATCTAATTTAGGGGAAGTAGGTGAAAACTATCCTAACTTGGAAAAGTGGGTACTCTTGACTCTTGAGAAAACAGTCAAAAAGTGGCTTGCTCGATGGAATACTATATATGCACACTATCAGGTGTTTCAAAGGGACAACCTATAATTTCCCTAAGATGAGCTGGTCAGTCAAAGTTGCTAATCTCTTTTTACTAAATAGATTTCTAAACCCTCTTTTACATTAGTTACGAATGAACTGCTAAACATATCCAAGAAAGTATTCTACTGTGTATGTTATTTGTTTATGACATAGTGCTCATTCATGAAACCAAATCCAAAATAAATGCATAGTTAAATGTTTGAAGAATGATTTTTTTTTTTTTAAATCTGAAGGGTTCAAGATTAGTAGGATTAAGACTGTTACAACTTACATCAACGAACTTTAGTGGAAGTAAAAATATAAATGAGGAGCTAATGAAAATTGAAAACCAAAAGATATCATGGAGGTGAAGCTTTTAGGTAGTTGAGATTAATTATTCATTAAGGCGGAGAAATAGGTGAGATCTAAACTATAGGATTAAAGTGGGTTGGGTTAAGTGGAAGAATGTTTCTTTTAAGTATTACAGGTCAAAGCACTTGCATTAAAGTTAAAAGCAAAATTTTATAAGATTGCTATTAGGCCTACCGTGCTTTATGAAACGAATGTTGGCAATAAAGAAATAACAAATTAGCAAAGTATAATGGAAATGTGAATGTTAAGAAGTGTATATGTTAAAACATTAGAGTTCTATAGCTAACTGTGCTTCGACAAGAGTAACTAGAATAGTTGACCTTGAAATTCCTTGTTTTGCACCCTCCATTTTCCCCTTTTACCCATAAGCAATGGGCCTGGTTGGTAGGTGAGCTCACTACCATGTTATTGACATGTTCAACCTAGTAGGGAGGCCATGAGAGTAAATCCAGCAAATTCCCCAGGTCTAGCATAAGATGACCTACTTTTGATTAAAACAGGGAGGTGGATTAGATTGGTACTCACAAGCTAGAAAAGACACCACCTAGCCATTGAACTTAAAAGAACTAAAAGAATTAAAATGAAGAAAAGAAGAAAAGGAGTAAAACTACAACAAAAAATGACTAAAAATGAGAAAAAAGAAGAATAGGAAGGGAAAAAAAATTCAAATAAAAGAAAGGAGGTGGAAAAGAAGAGAAGAATAAAAGAAAGAAAAGAAAGAAAGGAAAAAGAAACAACATAAGCTTGAGGAAAATCCTAGTGCATGTCAAAGAACTTAAATCCAAATTTTTGGACAATTTCTAGATAAATCCTTACCTCTTTGTACCCTATAATTTAGGGTTTAGAACAAATTGACCTCTAAACATGCATGACATTAGCATTTGAGCCTCAATAAAATAGTGTCATATGCCTTCGATTTCAAATGACATTGAGCACGACATTTGCATTTGAGCCTCAATAAAATAGTGCAATATGCCTTTAATTTCAATGACATTGATCAAATTCCATCAATCCCAAAAATTTCCCATTGTTGACAGTCTTCCAAGTAAATATTGGTATTATAATAGATTTAATCATTTCTAAGCTTCTCTTGATCACTCCTTGAGTTTTTCTTTCTTGACACCAATCCTTCAAATCTAGAAATTAACCTTTAATACTTAAACACTTCACAATTTGAATTCCAACTTAGCCCTCAATAGAGCAGAGTGGAAGAAGCGAATTCATGCAACCAACCCATGTAGTTGGGAAAGCGCCTCGCTGAGTTGAGTTGAGTTGAGTTAGGTGGTATTAAATTATACAAGTTCCCACACTTTGTTCACTAGAATTAGTCAATTGTTAAAACCCCTTAGTCAGAGTTTCACCCATGGCACCCATGTCCAAAGCAACTTAGTTATTGCAATTCTTAGGTTAACCACTACCAAGAGCCTTAGGTGTCAATAAGGCTATAGTAAACCGCAACATCAACAACTCATTTTCTAGCTTCAAGATCTTCAATAGATAGTTGTACTCTTCCTTCTTCTCAATATCTTATTCATCTTACTTTGTTAGATAATTCATCATCCCCTAATATTATTGATGCAACACCTAGATGAGAAGAAGAAGAAATAGGAAAGAAGACAAAGGAGAAGAAAAAAGGGAGAAAGAAAGAGAGGAAAGAATAAAGAAATGATCAATAATCAAGTCTTTTATTCCATCAATCAATCCATGTTGATTCCTGCTAGAATTAAGGGATTGATATGGGCAAATATTTTTAATTAAGAAATATTCTTAATTAGTAATTGCCCTTATTTCTCTCTAAATTATAGGATATTTCCTATTCATTCTATTCATTATTTCTTGTAATATTATAAGGTAATTGTTAGTTTATTCTTCCTTGTAAATGCTCCTCTATGCATTCTACAAATTGCAAAATTACAATGAATGAAATCATCAGAAAATTATTTAACAATTGTGTTCTATGAGATGGTATCAGAGCCTCCTTCAATCTCCTTTTCTTTACCCTAGGAATTGAAGTTTGGTCCTCTATTCACAATTGTTGTTTTTGTTCATATCATTCCGTTGTGTAATTCTTTTTTAGTATCTTTGCCACTGACTCATTCAAAAGATAGTGGCGATGATTCTGAAAAATGAATCTACTACTTCATCAGTTGGGTTCCATATACAGGAATCTTATCTAATCACTTCGGAATGTCTTGATGGTACCAACTATGTTGACTGGTCTTTAAATGCTCAGAATAAAATCTGTGGGAGAAAACGTTGGGGTTTTATTTCAGGTACTAAGGCTGCACCAAAGGATGTTCATTCGGAAGAATATGAAGCATGAGAGAATAAAAATTGCTTGGTCAAATCTTGACTTCTTGATGCAATGACAAAAGACATCAGATCTCTATTTCTTCGATTGAATACAACGAACGAAATATGGGAGGCAGTCAAACAAACATATTCATTCGACCGGGATGCATCAAAGGTCTATCAACTACACTGCGAGGTAATTTCTATCCGCCAAAATGGAGGGTTTATTATTTCCTACTTTGGAAAACTATAGAAAATATGGTAGGAACTTGATGATATTGATGACTGTACTATGGAATGTGCCAATGATATTGTGAAATACACCATGAAGGTTAATTCCCAACGTGTGTATATGTTTTTGGATGGTCTTGATTCTCAATTAGATGGGGTTGGAGGTCGCGTACTTGCTACCAAACCTCTTCCGAACATACAAATTGTTGATGCTATGATTTGTGCAAAAGCTTAATCGCCAAGATGCTATGCTTGGAGGAATAGTCAGGGAAGGGGCTGCGATGGCTTCTCGAAAAACGACCTCAAAGAAGGATTGGAAGTGTACTCATTGTAATGGTACTGGTCATACGGTGGATACATGTTCTCGACTCCATGGATATCCATAGTGGCATCTAAAAGGCAAGAAGGCATCTCAAGTGTCTTCCACTACTAAGGATGAGGACACTAATCCGAAAGGGAATCTAACCACAACTCCTGGATTTACAGCTAAGCCAGGTATGTCTTTTACTGGACATAGTGATTGGATAATTGACTCTGGTGCAACGGATCATATGACTTTTAATCGCTAGAGGTTTAGCCACTTATCCTCTAAATGTTCCAAAACTACCATTACCAATGCTAATGGTATATCATTTCCTGGTATTGGAGTTAGTATAGTCTCGTTATCCCCTACCTTAGCTATTAAGGATGTTTCATTTGTTCCATCATTAAACTGTAACCTTCTCTCTGTTAATCAATTAACAAAATCTCATAATTGTGTAGCTCTATTTTTTCCTACTCACTATATTTTTCAGGACATTCATACCAAGGAAAAGATTGACAGTGGTAAACAAAGTGGATGATTGTACTGTCTGGAAGATGGGTGCCAACATTCCAACAGTGAAGGGCAAGCTCACTTGGTGAAAGAAGATTTGGTGAATAAGAAAAAAGAAGAAATTTGGTTGTGGCATAAAAGACTAGGACATCCCTCTTTTAGTTAGCTCAGGAGATTATTTCCCTCTTTGTTTAATGGATATAATTTCTCAGATTTTGTTTGTGAAACTTGTGTAATGGCAAAAAGTCATTGTACTACCTTTCATTTAAGTGATGATGAAGCAAATCACCCTTTTTCATTAGTTTATTAAGATGTTTGGGGACCAACACCAATTTCTACCTTAAAGGGATGAGATGGTTTGTAACTTTTGTGGGTGATTGTACTTGAATGACTTGGGTTTATCAGTTGAAGCACAAGTGTGATGTATGCTCTGTTTTTCACCTCTTTCATCAAATGGTGACTACTCAGTTTGGCATTTCAATAAAAGTCCTTCAATCCGATAATGGGGGAAAATACTTCAAACAAGAATTGACAGAATTCATGCACTCAATAGGTATTATTAATCAAACAACATGTCCTTATTCTCCTCAACAAAACGGTGGTGCAGAGCGGAAAAACAGACATTTATTGGAAGTTACTTAGTCTCTCTTGATTGGGAGGCATGTTCCTTCTCATTTGTGGGGTGAAGCCTTGAATTCGGCGGTCTACTTAATAAACCGAACACCATCAAGCATCCTCAATTTTAGAAGACCATTGGATGCCCTCTCTGATCACTGCATTCTTCCGCTAGGGTATGTTTGGCTCCTAGAATTTTTGGGTGTGTGGTTTATGTTCACTTGCATCCACATCAAAGTACTAAGCTTGAGTCTCGTGCTTTGAAGTGTGTCTTTCTGGGATATGGTATCCATTAAAAAGGCTACAAGCGTTATGATCTGTCTTTTAGGAAGTTTTATGTTTCCATGGAAGTTATTTTCATGAGAAAGAAATCTTCTACATGCTACCGACTATTGATTCATCACTTTAGGGGGAGACTCGAGAAGAAGTGATCAATCAAGAAGAACTACATGAGTTTTTTCCCTTGGATTCGGATTTCTCTAATATCCAAAAGACTCAAGACATACCGGTCAACCGAACGAAAGGGAAAAGTCTCCTATTGTTGAACCGACGTCTCCAAATGTTGAAGATAACTCTCTCCAGGATAGTATGTCTCCTAACAATCCAATACAACCACCAAGCCAATCTTCTCTTGACACTCCATTAGAGGTATCCACTAATAATAATTCTACAATTATGGATGATGTTGATATTGAATTTCAATTTTGCCAATATCATCTTCCACCCTGTTCTAACTGTGGTAAACCACCCATTAAATATGAACTAGATCTTAAAGCCAAAACTAGATATCCCATTAGTGATTATGTGTCTTCCCAAAGGTTGTCCAAGTCATATGCATCTTATGTGTTGCAATTATCGTTTGTCTCTATTCCTAGCACAATGCTAGAAACTTTAGTAGATGCCAGATAGACCCAAGCCATGACAGCAAAAATGGCAGCACTTGAAAAAATTGCTACTTGGGAGCTTGTGCCTCTACCAGAGGGAAAGAAGATCGTGGGATGTAGATGAGTGTTTGTAGTTAAGCATAAAGCAAATAGGACCATTGAGAAGTACAAAGCCAGGTTAGTTGCAAAAGGGTATACACAGTTTTATGGGATTGACTATCAAGACACTTTTGCACCAATTGTCGAGATTAATACCGTAAGAGTACTCGTCTTTGACGGTTAATCAAGATTACTCACTTCTTCAATTTGATGTAAAGAATGTTTTCTTACACGGAGATCTTGCCGAAGAAGTGTATATGGATCTTCCTCCAAATATAGAGAAGTACTCAAATATTAAAATGGTGTGCAAACTCAAGAAAGCATTTTATGGATTAAAACAATCTCCAAGAGCTTAGTTCGGCAAATTTACAAAGTCTATGAAGAACTTTGGCCATAAACAAAACAATTATGATCACACTTTGTTTTTAAAGCACCAAAAAGGTAGAGTTACTACATTGATTATCTATGTTGATGATATGGTGGTGACAGGTGATGATCAAGATGAAATAGAAAGCTTACAACATTACTTAGCCTCAAAATTTGAAATGAAGCAGCTCGGTGACTTGAAGTACTTTCTTGTGATTGAAGTAGCCCGATCAAATAATGGTATTTTCTTATCTCAAGGGAAATATATTCTTGATTTGTTAACTGAAACAAGTATGCTTGGATGTAAGCTTGTAAATACTCCTATTGAACCAAATCATAGGTTGTTTCATTATTTGGATGCAACTTCTACTGATAAAGCAAGGTACCAAAAGCTTGTGGGAAAACTGATTTATATGTCCGACACTAGACCAGATATAGCTTATGCAGAGTATGTATTAAGCCAGTTTATGCATGATCCTCGTAAATCACACATGGATGTCGTAGAACGCATATTGAGGTATTTGAAGTCTGCTCCGGCTAAAGGATTACTTTTTACTAAGCACAATCACCGAAAGGTAGAAGGTTGCATTGATGTAGATTGGGCAAGTTCAACTGATGACAGAAGATCTACTTCAAGATACTTTACTTTTGTAGAAGGAAATCTTGTGACTTGGAGAAGTAAAAAGCAACCGGTAGTAGCAAGATCTAGTGAAAAAGTTGAGTATAGAGGCATGGCTTTTGGAGTGTGCGAGTTACTATGGTTAAGAAATTTGTTAAAGGATTTGAGTGTTGCCTCTCAGGATGCAATGAAGTTGTACTGTGATAACACTTCAGCTATAGAGATTGCTCACAATCCAATTCAACATGATCGGACGAAGCACATAGAAGTTGATAGACACTTCATTAAAGAAAAACTTGATGTTGGGATCATTATATTTCCTTATGTGAAGTTTGAAGATCAACTAGCAAATATACTTACCAAAGTCATAGCCAGCAAGACTTTTGATTATTCTTTAGGCAAGTTAGGCACGTGTGATATTCATGCTCCAACTTGAGGGGGAGTGCTAGAATTAAGGGATTGATATGGACAAATATTCTTAATTAGTAATTTCCCTTATTTCTCTCTTAATTATAGGATATTTCCTATTCATTTTATTCATTATTTCCTGTAATATTATAAGGTAATTATTAGTTTATTCTTTCCATGCAAATGCTCACTTATGTAGTCTATAAATTGTAGAATTACAATGAAATGAAATCATCAGAAAATTATTTTACAATTGCGTTATTTGAGAATTCCAATTACAAACACATTATTTATAGGAATCCAAAATACCCAACTTCTATCCTACTACAAGTTGAAAATTAAATCCTACTAAAATAAACAACTACTCTTCTAATAAAGAAATTAAAATCCAACTTAAATAACCTACTAAAATAAACAACTAAAGTTCTATAGAATACTAATAAAATAAACAAGTAAAATCCTATTGTATTAAATTAAATAACTAAAATTTAGACAAAATCAACAACTCAAATGCTATCTACTAATTGATCTTCATCAATTATCTTATCAAATCCTCACACTTGGTCTCCTAGTCCACTTCACTGTGCACTAAGATGCTCCTGTTCTTAGACAAACACCAATGTACCCACATGCAAAAAGCTTCCCTACGCTCAAAGAAATATGTTTAAGCTCTTCATCTCTAAAAAAGAAGACTTGTACGCAGCCTTCTACTTTACCAATTTTACATTCTCTATATCTGCCATCACCCATAATCTCTCCATTATTTTAAACAAGAATTTGGAGTTTGATCAGTTGGAATAGATCTAGAGCATGTGTGGAATTTGGATCATTCTATATCCCTGGGTTCTAAGCATCTCAATTATAATCATTGATATTGGCATTTCATAGTCTAGCCAGTCATTTTCAAGCAAAAAAATTGAGTCTAATGTTGGACTAGGTTGCTTTTTCTTAGACTTCCTCGCACATAATCTCTCCATTATTTCAAGCAAGAATTTGGAATTCAATCAGTTGGAATATTGTGGATCTAGAGCATGTGTGGATTTTGGATCATTCTATTTCCCTAGGTTCCAAGCATCTAAATTAGAATCATTGATATTGACATTTCATATTCTATGTAGTCATTTTCAAGCAAAAATTGAGTCTAATCTTGGACTAGAGTGCAATCGCTTTTTCTTAGACTTCATGGCACCCTATTACAATTGATCATTTTGTTTGTCCTTGTACCATGTTTTTGCTCTATGCCAACACGGTTCTCTTGCTTGATTTCTCAAAACCCACATATTGAGGCATACTTTTCTTTAGATGCTACTTGTTCAGATCCTTTGTACTCTCAAATCAATATTTTCCAAGTCAAGTATCCCATGAAACAATATCACTATTCTTGATGGGATTACATTGTTCAGCAGCATAGTTTACTGGCTCAAATTTCATAACATACTAATACAAAGGGAGTGGGACGACCACGGCAGTAAAGACGAATGCCTGATCAAAATTTCATATTAAATCACTAAAATTAAGAAGATGAAAATGTGAAGGAAACGCTAGGTGACAAATGAAACCACAATGCTATCAGTTTTTTTTTTTTTTTTTTAGGGTATATGAAAATCTCTATCCAATAATATCAACTTTGCAATCAAAAGAATCATTTCGACGAGCAAAGAACATCCATAGTCGCACCACCACAAGCAAAGTTTAAGTTTAACAATGACTACAGCTCATTTCAACTTACATATTATTACAAATGACAAAGAAGTTAATTGAAAAATATAGTACTCATGCATAAAGTAAACATGTGGAACGCTGCAATGGGATTTACAAAAAAGGGTCTTGAGTAAAGCACATTTTACAGGTAGCTCAGGTAATTAAAATTCAATTTCAAATAAAACACAAAAACATGGTTAAAAACCCGAAAATTCTCAAATTAGATGCAAGAAAACGAACAACATTAGACATTTGCTTGCTTACAGAGTGAATCTCAATCGAAACCAAACTGACCCATCATCAAGAGAGCACCGTGGTAAGCCTGGCTTCATACAAGAACCCTCTACAAAGCCCATCGCCGCTCCCCGGAACTCCATCGACCCATCTCCACTCGCCCTTCCCCGCGACATCAACCGAACAATCCCAAATTGCCAATTTCCTCACCCGCCTTGCTGAGAAACACACCCGATCGCCTCCCCCGAACACCTTAAACTTACTAGACTCCTGAAAACACCTAAACATCTCGACGGGCATCCGCCCTGCTTCGTCCCACTCCAATGTATCCAAATCCAACCTCAAAATCAGTATCGTCGAGCATGCTGCATTCAACGAAAACGACGATTTCAACCCGCCCACCATCAAAACCCGATTCCCCGACCCTTGTATCAATCTGGGCCTCTTCAATATATCAAACACATCCCCCCACTCATGCTTTTCCAACCTATTCCACCCTCTACACCGTTCCAACTCCGAAATCGTGCAATAAAACAATTTCCACTGGCTCCGCCACGGCGACCCGATATCGCATAGCACGAAGACGGTGTCGTTGTCGCCGAGGAGGATCGGGCTTCGGGGTTTCGAGGGCAAATTGGATGAGAATTTGAGCCAGGAATCACCGTCGCCGGAGAAGTAAAGCGCGGCGATCTCGGTGAGCACGAGGACTCGGACTCGGCCGCGGACTCGGCCTCCGCCGCCCCCGACGAGGACTGTGCCGTGGCGGGACCAGGCTGAGCCGAGTGGGGGCAAGACTCGGTACTTGCGAATCAGTGGGTTGGACACAACGAGCGACTTGGTCGACTCGGCCGAGTTAGGGACCGAGTCGGCCCAGAGGTAGATGAGGCCGAAGGAGGAGGTGACGGGGACGGGGGATTTGAAGGGGAGGAAGTCGAGGGGGAAGCGGAGCCACCTGTCGAGATCTTGGTTGAACACGTGAATGAAGGGAGGAGAGGACACGTGGTGTTGACGGTGGTGGTGGTGGTGGTGCTGGTGGTGGTGGTGAGGGGGACGGAGGGCGATGAGGCGGAGGGGTGATAGGGTGGATATGAGGTGGAGGAAGGAAGGAGAGGAGAGGGTTTGGTTGAGGAGTTTACAGACGGAGCGACAGATGGCGATTTGGCGGAGGGGGAGGGTGGAGAAGATCTGGTGGAGGGTGTCTTGTGGAAGGAGGAGCAGCAGCGGCGACGTGTCCATCTCCGGTGCGATGGCGGAGCAGGAGATCGCGAATTTTCAGAGAGAGAGAGAGATCGCCGGTTTATGCGATGGCGGTGGTGTTGGGGCGAGGATGACGCCGAGCGCTGAGTTTCGTTGTCTGTAAGCTGATTTTCTTTTTCCTTGAACTAAAGAGATCTTGTTTCTCGTCTCCCTTTTTACTATCTTGCCCCTTTGGCTAATAGAAATATAGAATTGGTGTTTTAATTATTTTTTTTGTTAATTTATATTTTGTTACATTGAAAATTCCATGCATATAATATAAGGTGTTTACGAGGAGAAGACCCACCCAACACAACACAACACATCAACTCCGTAACTCATTTGAGGTTGAGAGATTAGAATCCTAATAAACTTATATGAACGAAGAGGTGTCTTGACCAAGAGGAGCTACTTATGTTTTGACTTCAAAATGCATTATTAAATATTAATTATTTTTTACAAAAAGAAAAGGATAAGTGTAATTTAGAATTATGTGTACTCAATTAATTAAAAATTAAAAATGTAATTTAAAATTATTTTTTTATTTATTTTAAAAAAATGTTAAAGTGGTACATAAACATGTATACATCATTGGATGATGACCTTAAATTATATACTAATATACTATTCAAGATAATTAAATAGTGTATAAAAATATTAGTCAATCCTATCACTTTATTAGATATATGGATTGCGTTTTTCTTTTATTAATTAATAATTGTTGAGTTAATCAAAATAAAATATTAGTCAATTCTATTACTTTATTTGATATGTTTGGTATCAATGACAAAATCTACAATTGGTTAATTTGAGTTATGTTAGCTATCATTATCATTGAGACAATATTATAACTATTGAATTATAAAGTTTAAAGGATGTATTAATGCACAAGATAGAGGATTTAGAGAGTCGGCTTATGTTCCTTGTTTCATAGTGACAAAAACTACACAAAAAACCAAAAATATTTAATGTCATAGATAATTAGGAAGAATAAAGTAAATATTCTAATAAGACGAATAAGTTTTAAATGTGAATAGTATAGTACCCTACTACTTATCTACCTAAGATTTTATCATAAGTTATAAACATAACATTTTTATTTTTATTTTTGTCAAAGAGGCCGTAAAATTATTATTTTATAAAATAGTATTAGTGTCCTCCTAAGGTATCATTAGCATCCAAGCTACATATCATAGCATTAATCAGAGAAAATCATAATAGGAAAGTTAATCAAGAAATAAAATGGTAATTTAATTCATTCTACTTGTAAAACTAAGCTAATAAATCTATAGACTGCATCATAGTTGTAAGAAACTATAATATATATGTAACTCTTTTAACAATTATTGTTTGAATTAAGGGTATTGTTTTCTGTGAACTTTATAAAAAATAATACATTATAATTATGTATGGAAGGCTTTAAAATGGTAATATTCCTGGTTTTGAATGATGTATCCCTGGTAACGTCCTTACGTCAAAATGGGGACCTCTCTCAATGAGATTTTTTACATCCACAAAGATTCGAAACTGAGATCTCTTGTTTAACTGATCAAGCCCTTTCACCCAAGCCAAAAAAAAAAAAAGAAATTTCGTTTTTTTATATTTATTTTTGTTGAAAAACAAACTAGCATTTAATAGATGAGAGGGATATTAGGATTTTTCAAGGCAAACCCTATTAAAGAGGATGAAAATCTCATTTGGAATCATGTACAATCATGGCACATCGATGCAAGATAAAAACAAAGTAGATTAATTGGTTCAATCCCATTTTAAGTTTTGTTTTCTAGTTTTCACATCGTTCAACTCATCCTTTTGTCCCCTCTTGATTATTCAATAACATGACAACTTGCCAATATGCGGTAGAATTTCACTATCCAATATGTGGATTTGGAGTGCTTAAATGCCATGTTAAAAGATGACATGCACCCACATTACATATAATTTTCACCTTTATCTAAAATTTGGAATAAAGCATGAAGTGGAAAACTATAATACATTTTTTTATTTTTTTTGCAATATTATTTTATAAGCTTGATAAAAATGGAAGGGAAATTTAGAAAGAACTTAAAGCTTTATATGCATACAATCTAATGGAAGCGATCCCAAATGGTCGAAAAGTTAAATCTTAATTGCTACCCTCCTAGTGAAGAAAATGAAGTTTTAAAGTTTTAATTTTGACAACAAAAGCTTTTTCTTAGTTAAATCAGGTTTACTACATGAATCTGCTTTCTAGCCTTTGATTTAGTCACTAAACAGAAATATTTTAGCCCTTTGTTTTGTCTAATTAAGTTGATCGAGTTGATTTGAGACAAAGTTTAATAATGTTTATTAGCTACCTGTTGGTCTAAGATTTGACCAACACCAATAGACGATGAGGTGGAGATAATAGGATGATCCGAGACTCGTTGAAGTACTGAAAAATTCGCTAAAGATTGATGATCTGAGATAGGAAAATAAGAAAGAATAGGTTATCGTGAGGAACACCAATGTGGTGCCGGCCAAAGGCCCTCTGATGTCTATGTTAGTTCAGAGCTCCGTAAAGTTAATAGTATTGAACTGGGTCGAGAGTTACTTACCTCCTTCTTAGGGGTTATGATGTATTTATAGAGAGGGCTGAAAGTTTTTAGCCTTGTAGTAAAATTATTGTAGAATCAAGAGTAGGTCTTGTGTGAGAGAGTATGTATGATTCTTCATAGAATTAGAAAGATCTGGAGTGATCTTAGCCGAATTAGGACGACTTATCAGTCTCTAGTCGAATTGGTAGAGTTTCAGGTCTTATCACAGTCGGATAAGGGATATATCCCGAACTTGTCATCGTAGATCTAGCCTTCTACTTATCCTGAATTGCGGTTAGTCATGGTTCGTTTCGGATTTGGAGAACCCATCACGTCGGCATACCGACCGGTTGATCGTCAAGTTGATAATGTTCACTTCACGCATGGATGAAACTTCCTGGAGATCGATACCCTCAGGTTGGTGGGTAATAGCTTGCTTGACCTGATGTCATCATCCCGGTTCTAACAGATCGGTATCATTTACAATTTGGTCAATCAAGTGTTGCTCTGGATGACATGATTTGGATGACATGAAGTCCAGATCGGTAGAAAAGGTTCATGGTCCAACACTGCGTAACACAATTATCCTTTTTTATCTGGCTTATGAGTGAGGTATGCAAATACACTCAAGTAGCATAGTTGAATTTTTAATTTTTAAACTTTGGTTTGTTTAAATAATCATTTTGACTATATGAGAATATAAACAGAAAAAACATTGTAAAAATTTATAAAGGTTTATTTTGTAGCTTTCTTGTTTCCTTGACAAATTTAGAGTTGTATTCAAAAACAATTATGAGTTTTTCAAAAAAACAATTTAGGCAAACACTTTCCCAAAAATCCTTGCTTATAAAAACAAAAAACAATTCTTGAATTCTAAAATAGACAAATTTTATATATTTTCTTAATTTGTAAGGAAAATATTGTTCATGTACTATGCATGCAATGTTATTTTAATACTTACGTAAATATTCTGAGAGCCAAATTAACCCTTAAGAAGTTAGATAAAAAAAAAGTTTTTTTTTAATTATGTTTTTGATTTTTTTTATTAGTAAGGAAAATATTGTTCACCTACATTTAAGAAGTTTTTTTTTTTTTCTGATTATCAGAATTCTAGTGCTCAGGTGATGTCCTCCTTTCGCTTCGCGACAAGACTAATCCACCTGAACTTGAGATAACTGTTGGGCATCGAAATGGGACCTCTCCTAACGAGATTTTCTGCATCTATAAGAATTCGAAACCGATACTTTTTGCTTAAGCGACCAGGGCCCAAGTCAACCCTCATTGATAAAATATATAATCTCTTATGAATGTAGGTGTTGTTTTTCTTAAGTTTCAATAAGAATATATATATTTTTTGTATATAATTACAAAATTTCTTTTGGGTGGAATAATTACAGAATGTTTCTTGATCACCTTCCTTAATACCGTCCAACTATTTCTCCATAAAGGACATATGAATGAACTTAATATACATTATTGTGTCCTTCTATCAATTCTAACTTTTGGGTTTATATCTATCATGATAGATGAGCTTATTTACATATTCTTTACACACAATTTGTCCCAACCTAGATAGATAGCTAAGGATGATCAATGCAAAATAATAATAGATCAAAACCATGATATAAAATTATTTAGTCAAATTATTTCTTAATAGAATAATTTAGAAGAAACAAGTTAATGTAGCCAATTGCAACCACATATTATTGAGAAAAACTTTGATAAGTTGAATTGAGGTAATCTAACAAGATATATGTGTTTGTGAAAAGTTTGGTATTCAAGTCTCTTTATTAGTATTTGCATGCGTTTCCTTTAGTATGTTACAAGTTTTGTATTTGTAAGATCTCTCTTACCTATCATCCATAACTTATGAACTTAATGGTAATTTAACAAAGAAAGTTTTTTAGGGCCTTTGTCCATTGGTTGATAGAGACAGGGTATGTATTACAGGGGAGACAAAAAATCAGGTATAAGCGGAAATGGGTATGGATAATGTCTCATGCTTACAAATATATGATGTGTTCATACCCGATCCAGTTTGAGAAACGTACAACAAGTATTCGTTCTTACCCATATGTTTTAAAAATTGAGTAGTCCAATTTTATCCTTTTCTATATGCTTTTTAAAAAAAATATGGTGATAAAATATGCTTTTTCAAAAAATAAGAAATAAAGATGTTATGCTTGATAGTGATGAAGAATGAAAAAGAAGAAGAAAATAACTAAGAGATCAAAGAAAGATTTAAGAAGAAATATAAGTAAAAAATATTTAACCAAACTACGACACAAACAAATTAAAATATATGTCAATTTTATCCCTAGAAATTGGGTACCCAATTTTTTTAAACTTATGTTCGGACCCGACCCTGATTTAAAAAAAAATCAATTTTTAATTTAAAAACAAAAATCAAATTTTGGGGTGTAACTAATATTATTATTACTTTGACTTACAAGTAGAAGAGTAAAGATATAATAAAGTAAAATACAAAGATTCATAAAGTTAAAAAAATAAAAAAAATTATATGAAGTGAACTTAAAAGTAAAAGACATGCAGGAAGTAAGTATATATTAAAATACTGTTTTAATTGCATAACTTTTAAAAAAATAAATTGCAATCAAAATCTATACTATATACAATGAAAATACTTTTAACTTTTTACAGTGAAGGTTTTTTCTTCCTAAAATACCATTGAGAAACATATCTTAATTTTTTATTAAAAATGTTTACTTTTATTAAATCATACAAAAGACAAAAACATACATACACGTTTTTATAAAATATTTTTTGTAAAAAATTTATTTTTATTTTAGCTAATTTATGATTAAAAAAAATCACGTACACTCCCACAAGTGTAATGAATTCTTTTTGTTAGGAATACATTTGGATGAATTTTAATTTATTTTTTAAAACAGGTGAGAGTTTTAAACCATCAAAAGTTTCTGACCAAAGGTATTCTCATAGGCTGGAAAAATCTAGAAGGTCTTTTAAAGATACCATCTCATGTGACATATATACCTCTTTTCATTTTGTTGAAGAACCTCGTGGCATGACATTATTAGCCATGCCATTAGAAAGACAAAGGGTGATTCCCTGCATGTTTTGCAGAGGATCCAATTCTCCTGACTACTATTCTTTATTAAGAAATGAAATATATATATAAAGAGTTTTAAAACCGATATTTTAATAGCAAAATATTGGATAAATTATTTTTCAAAGCAATATATTTTTTAATAAATTATAATCGTTATTTTCATAGTGACACAAGATATTTTCGTACATCCACTCCAATCATGGATGCTCGCGCATTTGATAATTTGTGAATTTGATTCGGTTTTATTTTGTGGGCCCACCTTGAGCACCGCTTTAGTCACGTTCGGCTCTAGGGACCCATGTGGAAGCATACGTGTCAGCGGGCAAGTCTTATTTTTTCATTACTTTTAATTTGAAATTCAAAAAACTAAAATAAAATTACTTTTAGTTTGGAGCCCTTCAATAATATTAAAGAGTGTTCTCGTAAATAAATAATATTATGATCATTATTGGTGTAAGATTTGATCAATATTAGTAAATAATGAGGTAAAAGGATTAAAATGACTTGAGACTTGTCAGCGTGCTGGGAAGGTCGTCTAAGATTAATGATCTAAAAGAAAAAAATAAAAGAGAATAAGCTATCGTGAGGAACACTAGTGTGATACCGGTTAAAGATCCTCTGATGCCTAAGTTAATTCAGAGCTTCATAGAGTTAATGGAACTGAACTGGGTCGAGAGTTGCTTACATCTTTTTTAGGGATTATGATTTTTTTATAAAGAGAGTTGGAGATCTTTGGCTTTATAATAGAGTTGTTGTAAAATTATGAATCACTTTTGTGCTAAAAGAGCATATTTGATTCATAATAGAATTAAGAAGATCTAGTGCGATCCTTATGGGATTAAGATAATTTAGTAGCTTGTTAGTCAGCTTCAGGCTTTATCACAATCGAATAAGGAGCAAATCCTGAATTTATAGTGGTGAATCACGTCTTATCCTTATATGAGCCTGCGTTTAGTCGTCATCCGTTTCAGAGTCGTAGACCTCGTCATATCGGTATATCGAGCTAGAGTCATCCATTATATCTGGTCGTAAGAAAAGATATAGTTGGTAAAATAGGTCGATAACTTTAGGTCGGCAGGACATATCATGTCTTACTTGGCTGATGTTGTCGTTTTATAGTTGCTAACTTGTCATCTAGGTCGATATCCCAATCCATCAACTTAGAGCTCTCTCATATTAATTTGGTTGTTATCACAAATAATAAGTCGTCCATGTCTGTAGAACTGACCATGTCTCGAGCTGTATACATGATTGAATAGATCAATATTTTTTATTCAGAACAGGTTGGTATATATAGCGTGACTGACATATCTTATAATTGGTATATGGTTCAACAATCATAAATAACTTTTTGACATTGACACAAATTGATTAACATTTAAATGAAAAATAATGAAGGGACTTGAAAGTAACAAACTCAGATAGTGACCTCTCACATTCAAGTTCTTTTAAGATTCTAGAGCCATTGTATTTGACATCTTTAATAATTGTAGATATATTGCCATTTGAAGAAGTAGACCAAGACCAACATTTCCATTTTGCCCTTGTTATTAAATTTTCTTTAAAAAATTAAAAAATATTTTTAAATACTAAAACAAATATAAAGAATACTTTTGTAATTTATAAAAATTATAAATTATAAGGAGAAGCTATACCAAACATACCCTAGATTTAAGTGGATTAAGTGGCTTTAAAAAATAGAAAAAACAGGTCCTAGCTTAATCATGATTCAAAAAATTTTATATACACATGGTTGAGTTTAAGACAACAGTGTAAAATCTGAGTATTAAAAAACATTACTCTTGTTATTTTTATTTTTATATGCCATATAATTTTTTATTAATAATCAACCTATTTTTGGAGCTGACTCGCGAGTCGGCGAGTCCGTGTCATCCGACTCGGGATTCCGTGTGGGTCCCATAAGAGATTCTACCCGAAACTCGGGGCCTCGGGCCGTTGTTTGCCTATAAATAGAAGCGCCCGCGACGTTGTCAAAGTGACCTTGATCTGCGGAGGAGCAGAGAGAGAGCCTCAGAGCGCGAGGTCATCCGAGCTTCGTTTCGTTTCCACAGAGTCGAGGTTGCTTTCAAATTCTTTTCTTCATTCAATTAATCTTCCTTTTGTTTCCATTTCTCAGATTTGTAATTCCTCGATTAGTCCGGCATTATATTAAATTAATAATACTGTGATTTTCGATCGACTTACTTGTTTCTTGTTACATCTGCGATGCATTGATAGGTTTCTTGGATTTCATTGTGGATTTCTGGCACTTTTGTGATGTAATTTTTTAGCTTCTTTTTGTGTTTCAGATCCTTGAGCTCCTGTTGCATTGAAAGATTGTTGAGAAATTTGTAGACATGGTTGGAAATGCTGAAGTTGAAGCTGGAATTGTTAATGGTGAGAGGAATGGGAAAGCTGAGCAGCTACCTGAGGAGCTTGATCCGAAGGCTCTGATTTCGGAGCCTTTGCTTCCTGCGATTGAGAATGTAGCGAGCGCTAATGGTGGAAATGGAGCGGTTGAAAAGGAGAAGAGCAGAGAGATTGTGCTAGGAAGGAATGTGCATACATCGTGTCTTGCTGTTACCGAACCTGATGCAGACGACGAGGTCACTGGAGACAGAGAAGCTTATATGGCCAGTGTGTTGGCGAGGTATCGCAAAACTCTTATTGAAAGGACCAAGCACCACGTAGGTATGAACAAAAAAAATAAATGTTCTTGTTGTTATTTCCTTTTGTTGATCTAGTTATTGCTAATTTAATTTAACTTTGTATTTTATAAATAAGAAGAAATCTATCAAGTTAGTTCCCCAATCTCATTGGGAATGTGTAAATATGTAGGATATTAAAAAAAGTGATTCAAAGGTTCAAGCCACTGGTAATTAATCTCACATATCAGATGAACATCCTACTAGGATAGGGCGCTCATACATTTGCAGACTGGGAAAGTGACAACCATTACTTATGATTTGCTTTTTGCAGTTTCTTTATTTGTTAAAATGTTTTATTTATTATGGATTTTGGGTTAGCAAATGCAGAAAGGATGGAATATCATTGCAAAACTGGTTGAGAAATAATGAAGCTCTAGGTTTAAATAGAAATCAGGGGACATTCTACGAACTATGTCAAGACTTGAGATGCCTCCATACATGTAACTGCAATTAGGCTTTAGGTTTGTAAGTTTTGGTGTTATATGAATTTTGTGGACCGAAAATCGGCTTTCTCATAGTATTTAGACCACCTTCATGCTTCTAAAATATTGAAAATGCCAAGAATGTTTTGCATTTCTATGTGGTGTAGAATAATCTTAAAATCATGATTGTGCAGACAACGGTAGCAAAGAAGAAGCAAGCTAACCATACTGACTGCTAATAAACCTAATATGCACTGCATGACAGCTTATGTTTTTGTCAAAAGTCATTGATACTGCTTCATGCTTAACAAGTTGGAAGTTTCACAGGAGTGTCCAATTCATTTAATATTTGCTAAGAAAAGTAAAGAAGCCCCTGGTCCTGTTTTGTAGAAGCATAGCCTCCCCTGTCCAAAAGGACAAAGAAAGAAACAAGCAAACAAAATCGATAATTGATCTTCATACTTTTTTAGCTACCTCACTTCTTCCTAGTTACACCGTTTGTTCCTCGACAGTGATACCAAGTTTCTTGTAAACATGCTTCTTTTCTTCCACTGGCTTCATTTGATCTATTCAATATTATATCCTTCTGAAATAGTTGGGACTTAGCTTGTGCATACATTTCCATGTTATTAGCAACTGGTAGTTTTTCTGGTTTTATTTTGAAAGATGCCTAATAATAATGTAAATTGTGTACTACATAGTACGTATATTTTGGTTTGCATTTGCGTATGATTGTTTGATCTAAAATTTTGGTTTTTAAAATCTGTGGCAGGTTACCCTTATAATCTGGACTTTGATTATGGTGCTCTTGGACAATTGCAACATTTCTCTATCAATAACCTTGGTGATCCTTTCATTGAGAGCAATTATGGTGTTCATTCTAGACAGTTTGAAGTGGGTGTGTTGGATTGGTTTGCCCGCCTCTGGGAA
Organism: Paratinospora sagittata; assembly: GCA_035771175.1. Classification (NCBI taxonomy): domain Eukaryota; kingdom Viridiplantae; phylum Streptophyta; class Magnoliopsida; order Ranunculales; family Menispermaceae; genus Paratinospora; species Paratinospora sagittata. The sequence goes on along the minus strand of JAYMFD010000012.1, from coordinate 6,636,292 downwards.
TTAGAGAAGGATGAGTACTGGGGATACATCACAAACTGTGGTACTGAAGGCAATCTTCATGGGATCTTGGTTGGGTTAGTCCCCTTGGAGTCTTTTGGCTCACTCCTAGTTTCAAGAAACTATTTTATTCTTGGAAATAATATTATGATATTTGGTTGTGCAGGAGGGAAGTGTTTCCAGATGGAATTCTATATGCGTCATGCGAATCACACTACTCTGTCTTCAAAGCTGCGCGTATGTATAGAATGGAATGCATAAAAGTCAATACCTATGTCTCTGGTGAAATTGATTGTGCAGATTTTAGAGCCAAGCTACTTCTCAACAAGGACAAAACAGCTATCATCAATGTTAACATTGGTGTGTATGTTTAGTTGTTTGTACCATTCTTGCCTCAATGCGAATTACTTCATGGCTTAAAATTTCATTTATTATTGCAGGAACAACGGTCAAAGGAGCTGTTGATGATCTTGATCTGGTAATAAAAACCCTTGAAGAGACAGGGTTCTCACAAGACCGCTTCTACATCCACTGTGATGGTGCTCTCTTTGGTTTGATGATGCCTTTTGTCAAACGTGTATGTTTCTTTTTCGTTTCCTTTATATTAATCATTTTCCGCATACTCAAGTTTCATGCTTCTTTTGAGTATAGTTATGAAATATAAATGTCCCAAGGGTTGGGATTTAGGATCCAGCACTTAATGGTTTAACTTAGCACTCTCCTGGGTTAGAGATTCATTTGACTTGGCCTTGTTTCTGGGATGTTTTCCTTTGATGTCATCCGAAGAATGAGATGAATTGTTGGGGTATCGCTGAGAGCCCTTGAATGCTGATTGTAAATGCACACAAAACGTATATAGGGATTTCAACTTCTTTCTATTATAACATCTCTGACTCACTGGGATCAGTTTCCCTTTCGATTCTCTCTGTTCTATGCATGCCGTTTTGGTCGGTTTTGTTTTTTAGGTGTAGCATAACTCCTATGGAATGGGTGATGGTTTTTTCATTCTGATCATTTTTCACAATAAACAGGCACCAAAAGTGACATTTAAGAAGCCCATTGGAAGTGTGAGCGTTTCTGGCCACAAGTTTGTTGGGTGTCCAATGCCTTGTGGTGTTCAGATAACAAGACTCAAGCACATAAATGCCCTGTCAAGGAATGTTGAATACCTTGCCTCCCGGGATGCCACTATAATGGGTAGCCGCAATGGCCATGCTCCAATTTTCCTCTGGTACACTCTAAACCGTAAAGGTTACAGGGGATTCCAGAAAGAAGTACAGAAATGTCTTAGAAATGCCCACTACTTGAAGGACCGACTTCGAGCAGAAGGGATTGGTGCGATGCTTAATGAGCTCAGCAGCACAGTTGTGTTTGAGCGGCCAATGGATGAGGAGTTTGTTCGCCGTTTTCAACTTGCTTGTCAGGGGAATATTGCTCATGTTGTGGTGATGCCAAATGTCACCATTGAGAAGCTTGATGATTTCTTAGATGAACTGGTTCAGAACCGGTCAACCTGGTCCGAGGATGGAAAGGGCCAAATTCCTTGTATTGCAGCAGACATAGGGGAGGGAAATTGTCTTTGTTCTCTGCACAAGTAATTTATTATTGACTGGAAGAGCTTGAACTTTCTTGTTTCCTATCGGTTGTAGTAAGCTTCGTTTTTAATTAGTTAGAGGAAATAAATTCTCCTAGTTCTATCATTTGCTTTTCTGCTTTATTTGCTGCAACTTTTTATTTTGGAGGTTCCTGCTTTGGTAATTCACAGTTTCTCAACTATAATGGGGTACTTGTTCTTGGGCATTCGCACGAGTGTTGGCTGGACAGAATCATCTCTTTCCAGATGTCTCCACCTGAAATCCATATGACGGTGTCAAGATTGAGAAGCTACCAACAATTAAATCTTGTAGGAGCATGAAGAGTAGGTGTCTTCCTTGCCTGTGCAGCCATGCAGATGGCAACCTGGCCTTATAATCCAGAATATCCTCTATGCTATGGATGCAGATGCTTGATTTATAGCAATCTTTGCTTAAGGCATTAGTTTCATGCACAGGCAAGAAAGACAGCGTCTCCTTCTCTCCTTTCTGTTGTGGTTATTATCTTACTTGTATCTGCAAACCAGATGGTGGATCAAAATGGAAATTTCAAGTTTTGCTAGGTTGATTCCAGGGCACATACGCTGTCCACTTCCAAATCCGAGGAAGCTGAATGGTATTAAAGGCTCCTGTGCTCAAGACACAATGTCACTTGTATTGCACATGAAACAGAATTAGATTGAAACAGTTTCTGTAACTTACATCAAATCTTCTTGGATCAAACTTTTGAGGGTCAGGGAAAATCTCTGGGTCATGGTGAACGGAAACAACATCCAAGTTAACAGACCATCCTTTCTTGATCTTATATCCTGAAAATCAAACAGTTTGTTAAGCTCGGAATATTGGAAATTTAGCAGGGGATATGAACCTGATTATATTAAGCTTCTAACCATTGATGTCGAAATCCTGGGCTGCCTTTCTTGAATACCAAGGTAAGATTGTAGCTATCCTAAGAGTTTCGTTTATCACCTGGTTTTTATGGAGGATCAAACAAGATCAGAATCTGCAAGATTTTGATGAGTTAAATATGGTACAAAGTAGTCAATATAATGCTCACTTTGTTGGTGCAAGGCATTTTGTTTACTTGAGACCAGGTGAGTGTTGAACCGCCATGTCCACCTTCTTGGATCTCCATATGTTCTCCCTGCAATTCTACCTTCTTGTTAGTACTATTTAGAGGAAAAAGGACTTCCAATTGGTTATGTTAAGAAATTTATATTACTCTAAGTTGTTCCAAAATTATGGGATTTTCTTCCAGGAATTTGATGAGCCATGTGAGAGCCGCAGTGGTGGTATCATGACCAGCAACAAGCAAAGTTAAGATATTGTCCTTCAGCTGTTTGTCTGTGAGTTTCTCTTCATCATCCTTTGTTGTTTCTTTTCCATGTTTGTTTATTAGGGACTGTAGGAAATCTAATTGGAATTCACTCCCATTTTTCCTTCGAGCAATTATTTTATCCAACATAGAATACATCCGATCACGAGCCTGATAAAGTAAACTTTAGTTAGAAAGCATTTTTTTTTCTTTACACTCGTGGAATGGTGCTTAAAACTGAAAAATATGATAATATATTAATTTTAAATATTACCTTGATACCACGGTGAAAAGCAGTTCCTGGGATACGCAATGGCAAGGAAGCAAAAGCAGAAGATATATGTTTAAAATTGGCACGGAACTTCTCTTGCTCCTCGCCGTAGGGCTCTAAGCTCATTAGAATATTGCTGATCACCTTGAGAGTAAACTGCACAACCCAAACACATTCAATATGTTTTTAATGCCTCTGTCTAACACTAGCACTATAAGCAGTTACAATATTTCTATATCTTAACTGTTGAAGCCTCCTCGTGGACATAAACTGTTCGCCCTGGCCATTGATCCAATGTTTCCATGGCTAAATTGTTGATAAACTGGAAATATTTCTTCATGCTATCAATTGATAAGGGCCCAGCGATCAATCTCCTGAGCCGCTTGTGAGCCTCTCCCGTGGTCTGAAGTAAGCTTGTTGGACCCATCACTTGTTTACCTGCGTAGAATAGGTTCAAGCTTACCATGCCATCCTTTCCAGACAGCAAGATCTTGCTTGCTTCTCTCCCAGTCATGAAGACTGTTGATCTCCCTAAAATACTACTCTTGAACACCTTTCCATATCTGGAAGTTGGAACCGTAAAAATCAGAAGGAAGATCATACAATGAAAGAAAGTTGTAGTTAGATATGTAATTTCAGGGTAGAATTAGCAAATTAATACCTTTGTTGCCTCTTTTTTATGAAGCTGTAGATACCAGATGGACTTGAGAACTCTGAGACAAACGATAAACTCTCCCCAATAATAGGCCAACCCATGCTGCCTGGTATTCCTCCCATTGCTCTTGAAGTTGCCCACGAGCGCAATAAAATGAAAGCCAAAAAAATGACTGAAAAGATCAGAATGATCTGCAGGCTTCCTAGATCCATCACCTCGTACTGGAATTGATTGAAACTTCTTGGTTTGAATGCAACTGAATTATGCCTAATATTTATCAGGTTAAATAGTTGCTAAGAAGATGGTAGTAATTCTTATTTCTCTGTAGTTGCTGCTACTTGTTCTTTAAATGGTAGCTTGGAATATTCATGTCCTTGTTTGTCTTGGCCTTCGATTCCAATGACCTTGCTAAAACGGCTGCATTGTTTATATCATTGGTCATCATTAGAAGCACATTGAAACAACAAGAAAATCATTGGTTCATGGTGTTTGGTATTTACTGATTATGCTTCATAACGATGTAACCCTGTTTGTACTGTTTATAAGTTTTTTTCTTAAAACTTTGAAGAGTGCATCTTAATCTCCAATGTATTACTGGATTTTTTGTTTGGCATTTGCCCGTTTCAATCTGCGAAGTAGACACTAATTTCGATTTCTCCGGAATATTCATATTTGTCTCTTTACTTTGAATGGCAGAGAATGGAATCTATCTGATGCGGCTGTTTTCAACGTTGTGAATCATCTGAGTTGCTTCCATTGGTAAGTGACCTCTTTCTTATCCATATTTTATAATCCTTAAACCTGTTACTCATACTTAGAAACTTACGCCCTTTTTTTATCTGTTTGCTATTAGGCAAATTGGAATCTGAAAACTGTATAGTTGTCTTCTGATAATTGTCCTTTTGTTTATAATATGGTTCTAAACAATGGGACAACAACATACGTAATGATATACTTCACAAGAATTGTCTTATTAAGTGTTAGTCTTCAGCAAACATCACATTCATCATGCTTGGTGAACAATGAAAATTTTTAGGATATGCTTTTCTTCTAGAACTTTGTGTGTAGTCCTTGGTTGCAATGTTTTTAAGGCGCTAAGCGATTTGTCATGTCTAGGTGAGGCGTAGCCTAGACGAAGCCTAGACATGGCCTAGGTGATAAATTTATATTTATTTATAGGTCACTAGATAGCAGTGTTTTCAAGGCGCCAAGGCGATTTGCCCTATCTAGACGAGGTGTAGCCTAGGCAAAGCCTAGACGTGACCTAGGCAATAAGAAAAATATTTATTTATAGGTCTCTAGATAATTAATTAGTTATTTACAGGTCCCTGAATAGTTCATAGATGAAATTATATGTATCGAACTGTATTCTATAATAAATGTTAAATTTTTATAAAATGATAAAAAATACTTCATATTAATCAAAATCATGTCCACAAAATATTAATTCATGCTATAATACATATTATCCAAAAGGTTCAAAAGTACAAAACTAAAATATCTATCGCCGGAGGGTCGTCGACGGTTGTTGGAGATTTTGACGGTGTTTCTTGGTCGGAGCAAATGGAAAGGATAGACTTAGGGAGAGAGATTCGAGGGTTCACTATAGAAAATGAGTTTATGTTTTCTAAGCTTTTTTTAAAATTAGAGAGACCTCCTAAGTTTTTTAAATATTTGCACAAACGTCCACTGCTTGCCTAGCACATCGCCTAGGCAAGGCGAAGCCTTGAAAACACTGCTAGATAGTTAATTAATTATTTATAAGTCCCTTGTAGTTCAAATACATAATTATATGCATCTAACTATATTTTATAATGAATGTTAAATTTTCATGAAATGATAAAAAATACTTCATATTAACGAAAATCATGTTCACAAATTGTTGGGCAGCAAATATTCGTGGCCCAAGGGTTGCCGACAGTCGTCGGAGATTTCAATGACATTTTTTTGTCGGAGAAAATAGAAAGAATGGACTTAGGGAGAGAGATTCGAGGGTTTACCGTAGAAAGACGAGATTTTTGTTTTTAAAGCTTTTTTTTTTTGTTATTAAATTAGTGAGACTCCCTTAAATTTTTTAAATATATGCGTAAATCCCACCGCCTTTATAACACTACACCTAGGCATTTTCTCTCTGAAAAGCCTAGGTATTGCCTGGATGGCTGCCTTGAAAACACTGCTTGGTTGTGTTGTGGCTGATAATGATCAAATGGTTTTTTTTTCTCACCGTTGGATTAATCCTTTGTTTGATAGAACTGGTAGAAATGCGGATTATAACTTTAGATTTAAGGAATTTAATGAGTGATTCGAAGCTGCCTATAACTATTGTTCTATAGTCCACCTAAACGAGGAACTCCACTTTGAATTTTACTCTATTTTTTAACTTTTTAAGCTTTGATTGTAAACTATTTGTCAATAATTTGTATTTAAAAATAAGTTTAAAAATTTAAGATAATTCAATTTGTATGATGTATTTTGATCTTGTGAGGGTTTAGAGAAAAAAAAAGGGAACCTTATTTAAAAGTGTTTTGGATCAAACATGAGAGGTAAATTTTAAAATAAAAAAACCTTGTAGAAGATGAGGTTTAAAAATGCGCGTCACCCATGTTGGGTAACTTGCATTTTTAAGTAATTATAATAGGGAATAAATTGAAATTACATTTTCATGTTTATTAATCATTTACAATATATATTGGGATGCGTAAAATGGATAAATTCAATAACATGAAAGTGTAACAAAAAGATGATACCATAGCATTTTTCACAATATACAATTTTAAAAATTAGATTTTTTTTTTTTTTTTGAGTGAAAACAAGACCTTGAATAAGCGTTGTGCACCGCAACCCAGTGGTATGAATACCCTAATGTTTATTGTTACTTTTAAGAAACATTTTTTTTCCCTCTTTTAATTCATCTATAAGTCAATTTAAAATGAAAAATGTTATTCTAATTATAAAAAAATATAACTATTTGTATATTTACACATTTACGTTGAGATAGGTAAAACAAAACATTTACGTTGAGATAGGTAAAACAAATATGAATGTCAAATTGTACGTACAGTTATATTTTTTTGTAATTAAAATAACAATTTTCATTTAAAATCACAAAAGTCGCAGGCATATGGATTTCTTTTTTAAAAGCATTCATTGTTCACGTCTCAGCCATTTCATTTGAAGTAATAGTGCTCTTCACGAATATTATATTTGCAAATGCAAGTGAAAACTAATTTTGTTAGTAAAGAATTTTCTTAATAAAAGCTATTTAGATAATAAAAGTGGCAAAACATTGAAAGAAATTCTTTAAGCGTAAATTCCTATAATAAATGAATATTACGTTCAATAGTAGTCTTAAAATTTCAAGCAGAACATAGTTTTGTGAAGAAAACAAGAGGGGCATAGTGTGACTTTGACATTAACACTATAATGAAATTTAGGAATACATTAAATTGGAAAAAAAAAAAACCTCCAGGGATTCCTACTTTGATTTTCTGCCCATTATCCAGTACCCATCACCGGCACTCTCTCCTAGTAGCCTATATAAGAAGAGTATATAGTCCTTTCTAGACTGCACCTATTGAAGAAGTATATAAGTCAATAAAAACATTATTTTCTTTACTATTAAGCATAAACATGTACAAGCTGTAAAAATCTACCTACAGTACTTTCTACTGCAAATTAAGCCACAAGATTCATATGCCAGTTTTTAAGCAGGCTCACTAGCACTACTTATTCAGAGAACATGGCTCCTAATTCCAATGGTAAAATACATCTATGAGCATACTGAACAAGGGTCTTCACAAGCTCACCTACAACTCATATACATAAATTTACATGAGAACATGTGAAATTTTACCCTTGGCTTGTTGTGACCTGAAAAATTCCCATCAAATGGAGGATGGAGCCTTTGGAGGGTCAAGAGTTGATTTACCAAAGTTTATTAGACCATCTTATGTTGAGACTGTCCCCCAAGAGATTGATTACTGGTAGATGACTGGGACATGTTGAACTGTTGATGCTGCTGATTCTGAGGGATGCTAAATGGAGATAGAAAACTAGCAGTTCGTCCTCTGTTGAAGGAGTTTCCGTTAACAGTAGGAACTTGACCAGTTGCGATCTTAAGCCGCTGCACTTCCTCCTTCAGTGCATCATTCAAAGCTGTATGACACCATAACAATGCGTAAAATTTCAAAGATCCTGTCTCATTTTGGATTATTCTAGCCAACTGATACACTAAATAGACACTAAAATGAGGGTAGCTTGCCAACTCCCCTAGTTTTAGAAGTTGGCTCTTTGTGGGGTCATTTACATCTGGATAGAGTCAGTGCAGTAAAGAGAGTTGTAAATTCATAAGATTATGATTTGTCTCCATGTGCTAACGTGTGACAACTGGCTTTTAATAGAAAATTATGAATAGCAAGATAGGCCAACGAAAACAAAAAAGAAACATAAGTGTGGAAGTCCTAAAAGCATGTATACCATCTCGAAGATGTGCCTCTTGCTCCATGGCTTGCAACCGCATTTTGAGTTCCTTGTTTTTGGTAGTCAACCCAGAAGTGTCTCTCTGTATCACACACGCATGCGCACACAATATGCAGAGAATTTTTAGAGTTCTTCCTATTTCTTTTATTTGTAAGGGGATCAAACCCTAAATCACAGAGCTGTAACAAAGTAACTGTTGATCGAGCAGCAGATTCAATACATAAAATATTATTCAAGCTTAAAATGTAAAAATTGAGTTAAGATCAGGGAAAAAGCTAAGACAGAAAATAATAATAAACTAAGAGAAATAGAACAGGCTAACACTTGAAAGAACAATTCATCACAGTTAAATATAAAAAATTCATTCCTACTGTACAGCCTACCTCTCAGGCTCATATGGAAGTAACTTATCAATCTATTTACTCTTTTAAATGAAACACCATCATTCACCAATCAAATCAACACTATAAAAATATAAACGGCATATACCCAACGCACAAGGTTACCATCATTGAGGGTGTATAGGGAAGGACGATGTATGTAGTATCATCATTAATGATCAGCAAGACACAATTGATTCCCAACACTAAAGGACTACCAACAGAAATGAGTAAATGGCAAGACAGGGCATCATCAGAAAGAAAATCAAAAGCTAATACCAACTAGAACAGTTTCACTGAACAAAAGATGGGCCGTGCAAAGCAATTCCTTTTCATCTCCCATGTCTCCACTGCAGTCTGAAAGCCAAGCATTGAATAAAAAGATAAGCTTAACTTTCAAGACCATAGGCTGGCTTACAGTCTCACTTGAAGGGCACTCTATGCTCAAAGCTCTTTTTGCTTTATGTAGAAAATCTTCATCATCTCAATACAGCTCAAATATTATGCCAAAAGAAGTGAACATGATTATAGGGTGTTTTGGTTGTCTCACAAGCAGTCGATAGCAAACATTTCACCCATTTTAGAAATTAAAAATTTAACACACATGCGCATGCCCTTGGTACATTAAAAACCAAAGCCCAGACCCATATGCAATTATCAGGTGAGTGAAGAACCAAGAATGATTAAACTTCCTAAGATGTCATATTCTATGCCTCACAATGATTGAAGCACAATAACCAATTTAAGATGATTATAAATGACCTGAAAAAACCGACATAGAGAAAGCATGTGTATAATTGATATGAGATGAGGGATTATGATGATGGATGCAGATTAAAGTATTGGCAACACATTTGAAGAAATTGGACTGATAAAAGGAGGTGGCTCTAGGTGGGGGAGAATGGAAGAATTGGACTCATTTAGCCCATCCTGCTGAATCCAACAATTCAATAGAGTACATTGCATGATGCACCTCCACCTAGTTTTAACTCTTAAAACCACCCTTTCAAAAAAAAAAAAAAAAAAAAACTGTTGAAACCACCGAATTTTAGGGTGTTATTGCCTGCCTGTTGACACACATTTAATACACCTTCTATGGACTTCACTATAGGCAACAAACTTTGATACTAATCGGTGTCAGTGAACCAATGGTTGTATTAGATCTGAACCTATTCACATGAAAGAGAGGGCAGATTTATTGTCGGATGTCATTTTCAAAAGTCGGGCCAGAGCAGCACTAGGATTAAAGTTTCCTGCAGGAAAATCTTGAATAAGTGCATATAAGTGATAAATTTGACTTCTAGGACTCCAATCTTTATTAAAAGAAGAAAAAGCCCCATGCAAGGTACACAAGTCAATACAAATAGGAACATAAAACCTGGTAACTGTTACAGGAGCATTAATGTTTCAGTCACCGAGGAAGAAAAGGGCCATCTAGTCATCCTCGACGCCTCTCTTCATCCCTATTTGTATTTGCAAATCACCTAGAGAGGAGATTAAAACTGTGCCAGAAAAAACTGTAGAAAACCTCAAGTTCATTAAGAATGTGTTCGCCCACGTAGTGGAGAGACTTGTCATCGACTTTTCAATAACACGACACTGCTCTCCTAAGGTAATAACTAAAGAAATATGGGCTTCAGAAAGCTTTTTTCTGCAGAACAGTGAATACAGCTAGTATGTCATTCTACTCGGTGTAGTTGTTCCTGTGGTAATGGTGGAAAAGATATTTGAATAAGGAAGATTGACTCAGGACAGAGTACAATGGTTTTTTTGGGAATATGCATCACCTAAGGAATGCTCGCAAGTCTAATGGAATCAGTAATGTACTCATCATTCATCACTTCCAGGGGGATCCCCTCCACCTTTGCCCTAATGAATATATATACGTATGTATTAGACATACAAACCATGAATCATATGAGCAAATACTACTCTTGATCTTGATCATTGTTGAGTTTCTGAAGAAGGATTGAACCCAAAAGAAAGTAAGAAAGCATGAAAGGGAAGAAGACCCCCCAACGGCAGGGAAGCGATAAGCTATTACAAGTGCAGAAAATGTGGTAAAGAATATGAAGGGATGAACTTGATGGAGGGAAGAAGGCACTTTGATTCTTGTGAAAAGAATCAGAGAGTTGTTGAAAGCATGAAAGAGAAGAAGTTGAGTGGAATCAGGGCATCAGGTCACACTCTAAGCAAGAAACCTGCACCTAATGATAATAAAGTAAATACTAATCTAATCAACCTCTCATTTCTTACAACTATTGTATGCTTAATTTACTATTTGAGTTTGAGTCGTAATTAATTGATGAACCTTGATTGACAAAGTACCAAGACAAAATCTAAGAAATCAAAGAAACCAAAGAAGGCGAAGGTGGCTAATTTTACTCATTCCTACCCCTTGTAAAATCAAAGAAGGAGGTGGCTCTAGGTAAGTGAGATGGAAGAATTGGACTCATTTAACCGATCCCGCTAAAAAAAGACTCTTACAGTTCAGAATCCAAAAGTTCACTCCTATTTGATTTCCAACAATTCAATATAGAGTACATCGCATGATGCACCTCCACCCAGTTTTAACTCTTAAAACCACCAAATTTTAGGGTGTTATTGCCTGCCTATTGACACACATTAAATAAGCCTTTTATGGACTTCACTATAGGCAATGACCTCTGATACTAATTGGTGTCATTGAACCAATGGTTGTATTAGATCGGAACCTATTCACATGAAAGGGAGGGTAGTTGGGCCACGGAAGTAGGCGATAACAAACTTATTGTCGGACGTCATTTTCAAAAGTAGGGCCAGAGCAGCACTAAGATTAAAGTTTCCTGCAGGTAAATCTTGAATAAATGCATATAAGTGATAATTTTGACTTCTAGGACTCCATTCTTTATTAAAAGAAGAAAAAGCCCTATGCAAGGTACACAAGTCAATACAGATAGGAACATAAAAGCTGGTAACTGTTACAGGAGCATTAATGTTTCAGTCACCAAGGAGAAAGGGGCAATCTAGTCATCCTCGACGTTTCTCTTCACCCCTATCTGTATTTGCAAATTACCTGCAGAGGAGATTAAAACTGTGCCAGAAAAAATTGGACAAAACCTCAAGTTCATTAAGAATGTGTTTGCCCAAGAAGTGGGGGGACTTTTCATCAAACTTTTCAATTACATGACACCGCTCTACCAAGGGAATAAATATAAATACAGAAATATGGGCTTGAGAAAGCTTTCTTCAGCAGAACATTCAATAAGGCTAGTATGCTATTCTACTCAGTGCAGTTGTTCCTGTGGTACCGGTGGAAAAGATATTTGAAAAAGGAACATTGACTCAGGATAGAGGACAATAATTTTTTGGGAATATGCATCACCTGGAATACTCAGAAGTCTTAAAATAGAAACAATATACCAATGGAATCAGTAATGTACTCATCAGTCATCACTTCCGGAGGGGGATCCCCTCCACCTTTGCCCTACGTCAACGAAAAGAAGTAATTGACAATCTAAGGTTGTTAACACCTCATTAGCTCATGTAATTATGAAGCGCTCTTGCCCGGGCCTTTTTTCTACAAGAGTATATAAGCTACTATAAAGGTGGTTCCAATGAACTGTGATTAGATTCAAGTAAACTTTAGTTAGTCTCCTAGGAACTTTGCCTTATGACATTAAAGTTCACAAAAAACATAATGAAATTGTTGTAACCAATAAGCCTTCTACATTGATAAAGAAATATGATAGTAGAAGATTTTACAAAACTATAAAGAACAACTTGCACATAAGAGTTCAGTCCACAATATCACTTTTGGTAGAGATACCACAATAGATATCCATCTATAAAAGAAAAGGACATTCATAATTAAATTATATATCTAAATTATGGCTACAAAAAGGGGAAAGAATGAGTAAAATTTGCATTCCTGCATGAAAAACTGATATGCCATCCAAAGTAAGAGATATTAAGGGCATGTTTGCTATAGCTTCAGCTTGTACCTTATAACTTATGCCAAAGCACTTTCGAGAAAGCACTTTTGAGAAAAATGCTTATGGATAAGCTATTGAAAGCATTTTTGGCAAAATATCCAATAGGTGCTTTTTTGCACTATAAATCCTTGTCAAATAACTTCAAATGCAGAAGCAGTTTGGAAAAGCAAGAGGTAACCAGGTTTTTTTTTTCTTAAATGGTTACAGGTGACCGGCTTTACACAAATGTTAAAAACTGCCTTTTCTAAGCAGAAGCAGTTGTTACCAAACGGGCCATGAAACCGTGTTTGCTCTTTAAAAAATGCCAATTATAGCTTCAAATGCCCAACCAAGTGGGGTCTAAATGTTCACACAGACTTATAGCTAAAAAAATAGATTCCCCAGTAGAATAGATTAATCATATAGAAGTCCTGTTTGTACCGTTTCAGTTTAATTCCTACAGAAAAGATGTCTGGGTAAATGGAACAAAACATGGGGCAAAACCGTTATTAACAAAGGTCCATCATGTATATAAGTATCTGGAGGAGGAGGGAGGAGGGTAGTGCCTATATGATTGAGAATAGAAAATGAATAGTTGCAAAGCAGAGAGTCAGATGGAATTTAAAACACTACCGCACTTAAAGATTCATACATGAATAGAAATCTCAAGCACATTTATATGAGGGAGTCCATACATGGATGGTATTGGCTAGCTAAATCTAGGAAGCACAAATGCTTTTCCAGGAAACCTTCAAGCCTTTAATACCATAGCACTAGAATATCTTCCAAAATTAAAGTATCTCAGAACAATATCAATAGATATATCCACTAACCTTGCTTGGAAAATGTCACTACAGATAAGAATTCTGTTAATCTTTGAAGTCAAGGCTTTAGGTTGTCAGCCAAGAATTTGTTACTGTAAAATTTGGGAATAATGCCAACATTTACTAACATGTTTTAAAAACCTTTACATAGAAGCCATCATCATCTTCCAAAAAAAATGACCGGAAAAAAAACTATTAAAAAGCTTTTGATATAAGAAATTGAAGGCTGTTAGTCAATGATTTCATGCTACCTATATCAAACATGGAAAAATTCACCATAGACCAAGAGATATAATTGTAAAACACTAATCAATTCAACTTAACAAGGTTTTTTTTTTTTTTTTTTTTTCGCAACTATATGAGGTTGGTGAATGTTGTCCCCTTATAAGAGTCAAATCTTTTGTTACTTCCATTATATCTTAATTTCTCTACTTAAATTAGTTTAGGTATTCCTCTAGCTAATTATTGTCACTACTAGTCAATAAGTCAAATTTCCTAGCCAGTACATCTAATGATATTTTATATATCTATCCAAACAACTCAATCAGTTCTCCTCATTTTATCTTTGATTGAGATTATTTCTACTTCTATCATCTGATGTTTTACACATTTACTACACATCAATCTCATCTTTAAACTCTACTAGATTTATCAAAGGTATGGAGCATCTCAAATGGATAGGTAGAAGTAAAATGACCACTTGTGACTATATACCTGTAGCATTGTGACCTGCGCCGAGAGGGTTGTTGCCTCTGTTTGAAGTGTCTGAACCTTTCTTTCTAGTTCACTGGTGTAATGTATCTTCCTTTCCTTTGACCTTGCAGCAGATTGCCTATTTGCAAGGATTCTAGAGTGGAAAACCCAAGCAACAGAACAAAGCATAAATTTTTCACAAACAATGGTTTCTAAAGATTCACTTCATTGAGGCATTCCTTGAAAACAAAATATTAAAGCAAACAATTATGTTTAGAAATCCTTCCAAATTGAACATCAATAAAAAGAAAGAAAGAACAAAAATAAATAAATAAATAAAAAGTAACGTGACAACTTTAAAAGAGAAAGCTTTTGCAGGGATAGAGCCAGGACACCACACTCCAATTTGCAAGAAAGCATCTACATTTGGCATTTTTATAAGGTGGGCCGCTCCTAATTTGATTTTATTACCCATTCCTTAGCTTATAATAAAACATTCACTCTAACCACTCCAAGAAAGGTTCTTGGACCTGGCCTTGGATTTCTTTGTGCTAGAAGAGCCCACTAGCGGCGCTTTCAACTGCACATTTATTGAACAAAAGAGTGCAACTTTAGGATCAGATGAACTGATCATCCCATACCTTCTGAATCTATCATGTGTGAGGAGAACCAGTTAATCCAGGCAAAGCACAAATGCCTCAACAGTCCTTTTTTTCCATTTCACTTCGTCACTAGGTGCCAAGTCTCAGTCAAATTACCCCTTTCCAGGTGGCAAAAAGATAAGAGCTCATTTCATTTTATTTTTATGGAAGAATAGGGAATGATGAAGTGGGACCAAACCTAAAAGGACTGCCAATCATCAAGAAATGTAAAATCCAGAAAACATTTCTCTTCCAAAATAAAATTTCAATTTGTTGAAAAACTCCATCTCAAGACTTCATTCCTTTTTCCTGTTGGATAGGTGAGAACAGCTCAAGATGGGTGAAACCCATAGTTTCATCACTCACTAATTTTAACTTTGTTAAGCCAATCCAATTGTACTAAATATAGGATCAATAGAATACAAAACCATTTTTTTTTCCTTAACAAAAATACCCTGGAATCAGTTAAAAGATGGAACATCCATTAAAACTTGCACAATCAAGCAGTCCAAATTCTAGTACATCCCAACTTTAAAATAGAGAAAATATTAACAAAAATCACAAAACCATATAAAATCTTATTCAGTGAATTCTAAAGAGTCCCAAAACCTTCAGAAATTGCTATTTTTTTTTCACTAGCTAATAATGGAGTCATTGAACTACTCTTCTTCCAACTAAAACCACCCAAAATCTCTCACTCACAAAAACAATTATCCACAAACTAAGAAACCCATCATCAGAACATATATAATTTTTAATCTATAGTGAAACCCCCAATTCAATTAAAAAACAAACAAAAAATAAATTGACCGCAATATTTAAAAAAAGAAAAAGAAAAGAAAGAAAAAAGAAACGAACCTTTTAGCTCTCTTAGGATCAATTCTGGCCAACTCGGCCAATTTATCTGGTCCCATCGCCTTCTTCGCACTCTCAATCGGATCCACTTCGAACGAAGAACACGACCCATCCATCGAATTACTATGCCTATGTTGACGATGATGATGATGATGATTCCCTCTCGTCTCAATCTCTTGAACCACCCCACCTTTCTCCCCAAATCTCTCGCCTTCAAACCCTGACGTCGCCTGAAGCCCGAATCCCTCAAAAAACTCAGAACCCACCGATAAGCTCCGAAAATGCGAAGAACAACCACCACCTTTCCCTCCCTTCGTCGTCGTCTCCTCCGACTTTCCGGCGGCGTCGACGGCCATCGGATGAGAATCGTCGTTGTCTTCGGACATCGACAACGACGGGATGTCGATTCCGGCGAGGTTGAAATCGACGTCGGCGTCGAAGAGGTAGTCGTCCGGTAATCGAAAGAACGTCTCCGACTGAGCGCGTCGGTGGTGGGACACGCGTTTTGGGGTTTCCAGCATCTGATCGATCTCGATTCTGCCCGGAAAGTGGCCGGAAAAGGGTTTTCCACCGAAGTTGGTGCCGTCGTTGAAATTGGGTTCCATGGAGAGAGAGAGAGTGGTTGAGTTTGAGTGCCGTGTTTGCGTCTAGCTTCAGACTTTGTGGACTTTTTTATTATTATTTTTTATAATTGAAAAGAAATTAATTAATTAAAAGCAACGTTGGAGTGTACAAGTGGCAGAATTAGAGGGGCTGGGGCCCAATTCATGCGGATGCTGCGAAGTTCCTGCCTGATACAGTATATCCAAATGAGCTGATTTTTTGGTCAATTTTTTTAATAAAATTCTCTTGGTCTTTTTTTTTGAAAGGTCAGCGGCACTTGCATCCCCTAATACTTACCGGCAGGATCACAAATACTTGAAATGCCAATAAGTTGATAAATGGTGGGAGGTGTATCAACTCAATACCTTCAAGATACGTGTGCTTATAGTCAACTATTGAACTAACCCATCGTTGGTTCTCTTTGTCCAATTTCAGTTTTGAGTTTTATTTATTTCTTTATTTTAAAATTTAATGTGAGAAATGCTAATCTAACTAGATCCAACCTCCTCAATTAAGATTTTCAACTTTACTAAACAATCATTTTATGGGTGAGGACCAAATTATTACAACTTTTTCAACTTCACGGGTATGAGAACAACCTTACAATCAACTTACAAGTGTGAGATTTACTTACACTCTCAACTTATAGGTGTGAGACCTACTTACGCTCTTGACTTCATAGCTACAAAACAACTTATACTCTTGGCTTCACAGATGTAAGTGTAACGACCCAAACTCTCACTTGATGTCATGATGACGCGTTGCCTGACTCTAGATGCTTGTGTAAATGATTTGATGTATATTGTATATGTATTTTATTTATTTTTAGAGAAAATTATTAATATTATTATAATTAGTGGCTTGTACAAAGAGGTCATACCTAAGTAGCTTGTAGAACAAGTAGGGGTGTAAGTAACCCGACCGACCTGACCAAACCCGACTATTTCGAATAGGGTCGAGTCAGGTTTCAAGAAGGGAATGGGTTGGTCGGGTTGTGGATCCCGAAAAAAAGGTCGGGTGAAAAAGGGAATGGGTTGGTCGGGTTGTGGATCCCGAAAAAAAGGTCGGGTTTCACCCGACCCGACCTTATACTAGCAGCAGGTGTCCCTTTTCCCTTCTTTTTTCGTGCCCACTTGCAACTCCTATTTTTTTCTCTCTCTCGCATTTCTGCCCTCTCTTTCTCACGAGTCACATCCCGCCCCTCTTTTCTCTCTCACGTCTCTGCGCCCCCTTTTTTTTTTTTTCTCTCTCACTTCTCTATCCCCCTCTTTCTTCGTGCACATGCAGCCCTCCCCCTCCCCATCTTTTCTCTCTCTCACTCCTCTTTTCCTTTGCGTCTTCTTTTTCTTCTCGCTTTGCAACTCCCCCTCTTTTCTCTTTCTCCTTCCTCTTCTTATCCTTCCCTATGCAACTCCCCCCTCTTTTCTCTCTCTCCTCTCATTCTCCCTCTCTCTACAACTCCCATATCTTTTCTCTCTCCTTTTCCTCTCCCTCATCGCTTGACCACCCTATCTCTCTTTCTCTCTCCCTCCTTCTCTGAGTTCTCTCCATTTCTCTTGAAAAAAATAAAAATAAATAAAACCCGACCTATCCGACCCTACTTTTAGGTTGGTCGGGTGGAATCGGGCCTTGCCCGTTGCCACTCGACCTGATCGGGCCGTGTGGGTTTAGGGGCCGAAATTCGACCCGACCCGACCCGACCCGATTTCACCCCTAAGAACAAGCTAATATTTATAATTGTAGCTTATGGGAAAAGCTATAAATAATTCTCTTATTTGATACATTAATTATTTCCACCTTTTCAACTTTAGGATTTAGTCAAATATTATAGGTCCAATACATACTGTTTAATTTCAAGTGGTTGGTGGAGAGTTGGTAGGTGAAATTAATGAGTAAATATTTTATTTGAATACATGGTGTGAGATTAATATATAATAAAAGTTTTATTTAAAGATGGGGTAGTTATTTGTTGACTAGAAAACATCTTTTTTTTTTCTTCTGAGCGACCCCCTGCAACTCGTTGTCTCTCCGTCGCTTAGGGTTCCAAACTCTGAGTGACAGAGCCCTCCTTTCTCTCATTTCTCTTTTCTTCCTTATCTACTTGCTTCTCTCATTTTTCTCCTTCTGTCTGTAGTCTTTCTCCGCCGAGTCACTGTTCTCTCATCTCCGTCGTAACTGGTGTTCTATTTGCCGATGTTGATGTTTTCTACAGCCATCGCTCTCTTTTCTTGTCGCCAGATCTTTCGCGGTGGCATCTACGGCGCCGGTGTTGTTGGCGGTGCTGATCTTGGTAAGGGTAACGACTGATGTTTTACTTCGGGCCAGATCCTGACCGATCTTGGTAGATTTGGGCTGCTTGTGGCTAGATCTGTGTTGGGCGCCAGTGATGGTGGCACGGTGGTTGTGGAGGCGGCTAGTTGAAGGCGCAGTGCGGAGGGCTTTGTTTTCGTGTTTTTTTGGTTTGTTAATGTGTGTTTTTTTTGTGTTTGGGAAGAACGAGATGTGGTAAAGGTTGTGGTTGAGGGACGAGGTCTTGATTTTCAGGTCGAGTTCGTGCCCACGCTTTTGCCTTGTTTCGCTCCCGGCTCAACACTTTATGAAAATGTATGTTTGTCATGCGTCTCCTCCCTTGCGTGGGAGCTTGTTCTCCCCTGCGTGGGAGTTTTGTCCTTCCCTACGTGAATATTTGCCCTTCCATTTTTGGGAGCCTCTTCTCCTTGCGTGGGAGTTTGTTGACCCATGTGCCCATCGCCTCTATGCTGCTATTTGACTCTATTGGGGTCCTTTGTCCTGGTCTTCGTGCCAGTTTGATAAAAAAAATAAAATAAAAATATGGGGTTGTTTTGAGAGGTGTTAAATTAGGTAACTTGTACAATCCTCTTATGTACTGTCACGACGCCCCTGACGTAGGCTGACGTCATGACCGGCACAGCGTACTATACACTGTACATACCCATATACAGAATATAATACATTGTCAGCCTTCACGTACTCTCACAATACTTCCCAAAATGTACAGAATTTTTTTTTAATATACCACACATCAAATCAAATCAAATATATATAGATGATCATTCACTCACATTTATTCCATTCATTCCACAAATTAAATTCTCACCTGATAAATATCTATGATCATCTCATTTCATCATCCCATATCTTAAGCTAAATATATGCCCACACATCCCATCTAGATGATAATACATATATCTATATAATGTGTGTTAAGTATACATATCAAAATAACAAAAACTATTTCCTCCAAGTAGACATACACATACCAAACTTACTCACGGAGTTTCCTTTTCCCTTCGACTCAATACCTGAAATATTGGAGGAAATGGGGTGAGCAAACAACAGCTCAGTGAATATAGTTCATGAGATGGCAATTATATACATTTAGAGAAATATGATATTTAAAATCATTTCAAACACTTATTCAACACATGCATCATTCAATAATATATTGTACATGTCAACATCATAAATTTCATGATTTTCAATAACATAATGCACAATCTCCCTCCTCCGCAAGGCAAGAGAGCGGGTCTAACCCTTGTATGGTCGTACAAGGTAGACACAACTTCTCATGACCCAATTCAATAACACCATGCACAATCTCCCTCCTCCGCAAGGCACGAGAGCGGGTCTAACCGTTGTATGGCCGTTACAAGGTAGCCACAACATCTCATTACCCAATTAACAGTCATTTCAAGGATCGCAACCCTTGTTAGGACAGACCTAACGAAATGACAATGAGGAATCGCAAAGCCTCATCATTACAAACTCCAATGCTAAAATCAGTTTGCATGATCCATAAAACTCAATGCCTTATATATAATATCACATGCGTACAATCAAACAGTTTATATGCGTACAATGCCATACAAGAACCAAATCAAGAAAACTATACTCACAGTACAACACGTTCAACTTAAACTCAATCATCGTCGCTTTCGAGTCCAGCTCCAAGTTAAATACAACGAATTTAACCTGTCATAATCACTCCATAATTCAATTTCTTGTATTCATATCTATTTACATCTTTCATTTCTCAACTCACTTCAAATCACGAATAATAAATCCATTTAGGACTCATAAGCAGTTGAAGAAACTACTATCTCGTTTCTGTGGTCAATCTAGATATTTCCACAAGAAAGAACAGTGAAAATAGATTTTCACGACACCATATACTTAGTTACTAAAACTATCACCTCATATCCAAAAATCACTATTTTAGCATCGAAACGTCCGGAATTCAGTTCTCTACGATTCTATGATCTCAAACCGGAGTTTCATTGGATGCACATCACTGTTCACAATACTATTCATTTTTACTATTCACTTTCACTATTCATTTTAACTATTCACTATTACTATTCACTATTCACTATTACTATTTATTTTTACTATTCACTATTCACCATTCACTATTCACTATTTATTTTTACTATTCATCCTAATGTTGTAAATTGTATTAAAATTGTCCAACGGCTCCAAAAATCATAAAATTGAATCTAACCACATATTCGGGTTTCTAACAGTCCAGGGAGCATTTTCCTACCTTTCTAGCAGGTTTTCATTCACGTTGGGGTCAAAACCCCAATTTGGCAAAACGCCGTAAAACGGCTCCCACAGTCAAAATTTCTCCGCTAGAATAGCTTAGATAGTAATTTTACGAAGAAAAAGCGTGAAAATTACTTACCGACGGTCCGAATTTCGTTCGAATCGCACGCTTCCCCTTCTTCTTCTTCTCCTTCTTCTCCGTCTTCCTCTCTGCTTCTTTCTTTTCCATTCTGCAACTTCTTTCACTTTTTTTTTGTTTTTTTTTTATTTCTCTCTCTTCACGTTTGTTTTATTTTTTAATGGTAGCGTACAAGAGATTTAGATAAGACAAAAGAAGATATTTTATATATAAGACATTGATCCAATGCTTCTCGACGCTCCTTATTAGCCAACTCCTCCATCAAATATCCTTAAATTCAACTCATCTCATTTATATAACTCATTTAATAATTCGATTTCAATGTACATCATTTAATAATTCACTTATTTCACATGTATTCATATACACACACATGAAAGCATACTATTCTTTAATTCATTAAATTCATTCAATCATAATCAAATCTACATTTTTAATTAAATCATACACGCGTATATTTAGCGCATACGTATAACGTGTATATTAGCTCATACGTATAAAATATGTGTATTATACATCTCGATATACGCGTACTTCAACGTATATATTTAATTCAAATTGCGGGGTGTTACATGTACCCACCTCCCATATTTCTCTCTCTCCAACAGTTTTTTTGAGCAAAAAAAAAAAGATGAGAAAAGAGAAAAAGAAGAAGGGAGAAGAAGAAAAGAGGAATGAGAGCTAGGGTTTGCTCATTCTTGCTCCAAGGTATGAAATCTCTTCCATTTTTTCCACTAAATCACCATTGAAAGTGAGAACAAGCTTTTGAATGGTGTAATTTACAATATGTGGGTTTTAGATTTGGGGAGACCTAGCTTAGGTTTGGGTATACATGAGCTTGAAATAGCTCAAAAATAGTGGATTTGGGCGTTCTTGACCCATACCTACTCCCAAATCACGTTTAGGGTGCTTTTCTTCATGATTTTGTAGAGATTTGAGGCTAAGGTTTTGATGGAAACCCAAGGTTCTGAGGTGATTGTGTATGGAACGACTTTCTATGATGTTTTTGAGCTTGTTAGAGGTATTTGCTATGATTTTTACTAAGGTTTACATGTGTTTCCAAGTTAGAGACTTAGCTTGGACCTAGGGTTTTTTAATGTTGGTGCATGTAAACTATATTGATTAATTTGGTAAACCTAGATGATTCATAGTGTTAATTTGGGTATTTACCTACTATGACTCAATGTCTAGTTCATTTTATCCCTATGTCTCATTGTAGAGATTTTACCCAATTTGGGGCTTTTGGTTCAATTGGTTTGAACTAGATTAATTATGGTGAAATTTAGTTAATTGGGCATGAATAAAGTTGATTTACATTTAATTGAACATGAATTGGGTATGGAAGGAATTATAATTGATTTATGTTGACTTTGTATGATCATGAAATTGGGCATGATGGATGCCTATGGGTTGGACATTGATACTTTGGGTTAAATCATGAATTATGGATGTGTTCATGTGCATTTGGGAATTGTGGGGCTATATAGTATTCCTACATAGACTATGATGGTGATTGATAAATTGGCCTATGTTGGATATGTTGAAACTTAAGCTAGGAATTTATGCAATTGGGCATATATGGCTTGATGTTGATCAATGTGGTGTAAATTTGATTCGTTTTAGGTCATTATGAATTGATTGGCCAATTTGAAGGCATTTGACTTGTTTAATTGGCTATTGGATTGTTTGTGAGTATTTCTCACTCTATTTCTCCATTTATAGCATTGTATTTATATGAAGTTGGATTGTTGAATGATTGTTGAATGATATGCATCCTATTATATATATGTGCATTGTGTTTTTGAGAGCATGAACATGGATTTTTTTATGCATTGAATTTGCCTTGGGTATTTTGGATTAAATACCTTGGCATTGTTTGTCTTTCTACTTACTTGTTCTTCAGGGAAATGTGCTGTCAGAATACTTAGATTAGTAGTCCATGGAAAGGACTTTCGGATCACTGAGGAATGTAAGGGTAGGAAGATTAGTGTTGGATAACATGTTGACTTGTACCCTATAGCGCAAATGGGGGAAGTGTAGGCAATGTTATTCTGTTGTGACCTCATGGAAACGTTGCCATACTTTTATGAAAATGATGCATAAATCATATGTTTAGTTGGAACCATGTATATTATGATTTCTTTGATGCATTTGGTTTATAAATGTGGTTTTCCAATGTCATACATGTTTTATGTAAATGCATATGTGGAGATTATTGTGAAAAATATTCATTGAGCTAGTTGATCTCACCCTATTTTTTCCTACTTTTTTCAGGTTTAGATTTGAAAGAAAAAGGCAAGGCTTGACGTGGTCACTCTTATAATTTTTGGATGTAAGTTTTGTTTATAATTTTGGGAACTTTGGTCTAGTTTTCAAGTGTTTTGTTCTTTTGAAATTGTATATAACTATCACAGGTACATATGTATATAAAACATAGATAGTTGTGGTTTTGTTTAGACTATATATGATAAATAGTTGAATGATGAACTTTTACTTAAATTCCATATAGATGTTGAGGATTTTGAACCTTATGATAATTATTTTAGATAGTGGTCATCATGTATTTGGATGATGATATAATATTTATTTTGGTTCAATTATCTTGATCATATACAGGTTGTGTATTGAGTTTATTAGGTACTTTTCGTGTAGACGCTTATCAGTGCCTCAGGTTTTGTCGTGTTGTGGCATTATATGAGGTACTGTGCCAGTCGTGACGTCACCCGGAGAGGGGTCGCAACAGCAAGACAACTTATATTCTTAGTATACTCTTGGCTTCACAGGTGCAAGACAACCTACACATTCAACTTCAAGTGTACGAGTAAACCACTACCTATTATATCGTAACAGAATAACTTTCTGCAACTGATACAATTGCAGTAATAGAACTCGATACAGATAATGATATACAATTTAGTACAACTGTATCCTATGAACCTTTTACTCGAATGAACTCCTTCAACAATAAAAGTATAAGTTTAAAGCAATTGAAAAATCGAGTAAGAATATAGTTTTCTTTCACTAGTTTTTCAGAGATAAGATATACAATGTAAGCACAATGAAAAACTGCGTGCAAAAGAAAAATCTATTTTCAAAATACATTTTGCAAACTTGCAGATTTTTGAGATTGAAAGTTCGACTAACTTTCAAAACGTTTTAGCGCAAATGATTCTTTTTGGTATGAACCAACTTTGATTTTGAGAATCTCTTTTATAAACACTTTGTGCACCAAAGCCATTTCATTTGAATTTGAAATATGAACGTTGAGTCAAATAAACTTGATTCTTTCATGAAAAAGGCAAGTTTAGTTTTTATAAAAATGTTCTGGTTCGATTAAGTTATCATGCAAATGAAAATGATCAGAAATTCATTGTTCATGCAACTGAATTTTCAGTAATCAGGTGACAACCACTTTTTAGTTTTCTGATAAAGTTCTATCAGCGTCCTGATAGCGTATTAATATCCTAAAGTAAATTGTTCTAAAAACACAATTTTTACTCACTTTTTCTGATAGAGTTCTATCAGCGTCCTTAATTATATATATATATATAATTAAGCTTACTAAGAACGATTTTATTTCTTATTTTATTTTTTCTTGTTGATGGACTTTTTTTTTTAATCTACAAACATACTTGGTGAAAATAGCAAAATATGGGTAATATTAGAAATTTAAGGGTGGCGTAATAAGAATATAAATAAATAAATAACTGTGGTGGATATTACTCTAAAAAAAACAAAAACTGTGGGGGATAAAAGAATATTGGTGTAGAGAGAAAATTTATAGTTGGTTCTTTCTATAAGAAGACATGATGTATTTGGGTTTCTATCTAGTTTATAAATCAGCACGTTAATGTGGTTGTTTCCTAGTTAATCTAATCTTTATCTCTTTGTTCTTTTTATTTTATTTTATTTTTATTTTTATGCATAAATATATATATCAAGGATAAATTTTAGAAAGGGGCCAAGGCCCTCTTTATTATCTTGTGAGTTATCCGTGGCAAGCATAAAGAATATTAGTTAGCTAATTTTCTTTCATTCAATTTATAATGGCATTACAAGGCACAGGCTGAATCTCAGCCGTGAATCAAATAACAACTTGAAGACAAGTGTTACAATCTGAAGCAAATACTCTCTGCGACAAATGTAACTAATTACAGCTTCTAGAAAGAGTCCTCTCTAATTCTGTTACGAGCCCACATGCAAGAAATTTCTAGAGCTTTGGTTGTCCATCAGTATTGTAGCTGATGACTCAGATGATGACTAGGCTAGTGTGCTATCTTTACATTAATTATTTAAAATTTTAGTAATGTTTTTTAAATGATACAATTATCAATTTAAATGTTCAATAATTTTATTTAAAAAAAAAACATTAGTAAAATAACTAAATAAGTCATTTGGTCTTTTAACAATTAGAAATTATAAAAACTACATTATTATTATTATTATTATTATGTTAAATAAAACATTAACTTGTGCTGTTGTTGTGCACACCAAAAAAACGAACTTGGGTTAAGATAGCACAACTTTAACCACTTGCCAGTTAAGCTACCGGCAAATTGATGCTCTTTACCATTGAAGAATAACAATAGCTTAACAAAAAGGAAAAAAAAATGGGATTCAAAGTTAACCATCTTTGAGTTCTTCATTAACACCACACATATCCTCTATATATATTCCAACACATTAATTCATCTCCTCCATTCCAACCAATCAATCAAATATATATATTCAAAAACTAATTAAATAAAATATCTGATCTTCTTCTCTTCATAAGTTGAGGAAGATGGGTTGCAATAAGAAGGTGATGGTGATGTTGTTGATGGCCATGGTGGTGATGATGATGGGATTGGTAACTGAGATTCAATGCATTACAGATGCTGAAATAGAGATATGCGCCAGGGCGTGCATGCCAGAGTGCATGAAAATCTCTATTTCTACCGAGTCTAGGTGTCATCGTTCTTGCAGGAAATCTTGTTATGAGAAAGGTTCAGGCGACGTACGGACGAACTAATGGAACCAACGAGGGTACACCGAATAATGGAAGCTCTTAAGGGTCATTGAAATAATGTTGAGCCTCAGCTTTTTATTATCTAATGCTTGGTTATTGACTTGATAAACATGTTTATGTTGTATGTTCATGTGCACCCTGCGTGAATTATATACTATTTATTAATAAAATGGTTTTATTTTTATTTTTATTTTTTTTTATATTTGTTATGTTACTGCAGTCACATCATTAATCATGCTTTAAAAAAAATATTTTACTTTTGTTTTCTAATTAATAAATTAATAATACATAAATATGACCTAAGTCTAGGAAGTAATTAAGAGACTATACTACTATAGTTTACAACAAAAATAGAAAGAAAAAAGGAAAAAAAAATTATCAAAAAGAAATTAGATCAAACTCGAAGCCTTACAATATATAATACAAATACTTGAAAAAGTTCATCGCGTAGCCATTTTTCCAAACTTTTAAAAGTACCCGTTTAAACTTATAGTCATCTTTATTTTTATTTTATTTTTATAAGGCCAAAAATATAATTTAAGTTGAAAAATAACTTTTATCCCACTACCCCTCCATGTATCCTATTAGGGTGCTAATAATGGCACCATCATTTTTTCTTTTTAGCATTTAAAATTTTTATTATTTTACAAAAAATTATGAATTATTAAACAATAAAATAAAAAATTTCACCTTAGAATAAAAAATATTAATTTATGATTAAGTATTTACCATTCAAGGACCTAAGCAAAGTCACACAACAAATTCTTAAGTTTTTCTTCTTCAC
Source organism: Paratinospora sagittata (assembly GCA_035771175.1). Taxonomy (NCBI): domain Eukaryota; kingdom Viridiplantae; phylum Streptophyta; class Magnoliopsida; order Ranunculales; family Menispermaceae; genus Paratinospora; species Paratinospora sagittata. Next base: position 6,609,537 of record JAYMFD010000012.1, on the reverse strand, counting down.
AAACAGTACAGGTGCACCCCAGGGTGACATACTTGGCGTAATGAACCCTTTAGTCATCAATTCATCTAACTGCACCTTGAGTTCATGCAACTCCTTTGGTGCCATTCTATATGGTGGAATAGAAATAAGCTTTGTACCAGACATCAGTTCAATAATGAAATCAATTTCCCTTGTAGGTGGTAACCCTGGTAAGTCATCTGGAAAGACATCCGGGTACTCGCACACTACATAAATATCTGATATCTGAATGTCTGTACCCTTTTCTTTTGGCTTAATGCTAGCCAACATTCCTATTTCTTTATCAGTGGCCATCCTACCTCGAGTGGGAGGTTTTAAAGATGCCATACCCCTATAAACAAATACGGGTTGTCCAGGTATTTGGAAGACCACTCTTTTAGCAAAGCAGTCAACATGGGCATGATAGGCAACCAATCAATCCATACCCAATGTAACATCAAACTCCAGAAATTCTAACACCCTAAAATTCACAATCATTTCATGATCTTCATATTTTACCACACAATTTTCACACAACATATTAGGGTAGATTCTATCTCCTGCTGCAGTACTCAAAATCACGGGTGTATTTGTTTGATAGGAGACAAATGTAATCTATCTACCATAGGTCCAGAAATAAATGACAAGGTGGATCCGGCATCAATCAACACATACATCATAATATCACAAATGGAAATCATATCTTCTACCAAGTTCTTATTTGCTTCAGGATCTGGCTCTGTGACAGCCCTAGCCTGCTCTCTGGTAAGTGTAGGAATCGTAGCAGTGGCAGATGAACCTGCTGGGGCTCTCGGAACTGGTTGAAAAGGACATTGAACTGCCTTATGCCCTTTGTTTCCACGTCTAAAGCAAGTGATAGGCTAGGCGGGTGAGGTGCAGAGGAAGCCGTCTGAGACTCAGTACCCGGCATAGGAAGCCAACCACTCCAACTACCTGCCCCTCTGTATGGCCACGGGGCCCTAACAGATGATCCCTGTATAGGTGGCCTCATCGCAAGCTGTGTGCCTCTGCCTGCTAGTGGTGGTAACGGTGATGCTGGTACTGGAGCTGGTGGAACAACATGAGTCTCTGCCCCATTCGGAGCCTCAGCTATCCTTGCCTTCTTCTGTTCTCCCTACCATTTCTTACCCCATTTGCCCTTTTTCTTACCCTGATATGGTATTTGTTGTTCCAACACTATTTGAACTGTCTGAGCCCGTGGTGTCGATTGCTGAGGCTTATCTGTCGCCTCAACTGCTTCATAATCAAGTGCCTGCCGCACTGCCTGATCATATGTCTGTACACCCGCAAGAGCCAAACCCTTCTTAATCGGATCATTAAATCCATCTCTGATCCTCTTCATCCTCATCATATCATTCTGTACCATTTATGGGGCAAACAACGCTAGTCGGTTGAACCCATTTTTATATTCTCTCACTGACATGTCTCCCTGCTTTAGTTCTATAAACTGTTTGTGCCTTTTGTCAACCTCAGACCGGGGGATAGTAAGTTTTGTAGAACACCTCTCTGAATTTGTCCCATGTATCAATGGGTCCTTGAGCTCGACCCGTGGTTTGCCACCATCTTTCTGCCTTACTCGAAAATTTAAATCGAGCTAATATGACCTTGTCTTTATCCAGCACATGCATATCTTCAAAAATGACTTCAACTCGCATAAGCCAATCCTCAGCAATCTCTAATGCTAGACTGCCATCAAATATGGGCGGCTCACGCCTCTTAAAGGCTCGCATCACATCTTCATATCTACGGGCCTCATCTAGGCCCTCTTGTGACCCTACCGCCTCATGAACGATCACTGGCTGCTCAGCAGATGCACCGGCACTACTGGCGCCAACATCTGGTACTACTGGAGCTGTAGACCTTTGCATGGCTTCCTGCATCTTAGCCATTGCTTCTAATAACTGGGCATTCTGTTGCTGTTGAGCAGCAACCTCTTCTTCTAACTTCCTAATCCTCTCTTCCGGAGGATCCATGACTGAGTCAACACTTATCTTCAACTCTGTCATTCATAGAGAGAGAAAATGTCAGTCAAATCATTTATATTTATAAAAATAATCTGACTACCCATACTTATACCCATACAAACAATCATAATATAATAAGGCTTTTAATTTTTTTTTAAGCCTAACCTCTCTGATACCAATACTGTCACGACGCCCCCTACATAAGCTGACGTCATGATCGGCACAGTGTACTATATACACTATACATCCCCGTATACAGTGTACAATACACTGTCAATCTCAATGTAAATACACGAATTTCAAATTCCTTGATAAATTTCAAATCAAAATCTATATTCATTCATTTTCACACTTATTTACATTCAAATATTTATCATCATAACAATATTTCATACCCCAATACGTCAAGTATGGTTCATATTATCACCCCACTCACTCGTCTTTGTGATAATATATATATACATGCTAATTATACATATCAAAAGTAATCATGTTATAACCGTTTCTTCCATACATACATAGCAAGTAAAGTTTCCAGAAGACTATTTATCATTTCTTTGCTTTTCCTTTTGCTTTTGGGTCCTTACCTGAAATATTGGAGGTAATGGGGTGAGCTACAACAAGCTTAGTGAGTAAGTTCCATTCTATAGCATTCATATGCATTTAATAAACATGTTGATAAAATCATAATCAAATACATTTAAAGATGCAAGTGCAAAAAAACAATACATATATGCACAAAATAGCTTGGAGCTTCCTGCAATATTTTTCAAAACAATTTCACTTTCCCACTGAAAGTCATATCCATCTCCCACCTTCTAAGTATAGAGCGGGACTCACCCCTCGTTCGGCCCAAACAAGGGTAGCCTAACTGTCCTCTCATACTCAATTTTATCACAATCAATTCCAAGACAGCCACTAAGCCCATGAGATACTCAAGGTACTACTCATGCGAGACTTATTCTTGGAATGACTCATGTTCTAACATGTTCTTACAGGTTAGACATGCTTCGTTTTTGAAATATTTTTCATGTATTCAATCAATGCAATTTTATACCATGCCATTCATACATGCTTATCATTTCAAACAGTTCATAGCTACAATGCCATACAAAATAACCAAGAAATGGAAGAATACTCACTTAATGCCAACACAACTTAGTGTTGACCAAATATCGCTATCATTGCGTACTGTCCCCACCTATTCCAAACTTTGTTGTAATTTCACCAAACAATAATCAATTATTTTCCATATGATTTTACTCTCAAATATACCCACAAGTACTACGTGTCAGTATATAATCATGAAACTTAATCTTATTTGTATATAAATATCTCAATCCCACCTATATATTATTCCATCAATATATTAGCATGCCATCAAATAAGTCTCAAACCTATTCATATATACATATGTTAATATACTTTTCAACCTCATGCATATATGACTATATATATACACATTAATATATTAATATATACTCATTCATATATTAATATATTCATTCATATATTAATATACTTTTCAACCTCATGCATATATGACTATATATATACACATTACTGCATTAATATATACCCATTCATATATTAATATATGTACACATTAGTATATTAATATAATTCTCAACATCCTTTTGATCACCATGATCTTCACCAACATACTGTACAGTTTCAAAATTTCCAGTACATAGGTTTTAGTCATTGAATCGGCTGAATTCACTTTCCTAATTCTAATCTTTATCATCCATAATCACAACATATTCAACATTAATTTCTAGCATTTAGACACATCAAAATCACATAATTCAGTCACTGAAATTAGGCTCCAAGACTCCTACTCAACCAGATTTGGAATACCCAAATCAATCATGAAATTCACCATTTCATCATCAAATTAATCATGTAAGAACATCATGGATTTCCGGCCATTAAACCCACTCTTCCAATCATCCCATCTACCCATTGAAGATCAGCCAAAATCAAGTATGTTGTATAACTCATCAAGAAGATTACAAAATTGGAAAAGTTAGCTCAAAATACCAAGAATTTACCTTGGTTTGAAGCTCCCAAACCCATTGCTCTTCTTCCTCAACGTTTGCTGAAAATTTGTTTTTGTTACTTAGTTTGGTTCATATATTCATTTATTCACTCCAGCAACTCAAGAGGTTCAAACGTTGTATAACAAATGTCCAACAAGCTTAACACTTGTGGAATGAACAGTTTCACATGTGTATAACAAGTGTCTAACAAGAATGAAGAGTTTCACATGTGTATAACAAGTGTCACATGTGTATAACAAGTGTCCAACAAGAATGAAGAGTTTCACATGTGTATAACAAGTGTCACATGTGTATAACAAGTGTCCAACAAGAATGAAGAGTTTCACATGTGTATAACAAGTGTCCAACAAGCTAAACACTTGTTGAATGAAGAGTTTCAAACGTGTATAACAAGTGTCTAACAAACTTAACACTTGTTGAATGAAGAAGAAAATAAAAGGTGAGCAACCCATTTTCATTTGATTCCATGCTCCCCTCCACTATACTTAATTGATCATAACACATGATTATTTTATGTATTAGACCATTATACACTAATACATAACAAACACACAAATTTATTAAAATACCTCGTATACACTGTATACGGGTATCATACACATCGACTACATGCACAAGACCTCGTATTGGGCAGTCCACGTCATCATGACGTCAGGTGCGGAAAGTGGGTCGTTACAATCTCCCCGACTAAGTGAATTTTGTCGTCAAAATTTAAAAGATAAGGGGAATCATACCTCAAGTGGTAAAGAGATCAGGAAATGTCTCTCTCATCTGGTCCTCGCGTTCCCAGGTCTGCTCCTCATTGTCATGAAATTGCCATTTGACTCTAACTAAATGAATTTCTTTATTTCGCAACTTTTGAATCCTCCTGTCAAGAATCTAAATAGGCTTCTCTTCAAAAGTAGCATCCTCCCCAACTTGTAACTGTGTGACATTTAAAATGCGTGTTGGGTCTGGATACTTAGTTGGGTCCGTATGGTATTTTCTCAACATAGAAACATGAAATACATTATGAACACCAACCAACTGAGAAGGTAGAGGAAGTCTGTATGCTAGCGGACCAATCCTCTCCAAGACCTTAAATGGTCCAATAAAATGGGGAGCTAATTTCCCTTTCACCCGAAACCGCATTTGACCTTTTCGTGGCGAGACCTTAAGTAATACCAGGTCACCCACTGCAAACTCTAAAGGTCTATGTCGGTTATCAAAATAACTCTTTTGTCGATCTTGGGCAGCTTTCAATCTCTGTCTAATTTGCTTGATCTGTTCAGTGTGATCAACAACAACTTTCGGCCCCAATAACTGTGATTCTCCCACTTCATACCAGCAAGTCGGAGATCTACATGGCCTACCATACAAGGCCTCATAAGGTGCCATACTTATATTGGCCTGATAGCTGTTGTTATAAGAAAATTCACATAATGGTAAACTTTCACTCCAAGTCCCACCAAAATCTAATGTACAAGATCTGAGCATGTCTTCCAACATCTGGATCACCCTCTCAGTTTGACCATCAGTCTGAGGATGAAATGTTGTACTAAGACGGAGGTGAGTACCAAACCGAGTCTGCATGGCCTGCCAAAAACTCGATGTAAAACGTGGATCTCTGTCCGATACAATAGAAACAGGTACCCCATGTAATCTCACAATCTCCCGCACATATAATCTGCTCAGTCTGTCAACCGAGTCTCTGGTGTTCATCGGAAGAAAGCGCGCAGACTTAGTCAATCTATCGACAATTACCCAGATGACATCATATCTACCCTGAGATCTGGGTAGCCCTGTGATAAAGTCCATAGTAATATGCTCCCATTTCCATTCTGTAATGGATAATGGTTGCATCTGGCCTCTTGGCCTCTGGGCCTCTGGTGTTCAGCTTTTACTTGCTTACACACTTCACATTTCTGCACGTACTCAGCTATACTTTTTTTCATCCCATGCCACCAAATAGTTCTTTTCATATCATGATACATTTTAGTAGACCCTGGGTGAATGGTATACTGAGATCTGTGTGCCTTCTGTAACAACTCTGCCCTCAATTCTCTATCTGTGGGTACCCATAACCTCCCCTGATAACGCAAGACACCATCTGGACCTCTCTGCCACTCAACTCTGTCCGTACTATCTGCCCAAGAATCATACATACCAAGATCAGGATCATGCTGCTGCATATCCTTAATCCTCTGAATATGAGAATCTGTCAACTGAATATGCATCTGAGCACAAAAATCAACCTGTGGAGCCATAGAGAGGATACTCATCATACTCACTCTCTCCAAAAGTCGCCACTCATGGGCCATTTGACATGCTACCACACCTGTCTCAACATGTTTCCTGCTCAATGCATCAACTACAACGTTGGCTTTTCCAGGATGATATTCAAGAGTGAATTCATAATCCTTTAGGAATTCCAACCATCTACGTTGTCTCATATTCAGTTCCTTCTGGTCAAACAAGTATTTCAAACTCTTATGGTCTGAATGCAATGTGAACCTTTCCCCATAGAGGTAATGCCTCCACAATTTTAATGCGAAAACTACTGCTGCCAACTCCAAATCATGCACAGGGTAGTTTTTCTCATGCACCTTCAATTGTCTAGATGCATATGCAATTACTCTACCCTTCTGCATCAATACACAACCCAAACCTGCATGTGATGCATCAGTGTAAATCACTAACTCTTTTCTAGGTTCTGGGAGCACTAAAACCGGGGTAGTAGTCAACTTTTTCTTCAGTTCAGTGAAAGCATCCTCACATGTTGAAGTCCACACATATGGCACGTTTTTCTGAGTTAGCCTAGTAAGTGGAGTAGCCAATTTGGAAAAACTCTCCACAAACCTTCTGTAATAACCAGCCAGACCCAGAAAACCGCAAATCTCTGTCACTGTGGTTGGTCTTGGCCAATTTATAATTGCCTCGACCTTAGCAGAATCAACAGAAATACCTTCAGCACTAACCACATGACCAAAAAATTTCACCTCATTTATCCAAAACTCACATTTACTGAACTTAGCATACAATCGATGCTCTCTTAGTGTCTGCAAAGTGATTCAGAGGTGTTGCTCATGTTCCTCCTGAGTCTTGGAATATATGAGAATGTCATCAATGAAAATAATGATAAACTGGTCCAGATATGGTTTAAATACCCTCTGCATCAAGTCCATAAACATGGCTGGTGCATTAGTCAGTCCAAAGGGCATAACAAGAAATTCATAGTGTCCATATCTTGTTCAGAACACAGTTTTTGGTACATCCTCTTCTCGAATTCTCAGTTGATGGTATCTAGGTCGTAAATCGATCTTAGAAAAGAATTTTGCACCATTTAATTGTTCAAACAAATCATAAATACGAGGTAAAGGATACTTGTTCTTCACTGTCGCCCTGTTCAACTATCTATAATTAATACATAACCTCAGACTTTCATCTTTCTTCTTCACAAACAGTATAGGTGCACCCCAGGGTGACATACTTGGCGTAATGAACCCTTTAATCATCAATTCATCTAACTGCACCTTGAGTTCCTGCAACTCCTTTGGTGCCATTCTATATGGTGGAATAGAAATAGGCTTTGTACCAGACATCAGTTCAATAATGAAATCAATTTCCCTTGTAGGTGGTAACCCTGATAAGTCATCTGGAAAGACATCTGGTTACTCGCACACTACATGAATATCTGATAACTGAATGTTTGTACCCTTTTCTTTTGGCTTAATGCTAGCCAACATTCCTATTTCTTTATCAGTGGTCATCCTACCTCGAGTGGGAGGTTTTAAAGATGCCATACCCCTATAAACAAATGCGGGTTGTCCTGGTATCTGGAAGACCACTCTTTTAGCAAAGCAGTCAACATGGGCATGATAGGCAACCAACCAATCCATACCCAATATAACATCAACCTCCAGAAATTCTAACGCCCTAAAATTCACAATCATTTCATGATCTTCATATTTTACCACACAATTTTCACACAACATATTAGGGTAGATTCTATCTCCTGCTGCAGTACTCAAAATCAAGGGTGTATTTGTTTTGATAGGAGACAAATGTAATCTATCTACCATAGGTCCAGAAATAAATGACAAGGTGGATCCGGCATCAATCAACACGTACATCACAATATCACAAATGGAAATCATACCTTCCACCAAGTTCTTATTTGCTTCAGGATCTGGCTCTGTGACAGCCCTAGCTTGCTCTCTGGAAAGTGTAGGAATCGTAGCAGTGGCAGATGAACCTGCTGGGGCTCTCGGAACTGGTTGAAAAGGACGTTGAACTGCCTTATGCCCTTTGTTTCCACATCTAAAGCAAGTGATAGGCGAGCGAGGTGCAGAGGAAGCCGTCTGAGACTCAGTACCCGGCATAGGAAGCCAACCGCTCCCTCTACCTGCCCCTCTGTATGGCCACGGGGCCCTAACAGATGATGTTGGAGATCTGCTACCCGAATTCCTTTCTATAGCATCCAGATATTATGTTGTATAAATTATAGCATTTCTCGCAAGATCAGTCCCTGTTTTGCCCATTCCACCGTGGAACACCGTGTTCCTATTATTCCACAGTTGCCCACCACCACAGCTCGTTCCATATCACCTGCTTGTCCCAAAGAATCAGTATGAATAAAACTTAGAATTTTATGCATAAACACATCTTTGCCACTATTCTTGCATCTCTCAACAGGGTCTTCAACCCATCCTTTGCAACCTTACACGTGGAGAAGACATGCTCCAACCCCTTCTTATTGGTGAGAAATCTTACTTTTTTATCTTTTTAGGTAAATTTAATAAAATTTTCTTAGCTAACAAACACGCACTAAGCTCTAAAAAATGATATCTCAACAATCTCTACATATTTTTAAGGTGTAAAGAATACAAATTGCTATTAACTGAATTTATAAATTGTTTATGATAAAAAAAAAAGTTTATAAATTCTTATTATTCGAGTGACTTTTTCTTGAGGCGTCATTTATGTACTAATCTATATAATATACCATAAACTCATTCACGAGGCAAATGCATTTTTTTTAAATAATTATAAATTATTATAAGATTTTTTAAATATAAAAAATATTCATTATAAAATAAAAATATATTCTATAAATACATTACAAATGTTCTATATTAAATCCTCAAGCTACTAGCTTGCTCTTATAGTTAATTTTATTTTTTAATATAAAATGTAGCATACAACCTTATTAGTCAATTAATCAATACGGGTCACAGTTAGAATTTCACTCTCCTCTTTTCTCAACAATTTATATTTTTCATTTAATCTTTTTAACACTTCAATCTTCACCTACAAAGTAAATTCTTTTACTAAAGTAAGTGAAATAGTTTGTAGAATATATATTTTAAATTTAATTATTTTAATAAAAAAATAGATTAAATTTAATCATAAGAAAAAAAAAGTTTTTAATTTCTATATATTTTTTAATTTTTATTACTTTATTTTTAAAGTCACATTCACATAAAAACATCTACGCGTTACAAATGCGAGGTTGCAAGACATGAAAATATTATAATAATTTCATAAAAAATAAAATAAATAAATACATAATCCAAAAAATATTTTCTAGAATATATATTTTAAATTTAATTATTTTAATAAAAAATTAGATTAAATTTAATCATAAGAAAAAAAAGTTTTTAATTTCTATATATTTTAATTTTCATAACTTTATTTTTAAAGTTATATTCATATAAAAATATCTAGGCATTATATCTGCGGGTTGCAAGACTTGTGAATGTTATAATAATTTTATAAAAAATAAAATAAATAAATACATAATCCACATCTAATTCTATCAAACCGATAAAACAAGTTGACAAATGGGTTGGGCTAAGTCTCGCCAAATAAAGCCGTCATGATTTTGGTGGTGACCAACTCCTTAAATAAAAGAAAGGCATAAGATCTTCAGTGATCATAGTCTCCCCTCTAAACTTTCTAAAAATAATCATTATCATCATGATCTTTTGCAATAATAATAATAATAATAATAATAATAATAATAATAATAATAATAATATAGGTATTATTATTATTATTATTTGAAAGTATTGTTATATCCTAATTTGAAAGGGGCATGATTTACAAATATACCAACTTTAAATGAGGAATTGATATTTTTCTTTAATCTTATGGGATTTTGTTTTTGTTAAATTTAAGCTTAATTTTTTTTAGTAATGTCAAATTACAATTACAAACGTTCCCTCTCCTTGTGACAGTTGCACTGTGAGAGATCCACCAGCGTTTGTTCCAGATCATGAAAGACACGATTCTTGATAAATGGAAGTGTTTCACATTAACCGAGGCTGAAGAAGATTCTCTTCAAATAAATAATACCCTCATAGATGAGGGAGAAACTTTGCTTACGCACTGTATTGTAGGGAAACTATTATCCTCAAAGCAGGCTGTGAAAGACTCCTTTTCAGCAGCCATCCACAAGATGTGGAAGCCATCAAAAGAGTTAAGAGGTAACGTCACTGGGAGACAACATCTTTCTCTTTCAGTTTAGCCATGAAGTTGATATGAGCAAAGTCCTACGCACTACCCCATGGAGCTATAACCGATGGATCCTTTTGTTGGAACCATGCTCAGGTAAGATATCTCCAAAACATACGACTTTTAATCACGTTAGATTTTGGATCCAAATCCACAATCTTCCTTTGGTGTGCATGACAAAGAAGATTGGAATTGCTATTGGCCAAAAAGTTGGGGAAGTAACTGACATTGATATATCGGAGAACAGTGCTTGTTGGGGCCGCTACTTAAGGGTAAAGGTTACAGTTGATCCGAGACAACCTCTTCGACGAGGTTTAAAAGTACCATTGGAAGGCTTACAAGAGAAACTATGGGTGGAGATACACTATGAGCGCCTTAATGATTTTTTGCTATTGCTGTGGGAAGGTAGATCATGTGTTGAAGGAATGTACACATGCATCTGTAATCCCCTCAAAAATATAAAAAAATCTACTTTTCAATTTCAAACGAAATCCCTGAAAATCCTGAAAATTTAATTTCCAATTTCAAATGAAATTCCTGAAAATCCTAAAAATCTAATTTCCAATTCTAAAAAGATTTACATGATCCTGAAAATCCTGAAATCCCTGAAAATTCTGAAAATAACTACATGCTCATCATTAAACCCTTCTTCTCAATTCAATTCAAAATCTCTCATCTTCGATCCCTTTTCCAAATATCTTCAAAAAAAAAAAAACTCACGTACTCACCTTCTTCGCAGCCTCCGATGGCATCGCCCTGCGATCCTACAATCCCTCTCCTCTCTTCTCTATCGCTCGAACTCAAACCCATCTGTCTCTCTGAAATCTCGCCGCTCTCTCTCGCTTCTCTTCTCCGCCATCTTCCCCAGCTCTCGCTGAAATCTCGCTCTACAATCTGAAATCTCGCCTGCAATCTCCCTCTCGCCCTGCAACCTACAATCTCGCCCCTCTCTCTCAAAACCCCAATCGCACAAAAACCCAACTCTCCCTCTCAAAATCAGTCGCACAAAAACCCAATCGCCTCTCTCTTCTCTCTTCTTTTCTCCGCCATCGCACGCTGCAACTCCCATCTGGTTTATCTCCACTGTTGAACCACCATCTGTAGCCGCTGCTACTCATCACTGCCGCTCATCACCGTTGCTGCAATTCCCCGTGGCTCTCTATTCTCTGCTCTGCTCTCTCACTCTCGCCAGGTCTCTCTATCTCTCTCGCTCTCTCTCAACCTTGTGCTCAAAAACCAAATTGCCTCTCTCGAAACACAGCCGCGCAAATCGCACAAAACCTTCTTTCTCTTCTCTGTCTTTCTTTTCTCACTTTTCCATTCCTTCTCTCTGCTTCGGTTCGTCGGAAACCCCAAAACCCTCAAACCCAATCGCCAGGTCTCTTCTCTCTTGCTTGAAGCTCTCTTTCTCTTTGCTCGCTCCGTTCCCCGTGGCACATCGCCACCACCTCTGCAACTCACCACCATCAACGCCATCTCTCTTTCCACTCCTCCCTTCTTCTTTATTTCCCCTATTTCCTTTTGTTTTTTAAACGTTCCACAACACACACCTATTATAGATTATATTGTATATCACACTTTTTCAAAACGTTTCACACATCACCACACCTTATATATATACCACATATTGTATTATACTATGTTATACCATACACATCATTATATCATATCACAAGGCATTATAATATGTTATCTTATATATATATATACTTGTTTAAACATCTCACCACCATATATATGTATATATTTCTACACTCATAATCGTTCTTATGAGTATTTATATTAACAAACGTAATATACGTGTACAGGTTGAGCACTAGACGTGACGAGAAATTTAAGTGATTTGTAATTTAGCGATTCAGGTGGGGATGATTCTAGGCCTTCATAATATTTTATTTTGATGTATAGATAGGAATGTTAAATTAATTAGGTCTATAATATCATTAGATTGCTTATGCATGCCTATTGTACATGATTTTATATATACCATGTTGTGATTGATAGCCATGATGATATGTGTCAATATGACTTCTTGTTTTGATTAGATGATAATTGGATGCATGCAATTCATGTGATATTTGAGACTCATTTATAAATTATAATGCATGATAATGAAACGTATAACTTGGAATATTGACATAGTAAAGTCCATGCGTGAATACTATTATAATTGACATTGTGACATGATACTATGTGTAGTGAAATTTGAATATGGCTTCTGAATACAATTAATAGCATACTTAGGTTGTATTTATGGTGTGACATCACTAAAGAACATAATTAAGATAAAAATCACACATATGGGGCAGTTATTCTAAGGAATATCGCCATTGATTGTTATGGGGCAGTTATTCTAAGGAATAACGCCAATGTTTATTATGGGGCAGTTATTCATGATGAATATCGCCAACGAGTTTCTAATTTTTGGGTAGTGCCACCCTGTGTTTGATTTCCTAAAGGTACGTGATTCAGAACGTGAATAAATTCTCGACTCAAACAATCTAATGTTGCAACGATTAATGTGTGAAACTTGTTTGTAATGTTCTTGTGTATGTATCATAATAAAATGTTGTGAATTGTTTAGATGACCCACTGGGCTTTCAAGCTTACCCCTACTTTTCACATGCAGGTACTTAGAAAATAAAGTAGCAAGTTGTGACGTGGTTCAGTGATAGGGGTAGGATGGTAATCTGGACAATATTTTAATTAGTGAATGAGTTAATTACTTGTTTAACTTTGTGAACTTTTATTTAATAAGGGTTGTATTGACATTAGAAATTTTGATAAAACCTTATTATGATTATTGAAGGGATCATGACTTACTTTAAATATATGTGTTTTGGACTTGAATTCATTAATTCTATTTAATGAATGTATTTAAAATATTGTGTCCATAATGGATGGACAAGTGCAAGTACCATCATAATTCACTATAGAAATTTGTATAGTGGAATTATGTGGTCCTTAGCATGAAGATGAAAGGGTATTCGTTTATCTTAACCAATAAGTTGGTTAGAAGAATACAAATTCATAGTGTTGCAATTTTTATTACCTATATAATGGTTATGGGTTAAGATAGACGGATACGATTAACATCTCGACTTTCAGTGGTTTTTCTCGATAAAATTAAAATATTCATTTTTACTTAAAATGTAAGTTTTGAAAATCGGGGTGTTACAACATCAGACTATGCAACAAAATTATCAAGTGATAGTTTCCAATATGGCTCGTGGTTACGGGCTAACTTTGATGTTTGGCCTACTCCAACTACCAAAGAACATCCTCCTACAGTGGAAACTACTGACAGATAACCATGTTCTAAGGCAGACGCTGCCGGCGACGGCAAACAAAATAGTAGTGGCGGTGCATCTTTTACCAAAACTGATTTGGAAACTGCACAGATCTTCAGGGAAACGGAAAAGATTACGTCAAATCTGGTGTCGAATTCGATGTTCACACATGCCACGTTGAAGAATGAGGATCTTGCCAAAATAGCAGGTATTGCGCCAGTACTGCTTAAGGAATGTACCTCAGTGACACCGAAATCCGGTGAATTAGTATCTCGTAATGCTAATTCAAGAGGAAAGGAGATGAAACACGTGGGTGAGAGTATGTAGATAGATAACAAAGACATGCGACCTGCGAAAAAGACAACTTGGAAGCAGTTGGCACGTACGGGAGAGAAATTGGGCACTAATGCTGAAGCGAGCGACACCAATGTAAAGAGAAAGGAACCTGAGGTTTCTTCTCTGAACAATTCAATACAGGAGAAGAGAAGCAAGATTATTACAGATATATCGACGGAGGTTGGTGATGGCCAACCCCACTGGGCCCAATGATTATCCTAGCATGGAATGTCGGGGGCATTGGGAACAACCGGACATTCCAAGCGTTGCACACCTTGGTGCAGCAAGAAAATCCCAAACTAGTGTTTTTGATTGAAACCAAAGCAAGTACGCAACAGGCTGAAGTAGTTCGTAGAAAGTTGAATTTTGATTCATGCTTTTCAGTTCCTAGTAACGGGCGTAGTAGAGGTCTTATGCTCTTATGGCGAGACACGCTGTTAGCAACTGTTCGTTTTTACTCTAAAGGACACATCGACGCCCTTATCACATCCCCTAATATGCAACCTTGGCGCTTTACGGGTTTCTATGGTGATCCGGAACAAAGCTAGCACACTCATTCATGGCAACTTCTTGAAAGACTTAATGGGCTCTCTAATGATCCCTGGCTTTGTGGGGGTGATTTCAATGATATATTTTATCAAGAGGAGAAAAAGGGTGGCGTACCAAAAAACAGAGGTGATATGGAGAAGTTTAGAAAGGCTGTAGCTAAGAGTGGGTTGCAAGATCTTGGTTATTCTGGATCAAGATTCATATAGAATAATAAAAGAAGTGGTGAACAATTTATAACAGAGCGTCTAGACAGACGGTTTGCCAATGTCGCGTGGTTGAATTCATTCCCCATTTCACAGTGCAAAAATATGAATTATCTATTTTCTGATCATAAACCCATATGTTTGAATATAGCATCGCCATGCACAGTCTTCAAATCAAAACCTTTGAGATTTGAGGAAACATGGCTGCAATATGAAGACTTCCAACAGGAGGTGACAGATTGTTGGGAGTCACCCAATGTAGTATGCTCTCCAATGGTCGAAAATATAGAAACATGCATCAGGAGCTTATCATCCTGGAACAAATGGTCCCAGAAAAGAGCCAAGAAAGAGATCAAGGTGCTGAGAGATAATCTAGAGGCATTGTATCGGAACCCATCGACAGATGAATCAGTAATGGAAAAAATACATGAGGCTGACTCTCTTAGATAATTTGCTTATGAAGGAGGAAACATATTGGAGGCACGTTCCCAAGCAGTTTGGTTACAGGTTGGGGATAGAAACACTAAATTCTTCCATCAGAAAGCTTCCCAAAGAAAATGAAGAAATTACATTCGGGGCATCAATACCGAATTGGGTATGTGGTCTAAAGATGTTGAGGACATATCCCAGGCATTCATTTTGTACTTCACGCGTAATGCTCGTACCTTAGGATGACGTCATTTTGACCCGAAGAGTACCCATATACGTATGTGTATACGTATTTGATGCTCAACATGTGTTGGTTCAAGTGTATTTGTATGTTTGTAAGTTTTTAAATGTGTGCGTAAAGTTTCGGAATGATCGGAGGCCCGTTCGACGTCGAAACATGTCAAAAATGGTGTTTTGGATCAGTGGAGCTCGCTCCATGAAGGAAGAAATTTCTGTAACTGCTTACATCAATGAAATGATCTCTTAGATCCATGGTCCGATTGAGCTAAAATTTTGTCATCTTATTATTATCTGATAAATCTTAATTATGAACGGTGAAGATCTTGATCGATGTTGTTTACTGTGAGATATAAGACTTCAAACACTGTTTCACAGATTTATTAATTTGGTTGCGTAGTTTTGATCAAACGGCCAGAACCCGTAATTCAACCGTTGGATTGAGCTGAAAGTTTACACGAAGGTTAGAAACTGAATCATAAAACTTTTGAACGGTTAAGATGTTAAATACATGATTAGGTTGGAAGAAATTGATTATCTAATTGCAAGTAATCGCAACAAAAAAATTGTTCCTTTTTATTTAAGTGTATTTTTTCATGTGGGGCCCAAAATTTTTCTATAAAAGCAACCAACTCGTTTTTTTTAGCTCACTTGCTCATTTTTTCACATTGAAGAGAGGGAAAGGAGCTTGGTGGAGAGGAAAAGAAGGGAAGAAAAGAAAGAAGAGAGAAAAGGCTAGGGTTTGAGTGATTCTTGCCCAAAATCCCTCTAAGGTATCAATTTCTTTCTCATTTTCTTCCTTCTATCTCTTTAGCATGTGAATGCAACCTTTATTTTGACCTAGGATTTGTATGAATCCCTGAATTTAAGGGAGTGGTGGAAAACCAATGTTGGACTTAGGTCTTGAATTTGAGATATGTGTATCTAGATGGTATGGAGAGTCCATAAATTGTAAAACCTCCAATTTCCAACAAGAAATTGGTGGGGTTTCATGGATTTGACCTAAACTAAAATTTTAGACCTACAGTTTACTATTCAAATTGCATGTGATTTATGATGTATGCATGGGTAATTGTGGATGTATGACACTCAAAATTACTGATTTTGATTAGTGGATACCCTATTGTAATGTAATTTTGGTCTACGTAATTTGGAGATTTGCTCAAATTGGGGCTTTTGACCTAAATCAAGTCAATTGATTAAATTGACTTGGGAATTGTCTAATTGGACCCAAACTGAATGAAATTATGGGTTTAGAATGGTTGGACATGTGTTAGAATTGAATGACCTAGTTCAATTTGGCTCTATGCCTATTGTAGAGATTTTTTTCTAAATTGGGGATTTGCTTCTGATTTGAGAATTTTGCCCAAATTGGAGATTTTGACTTAGACTTGGTCAATTAATGAAATTGACTTGATAAATAGTCTAATTAACCCTATTTATGATTGAATGTCATGTATATTGGCGATCATGAGATCAACCTATTACATTCAATTGGGTTAATTATGGGTTAAATTGATATTAATTGGTTGAATTGAGCAATATGAGATTTGGTTCATGTGTATAACCAATTTAGGAACTTAATTGGCTATGAAATTGGGTTTAAACATGGTTGTTGAGCATACTTTTGACTGATTTTAGTATTGTATGAACCATATTTCATGTAGGGGTTGTGGTAGATCTAAGTAACCCAAATAGGCCAATTGGGGATTGAAGTAGTTGGGGTGATTTTGTGGCTTTCTAGTGCTTGTTGGACTAGAATTGGATTGGCTAGGTCTAGCCAATCAAGTGTGAGTGTTTCTTTTACTTGTGAATTCGATATGTGGCATTGTAGTATAAAATGTTTTAAATGCTTGTATAATGTAGTATGCATGATTTATTAAATTCGTGAACTGTATTTGAGCATAGTCAGTTGGGAAAGCAATTGAGTTATGTGTATCCCCTAAGCTTGGAATTTCTTATGGAATCCTATTAGGCTGACCGAAAATCCTCAATTGTGGACCTTGCAGAGGTTTTCTATGGATTGTGTTTGTTAAAATTGGCCTAGGCATGGTACTTGCCTTGGTGGGCGAATCCTATGGTTCATGCAATTCTAGGAATTCTAATAGATACGGGTAAGAAATCAGTCGGGCATGGGTTTCGCGCACACGTAGCCCTTGTACTGATTCTTACTCAGGAGGTGTTTAGGTTGCATATGCATGTTTATAAATGGTATGCATTGTCTTGTTTATGACATGATGCATTAAATTGACATGTATGTAATCTTGCTTACTCTCATGATTATTTAAATGGTTTTAATGATCTTTCAATGTTTTAATTAAATGCATATATATGTTGTCACTTGTATAGAACATTCACTGAGCTTGTTGTACCTCACCCTTATCCTTATCTTTTCAGGACCTGATAAGAAAAGGAAGGAAAAAACTTAGCTACAAAGCGTCCCTGTACTTTTGTTGACGTAAGTGTTAGTACTTTTCTACATTTATTTTGATAAATTGTACTATGTAACATCTAACACTTGTACTTAACATTTAGATGAGTTTGTACTTATGGTTAAGTATATTTTGTACTTTTGAACGCTATGGACTTGAATTTTTTTTTTTTTTTCTAGTTCTCATTTTGGTATGTTTTTTTATGATCTTATTTTATGTTCATGTGTTTATTGTTGTGTATTTGGGATTATAGTGTGTTCTAGAAGGTTTATCGAGATATCGTGTATGTCGAAGGAGGATATACACGGGGTTCCATACCGTGTACATAATTTTTAAATAAACTAATTTTTCTCCATATATCACTTGCTTAACGAATTATTTGAAGTCATATAAATTTGTAATAATAAAGGTAGATGGTAATCTAAACTATTATATCATAATGCATGAGAATAATCAGACCTTTGCAAGCGGAAGCCTTTTTGCTGTCCAAAATACATTTGAAAAGTTTGTCTTAAAATTTTATTAAAAAGTTTACTTTTATTATAATAATGAGTGAAATAGTAATTTAATATTTTAACTATTTTTCATTTTTTACATTCTTCTATATTTTCAATTTTTCTTATTACGCACTCTAATTTTCAACTTTTTATTATTACCTAACCTCATCGCTATTTTTATACATCTTCTTCACCCATTTAAATTATATCAAAAGATCATCAAAAATGAAAAAAAGAAGAGGAAGAACAAAAGGAGTACACAAGAAAAGAAACCAAGGAAGGGAAAGGAGATTACCTTGTTGTGATTTCCTTTGCTATTGCATCAGTTTTGTGAGAGGTTTATGCTCTCCTTTGTGATCCAAAACATAGCATGGAGGGTAGAAGAAGAAAGAAACATGGTGCCGTTGCGGTGGGGGTAGGGAGCCGCTAATTGCACCACAAATTTCCTCTCACCATACCTATTTTTTGTTATTACTAAAATGTCTTTTTGCAAAATGACTTTATGTAATTGACTTTCTTAAGAATTATATGTATATCCAAAAAAAAAATTCTGTCATCATTGTTGATGTATTAAATATTTTAAAAAAACTAAAAATCTGCCTAAATGATACGCCAATTTCACTCCCTAAAACTTAATAAGGAACCCATTAGATGACCCAATACTTCTTGAGAGTTTGGATTTGAATGTGATTTTTCTTATTTTACTTTTTTAATAATTCATAGATCTTACCCATCAGGGTATTGGTTCGATAGTCGGGAGACGAGGCTAGGTCTCAAGTTTGAATCCGAGCTTGACTAGTAAATTACCAATGAACCTTGAAGTGGAATATGGCTTGAAACGTGTAAATTCACTTTTTTTAAAGCAATATTTGCTCCCTCTCCTTCTTAAGATTGCTATGGGATGAATGCAAATAACCTTTAGTGGATATGACAAGTCTTAAGAAGTTTTGTACTTAGCAAATAGTGAAAAACTTTAAAATAGAAATATGAGAAATATAAAATTAATCTTTTGGATTGAAGTTTGAATGAATTATTGAGAAAGAATAAAGGTTTGTAGAAAATTTTCCAACAAACCAAAATGGTCTTAAAATCATATATATATTTATGGTAGAATTCTCAATAGATGTAGCCTTAGGAATAGACACAACTTTTGGTATATATATAACTACTAAAATAACTATCTCTAACTACCTTTTCAAATATTTAATAACTACCATTTATTATTTGAACAATTTATAACAATCCCTCACTTGTTCAAATATAAAAGTTTTTCTAAAAATATCAAACTATGTTTATGAATGCAATAATATATCTTTCGATTTGAATATTACTTTAGTGTAAACGCCACAAGACGAAGTTGTGTGACAACACACTTGTTTCAGCTAATTGAGGTGAGCATTGGCATTCCTTGTGATTTTGATATGAATGTGATTCAAGTATATTTATGGTATGAATGTGATTCAAGAGATGGAGAGGTTAGTTTTGTTAGATATGGTATTATACAATTTATAAGATTAATATGCAAATATGTCATTTTATCTATCATCATTTTTGTCTATCCGTAAATAGTCAGGTATTTGGATGTCGGTTGAAGGGACTGATTCCAAAGTCTCCTAATTTGAAATTCAAATGGTCCCTAACTTTCACTTTAAGGGCCTGTTTGACAATTTTATTTTATTTTTTCTATTTTGCTAAAATTCTAATTAAAGTAAGTTTTATAGAAAATAGAATGTTTGGAATGTAGTTTTAAAATTCTTAAAAAAGTAGAGGTTTGTCAAAAATAGAAGTTAAAACTCTATTTAAAAAAATAAAAAATTGACTTTTTTTTTTTGTAGAGGTTTAACCTTTACTTATAGTAGAGGATGAACTACGTACCTACATTAGGAATGATTTATAGCCTACCAAATTTGCATTAATCATCTCTATGGAATATATTTTTTTTTTATAATAGCAAGTGATAATTAATATAAGATAGTTTTATATTTAACTAAATATGGCATATAATCACAGATATAGCAATTAATTTTAGTTTTTTTTTTAATTTTTTATAAAGGTAAACAATAGTTTTTTAATATATTTTGAAAAATAAATATTTTTAATTATAAATACCTAAATAAAAAATTACGATATAAATGAATAAATATTTGAATTAGTTTAATTCATATGATCTAGATTATGAGAAGATATTGGAAATAATAATTTAGATTATATTTTGTTTCTATTTAGGAATTAGAAAATTCAGTTTGTGTTAGAAATTAGAAGGTTGAAAAGATTAGAAAGTTGAGTTGTTTGAGTAGGGTGGCGTTTGGTACGCGAGAATCACTGAATGAGAATGAGAATCTGTCACACCCCGCCCGGACGCACCTAAACCGACAGGACACTCACAGGCGGGGTGCGAATACATTATAATAGTTATCGAGTGCGCAGGTACACAATTTGAATACAAATTTGATTTTATTAAGTTCAGAATATATTTTGTACAAAATGTAATTGAGGGAACATCCTCCCAAAATCTCCCTAATAAATAAGCAAGGGGTACAAATGAGGGCCTAAAACACCTTCTCCCAATCCACCCTAGACTCCTGTAAAATGGTTAGCAATGAGAGTAAGCTATTGCCAGTGGGTAAAATAGTTCGTGAATATGACAATTAATAAAGAAGACTTCATAATCAAACATCACATATGCACAACATAGCATCATAAACAATACAACATGGCTTAACAAGAATGTATGCATAACACCGTCTCGTAATGACTCTGTGATCGTTCATCGCCCTGGGTTCACGTACAAATGTCCATCTCCAAGTAATCCTGGGTTCACATTGTACGTCAATCTCCAGGGGAAACATCAATAATAGTGAGCACAATTGCTCCAATAATTATTCCATAGATCACAAACCACTTACGTCCCTAGGTGGTTCTTATTTCATGTATAATGACTATGCATGTGTGAGTCCGGTCTTTCCTAATATTAGATAGGATTTGACAACGTCTGGTGATACTTATTAGGGTCGGCATCACAACGTGCGTTGTTAGAATGTCCAGTATCACTTATACAAGAATATAACTTTCAAATGGACCAACCAGACCAATCTCCAGGTCGAGAGGTGGGAACACGAGGTCCCACTTAAATACTAAGTCTTCTAGAGTAGCAAGTTGCCTTCCGTTCACTATCTAAAGTTACCAAGGACAAGACTAAGTCTAGGAAAGTCAAATCGATCACTGATCCGGTGTAGTAACAGTGTAATACATATACTCCAAATATTAAGACATAACTATGACATGTATGAACATTATACGCAATAATGCAGCGTAAATGAATAATAGACATAATGATAAATGAATGAAAACTTTATGAAAAGTCGTAAGACACGCAAACCTATGTTTCTTTCCCACATTCAGATTGAACACTTGATGTTCCGCGCTCTTTGCCTGGCAGCGGCAACTCACCGTGCCAGTAGAGAGTCTCTAAGAGAGAGAGTCTCAAAAGAGGGAGAGAGAATCTCTAGAAGAGGGAGAGATGAGAAGTTTTGATGAGGGGGGAAGGAGCCCCTTCAGGTTTTTGGCCAAGGTTCGGGTTTTTGCCCGAACATTTGGGCAATGCCTCAATTTTATTTTATTTTATTTATTGTGTAAACCAGGGGTATTACACTCTACCCCCCTTAAAAGAATTTCACCCTTGAAATTTCAGTCCATGTAGTCGTGATTGCTGCCTTTGTGAGATTCACCGTCTTGGTCATCATTAATTAGATCCGGGTATTGCTGGTAAGGTCCCTGAATTATACTTTGGTTGGTGGAATCCTCGACATCATCAAACAATGAGGAGCAAATGGAATCAAATTCATCCGCAGAAGGTTTCGACATTTGTCTGATCGATGGTGGTGTAGGGCACTGCAAGTTGCAGCGTTTCAGGGGAGGTAGGTTGAGTGGCGGAATGCTTTTACGTGTAGTTGCTCGAATTTGACCGCCTGGTAATTTTGGTAGGTGATCTTGCCAGGATGAGGGGCCTAGATTGTTTCGGGCAGTTTCATTACGATATAGCCATACACTCTCTGGCATTAGAGATCGTTTCCGTTAAGGCGAGGGAATTGGTGATGCAAAGAAATTGTGGTTTGTTTCTGAACTTGAAGGTCTCTCCCCTGGTTGCCAAGTAGGCCATGGTGTGTATGGTTCATTTCTCTTATGTGTGTTGTTTTCAGACATCTACATGGTTATTAAAACGAAATATTAAGATATTGTAAAGGAAGTTTCATAATTTCATTGATTAGTGAAATAGTATAATGTATCACATCATATATTATTACTAGGAAGCAATTCGGAGTATTTTTGTTTAATTGTTTCTTCTAGTTCCCAAGTTTCTTCCTCTACTCCGTGGTGATCCCAGAGTACTTTTATAAGTGGAATGCTACGTTGCCTCAGTTCTTGAGTTTTCCTATCAAGAATTTTGTACCGCTTTCTCCTGATATTTGTTCCCTTGCTCCATTTGGACTTCTACCAGAGGGACAATATGTGAAGGATTAGGGCGGTACTTTCAAAACATGGATACATGAAAAATGTCATGAACTTTAGACATAGATGAGGGAAAGGATAATTGATAGGCTAGTTTACCAATATGTTCGACGATCTTAAATGGGACGATATATCGTGGAGAGAGGTTTCCTTTGATCCCGAAACGTTTGACACCTCTTATAGGCTAGAATTTTAGAAAAACAAAGTCCCCCTTGTTAAATTCTAGAGTTGTCTCCGCGTGTCGTCATAGCTCTTTGGTAAAAAATGTGTAGACTTTGTAAGTCTGTCAATGATAACCCAAATTTCATCATTCCCTTTATTATTTTGAAGTTAGGTCGTAACAAAATCCATTGCTATGTTTTTCCACTTCCATTCTCCAATAGGTAAAGGTTGGAGAAGTCCGGAAGGAAGTCTGCGTTTTGCCTTTACTTGTTAACAAACGAGACATCGAGTAACAAAGTCTGCAATAGCTTTCTTCATTCCAAAGAACCAAAATTGTTGTTTGACATCTTTGTACATTTTGTTTCCCCCAGGATGTATAGCGAACCTCGAGCAATACATTTCAGTGATTACTTCTTTTCGAACTTCAGGATCGTTTGTTAGGCACAAATATTTTTTTTGTAAAAAACTGCCCCGTCATTAGAGACCGAACAGTGGGGAAGGTCTTGTCCGCTGAGGATTAGTTTTCTTTTCTCCATTAACATGGGGTCGTTGGCTTGAGTAGCTAAAATTTTTTGAATAAGCTCAGAGTTGGCTGATAATTGGGAGAGTCGTGATCTTCCTCCCTCTTCAATGAGCTGTAAGTTAAAATTCTCCATCTTCATAGCCAGCTTCCCCATTTCAAAGTTGAGAGTACAAACAACAACATAAGATTTTCTACTCAGGGTATCAACCACAACGTTGGCTTTTCTTGGATGGTATTGGAGTTGAAAATCATAATCTTTCAGAAATTCCAATCATCGTCTTTGGTGGAGGTTTAGGTATCTCTGAGTGCAGATGTACTTGAGGCTTTTGTGATCCGAGAAGACCTCAATCCATTCACCGTATAGGTAGTGATGCCATAACTTTAGAGCGAATACGACAACTGCAAGTTTCAAGTCATGTATTGGGTAATTACCCTCATGAATCTTTAATTGCCTAAAAACATATGCAGCAACTTGGTCATCTTGCATTAGTATTGCACCTAAGCCTTGGAGAGAGGAGTCAGTGTATAGTGAAAATACAACTCCATTTCTTGAAGTGATTAGTACTGGTGCTGTTGTGAGGCGCTTTTTCAATTCCTGAAATGACGATCCACCGGCTGTGTTTTAGATGAATCATGTGTCTTTTCGAGTTAGTTTTGTAATTGGTTCGACAATTTTGGAAAAGTCTTTGATGAAGCATCTGTAATAGCCAGCCAAACCGAGAAAACTCTGAATCTGAGTGACATTTGTAGGCTGCTTCCAATTTAATACCGCTTCAACCTTTGAAGGGTCCACTTCAATACCATTGCCTGAAACCACATGACCTAGGAATCAAACTCTCTTCTCCCAAAATTCGCACTCACTCCACTTTGCATATAATTGATGGTTTCTTAAGGTTTGGAGGACAATCCTCAGATGTGTCTTATGGTCTTCCTCTGTTGGTGAATATACCAAGATATCATCTACAAAAAATACCACGAATCGGTCTAAATATGGTATGAAGATGTCGTTCATCAAATCCATGAATGCTGAATGTGCATTTGTTAGACCAAACAACATGACCAAGAACTCGTAATGACCGTACCGAGTTTTGAAAGCCGTTTTATTTATGTCTGACTATCTCATCCAGAGTTGATGATAGTCGGATCGTAAATCAATCTTAGAGAAGTATTTGGCATATCTAAGTTGGTCAAACAAGTCATCGATCATGGGCAATGGGTATCTGTTCTTGATGGTTACGTTATTCAACTTGCGATAGTCGATGCAAAGTCGTAACGAACCATCCTTTTTTCGAACAAATAGAACTGGAGTGCCCTAGGGTGATAAAATTTTTCTGATGAAGCCTGCCTGCTCCAATTCCATGAGCTATTTTTCCAACTTGACTCGCTCGACATTAGACATTCTGTATGGTGGGATGGAGATGGGTTCAGTCCCTGGTAGGGAGTCTGATCTCAAAATCGAATTCCCGAATTGGAGGTAGACCAGGAAGGTCATTTAGAAAATCGTTGGGAATTTAGATATGACCGGGAAATCATTCAAGAGGGTATAGTGATGATGATTCATTGTCATCACCAAGCGATAGGGCTAGGAGTCGTGCCTTGAGGAGTGTGACAGTCGAGTTGTGTATCCATTTTCGGGTTCCCTGAATTTTGACAAACTCAACAGTGAGCAAGGTTAACTGAACTTGCTTCTTCAAACAATCAATTTTTGCGTTTAGTGGTGCTAGCCAGTCCATGTCGAGGATGTTGTCGAAGTCTTCTATGTCCATCATTAGGAGATCCGCATATATTATCTGTTCTGACATTCGAAGTTCACATCTAGAACACTTCATTTTCACTTCAGTACCAGATCCAATTGGTTTTGAGACATAGATTGTGATGTCTGTGGGTTCGGGTTGCAACCCCAAATTTCTTACCAATGCAGAAGATATAAAGGAGTGTGTAGCACCCAAATCAAACAAGACATGCACCATTTTATTGAACAAAGGAAATGTACCTTCCACTACATTATTGTCTGGAAGGGGTTGTTGAGCGACGACATACGCGCTGCCTTGTTGCCTTTGCCCTTGGTTCTGTTGGTTCTGTCTGGGTTGGGCGTTTGTAGCAGGTGGGGCTTGTTGGGCTGGGAGTGCAGAAATTGGTTGTTGCGGTTGTGGAGGGTGGGGACAAAAGATTTTTACATGGCCCTGTTGGCCGCAGTTGTAACAAGTCAGCCTCTGATGTTGAGGCGTTTGTTGCCAGTTTTGTTGGTCGTGCTAATTGTGGTGTTGCTGGCCACCACCTCTGCTATTGCCATTGCGGTGACCACCTCTGCCATTGCGGCCTCCTCTGTTATGATTTTGAAAACCCTATTGACCAGGGTTAGAAGTTTCAGCAGCAGGTGCAATGGCCTCATGTTTTTTCACGGGGGCTGGGAAGGCTAGGTTTGAATTCAGGTAAGGGTTTTTCTTGTTGCCCTGCTGAGTGGCCTGTTGGGAAAAGGTTGCAGCCCGTTTTCCCCTACTTTTCCTCTATTCTTGATCAATCTTCTCCTGCTCATAGTTCATGGCCATATTCACAAGTTCCCTGAAGTTCTTCTACTCTAAAAAAGCAAGGGCCTGGTGAATGTCAGGTCGGAGGCCATTGAAGAATTTCTCAGTCTTGTCTCGCTCCGTAGAGATTGTAGAGAGAGAGAAGACTGATAATTATATGAACTTTGCATTATATTCTCGAACTGTCATGCTGCCCTGATAGAGCCTTGCAAACTCCTGACATTTTTGCCTCTTCACGGCGCCAGGGAAATATTCATCAACGAATGATGACTCGAATTCAATCCAAGTCATAGTTGTCAGATTGACCCTTTGGTCATCCTTCGCTGTTTTCCACCAAAGATTAGCTTCACCAATGAGTTAGTATGAAGCTAGAGGAATTTTTCTGTTATTGCTGACTCTCATAGCCTCAAGAGCCTTTTTAGACTTGTCCAGCCATTTCTGAGCCTCATCAGTGTCTGGGGTGCCCGAAAAAGTGATGGGCTAGAGCCTTTTGTATTTTGTGATCTGATCGGTTTAGCAGTTCGAATCAGATCTAATAAGTGCCTTAACGGTGATCACCTGATTAGTTGTTGTTTCACGAACGACCATTTGTACAGTCGCCTTAATAAATCCGGCGAAAAAGTGTTTCATGCCCGGAGGCATGGTGAAGGGTGTAGATTGAGGTGGCACTGCCTGTCCAGAAGTGGTGGCAGTGTCCTGTGCGGCTTACTTCGTCCTTGGAGGCTACGATTCCTGATTCAGTGTCTCAGGAGGTGCCTCCTCTGTTGAACGAACGGTGTGTGGCCTTCCTCTTCTTCTGGGTTGCATTTTCTCACTGGCAAGAAGAAAATAGAACTCTTCTTTTAGGGATTTTTCTCATGACATGATATTCTCAGCAATTCATAGATTTAAGAGTTCTGCAAGTATAAAACCACCTATATTTCTAGGTGTGGTGTAAGGTTTTGGTAAGGAATCAAATAATCTTATGTGCCTCGTATGTTTGGCCATGGAGTAAAACAAGGTTAGAGTGTTTATATAATAAGTATAAATTTTGAAAGTATTTCAAATATTTTAGTTCTGGTTTTTGTGAACATACTTACCTTTTTGAAAATTCATACGAGTCATAGAGATTTTTAGATTAGCCTCGGTAAATACCCTGGTCTAACGTTCTATCTCATTCTTATATGTTCAAACTCTTTTCCTTAGTCTTTTCGATTATTATCCAAATTCATGTGTCCCATACCGCATGAATTTGGTAATAAGGGGTTCAACCAAGTTAACCTGTATGAACACGGTCTCTACAAAACATCGGCTGGAAAGGAGTTTACTAATAGTATCGTCCAAGTTTACTCGTCCCATATAAACTTAGTGATAATGTTAGTGATTTAACTTTCCCCAGATGTTTTTTCCACACAAGGTCGTGGGTTTTCTTATTTTCACGTTTTATTTGATATCTTTCAATTTTGTTGTGTCCCATCCTACTCAAAAGTTAGTGATACAAAAGAAAAACAATGGTTGTAAGTCAACCCACCAACATAGTCTCAAACAAAATATTTCATTCAGAAATAAAAAAAATTATAATGCTAGTAATTTTTCTAATTTCGCTGCCTACTATTCTGCCTAATTCTCATACTGGTTGCGGAGTGACTACTAGAAGAAGGCTGTGAGGCGTTCTGCCGTTCTTCTAAGGTTTGTATCCGATTCATCATAACTCTATACCCATCACGCATTTTAATGAGACAAGACATCATAATCTGTAACGTGTCATCTGGGTTAGCTGGTTGTCCCCTTGGAGGAGACTGAGCAGGTTGTCCCATCGACAGATGGTAGGTCGGTTGTCCCATAGGTGAAGGGTAGGTTGTGGGCATTGTTGAAAATTGTTGGTCGGATAGCTGACCCACTGGTGGAGGGTAGTTGGTTTTGATTGACATGTCTAACCACTTGTGGAGAACCTTCTAGGGTTGGCCTTCGAGAGGTCTCCCTTACCGGAACTTCTTAGAAGTTTGGATTTGCTTGAGTCAAAAAGTTTTGAAAAAATTGACTCGTTGGGGTATCCTGTCCTCTGAAGTTCGGTGCAGCCCAAAATTGAGGTGGTTGGCACATAGGGAATTGTGGATCCGATTGGTAGGGTACTTCCTGAGTTGGAAAACCTTGAGACGACGTATTGCCTTGGGCCGAGGGGTTCCAGAAAGGTGGATTTACTGGAACTCCCTGTCCGGCTTGATCTGGGTTGGTTTAGCCAACATTTCCTTCTCGATTCCCAAAGATTTCTTCCTTTGTGACCCATTGATGAGTTAGTTGTTCATTATTTGGGTCTGGGTTTCTTCAGTCTTTTGACTTGTTTCTTTATTTGGCGCTTCTCTGATAGGAATCTTGTGCCGACTTTTTGCCGACTGATTACTAGCTCTTCCTATGTAATTCTTCATTGGTTACCCCTCCTTTTGTGATGAAGGTTTTGGAATAGGAGGTTAGTGCAACTTTTTGTGTAACAGGTATAGACGATTAATCAAAGGCATTAATGTTTGCCTCGGCTAGCATCTTCATGATCGTAGCTTCATAGCCGAGGTATTTGTTTTTTGTAGGGTTTTGGGTTACTCTTGCCATTTGTTGGACGATGATGTGAGGTAGGGAGATAAAGATTTTCTTGTCTATGCAGTATAGGACAAAGAGTTGAGCCCTTGACATTGTACTTATACTCACTACTTTAGGCAGAATGTTATCGACCACAACCTTCCCAAGGCCTGCAAGGGTTGGTTTAAGGAGATTATTTGGAAAACGGGCGTATGTTTTTTCGGTGTACGCCTTCTGGGTGAGGGAGTTGAATAGTTGTTCCCTTGATTCAGAGATCTCTAGGACAGTCTGGGGTTCATGTGGATCAATGATCTTGTTTTCAATTGAGATTTCCATTAGTCGAGAAATAATTTCAACGTTGACAGAAATTTTCATTCCCCTGACTAGTGTCTCCAAAATAGGGTTGATTCCTTCCTCCTGGGGTCCCAGAACATTCATGTTGTCGTAAAACAATCTTACCAAGTTAAGGGAGACAAAACCCTCAACATTAGTTATGTTCAACCACTTCAGCTTTGCGAGCCTATCGTGGAGGGAATGACAGAGGCGAGGATTCTTCATGTCTATATTCTTCATTAATACAACCTTTTGTTTGTGAAGTTTTGTAAGTCTTGTAGACAATTGTTCCCGACTACTGGAAGTCGTCTCTTCACTAGAGGTCATTATCTTGCTGAAAGGAAGATGAAATTTGTGAAGTGCACAAAAATATATTCCTGAAATTTTTAAGATTTATGCTTTGCCCGTTGGACTATATTTTCTACTTTCCTCTTGATGTTTATGCCAACATTTCATTAACTATATAGTTATATATATATATATATTTCTAATATGAATCTTAACTATATAGATATATAGTTATATAAATATATATATATATATATCTAATATATATATTTTTCTTCTCCTAAGTGGTGGCTTTAGGCAGGTCATGGACCTTTCGCTCTGATACCATTAAATGTCACACCCTGCCCGGACACGCCTAAACCAGCAGGACACTCACAGGCAGGGTGCAAATGCATTATAACAGTTACCGAGTGCGCATGTACACAATTTGAATACAAATCTGATTTCATTAATTTCAAAATGTATTTTGTACAAAATGTAATTGGGGGAACATCCTCCTAAAATCTCCCTAATAAATAAGCAAGGGGTACAAAATGATGGCCCAAAACACCTCCGCCCAATCCACCCTAGACTCCTGTAAAATGGTTAGCAACGAGAGTAAGCTATTGCCGAGTTGGAGAAATAGTTTGTGAATATGACAATTAATAAAAAAGACTTCATAATCAAACATCACATATACAAAACACAACATCATAAACAATACAACGTGGCTTA
Source organism: Paratinospora sagittata (assembly GCA_035771175.1). Classification (NCBI taxonomy): domain Eukaryota; kingdom Viridiplantae; phylum Streptophyta; class Magnoliopsida; order Ranunculales; family Menispermaceae; genus Paratinospora; species Paratinospora sagittata. Next base: position 6,579,417 of record JAYMFD010000012.1, on the reverse strand, counting down.
ACAAGAATGTATGCATAACACCGTCTCGTAATGACTTTGTGATCGTTCATCGCTTTAGGTTCACATACATATGTCCATCTCCAGGTAATCGTTAGTTCACATTGTACGTCTATCTCCAGGGGAAACATCAATAATAGTGAGCATAATTGCTCCAATAACTATTCCATAGATCACAAACCACTTACGTTCTTAGGTGGTTCTTATATGTATAATGATTATGCATGTGTGGGTCCGGTCTTTCCTAATATTCAGCAGGATTTGGCAACGTCTGGTGATACTTATCAGGGTCAGCATCACCACGTGTGTTGTTAGGTTGTCCAGTATCACTTATACAAGCATATGACTTTCAAATGGACCAAACAGACCAATCTCCAGGTCGAGAGGTGGGAACACGAGGTCTCACTTAAATACTAAGTCTTCTAGAACAGCAAGTTGCCTCCCGTTCACTATTTAAAGTTACTGATGACAAAACCAAGTCTGGTTGAGTCAAATTAACTACTAATCCTGCGTAGTAACATTGTAATACATAGACTCCAAATATTAAGGCATAACTATGACATGTATGAACATTATACACAATAATGTAATGTAAATGAATAATAGATATAATGATAAATGAATGAGAACTTTATGAAAACTCATAAGACACGCAAACCTATGTTCCGTTCCCACCTTCAGATTTAACACTTGATGTTTCGCGCTCTTCGCCGGGCAGCGACTCTGCACCGTACCAATAGAGAGTGTCTCAAAAGAGAGAGATTGTCACACCCTGGGTTGCACAGCGTGCCCCCTACCCAGGTGCGGGCGCACCCCCTCGAGGCGAACGCCTAGCCATTATGGATCCATAATATTGTCCTATCGCCATGTAGCAACCCAACCGCAGCTGGTCTACATCGAAACAATTATTTGTCTGCCACTATTCATGAATAGTGTAGGGCCTCCCTAGGAATCGAACTCGAGACCTCCCTTAAGGAGTCTAATTTCGCATTCCTAGACAACCCAACCGCAGCTGGTCTACATCGAAACGATTATTTGTCTGCCACTATTCATAAATAGTGTAGGGCCTCCCTAGGAATCGAGCTCGAGACCTCCCTTAAGGAGTCTAATTTCGCATTCCTAGTATCAGTGGTTACTAGGAATGCGAAATTAGACTCCTTAAGGGAGGTCTCGAGTTCGATTCCTAGGTAGGCCCTACACTATTCATGAATAGTGGCAGACAAATAATCGTTTCGATGTAGACCGGCTGCGGTTGGGTTGCTACATGGCGATAGTTCAGTGGTTACTAGGTGTGGCGACCCCGCGCCCCGGACCACCAACCCCACAGGGAATGGCATGCGGAATGCCGGGGCGGGACGCCCGGCGTAGGCATCTCCGACCACTCCTCAACTCCCGTGAGGTGGTTGAGACCCTACGAGCCTTATCTCAAACAACGACATAATATCAAAAGGTACTAAACAAAACTACCCACTGTATTAATCATCAAAGACGAGATAATCCATAAAAATGAACCATAAATAAAATCATAATTCCTACAGTCCATTAAAAATTGACATACACATAAAGTCCAAAATTGTGGGTACAAATAAAAAAAACCGTCATGTGCCCACATGGTCTATCTAGCAAGTCCCAACTCACCCATACTAAAATGTGGTAAGTATTATAATTACATAATCCAAAATATAATACTTCATAATATAAAACACAATTCAATCAAAATGCCTCTCAACTCACATAGAGGACTTGGATTCTCTCGCAGGCAAGGCCCTCAAGATATGACTACTCCCTTGCCCTTATTCGGGACAGAAGGACCTGAAAGAGGAAAATGAGGGTGAGCCAACGATGCCCAGTGAATAGAATTCAAATATGCTATCAATACTCATCAATAAAAACCATGTATGCATGTCAATGTGTAGCATGATTAAAAGCTCATAACATATAGATATCAAGCATTTATAATAAGTTCGATGCAAGTAAAAGTTTATCAATTTGGATCCACATTCCACATGCCTTGGGTTACTAGTCCACGTCTATTTCGCCGTGCCGTTGATCCCAATCATGTTTACTTGGGTTACTAGTCCACGTCTATTTCACCGTGCCGTTGATCCCAATCATTTCCTTCTTAAAACCCTCCTATGACAAGGTCAAGTCCCCCTATTAGCCAGATAGATGGGCCCAACCAAAGTCATAAGGTTTTCTCAAATCAATGCATCATTCAAAACATTAGAACACATTCATGCTTTCAACATACAATATATATAAGTGATATGATGACATAAATGATATAATCATAAGTGAAGCCTACTCACAACCAAGCCTTGCGAGAGTATTTAATCACACACGACCACCAAACCGAATCAACCCAATCAAGATCCTGAAACATACATCAATATCCTACCATACATCAATTTCTATGCTCAATTACATAGACATTACAAATCAACCCTAAATCAGCCCACATATAATTAATAGGCCTAAATCCCATTTAATCCCATCATTCAACTCAAATCACATGACTTAGGCCTCTAATGCATAGTTCTCATTCATAAACCATTCTATTAATCAAAAATACTGATTTTCAATTCCTTAGGCATAAACATGTCCAAATTTGGGTCACTTGATCACAAGTAGGCCTAACCCATGATATGGTCACAACCACCAAATCAGTAGCATAATCAACCCTAATCATGCTTAATTAAACATAAGTTGCATCAATTCAATGATTCTAAGCCAAAAGCATCAAAAGCCCTAAAATATGAAATTTTCCATACTTAGGCCATATTGTCGATTTACACTAGGTCGCCATGTTCAGCCATGTATATCACTGATTTTGCATCATGGGTTCATCCACAATGGCAACTAGGTCAACATAGTTGACATGCAAGCTATTTGGAAAGGTCTAAGTTCATATTCTAAATGTAGGTCTAATACAAACAACCCTACCAATTCTTCACATGTATTATTCTGTTCAGATGTATCAATCTACCAACAGAAATATGTAATCACAAAATCAACCGTACAGATTGAAGTATGTGAAGAAACAAACCTTCTGTCCAAATATCAGCCCAATCCAACGGTGGACCGAAAAGATATGTATCTTTGATGAGCAAGTGTCTAATCAGACAGTTTCTCCTTTCCTGCTGCAAATACCCAAACTCAGATGGCTATATCACACAAACTAATTAACGTATAAATATTTCCACCGTTCAGAATACAGAAATATCTGTTGTAAACTACATACTCAAATTTTATATCCATCCAACGGTACGTTGAGGAGATCTACAAGTTTTACCGAAACGGAACGAGAAACCCAGAAATTCCGACCAGCTTTGTTTCAGAGGTTATATCTCTTAGCACAAGCTTCTAATTACGATCTCCACCGTTCAGAATGTATAAATATAAGTTATAAACTACATACCCAAATTTGATAACCATCTAACGGTAGATTTAGGAGATCTAGAAGTTTGAGCGAAACAGTGCGAGAAATCCAGACTTTCCGGCCAGCTTTGTTTGAGAGGTTAGATCTCTCAGAAGAAACCTCTGATCAAGATCTCCACCGACCAGAATGAAGAACCATAAGCTACGAACGTGCTGACAAAATTTGAGCTCAATCTGACCGTAAATTCCAAAGATCTACTTCTTTGATGAAAATCTCGCAGGGTTCTTACTCCTGCAACTCTCTCCTTCTTTCTCTTCTTCTTTCCTTTCTCTTCTTTTCTTTCTCTTCTTCTTTCTTTTCTCTCCACTCACCTCTTTCTAGCACTTCCTTGATTCCCTCCTTGATTCTCTCCTTGATTCTCTCCTTGTTTTCCTCTCCTTGGTTCCCTCCACTCATTCTAGCACTTCCTTGAAGAAGACAAGTGGGCATTGGACACTTGTCCACTTTCATGCACCAACCTTCACATGTGTTGGTCTCATACTACCCATACCAACCACATGTATTTTAAATGTCCAATCCATTTAATACACCAAATCTTCAATTTCATTTATCCTTTTATTCCATCAATCCTAACCCATATCAATTCATGGTTTAATGAGCCCATGCATAAATAATAACATATGCATTAAACTTTAATTTAACATGACTCATATACAATTTATGATACATATATTTATATACATTATCAAGCATTAACTATACAAACATTAAACAATCATCAAACAAACACCAAACATATCAAGGCAACACATAGAGTTTAGGCAAAATACAATTGGGTTATGGGCTAGATGAAATAATTTTCGGGGCGTCACACTAGGAATGCGAAATTAGACTCCTTAAGGGAGGTCTCGAGTTCGATTCCTAGGGAGGCCCTACACTATTCATGAATAGTGGCAGACAAATAATCGTTTCGATGTAGACCAGCTGCGGTTGGGTTGCTACATGGCGATAGGACAATATTATGGATCCATAATGGCTAGGCGTTTGCCCCGAGGGGGTGCGCCCGCACCTGGGTAGGGGGCACGCTGTGCAACCCAGGGTGTGACAAAAAGGCCTTATTATACGTAAGGCCTTTTTGTCACACCCAGGGTTGCACAGCGTGCCCCCTACCCAGGTGTGGGCGCACCCCCTCGGGGCGAACGCCTAGCCATAGTACCACATAATATTGTCATATCGCCATGTAGCAACCCAACCGTAGCTGGTCTACATCGAAACGATTATTTATCCCTATTATTCACTCATGAATAGTAAAAGGCCTCCCCCAGAATCGAACTACTCATAATGCGAAATTAGACTCCTTAAGGGAGGTCTCGAGTTCGATTCTAGGGGGGACCCTTTACTATTCATGAGTAAATAGTAGGGATAAATAATCGTTTCGATGTAGACCAGCTGCGGTTGGGTTGCTACATGGCGATATGACAATATTATGTGGTACTATGGCTAGGCGTTCGCCCCGAGGGGGTGCGACCACACCTGGGTAGGGGGCACGCTGTGCAACCCAGGGTGTGACAGAGATAGTCTCAAAAGAGAGAGAAATTCTTAAAAAAGGGAGAGAGAGTCTATAGAAGAAGAAGAAATCAGAAGTTTTGATGAGGGTATAGAAAATGACATACCCGAACGTTCAAGCAATGCCCAAATTTTTATTTATTTATTTTGTGTAAATCGAGGGTATTACATAATCAGATTCCTGGGAAAGTAACTCACAAGAATCTTAAGATGAGAATTTATGGTTAAACAGCATAATCTCATAAAACTTTTTTGGGAATATCACTTCACTGTGTTTGGTAGCACACTAAAATTTTAGATAAATAAAATAATTTTTCATAAATATAAAAAAAAAATTATGAAAATAATAAAACTATTTTTATTTAAATAATAATTGGAAATAATAAAAAAAAATTTTATTAATAAAATTAATTTTTGGATAAAAAATATTTTTTTATTAAAATAATAAAATAAATATTTCATAAAATTAAAAAATATAAGTATTATTTATAAGTTAATGTTAAATTATTAATAAAATATTTTTTATTAATATTTTAAATATAAAAAATATTTTAATGAAAATAATAGAACTATTTATTTTAAATAATAAATTATTTTTTATTGAAATTAATAAAACTAAGTTTTATAAAAATAGTAAAATTAAAAATAATAATAGTAAAATTAAATTTTGTTAAAATAATAAACTTTTTTTATAAAAATAGTAAAATTGGTTTTTGTTAAAAATAATAAAACTAGTTACTGATAATTTTTTTTATTAAAATAATAAAATAAATATTTCATAAAATTAAAAAAATTATATTATTATTATTAAATTAAAAACATCGGTATGTTTTATTAAAATATTATTTTTGTTATCTGATCAAAATATATCAAATCCAAATAAAAGTTTCCTATGAAAAATATCTAAAATATATCGAATTCAAATAAAAGTTTCATAATAAATGAATTAAAGCCAGTCTTAATTATGGTTTTTTTTTCTTTATTTTTTTCTTTGCTTTTATAAATGGAAAATAAAAACTTTATTTCCTCCATAATCACTTTTTCGAGAAAGTGAATACCACCTATCTTAATAGGAATAACTTTTTCATTGTGGGTGAGAATCTTACTTTTCCAAAAATCACTTTTCCACCCCCTAAGAAATGCAAAGAGTGACACAAATTAATATGAAAATTTTTAAGATTGTGTTTGATTCGTGATTCGAAAAAACACGATTATAACCTAAAAAGTGAAAATTCAGAAAACTACTTTTTATCGTTTTTTTGAAAACATCTTGTTTTCTTAACAAAAAAGTGAAAACTTTTTTCAAAATCCTTGAACCAATTGCGTTTTTAGTGTTTTTGGATTTTTGACTGGCTCTAAGATTCCCAATTTCAACCATCCACGTTATCCCGTACCAAATGAACCTTAATGTGAAACATATGGGGTTGAAGAAGAAATCAACATACAACGCACAAGTAAAGACAGAAAGTGCGAGTTTTGATCCACAAGGAGAACCCAATAGAAAAAAAAAAAAAAAAAAAAAGAAGCTAGTTAAGAAAGGAGAAGTGTGAGTTCCTCTCCCTTGTAATATCCAATATGGATCCAAGAACCCCTAATATATACCTAACAATCAAGGAGCAAGCCTAAGAGGGTCATGTGGAAAAAGAGAAGTTTTCTGAATGTTGTCAAGGGTGCAGAAAAGCATAAGGACTCGTTCACCCCACCCCAAACCCACCATGTGGTGGTGCACCAAACCGGAAAGACTCGATGTACATTGATATCGTCATGACATCAATTCCACATTCCTCAACACGAGCAACCAAAAACTCAAGGTTATGGATAAGTTGACTTCCTGAAAGAATTTCCTCACCTCTAATGAAGGCATCAAACGAATTACTATACACTCCATCATCATAACACAACATGGTATAAAATGGTCTTGCAGCATGAGGATACCGGTGAAGGATATAGAACTCGGTGCCATACTTCTCTAACACTAATTGTGTAATGACCCACTTTTCTCATGTGACGTCATGATGACGTAAAATGTCCAACTCGAAGTCTTGTACATGTGATTGATGTGTATAATACTCGTATATTGTGTGTATACAAAGTATTTGCATGTATTTTTGTGTTTGCTATGTGTTTGTGTGTTTGTGCATGATTTGAGCCACGTGTTACAACTACTTGCAACCACTTAGCCACTAATTTGGCACGTAATAGGCTTGCTGGCACCACCTAATGAAACCGGCAAACACGTTTCCATCTTGCTGGCAACAATCTAGAGGTTTTAAACTTGCTGAAATTGCAAGAAATGGACTGCAATTGAAGAAGCTTGTTGGCTGAAACAGAGAAGAAAGGAAGAAAGGGAGAAGATGATGCTGGAGCTCCAAATTGGAAGAATTGAAGCTTGTTAGAAGCATTGAAGTTGAAGCATTAAAGCTGGAAACTTGGGGTTTGAAGGCTGGAAATTGGACTGATTTGCTGTGGATAAATCTTGGGTTGTTTGGTAAGCAAATTTATGGTTTGAACATTGGTTTTCATGGCTGAAATTGAATATGATCAATGGTGGTTTTGATGCTGGAATTGGACCAGTTATTGACTTAAACCATGGGAGATTAATTCCTTATCTATTGGTGATTAATTTGATGTTAAACACATTGATTTTTCATGGATAGAACATGGTGTTCCAGACCATGTTAGAACAGGGTTTTGGAATCCATTTCCCAGTGTTGAAATATGATGTTTTAATGTGTTTATGGACTGGAATTGATCTTGGATCATTGGTTTTATTGATGGACAGAATTTGGAAAACAGAATTTGGTAAATTCTGGATCGAATGAAGTGTATAAATAAACTACATGTGCTGGAAATGTAAATGCTAAGGTAAATGGTTTAATTGGTGTGTTGTGATTAATTGATGATCAATTGATATAATTTATGTGATAGAAATTGGTGTTTGGCAATGTGAATCACAAAATATTGAATAATGATTTGAGAATTGGATAGCAAAGAAAGTGTTGATGATGTGTTGTAAACATTGGTGAATTGGCTAAGTATAAAATGTTGTGGACTTAGGCGAACTTTTGTATTGTGAGTATTTCTCACTTTAATTCTTCATTTATAACATTGTATATATGAAATTGAATTCTTGAATGATATGCATCTCTTATATGTATGTGCATTGTATTTGTAATCATGAGCTTGGAATTATACATTGGTATGACCTTGGGTGTTTGTATCAACACCTTGGCATTATTGTCTTTCTACTCACTTGTTCTTCGAAAAAATGTGATTTTTGAATTACTGAAGAACGTGAGGGTAGAGAGATTGATTGGGATAATGCGCTGGTCTGAACCTATAAGTGTGATGGGGGAAGTGTACGCAAATTCGCTAGTCTGAACCCATAGCTTGATAGGGGAAGTGTAGGCATGTATTATCTTGATCTTCGACCTCCTGTTGAGGCTTTTTAAAAAATAATGCATGATGTTATGTTTAGTTTGAAGCATGTATCATGTATACTTCATTGATGCATTTAAATTTATGAATGTTATTTCAAGTTTCATACATGTTGTACATAAATGCATCTGTGGAGATTTCTATGAAAAGTACTCACTGAGCTAGCTGAGCTCATCCCATTTTCCTCTATTTTCTTTCAGAATCATATCAGAAGGGAAAGAGCAAGGGTTAGATTTGGAATAGCCTTCCTTTCGTCTCTTTCATGTGAGTTTTTGATTTGTAATTATGGGGACTTGGGCATAATTTAAATGTTTTGTACTTTTGTTATGGTACATAATGATCACAGCTACTATTGTAGATAAAACATAGTTGGTGATAAAAAAAATTGATTTGTATATGAAAATCTGATAAAAGATGAAATTTCATTTTGGAGTTCCACATTAGATTAAAGATAATTGAATCTTGGGGATTGGGTCGATGACATCATGTTCAGATTGTTCAATTATCTGGATCATATACGGATTGTATATTTGAGATTTTCATGCGATTTCAGCATTGAGGCTTATCAGTGCCTCAAATTTTGTCGGGTTGTGACATTATTTGGGGTACTGAGAAGGTCGTGATGTCACCTGGGAAGGGGTCGCGACAAATTGACCCAATTTTCTCTTAGATTTTGTGTTCAAGTCACCTAAAGGATCAACTTCAACACCAACTTCCTTGAGCATTTGAGATCCTTCTTGGAATGTAAGTCGCAAACTCCTCCTACGGTACTTCAAAGGTTTAAATGGGTACTGGTTCCTGATTACTTCAAGTTCCTTGTTGCGATTTTCATTCAAACTGTCAAAAATTGCTACGAATAAATGATCCACTATGTCGATCACCTCGAAATAATGTTGGGCGATCTCCATTTCGACATCAAGACCAACGAATTCACATAGATGCCTATGTGTAAAGGACTTCTCTGCTCGAAAGATAGAACCAATCTCAAAAACACGTTTATAATCAGCGCACATTGACATTTGCTTGTGAAGTTGAGGTGACTGTGAAAGAATAAAATTAGAGATTATACCTTCGGCCATTGAACTGATGCTTGGAACTTGGAAAATCCTTTGGTTTTCCAAGCCTTAGCCCTTTCGCAATCTTGATGGAGAAGAATATACAAGCATAGTTGGATAGGCTCAGGGACTCTTATTTTATAGACGGTAACCCTCTCATACCATCAATGAGATGAGGAAACCCTAATCTCATAGATTAGGAAACTTTATTGGGTTGGAAACTTATTCCTTAATTAAATTGAAAACTAATCTCTTTATACCTTATGAGATAGATTTATTAGTCAATATAGATGTTGCTAATGAATTATGAGCCATAAATAGAAATATTACTAACAATCTGCCACTTGGCTCACAACAACAATATATGGTCATATCCTGAAATCCAACCAATATTTACTCAAATAAAAATTTATAACTTGAATCATGGCGGTTGGGTTCTTTTAACACACATTTCCTTCCATGTATCACAAATATAAAGTGTCTAACTGAGTACTCACTTTATTCTTTAAGAATGAACTTCCTGTAAGTCATTCAATTAATCCCAATGAATTTTACAAATAAACTGTATGTGCACAACAAATATTTATTTCACCATTTGAAATAATTGTTTGCTAAGACCAGTAGACAAGAAAATTATTTAATTAAGCAAGTATATCTAGTGTTATCCATATGATCCTTGTATGACTTAGCCAACAAACTTTTAGTCATGAGATCAATTAACAGAAGATTATTCCTTATATGCTCAACAACTATATGCACATGCCTTGATGTGTTCTCTTACAACTAAGTGCTTTATGTCAACAATAATCTTTATTGGTCTGTCTATCATATCGACAATCCTTAGATTTGAAACAAAATTTCTCAGCCAGATGCTTGTGCTTTAGCTTCATAGCATGCATTCAATTCTACTTCTGTAGTGGATGAAACAACTATTATTTGTTTAGTGTTTCTCCAAGTATCGGTGCATCCAGAAAAATAAAAAATTGAATATCCAACCAACTCCAAATGGTTAGAATGTATGTATGTCAGCATGAAATCCTTATATTAGCTGCCTTCGAGTGCTCCATGCCTGGATTGCTTTGAAATCTACCTAATAACCATACTACACAAGTAATATTAGATCTAGTGCAGACTTGGGCATACATGAGGCTCTCAACAACTAATGCATAAGGTATGTTCTTCATTTCTTCACGTTCCAACTCACTTTATGGGCATTGGTCTTGACTAATTAATTTGTCCTCTTGTGCTATTGATGATGAACATTGTTCCATTCCAAATCTCTTTAAAAAAATTTCAATGTAGGCCTTTTGATATTGTCCAAATGTCCTATTGGACCTGCCTCTGTGAATCTCCATGCCAATGACATAAGAAGTTTCACGCATATCCTTCATATCAAAGTTCTGACTCAGAATTTCTTAGTCTCAAATAACAACCCCAAATCACTACTGGCAAGTAGAATATCATCTACATAAGGACTAAGAAAATATATTTGCTCCTACTGACCTCGAGGTATATGCATTGATAAAGAATGTTTTCCTCAAAACCATAGGAAGAAATGACATTGTGAAACTTTAAATACCATTATCGAGAGGCCTATTTTAGTCCATATATAGATTTATTTAATCTACAAACCAAGTGACTTAAGTCTCAGTGAAGCCTTCAGGTTGTTTCATATATACCTCCCCTTCCAATTCTCCATTCTCCATTCAAGAATGTTGTTTTCACATCCATTTGATGTAGCTCTAAATAAAAATGAGCTACTAAAGCCATGATTATTCTAAATGAATCTTTCTTAGAAACTGGAGAAAATGTTTTATGGTAGTTAATGCCTTTCTTTTGAATGAAACCTTTGGTTACAAGTCTGGCTTTATATCGTTCAATGTTACTATATGCATTTCTTTTGGTCTTATAGACCCATTTACAGCCAATGACCGTTTTACCAGATGGTAAATCAACAAGATCCCAAACTTTATTAAAAGCCATAGATGTCATTTCTTCCTCGATGGCATTGTACTACACCTCAGAATTCTCTCCATTCATAGCTTGTGAAAACAACTGTGGATCATGGTCAAGTCCAACATCAATGTCAGACTCTTGGAGGTATACTACATAATTACTAGAAATTGTTGGCCTTCTAACCCTTGAGGATCTCCTCATAATTCCTGGCTCATTATTATTTTGCAAATTCAGAGTACGAAGTTCTGTATGTTTAGTCGGTAGTGCAGGTTCTTAACTTGGTTCTTCCTCAACTTTATTGAATGGATTCCTATGAAGAAGAATTAATTCATCTGAATAAGGGGATGAACCAATAGTATCATGTATTTCCTAAAACTCAAGGTTCCTAGGAAATCCACTCCCACTGACTTCAAGATCCTCTAGAAATTTAGCATTTCTAGCTTCAACAACCTTTGTTATATGTGAGAGAAAATAAAACTTGTAGCCTTTGGAGTTTACTAGATAGCCTATAAAATAACCACTAATTATTCTAGGGTCCAATTTCTTTATTTGAGAATTGTAAACCTTTCCCTCAATTTGGCATCCCTAGACATGTAAATGCCTTAAACTAGGTTTTCATTCATTCCATAACTCAAAAGGAGTTTTAGGAACGACCTTAGATGGAACCCTATTTAAGACATACACAACGGTTTTTAAAGCTTCACTCCATAGAAATAGATGGAGACTTGAATTTCATAAAATAACCATGTTAATGGGGATATGTCCTAATTTCCTATGCCATAACATGGATGAGTTCTCATTAATAATACAATGTTTTATGCTAATGGTGTCATTTTGCAGGGCTATTAAACTGGATTCATGATTTGAATTTGACAGCAACTTATATAAATCATCATTCAAGATTACATTACAAACTAAGACATTATTTTCTAAATAACTGAAAGGTAGTGTTTTCAAAAACAAATTTTATATCCAAATTGTAACAATCTTGAAACATAAATTAAATTCCTACTAAAAAATAGAACAGAAAAAAAAAGTTTTCCAAATCTAACTGAAAACCAAATCCTAAACTAAGCCTAAATGTTCTAATAGTCTCGACCTTCTAACACATCTAGTTTCTCGAATAGATGTTTCGTTCATTTGGCTTCGAAGTCTTTAGGTTTAGGAAGTCCTGCATGACATTCGCTACATAGATTGTATTTCCAAAATCAATCCACCATGTATTATTAGAAACATAATTTAAATGATATTAAAAACACACAGAGGATGATGGTATACCTTTCTTTTCGAGCCATTTCTTGTACTTGATGCATTCCTTTTTCAGGTGTCCTTTCTTTTTACAAAAAAAGCAAGTAACCTTAAAGCCCTCTTCCTTCTTGGGTTTCTTGTTCTTTGTAAATTAGGAAATGTCTTTTCCTTTATGCCTTTTATCATGAGTGGTCGTATGAGTAGTTTCAATTTTCTCACTTTTTGGTCTTTCTTCTTCTTGAACACACATGATCATCAATTCATTAACTGTCCACTTTTCTTTATGTGTGTTGTACGAGATTTTGAAAGGCCCGTACTCTGTAGGAAGAGAGTTCATGATAAAATGCACCAAAAGTGACTCAGGTATATCTATCTCCAATTGTTTCAATCGAGCAACAATATCCTTCATTTCCATGATGTGTGTCTTCACACCCTTAGAGTTGTTGTGCTTCATTCCTGAGAATTTGTTCATTAAGGTGCTAGCCAAAGCTTTATCAGGAGGTAACAAATTGTTCCTCAATTGCTTTTAGGAAGTCCTTGGCCCTAGTACACTTAGGAATGGAACCCCATATGCTCTTTGAGATGTAAGTCTTTATCAGCATAAGGCTTAAGCGATTGGATTGCTTCCATTTATCATATGTTGCCTTCTGAGATGATGCACTTGATTCCGTAGCCAAAGGAGGCTCATCAATACGGAGCGTCAAATCAATGTCCAAACATCCCAAGTATAAGAGGAGTTTTTCTTTTTATTCAGAAAAGTTATCACCACCCAACATAAGAACACGACTAGATTTATATGCTTGAACGTGAGAAAGTGCTGCATACAAATTATTTATTAATGCTATGAAATAAAACTGTATACTGAATTAATCAATGTCAAATTCAGTGGATAAATATAAATTCCAACCTTCCTGTGGGTTGAGTTCGTAATCATACATGAATTTATATTAACTTTCTTAATAAGACTAACAAATAAATACACAAAAAATAAAAGAACTTCTTTTCCTATGGGTATAAGAAAATTCTTAATTTTGATGTTTATTTACTATCTTATTCTTTAATAAAATAATCACAATTTGATGATGTCATGTTGTTTAAACAAGAAAATATATATTTTATCACATATCATTAAATAATCAGAAGATGCTTTGGCTACTCTTAAGACGTAACTGTGTGACATACTGTATATGACATCATTCAACCCATATAATAATTCAATCATGCATTTATATAGACATAAACAAAATATGCATTTTTATATGAAAAATGCGATCAATAAATCATATATTTTGTAACTCATATGCATAATCAGTCAATAGGGATGAAAAGATCATAAAAAATCACTAGAAGTTACTGTTCATCAATTTTGCAAATGTTAACTTTAAGCCTTTAATCATAACAGAAACACAATGAATGGCTAAGATTTCATATAATAGAATTGCATGAATATTGATCTACAATACAGTTTTATTTAAAGTTAACCGTACAGATGTTAAATTCCTGTCAAAATGTGGGAAGCTACTATTCAATACCTTTCCAAATTATGTCTTTACGGACTTCATTCTAAAGCTTAAAGTTTTGATGGTCCAGATTTAATCCGAAAATGAAATAAATAATCTATCTTTGTTAATCTGGTGGGTCAATCCGGCGATTTAACTCACTGATGTGAATCCGTTTAACCAAAATGAGTTGATTCATTGAGTGAACTCTCTGATCCACCTCATGTTAATGGGGAAGGAGAATAACTAGCCCATAGAACCCAGTAGGCCTGTCGGGATAGCAATTTTCTGTCCGGTCCGGCGTCTTTCCGACTCATTTCCGGTGATCATGCATGCGGTTTACTAGTGGCCGCCGGCCAATCCCGCCCTTTTCTTCCTTTTTTAAAAATACATATAAAACTCTTGTACACGCTGTGTCTCACGGGCAACCCATATCTAATATAGACAATGCTATATATCAATATTCAATGTTGAAGATGCTGATTTTTTTAGTGTTTTGAAGGTCTCCCCTGATGAGACTTTATATTAAGTGTCACTAAGGTCTTTTGTTTTTCCTTATTTACATGAACCTTACTTTTTGAATTAATATCTTTTCTGGTCTTCTTTGTTGCAGCAATAAAAGCTCTCCTTCTTGCAGCAATACAAGCTCTCATAGCTTCTTCACAACTGCAACAGCTAGGGGCGTAGCCAGAAATTTTATGTAGGGTGGGCAAAAAATCTTTTTTAAGAAAAATCTTAATGGTATTAGAATAATTTATTGATTAAGATATGTAAAAAATTATAACTACATGTTGAAAAAATCGATGGTTGTAAAGAAATAAATTCCACAATCCCAGGATAATTTCTCAAACTAAAATACAACAAAATAACACCAAAGATTTTAGCGTGAAAAACTCTCCAAAGATGAGGTAAAAACCACGGGACCCGTAGGCCGCTTAAGAAATTTTCACTATAATAAAATGGGATTACAAACTTCACCATTCGGTGGATCTATCACAAAAATACAATATTTATGTATCTTCAATTTATGGATAAAACTTCACAAATTGGCTCACACTTTTTTTTCTCAAAGAAACTCTCTTTGAGGCTCTCTGGATCTCTCAAATTATATCTCTAGAATTAGATCTAATTTTTAAGAATGAAATTAAGGCTCTATTTATAGAGCTCAAACAGGGGCAATTGCGTAATTATCAAATATATAAAATATTTATATTTTATAAAGCCATTCAACAAAGAGGGCTTGAATGGCCGCCCACGTTTGCTGGCCGCCCAACCATTCAACAAAGTAGGTTGTTGAATGGCCGCCCACGTTGAGGTGGTGGACCAACAAATCTCCCCCTCCACCTCATGTGGAACAGGGCTCCTCCACACCTACAATAGGAGTTTGGCAGTTTTGGCAGTATCGAGGTTGCGAGCTACCTTCTTCGCTTTTGATCCTGTACACCCACTTGTTCTTGAGAGCTTTCTTTCCCTGCGGTAATTTCACCAAGTCAAATGTGTGGTTCTCATGCAAAGATTTCATTTATTCCTACATGGCTTTCATCTACTCAGTCTTATGGTGGTCAGTGATAGCTTCGGTATAGCTCTCCGGTTCTCCCCCGTCAGTGAGCATCACATAGTCGCTAGGAAAATATCTTTGACTTGGTTGTCTCTCTCTGGTGGATCTCCTTAGCTGTGCTTCTGGTTGGACTTGTTCAGGAACTTGTTCTGATTCTGAACTTTGAGCTGGTGGAACATCATCATCAGTATCTGGTGCAGCTCCCTTGTCATCTGGATTTGGTGGTGGAGAGACTGGTTCCAGATTAACTGAAATTTCATCTGATTGTGGCTTCTCAGGTTTCTGATAATCCTCGAGCGTCTGATCTTCAAGAAACACCACGTCTCTGCTTCTGACAATCCTTTTGTTGACAGGATCCCAAAATTTGTAGCCGAATTCTTCATGGGAATATCCCACAAAGATACACTGCTTCGCTTTTCCATCCAGCTTGGACCTCTCGTCTTTAGGGATGTGAACAAATGCTCTGCAGCCGAATACTTTCAAGTGTTTGTAAGAAACGTCTTTCCCCGTCCAAACCTTTTCTGGTACGTCGTAGTTCAGTGGAACTGATGGAGAAAAGTTGATTAAATCGACTGCTATCCTCATTGCCTCCCCCCAATAGGAGTTTGGCAGTTTTGCATTTGAGAGCATACATCTGACTCTTTCACAAATGGTTATGTTCATCCTCTCTGCGACACCGTTGTGTTGAGGTGTCTTTGGTACTGATTTTTTTAGCCTGATGTCGAAACTTCTGCAGTACTCCTCGAATGATCCGCGATACTCACTGCCATTGTCTGATCGTACA
This sequence comes from Paratinospora sagittata, assembly GCA_035771175.1. Taxonomy (NCBI): domain Eukaryota; kingdom Viridiplantae; phylum Streptophyta; class Magnoliopsida; order Ranunculales; family Menispermaceae; genus Paratinospora; species Paratinospora sagittata. The sequence goes on along the minus strand of JAYMFD010000012.1, from coordinate 6,562,937 downwards.
CACTTCAAACGTCTGCCAGTTTCTCTCTCAACTTTTACATGAAATTGCTTGAAAACTTCCCGCACTTGATCTTTAGTTTTCAAAGCAAAGGCCCACACTTTTCTAGAGTGATCATCAATAAAAGTCACAAAATAATGAGCACCTCCTAGTGACTTACAACTCATTGTGCAGACATCTGTGTGTATTAAATCTAGAATATTTGCCTTTCTAGATGGTGGGGAACTACGAAATGCAACTCTATGTTGTTTACCCATAATACAATCAACACAAGTACGTAAAGATGCACCTGTCATTCTTGGCAAGAGCTCCTTTTTGGAAAGAATTCTGAGACCCTTTTCACTCATGTGGCCGAGCCGCTTATGCCATAACTCGGTGGGAACTTCTTTCCTCATGGTATTTACTTCTCCTCTACACAGTTTGGCTTCTGTGAGGTAGAGTGATGTATCTTTCTTACCTTTGGCTACTACCAAGTTTCCTTTGGTGAGCTTCCATTTTCCTTCACTAAAGTTATTATTGTAGCCATCGTCATCAAGCATATCCGGTGGAGATCAAATTGAGGCGGATATCAGGAACATGCCTCACATCTTTCAAAAGTAACCTGCAACCAAGGTTAGTTTCTAAATAAATATTACCGATGCCGATAATTTTGGATGCATTATCATTTCTCATCCTCACTCGTCCGAAATCACCTTGAGTGTAGGATGAGAAGAAATCTTGTCGTGAGGTGACATGGTAGGAAGCACCTGAGTCAACTACCCATGTAGAGTCTTGACATGCAAGGTTGACATAATCAGCATCTCGAACAATGACAACTTCTTCAGTGAGAGTTGCGGTGTCATTTGTTCGAGTTTCTGCTTCTTGATTTCTGGATCGTTCCGCCTTTAACTTTCGACATTCTCGAATGAAGTGTCCGAGCTTGCCGCAATGATGACACTTCTCGTCATGCCACGATCTGGACTTCGAGGGTCCTCTTTGCTGACTTTGGTTACGGGGATTTCTGCTTTTACTTCTTTCGTGCCATTCTTGCTTGCCTTGTTTTTTCATGACAAGTGCTTCAGTTTCAGGAGTATATCCATCATTTTTTCGACGAGACTCTTCGTTCAACATTCTGTCTTTTACCATATCCATGGTAAGCTTGCCGTCAGGAGCTGAGTTACTAACTGACACAACTAGAGTGTCCCAACTTTTTGGTAGAGAACTCAGCAACAACAACGCTTGTAGTTCGTCATCTACGGTCATCATCATAGAGTTGAGTTGATCTACAATGCCTTGGAACTCACTCATGTGTTCCGATACGCTGCTTCCATCTTTATACTTCAAATTGACTAATCGTCGCATCAGATTAGCTTTATTCTGTGCGGTTGTCCTTTCATACATTTTCTCCAACTTTTGCCAAAGAACGTAAGCATCGTGTTCATTAGCAAAATTTTGAAAAATGTTCTTGTCGATCAATTATCTGATTTGAGCAGCACACTTTCGGTTCAGCACGGCCCAGTTAGCGTCTGTGCTGGTTTTTTTTGGTGTCTTGTCATCTGTCGAAGTTGTAGTCACGGCTTTCTCCTTCGGCATTACAATCGGCTTCCACAAATCTTTAATGTATAAAAGATCATCCATCTTCGGCTTCTAAATTGCATAATTAAATGCAGTCAACTTGATCATATTGTCTATGCTCTCCTCCATTTGAGTCGTCAGTCAACTGGTTTCGCGGAGCTTGACACTTTTCCGGCGATAAATAGTACTCTGTGAATAGTGCTCAATGAATAGCGCCCCTTGTGAATAGTTCTTTATAAATAGTACTACTATTCACTATTCCAAATAGTATCTGCCGACAAAATAGTATAGTATATGTAAATAGTATTGTATGTGTGAACAGTACCTTTGCTGAAAACGACCCAGGCTCTGATACCACTTTGTTAGAAAAATCGATGGTTGTAAAGAAATAAATTTCACATTCCCAGGATAATTTCTCTAACTAAAATACAACAAAATAACACCAAAGATTTTAACGTGAAAAACCTTCCAAAGATAAGGTAAAAACCACGGGATCTGTAGGCCGCTTAAGAAACTTCCACTATAATAAAATGGGATTACAAACTTCACCCTTCGGTGGATCTCTCACAAAAATACAATATCTATGTATCTTCAATTTGTGGATAAAACTTCACAAATTGGCTCACATTTTTTCTTCTCAAAGAAACTCTCTTTGAGGCTCTCTGAATCTCTGAAATTAGATATCTAGAATTAGATCTCTCCAAATAAATTTTCAAGAATTAAATTAAGGCTCTATTTATAGAGCTCAAACAAGGGCAATTGCGTAATTATCAAATATATAAAATATTTTTTATAAAGCCATTCAACAAAGAGGGCTTGAATGGCCGCCCACGTTTGCTGGCCGCCCAGTCATTCAACAAAGTAGGTTGTTGAATGGTCGCCCACATTGAGGTGGTGGACCAATACTACATGTGTAACTATATATATATATTATTTATCATTTTTATAGAAAAAAAATCATTTTGTTGTTAGTATCCAAATAAAAATGTGGAGAGAAAGAGAGTCAAATTTAAAAAAAGAGAGAGAAATGTTCATTTTTATATATTTATATCAGCTTCATCAGTACGGGAGAAAGAGAGCCAAATTTAGAAAAATATGGAGAGAGGGAGCCAAATTAAAAAAAAAAGAAAAAAAATATGCATTTTCATATATTTATATAAGAGAGAGAGAGAGAGGAGGTGTTGGCTACCTGGGCTATATATATATATATAGGGGGTTGTTGCAGACCGCTACTTGGGCTAATACTAATATAGGTATTTTAGGCAAAAAAGGTTAAAAAAGGTTGGGTATTAAGAGAAGAAGGATAAAAAAAGGTTTTTTTACCTAAAATATTTACTTGAGCAGATGGGCTAATACTAATATAAATATTTTTGGTAAAATGGCTACCTGGGCTATAGCCCGGGTAGCCCAAATGGGCTCCGCCTATGGCAACAACCTTCTCAATTAAAAACTTTAATTGATTTTAATTTAGAGGTCAGAATAAGAGATTGTTTTTCGTTACACTTTGTTAAAGAATAATATATTGTTTTTTTTTCCTTATATTTTCAACTTCTTTATTTTCTGATGCATAGTTTCATTTTTTAAAACATGGTAAACAGGAACTATGGATGGGGGTTATATGTGGGCCTTTTGAAGAAGCTTGTTGCTTATGATCATGACTACACAGGAATTGAGGCTTATGTTACTCTCAGTCTGTAACACCCCGTAGTTTTAATTAAATACATATGTTAAATTATGCGTATATCGAGATATATAATATATGTATTTTTTATATCTAAAAGCCAAATATACGCGTGTATGATTAGTAAATAAATAAAATTATTAAATGAAGATGATACATATGAGATCATCCTATATGAGTGCTTACAATTTTAAAAAAATGAAGTTGAATTAAATTGATTAATTTATGGGGTTGAAAATATGTAGATTGGAGTATGATGTGATGAATTAATGAATAGTATGATTTAACGCATGAAAGTTAAAGATTAAGATGGAAAAGTTGTTTTATTAAGTAGATTGTATTATTGAATGTCATACTATCATTAGATTATAAGTTGATATTAGTATAAGATGATATAAATGACCTTGATATTATAAAATATTATAAACTTATCATTCTCTCATTCTCACTTATCTCATTTCTAATCTCTCTCTCAACCGTTTAAATAAATAAATAAATAAATAAAAAGAAGGAAAAGAAGTTGCTGAACGAAAGAAAGAAGAAAAGGAAGGAGAGAAAAAGGAACGAAAGAAGAAAAATGGGAATCAATGGATTCGCGGCCAAATTTGACATGCCGGTAAGTTATTTTTACTATTTTTTTTTGTAAAATTGATCTTTAACTAGTGTATGACGATTCTAGCAGAGTAATTTTAGCTATGAGAGTTGTTTTACAGTGTTTTCAAAATTGGGGTTTTTACCTAACTTGGATGAAAATTTGTTCGAAAGGTGGAAAAACACTCCCTAGACTGTAGGAGCCCCGAATATGTGGTTAGATTTCATTTAGTTGTTCATTTGGAAGTTTTATAGTCGTTGGAAGTTAGAGTTTATATTGGAGACCGTTTGAATCATTTAAAACCCGATGAAACTCCAGTTTAAGGCTATAGAATGGTAGAATGAATTGTTGCGAGTCCATCGATGCTAATTTCATGATTTTTGGATACCGTTTGACAATTTTAGTAAAAATTTACATATTTCCAAGTAGTACTGTAATTATATCCAGTGAATAAAATGGAATTAGAATCCAATGAAACTCCAGTTTGAGATCATAGAATCGTAGAGAACTGAATTTTGGACGCTTCGATACTAAGATTGTGATTTTTGGATATGATTTGATATTTTTAGTAACTAAATATATGATTTTGGTTAGTAAAATTTACTTTCGTGACCTTCGCGAACGTGTAAAATCATAGTAAAATACTTGTTGAAGGTCGTAGAATGGTAGTATGACAGATTTTACACGTGTCGATGTGAACAAAATAATTTTAGGAATGTTTTATATTTTTAATAAAATTGATATATGTTCCAGGAGAAAAATAAAACTGAGAACTAGTGAAAATATGAATTGGAAATCTATTTTCACTGTTCTTTCTTGTGGAAATATCTAGATTGACCACATAAACGAGATAGTAGTTTCTTCAACTACTTATGAGTCCTACATTGAGTAGGAATTTAAAGTCACAAAATGTGTATAATATTTTTAAGGTTGATCATTATTATTGATGATTTGAAGTGAGTTGAGAAATTAAATATATAAATAGATATGAATAAATGAAATTGAATTATTGAGTGGTTGTGACAGGTTGAATTAGTTGGATTTAAATTGGAGCTGGACTCGAAAGCGACGGTGATTGTAATTAAGTTGAAAAGTCTTGTACTGTGAGTATAATTTTCTTGATTTGGTTCTTGTATGGCATTGTATACATATAAAATGTTTGATTTTATGCATGTTATATTTATATGTAATGCATTGAGTTTTTATTGATCATGCAAACTGATTTTTAGCATTTAGAGCTTATAATAATGTCATTTCGTTAGGAATTAGACCCGGATGAGGTTTTGCGAAACCTCATTGTCAGTAGGTCTGTCCTAACAAGGGTTGCGATCCTTGAAATGACTGTGAATTGGGTCATGAGAGGTTGTGGCTACCTTGTAATGACCATACAAGGGTTAGACCCGCTCTCTTGCCTTGAAGGAAGGAGATGGTAAATTTTTATGAAACCGTGCACTGGTTTATTGAATGAGCATAAACTATATATTGTGGGCATGTATATTATTTTGATGAATGTTGCATATGTGCTCGTGAAATATTTTAATTTAACCGATTTGATATGCCATTTTTCCCTAAATGCATGTGATTGTCATGTCAAGAGCTATACTCACTGAGCTTGTTGATTGCTCACTCAATTTCCTCCAATATTTCAGGTACCGAGTCGAAGGGAAAAGGAAAAATCCGTGAGTGATAATCACGTGATTGCTCATCTGGTATATGTATGTATGCTTTGAGGAAATGAGCTATATTTTTGTTATTTTAATATGTATAAGTATCACATACTATATATATAATATCACCTAGATGGGTTGTGTGGTAATGTTATATAATGCTTGTGATGATAGAATGAGATGATCGTACATATTTATCATGTGAGAATTTAATTTGTGGAATGAATGGAATGAATGAGATGATTATCTATATATATATATATATTTGATTTGATTTGTGGTATATCAGGAAAAAATGTGAATTGTCCATTTTATGGAGAGGTGCTGTCAAAATTTTTGAAAATTTCAGAAATTATTGTGAATGTCCGTTGAGGCTGACAGTGTATTGTATACTGTATATGAATATGTACAGTGTATAATATATTGTGCCGGTCATGACGTCAGCCTACGTTAGGGGCGTCGTGAAACAATCATTTTAATATTTCAGAAGCTCCGCAAATGGTGTGAATGGGTTGCAACATAGACAACTCTCTTGAAATTTGATTGTCACTATTAGAGAAGTTGCTTAGAGAAGGTAAATATATTTTTTTTACCAGTTTCTAGTCAAAAATATAATGTTTAACAAAACAACCTCATGCCTGACACGCTAATACTAGCCAACACACCTGACAACGGCTTCAAACGGTAGAACCTTGGCCAACAGACTTACTGTTATATTTTTGTCAAACACTATACAACTGATTCCAGGCCCGAAAAAATTACACCAAAGATCTTTTCCTAATTAAGAAATTATTTTTATTTTTATTTTCATCATTTTTCTTTGTGCCTTACCCCGAAACTACTATAAACTTAACTTTTAATTGCTATATTTTTACTACAAGTAGTACTATATTTGATGATTACTTTTTTTTTTCTATAACCACAAAAATTGCTAATACAGTATAAAACTATTACGATATAGAAGAGAATAAAGTATGCATTGGCTTAATTTATAGCAAGATCAAATTTATTCATACTAATAAAACATACTTACAGTGCAATTTTGTACAAACACTAGAACAGACTTTAAAAAGACTAACTGCGAAGGGCAGGACAATGCATACGCTTGATTATTTTTTTATGCCCTTGGTTATGCCTTCGCCTTCTATTTATAGATGAATTTACGAATTTGAAACTATTTTACATCTGTAACAGTAAATCATGATTATTTAATTTTACTGTTCATCTTTGTCACCTACACATGACACCTCATTTCTTCATTTAATGTTACATTAATGCTATAGGACACCTTTACAATAAGAAAAAATAACATTAAGGCTTAATTTTGATAATTGTTTTTTACGACACATATTTACTATTTATTTTTTCTAAAGAAGAAAGGATTGTTGACACATTGTATGCTTGATATTGGTGCACTTATTCAGTTATCTTATCCTTTAATACCTAGCTTTCTTTGGAATGATATTATGAAGTTTAAGCGCAATTGCTTGTAGAATAGAAAATTGCAAGAGATTGCAGATAAAATGCTTATTATATTTTTTGAATCATTTTAGGTTAGAAGGGATAGGGTAGGGGTGACCTTATCTATGAGATCTTAGGTGCACCACTTACCAGTGAAAGGAGTTCATTTATCCACTTATTAGTCTTTTGAAGTTTTCTGGTAAAATGTTTATTAGTACTTTGATATATTGCAGGGTTGTTCGGTGTTCAAGGATTTTGGAATAAATGGTGAAGATCTAAACTACGAATGCTTTGGATAAATGAAGCTCAATTGAACCTTGCTTGCAGCGATCAACAGATCCTCGGATACTCTTATAGACTTGAAACTTTGTAATGAATATTGTAATTGTTTTTACATTTTTTATTGAATTTTTGAACCTTGTAATAATTATTTTTAAGTACAAATATTATAATGGAATCTCTTCTTTTATTTAAATGCACGTGAAATTTTTTTGGGTGAATCACGAGCAATAGAATTTTGGCAATAAACCCAATTTTAATCAAAAGTTTTAGTTGAAAAATTTAGCAACAAAGTTATTTGTTGCTATAGCGTATTAGCAACGAATTTGTTGCTAAATATGTATTTTAGCAGGAATAAATTTATGGCTAAAATTTAAATTTTTGTTGCTAAAACTTAGATTTTGTAACAAAATAATTTGTTGCTAATAATTATTAGCAACAAACTAAGTTTTGTTACTAAGGTATCACAGTCCCGCACTATTAGCAACAAATTGTTTTTGTTGCTAAATAGCTTCTTGTAGTCACCGTACTTCGTCCCTGACTGAACGAACCAACCCTTATTGGTTAGCTAATTTTCTTTCATTCAATTTATAATGGCATTACAACGCACAGGTTGAATCTCAGCCGTGAATCAAATAACATCCTTAAGACAGGTGTTACAATCTGAAGCATATACTCTCTGCGACAAATGTAACTAATTACAGCTTTTAAAAAGAGTCATCTTTACTTCTGTTACGAGCCCACATGCAATAAAGTTTTGGAGCTTTGGTTGTCCACTTGTATTGTAGCTGATGACTCAGATGATGATTAGGCTAGTGTGCTATCTTTACATTAATTATTTAAACTTTTAGTAATGTTTTTTAAATGATACTATTATCAATTTAAATATTCAATAATTTTATTTTAAAAAAAAAATATTAGTAAAATAACTAAATAAGTCATTTGGTCTTTTAACAATTAGAAATTATAAAAACTACATTATTATTATTATTATTATTATTATTATTATTATTATTATTATTATGTTAAATAAAACATTAACTTGTGCTGTTGTTGTGCACACCAAAAAAAACGAACTTGGGTTAAGATAGCACAACTTTAACCACTTGCCAGTTAAGCTACCGGCAAATTGATGCTCTTTACCATTGAAGAATAACAATAGCTTAACAAAAAGGAAAAAAAAAAGGGATTCAAAGTTAACCATCCATGAGTTCTTCATTAACACCACACATATCCTCTATATATATTCCAACACATTAATTCATCTCCTCCATTCCAACCCATCAATCAAATATATATATTCAAAAACTAATTAAATAAAATATCTGATCTTCTTCTCTTCATAAGTTGAGGAAGATGGGTTGCAATAAGAAGGTGATGGTGATGCTGTTGATGGCCATGGTGGTGATGATGATGGGATTGGTAACTGAGATTCACTGCATTACAGATGATGAAATAGAGATATGCGCCAGGGCGTGCGTGCCAGAGTGCATGAGAATCTCTATTTCTACCGAGTCTAGGTGTCATAGTTCTTGCAGGAGATCTTGTTATGAGAAAGGTTCAGGCGATGTACGGACGAACTAATGGAACCAACGAGGGTACACCGAATAATGGAAGCTCTCAAGGGTCATTGAAATAATGTTGAGCCTCAGCTTTTTATTATCTAATGCTTGGTTATTGACTTGATAAACATGTTTATGTTGTATGTTCATGTGCACCCTGCGTGAATTATATACTATTTATTAATAAAATGGTTTTTTTTATTTTTTATTTTTTTTATATTTGTAATGTTACTGCAGTCACATCATTAATCATGCTTTAAAAAAATATTTTACTTTTGTTTTCTAATTAATAAATTAATAATACATAAATATGATCTAAGTCTTGGAAGTAATTAAGAGACTATAGTACTATAGTTTACAACAAAAATAGAAAGAAAAAAGGAAAAAAAAAATTATCAAGAAGAAATTAGATCAAACTCGAAGCGTTACAATATATAATACAAATACTTGAAAAAGTTCATCGCGAAGCCATTTTTCCAAACTTTTAAAAGTACCCGTTTAAACTTATAGTCATCTTTATTTTTATTTTATTTTTATAAGGCCAAAAATATAATTTAAATTGAAAAATAATTTTTATCCCACTACCCCTCCATGTCTCCTATTACGGTGCTAATAATGGCACCATCATTTTTTCTTTTTAGCATTTAAAATTTTTATTATTTTACAAAAAATTATGAATTATTAAACAATAAAATAAAAAATTTCACCTTAGAATCAAAAATATTAATTTATGATTAAGTATTTACCATTCAAGGACCTAAGCAAAGTCACACAACAAATTCTTAAGTTTTTTGAATAAAATAAGATAATAATTGAAACCATAAATAATTGGAAGTTGAGAATTTTGCATACACATGTAAATTATTAAAAAGTTGAAGTCATTTTATAAAAGATTTTTTTATTAGTGGCATGTTAAGAAAAAATGATTGGTGTATAACACCCAAACCCTCCAATATTACAGATTCAATAAAGAAAAAAATAATAGAGATCAACACCTACAACTCAAAGAAATACGCGGAAAAACCCCAAAATCGGAAAAACAACCACGGGCAAAAATAATTCACTATCAATTAATAAGTACCTCAAAGAAATTAAACACTTCAAGTACTTCTACATCAAATAGTACACAAATTTAAGACTTTGATAAAGAGGAATAACATAAAGAGAATACTTAAGAGAAAATTAGAACTCCAACCGCGTCACCAGCACAAGTTCTAAACTCTACACTCTTTCACAAAGCTTCCAATGACCAAACTTCACCTTTTTCTAGATCTCACTCACTAGTTGGGATGATCAATAAACAATGAGGGACCTCCTATATATAGACTTTCTAGCCACAATATGTAGAAACTTTGTGCCAACAAAGATTCCTCATTCTACACTAACACGGTTTCCTTATTAAAATATAACTAGATTATAAAACACTTATCCATATTTAGAAAGTCCTAATTACTTTCTAAATACATGCTTCATGTTCTAAAACAACAAGGAATTCAGGTTTGAGCCAAAATCTAACAATCTTCACTTTGGCTAAAACACCAATGCTTCATCTGCTTCAATCTCATGTTTTTGCCCCTTTGCCCTCATGGGCCATGACACTCAATGTTGAGAATCACCCAAGTCGAAGTCACCCTCAAACTTGCCAACTAGAACCCACTTTTTGATTAACCTTTTAGACTCATATCTTGCTCCACGTGCTAATCCATCAACACGTACAAATTTCTGTCTTGAACACCTTTCATGATCATAGTAGACTTCCAAAAAACTTTGAATACTCCATATTTACCAGAGTACCAATAACCTTCAGAATCTAAATTGGAAAGAGAAATCAGATTCTGAGTAAAACTCGGTACATGTCAAACATTATGAAGTGTAATAATGCATCCTTCAAACAACTTCACCTGAACTTCACCCACTCTCATTATTGGCCTTTGGGAGCCATCAGCCATCAACACAAACTCACCACCAATACACTTTGCATACTTGCCAAACCATGCCTTGTGTACACATATATGATGTATGGCCCCGGTATCAATCACCCAATTGCCCTTATGCTGTAAATTTCTACCATTAACAGATGCCATAAGAACAAAATCATCATTGAACTCGACAACGTTCAGATTGGTACCGTCGTCATCGACATTCTTATTTGCGAACTTGGAGCCATTTGCCGAACTTGCTCATTTTCCTTTTCAATTCTTGCAATCTTTCCTTAGGTGTTCCGATTGCCCACACCCCCAACATGTCTCCTTTGCGAATCTTTTATGATTCCCCTTCTTTCCACATACTGCCAATGTCGAGCCCTCAGAAGAATCATTACCAGCACCTTTTAATTTTCTCTCTTCAGAAAGTAGCATATTAATAACTTCTTCAAGATTCACAGTATCTTTTCTATACATTAACGTAGTCTAAAAATGCTTATAGAAAATTGGAAGGAACCAAATCAGTTGAGATTCCTGATCTTCATCCCCAATTTTTACTCCAATTGCTTCTAACTCAGAAACAATACCATTAAGGACCTTAAGGTGATCAGCTATTGTTGTACCTTCTTCCATCCGCAACGTGTGGAACTTTTCTTTAAGATACAATTGATTTGAGAGACTCTTTATCATATACAAGCTTTCTAACTTCTTCCAAAGATCTTTTGCTATAAAATTACCCTTGATGTTCCCAAGAATATTTTTTGCAAGACAAAGTTGTCTCGTACTAGCAGCTATCATATCCAGCTCTTTTGTCATCTTCATCACTTTATTTATCTTTACCTTTCAAAGCCTTCCGTAGCCCTGACTGAATTAATAAATCTTTGACTTGTAATTGTCACAAGCCAAAATTTATTTTTCCATCAAACTTTTTCATATCAAACTTCAAGTTGAATGAATAATTCGACATCTCTAAATCTTTTCACACTTTAATGAATCAATTGAAGTACAACTCGAACCATAGCTCTAACACCAATTTGTTGGGATAAACACCAAATCCCTCCAATATCACAGATTCAATAAAGAAAAGAACAATAGAGATCAACACCCACAACTCAAAGATATACGTGGAAAAAACCCCAAAATCAGGGAAAAAACCACGGGCAAAAATAATTCACTATCAATTAATAAGTACCTCAAAGGAATTAAACACCTGAAGTACTTCTACACCACATAGTACACAGATTTGAGACTTTGATAAAAAAGAATAACAGAAAGAGAATATTCAAGAGAAAACTAGAACTCCAACAGCGTCACCCACACAAGTTCTAAACTTTACACTCTTTCACAAGGCTTCCAAGGACCAAACTTCACCTTCTTCTAGATCTCATTACTAGTTGGGATGATCAATAAACAATGAGGGACCTCCTATATATAGACTTTCTAGCCACAATATTTAGAAACTTTGTGACCGACAAAAATTTCTCATTCTACATTAACATGGTTTCCTTATTCAAATACAACTAGATCATAAAACACTTAGCCATATTTAGAAAGTCCTAATTACTTTCTAAATACATGCTTCATGTTCTAAACACCAAGGAATTCATGTTTGAGCCAAAATCCAACAAGTGTAAGTAATCGCTTTCCTCCTATAATAATGCCTTTATATGCACATTATATTAATATAATATAATACAAAACAAGTGATTAATGTGTGATTTATGCGTCGATAGGTTGATAACGCCCAACGTCGAGGAATCTCAACACATTTGGAATTTAGCGATTCAGGTGGGGATGATTCTAGACCTTCATAATATTTTATTTTGATATATAGATAGGAATGTTAAATTAATTAGGTCTATAATATCATTATATTGCTTACGCATGCCTATTGTACGTGATGTTATTTATACCATGCTGTGATTAATAGCCATGATGATATGTGTCAACATGACTTATGGTTTTAATTAGATGATAATTAGATGCATGAAATTTATTTGATATTTGAGACTCATTTATAAATTATAATGTTGGATAATGAAACGTGTGACTTGGAATATTGACATAGTAAGGTTCATGTGTTAATACTAGTATATTTGACATTGTGACATGATCCTATGTGTAGTGAAATTTGAATATGGTTTGTGAATACAATTAATAGCATGATTATGTTGTATTTATGGTGTGACATCACTAAAGAACACTATTAAGATAAAAATCACACATATGGGGCAGTTATTCTAAGGAATATCGCCATTGATTGTTGTGGGGCAGTTATTCTTAGGAATATCGTCAATGGTTATTATGGGGCAGTTATTCATGATGAATATTGCCAATGGAGTTCTAATTTTTGGGTAGTGCCACCCTGTGTTTGATTTCCTAAAGGTACGTGATTTAGAACGTGATAAAATTCTCGACTCAAACAATCTAATGTTGCAACGATTAATGTGTGAAACTTGTTTGTAACGTTCTTGTGTATGTATCATAATAAAATGTTGTGAGTTGTTTAGATGACCCACTGGGCTTTCAAGCTTACCCCTATTTTTCATATGCAGGTACTTAGAAAATAAAGTAGCAAGTTGTGACGTAGTTCAGTGATAGGGGTAGGATGGAAATCTGAACAATATTTTAATTAGAGAATGAGTTAATTACTTGTTTAATTTCGTGAACTTTTATTTAGTAAGGGTTGTATTGACATTAGAGATTTTGATAAAATCTTTTTATGATTATTGAAGGAATCATGATTTATTTTAAATATATGTGCCTTGGACTTGAATTCTATTTGACGAATGTATTTAAGATATTGTGTCCATGATGGATGGACAAGGGCAAGTACCCTCATAATTCACTATAAAAATTGGTATAGTGGAATTATGTGGTCCTTAGCATGAAGATAATACAAATTGGGATTCGTTTATCTTAACAAGTAAGTTGGTTAGAGAAAATATATATATATTTAAATTCATAGTGTTTCAAATTTTATTACGAATATAATGATTATGAGTTAAGATAGACGGATACGAATAACATCTCGATTTTCAGTGGTTATTCTCGACAAAATTAAAGTATTCATTATTTTACAAAAAAAAAATAAAAATAAACAAGTTTGAAAATCGGGGTGTTACACAATTGGCAACATATATATGCATTTAAGTAACCGTTTAAATAATCATGGGTGTAAGCAATATTACATACATACCAATATAATGTATCATGTCATAAACAAGACAATGCATACTATTTTATAAACATGAATATGCAACCTAACACCTCCTGAGTAAGAATCAATACAAGGGTCATGTGTGTGCTAAACCCATGCCCGATCGACTTCTTACTCGTATCTATCAGAATTCCTATGGACTGTATGAACCATAGGATTCGCCCACCAACACAAGTACCATGTCTAGGCGAATCCTAACATACACAACCCATAGAAATCCTTTCTAAGGTCCATAATTGAGGATTCCAGGTCGGCCCAATGGAATTCCATAAGAATCTCAAGCCTAGGGAATGCAACATAACTCAACTGTTTTCCCCAACTAACTATGCTCAAATACAGTTCACGAATTCAATAAATCATGCATACTACATTATTCAAGCATTTAAAACATTTTTATACTATAATGCCACATATAGAGTTTACAAGTAAAGAGACTCACAACTTGATTAGCTAGACCTAGTCAATCCAATTTTCAATTCCAAGAAGCATTAGGATGCCACAATCACTCAATGCAACTCAATTCCCAATTGGCTTATTTGGTTAACTTAGATCATTCACAAATGCTGAAACATACATGGTTTATGCCAAAACTGAAAATCAATCCAAGTATGCCAACTAACCATGTTTAAACCCAAATCAAATGTCAATTAAGATTCTAAAATAGTCCTACACATGAGCCAATCTCATATTGCCCAATTTAACCATTTAATACCCAATTAACTCACATTTAGCCCAATTGAATGCAATAGGTTGATCTAACCACTATAATACATGACATTCAATCATAAATAGGGTTAATTAGACTAATTTCAAGTCAATTTGACCAATTGACATCAATTAAGTCAAAATTCCCAAATATGGGCAAATCCCCAAATTCATGGCAAATTCCCAAATTCATGGTCTAGGCCAAATTTGCACTATACCTAGGGTTTCCAGCAAGCAAGAACAATAAATTGAACCATCAATCATCCACATTTACCCCTTAGATCAACATATATGACATGCAACTTGAATGAAAAACTTTAAGTTCATAACCTAGGTCTACGTCAAATACATGGCCAAACATTAATTACACCCTAATTCAATGCATTGTTCGAATGTAACAAAATACCAAAAGAAATATCAATAACTAATTTAACCATTCAGATTCAAGAATATCAAGAGACAAACCTTCTGTCCAAATTTGAGCTAAATCCAATGGTAGATCAAAGAGATATGCCTATTTGATTAAGACAGCTCCAACTGAACGGTTTCTCCTCTCCTGCTGCAAATACTTGAACTCAGATGATTATATCTCCTAAAATAATCAACCAGTCCACATCTTAATTGTTCATAATGCAACACGTTCAGTTTTGAACCAGCTGATGAAGTATCACATTCATCCAACAGTAGCTTTAGGAGATCTTGCAGTTTCATCTAAACTGTGCAAGAAATCCAGATTTTTCAACCAGCTGCTTTTTGGAGGTTATATATCTTAGAAGAAAACTCTAATCAAGATCTCCACCAACCAGAATGAAGAACCATAAGATAAGAACTGGATGACAAATTTTCAACTTGATCCGACCACGGATCTAAGAGATCAACTCTCTGATCAAAACGTTGGTAAAATTTCCCTTCAAGCAACTTCCTCTCTCTTTCTCTTATCTTCTTTTCTCTCAACCTTACTCTCTCAAAAACGTCCCCCAAGGAAGAAAATGAGAGATTGAGACACATGTTACACCCACATGCACTTATTTTGCCAAGTGTTGATCATGCTCCAACACCATGCCAAGTGTTTGCTCAAGGGTTCATTTGTTAGCCACGTGGCCTTTACCCAATCACAACCTCACATGTGACTTGTTAACCAATCCACTAATTTCAACAATTCCATCATTTTTTTCATTTATTTAATCAATACATGCCCATTTCAAATTATGGTCCAATTGGCCCCATTATACAATTAATAACACATACATTAATATTCATATGTCACTATTAATATATTACTTTAGTGATGTGTATTATTATCACTATCAATGTCATTAGCACATAAATGAAAATATTAATAATGATAATTCTCTAAAATAGCATGCAAAGACACTTGAACCAACCTGCGTTGAGCATCAAATACGTATTCGTATAGGTATACAGATACTCTACAGGTCATGATGACATCATCCTAAGGTACGGGCGTTAAAATTTGTCCTTTAAATTTGAATTAAATAAACTAGCTAGTTTTTATTGCATTTGATTTGTACTATTTTTGAATGAGGTTTGATGAGGTATTTTAATTTTTGGCATTATTATTTTTATTAAGAAATTTATCTTTATCTATATATACTATATGTAATAAAAATACTTGGGAATTAACTTTCCACGATGAAACCAATTTTGGCTTAAACCTAAATTACTCCTATTTATCTTATTATAGATACACTCCAAAAAATATATTTATCTAACAAAGTAAATGTATTTTGAAAACGTAAATTAATCTAGGTTATCCAACTATTTATGGTTTGTCAACTACTTCTAACAGTTATCAAAACTATAATCTTTCAATTAATATCAAAGATTGATCTTATCCAAGACTCAAATAACCGTTTCAAAATTTCTTCTTAAATCTCCATTATTTCATTCTTTCCGTACCTCTTTTACCTATCTTTCTCCTCTCACTTAACATCTCTTTTTCTGCAACTCAACATCAATTATTATGTTATTCTTATTCTTTCTATATGCACAAGTGAAGAGCAATTCTATTGAATTGCTAGTACATAGCCAATAAGCTAGTACTGGTTGGCCTTGGTATCTCTAGTGTTTTCATATTCTCCTTTGTTTCACTCTTTTTTTTGCTATGCTTAATTTTTGTTCAACAACTAGAGGATAGTACAAACATATCTCATGATTGTGTGTGGATGAGTAGGAGACCTGACATGTTGCTATGTGCACAGAGGAAGTGTTGAGGTAGGTCCAGGCCTTGGGTTCTGATGGAGTAGTTGAGCTTTTAGGCTGTGGAGCAATCTTGATTTGGGGGAGGCTTGTTGGATCATTAATCTAACATTGGGCTTATACGTGAATAATTATGTATTACGGACTGTCAAATAAGGTTAAGCCTAATTAAAAGTAATCTACTAAGTTTTAGATAAGTTGGGCTTTAATGTATATGATATAATGTAGACCTTTAATGTGTAGAGACTTAAATGATACTTTTTATTTTTATGATGGGCTAAAATAGAGATATCAATAGATAACATGGTAGTTATCTATAAAAGGTGGTTATGGTCCCCAGATCACACGTATCATTATTATTCTATTTCTGACGTCCCATCATCAGACATAGAGCACAGAGAAAAGCTAAAGGATTTTCTTCGAGAAACATGTTAAACTAAAATACAAACCGCAAGACTCTAAAGGAAATCAGTCATTATGAATTCAAGTACGTGTCCACTTTTAATTTATTGATTCTTGATGATTTAATGTGAATGTTCCTATTCTTTGGTTGATGGTTTTCACGAAAGGAAATTCTCTAACAAGTGGTATCAGAGCCTCTTCATGTTGAATCATTGAAAATCAAAATTTAATTTTGATTCTTATAATAATTTGTGTTTTCGAATTTAACGATTTTGATTTTGGTGTTGTTAAATTTGAGAACAAATTTTGGGTTTTGATTGTCAAGTTTAATTTTTTTTTTTAAAAGACAAGAGTCGACAGTTTCCCGCTGCCGGCAAAGGAAAACACCTGCGTAGCTCTCTCAGGCTGCCCCTGTAAGGACTGCTACGACCAGATAGTATAAATACAACAGTGGCCATTGCCGCCGTTGCACAGGTTTTATAAAAAATAAATAAATAAATAAAACTTTTGTTTTAGGTGTCGGCGGTTGGGCACCAAGAAAACACCGGCGCAGCTCTCAGGCCACGCCGATAAGGGCAGCTGCGGCATTGAGCCAAGCGGCCACCTTGGTTTCAAAGCATTGGGGTTTTCCTGTTATAGGGAAATCGATTAAAATAAATAAATAACTAAAAATAAAAATTTAAGTGTTGTATCATACACGTGACAGGTGTTCCTGTCACTTTCATCAATTCAAATAAACGTGCATCAAAAAATATAATATAATGTATATATTATCCTTTGATGATAATAAATTTGGGTTGATAGTATATGGTTTATAGTTTATGGTATGATGATCATGAAGAAGGGTATTCTGGAAGCATTCAGGGGCACAATGTCTAAAAAGATAACTACGGCTAAGGAGTTTCTTGCGGATATTGAAAAAAAGTTTGTCAAGAACGAAAAGGCTGAAATAGGTATGCTCATGACAAGTTTGATTTCAATGAGGTATAAGGGAAAAAGCATTATACGGGAGTACATCTTGGAATTGTCTCATCTTGCTTCAAAGTTGAAAGCACTTAAGCTCGAACTCTATGAGGACTTGCTGGTGCATTTGGTTTTGATATCCCTTCCGACACAGTTTAGCCAGTTTAAGGTGAGCTACAACTGTCAGAAAGAGACTTGGTCTCTAAATGAGCTCATCTCACACTGTGTTCAGGAAGAGGAAAGACCAAAGCAAGATAAGACAGAGAGTGTTCACCTGGCCTCAACCTCTGAGGACAAGGAAAAGAAACGAAAGAAGGATAAGGACGTTGCAGATACGGCACCTCAAAAGAAACAACAAAAAAAACCAAATGAATCGGGAGGTACTTGTTGTTTCTTCTGTGGAGCTAAAGGGCATAAGAAGAAGCAATGCACCAACTATCACGCATGGCGTGCTAAGAAAGGTATGCTTCTTAATTTGGTTTGTTATGCGGCTAATTTAACTTCGGTACTTAGACACACGTGGTGGATAGATTCTGGTGCAACAACTTACATCAGTGTGTCCATGCAGGGTTGTCTGAGTTGCCGAAAACCAAGTGATGCTGAAAGATACATCTATGTGGGTGATGGCAAAACGGTTCAAGTTGAGGCAATAGGAAAATTTAGATTATTGTTAAAGAGTGGATTTTATTTGGATCTTGTTGAGACATTTATTATATAGTCTTTTAGACAGAATTTGATTTCTATTTCTACTTTGGAAAAATCTGGTTATTCTTGTTCATTTGAGAATGGAAAATTTAGTTTGTTTCATGATTCAAAATTGGTTGGTCTGGTTCTTTATCATGATATGATAATCTTTATTTAATTGATACAATTGTTTCATTTAATGAATCCCTGCAATTAAGTACACAAGGTATCAAAAGAAAATTAACCAATGAGAATTCGGTTGCGTTATGGCGCAAGAGATTAGGTCATATCTTCAGACGGAGAATAGAGAGACTTGTGTCAGACAAAATTTTAAATCCTTTAGATTTCACAAATTTTGATGTTTGTGTTAACTGTATAAAGGGAAAACAAACCAACAAAAGGAGATTTGAAGCCAACAGGACTTTGGACGTCTTAGAACTAATACATACGGATACTTGTGGTCCATTTCCTACAGTTGCTTGGAATGGTCAACAATACTTTATAACATTCATAGACGGATTATTCAGATATGGCTATATATATCTCATTCATGAAAAGTCACAGTCGCTGGATGTGTTCAAAAATTACAAGGTTGAAGTTGAGAACCAACTCAGCAAAATGATAAAAAGCGTCAGATATGACGGTTCAGGTGAACAATGTCCAGGACTGTTTGTTAAGTTTCTAAAGGAATGCGGTATCGTCCCACAGTACATTATGTCAGGTTCGCCCACTATGAATGGTGTTGCTGAAAGACGAAACAGGACGCTCAAGGACATGGTGAGGAGTATGATCAGTCATTCTACCTTACCAGAATCACTCTCGGGAGAAGCACTTAAGACTGTAGCTTATCTCCTTAACAGAGTTCTAACTAAGGCGACTACCAAAACCCCTCATGAACTTTGGACGGGCAAAAGGCCTAGTCTAAAATATTTGCATGTTTGGGGAAGTCCAGCTGAAGCAAGGCCTTATAGGCCTAATGAAAATAACCTAGACTCAAGTATGGTGAGTTGCTATTTTATTGGATTCTCTAAAAGATTCAGGGGGCACAAGTTTTATGACCCCACAACTAAGTCAATTTTTGAGTCGGGAAATGCCCAGTTCTTTGATGATGTCTAGTTTGTGCAGGGAGATACAGTTAAAGACTTTGTCTTTGAAGAGGAATATGTTGAAATTTCCATAGGTGTTATTGACATTGATCAGGATCTTATTCCTGTTTTTGTTCAAGTCACAACAAATCAGGACAATGTCATAGAACATCCCATTCAAGAAATTTTTTCAGAAAAACAAACTTTAGCACCTCAAGAACCTATGTCATTAAGAAGATCCACTTGAGAGAGGAGAAGTACAATGATAGATGACTACATTGTATATCTCTAAGAACATGAGGTAGATATTGGAGTGATGGAAGATGATCTGATCAACTTCCGTCAAGCCATGCAAAGTTCTAACTCTCATAAGTGGATTGATGCCATGAATGAAGAGATTAAGTCCATGAAGAACAATGACGTGTGGAATATTGTCCCATTACCAAAAGGTGTGAAAGGTTCAAAGCTCGTCTTGTCGCAAAGGGCTTTACACAGAAAGAAGGCAACGACTATAAAGAGACTTTCTCTCCGGTTTCTTCAAAGACTCGTTCAAAATTATAATGGCATTGGTGGCACATTTCAATCTTGAGTTACATCAGATGGATGTGAAGACAACGTTTCTCAATGGTAACATTGATGAGACGATTTATCAATTGCAGCCATAAAACTTTGTGTCGGGCGACCCAAAGAATATGGTTTGCAAACTTAAAATGACATCAACTTGACCTAAATCTTTCATGTCAAAATTAGAAATCAACATCTTTTTTGTAGAATTTATCGCATCCTTACTTGTTCAAATTATTAGCATGTCATCTACATATAAGCATACTAGTACACAAGAATCTTTCATATTCTTGATCTAAACACATTTATCACACTCATTAATTTTAAAACCATGTGTTAGCATTATATGATCAAATTTTTCATGTCATTGTTTTGGTACTTGTTTAAGTCCATATAATGACTTAACAAGTCTACAGACTTTATTTTCTTGACCTTTTACCACAAATCCTTCTGGTTGTTCCATATATATTTCTTCATCCAATTCTCCATTTAAAAATGTTGTCTTTACATTCATTTGATGTATATCCATATTATATAAAGCAGCAATAGAAATTAACATTCTAATTGATGTAATTCAAGATACTGGAGAATATGTGTCAAAATAATCCAACCCTTCTTTTTGCTGATATCCTTTAGCAACCAAACGTGCCTTATATTTATCTATGGTCCCATCGACTTTTAGCTTTCTTTTAAAAATCCATTTATAACCTATTGGTTTAATTCCATGTGGTAAATCAACCAATTCCCATGTATGATTCTCTAAAATGGATTCAACTTCATTATTAATAGCTTCCTTCCACAAAGGAGCTTCTGGTGAAGATGTACCTTTTTTTTATGTTTGTGGTTCATTTTCAGTCAAAAAACTAATAAAGTCTGGTCCAAAATTCTTTGGAACCTTTATCCTTTTTCCTCTTCTTGGTTCTAGATCTTGCTTTCGAGCCACGGAAGTGGATGGTTCTTCTTGACTTTCTTCACTAGTTATTTTTCTTTAAGAACTAGCCTTATATTATTTATAAGGAAAAATTCCTTCAAAAAATTCAGCATCAATAGATTCAATAATAGTATTTACATGAATATTAGAAATATTAGATTTAATTACTAAAAATCTATATGCTGCACTATTTTTAGCAAAGCCAATAAAAACACAATCAATAGTTTAATTTAGGTCCTAATTTAGTTCTCTTTGGTAAAGGTATTTGGACCATTGCTAGGCAACCCCACACTTTTAGTGTCTTATATGTTGGTTTTCTATTTTTCCATACTTCAAAAGGGGACTTATTTGTTTTCTTAAAAGGAATTATATTTAATATATGATTAGCAGTAAGTAAGGCTTCACCCCATAAACTAAGCGGGAGTCCAGAACTGTTCAACATGGAATTAATCATATTTTTAAATGTTCAATTTTTCCTTTCAGCTACACCATGTTGTTGTGGTGTATGAGGTGCAGTAGTTTGATGTACAATTCCATGTAATGCACAAAATTCTGATAATAGAGTAGACTCGTATTCTCCACCTCTGTCAGTTCTTATAATTTTTATTTTCTTGTCTAATAGATTTTCAGCTTCTGCCTTATATAATTTAAACATTTCTAAGGCTATCCTTATTTTTAATCAAATAGACACAACAATACTTACTGCGATCATCAATAAATGTAATATAATAATTCTTTCCACCCCTTGTTGGTGTGGATTTAAAATCACGTAAGTCACTGTGAATTAAACCAAGTAATTCATTTGACCTTTCTTGAACAGATTTAAAAGTTTGTCTAGAAAACTTTGATTCTGCACATATCTCACATTTACATTTTAAATTAACATCAAATTTTGGTAACAAATCTAAATTAGTCATTCTATATATTGACCTAGAATTTATATGTCCTAATTTAGCATGTCATAAATCAAAAGAAACAATATAAACAGAAACCTTATTCTTATTATTAGCATTAACAACCATTACATTTAGTTTGAACAAACCATCATCCAAATATCTTTTCCCACATACATGCCACCCTTGGTCAAAACAAACTTATCAGACTCAAATACAAGTTTGAACCCTTTTTTACTAAGTAAAGGGCCATAAACCAAATTTTTCCTTATTTCAGGTACATGTAACACATCAACTAAAGTTATGATTTTTTCAGAAGTAAACTTAAGCATAATGGTTCCTTTTCCTTCAACCATTGAAGATGAAGAATTTCCCATAAAAAGCTTTTCTCCACCAGAAATTGGATTGTACTCAGAAAATAAATTCTTATCACTACAAATATGTCTTGTAGCTCCTATATCAATCCACCATCCCTTTAAGTCAGAAACCATATTAGTTTCAGACACAACAACAATTATATTTTCATCCATATCAGCAATGTTGGCTTGATTGTTTTGACTCGAATTTGCTAGATTTTGATCTTTCCAGTGGCGACAATCTTGAGCCCTATGCCCTGGCTTTCCACAAACCCAGTAACTTCCTTTAATTCTTTTGAAGTTATTTCCTTTTGGTGCATACTGGTTTGTCGTTTTCTTTGCATCATTCTTGCCTTTCTTTTTCTGGAATTTTGGCTTGTTTGTTTGTTCTTCAACCATATTTGTTTTGGCCTCAATTACAGGAGCTTCAACCTTGCTCCTTTCCTGTGGTCTTCTTCAACCCGAAGCCTCAAGATCAAGTCTTCAATAGACATCTCTCTTCGTTTATGTTTTAGATAGACCTTAAAGTCTTTTCAATATGGTGACAATTTTTCTATAATGGCACCTGTTTGAAAATGTTCATTCACTATACATCTGTCACGATGCCCCTGACGTAGGCTGACGTCATGACCGGCACAGTGTACTATACACTGTACATACCCATATACAATACATAATACATTGTCAGCCTTCACGTAGTCTTACAATAATTCCCAAAAGTTACAGCAAATTTTTTTTAAAAAAAAAAAAACTATCATTCAAATCCAATATAGATCTCTATAATCACTCCATTCATTCCACAAATTAAAGTTTCATCTGATAAATATCTATGATCATCTCATTTCATCATCCCCAAGCATTATATAATATTACCACACAACCCATCTAGGTGATATTACATATATATAGTGTGTGATAAATATACATATCAAAATAACAAAAATATAATTTATTTCCTCCAAGCATACATACACGTACCAGACGAAGGTTCACGTGATTATTACTCACGGAGTTTTCTTTTTCCCTTTGACTCAATACCTGAAATATTGGAGGAAATGAGGTGAGCAATCTACAGCTCAGTGAATATAGTTCTTGAGATGGCAATTATATACATTTATAGAAATATGACATTTAAAATCATTTCAAACACTTATTCAACACATGCATCATTCAACGAATATATTGTACATGTCAACATCATAAATTTCATGAGTTTTCAATAACATAATGCACAATCTCCCTCCTCCGCAAGGCAAGAGAGCGGGTCTAACCCTTGTATGGCCGTACAAGGTAGACACAGCTTCTTATCACCCAATTCACAGTCATTTCAAGGATCGCAACCCTTGTTAGGACAGACCTACTGACAATGAGGACTCGCAAAACCTCATCCGGGTCTAATTCCTAACGAAATGACAATGAGGATTCGCAAAACCTCATCATTACAAACTTCAATTGCTAAAATCAGTTTGCATGACCCATAAAACGCAATGCATTATATATACATATCACATGCATACAATCAAACATTTTATATGCGTACAATGTCATACAAGAACCAAATCAAGCAAACTATACCCACAGTGGTTACACAGGGTTTCTAAGCTAACCTCTAAAATCGAGCAACAATAAACGTCATTGCTTCCTCAAAAGCGTTTATCCATGCCCTTAAGCCTTAATTTAAACACTGAAATTACCCATAGAGTATCATGAGAATCATCATTTACCATATCAGTTGCTACTAAAATATCAAATCACTGTTCATAGTACTATTCACTATTCACTATTCAGTATTTACTATTCACTATTCACTATTCATCCGAAAAGATGTAAATTGTATTAAAATTGTCAAATGGTCTCGAAAAATCATGAAATTGAATCTAACCACATATTCGGGGTCCCGACAGTCCAGGGAACGCTTTTCTACCTTTCTAGCGAATTTTCATTCACGTTGGGTCAAAACCCCAATTTTTAAAAACGCTGTAAAACGGCTCCCACAACAAAAATTACTCCGCTAGAAAGGTTGCTTCGAGCTTAGATAGTAATTTTACGACGAAAACTAGCAAAAATAGCTTACCACAGGTTCGGATTTCACGCTCTCCCTCCGTTTTCCCTTTTTTTTTCTTCCTTCCGTCCTCTCTGGTTCTACTCCTTCTTCTTCTCCTTCTCTTTCTTTTTGATTCAACAACTCATTTCTATTCTTCTTTTTTTATTTCTATTTCATTGATTTTTTTTAATTGCTTGTTGTCACACGTTGGAACCAACTAGGGAGAGATTTTTTTTATTATTATTTTTTATTTATTTATATATACAAATGATTTCATGCTCCTGATCTCAATAGTTAACCAACTCCCCATCTTAATATTTCACTTTCATTCATTCAATCATACTCCAATCCACATGTTTAATTAACCAACCCCATAAATTAATCAATTTAATTCAACTCCATTTTTTTTTATAGGATGATCCCATATGTATCATCTTCATTTCATAATTTTATTTATTTACTAATCATACACGCGAATATTTAGCGTATACGTATCAAATACGTATATTATCACGTGTATATTTAGCTCATACGTATAAAATATGTGTATTATACATCTTGATATACGCGTACCTCAACGTATGTATTTCATTAAAATTACGGGATGTTACAACATCCTTCTGCATCTAATTCATGAATTAACACTTAGAGTTCTTCTACTTGTTTGATCACTAATTTTGAATCAACCATCAAGTACTTGAGAAATTTGCCAACAACAAATTTCTTCGCTCCTGCATCTTCTGTCTTGTATTTTTTTTTCAAGCAAATCCCACACATCTTTTCCAGTTTTACATTTTGAGTATACATCATAAAGTGTATATCTAATATGTTCAGAATGTAATTTCTGCATAAGAAATCAAATTGTTTCCAGGCCTCAATTGTCATCAATGTCTCTTTGGTCACGGATCTTCTTCAATTTTTGGAACTTCTTCTTTGACTATATGAGTCAAATTCATGGTTGTCAACCAGAAATCATTTTCTGTTGCCATCTCTTGAAGTCTAGACCCTTAAATTTTTCAGGCTTTCATCTTTCGATTGGAGGTATTTTTATTTGATTGTATTGCCATGTTCACAGGTTCTGTCAACCAATTATAACAGCACAACAACTTAGAACGAAATATATAGTATATATTAAAAAAATATTCAAAAAGCATTATGTCTTAGATTGTTGGATATTATTATATTAATTTGTTAAGAACTAATTAATATCTGAAAAAGCATATTCAATAACAAGTCAAAATGGTGTCAGACATGGTGTCCGAATACAAGTTAAATTAACAAGTTAATTTATTAAGACCACCCAATCACTAAACTCAGACATGGCGCCATGAACAAGCAAGCTAAACCAAATTTAAACGTCAAATCCAAAATTACAGAACTATTCACCAAATTAAACAGACTGTGAGAGTTAATATATACTGATATTAAATTCAGAAAACTTTAAATAACAATCTGAATTATATAATAATAATAATAATAATAATAAGATTAAGAATAAGAAAATAATAGTATGACAAAAGCTTGCTAAAAGCAATGTCCTAAGACTGAAATTTTACCCCTTCTCTGTGCCTTGAAGTTCAATGAGTGTCTGTCTCCTAGGATTCAACTGTCAAAATCTAAGATCGCAGCACTTGACAATGGATTCTAACAAATTAAATTTCTTCCAACTTCACTGTATGTGCTTTTATCAAAGAGAAATTTGATTGTGATTTTTTCAAATACTTCTTTTTGAATCAATTCAGATATATATAAACAATAGATGTCATTCTAAAGAACATGCCTTTTATTTAATGTCCATGTCAGGAAAGTTGTACTGTCATGACTGAAATAACCCGAATTTTAAAAAATAAATAAAATAGGCACAAAAAAGAAATGATTATTCCTATTCAAACACCATTTACTCTAACACATTTTACATAAAAGCCACTGAAGTCTATAAATAAATGAAAAAATCAAGTTCTTTGTGATAACATGAGAAATCATCCTCTTAGACCGACCACTTCGAATATTTTCACTTCCTATATAATGCAGATATAATCATTTCCTATGTTGAAAAATGAATAAGAAGCCGAGAAAAGAAAGCCTATACGTCGAAGTGTTATAACCTTTGATTTTGCAAAGGCAAAATTACATGGGAAACCAAGCTCTCTTTGTTCTCTTTGTGGGGAAGTTGAGTTGCAACCTTGCAGGAATTTTGCGGAGTACAAAAATAACTAGTCTCACACTCAAGAGTTTTCAATACTTGATGACATGATCAGTAGGTATCAGGGACTTATGTCCCCTATAATCCTTCTAAAACACAGCTATAAACGATGGAAGGTGTCTCAAACTCGAGACCTTAAGGGTAGTTACAGTTGCACCTAACCACTGAACCAACCCACCGTTGGTTGTTGATTTGGACTCTAGTTGAACTTTAAATCAAGACATTGGCCCTGAGTTCCATCATCAAACTATCAATACAATCTATATTCTGAAAGGCCAGAATTGCCCATCAATTACTAGGGGTGGTGCAGAGTACTTTTTTTGTTTGCAAAGGTTAATCACAAATTATCAAAAATCATGTCATTAAATATGCCACATTTGTTAATTATTTAAATTTTTAATAATATTTTTTAAATGGTACTATCAATTTAAATCTTCAATAAAATTAAAAAAAAATAAAATTAGTAAAATAACTAAAGAAGTCATTTGGTCTTTAATTTAACAATTAGAAATTAATGTTAAATAAAACATTAACTCTAACTCATTTAAACCTCAATTTGCATACTTAGCACAGGTAGAATCTATAATTTAACCTTATCATATGCATTGCTACTTAAAAAATGATAATTGTTTATTATGTAGTCCAAGATGCCTTCTAAAATAACTTAAAGAGTGAAACAAAAAAAATTAACTTGAGGATTAATACTCTTTACCCTTTTTTAGTAATAAAAAACGTACTTGGGTTAACTTGTGCCCACCAAAAAACGAACTTGGGTTAAGATAGCATAGCTTTAACCACTTGTTAGTTAAGCTACCCGCATATTGATGCTCTTTACCATTGAGGAATAACAATAGCTTAACAAGACAAGAAAAAAGGAATTCAAAGTTTAACCATCCATGAGTTCTTCAACACCACCCATATCCTCTATAAATATTTCAATTAGAATTTCATCTCCTCCATTCCAACCCATCAATCAAATACATATTCAAAAACTAATTAAAACATCTGATCTTCTTCTCTTCATAAGTTGAGGAAAATGGCGTGCAATAAGAAGGTGATCGTGATGCTATTGATGGCCATGGTGGTGATGATGGGATTGGTGACTGAGATTCACAGCTATTCGGAAGCTGATATAGAGAAATGCGCCAGGGCGTGCACGCCAGAGTGCTTGAAAATCCCTGGTTCCACCAGGTCTATGTGTTATAATTCTTGCAAGAAAGCTTGTTATGAGATAGGAACAGGCGAGGGACGGAAAAATGGAACCAATGAGGGTACACCGAATAATGGAACCACAAAGGGTCATTGAAATAATGTTGAGCCTCAGCTTTTTATTATCTAATGCTTAATCATTGACTTGATATATAAACATATTTACGTATACTAATGTATTAATTTGCATGTGCATGTGCACCCTGGGTGAATTATATACTATTTATTAATCAAATGTTTCTTTTTATTTGCAATGTTACAAACACATCAAACATGTTTTAAAAAAAAAAAAGCATGATTAAGGTTTAGATTTCGAGTTTAAGTCTAGGCAAGCCTTTATTTATCTGTCTCTGTTGGAAGGATCATCCCAAATGCCTTTGTCATACTCTAGTCCAGGAGAATTAATCTCGCCCAAAGAAAAAAAATGATATCTCCCGCGTGTCAAAAATTCGGTAATAAAAAAAAATAAAAAAATAAAAAAAAAATATATATATATATATATATATATGTATATATTACTTTTGTTTTCTAATTATTAAATTAATAATCTCACAAATATGATCTAAGCCTAGGAAGTAATTAACGCTTATAAGAAGAAGCAAAGAAGCTTGACACACAAGAGACTTATACTATAGTTTAAAAAAGTTTTACTGCCGAACTAGAAAGAAAGAACTTACATGTAGAACCAAAAAAGAAAAGAAAAAAAGGAAAAAAAAAATTATCAAGAAGAAAGAACAAACTGGAATCCTTACAATATATAATACAAATCCTTGAAAAAGTTCATGGTGTCCAAACTTTTAAAACTACTCCTTTAAATTTATAGTAATCTTTTCTCCATGTCTCCTATCACAGTGCTAATAATGGCACCATAAAATTTTCTTTTTATGCAACTAACATTCTTTTATTTTTTTTAATTTTCAAAAGATTTTTTGGCATTTTACTTTTTTATGATTAAGTATTTACAAACGGGCCTAAGCAAAGTTACACAACAAATTCTTGAGATTTTTAAATAAAATAAGATAATAATTTGAAGTTGAGAATTTTGCATACACATGTAAATTATTAAAAAGTTGAAGTCATTTTATAAAATAATTTTTTTTATTATTGGTTTGTTAAGAAAAAAATAGTTGGTTTAAGTAACTGCTCTTCTCCTATTATTATGCCTACATAAAGTTTTTCTATTTTTCCCTTTTTAATTTTAAATTTTTACTTATTTCTACTATTTTTTTTATTTTCAAACAAAATTTAACTTTAAATAAAAAAAAATTAAAGTTTGATTTTAGAAGGCACATACGACGACGCAAGTACCCTTACTAGTAGGAAAGTAAAAAATCTATATGCCTCCAAACCCTAATCAAGAGTTGCTTAGAGTTTAATCATCATATAAGATTTAAGGATAAATTTATTTATTTTTTTTTGAGTACTAACACAACGTCAAGAGATGCTAGCACAGGGCCAGAGGAAGTTGAGACCCCTCAGTAGGGCCAAGAAGTCGAATACAACAGTGAGGGTCTGGATAGAAACCATACAAACCAATTACCATGGTCTCACTCTCCACTTTTATTAGGAGAGAAAAAAGCTCTCACTTATTTGCAAGAGAAGATAATCGAACTATCGACTTCAAATGAAAAGTTCGGATGCACACCATTAAAACTAATCAATACTTGCTATTTAAGGACAAGAATTGAAAAACTACAAATAAAAAAAGACATAGAACATAAACATGCATCAATTTATGAGTAAGGAATATTCTTCTTCTCGTACTTACAACTTTTGTTCGTATATTTGCTCTTTACAACAATCCTTATCCAGTGCCTCCCAAATCACGACCTCTATTCTTAAATTTGTTCTTCGTAACAATCCTTATCCAATGCCTCCCAAATTGTTTAAACACTAAATTATCCTTATTTATCTTATTATAGATACACTTCAAAAATAATATTTATCTAATAAAGTAAAAGTATTTTGGGTATGTAAATTAATCTAAGTTATCCAACTACGTCTCAATTTTATTTTATCGCGCATCTTGCAATTCAGATATGAATTAAACTAGACCCACGTTTATCACTTGTTAGAATTAAACCTCACATTTATCTTTAGAAATTAATTTAAAATTGAATCCACGGTCTGTCAAGTACGTCTAATAATTATCAAAATCGTAATTTTTTAGCTAATATCAAAGATCGATCTCATCCAAAACTCAAACAAGTGTTTCAAAATTTCTTCTTAAATCTCTATTATTTTATTATTTCCCTACCTATTTTACCTCTCTTTCTCCTCTCATCACATCTCTTTTATTGCAACTCAACATTAATTATTACTTTATTCTTATTCTTTCTTTATGCACAAGTAAAGAGCAATTCTATTAAATTATTTTTTTGCTTTTTCATACAACTAAGGTATGTTTTACCTTATAGTCTACAAATCCTTCTATCTGTATTCTACAAATCCTTCAATAAATATATTTAAATAAAACTTTACTTCATTATAAAATGATTGTTGTTGTATTCTAAAATTTTAAAGGATATTTTCGTAATTATAAACTGAAGGGTATTTTTGTAATTTTACACTAAAGACCAAATCGCAACATGCATTATGTTAAAAATGTCGCAAAACGCAGGGGAATCGTGTCAAGAACGAGAAAAAATAAATTCTCGATGAGACTGAACGTGTATAATAACAATACAAACTTATTTTAGTTAAATTATACGAAAACGTAATCAAACAACCTTGTTTCAATAATCCAACTTCACCCATGAGTTTAGAACTTCGAATAACCCTTGTAAACCCGGTTTCATGATTTTTAGACGTAAGACGAAAATTTTGAAATGTGCACGAGCATTGCAAGCGAGAGACGCATGCATGCACACGGGCACGTGAGGGGCAGCACCTGTTGGAGCTATTGACTTGGTCTGCAACATGATAGCTAAATAATAGGTAGGAATTGTTGTTTAAACTGTCAAGGAAGCTAGTTTGTAGGAGTTGATTTGTTCAATTCTGTTTAGATGTGTCTTCCTTGTATTTCAATTTTTCTGTTTGTAAGGCTTTATAAAAGCCTCAGTTATCTTTCTATTTGGATAATAATTTTCATTATCAGTTTCCTTTATTTGGTATCAGAGACAGTAAGGACCTGATAAAAGAAACATACAATTTGAGTGTTTGAGAGCAAAAACACGAAAACAGGAAATGGCAACTGATTCAGGAAGCTTCACAACACCATGTGTTCCAAAATTCGACGGAGACTACGATCACTGGAGTTTAATTATGGAAAATCTCCTACATTCTAAGGAGTATTGGAGCGTTATTCAATCTGGTTTCGAAGAACCAAAGGGAAATGAAGCCGTAAACACAGCACAACAAAAGGCAATCGACGAAGCAAGACTCAGGATCTCAAAGCAAAGAATTATCTCTTTCAATCCATAGATAAGAGTATCTTGAAAACCATCACTCAGAAGGAGACTGCCAAGCAATTGTGGAATTCAATGAAAGTCAAGTATCAGGGAAGTGCTAGAGTGAAGCGGGCTCAGCTGCAACGACTTCGCAGAACATTTGAAACTCTATAAATGAAGTCAGGAGAAGGTGTGTCTGAGTATTTTCAAGAGTTATGTCTACTGCTAATGACATGAGGAATTGCGGAGAAGATATGCCCGATGTCAAAATCGTTGAGAAAATACTTCGGAGTCTCACAGAAAAATTCAACTTCGTAGTATGCTCAATTGAGGAATCCAAAGACATTGACAAACTCACAGTAGATGAATTACAAGCATCTTTGCTTGTACATGAACAAAAGGTGATTGAGAAGAGGAGTGAAGAGCAAGTTCTACAGGTGGAGAATGAGCCAAGGAATGCACAAGGAAGAGGCAGAGGGACACTTCAGAGATGAAGAAGTCACTTTAGAGGACGGGGAAGAGCTAGGCCTTTTGTCAACAGGTCAGCCATTAACTGTTTTCGATGTGGAAAGCAAGGACATTATCAATTTGAATGCTCAAGCTCGGAAAAGGGAGTCGTCAACTATGCTGAATTTGACGAGGAGGAAGAACTACTCTTGATGGCGCACACAGAAGTCAGTAAAGCTGAAGGAAAGGGCATTTGGTTTCTCGATTCCGGGTGCTCAAATCATATGACAGGAGACAAAACCTGGTTTATTGAGCTCGATGAAAATTTCAAACACTCTGTCAGATTGGGAAATAGTTCGAAAATGGCAGTTGAAGGAAAAGGCAGCGTCAGATTTGAAGTAGAAGGTATCACACAAACCGTGTCAAATGTGTACTATGTCCCCAATCTCACCAACAATTTGCTAAGCATAGGCCAGCTACAAGAGAAGCGCTTGGTGATCTTAATCAAAGAAGGAACCTGCAGAATCTATCATCAACAAAGGGGCCTGATAATAAACACACAAATGACTACAAATCGCATGTTCCTGGTTTATGCGAAAATGAAGCCATTGCCTGGTAACTGCTTGAAGATGGAAGAAGAAGATTTGGAGATTCTCTGGCACAGGAGATATGGGCACTTAAACAACAAGTCTATTCAAATTATGCAGCAGAAACAAATGGTGAAAGGAATGCCAAAATTAAAAGAAGCAGACAAAGTTTGCAAAATATGCAATGTGGGAAAGCAGCAACGACAAGAATTTCCAAAGAAAAGCAAGTGGAGAGCATCAAATAAATTGGAATTAATTCATGGAGATCTTTGTGGACCAATCACCCCAATCTCCCACAGTGGTAAGAGCTATTTGTTGGTGCTTGTAGATGATTTCTCTCGGAAAACATGGATTTATTTTCTTGCAGATAAATCAGAAGCTTTTGAAACATTCAAAACCTTCAACAACTTTGCTGAAAAAGAAGCAAAAACAGCCATATGTGTATTCAGAACTGACAAGGGAGGAGAATTCACATCAAATGAATTCAACAAATTCTGCAAAGATAATGGCATAAGACGACAACTAACAGTAGCTTACACTCCACAGCAAAATGGAGTCGCAGAAAGAAGGAATCGGACCATCATGAACATGGTACGATGTATGTTGTCTGAGAAGGAGATGCCGAAATCATTGTGGCCAGAAGCAGCTAGATGGACAGCTCATGTTTTGAATCGCAGTTACACAAACGCAGTCAAGGACATGGTACCTGAGGAGAGGTGGACAAGAGTAAAACCAAATGTAGAATACTTCAGAGTATTCGGTTCGATTGCACATGTGCACGTCCCTGAACAAAAGAGAACTAAGCTTGATGATCGAAGTCACAAATACATCTTGCTTGGAGTTAGTGACGAATCTAAGGCCTATCGTTTGTATGATCCGGTGACGAAGAAAATAATCATAAGCAGAGATGTCATATTCGAAGAAGGTGGAAAATGGGATTGGAACATGAGTACAGCAGAGGCAGAGCAGAATGTGTTAGCTTGGGGAGACGATGATGATATAGCCACAGAAGAGTCTGAAGGAAAAGAGACTGATGGAGAACCTAATGAAGTAGAAGACAGCAATTTAGAAGCAATTCCAGAAGTTGAGGAATCTTCAACAGAATTTCCACAACAGACAAGAAGAAGAAGAGAGCCTGTTTGGATGCGCGACTATGAAAGTGGTGAACGCTTGTCTGAAGAAGAAGAAGAATCAGACAAAAGCTTAGCCTTTCACATCTCCAACGATGATCCAATAAACTTTCACGAAGCGGTGAAGGAAAAGAAGTGGCAGGAGGCCATGAAGCTTGAAATTCAAGCTATTGAGAGAAATCAGACCTGGGAGCTTGTGCCATTGCCACATCGAGCAAAGAAAATTGGTGTCAAATGGGTTTTTAAAACGAAATTAAATGAAGAAGGCAAAATAGACAAATGTAAAGCTAGACTCGTCGCCAAGGGATATTCACAAAAAGCAGGAGTAGACTACAATGAAGGGATACAATCAGAATTCTGTTGGCACTAGCAGCTCAACGTGGATGGTGCATCTATCAACTTGACGTTAAGAGTGCTTTCTTATACGGTGAATTGAATGAGGAGGTTTACGTTGATCAGCCGGAAGGGTTTGTCAAAATGGGAGAAGAAAACAAGGTGTATCGGCTGAAGAAGGCTCTCTACGGCTTAAAGCAAGCTCCAAGGGCCTGGTTTAGCAGAATCGAGAGTTATTTCAAGAAGGAAGGATTTGAGAAAAGCAATTACGATCACACCTTGTTCTTGAAGAACAATGGAGATAAATTGTTGCTAGTAAGCCTTTATGTTGATGATTTGATTTACACAGGAGATGATGAGCATATGTGCACAAATTTTAAGTCGTCAATGCAGAAGGAGTTTGACATGACAGACTTGGGAAAAATGAAGTTCTTCCTTGGAGTTGAAGTCTATCAAAACAAAGGAGGAATTCATCTGTGTCAAAAGAAGTATGCCAAGGAAGTCTTGGAGAGGTTTAATATGTGAATTGCAATGTTGTAAAGAATCCAATAGTTCCTGGCACTGTCTTGTCAAAGTTAGGCAGCAAAAATGTTGATACAACACTGTACAAACAGCTGGTAGGATGCTTAATGTACCTAACGGTAACTCGTCCTGATTTAATGTTTGTGGTATGTTTGATTTCTCGTTATATGGCTGATCCTAAAGAAGAACATATAATGATTGCTAAGAGGGTACTGAGATATTTAAAAGGAACATTGGGTTTTGGAGTCTATTACAAAAGGAGCACAGATGTAAATCTGCTGGGATACACAGACAGTGACTATGCGCGAGATATAGACGATAGAAAAAGCACTTCAGGCTATGCTTTTCTTCTAAGTGGAGCAGCAATATGTTGGAGTTCAAGGAAGCAAGGAATTGTCACTCTATCATCCACAGAAGCTGAATATGTGGCTGCCACTGCATGTGCATGTCATGGAGTTTGGCTTAAATGAATTCTGAAGGAGCTGGGCGTCAAAAACTGTGAGTGCATCAATATTATGTGTGATAATAGTTCAGCAATTAAGTTGTCAAAGAATCCAGTTATGCATCGAAGGACAAAACATATTGATGTTAGATACCATTATTTGCGCAATCTGTCAATTGATGGGGCTGTGAGGTTAGTTTTTTGTGGAACTAAAGATCAAGTGGCAGACATAATGACTAAACCAATTAAGTTGGACCAATTTGTGCAACTCAGAAGCTTACTTGGTGTTCTACGACTTGAGAAGTAAACTGATGCTGATTCAGCATATTTCAGTTTACGGGGAGGAATTTGTTGGAGCTATTGACTTGGTCTGCAACGTGATAGCTAA
Organism: Paratinospora sagittata; assembly: GCA_035771175.1. Taxonomy (NCBI): domain Eukaryota; kingdom Viridiplantae; phylum Streptophyta; class Magnoliopsida; order Ranunculales; family Menispermaceae; genus Paratinospora; species Paratinospora sagittata. The sequence continues at coordinate 6,527,505 of JAYMFD010000012.1, read as the reverse complement.
ATAATAGGTAGGAATTGTTGTTTAAACTGTCAAGGAAGCTAGTTTGTAGGAGTTGATTTGATCAATTCTGTTTAGATGTGTCTTCCTTGTATTTCAATTTTTCTGTTTGTTAAGGCTTTATAAAAGCCTCAGACATCTTTCTATTTGGATAATAATTTTCATTATCAGTTTCCTTTAGCACCCCCATTATATTCTCCGATTCCCCTCCTTTCTAGTTTTCGTCACTGATTTCCTCTTGGGGAATCAGGAGTAAATTACTCTCCAAAATCACCAAATCGCTCTCCCAAATCGCCGAGGAAAGTTTCCAATCCACAGCCTTCCTTCCATACACACGACCTTCAACCCAGCCGCCTCTTTCAATTTTTCATCCTCCTCTCTTTCAAACAAATACAACACATCGGTGTAGGCCGCCGGAGAACGAACGTGGAGCACAAGCACATCGGACCGCCGGAGTACGATCCTTGGTGAGAATCCCTCTTTTCCTCTCTTTTCCTTATCCTTTTCTTTATTAATGACAACACCGTGTTTTGGTGCACAGAAGCAACACTCTTCTGCTGCTGCTGCGCCCCACCATTTCCCTCTGCTCTCCTCTTTTTCTTCTTTCTTTCTCTTTCCGTCTCCCTCCCTCTCGCGGTTCTCTCGGTTGAGAGCAACAGCAGCAGCAGCCTGCTGCTCTGTTTTCCTTTCCCATACTCTCCTCTTTGCCTCCCTTCTCTTTTCCTCTCCGTTTTCTCCTCCAACCGACTCATAAGAACAACAAAAGCACTGCTGCCGTCCTCTTCTGTCTCCTAATCTCTGTTTTGCACATGGCATATCACCTGCACCATATTTCAAACGCCCCACGCCATGTAAATGACACATCACCGTATAGGTATTAACATATGTCTATATATTGCATACATTCATATATTTTAAAATTTCACCACAATATCACTCACCTAATTAATTACACACATCATATCATATAATTTATATTATTATGTTATCTCATATGGTTTTGCATTACGTTATATGAAATTATATCATATGTATAACATGACCATCACCGTATAGCATATATCTATGTTATATTAAATGTAATGCCTATTAATCCTTATATATATTTATATATGATGTGCATGTAATATTATGTTATAATATATGTTATAATACGTCTATAATGTGTATGTTATAATATATATTGTATATATTATATTAAGTATAATATATGTTATAATACATATATTAAGTATGTAGTAATAAATGTTATATGTATTATGATATTCACATGTATTATTATACACACATGTATTATATTGTCCACCTACGTAAATATGAGATAAAAGTAATTAAGCATACTCCTCGAGTCACGACTCACCTTTAGATAGACACACAATAATTCTGAAACCTTGAAGGATAGTACAAATTAATGTGTATATATGAAATGCACGTGTACAGAGGTTGAAAACGACGCGTGACGAAAAACTCAAGTGATTAGGAATTAAGCGATTTAAGTCTGAATGAATTCGTACTCTTCACTGTATTTTCCTTGGATATGTGCATAGGAACATAATTAATAATATGTGTGTTTAGTTAGGAATTATTGGTGATCGTATTGTATGACATTTATGATAATAATACGATGTTGTGAGAATGATGTGATGCTATGTCGTATGAGACATGATGTTATGATGAATTGAATGTCAAATTTACATGTTGCGATAATATGATGTCTATTATGATGTATCAATGTGATAAAATATTATGCAGGACATGCTATTATTGTCAATTTTGATGAAAATATGATTGTGTGCTTGATGTTGATTTCAAATACGTACTATGCATCTTCTCACTAGATAACATTATTAAGATTAATAATACACATTTAAGGACGATTATTCGAATGAGTATCGTCGCAGGTTCTATTGAGATGGGGAGGATCCCCTAAGATGGGATACTTAAATTAAGATTTTTTTGGGAGGTATCACCCTGGGGCGGATCCCCTAAAGGTAACGACTGATTCTCGACTATCAAACAAAATAATGTATGCAACGTTAATATTTGCAACTTGGATGTATGTTCTCACGTATATATCTGAGTAAAATACAGTGAATATTTACGGAGGATCCACTAGGCTTTCAAGCTCACCCTTATTTTCACATGCAGGTACATAAAAGAGTAAAGTTACGAGTTTGTGACATAATTCAGAGGTACAGAAGTAGGTTAGTTATTTGGTTAGCATTGTAGTAGCAAAACTAAATATTTTATTCGAATTTTTGGAATTCTATGATTTAAATGGGTTGTAGCAACAATCTATATTTCTAATAAACATTATCATTGTCAATAAAGATCTTGTGGGTTTATTTTATATCCTTCGGACTTAATATGTTACTGTGACTTGATGAGTATTTTTAAGTGTTAAGTGGACAAGAGTTAAGGCTCTCATTGTTCAATATGAAAATTTGTATGGTGGAATTATACGGTCTTTGTCATGAAAATTGAAAGGGTATTCATCTATCTTAGCTAGCAAATCTGTTTAAAATTTATATTGGACTTTGAAATTTTACTATCTGTATAAAGTTTTAGGTTATGGTAGATGGATACAACTCACACATTGATTTTTAGTAATTTTTCTTGATAAAATTAAAATATTTATTATTTTTATTTATAATTTAAGTTTTAAAAATCAGAGTGTGATAGTTGTCTACGTGTGCCACTCACTGATACTATTATAATTGGAAAACTTGAGCACTTTCCAGCAGGTTGAAGCCATTTTACAGATAATCCCAAAGAATACCCTCTCTTTCCCAATAAAATTTTTTTACTTATATTGTGCCCTTACATGAGGTCAATTTAAATTAAAAAATTTAAAATGTTTATACAAATTTTTTTAATTTTGTGAACTATCTTTTTACAGTTTTGGAAGGCCACGTCTCTCACTTTCAGTTTTTTTAACCACTCTAACCAACTGTCTCATCTCACGCCTCAGGTTTAAACCAAAGTTTGAGTCTACATCTCTCTCATTTGTTGGCCACTGATACTATTGAGTTGTATCCGGCCCCATGGAATTAATAGTGAGTGGGGTTCCCAAGTCGAATAATCAATTAATTTCGACGTGGTTTTAATGATTATGAATTGCCTATGAATGAAGTAATGTCACATTGTTCATTAGATAGAGGTAATTAATAGATGTTTTGTGCCTAATTAATTTTGATCTTCATGAGATCTTTCAAGTTTAGCTCATTCTTTTATTTGATGCATGGGTTTTGTAAGGAAGTAGGATCTCTTTGCCCATAATCTGCACTACATAGAGGTATTAATGTGGTTGAAACTGAAGGAGTTGGAAAAGAGAAATGATCCAAGAAAGACTCTCCAAGAAATTGAGGTCGCTACTGGCGGGTGAAATCGTGAATAAGTTGTTCTAAAAAAATTGCAAAAGAAGGAATCTTGTAGCTGCCTCAACATAGGGGTAAAGAAGATTAATAGGTCAGGAACAGACTTGATACTTCCCTAAGAATATAATTTGGTGATGGTGCTTATTATACTATTAATTACTAACGTTGTATCTTCTTTAAAAAAAATTGAGAAAAAGAGAAAAAATATACCTCTAAATTAAGGGAAAAGCATCAAGGTATACCTCCAATTTACAATCATTTTACATTTTAATTGACATTAACTTCTTGATGCAGGGCGCGATAGGGATCAAGAAAATAGATTAGTAGTTATTTTGTGACATGTCATTCATCCACGGAACCAAATGAAGGAGAGTTTTTTGATATTGCAAATAGATTAGTTATATATTTCACTAACCTCTACTTTATTTAGACTTTAAGAGGATTAGAGCTTAGAATTAGATTTACCAAACGCCACCTTCGTTACATTTTTAGTAACTTTTGTTTTTTCTTTTTTCTTCTTTTTTTTTTTTTTTTTTGTGTGTTTTCAATTTTTATAGTATGCAATATATAAAGTATAAGTAAAATTATTACATACATTAACATTTCGCCTAATTTCATAGTTAAGGTAGAAGCCTCGTGAATGTAACTAAATACATATAAGTTGGGTGATTAGATGATTCCCCCAAATTTCATATGGTAGGAGCATCATGTACTAGATGTCCTTTTTTTCAATGCACACTATTAAGAGTCTAACAATAAAAATTTATTTTGATTGATGAATATACTTAATTAAGTCATGCATACAAAAAGATATCATACATATATATAGACCTTTTTCCAAATTTGTACTAAAAGATGTTTTTTTGGATTTTAACACATACTAAAAGATGTTACAAGGTGCATATATATAAGTGCATCATTTGACACATCTGATCCACAGAAAGATTTTTATATTAGAGAAGATGAGATACACATTTGGGAGATCAAATTAGAAAATGACAAAACACAGAACAAATAGAAAATACAAAACAAACCAGACTTCTTCACCCTAACAAAACACGGAAAATATATCAAAGTGATATTGATGGATAACATTGATACAAACATAGTTTTTATTAATGCACTATTAGATTGTTAATCACGTATTAGTACGTAATTTAATACAATTCAACGGTGCATTAATAGTAGTGTTTCTGTCATTGACATATCATCAATATTACTTTAGTACTACTCTTACGTATACATTTACAAATACAATTATTAAAGAAAAATACTTTTACGATCCAAAATCATACTCATGTTGAGGTGATGTATGATGAGTAGAGGGTGTTTCATTTTCTTTTCTTTTTTTTTCTGTGATGTATTGTCACGTTCAGCTTGGGTATGATACATATCTTGGATCGTTTTAGCACTCCTTGTTATTAAAAACACAAACTTCACCATATATATTAATTAAGACTTAAAGGTCACTCTTTCCAATCAACTTTGTCAGCCCAAATGTAATAGCCATAGCAAGCCATCCTCCAACCAAAACCCTAAAACAAGACCTTCTCACAGGTGCTTTTCCTAACACACCACCAACTCCTCCAAAAACTAAGAGAGCCAAACTTGCTACTCCTGCCACCACTCCTAACCTCACCTTATACTCTCTTATAAAAGCCGCCCCCAACAATGGTACCATAGCTCCTATCGAAAACGCTAGCGCCGATGCTGAAGCGGCTTGGATTGGATTAGGCAAATTTTCCTTCTCATCACTAATATCTAACTGGGCCTCTCCATGAATATTATTCCTCTTTATCTGAGCTAACTCTATGTCTAACTGAGAGTAAACTGAAACAAATTCTCCTATGGCCATACTACAAGCCCCAGCTATCAAACCTGCAAACCCAGTTAGAATCATGGCTCTAACATCTTGTCTCACAGCTCCAACACCCATCATCAGCGACGCAGTGGACACAAGCCCGTCGTTTGCTCCAAGGACTGCGGCACGAAGCCATTGCGCCCTTTGGGAGTAATCGAAAGCCTTGTCTTTTTTGAGTTCGAGTTCGAGGCTCGATTGTATCTCGAGGTCGTTGCTAGATGCTTGAACATGAACTCCAGATACAGCCATGAATTAGGAAATATTGAAGCTAATATGAGACAGTTTGAGAAGAAGTTGATGATAAAGAAGTGTGCAAGACACACGCCTCTGTAGTAGGGTATTTATGGAGTTAAAGTCATAGTGTAGTGTTGATGGTGATGCGCACAAATGGCCAAATTAAGTTGGGTGCTTTATTAAAGATTAATATATATATATATCTTTATTTATGCTATTTTATAATATTTCTTCTTTTGATTTTTTTCATCAATTGTTTCCACCTTCAAGGCTCATAATTATTTACTGACTCGTGACATCACTTCTATCTCTTCTCAGTCCAAGCAAGCTGCCGCTGCGGAGGAACATATTGTGGTGCGTGGGTCCAATAGAGGTCAGTTGATCTCTCGATCGGTGGTCTCTCATCCCCAGCATCAGGTTGAGAACATGGAGGGTATTCATCCTACAATCAATTCGATACCAGAACATCATCAAGATCCTCCTATTGTGGTGGAATCTGGGCATGTTCCTGCTATTGGTAGGCGGGAACTTGGTGGAACAAAAGCTAATCTGGTGGGGGTGCATAACGAAGCTCCTAGTGACAAGGATGAATCGCTTGGGAGGATGGATATTGTTGATGGAGGGTTCTCCTCTTAAAGCCGTGCTTGTCAATGTTTTGGTCTTCGGTAGGGGTGGGTAGCCTATTTTATCTTGTTTTTATGGATTTTATGATCTGGAATTGTCAAGGGGCGGCTTCGAAGGAGTTCCACCGTTCCCTGAAAGACCTGCTTAAGATGCATAAACCAAGCATATTGGGGTTGTTAGAGCCCAAAGTGAGTGGATCTCAGGCAGATTTTCTCTGTAAAAAGCTAGGATTTGATGAATGGGTCCGGGTAGAATCATTGGGTTTCAGTGGTGGTATTTGGGTGTTCTGGCATAGTTCTTGTCAAATAAATATTATTGCTACTCATCCCCAGTTTATCCATATGAGGGTTCGGGATAGTAGTATGCACCAGTGGTTGTTATCTGTTGTTTATGGTAGTCCTACAGCCAGCCTGAAGAAGCTGTTATGGAGGGATCTTAATAAGAATGTTTTTGATACGAGTGAGCCTTGGATTATTGCGGGTGATTTTAATGCGGTGGTATGTTCCGAAGAAGTTAGTAGTGGGAATGCTGTGGCTCATCATGGCAGCTCTGGCTTTGGGGATTGGATTTTTGATCATGATTTGCTGGACATGGGATTTTCCGGACAAGCCTATACTTGGAGTAGGGGTATAGGGGATCAGTTTAAGGGAGCTCGCCTGGATAGAGTTTTATGTAATTTAGCTTGGAGGCATATGTTTGAGGACGCGAGAGTGATTCACCTTCCTAAACATCACTCCGACCATGTTCCTATCTTGGTTCGTTTAAAGGGCTCAAGTGCCACTGTGAGGCCAACGCAGTTTAAATTTCAGGCAGCTTGGCTGACTCATCCGGGATTTTACAATGTCATTAAGGAGAATTGGAGTCGTGACCGATCTTTGGATACAAATAATCGGCATATAGCCTCGGTTCTTACTTCATGGAATAGTACCGAGTTTGGGAGTATTTCTAGGAGGAAGAAGAGGCTCTGGGCGAGACTTGCAGGCATTCAACGTGTCTTATCTAAACACCCTACACACCGTATTCATCTTTTGGAGTCTAAGCTTAAGAAGGAGCTGGACCTTGTTCTGTATCAAGAAGAACTTTCGTGGTTTCAGAAATCTAGAGCCGACTGGATCCTTTCGGGTGACCGCAATACCAAGTTCTATCACGCTACTACAGTCATTCGTCGGAGTAGGAATGTCATTGGGAGGTTAAAAGGTGCAGATGGAAATTGGGTTTCAGATTCAGCTCAGTTGAAACATCTAATTCAAGATTTTTATACCAGGTTATTCTCAAAAGAACCTTGTGGGGATATGTCTGATTTTCCTAAAGGGGGTTTTCCAATTCTAGATGGTGCTGTCATGGCAAGGATTCATCAGCCCTTTGAGATTGAAGAGATTCGTCAGGCTTTATTTGATATGGCTCCCTTCAAAGCGCCAGGCCCGGATGGTTTTCATGCAGGTTTTTATCAACGCCTCTGGCCTACAGTGGGGCCTTCTGTCTACAAGCTTGTTCAAGACTTTTGGGCGTCAGGAAAGCTTCCAGATGGGATCAATGATACTCTGTTGGTATTAGTACCGAAGGTTCAGCATCTTGAATTATTGACCCAGCTTAGACCTATAAGTCTCTGCAACGTGGGCTATAAACTGATTACAAAAGCTATGACAAATAGGCTAAAGATGATCCTCCCTAGTCTTGTCTCTCCCAACCAAAGCAGCTTTGTTCCTGGTCGCCAAATTACAGATAATGTCATTGTGTATCAAGAAGTCCTTCATTCAATGAGAACTAAGAAGAGTGGTGTTTCTCATATGGCAATTAAGATTGATCTTGAAAAGGCCTATGATCGATTATCTTGGGATTTTATTGAAGACTCGTTGAAGGAGATTGGTCTTGGTGATGGGTGGATCCGAAATGTGATGCATTGTGTCTCTTCCTCTAGGATGTCGATTGTCTGGAATGGGGATCTTTTGGATTGTTTCTCCCCTGAGCGCGGAGTTCGGCAAGGGGATGCAATTTCGCCTTATCTTTTTGCTCTGTGTATTGAAAGATTGGGTCATTTGATTAATGGGGCAGTGGAGCGAAAGGAATGGAAACCCATACAGCTTTCTCGTAATGGTCCTTCTATCTCCCACCTTTTCTTTGCAGATGATATGGTTTTGTTTGCGGAAGCATCTACCGAGCAGATAAAGGTTATTATGAAGTGCCTGGATTTATTTTGTGTGTGCTCGGGCCAAAGAGTTAACTACCAGAAATCTCATATATTTGTATCCCACAATGTGGAGCTTGCGGTGGCTCAAGACATATCTACTATCTCTGGTATCCCCCTTACGGACAACCTGGGTCGGTATCTTGGTGCTCCCTCCATTCATGGGAGGGTCCGACCTGCTGACTTTCAGTACATCATTGAGAGAGTGACTACTCGATTGGAGGGGTGGAAGACAAAATTTTTGTCCTTTGCGGGTAGATTGGTTCTAGTTAAATCGGTGCTTAACTCTATTCCCATGTACATCATGCAGACTATGGCATTACCAATAGGGGTGTGTAATACCATTGATAAATTAGTTCGACGTTTTCTATGGGGAGGGTCTAATGAGAAGCAGGGCGTCAACCTCATTAAGTGGGAAATCATCATCAAACCTATGGAGGACGGTGGTCTTGGCATTAAGAGTATGGCCCATATGAACTTGGCTTTTTTAGCCAAATTGGGATGGAGACTAATTACAGATAAGAATAGCTTTTGGGCCAGAGTTGTTTCCATGAAGTATCTGCATCGGGAAGCTACTATTGATAGGTTGCAGCCTAAGAATGGGGCTTCCAATGCGTGGCGGGGCATTGTTAAAGCCTCGCCTATTTTACGTAGCGGGGTGCGGGCTCTAGTTCGTAATGGTAAGGACACTCTTTTTTGGCTTGATACATGGGTAGGTGAGGTGGCCTTAATCAATATGAAAATGCGGGATTTGAGTTTGGTGGAGATGTATAGGCCTGTCTCAAGCTATTGGGTGAAGGGCTCAGGGTGGGACTGGAATGCTCTATCAGGTTTACTCCCTTTTGAGGTTGAAAATAAACTTGCTGCTGTGCTCTTATGGGATGAGGAAGAGGTTGCAGATGGCATATGTTGGGGAGCTTCTAAGAGTGGCATATTAACGGTGACCTCTGCTTATACTATTTCTACTGGCACTCTTATAGGAGATCCTAATTCCCTTTGGAGGATGATTTGGAAGCTTAAAGCTCCTCAAAGATGCAAGACTTTTTTGTGGATGGTTGCGCATCGAAAGATCATGTGCAATGCTGAGCGGATGAAAAGGGGTTTCACCATGGCATCTGACTGTATTGAATGTGTGGGATGTATCGAGGATGTTGATCATATTTTTCGAAATTGCTCTAGAGCCGTGCAATTATGGAAGCGTCTATTGCAGCCAGTTGAGTATCATCTTCAGAGCAATTTGGATTTCCAAAGCTGGCTTGCTCATAATCTTGCTGGCGTTAATGATTGTAATGTTGACTATGACTGGGCTTCCTACTTTACAGTTGCCGTGTGGGCTCTTTGGAAATGGAGGAATGATTTAGTTTTTCGTAATCTTCGTTTTCACTTCGAGTATAGCATGACTTGGCTTAAAGGGCAAGTGGCTGAAATCATTCATGCTTTTCGAGCCAAAGTGGCGGTCCATGGTGCTGGACTGATAGAGAGGGTGAAGATGGTAGGCTGGTGTGCTCCCAACCATGGTTGGACTAAGCTTAATACTGATGGATGTCTTAAGAAAGCTTCATCGCGAGCAGGGGGTGGCGGTCTTCTCCGTGACTATCGTGGTATGTGGTTGAGGGGGTTTGTGGCTAATATTGGGTCTTGTACTGCAACTGAAGCTGAATTATGGGCTGCTGTTCATGGCCTACGTCTTGCTTGGGATGAGGGCCATCGTTCTATAGTCTTCGAAACAGATTCGGCTATGGTGGCTGGTTGGTTAAAAGGCAACAGTATGCCGCAGCTTAGCCTTTCCAACTTGGTAAATGAGTGTAGAAGACTCCTTCAGAGAGATTGGATAGTTCAAGTTGAGCATATTTATAGAGAAGGTAATAGAGCAGCAGACTATTTGGCTACTGAGGCTTTGAAGTTCAATCGGGGAGTGTGTATCCTGTCTTCCCCTCCCCGTGGGTTATTCAATATTTTGAGGGAAGATGCAACTGGGGTTACTTGGCCTAGGAAAGTTCGAGATGTAGTGTGCTAGTTGTTCTTGCTGGGTATTCCCCCTCTTTTCCTTTCAAAAAATAATTATTTAACCCTTCTTGACTTCTTTTACATTTCAACAGAGATAATGAGGAAATGATAAAGGAAGAAGAATAGAATTCAATAAAGAGACCAAATTACAAAAAAAAATAAAAAAAGATATATGACCATATAAAGGAGAAATTAATTTGTATAAAGAGAAATCAAATTGTTATAAACCTCTGGATATTGAATCTTGAATTATAATTAGGCTCTTGCTGCAAAACTGATCTTTTGGCCATTAAGAACAGTATGAATGCTGCAATACTTGCCTTACTGATTTATATATCAAAAATCGGTTTGAATTGAACAAATTTGTTTCCTTTTATATAATTTATGAGCTGGATGTTCTCCGCCGTCCTGCAACAATAGTAGGAAGGGTTTGAGTTCAGTTGAAACTGATGTGAAACAATGTCATTAATTATGAATTAATTGTAAAAAGTTTAATTTGATATACATGTTTTGTCCACATTATATATATTATATTTCCATTTTATATGTACGTATTTATGTATGTATGTATAATCAGCAGTAGCCTCACAAATTAGCTAGCTTGATTTTAAACAATTAGTAATCTCTAATCAAAACACATTGCCAAAAATGTCTATATATATTCCCCTTTTATTATGAACATGACTAGGCTTTCCGGGCACAGGCAGAGAATTAATATTGAAAAGAAAATTGGTGCGGAAATTGTTTTTTTTTTCTTTTCTTTTTTTTCTTCTTTTATAGAGTAATGCTATATGTATGTTGGATGTCAACGTTATTTTTCGACGCTGGCACTCAACCTCTTTTGGATGTTTTAGGAATGCGTGTATATTTAGAGATGTTGTACAATACACGCGCATTCCTAAAATATCTAAATGAGTTAAGTGCTAACGTTAAAAAATGGTGTTTGAACTCAACATATATAAAATATTTTTTTTTTTTGTATAACTTAAAAGATGATGTCAATCAAGACTTTTCTTTAAATTAATTAAGAAGCAATTCAATTAATCACCTCCAAAATAGGATAAATTTCAAGCAATTTCATCCAAAAATGGCTAAAATTAATAATGATAAAAAATATAAAAAAAGAGAAAATTTCTTTAAGGCAGTTACACATGTACCAGACTGCAAAGGCCTTCATGTAGAAAACATGACACCGTGCCCAAAAAAGAACCTACTGATAATCTTGTTATAAAATGGATTGAAGAAAATGAAGTGAGATGTTATGCTACACTCGTTATTTTAACATTATCCAACACCCACTCGCAAAATTTGTTGTTACCTAACTAATTGAGAGTTAAGAGTGATGTTTTTAAAACATGCACATATATATGGAAAATATAATTATTTTAAAACTGTCATATCACATTCTGTATTTTCGAATCACGCATTATACACGTGATTTGAATGATTTTTAAGAGATGTGTTTCTCACTTATATTTATAATACATGTTATCTTAACCTTTAAAAAAATAGTTTATATAGTGCGTAAAATGACTTCTGCCATTACAAGGTGCGAAGAAAACACTCATGTTATACATATTCAAATGAAATAATTAATAATCATTCTTATAATTTTGAATTTACAGAATTAATAAGTAATCTTAGACTATAATTATATTCATGATTAATTACTAACTATAGGATAGACGGGTAATAAATATATCACATCAAGCTCTTGCAGTAGAGAATTTGTAATCAACGGGCAAAAGGAGAGACTTTTTTTGGTGTGTTGAAATGGGTTTCTTCATCTTTTTTTTCCTTTTTGACGTCAAATTGAAACGCATGCACAAAAGTCAAGCGTTTCCAATAAGGAAAAATAAAATAATAATAATAATAATAATAAAAAATGAGGTTTTTATTTATTTAATTTTTTGGATAGCTAAGTGGTCGTGACCAAGAAAAAATAAACGCAAACAATTGCAATATTTTAAGGGGGAAAGTGGATGGATTGCTGAATCGGAGAGCACTGAGAGTTGGTGATAAAGTGGTGTGTTGGGAAAATAATAATAGAAAACAAGAGAGGAGTGTGGATTACACACGACGGCCACAAGCCCATATTTTTTTAATTCCTCTATTGCATGATTCGTGATCTCTTTGTAGATTAAAGAGGGCCAATTGACTAATGATGAGTAATACCTAATGGGTATTAAAGGTGGTGGATTAACATTTTTTTAATTAACAGATTCCCGTGGATTCTATTATGTTTATGTGCCTGCCCAAGCATATTCTTTTTTATGACTAAACTTTTCCGTCACACAACTTAGAGCTTGAAGCTACACATATAACAAATATATTGATTTTCTTCCTCAACAACGGATTCAATGTCGTAACATTGTCCTTTGTAACGATCAAGATCGATAAGTCCATCAGTCCACTTATACCTCGCTCCCATGTTTGCGAGGATATTTGTTTACAAAAATGCTAGTCACAAACCATTCCTTTAGGTGTTCTAACCTCTTTAGGTTGAAAAATAAATGTTATTTATAATTTGATGTGTGGGCCTATGAATAGTATTCTTATTGTAAGAATACATAGGCTAAATTGTGTAGGCTTGTAAATTAATTTTAAGGGTCCATTTGTTTCTTATTATCTAATATTTGTATTAGTGTGTTCAAGGCTTCAGCTCAGGCAATTCTTATTAAAAAATATATATATATTAGAAATATAGAAACATGTAAAAAAAAGTAAAATAAAATGTAGGAGAATTGATGAGTGGTCTACTTATGCATATGTGCAATCTACGTAGTATTTCAATAGACATCCTAAATTTTAAACCCTAAACTCAAAACCCTCATTATCTTCTATGTTATAACACGAGTACATGTTTGCACCATCACTCTTAATCTAATATAAATAATGTGAATAATTATTAGTATATAACACTAAAAGATAAGATAGTATATATTACACTTTTGTGACCTAGGTCATATTGGGCGTAAGCCTTAAGCCTGAGCAGAAGCAGTCTAATTAATAAATGAGTAATCTTTTTATAAGAAGAGATTTTATAAAGAAAAAGAAAAAATTATATTGTCAAGAAAATATGGTCACGTCAGCTCCAAATAGGCCAACCTAGAGCTGCCATCCGAAATGGTAATTCCTACGGTCCTACCTCATTACGAGGAGAGGTAACTACCGTCTATTAACTTCTCTCCAACATCGAATAGAATATCCCTTCCCTTTTAACTAAAAAGAGATATTAATTACTCTTTTTTACTCTTATCATAAACATTTTGTATCATTTTACTTATTCAAATAATTATATAGTTTGTACAATATATATGTGCACATATACAAATAATATTTAATTGATAATATTTTGGATTCTATTACGTTTATGTGCCTACCTAAGCATATTCTTTTTCATGACTAAACTATTCTTTTTCATGACTAAACTTTCCCGTCACACAGCTTAGGGCCTATAGCTACACATAACAAATATATTGATGTTCTTCTTTAGCAACAGGCCGGCTCAATGTCGTCCTGCTTTGTAATGATCAAAGACTAGTAAGTTCATCATCGGTCCACTTAAACTTCCCACGTTCATGAGAGGATATTTGTTTACAAAAATGCTTTTTTTATTTGATGTGGTAGTCAGAAACATTCTTGTTGACGGGGCAGTGTTCAAACCTCTTTAAGTTAATTTCATGCCTGGGCCTATGAGTACTCTTTGGGTGTCAATATAGGTTACGATTCCAAACCGACACGAAGTTAGCGAATTTGGGTTTAACATAAATAAGTACAGATCAAAATAGGTTAAACCCGATTAGACACGATTAAATTTTAGGTTAAAAACATGTTGACCCGCTTAACATAAAATTTACCAATTTAACACGATTAAAAATAAATTAATAAACAAGTCATAAATGGGTTAACTCGAAATTAACCCATTTATTAACATGTTGATTTCACGAAAAAAATTTTCATTTGTTTTAATTTTTTTTTAAAATATTTGATGTTATTAGTCGGTTGCTACTTGCTACCCTTCTTTTTATTTTTTATTGTTTGATATTATTGTTTTTAACTTTTTAGTGAATAATATTTTTATTAATTATTATATGTCCTAAAAGAAAAATTTTAAACAAGATGTCCTAGCCTAGTCTAAACTTATCGAAAGAAAGATTGAAAGAGGAAGAGCCGATTGAATAGGTTTTCCTTTTCTATTTTCATCTTCACAAGCGCCAACGAAGATTTTACTAGTGCCGCAACAACAACAAAACAAAAGGGTTTCTACTTTTCTTTTTCGAATTCATCTTCTTTGTTCGAATTGCAAGAGGGTTTTTTATTTTCATCTACTTTGTTCGAACGGCAGCGCCACAACAACAACAAGGGTTCAACTTCGTCAAAAAAATCTTCTTCCTTCTTCTTCTTCTTAATTTTTTCACATCTTGCAACTGAAAGTCAACAAGAATCCCATTTTTTTATGTATTTTTTAATACTTGTTCACTTTGCTTCACAAGGCTTCTACTCTCTTTTTTTATATGGGGTTGTGTTGTTCATTTGACATTTTTCTAGTATCCATTGTTGCTTCTGAAGTTTCAGGGGGGTGTGCTTGACCATTTTTGCTCTTCACTTAAGCCTGAAACAATATAAGCAATTATCTGTTTGCAAGATTGGATGTGTGAAGCAAAATCACATGAACTCATAAGTAGTTTTCATAATTTTGTTATTATAAAATGTGTTTTTAATGCTCTTATTTTATAATATTTCATAATGAGAATTTTTCGGCCTCCTCTTTCTTTGAATTCGGACCTATTTCTCTATGTAATACCATTTATAAATTTTATTTTTCAAATGTTGGATAATAGGATAAAGAAAGTTATGAGCTCACCAAGCTCTCATCAAAGGTTAAAGCATTGTTGATAACATCCTAATTGCTCTGGATATGGTTAGAGGTTTCTAGAGCGCTAGCTACTTTCATGCTCCAGCTATGACTATCAATTAAGATTGATCTCATTAAAATAGGTTTGTAAAAATTTAATTGTAAGTTTTAATTTCTAGATTATATATAATAGTCAAAGATATTGCTAATTGTGCAATATGTGTTACCATCCAAATATTACGACATTGATCCCGTTCATGGATATTAAAGTTTATTAGATAATATAAGTTAATAACAAGCTATATTTATTACTTAGGGTACCATGGTTGCCCTTGTAAGTCACGTTGTTTTGTTTTCAGACCAAAAAAAAACAAAAGTCACGTTGTTTTGTACCCGATTGTAATAAATTTTTAAGAGTGTCCTGCACACAACCTGATATGAACTCCACCAACAATTGTGATGAAACCTAAAAACAATGATAGATTAGAACCCAAGATCATGTTGACAAGATTGGTTGAGCCTTGACCCGTCACCTAATCAGATTTAAACCAAGACTACGAAGGATTGAAAACGTCACACCAAGATTCAACAATCAAGGTGATAAGTTTGGTTGCTTGAACGCCACAAGATTAACTTGATAAGTTCAAAGAGTTCTTTTAAGAACAAAGAGGACACAAGACCTCACAAGATTAACTTGATCTGAAAACATAATATACCATTCAAATTTGAGCTACCACTCTATATATACTTGGAACAACCCTCTAAGAATAGGAAAAGACATAACTAAATTTAAAACAACACAAACATCAACATAAACAAGTCCCCACGTTTTTAGGCCTCTTGGACTTCTAAAGAACAAGTTCCCACGTTTTTAGGCCTTTTCAACTTCTAAAGGACAAGTCCCCATGTTTTTAGGCCTCTTGGACTTCTAAAGGACAAGTCTTCATGTTTTTAGGCCTCTTGGACTTCAAAAAAATAAGTTCCCACGTTTTGAGGCCTCTTGGACTTCTAAAGGACAAGTCCCCACGTTTTTAGGCCCCTTGGACTTCTAAAGGACAAGTCTCCACGTTTTTAGGCCTCTTGGACTTCTAAAGAACAAGTCTCCACGTTTTAAGGCCTCTTGGACTTCTAAAGGACAAGTCCCCACATTTTTAGGCCTCTTGGACTTCTAAAGAACAAGTCCCCACGTTTTTAGGCCTGGACTTCTAAAGGTAACCAAAATAGCTAATTGACTAAGTTCAATGTATTTAACATAACTAGCCATGACCAAATTTATTCCCCTATTTAATATCCTTGAAACTCAATAAATTCACGCCCTTTGATGGTCAGTCCATGCTGGTCACATTTTGTGTGCTAATTAGCTTCTTCAATTGCTTTGATGACATGGACTAAGCCTTGATTATTATTTGAGCCCATCTTGGTCTTTTTAGAATCAGCCCAATTCTCTTGGATTAGCCCATTTAGCGCTTTCTTGAAATGTTTGGCTCTAAGTCTTGTAATTGGACTACTTGGAAGTGACAATGGGTTTTGTGCATATTCAGCTCCATTCCCAAGTGTATGATCAACTTGTCCAGCTCCTTGGTTTGCATCATTTGCTCCTTGGTTTGCATCATTCTCCCCTTCTTGAGAAGGATTTGTCCTCAAATCATCACCTTGCTTGTATCTGATCACATAAGGAAATGTTTCAATGAATTCCACCCACTTGGCATGGCATTTGTTCAACCTTTGTTGTCCTTTCAAATGCTTCAAAGATTCATGATTTGTGTGAATCACGAATTCCTTTGACCATAGATACTGCTGCCAATTTTCCAAAGCCCTTAGCAAGGCGTACATCTCTTTATCATAAGTAGGGTAATTTAGGGATGCCCCTCTCCACTTTTCACTAAAATAAGCAACTGGACTGCCTTTTTGCATCAAAACAGCTCCAATACCTATACCTGAAGCATCACACGCTATGTTGTTGATGGCTCGGCAGTCAACACACATCCTCCATGTTCCATCCTTCTTAGGAACTAACAGCACCGGAACTGCACAAGGACTCATGCTTTCACGCACATACCCCTTCTCCAATAATTCACCTACTTGCCTTTGGAGTTCCTTGGTCTCCTCGGGATTACTCCTATAAGCGGGTCGGTTTGGAATTGATGCACCTGGTATGAAATCAATTTGATGTTCAATCCCTCGGATTGGAGGTAATCCATAAGGTACTTCTTCGGGAAGGACATCTTCAAACTCCTGCAAAAGAGAAACAATAACGCTCGATAAAGCACCGACGAGATCATTAGTACATAAAAGAGCCTCCTTGTACATGAGTACAATAAGGGGCTGGTGTGAAAATAATGCTCTCTTGATCTCACTTTTTTTTTTGCAATGTAATTGAATTTTTTCTCTCTTGCTCTCACTATGGCTGAAATCCCCTCTCTTTTTTTCTCTCTGGTCAATGTTTTTCTCTCTCTTTTTTTTCTCAATTTCGGCCTTCATTTCTTTTTTTCTTTTTTTCATTTGAGTTGTGTAACTTTAATTGGTCCTCCCTGACTTGTTTTGGAGTCAATGGCACAAGAATAATAGGTTGCCCTTTACGAGTGAAAGAATACTTATTTGTGAATCCATCATGCTTAGCCCTCTTATCATACTGCCATGGTCTTCCCAACAATAAATGGCATGCATGCATAGGAACCACATCACAAAGCACCTCATCCTCATATTTACTAATGGATAATGCCACCAACACTTGCCTTGTCACCTTGATTTTGCCACATTCGTTCAGCCACTGAAGCCAATAAGGGTGAGGATGTTTCAAGGTAGGTAAGGCCAATTTCTCCACCAAATAAGTGCTGGTTACGTTTGTGCAACTCCCTCCATCGATAATGACACTGCAAACTTTGTTGTTTACAAAGCACTGAGTATGAAACAAGTTCTCCCTTTGGTTACTTTCTTCCTCCTTAACCTGCACATTGAGAACTCGCCTTGCTACCAATAAATCTCCAACCACAGCACTTTGCTCATCATCGGCATCCTCCAAAGGTGGCATGTCAGCATCATCTACTTCTTCCTCATTCTCTGACTCAAGCTCTCCTTGGGCGTTTATCACCATCACCCTTTTGTTTACACATTGGCTGGCTATGTGTCCCCGCCCCTGACATTTAAAACATTTAATATCATGTGTTTTAGAACTTGAAGTTTCAGTGTTACCTGAAGCAGCGGTGGTCGTTGGTTTGGCATTCTTAGAGGGTTCAAATTTTGGCTTATTTTGTAGCTTCTCGTCCTTTTTTTGAGTTGTCTTCCACGGGCTGGTGGTAGCCATAGGTTGTCCTCTCCTAGCCAATCCCTTTCATTTGAATTATTCCTTCACCTTTATGGCTTGATGCACCATATCTGTCAACTCAACATAGTGTTGCATCTCGACTATATCCGCAATCTCACGATCTAAACCGTGCAAAAACCAAGCCATGGTGGCTTCCCGGTCCTGTTCTACATTAGCCCGGATCATAGCTACTTCCATCTCCTTGTAATATTCTCCCACACTCCTGGAACCTTGATTTAACCTCTGCAAATTTTGATACAATCCCCTATAATAGTGACTGGGTACAAAACGCTTCCTCATAAGCATTTTCATCTCCTCCCAAGTGTCCACGGGTGGCTCTCTATTCCTTCTCCTATTAATCAGTAATTGATCCCACCAAACAATGGCATAATCGGTGAATTCAATTGAAGCCAACTTAACCTTCTTTATCTCCGAGTAGTTCTGACAATCAAACACCATCTCCATTTTAGTTTCCCACTCCAAATAAACTTCAGGATCACTTTTACCTTGAAAAGATGGGATTTTAATCTTTATGTTTCCTAAATCATTATCTCTCATAGGCCTACCCATCCAAGCTTCTCAATTCTCATTCCCACGCTCAAACCTGTCCCGGTTCAAATATGGCTCATCAAACTGCTTTGATTCTGCCTCTTCCTCAACATTCCGCCACGGAACACGCCCACCTTGCTGTCTATTGTGGATGTCTTGTTGCTGTTCGCTAGGAGTTCCCGCTTCTACCCTGTCCAACTTCTCTTGAATAGGTTCTAATTCATCCCTCAACATACGGCTCATCTCCCATAACAATGCTTGCATTTGGAGGTTCGAAACTGCATGTTGTCGAACTTCTTCGGTTGTATCTTCTTTTTGATTAATGGACATATTTAAAATCTGCAAAACAAGGTTAGAATCCTCACAAGCACTCTCTCACGTGTTTCGCTCAAGAATTTGATACACTTGCACTCATGTTTTCACTCTAAACGGCTTTTACCCTCTTATGGTCTCACACACTCTTGCTTTTTTCCACTCTTTTGTGTCTTTTTTAGTTCTTAATCAAACTTCAAGAAACTAATTCAAAATAATCTAGCAGCAATTCAAAAATGAGAAACAACTAAAACTCATCAAAAGATCAAGAACATGAATAAGGTGAGAAACAATATTGAAAATAGGAAATTTTCTTACTGGAATCACTTTTCTTCTCTCTTTTTTGACGATTTTTTTTTCTACAGCAGGGAACAGGAAATAAAAAAAATGAAAATAAAAGATAGTCAAACTTATCTTTAAACCAAAGCTCTGTTGCCAAATGATATGAACTCCACCAACAATTGTGATGAAACCCAATAACAATGATGGATTAGAACCCCAAGATCGTGTAGACAAGATTGGTTGAGCCTTGACCCATCACCTAACCAGATGAAAACCAAGACTACGAAGGATTGAAAACGCCACACCAAGATTCAACAATCAAGGTGATAAGTTTGGTTGCTTGAACGCCACAAGATTAACTTGATAAGTTCAAAGAGTTCTTTTAAGAACAAAGATGACACAAGAACTCACAAGATTAACTTGATCTGAAAACATAGTCTACCATTCAAATCGAGCTACCACTCTATATATACTTGGAACAACCCTCCAAGAATAGGAAAAGACATAACTAAATTTAAAACAACACAAACATCAACATAAACAAGTCCCCACGTTTTTAGGCCTCTTGGACTTCTAAAGAACAAGTTCCCACGTTTTTAGGTCTCTTGGACTTCTAAAGGACAAGTCCCCACGTTTTTAGGCCTCTTGGACTTCTAAAGGACAAGTCCCCATGTTTTTAGGCCTCTTGGACTTCAAAAAAACAAGTTCCCACTTTTTTAGGCCTCTTGGACTTCTAAAGAACAAGTCTCCACGTTTTTAAGCCTCTTGGACTTCTAAAGGTAACCAAAATAGCTAATTGACTAAGTTCAATGTATTTAACATAACTAACCATGACCAAATTTATTCCCTTATTTAATATCCTTGAAACCCAACAAATTCATGCCCTTTGATGGTCAGTCCATGCTGGTCACGTTTTGTGTGCTAATTAGCTTCTTCAATTGCTTTGATGACATGGACTAAGCCTTGATTATTATTTGAGCCCATCTTGGTCTTTTTAGAATCAGCCAAATTCTCTTGGATTAGCCCATTTAGCGATTCCTTGAAACGTTTGGCTCTAAGTCTTGTAATTGGACCACTTGGAAGTGACAATGGGTCTTGTGCATATTCAGCTCAATTTCCAAGTGTATGATCAACTTGTCCAACTCCTTGGTTTGCATCATTTGCTCCTTGGTTTGCATCACAACCGAAAGAGCCTATTCTTTTTTTCTTTTTTTTTCTTTTTTGCCAAGGAAAGAGCCTTCTTTATTCGTAAGCGATTCAAATAAGCGTAATAGTCAAATGACAACCATTAACATTTATAAATGCTCTTATTTAGTTTTTAATAGAGTAATGCTAGAGCAACTGTGCGTCCCCCAACCTCTGACCACTATGCCCCACAGGGACAGCGTGTGAAATGTCGGGATGAGACACCCGGTGTAGGCATTGCCTACCACCCCGTCATCAATGAGATAATCAAAATCCTACAAGCCTCAACCAGACTCTCTATATAGTCTCATTTTTTTTTCAAACATCAACCTGATAAACCTGACAGTTCTAAAATTAACCACTGCACATTCACAATAATTCAAAGTCTACACAATAGACAAAATGAATCAGATTCCATCATAATCAGTCTAAGTCTAAAATTATAGTCCCAACATCTAAATAAACACATAATCTCGAAGGCCAACCATAGAGAAACCCAACATTAAGGGTGCATGCACATTCATCCTTACCATCTACTCAATTCATAAGTTAAGCATTACCATATACATAGGTTTCCAAAATTATGAAATATATACATAGATGCGTACAACATACAAAAAGCCATACAAAAAGGAAACCATCCTCACATCTATGCTAAGCTCTTCCACTGGCGAGGTCCTCAATGGATAATAACTTATTTCTCCTTATCCTGGGCTGTAGATACTATGAAAAGGGAATGAGAGTGAGCTAACGATGTCCAGTGAATAGAATTCAGATATAACATCAATACTCATCAATAAAATACCATGTATGCATGATAATGCCACAAGATGATGAAAAGCTTATAACTCATATGATATAAATATCAAACATTCATCATAAATTTCATGCAAAGGTAAAATCCAGAACCTTCCACTTCCACATTTTAGTCCAGGCCTTTCACACTGTGAGATCTTGCACCGCAGCGCTACGATCTCGGACTTATTCATTCTCATATTCTAGTCCAAGCTTCCACCGTATGACCTCACACCGGAGATCCTCCCCATGTCCTCTAGATAAGTGGGGGCATAGCTTCCACTTCAAAGTCGCTCAATTATATTGTGATTCGAGACATAGAATGCTCACATTTCTTTTCCATATTCTAGTCCAAACTTTTGTCGTGAGATCTAGCATCATAGCACTATGATCCAAGACACAGAATATCCATTGATCATTCATTTCCGAAAACCCTCTTATGGCATGGTCAAAAGTTTTCCTTCTAGTGTACTAGCATTGCTAAACAAGAGCGTAGTTTATGTCAGTCACTAAGCCAGTTAGGTTCTTTTAACAGGCTAAAGACTTCGCTCTTTTCAGAAGCAAGACCTACCAAGTCCACAGGGTTTTTTACCCATGTGCAATATCAATTTAAAACTCATTTCATGCCTTCAAACATACAACATATAATTTCTAATATGATGACATAAGAGATTAAACATAAATGAAGTATACTCACAACCAAGCCAATGAGAGCAATTTCTATTCCCTCACAAGAGATACTCAATTCCAATCAAGATCCTACAAATGCGTATAAATTCATACATATCGCTATCCATATATACAACACGTCCATTTCCAAGACCTATATCATATACTCAACACACACGACCCACGTATAATCGCCAACATGGTCGATTTAGGTCCATACATAGCCAACTAGGCCAATTACATCAATCACCATCATAATCTATGTAGGAATACTACATAGTTCCATAATTCTCAATCCAAACTAAAATGCATGTATCATAACCAAATTCTAACATGGTCAATACACAACCTACAACCAATCATGTGTCTCAATCTCATATGCCCAGAAGCATTTAAGCCCATAATAAAACACAAGAAGTATAAAATTCAAGCCATAGGCATCCACCATGCCTAATTGCCTAATTGCATAATTACACAATGCCAAGGTCCATATACTATTAGTATAGTTAATTTCATCATTTCCCTCCTTAATTAGCCAAAAAATTTCCACAACTCATCAAAGTTCTCTAATTATGACTTAAATACACGACATACTCGTAATTGAGGTGAAATCCCTACAATGTTTAGGTCATGTAGAATCAATACAAAATTAACATGAAACCCAATTCATGCTCAATTAAGCATAATTCAACTCAATTCATGTTTAATTAACTATATCCCACCCCAATTTGTCAAACTCAAACCAAACGCACTAAAAGCCCCAAATTGGGTAAAGTCTCAACATTAGGCCTAGGTCTCATTAGGGTCTTTATGGATCAATTACAACATGAATTAACCCACTTTATGTCCAATTAGACATATTTCACTAAAATTAACCATTTTCAAGGCAATTACATTATTTTTTCCAAATTGAGGAAATCTCTACAATTGGACATAAGGCATAAATGAACTAGTTACAAGACCACATCATGGGAATCTTCAAATTAACATTTCCAATTACCTAAACATGTCAATTTAACCAACATAAGTCACATGCACTCCATTTGGAATGCCCAATGTCAACTTTCTAGGATTAGGTCTCTAATATGGAACACTCTCAATTTCTCAATAAAAATTGGGGCAAATGAGACCAAAGTGTTTCAAATCACCTTAGGAATCCAAATCCTAGGCATACATTTCGGTTCATAGGGTTTCCATCAAAACCCTAATCCCATACAACATCAAAATCGAGTCCAAGAGTGTGGAAATCACTCATTGGGTGTGGGTTTAGGTCTAGGATTCTTTAATCTACCATTATCAAGTTCATATAAGCACATACAAGCAAACCATAGGTTAGGTCTCTCCCAAATCCGAAAACCCATAGTGAGATTTACACCATTAGAAAGCTAGAACTTAAGTTAATTCATGGAAGGAATTGGAAGAATCTCACCTTGAAGCAACTTGGAGCATCAAAATTACTCAACTTCTCTTTTTCTTCTTCTTCCTTTCTCTTCTTCTTTTCCTCTTCTTTCCTTCTTCTTTTTCTCCTCCAAATTGTGAATGAAAATCAGATAATGGGTGGGTTGAGTTAAGTTATAACATTGCAATTATGTGCTTCCAAGTGTTGGTTACTTATCCAACATTTATACCTCAACCCAACCACTCATTTAAACATCATTCTTCTTTGATCTAATATTCTCATTTATTAATTAGAACATTAAATGAGAGCATTTAATGAGAGCATTTAATGTTGTCATTCAACAAGTCACAAGTCAATATAATGACTTGCTCAACAAGTTATTTAAATGTGGCTTCTCCAACAAGTCACCCACAACAATAATACTGATATTAGAATAATAGTGGTGATGATATTATTAACAATAATAATAATGAAAATAATAATTCTCTACAACTAACCACTATTTTCTTTCTTTTTTCTTTTTTTTCTTTTTTTTTCTAATAGTATTTTCGGAATCCCAAATCTGTTTATTTTTACGCATATGACATTAGGCCAATTCTCCATCATCCGACAAATTGAACTAATATCAACAGATGATATAAGACCAATTTCTAGGTTCATCTAAAATGAACTACTTTCACGTGCGTGACATAAGGGTATTTCGCTGGTTCCTTCAAAATTTAATAAAACTTCATAATAAACACGTATAACACACATAATATACATTATCAAGCAATACATAACACAGTTGGGCACACAGGGGTTAAGATATTAAGCTAGGCGAAAGAAATTTTGGGGCGTTACAACAACTCTATTTTCTAACTCAATTCCCAACCCATGTTGATGTGATGTTATTTATATATAACATAAAAAAAAATTAAATATTCAGAGGTGGTTACATCACACACTGTCACATAATACAATGTTGAAGATGTGGTGTAACGCCCCGTAATTTTAGTTACATATATACGTTAAATTATACGTATATCGAGATATATAATACATGTATTTTATACGTATGAGCTAAATATACACGTGATAATACACGTATTTGATACGGATGCGCTAAATATACGCGTATATGATTTAATTAAAAATGTGGATTGGAGTATGATTTAATGAATTAATGAATAGTATGATTGAATAAATGAAAGTGAAATATTAAGATGGGGAGTTGGTTAATTCTTGAGGATGAGGAGTAGTGAATCATTTTTATATAAAATGTCAACTCTCTCCTTTCTCATCTCAATCTCTCATACGTTAACATTAAACAAAAAAATAATAATAATAAACTAAAAGAAAAAGAAGTTGCCGACTGAAAGAAAACAAAAGAAGAATAAAAAAAAAAGAGTTGTTGAACGTGTAGAAATAAAAAAAAATAAGAAGGAAAAGAAGGAAATGAAGTTTCCAGAGAGGGAAAGAAAGAAGCAGAGAGAAGAATGGCGGAGAACAAGAAGAAGAAAAAGGGAGAACGCGGGACTCGCGTCCAATCGGGCCTCGCGGTAAGTGATTTTCACTCCCTTTCTTTATAAAATTGATATCTAAGCTAGATGTAAACTTTCTAGCGGAGTAATTTTGACTGTGGGAGCCGTTTTACGGCGTTTTAACAAATTGGGGTTTTGACCCCAACGTGAATGAAAACCCGCTATGAAGGTAGAAAAACGCTCTCTGGACTGTCGGGACTCCGAATCTGTGGTTAGATTCTATTTCATGCGTTTTGAAGACCGTTTGACAATTTTAATACAATTTACATCTTTCGGGATGAATAGTGATGAATAGTAAATAGTAAAGTAAATAGTAAATAGTATACAGTGAATAGTGCACAGTGTACAGTAAACAGTGAACAGTTACAGTGAACAGTGCATAGTGAATAGTGCATAATAAATAGTAAATAGTACATAGTGTACAGTGAACATTGACCAGTGATGTGAATAATACTGTGCACAGTGATGTGACCAATGAAACCCCGATGATAGTTTTAGTAACTAAGTATATGGTGTCGTGAAAATATGATTTGGAAATCTATTTTCACTGTTCTTTCTTGTGAAAATATCTAGATTGACCACAGAAACGAGATAATAGTTTCTTCAACTGCTTATGAGTCCTAAAGGGATTTATTATTCGTGATTTGAAGTGAGTTGAGAAATTAAAGATGTACATAAATATGAAGACATGAAATTGAATTATGGAGTGATTGTGGCAGGTTAAATTAGTTGGATTTAACTTGGAGCTGGACCCGAAAGCGGCGATGATTGAGTTTAAGTGGAACGTGTTGTACTGTGAGTATAGTTTCCTTGATTTGGTTCTTGTATGACATTATACATATATAAAATGTTTGATTGTATGCATGTGATATGTATATATAATGCATTGCGTTTTATGGATCATGCAAACTGATTTTAGCAATTGGAGTTTGTAATGATGAGGTTTTACGAATCATCATTGTCATTTCGTTAGGAATTAGACCCGGATGAGGTTTTGCGAGTCCTCATTGTCAGTAGGTCTGTCCTAACAAGGGTTGCGATCCTTGAAATGACTGTGAATTGGGTAATGGAGGTTGTGTCTACCTTGTACGGCCATACAAGGGTTAGACCCACTCTCTTGCCTTGCGGAGGAGGGAGATTGTGCATTGTGGTATTGAAAATCATGCAATTTATGTTGTTGACATGTATAATATATTCGTTGAATGATGCATGTGTTGAATAAGTATTTGAAATGATTTTAAATGTCATATTTCTCTAAGTGTATATAATTGTCATCTCAAGAACTATATTCACTGAGTTGTTGTTTACTCACCCCATTTCCTCCAATATTTCAGGTATTGAGTCGAAAGAAAAAGGAAACTCCGTGAGTGATAATCACGTGAGCCTTCGTCTGGTATGTGTATGTATGCTTGGAGGAAATAGATTATATTTATGTTATTTTGATATGTATAATTATCACACACGATATATATGTAATATCACCTAGATGGGTTGTGTGGTAATATTATATAATGCTTGGGATGATGAAATGAGATGATCATAGATACTTATCAGGTGAGAATTTAATTTGTGGAATGAATGGAATAATTATAGAGATCTATATTGAATTTGATTTGTGGTATAGAAAAAAAAAATTATTGTACATTTTAGGAAGGTTTGTGAGAGTACGTGAAGGCTGACAGTGTATTATATACTGTATATGGATATGTACAGTGTATAATACGCTGTGCCGGTCATGACGTCAGCCTACGTCAGGGGCGTCGTGACAATATTGGTATCAGAGACTAAGTTTAAAATTCGTAAAAAGATAAAAGCTTTATGATCTTATGATTGATTGTATGGATATACATATGGGTAGTACTATTATGTTGAGCATAATCCAATATGTTATCTTGACTGAGAATCACCTGTGTCAGTGAATTCCAGATTTGAAAAAGATCAGTCATGATTAACAATGGAAATTGCTGATCAAGAAAGGATCAGGAGGCTGAAAGAAAAAGAACTTGATGTAATCCAGTGATAATAAATGACATAGCTTATATATGGCTAGTAACTACCCAACAACAACGAAATGCACAGTTTATGAGCTTGTGGCAAAGTTGTAATGTGAGAATGACAGAGGCTTGAACCATTGATAGCTCCAGATGTGGGTGCCAATGGTGTGAGTATTTCTGAAAAAAAAAAAAAAAAAAAAAAAAAAAAAAAAACATATATAATGGAGCACTATGAGAGGACCTTACCACCCTTGTATTCCTCATCCAATCCACACTAGTGTGGGTAACAATGACAACATTCTCTAAGGAATGACCTCTGACAAGGATACATCCATTGGTAAGAATACCACTCTTAACATACTCAAGATCCATTTAATACCCTATAACAACTAATAAATTTCCAAGACGAAATTTCATAAATGTAGGTAGAGTGTGATACCCCAGATAATTAGATACACAACCAAAGTCTCAAGAAAGTTGTGATAAATAGGTTTAAAACTTAACCTTAATCTGGCAGGATTATTGCTCTCCAGAATTTAAAGACTTCATGATTAAAATATGAGTTATAGTTACGCAATATTAGGGGTACATTAAATAAAGACTACATGGGCCATGGTAGGCTCAGGATTAAGAATTATCAATTGCATAAGAAGGCCCATATATATATATATATATATTTTTTTTTTAATCTTTTTAATTTCTAGTCCAATATGAAGAATCTTTTTTCTCCACGTGCTCTCAAGATGGGCTATCAGGTTGGTAACTTCGGCTTGGCTCATAGGATGCGCTTTGGATGAGTGGCCAAGTATGATGTCTATATGGGTCAGCAGGGTGAGCTTGTTTGGTACGTTATTTTCGAATCCAAGCTGGGAGAGATGCTCAATCAAACATAAAAGCCTACACTAACTAACTAGCCCTTCTAACCTTCGAAACGAATTAGAAGTAAACATCAACGTCCAGTAATCTCCCCAAAAGGTGAAAAACAACATACAAATTAGGAATATCAATAGATCCATTAAAACCGCAAAATCGAATCGATTTGATATATTTGATTTAATTTTTTAATAAGTTTGGTTTGATTTAAGTTTAAAAAAAAATATAAACTGATAGATTTTGTTTGGATTGTCGTTTAAGATTTAAAAAATCGATCTAAATCGAAGTGAACCGATTTTAAATTTTAAATTATTAATATTTATTTTTAATGTCTATGATTCTTTTATGATATAAATATTCTCATTAAAAAAATTTATAATCATCTTTATATAGTAAAGATAGTTTTCAAGTTTTTAAATATGCATTAAAAAAAAAGTTAAAACTACCTTATATACATACATATATAATTGAATATTTTAATTTATTTAGTGCATGTACATGTAAAATTTCAAACCGAACCAAACCGATTATGTTTAATTTGGTTCGATTTGGTTTGGTAATTCGAAATAAACTGATTAAGCAAAATTAAATCAAAACCAATTATATTTGGTTTGGTTTAGATTTGAACATTAAACTGATCTAAATCAAACCGTCGACACCACTAATACAAATCATCAAACTTAGCAAGTTCAGATTTTACCAAAATGAAAAAGACATAAGTGAGGAACCAACGATCAAAGCTGGTAGAAATATAGCTTGGGACGTCCTATTCAACATATTAGAGTGACATGAATATTAAAAAATAAATCATCATTTAATTATTAAAACAAAAAATCTCAAATTCATTTTTTCTTTGTCCCTCTTTTCTTTTCTTTCTTCTTCTCTCTTATTCTCTCTTATTCTCTGTTATCCTATCCTCTTCTTATTTTTTTAGAGAATAAAAACAAAAATACTCTTCTTGACTTACATGACACATATTACTTACAAGCAAGCCATTTAACGTTATAATTAGTTTCTTATAAAAGAAAGGCAAGTCTTGGTAGAATTATCGAGGTCTCTCCGTAATAATGTTAAGGTCCCGGGTTCAAATCTAGAAATGGCATCTTCATATAAGCTTTATGCATCATTCCTTTCTTAGATCCGACATTAGTAGGAGCCTCCTACATTTGGAGCGCCCTTTTTTTCAATTAATTTCGTATAAAATTAACAAAAGAGCTAGAATATTTTGTAATTTCTTTCATATTGAATTGATTAGTGAATTGCACTTTGTAGCTTTCACCACCTTTAAAACTGTTTTACGTGTTTTCTTATTCTTATTATTGTACAATTGTTGTAATTACTAGCCAATAACTTTTTTATGCCACGCTGAATTTTGAAGGTCAGGCAGTACACAACACTAACATTTCATGTTATGGTGAGGGAGAGATTCAATTATTAAATGCTTTACTGATGATTTGGTTGTGTTCATTTTCTTCCTTCTTTGACTATATAAATTGCGAATCAAATTGATGTTGCACTGTTTGCATCTGATCAACTAAGGAAGTATTTAATTAATAAATTATGAACAAATGAAATCCTCCTCTGTACTTTCTGGGGATCAAGGATCAAGAATTAAACCCTTTGTTGTATGCTATAAAAGCCGAATTGCAATTGAAAAGGTTTGTGATTTATACTACTTATTGTAAAATGAAGCATTCTCAAGAATTTCAAGGGTCATCTTCTTGACTGCTAATTTTTTTCTGGCTTTTTTTTATTTTTTTTATTTTGAGTAGATACAAAGTATAACTTGCTCTATCCCATGAGTATCATTTAGTTCATTCCGGAACCCACTAATATCCACACTAATTTGGTGGGATATACAGCAATGACCCACAAGCAACACAATCCTCTTCCAAGCCAAGTTTGATAATTTGTTGCTTCCTCCTAGTGCCTACCCACGACGAAGTAGCTTTTTAGCCTTTGCATGTGCCCTTCCACTACGTGTTTATTAAACTACTACTTTCTGTGATTCAAACCCTCAACCGTTCAATGGACCTCAACGCTGGCGATCATACCCTCATTAGCATTAATGTTTCCTGGCTGTTGGAAGACTGGAATTGTTAGTTCAGTTGATGATGTTATGATAAATATAAAAAATAAAATAAATAATAAATAAATCTGAATTAATGTCGATAATACCATCTTAGTGAGCAACATATATAGTCTTGATATTATTATTTCAAATCATCAAGATACTTGCATTAAAATGCGGGTTTTCTTAATTTTGCCCATACAGCTCTCTGAATGATCTTTGGATTTTATCAGTTATGTCGATCAATAATGCTAAAACCTTGTAAATGTATAATAATAATTAATTTGTGAAATGTGTTTGGAGTAGTGAAGATAATAATAATTAATTTGTTTAGAAAGCATAGCTATTGGATTTATGATGTTAGTGCTATCTATATAAGCTCCCCTAAATAAGGTGCATATATGAGAAGGAGCGCACATTATTATAGTGTGTTACCAGCCAGCAAACGTAAGATTCATCAATGAGTTTGTTAAGTTGCGTACCCAAGAACTTGGGGTTCAGGGTTAGTGCTGCAAACTGATTCAACCTCCACATAAATTACTCCCTGATTGGCCTCGGCAGAGCCAATTTAATGTTTTGCTGCTTTTGAAAGGTTAATTATTTATCAGTGCATGTACTTGTTTCTAATTATATTTTATTTCCATTTTTTTCAATAGTGCTGTAGTCAATTCTCTTTAACTGTACATTAGAAGCTTACATATTATAGTGCTGTAGTCAATTCTCTTTAACTGTCGAACCGGAAAAGCTCCACCTAATTAACTTCAGGTACTTGATAAAATGGATTGAATTTCCCACCTATGGCCTTATATAATAACAAATGCATATTTTAAATCACTACAATAGAGTGGATATTTAGCGACGAACTGAATTTCGTAGCCAATGCATAGATTTAGCGACAAAAAGTATTGTCAAGTAATAAGCGACAAATCGTTGTAGTGAATTGACATACAAACATTTTTGGTAGCTAAGAACATCCTAAATTCTAGTATTAGGTTGGCAAAAGAACTGAGAAAAAAGATTATTCTCAACCTAGCTTCTTTTTTTTCTTACTATAATTTTTTCGAATAGGGGTTGAGAAAAAAATTTTCTTATGAAAATTTCTTCACAACTATATATTTTTTAATGTCTAGCTTAAAAAGCATGAGAAAACTTGCTCAAGAAGATTTTCTCAAGGAAAATATTGTTAACTAATGGACCATTCTTTATCTTGCCAAAAAAAAAGAGCTACTACATATATTTATAAATAAATAGGACTTCTATGAATTAAAACAATGAAATTATTTTAAGGGATTTTAGTCTTATATACTGATAATTGGATGATAGTAACATATATACTGGTTATGAGCCTGTGTCGTGGTGCATATTTAAAGAAGGTGTTTTGTTGTTAAAATTTACAGTAAATTAATTATACATATTTAAAAGTTATGCACAAATAAATATTTTATGGCTGGATAAAAATTACATGCAAAAAGGTAGTAAAGATTACAA
Source organism: Paratinospora sagittata (assembly GCA_035771175.1). Classification (NCBI taxonomy): domain Eukaryota; kingdom Viridiplantae; phylum Streptophyta; class Magnoliopsida; order Ranunculales; family Menispermaceae; genus Paratinospora; species Paratinospora sagittata. The sequence continues at coordinate 6,495,918 of JAYMFD010000012.1, read as the reverse complement.
ATCTAGATGTATCAAAGACAGAAAAACTAAGTATTTATGGTAAAAGTGTATATCTAATGTCATTTTTCTTCTTTTCTTTCTTCAGAGATGTTAAAGTTATTCAAATATTTATATTGTATACGATTACACACCATCAGTTTGACAAAAATAAAATTACACATTATCAGATCATATACAAGTGATCTCAAGATGCATTTTAGACTGCATCAATTCCCTTACATATTCAATCACCTTTATACACATTAATTAATTAACTAGAGGTTTTCTTTTTTAAAAAATAAATAAATACATAAATAAATGAATCAGAAAAAATTAATTGTTGGGCGGAGGCATGGATCTTAACTAGTACTAAATTGTCTCTAACTTAATTACTTTGAGGTTCAGGTGTAGAACTTTAATATATTAATAAGGGTGAGATTCTTAGGTTGCAAATGATTTCTGATTCAGATATAATTTTTTATATTCAAAAATTTGAAAACATAAAAATTATGTCTGATTGCTTGAAACCCGAAAACAGTTATTCGAAACTAATAAAGAAAACACGTTATTTTTAAAAAATAATAAAAAGTCATTTTCTTAATTTTTACTTTTTAAATTATATTTTAATTTTTAAATCATTGAATCAAATGCAACCTTATAGTCCATGCAATAAACTTACTCATATTGGACTATTATTTTAGTCCATCTTGACCTTTGAAAAGACCTTAACTTTCCATTAAACTTGATCTATAAATATATATATATATATATATATATATATATATATATATATATATATATATATATATATATAAGATCCGGGTATACATAAGATCCAGCAGTACCAGGTGGCAGGTTAGATAATTAAAAGAAATAGATGTGAATATGCTGTACCTGTCACTGATGATTTGGTGTCCATATTCACCTATTCATCCAGCTTGAAACTCATTTCCCTATTGTACTTGCTGCAGCTTTAATACATTAAAATTATATGATTCTGCTGTTAATTACACCCAAGTTTGATTAATTGAGCCCATGAAGCTGCTGCTAGCTGCTTCAGCACTTCACCAAGTGATTGGACCAATTTTCTTTTGGACTATTAATTAGTAAGTATACAGCATATAGGCAAAGGTGACAGAGCTACATGCCATATTGGTTGGAACTTTAGAAATTTAAAAGAGCCAATTAAATTTCTATTGGTGCAGTATTGCACTGAAAATTTGATGGACCCACTTCTCGTTTTTGTGCATTAATCTTCAAAATTAATTAAGATGGCCCAAATTAATAATGGTTGTCCTAATCAATAAATGGAATATATCTTGGGATATATATCTTACTTTGATTCTTCACATGCATGATGATCAGTTCTAGGATTGGAATTGGGCAACTGATCTCTCCTGACTTCATCTGATTTGAAGCCTAGCTGCTTTTAAGTGTTTTTCATTCTCAGCTTCCATTGCTTTAATAGCTTTCATTGGATGGAACACTACTACATGTTTTTTCTCTTTTTATCTTTTTTTTTTTTTGTCTATAATGGGCAATCTTCTTTTCTTTTGCAATTAATTATACTTGCATAATTGAACACTTGCAACGCATAAGTGTATTTATAAAAAATAAAAAAAATAAAAAATAATGGGCTTCAATATAATGATGGGTGAAAGCAAAAATAAATAGAAAATTAAAGTTGACGGCCTCTTGAATGAACGTGCACTTTTTTTATGGAAAATATTTTATGTACAGTTATTTAACGCTATTTTTTGAAACTGGCACCCAGCTTCTTTCGATGTCTTAGGGATGTGTATTGTACAATATTCTTAAATACATACGCATTCCTAACACATCTAATAAAAATTGAGTGCCAACGTAACAAAATAATATTGACACCTAACATACATATATGATATAGCATTACTCTCTTTTTTTTCTTTTTGTTTTCGTTCTACATCGTAGGACATATATATTACTATTTTTCATAGAAAGATGAAAAAAAAAATCTTAAAACGAAAGTTGCAAACGAATTTAACACCCCAGTCCCCTCCTATAATTCAAAGTGATCTTGGTAAAAATAAATAAATTAAGATTTACAGTTAAAAACACCAAGTTCCCAATTAGACTAAAAGATCTAAATTCTTTATCAAATTGCTATCTTTAAACAAAAAAAAAAAAAGGCAACTACAATTACAAGTAACTAAAGTTTTTTTGGCAGGTAGTCTGGACGGAGCCTGCAACATCTCTTGCAATATCACAAAGCATCACCCCAGTACCCAACATGGATGTACAGTTAACAGTATTCCCCTCCACCCTTTTAATAGAATAATTAGCAGTTTCTAATGATCAATAAATACCCCGATAATCCCGTATCAAACCTTCCGGCTCTAACGGCGGCAAAGCTCCCTCCTCCGACAAGCTAGCTTGGCTGCTGCACCCAACAATCTTCTGGCATGTATCCATCAAGCAATGCCGGCAAGTCGGGCAAGATGAGTGTGCCATGAGCCACTTATCGATGCACCGAACATGGAAGCCATGGTTGCACTTAGGCAAGAACCTCAACCTTTCACCAGGAGCAAACTCTGATAAACAAATGAGACACTCACTATCTAATCCTGGCATCTTCAATCCAGCTGAGTAAGTCATTGTAGGAAAAGTCTTCAGTGCCTTCTTCTTGATCCCAGTGTTAGCTAACCGAGTTGATAATACAGTACTAGTACTATTGCCCGACTCTGAGGCACTTCGGGTCGAGCACCTTAGGGCACATCGAATGATCGAGTTGAGTCCTAAAGCGCAAATTAGCGCGCATAATAGAACTGATAGGATCATGACTATGTTCGAGTCGAAGCTGGATTGGCCCATGTAGGGATCGCTCGGGTCGTGGTGACCGCCCATCGAAGAACTGGGTGGTGCCGCCATTGTGGCGCCGGCCGAGGCCTTGGTTGGTGATGCATATAGAGGATTGTGCAGTAGAAGCCTCCTTGAGTGGAAATCTTGGAGGAATTGTGAAGAAGATGTAGATGAAGTTCTTGAAGCCCACATTGTTTCCTTGAGTTATACACTAGTGGTTGTTGTAGAAGAGAGGATATATGTGTGTCTATATATATATATAGAAAGAGAGTGGCCAAATGAATAAATATGAACTATATGAAATAAAAGCATAGGATATTGAGTATATTCAATGCATCAAATTACCTGCTTTCTAAAATTATAATATTGGGAGAATGTAGTGTTTGTATGTTGTATATTTTATATTTTCAAAATATCTATCATTTGGGTACTCCACTAAGAAGCCCTATGGGCCCATGGGTCTTTCTAGTCTAACATGGGCCCATATACCACTTTCTAAAGATAGAATTGACACGTGGCACCAATTTAGTGGTCATATGTGAAATTGCATAAAGGGACCCACTTGCCTAGGAAGCAGGGTGGAAACTTTGGATTGACTAGGTTTTTTTTTTTGTAATAAAACAACAAAATTAATAATATAATTTAAGAGAGAAAAAAAAAAACCCAACTTTACTGGCCCCAATATTGTAAACTCACAGCTAGTTAATTACCAACCCTAGTGAATCATTTTGATTCACCTAGCTGCAACTGACTCACTGAGTCACTGAGTCATTGAACCGCGTCACCAACACTATGAGCACTATATATATATGTCCACCTGGAAGCCACAATCACCCTTATCTCCTTCCTACAACGTGACTTTCGGCCATTACCCAATTTGTAAAAATAAATCAATAAATTATATTAATAAAAATGGCACAGCCAACAATATATTAAGAAGTTATTTCCTAGGTGTGAGACTGTAATCAACTGCAATTGGGTCAAGTTGAAGCAGCTGAAATCAAAGCAACAGTATCCATCATCAGATCTTTTGAAGAATCTCATGAAATATTAAAACCCATACAAATGATGCATGGCAGATTTTCTAGGGTGTCTTTGAAGTTATATATATACATATATATCCAAATTTCACATCAGAAACAGCTATGTTTTGGATTAAATTACAAGTGTAATATTTAAAAATGGGATCAGAGATATCATATTTTTATATGAAATTAATAAAGTGGGTGGTGGGGCTTTATGTCTGTGATCTGTCTGTATAAGAATGTGGGGTTGGAGATAAGTCTGCAAGCTTAAAAAGAGAGATATTTATCCTAATAGTTTTTTTTTTTTTTTCTGATAAAGCATATATATTGTCGACAATAGGATCCATATCTTGTTAATGTAATTAGTGGATTTTGATCACAGCATTATTATTTGTGGTGGGGATCTCAATTTTATAAAGTTCATATTTTATTATATGTTTTGATTAATTTGAAGTACACATGCTATCTATACATGTGTTCATGTTGAGTATCATGAATTATGTGAGTAACATGCATAGTTCTCTTATTAGATTTAATTAGATTAGACATTATGAAAGTCTCATTTACTCATACCATAAAATGAAAACAACTAATTACAACTAGGAAAATTAAAAAAATTAAAGAGCTTTTTTTTTTGCAGCAGCTAGATAAACCACAAAAATAAACTCTTTCCATCGCATTCTATTCCTACCACAGAAATTTGAAGAAATGTTATTCTTATCACATTGAACTTCTCTAAATATCATTCTCATAATTTCAAATAAATTCATCTCCCTTCAATCCAACCCTATCATTTCCAACACATCCTCTTCATTTTTCTCTTAATCTCAACACTAAAAACCTTAAATCATTACACTCAAAATCATCTGCTCCCTTGTTATTATCTCATCTTCAGCGGAAAAATCGGTGGTTTTGACGGATTTTGTATCATTTTTTTTCGACACGAAAGGCGGTTGCAATTCTAAATTTTGCAAACAAAAATTACTAAATCGATAAGAGATTTGTTGTTAAAATGGTATGTTTTGATGCTTTTGTTAGCGAAAAACGTCACCGGGTGTCTGAGGTGTCCGAAGAAATCACCATGGGAAGAACGAGACTGCGATTAGTTCGGACCTGCGATACCAAATCGATTATGGTAGTTCGGTTAGAGACGATAGAACCTTACGTTTTGGGTTCTCTTTTCACCGATTGAACCGTACGATATTTTTTTTAATATAGTTAAAACTCAAAAAACAAAAAATGGATGGTTCCGACCTCCGACTATATGACAGAACAACTACGTTCCGGTTCAGTCACACAAGACCGAACCCCATGACGAAATTGAAAAAAAAAAAAAAAAACATGGTCATTTTGGTACAATCACGAGCCTATTATTAAAAATTAAAATTTGTGATTTTTTGTAGTGTAAAAAATATTTTTTTGTACTTCAATTAAAAACCCTCTCTTTTTCTCTTGGGGAGTTGAATAAGCCCACAAAACTATATATCATAAAACAATTTATTTATTTTTTTATAAAAATATGTATTTGAGATGTCTGATTGATAAATTATTCAAATTCAGTTTTTTATTGAATTTAAATATCATTATTGATTAAATACATATTGGATGTAATTTCTAACTTTATTTCAGCACAAACTCTTCTATAAAGCCTTCGATTGGAAAATAAAATCCTGAAATTCTAATAGAGGAAAAGTAATGGAATCTTAAAATAAATAAATTCTGCAACTAAGGCTTGCAAAACGATTCTATCCAAGTCCAATCAATCATTTTAAGCTTTGAAAAAACATAAAGCTTAATGATTGATTAGTAGTGCCCAATGTGCTCATTAAATTAAATTTCATCATCTTGAAAGGAATGTTGGAAAATGTCATTTCAAGCTTGAATTTCATCTGCTTGGGATAGCGAATGAGTACTTATCTTGAATTAAGGAAAATTAATCAACCTTATTAATTTAATTATGAAACGATGGTAACTAAAGACATAAATCTCACCCGCTTCCACCACTCTATTGTATTAAAGGCTAAGTCGACATTTCAAACAAAAAATAAAAATAAAAATAAAAAATAATTAAAGTAAAAAGTTTAATAGAACTTGTACTAAATTCAACTAGATAGCCTAAGTTGAGTCAGCTATATATATATATATATATGAAATGAACCTATTTGGAATATTCATATAGCTAAGATTTTAAGATTTTCAAATGCAGGACTAGAAACATCTGATTGGGTAGGTTTTGAGCAGGACACAAGTTGGGGCACAATTTAACTGAACTTTTCTCATAAAGCTAAAAGAGCCAAAAGAATATGAATAATTTTGTTGTCTCACCTAGAAAGGGTTGGTGAGTTGGGTATATATGAATAGAAGACCTCAAAAAAATCATTAAAAGAGATCCACATAAACTAACTTGCAATCTCCATAGTGGGCTTAAAAGAAGATCTTCCCTAAACCCTAAATCTCTACTGACCCCACCACCAAAGCCCTAAATTAAAATCACTATTTTCCCTGAATAACACAAAACCCACCAACCAGCCATGAAAGTACAGTATTGATAAGAAATGCTGAGACAAGAAAATTAAGCTTATCCCTCATAAAATTTTATACCCAGTAAACTATTTGCTGCAATACCTAGTGCTTAGTGGATTTCTTTTGTGAGCTAGCAGATAAGAAAAGCTTTCCAAGGCAAGTGAGTGCAAAAAGTGGGTCCTTTCAAATCCCTCTAGAATTTTCTCTATTGGAATTATAGGAGCTAAAGGAGCATGTAAATGCTGCTTTCTCTTAAACTTTGCAAAACCGTATCTTCCTGACAGGTAAAAATCAGTCTATGCTGGAGAGAGGAGAGGAGAAATTTGAAGGTCTGAAAAAAAGGTTCAATGGAGAAAATTAGAAAGAGCAAGTACATAATCCTGACAGGCTGCAATAACATTTTTAATGGGCAACTTACCTTATGGAAAATAAGGAAACAGAGATGATGTTTATTGACCACCCTTCTTCTTCTTCTTCCTCTCAAAACCTGAAAGCTTTGCTACAATATTGCAAGGATCAAACTTCCAAATACATATAGGTAATAAAAATAACAAAAGATTATGGACTGGTCATTTTTTTCCCTTTCACAAATGAACAAGAAAGCAGGGAAACAAACATGGGATATTGAAAGGTTACAACAATACAATTGAGAAATGGTGTTGCTTTTTTATGTATCCAACCAAATGCAGATGCAAATGCTCCTGTATAACCGAAAAAAAGGAGGCGGCAGAGATTTCTTGCTTTTCAACTTCCGGCTCTCACAATAGCTTGTTACGGAACAACCATTATTTGGCACCTGTTTAGCCCAACTTACATGGCGCAGAAGCAGCCAACTGACTCAGACTATACTAGGAGGGTCTCCATCCCAATTGCAAACAGCTCGTGGCCATCGGGTTCTGATGCAATCCACTAAGGGCGCATGCTGAGACGGTGGCTCAGATTGAATTGCTTCAACGTTATCTTCTTTTCCACTAGGACCTTGTCCACCAGCCATAAACTCTTCAGGTGTCCACCTTGGGGGCACTGAAACCCTCAATTTCGAAAGCCTCGGTCTTTGCAATGGAGTCTCCCCAATAGAAGTTGATTGGTTTCCATTCAACACTGATTTTGCTATCCCATTGAAATGGTATAGATCAAATACTTTCTTTCCCATTTGTCCAGTTGAATCCTTCAGACCACCCTGGCTCTTATCTAACTCCAGCAAAACATGCCAGAATTCACTCCAAACTATGAAGCCAATACTGCAAAGTCGATCAAGCTTCTCGTTTGGAAGGTTTATGCCTGTTTCTTTTAGGACTTGATGGAGCCCTTCCACGCTAATGAAACCTCCTCCTCCACTTTGATCTTGAGCATCAAATGCTTTACGAATCTGGGATTCTCGCTCTTCCAGTTCGTTTTCATCTTGAACAGATGTATCGAGAGCAAAGAGAACAGTGTAGTGGGAGTCACTTCCAACAACCCAGATAGGCCATTTCGGGCATTTTAGAAGCTGGCCAACCTTACAAAGATTAAGTGATTCCAGCAAGGTAAGAAACCCAACTTCCACACCTGTTGGCATGCCCTTTAGAAACATGCCACCTCCAAGATCCATCTTCCCATCAAACACATTTGGGACAGCCTGCCCGCAAAGTAATAGGTTCACAATTTCCTGATCCATAACAAGCAGACCCAATACGCAAATCAGTTGATCTTAATCAAATCTGTAAGCCAGTCCCATAAATGAATTCGTACCTGAGAAGCATGTCCAAATGGAGCAGTAACTAATGGTAGGCCAGGATCATCTCGGTCTGCTTGAACAGACTCCTACAATAAAGACCAAGTTTTCAATGCCTCAAGAACTAGGCCACAAGTAACAAAGAAAATCAGTTATGGTATGCGACCTAGTAAACAATGATAGATAATTTTGACAATCAGAAACATAAATAATTTTGATTCTCTTTTTTTGAGAAGAGACAAAAAACATATTTTATTAATATAATAACAATATACTTCGTTAAAATGGAGTAGCACCAGGGGTGCTTGATGGATTGCCTAAATAATTTTGATTATCAGAAACTTAATAACTAGGCTTCTAGCTTCAATCATTCACACACGTAGAAAAGAGTCTAAAGAAAGGGGAAAAAAAAGGTTAAAAAGGAAAGAGAACAAAGAGAATTAGGATTCAGTATCAGATTTCTTTAGTCAACTAGTTGAGCATTTGCCTTTAAAAGAGCTTACAAGTTGAACTTGCAGTTTGCACACACACCAGGTATAGGCATGCAACTGAAAGATGTGAAGTGCACAATTGAGCAATCTTTATTAATATGATTTAGAGATGCAGAATAGTTGCAGTAATGTAAACTGGATTAATTATTTTTATTACAACTACTGTATAAAGAGCAGCCCCACGGAGGTGTGCATTTTGTTGATTGATTTTCTCCTATGTCCTGGCTCATCTAAAGTATAGTAATTGGATAGCTATAAAAGTCCAAGCCTCTTTATCGTTTGGGACCTTCGGGCTACAGAACAGAACTCTTGATGATTTGATCACATCTCTTTGCAGCTTACAACCATCCAAAAAATTGTGAAAATAAAAAATAAAAAAAAGATGGAATTAATGCTCTAAATTAGAAATTCATAAACAACACAGTGGCCGATCATTTATGTTAGGTGTCACACTAAAGGATAGGCCAGATATTCATAGTACACGCACCCAAACATGTACTTGATTTGCCTAAAAGCGCTGATTGGGTGCCTAGAATATAATACATACATACATATATATATATGTGTGTGTGTGTGTGTGTGTGTGTGTGTGTGTGTGTGTGTGTGTGTGTGTGTGTCTGTGTGTGTGTGTGTGTCTGTGTGTGTGTGTATGTATGTATGTATTATATTCTATGTATGTATGTACATATGTACGTATTACACCTATCTAGTGGAACCAGGAACAGTGAACTAGGTGGCCCTACTCTAAATCTCCACTTTTCACATATCTTGTAAATCAAAGAAGAGTGATAGTTTCTAACTCCACACTAAACCATAACAAAAGGAAGAATGAGAAGAAGAAAAATGACCAAGAAGCACATAATGATTGGATTTGAAGAGTACAAGTGTAACTGTTCACTCCCCACTCCCATGCACAGTACTTTCTGAACCAAAACAGCTTTAGAAATTGAACAAGCATATGCTGGGATTGAGGAGGATTGAGCCCTTGGCTAAATGACTTGGGTTTGAAACCTTTGATGCCATTATTCAAATCCCACCACTTATCAAAAATTTAAAAAAAAAATTGTGAAAAGGCAAAGTAACCTTGGGCATGTGAATTTGTGATCATACCACAGTGAAGTTCTGAAATGCTAACCAGGCAACTTTAATGAAAAAGACTACTTTTTCACTGTAGTTTGATTCGTGACAAATCACATATTCAGGGTATTGCAACTGCTTTGTGCTTTCAAATGAATAAATAGTAAACTACACCTAGAAACAATACTTACTGAAAACTAATCAAAGCAAAAAAAGGATGCACACTAGAAAAATTCTGAGCAGCAAAAAAGAAGGTTGTTTTAGCCATAAAGCATACCAGTCCTCGAGAAAGTAGAGAAGAAATGAGGAATAGCATTGCTCCCAAACGACTTCTGAAAACTGGAAGCACTGCCTTGATGTGCTGAGAAGCACTTGCCTGTGAAGTGTGCATGCTAACTCTCAAAACTTTCTGCAAGTCTGAAGCTGATTCAAATGGAAGACCTTCTAAGGATTTAGCAATTATCTGGAGACAAGCATAGCAAACCAAATATAAATATCAAACATTTAAAAAAAAATTGGGCATCTAAGAAAACAACTGCCAACCCCTTACCGCATCATTCTGACCTTCAGATCCCTCCCCATTGCAGTGGCTTAGAACATTGAGAGTTGCGATTACGGCCCTTTTCTTATTTCCACATAAAAACAATATTTCTACCATACTTCGGACCAAAGCACTGCAAAAAGTTATAGAAGAGGGATCAAAATGCAGTGTTGATAAGGACAAGAGGACCATGTCAATAAGCCATACAACATAGCGTTTTTCAACAAAATAATCAACAATTAAAATGATTATAATTATGATTATAGACACGGGGTATTTCAAACTACATCAAAAATCAACAGAGAATCTATCTGACACCAAAAGTTTATATAATCATATCTTAAGAAGCTTCAAATTAAATCTGATACAATAAGTGAATCCGGTTTGGCAACTAAATAAAGATACTCAACTAAACTAAGCCTTTTCCCAACTATATGGGATCAGCTACATAAATCTTTTCCTCCACTATGCTCGATCAAGGGCTATGTCGACACTTAAACTAAAAGAAGTTATATCTTTCTTAATTATTTTTATTCATGTTATCTTAGGTCTTCATTGTATGTATCCAAACCACCTTAATTGGTTTTTTCTCATTTGATCTTCAATTGGGGCTGCTGCTACCATTCTTGAATATGTTCATTTCTAATTTATCTTTTATGTTTTAGCAACCATCTTTACATAGGCATTGCAGCTACACTTGTTTGCTCCCATGTTGTTTCTTCATCGCCCAACATTTTGTTTAAATCCACCTATAAGGGATCATGGTCACATGAACTTGCAGGCCAAAATACGAAGTAATTATAGAAAACACAGTTTGACAATTCATTCCACCACAGAATCAAAAAACAAAAGAAAGAGAAAATCAATTTCAAGTCAAGCCAATTTGAACGGGTTAGAGAATAAACAACTGATTGTTGCAGGATTTCATTGAGAAGGAAAAGATAGACTGAATAAAATATTCAGTAAAAATATTTTAACCAGAAACAATTTCTGAAAACATTAGGAGGGTGCTCAATCCAAATCCAGGGCAAACTATAATTCCTTAAGAAAATGTTGTACAACAAAATATGTTAAGTGCAATTGTTTGTTTGCATAATTTTCTAATGTTACAAATATGAGAAAAGATAGCTCGTGAGGGTAAGACTACATAATCAACCCTTTTAAGTCTTAGATTGGGTACAACCCAATATTTTTATTTTGATGATGCGTATTAAATTTTAAAAAATAAGTTTATAATGATTAGAGAATAAGAGGAAGCTCAAGCGCAAGCTTGAGGTTCCACACACATACTGCAGCTAGGCATTGCAAAGGTAAGGTGTAGCCACTTAGATGTTCTAACGCAATGAAAGCAAACAAAAGACTAGAAGAGTAAAACTCTTTAAGAAAATTAAAATTTTATTGAACTGAAGTGTCTTTCACATTACAATAACTTCCTTTAAATAGGAGGAGAAAATCATAAAAAATAGAAAGCCGCTATTTTCCTTGAGAATCAAAATCCTAGAAGAAAAGAAATAAGAAAGATCAATTTTCCTACATCAAATTATTCCGTAAACAATATTTTTCTAAAATGAAAAAATAAAAAATTGGAAGGCACATAAAATTAGAAGCCACAAAGAAATTAGAAGGCACGTGAATTTTCTTTTTACAAGAAACGAAATTTGTATTGTATTAATTACAATGCTATAAGGCTATACATGAATATACACCCAGAATAAAAGTCGGGGCTAAAGATCAAAACTTTGCAATATTGGTTGCCACCCTCTCAACCAATGCTAGAAGGCACATGAAATTATAAATCACATGAAATTGGAAACCTCACAAAATTAGAAGACATAAAAATTAGGAAGCCAAGAAATGCATAATTGGAAACCATGAGATGGAATTCGGTCTTCTTTCCCAATTTAGTACCTTTTGCCTTTAGGGGGCTTGTGACGATCCAATTGGTCCATGTATTTGTCGGCTAGTTGTTCTACATTAGTCTTCCCTACTTGAAAAAAACTCGTCTGCAAGTCAACTTTAAAGGAATGTATCTCTCCTCTAGAGAATGACACTCATAAAGGTTAGCTAAATTGAAGGTAGACAAAATATACATATGACATGATAAATCAACGAAGCGTTGTAATTGATTTTATTTGCAATTTGAAAAGGACCACGTTTGTTGTCATGCAGTTTATTATAAGTACCAACAAGGAGGCACTCTTTGCGTAGGTACACCATCACTAAGTCACCTTCATTAAAGACCTTTTGCCAACGATTTTTATATGTTGTTTCTTTGTATTTGACATTTGAAGCCTCATTAAAGAAAGACAAATTTGCTTTCTTCTTCTCTTTGTTTTTTCTTTCTTTTCTTCTGTCATCATTGGCCCCAACACAATTTTTTGACCATTTTGCATGAAAATATAGATGTTCTCTCGACCGCTATGAGTGGCATCAACATTAAATTGCCAAGGCCTTCCCAAAATCATATGACAAGTATCCATGTTGAGACGTCACATCGAACTTCACTTGCATAAATTTTTCCAATTGTTAAAGAAACAAGACAGGTATGGGCTACCTTGGTTTTTGTGCCCTTTCTGATCTAGTCGATCTTGTATGGTGTGGGATGCCTTTCAGTCTTTAATTCAAGCTTCCTAACCATTGTTGATGATACAACATTCTCACTGCTACTACTATCAATGATGCATCACACACCTTGAGATTGACTGAACGCGTCCGAAATACATTGTGCCTCTAGGGGTGCTTTTCGGTGTTTGAAGTTAGGAGTAGCCATCGAACCACTAATAAGTGCGAAAGGAGTTCTCCTTCATCTTCTCTAGTCACTTCATTACAGTGTTGTCAAGGCGTTGTGCTAGGCAGACAATAGAGGTTTGTGCAAATATTTAAAAAGTTTAGGGGGGTCTCTCTAATTAAAAAAAAAAAAAGCTTTAAAAACATAAACGCCCACTTTCTACAGTAAACTCTGGAACCTTTCTCTCCCTAAGCCTATCCTTTCCATTTGCTTCGACCAAGAAACACCATGAAAATCTCCAACGACCATCGACGACCCTCCGGCAATAGATATTTGAGTTTTGTACTTGTGAACCTTTTGGATAATGTGGATTGTGGTATGAATTAATGTTTTATGGACATTATTTTGATTAATATGAAGTGTTTAAGATTATTTTATGAAAATTTAACATTTATTATAGACTACAGTTACATATATATAATTTTGTATATGAACTATCCAAGGACTTGCAAATAATTAATTAATTATCTAGGGACCTTTAAATAAATATTTTTTATCGCCTAGGCTACACCTAGCCTAGACATGGCAAATCGCCAAAATATCGCATTGGTGCTTTGAAAACACTGCTTCTTTATCTTCATAGGCAAAAAGAGTCACAATCATCCTCAACTTCTTCATCATCCTCTTATTCAACCCAGTTTAGCTGACTCTTTTTTGGACATTGTTTAGAATGATGACCTGGTTGAACACATCAATAGCATTTATGCGTTGGTCGAGCGTAGGGGTTGTTAGTCTTTGGTGCTTCTCGTGCTCCTACGACATGTGCGCCGCTTGTTTCATATATGCCACTAAGTTTACGGTGAGTAGATGGCACAGTTCGAGACTCAATAATAGGTTGTTTACCTTTGTAGCAAATTGTGACAGTTCAGGAGAACTCTATAAACCATGGTGAGTCCTTGACCGGTCTAACTAGGATTTCGCCTTCATCGCTGCATTAACTACTTCAATTAGTGAACAAATAGTCTACAAAGAAACTCGACCCTGGATTGGGTACTTCAAGCAATGAATGTAACAAGCCACTTGTTGCACCTCTGTCTCCATGAGATCATTGCGTGAATATAATCTACAAAACTCCGCTATGTACAATTGTACATTTCTATTCCCCTGTCTATAGTCTTGATACTGCTAAAACAAGGTTTGCTCATAATCTAGAGGTAAAAATCTAGCTTTTAAAAATCATTTTATCTTTTTCCACGAACGAATTGGAGACTTCCTTTGCCGAGTTCGTGCAGCTTGTGTTTGTTCCCACCATGTTGAAGCTCCTCACTTCAGTTTGTCAACTACCAACTTGACCTTCTTATCTTCATCAATTCCTATGTAATCGAAAAATCTTTCAACTTCTACCAACCAATCTAGAAAATCTTCAATATGAAAATGACCATTAAAAGTTGGAAGGTCAATCTTCATTCAAAAATATCATGATTTTCGTTCTTCATAGTCATGGTTCCTTCGACTTCCTTGACGTGTATTGAAAATGCCTTCAGCATAATCTTCATCAATGTTGGCATCATCATCTAAAGTTGGTTTTCGGAAAGAATGGCTTCATATTCTGTCTTGAGGTGGATTGGGTTCCAACGCTAACTTGGTGACAGCTGCTTGGATTTCTCACAGAGCATGAGTAGTTTCGCATTGTAAGTCCTCAAACTCAACTCTAGTATGAGCCACCCTCTATCGATCATCATCGCTGGAGGGATTGCTAACACTTCGAGAATTAGCCATCAGACCAGGGAAAAGCTAGGCTCTGATATGGTGATACCAACTGACGTAGTGAAAGCAAAAAAAAAAAGAAGAATAGAAGAGTATTTAACACTTTGAGAATTAGCCATCAGAACAGGGAAAAGCTAGCCATCTTTCTCATTACAATCGCTCCCTTTAAATAGGAGGAGAAAATCATAAAAAATAGAAAGATACTACTGTCCTTGAGAATCTAAATCCTAATGAGAAGATATAGAATATAGAAGATAAAAATCATAAAAATAAAAATATAGAAGATAAAAAATAGAAAGATGCTACTTACTTTAGCATTTCCTGCTTTAGCCCAAATATAAATATAGAAGATAAAAATAAACATTAGAACCAACCATGAAATATAAAACACTAGTTCTACTATGAACGTTATAATGTATGGTGAAAAAAAAACAGTGGTTTCAAGGCACCAAGGCGATGTCTAGAAAATTTGTCTTATCTAGGCAAGACATGGCGTAGGTGAGGGCTAGACGGAGCCTAGGCCATAAAAAATATTTATTTATAAGCCCTTGAATAATTAATTATTTATTTGTAGGTCCCTGCATAGTTCATATATAGAATTATATTGTATCTATATGTGTTCTATACTGAATGCCAAATTGTCATAAAATGATCAAAAACACTTCCAATTAAATTAAATCAAATTCAAAAATCATAAATTCATGCCAATGATTTAAACAACCGGCTATGATGTAATACTCAAAAATTACAAAATGAAAAATATTTGCAGCAATATAATAAAAATAAAACAAAAAATCAGAATTAGAAAAAAAGAAAAGGATCTTTCATAATAGAATTACAAGTATACCACTTGAGTTAAAAGTTATGCTAATATTTTAGATATATAATCATATTGTAGCAATACAAAGACAAAGAAACTTAAGCCTTATACATTTACATCGGCCCCCTTATACTATTAAAAAATTTCAAAAAAGCCCATGGTCTGCGCCTAGGCTATTTAGTTCCAAATGGCCTAGGCGATGGACTAGGTGTGGCCTTGAAAACATTGGAAAAAATAGAGAAGCTTTTATTAATTTCAGTCTTGTTTTATAAAAAAAAATTTGCTAAAAATGGGGTACATAATTTAAAATTTAAAAGGTCCAATTTAATATTATCTTTTAATATTCACTTCACTCAAAGATAAATTTTGTGCAAAGAAACGTAAAAAGAAACAACATGGAACTGATTAGTCCCAATTCCTTAACAAAGACAAGACAGGCATGTCATGAAACTCTTATCCAATTTTTGACAAAGAATTTTGCTGAGCAGGGCCAGGGAGACATATGGGTAATTTATTTGGTTAAAGGCCATCCTTATTTTCACAAAAAAAAGCCTTCCAATTAGATATCCACGGACCACAAAAATATTAACAGCAATGAACAACTGGGTGTACAAGAATCTGGATTCAGTTTGAACTACAACAACATCACACACAAAATAATAATCAACAGGCAAACATTCTTGAATCAGACAAAAGAAGCGAGCGGTAAGGAAAGACAAGTGCAGAAACCAAGAGCTGTAAAAGAATATAAACCTTGCAGCAATGCTATATCAATCGACCTTAAAACACAGTTTCTAAATGGTTCTCTATTGATTAAAACGCCCTATCTGAACTTTATTGTATCTGCAATCTAATTATAGTAGTTTGATGTTTTGAAATTTTATATTTGTAGAGTGCGAGAAATGCTAACAAGCAATCACCTTGCCTTTCCACTTTCAGTTGGAGATGTGAAACCAGATGAAACATGTGAACTTTGAGGCAATCTACTTAGACTCAGATTTTGTGATGGCCAGTTGGCCGTATTTCCACAATAGTCATCTGGAAAAAACAATAGGTACTTGAGCACAAATGCCTGCATAATCAAGAAGAAAAATCTGTATGAACAAAATCGTTCTATTAAACAAATAACCTAAAAACCTTAGGCTATACACAACAGGGTATACAGATATGCTGATGAAAAATAGCACATGTATCAGTGAGCTAAAAGTCAAAATACATGACTTACTAATCATTTCAACAGGGGGTCATAATTCATCATGTGTGAGGCCGACATTGGTAATAATACTGAAATAATGAAACCATATCAATAATAAACTACTGCAAACAAACTAATATATCATTCCAATGTCACTTCCTCATCAGATAAAATCTGAGTGGGAGTAAATGCAGTTCCAATTTTTTTCTCAACTTTATTCACCATGCATGTCTGGATTACATAGACAAATCAGAAAATATTACTACAGTTTTTTGGATCATCAACCTGAATCAAATCACTATTCAACCATTCAATTAAATTTTCCCAAGTTAAAAGAAAGAGAAAATTATTTTAGCACAAACTCTAGAATTGTATAATTACAATATTGAGTCAATCTGATTCCACGCAAGGGAGAAAGAAAGGAATAATCAAAATTATAGAAAATTCAAATTGAAAAGAGATATGGATCAAGAAATTGTCTTAAAAACCGGCACTTTTAAAGCTCATCCTTTAAAAGATCAATTCAAGGAGAAATCGAAACTCTAGTAATTCCTCTGGTGGATGTACATTCTTTTATTTCAGCTTAATGTACACAGTGTTTTCCATTAGTTCTGCTTTCCTATTCTAGTTTCAAACTTATCAGAATATTCCATGAAAATATGTTTAAACTCACAGGAAGATATGAGTCACTTTTGATTCATCTGATGCCGAGCTTCTTTTTTGGGCAGAGCTATACTTTATATTTTGTGGATGGAGCACATTTCTTGGTCCCTCGGCTATTATTCCTAATTGCATGTAATTTGTTGCAAGTCCAACCACATTAGCAACGTCTTTTTCTTTTGTGCGTGAGTGGGCCGTTAATCTCAATATGTGTCAAGTTCAATCAACATCAAACACTTGTATTGTTTCCACTATTCACCCATGTTTCCAACTTTCCATATATCTATCTTCGTCACTATGACAACCATTCCTCTGATTCCATTATTATAATGAGGCAATGTTAATTTAACTAATTCAGAAACATGTTTTAGCTATTTTTTCCCATTCAAATGGGTAATACTTGTAAACTTAGAAGCATTGATGGAGTTCAGTGATTTCAGTCCTAATTAGATTTAGATACTGAAATTTGGGATGATTACAACCCAACTCAACACAACTAAGTCTTTTTCCAACTACATGAGTTGGCTAAAATTTGTGATGTAATATAAGTATATACTTCTTTGCCTCCCTTTTTTCTAAAAAAAAAACATGTTAAATCTCTTTCAATTGAATATTAATCATTTATTAATTTCTAAATCAAATTAGCATCTATGTAACAAAGGCCGAAACACAACATACAAGATTTCCCCAACCCCTTAAGCATTCATTTGGGCTGTAGCTTTGGCAAGCTTGCTTGCTGCAACCCAAGAAGATGCCAGAAAGTGTGAATGATCCAAATTAATTTTTCAATCTTTTGTTCCTCTTGGAATATCCTTATGCCTCTCAACATAATATAATATGACGCTACAAATATAAGAATTCTGAATTTGGGAGATCTAACAAAAATAATTAGCATCCACAAAAAATATATAGTTGACAAATAATTCAATTAAGCATCCACCCGATAATCTTAAAAGGAAACTACAGAATCACCTGTATGGCTGCTAAGACACCGCAAGGGCCCCCTTCATGTTGCACTAGCCCCATACATGTTTCTGGATCAGAGCTAAACCTATAAGAACCGTCTACATAGCATTAACAAATAAGCAGAATAATAGCAAAGCTATTATCATGTTTTCTAACACAGGAACAATGAGATAAAGAAGATGGTACTAAGAAATTGAAAAGTAGAAGCATGGAATATTCATAAAGAGCAGGTCTAACCCAAAGAAAGCTAGAAAAATGAAGACAAGAAAATATCCCACAAGTGACAACTGACAAGTGCATATGGAAACATTCAGCATGATGGGAAGATTGATCTTAGAATGTCCCTGCCAAGGGAATTTAAGTTTAAGGGATGAAAAAGATATTAAATGTCACTATTTGTAAAGCTTCAAGCCTTCGAGGACCTAGCAACCATTCTTCAAAATGTCCATATGACTCAACAACACAACTTAATGAGGCCGGTTAGTCCAACAAACAACTTGACTTATGAATCAGCAAATCCTACAATACATTAACATATGATATCAACTCCAAGTACTCAACTAAACTAAACTCGATAAAGCCTTTTCTCAACTACATGGGTTGACTACATAAATTTGCTTTCTCCACTCTGCTCGATCAATGGTATCGACATAGGTTTTTGTGAATAAGGTAATTGAAGATTTAACCTTAATATAGTGGAGTGGAGGGTGTAGAGTCATGTAGCCAACTCCATGAGTTAGAAAAAGATTTCGTTAAGGTAAGTTGAGTTAAATTGAGTTTATCTAATAAACACGGCATAAGTGAGAAATTTTCAATACCACTTCAAATCATAGTAATATAGAGGCCTTTGCATGAATAAGAATACAAATTGAAGATAGATATTATAATTGGGCATTAAAATTATAAAAAAAATAAATTAAATTAAAAAAAAAACCAATACAGTAGTACTAGCATCACAATAAATCAGTGTTTTCAAGGCAACACCTAGGCGTTTTAGGGAGAAAACGCCTAGGCTCTGTGCTAGGCAGGCAGTGGGGATTTGTACAAATATTTAAAAAGTTTAGGGGGGTCTCTCTAATTTGAAAAAAAAAAAAGCTTTAAAAACATAAACGCTCACTTTTTATAGTAAACCCTCGAACCTTTTTCTCTCTAAGCCCATCCTTCCTATTTGCTCCGACCAAGAAACGTCGTTGAAATCTCCGGCGACCATCATCGACCTTCGGCAATAGATATTTGAGTTTTGTACTTTTGAATCTTTTAGATAATGTGTATTGTGGCATGAATTAATGTTTTGTGGACATGAATTTACATGAAGTGTTTTTGATCATTTTATGAAAATTTAACATTTATTATAAAATATAGTTAGATATATATAATTTTGTATATGGGTAGTCTTAGGACCTGTAAATAATTAATTAATTATCTAGGGACCTATAAATAAATATTTTGTATTGCCTAGGCCACGTTTAGGCTTCGCCTAGGCAACACCTTGCCTAGACAGGAAAAATCGCCTCGATATCGCCTTGAAAACATTGCAATAAATAGTAGATTTCCCCAATAGAACTCACTAAGTGATGAAAAAAATAAAGAATACATGGGGATATCATTTTTCTAAGCAATTTCCAATTTACAAATTACAAGTAATATTAATGCACGATACACGTCAATTATCCCATCATTTGGGTTATTTATTTATTTATGCGTGTGTATCATTGATGTACACGAATTAGAGGTTGATTAGGGATTTTTTTTTTAATTTCTTTGTTGAATTGTTATTTGTTGAGATTTTAGATATAGTTTGGATTTGTTTAGGTTTCCTAATTGACTTAGAAGTAATAATGGACATAAATAAGTTAGGTTGTAATTTGAGAACTACAAATTGATGAATTGATGAATTGAAATTGAGGAAATCTTAGTTCTCTCACCTTTCTCCCTCGGCTTACCGTTATTTGGTATCAGAGCTTCTTCGATCCTTTCGTCTACTTCCTCTCTTCTTCTTTTTCTTCCTCTTCTTCTCTCTTCTCTTTCCCTTTCTTCTACTTCTACTTCTTTTCTTATTTCTTTCTCTTTCTTTCTTGTCTCATCTTCTTCTATTCTAGTTTTTCTCTTCCTCTACGCTCTTTTACTCCTCTTTCTCCTCTCATCTTTTCACTGCAATTGTTGTTGATGATTAAATCACGTTGCTGATTTCGGAGCATTGCACAATAGAAACATTTGATAGTGCAACTGGTTCTGACGAACAAAAATGAAGCCACAATTACCGCTTGGTCACTAGTTCTTCTTCTTCTTCCATTATCGTCATTTCTTCACCTCTTGCACCAAATGGATCTTTGCTTGCTGCTTGGTCGCTACTTGTTAAGGGAGGACAACTGATAGATTCTGAAGCTTATTGGAGAAGAAAGGACCGAGATTGGATCCAATGCATTGTACTTTCAAAGTATATCTTGCATATTAAGCCTTGGTAGACATAAAACACTCAAGTGCTCAAATCTAGTCCTATAAGGTATATTCATTCCCTTGGAAAACTTGGCTAAAATTTAATATTAGTAGTGATTTGGGTGAATTTGCTAAAGGTCCATTAAATTCTCCATCGCCCGATCATTCCTTGCTTTGCTGCCATTATTTCATTATATATTCCCTTGATTTAGTCCATTGCCCATTAATTTATTTCTTTGACTTCTCGAACAAGACAATTAAAGATTATTTATTTATTTGACTTCCAGCAACCCATTTGCATTGTTAAGTCATTATTTAATTGTTTAGCCATTGATAACCTTTTGCATTAAAGAAAAATCTCCTTTGTAAGATCTTAAATATTATTTTACATAAATTTTGGTTACAGGTGACATACTAGCATAAAATTTTAATTACATTATTAATTGTTCTCGTGTCGCATATCAGTGTTAGACTTATGAATACCCTTATAATTTAATCATGACAATTACTTACTCTATGTATGATGCTGAAAACTCTATCCAAACTGAACTTCATGACCCTAAAGACTAGTTTCAATCATTAAAAAACATCCATTGAACAATCGCAAGAGGAATTACGCGTTGAACTTAGATTTGAAATAGAAACGGCAATCTCCCAGGTTGCTAATACGTTAGGAATCCAACCAATGGATGAAGCTAGTGCAAACCCTGCTCCACTTCATAGGGATAATTAGTGTCCTGTCGATCAGGTACAAGTTCCTACTCAGAATCAGATCTCATTAAGATCCTTACATCCTACTCTAGGTCTGGTAACCACTCCTACGGAGTCTCATTTTCTAAAGAACCTCAACCTCCTAGTAGGGAAATTTTCCATGAACCATGTCCTTCTCAAGTCTAATTTAGAAGAGAGTTGGCGTTCCCAGGTGATGTTCAACCACCAAGTGCATATGATTTAGGGGGTGATAAGCCAAACATGGTTCAAAAATTCTCCGACATTCGGCGAACTTCCACGAATTATTTCCCATTTTTTTTACCATCGAAGTGCGAAGTGGATGTATAATAAAAAATGCAAAAATTCGCCGAAATAATTTGATAAAAATTGATAAAATTTTTATTTTTCAATTCAAAAATGCAAAAATTCGACAAGAAATTCGATAAAATTCCACAAAGTTCGATGAAATTTGACAAAGAAGTAAAAAAATGTTATTTCATCAATAGAAAACAAAAAAAAATATTAATAATTATGTATTATTTTCAACTTCATCAACCAACATAGCAATATAAATTTTAAAAAATAATTTAATAAACTAACAAATTATATAGTTTATAGGATATTCTTTACCAAAAAGAGAAGAAAAGAAGCAAAAAAATAAATAAATAAAGTTGAAATAAGATAAAAACATAAAAATAAATTAAAAGAGTTCTCAAAGTCATCTTCTTTTAGTTAATTTTTATAAAACAAGATTAAAAAATAATACATTTAAATAATAAATTAATAAATTAAACATGGTAGAATTCAAACTAGTAAAGTATATGATTGAGAAGCAAGCCACTAAAAAATTAAATATCAAAACAAAGAAAATGAATTAAGACCAAAAGCCACCATTTCAAATTCATCAACCCACTTAACAAGATTGATTTTGTTAGGTCATTTATTGATATTTTTATGTATTAAAAGTGCTTATTTATATTAGTTTTCTAGCTTTTACTACAATAAATCTAGATATTTAAGCATATATAAAAAAATTCTCTTAACTTCTCTAATTTAGCGATTTTTTACAAAAATTCTCCATGTCGAATTAAACTTCTCTGAATTAATTTTAATTTTCAAGTGACCAAAATGAAGTCGAAATCGAATTTACAAGTAAATAATATAAAATTCATAACATGTACGATGTGCGTTAAACATTGTTAATGTAAAAACACATGTTTCAAACCATTATATTTATGCTTTTATATGTGAAAAGTATCTATTTATGTTTGTTTTCGTCATTTCTAATAGTAATTATGCATATTTTAACATCTATATAGAAATTCTTTAAACTTCTCTAAGTTGGCGAATTTTTGCAATAATTCTCCAAGACTTCTCGAACTTCCCCGAATTAATTCTGATTTTTAAAGGTCGAAGTGTAGGGCGAGGTCGAAGTTTCGAACCTTGGAGCCAAATACTTGGGATTTATTGTTGTCTTCAACAGGCTTTGTCTTAATTAGTTCAATTAATCGTTGTCTAAGTCAATCTCCGATTGGCATTATCCATAGTTATTATCCTAGTCAATCAATTGATTCAATCCCAATACCCCCTGATTGTTCTCGGTTTCCTTTTGGCGAGTCCATTTTTCTGCCCTTTCATGAGTTACATGTTGCTATTAACCTTCAAATTACACACTCTGATGACAATTTAAATTTGCATGCCCGTGCGGCTCCTTTTGTATTCTTTTGAAATTTAGACCTAATGAGTATTTGCTTGTTTTACCTACTAATATGAATATTAGTCTAGTTTTCAAAGGGGAAGAACTTACTACGTTATCAAGGTGTTTTAAGCCTCTTGTGCCAGTTAGTGTGCCTACAGATATTCCTTTTACTCCTGTTGCCCTAATTTCGAGGCTCACACCTTTGTAGCCCTTTGTTCTTGATCAAATTAACATGGTGCTTGAGGATGAGATCATTTCTACTACTGATAAAGGTTTTTAGTGTTATTTGATAACTTGAAGATGTCATCTCGCTTTTAACGTACGTGCATTACTGAGGTCCGAGGATGAGTTTTGTCGCCTTAACCCTAACTTGTTTGAGCAGTACTGCCATCATTACTCATTGGAGTCGAATTCTTTTTAGCCAGGGGGGATTGATGTCGAATGTGCATCCCTTATCCCATCATTTGGGTTATTTAGTTATTCATGCACATGTATCATTGATGTACATGGATTAGAGATTGATTAGGAATTTATTTTTATTTTATTTATTTATTTGAGTTGTTATTTAGTTGGGATTTTAGATAAACTGTTAGGTTTCCTTATTGATTTAGAAGTCATAATGGGAATACATAAGTTAGGTTGTAATTTGAGAACTACAAATTGATTAATTAAAATTGAAGAAATTCTTGTTCTCTCACCTTTCTATTTTGGCTCACCATTAAATATTATCTATTTTAATTAATGCTTTCCCTGATATTTGAGGTCTCCACTTCCTCTATTATTGATGTTAATGTATCACTAATCCTAATTGGCACATTTGATAGTCTTTATTGTAATTGTGCAAGTCAACTTCATTGGATCCTTCTCACTTTATCTCCTATTTATAATAGGATGATATGTCTTCTTTCCCTCCCTCTGTTTATGGCGCCTCTGCAACGATTTTTTTTCTTGACCATCAAATGGTTCCAAAAAATTTGATTAATATAAAGTAGAGGTATGCTTCTTACTCTAGTGATAATAAATGAGATTCAACTTGCCACTCATGGGTAAGGTGCATTTTACAATGCACACTCCTGGTATCAATTGCCATGTATAGGTCTCTTCTTATTTCTTAATATCAGTAGAAAATAAAGGAAAACAAATAGCTTATTTTCTTGCATTTATTTTCTATTAATTAATGTAAACAGCTCATCTCCCTCCATTTTAAATATTCCCAGCACTGTCTCAATATTCTCCATTTTGTCACACACTCTTTCTACACATTTATATTATTATTATTTGAATTTAAGAAGGAAGACATATCATCCGATTATAAATAAGAGAATTTATAACACATTTAAACATAAATTCAAAAGAAGAAGAAATAGTAGTAGGAGCTGATGGGCAAGAAATCAACATTAGAGTTGATGCAAATGTTACAGTTTTTTATGTCAAAGCTAAGATATATAATACAATGCACTTATCCATCTACTCTCAAACCTTAGGGTGTGTTTGGTTGCTAAGAAAACAAGAATTCTCTCGAGAACATTTATGATTTTCTTGAAAAAATCATATTTTTCAGTGTTTGGTTAGTAAAAGAGGTGAAAAGTAGATTTTCTAAACCCCTTTATTTTGATATTTTCTCACCATAATTTTCTCAGGTAGGAGGAGGGAAAAAAATTCTCACTAGAAAATTTATCTAAAACTAAATTTGAAGAAGTTTAGCTATCCAATTAAATAACTAACCAACAACCATGAGAAAATTTTCTCATGTCAAATCAAACAACCATGAAACAATTTTCTTAAGTATATTTTCTCGAGAGAATTTCCTTGAGAAAACATTATTTTCTCAAGGAAAATTTTCTTAGCTACCAAACACACCCTTAATGATCAATGGAAGAATCATGGTAGACAATAGAAACATTGAATCCTACCAAATCATTTGAGGGTCACATGTGATGGCTTTATTGTGAGAATTTGATGGCATTGTACAATTGGGAACTTGGGATAAGTGTTGAACGACAGTGCACGTGTTGTTTACTATCCATATCCCCTCCATATCACTATTGTCATGTTTTCCCTTTGTATCATAGGATCTTAATAACCATGGTTAAGATATGTATTTTCTCTATCCCTTAATTTGACCAGTTCATATATATTCTCATCCTCTTCTTTATTTTGCCCAAGGACCTAGAAAACATTAATTTGCAATTTATTAATGATTCCTGTTCTAAGTTAGCTATTTAAACAATAGAGCATTCTAATCCATCTCTATTAAGCACCTCACCTAACGTATTTTGTTTGTAGGAGCATTCTTCATTTAACGATTGACCTTTAAACCTCACAACCAGGATTATTTTTTTTAACTAACAGCTAAAGTCTTTCGTCCCTCCTATAAATGAAATCAATTTCATCAAGATTGACTATTCTAATCTCCATCTTCCCAAAGTCCTTATTCTAAATCATAGGAACTTTAAGCCTCACTATTAGATTGAGCTAAGCACCCCTAGAACTAAAAGGAATCTCACGACTCTTAACACACAAAAACTCATAAACTTATAACCAAATGACCTCAAAGTAAAAAAAGGGTAAGGAGGTTTGTGTATCTCTTGCAATGAAGGACATAGGACAACGACCTAAAGTAGGCTTTTAGACATCCATTTGGATCACATTAAACAAGCTGATAGGAGTATGATTTAAAGAAGAACTAAAATGTACAAAGAATGAATTTCATGTATATTGAATCAAGAAAATACAAGAACAAGAAAGTACAAGAACAGATGTTTGAGTGATTTGCGCACTCCTCTTATTACAATAAATTGTCCAAGAGAATAATCCCCAAGAATCCCTTTACACCCTTTATTTATAGTACAACAAAACCACCTACAATATAATTTGCCCTTCTTACAGGACCTACCCGGCACATGACTCGCTTCCACTTGCATCAATTGCAGCTTTACCTTCATTCCTTTCCAGCACACCCCTTGACTTTCTTCGCCTAGCATAAGAAAAATGCACAGGTGGCTTATCAATATTGCCCGCCCAAAGTTTCACCTTGTCCTCGAGGGAAAACTCAGGAAATTGATGGCCAATCGCTTCGAATGTCTCCCAAGAAGCCTTTGAATCCGAAAGACCTGCCAATGGATCAACACATCTGGGCCTTCTGCCAAAGAAGTCGGTACATGAGGGTGTATCCCTATCACTACTGCAGGATGTACCTTCAATTCTAGGGGGGCAAAGATTGTGGAGAATGCATAGGACCAATGGCACGACGAAGTTGAGACACATGAAATACCAGATGTAAGGAAGAGGAATCTGGAAGGCAAAGTCAATAGGCTACAACACCTATCTTCTCCAAAACTTCATAAGGTTCGTAGTATCGAGGAGTTAATTTTTCATTATGTCTACGAGCTAAGGAACATTGCCGATAAGGACGAAGCTTAAGAAAAACCATCTCCCCCAAAACAAACTGGACGTCTTGCCACTTCACATCAGCACGGGACTTCATCATCTGCTGAGCACGGCCCAAGTGAGCCTTAAGATCACCTAACATAGCATCACGCTCACTAGGGTGTTGATCAACTGTCGATACACATGCAGAATCCAAACTATAACGGACTAACGGTGGAGGATGGCGCCTATAAAGAGCAAAGAAGGGAGTCATGTGAGCAGCCATATGAAAAGAGGTATCGTACCAATATTTTGCCCAATGTAACCAATTATACCACAACTTAGGCCGATCCGAAACAAAGCGACGTAAATATGTTTCCAAGCACCTGTTCCACCTCCGCTTGGCCATCCATTTGAGGATGGTAGGTCATGCTCCTCTTGAGATAGTATGTCTCGAAGCCGAAACAACTACGTCCAAAACAAACTCAAAAAGACTTTGTCCCGATCTGAGATGATAGAACGTGGTATGCCATGTAGGCGCACCACTTCCTTAACAAAGACAGTTGCCACTGACTGTGGCGTGATTACAACGAAATGGGTAAACTTCAAAAGCATGTCCACAACTACTAGGATCGAGTCAAATCCACTGGAGCGCGGAAGACCCTCCACAAAATCCATAGTGATGTTGTCCCAAACCTAGTCAGGTAAAGGCAGTGGTTGGAGCAATCCTGCCGGAGACATGGCCAAATACTTATAGGGTTGGCATACCTCACACTTGGCAACAAAATCACGGACTGATTTACACATTCCCGACCAAAACCATTTCGCTGCCAACCATTGATAAGTTTTGTATTCACCCGAAAGGCCACCCATAGTCGTCGCATGAAATTCATGAAGTAGTGTAGGAATAAACGTTGATTGTCAAGGAAGAACAATTCTCCCGTGGAAGAGGAGTAACCCTTTGTCTAACGAATACCCAGAAAGAGAGGAAGGGTGTTGTTGTACCTGAGCCTGGCAACTGTAACAAATGTTCATTCTCAGCAAGTTGCTAGTGCAACTCTTCCAAATTCACTAATGAAGGCCACCAAAGAACGGCAAGAGACATTGATGGTCTGACCCGACACAAAGCATCTGCAGCTCTATTTTCTGAACCAGACCGATATTGAATTTTGAAGTCATAACTCGACAACTTAGTCAACCACTTATGATGCTCATCACTCACTAGACATTGACGTTGTTCCAACAAGTATTTCAAACTCCTTTGATCAGTACACGCAAAAAACCTACACCACCGCCATAAGCTCCCTTTCATAAACCAATTTAAGACGTTCCCGACTGGACAGTACCTTACTAAAGAACGCAATCGGCCGCTGTTCATGCACAAGGACTTCCCCCCAACCCATAACCCGAAGCATTTGTTTCAATCACAAATGGCTTAGAAAAATCCGAAAGAGCCAAAACTGACACAGACACCATAGCCTCTTTTAATTATTGAAAAGTATTCTCAGTTGACTCATTCCACCCAAAACTATCCTTTTTTGAGTTGTTCAGTAAGTGGCCAAGCAAGCTGACCATAACCTTTGACAAACTTGAGAGAATACCCTGTTAATCCAAGGACGCCCCAAAGTTCCTTCATATCTAGTGGTTGTGGCTAACAAACCATGGCTTCAATCTTAGACGGATCAACCGATACCCCTTGAGCTGAAACTATATGCCCAAATATTCCATAGTAGCCTGCCCAAACACACACTTTTTCTTATTTACAAAAAGGCGATGGTGCTACAGTTCATTCAAGACCACATGCAAATGCTCCAAATGACTCTCCATCGATGGGCTATAGATTAGAATATCATCAAAGAATACTAAGACGAACTTCCTAAGATAGGAACGGAAAATGTAATTCAGGTCGTAGCATTGGTTAAGCCCAAAGGCATAACCAAAAACTCGCAGTGACCGTGATGGGTGCAAAATGTTGTCTTCGAAACATCAACTGGATTAACACAAATTTGATGATAACCCGACTTCAAATTCAATTTGGAAAACATTGTTGCCCCATGTAACTCATCCAGCAACTCTTCAATGACCGAAATCAAAAATTTATCAACCACCGTCTCCTTGTTAAGTGCGCGATAATCCACACAAATCGCCAACTCTCATCCTTCTTCTTAACAAGTAAGACCGGACTAGAAAAAGGGCTGACACTAGGCTGGATAATCCCTACAACTAACATCTCTAGGACTAAACGCTCAATTTCATCGTTTTGGAATTGTGGGTATCGGTAAGGTCGAACACTAATGGGGGGGATGCACCTGACCGTAACACAATCGCATGATCCTGCGAACGTGCAGGTGGCAACCCATCTGGCAGATTGAAAACATCTTCATAGCAATGTAGAAGACATTGCACATCTTTAGGCATAGTTTCCTCCGCTTAGAGTATAGCCAAGGAAATGGACTTCAACTCCAACAAAACACCTTGTCCCTCATGTTGTATCATCCGCAGCAAAGCTTTAAGCAAGACTAATGTGCGGCTGAGGCTGGGATCACCATGTAAAGTGACTTGCATCTCTCCCAAATGAAACTTCATAGTAAGAGTAGCCCTATTTATATTAGGAAGAACCCAAAGTCGATAACCGCTACATTCCGAGAATAATATATGAGCTTCCCAAAGCCAATGGCAAGAAGTCTTCCACAATCTCTAACTCAGACAATGATAGCATGACCCCCTCACAGACCCCTTCTCCTTTCACGGACACACCAATACCCATAACTACTCCATAGCTACCCGTCTTCGTCAACGAAAGACCCAATTTCGCAACTAAATTATCAATGATGAAATTGTGTGTAGAACCACTATCAATCAATACCACCACCTCATGCAGACCAATGGCTCCTTTTAACTTCATAGTCTTGGGAGTTGTCAACCCCACCACAGAATTTAAGGTAATATCCACCTCTGAGTCCTCCCTTACTTCACCACAACCATCTTCCTCCACTCGGTCTGCATCTCCAACATCAGCCAACAACAAAACTTGTAATTCCCGCTTCTTACACCGATGACCAATGGAGAACTTTTCGTCACAACGAAAACAAAGACCCCGTTCCCTGCATCTCTGATTCTGTCAACCACTTATAAGAATTACTAGTTTGTTGTCTAGACGTCGTTCGATCATTCACCAGAGGAAGAACCACACTTCTTGTTGATGTAAAAGAAGAAAATTGAAACTCACTAGGGTTCGCATACCCCGTTCTGTGGGTAACCCTTTTCTGTTGCTAGACAATCCTGAATGGTTCAATTGAAACAGAGTGTGGTTTTTGTCTTAAATTCTCCGAGTTGTCTCCATGATCTGGACCAGCCCCTTAGGTTTGAGCAATCGTATCTCCGCCCGGATCTCAATACGCAAGCCATTAATGAAGCTACTCTCCAAAACCTGATCACTGACGTCCATCAACGGAGCAGCTATCTCCTCAAAACGCCGGCAATAGTCCCTAGCTGAACCATTTTGTCGCAC
Organism: Paratinospora sagittata; assembly: GCA_035771175.1. Classification (NCBI taxonomy): domain Eukaryota; kingdom Viridiplantae; phylum Streptophyta; class Magnoliopsida; order Ranunculales; family Menispermaceae; genus Paratinospora; species Paratinospora sagittata. The sequence goes on along the minus strand of JAYMFD010000012.1, from coordinate 6,465,868 downwards.
GGCCAACAACTTCTCATAAAGATTTCCCTCTTGCTCAAACCTAAAATGACCGAGCAAGAACTCTCGAAACTTCACCCAATGGCGGATTGATAGTCGTCCTTCTTCCCATCGTAACCACGCTAATGCCTCTCCTGCTATACAAACAGCTATAGCTTCTAATTTCTTTCCATCAGATATTTTGTTCGCCGAGAAATAGCAATCGGCCCTAAATAACCAACCATCAGGATTAGATCCGCCGAACGTCAGAAGTTTGAGTTGCCGATGGCGATCTTCAACTCTGATAAAGTTTTGATCTGATCCAAATCATGAACTCCTTCGTTGGGGAAAATCCTCCAATTCACGAGGGTTTGATTCCTCCGATCTTGAATTCTCACCAAACTTCAATTCTGCCTGCGAGTAAATCAATTGATCCAACTTACTCATAATCGTTTCAATGCACTTCACCAATGAAGGGATTTTCTCCAACCCAACACTAACCCGCTCGAATTCTTTTTGTCATTCTTCCCGCACCGATTCAACTCGTTCTTCCACAGATTTCATCTCGATTCCATCTTCTTACGAACCATCCTCTGATCGTCACAGCTCTAATACCAATTTGATAGGTCGTATGATTTAAAGAAGAACTAAAATGTCCAAAGAATGAATTTCTTGTATATTGAATCAAGAAAATACACGAACAAGACAATACAAGAGCAGACGTTCGAGTGATTTGCGCACTCCTCTTATTACAATAAACTGTCCAAAAGAATAATCCCCAAGAATCCCTTTACACCCTTTATATATAGTACAACAAAATCACCTAAAATACAATTTGCCCTTCTTACACGACCTGGTGACCTGCCCAACACGTGACTCGCTTCCACTTGCGTCAATTGCAGCTTTACCTTCATTCTTTTCCTGCGCATCCCTTGACTTCGCCTAGCATAAGTAAAATGCACAAGTGGCTTATCACAAGTCTTCCAATTTATTATTGATAATAGATGTGTTTGACCTTAAATTGTAGGGTTGTCATGTCGATTTGATCGAATACATGCCACTTTGTTTAGCCTCAGAGAAGCGAATAAATGTGGAATTTGATGATAATTATCAATTACCTGTACCCAAAATTACTTATTTCTTAAATCTAAACCCTTTCGACTTACCACCCTAAAATAATAATAGTAAACCTCTCTATTTGTTCCATTGTTGAGAATGAAGCAAAATCTTATGTTGTCATTATTGTTGTTAAGCCCGAACAAAAGTTGAATGCCCTTCATAACCTTTTCCAAAATAGTCATTCTTTGGATCATGAATAGGATGACTCGAAATTCTTTACCAATTTAAAGGTGAATTCATAGATGCCCTGATTCAAGCAAGCTAAGTGAATCAATTCGGCTTCAATCAAATCGCAAATTGTATGATTCACCAATATGTATAGCAATTCTAACTTCCTTGAACCTCAAATAATCTAATCACTGGAGGGAAAACACAAAATCAAAGGGGCAATTGGGATCCACCTCTCCCGCACATATTTGTGAATGTTTAGTATTAACACGACCAAATGCCATCAAGCCTTCTCTTTTATTCATGTGGATATCAGATGATATTGGCTAGCATCTCAATGACACTAGGTCAAATATGCTAAACGGCATAAAAAACCTTAAGTGATTATGGTTCAAATTCTACACAAGCACAAAAAGAGAAAACATGTATATAATTTATTATATTTTTTAAATATACTTCAAAATCCTTAGATATTTAAAAAAAAAAAAAAAAAGCAAAATATGATTATTGAAGGTAAAACGTTAGCTAATTTATTGTGTCAGTGTTAGGCTTTTATAATGTTAGCTAATTTAATTTTTTAAAATTACAGGTGTCATGCAATTAAAGGAAGTTGCAAGGTTTACGCAAATGGTGTAAAATCAAAATTTAAGAAATCAAACAACATCAATAATATATCTACCATACGAGCTGCATCATTAGAGCGTCCATAAATCTCATCATATCACAAAACAGAGCTAAACTAAATCAAGTAATAGAACAGAATTGTAAATTTATAATAATACCCAGCCTAAGCTAGCTAGTTTTCAACTGCAAGGGTTCCAACAGCAATATACCCATCATACCTGATCCCCTGATTAGTCCATTGCGCCAGAACATCTTTTGAGACATCATTCCCAAATATCATCGAAAACAACTGATTCGCAGCTTCAACTGTAAGCTCTTCCCCCAAATTCAAATCTTTCTTCTGCTCACCTCGACTAACCGCCTCCGTTTTCCCTCTTACGCCACCAGCAACACCACTTATCTTCTCAACCTTACCACCACCACCACCACTCTTCTCCACTACTGCAATTGGAACAACACTCTTCTCAACATTCTTCTCGACCTTCGCAGGCGCAGCGGTTTTCGCCATCATCATCCGCTTCTCCGCCGCAGCTGCCATAAGTTCTCGCTGCAATTTCCGATTCTTCACCTCTGGCGACTCCTCCGGACCAACGGAAACCGCCGGAACCACGACATTTTCCCGCGGTTTGCTCCTCTTGGCCTCAGGCGGAGAGTGCAGACTCATTCTCAACGCCATTCTCAAGTCCTCTTCTTCCTGATCCGCCATTAAACCCCCTTACTCAACTCTCCAACTCTCTCAGATCAGAAACCAAAAAAAAAAGCTGAAATTAGGGTTTCGATGGTTCGAGAATTGCAGAGATTGGTCTATAAATGATCCGAAAACATTCGTGTGAAGAAGAAGAAGCGATTGACTTGGAAGACGATAATCGATTCATAAAAAACAAAACCCTAGAAAATTCAAAAAAAAAAAAAAAAGAAAAAAAAAAACTAGGAACTTACGAAGAACAATGTTAAATAAATAAAAGTAAAACGAAAATCGGAATGAAGTTAATTTTATGATTTTTTTGTGGTGTGTTTATTAAAAAAAAAAGGCGGATTTAATGATGGAATCTCCATTTTTTCCTCACGGTTTTTTCTAATGACTCAAAATGGTTGTTTTATCTTGCTGTCTTTGTTCGAGAAAGTAGGGGCTGATTAGGAAATATTGTTTTTTCTAATTATCCAAAGTAATGAGAGTACCAGCTAAGACTTGCCTTTCATGGGAGGCAACGTATGTGGTGGGCCAGTCGGAGAATTTGCTTTATAAGTATTGCAAAGGAAGCTAATAAGTATTGTTTGGGTGGGAGAACAAGTTTATCCTATCCCCGGTACGTAATTACAAACCTACAATCCGCATGTGTGTTCTAAAATAACAAATAATATTGCAATATAAAACAAGGCTAATTAAGAAAAGATGCAAGCTTAACAAAAGGATGAGAGAAATGCTAAACTTAAGAGAAATGGTAGAGAATTCTCTCCTTAGCTTCACTGAATTTCTTACAACGAACTCACTTTTCTCCTGATGATTTAATTTTTTATTTTTTATTTTTTTTATTTTTTATTTTTTGTGAGAATGGATGGTTTTGATGTTACTCGTCACTTATTTGTGTCGACAAGTATAGGTTAATAACTACAAACATCAACTTGTCAAGTCAATGAATAAAATAATACTTAAAACAAATACCACTTGACTTGCAAGCACATTATGTCTTACAATTATACGAGATATAAATAAGTGGTATGTTTCACCTTACATGACACATTAAGTATTAGGTCGAGCCTTTGGATCGAAGTCTTGGGTGAAGTTGTATTTTGTATGTAAATTCAGATTCGTCTAATATATATTTTGACAGAATCATGTTGACCCTTATAGTAGTCGGGCTTGGCTATGGAACAAGCCATTTTGATCGAACCGGGCCAAGTTTATAGGTCTTAGACCAAATTGTCACCTTTACTAACATTAATGAATTTATTTATTTGTTCTTTTTGAAGAGAAATAAAGAGAATATATTAACTATAAAAAGTACAAACTAAAACAAGGAAGCACAACAAAAAGAAATAAATATTAAATTTTTGTTTCTTCTTTTTTACATTTGACACATTTGTGTTAGTGTTGCATCATTGTCATTATCAAACAAGATCTTGAAAGGGTGTTATACAATAAGTGTTAATTTTTTTTTTTCGAAAGAGCATTATTGAGCATTCACCCGTTACTCTACAAGTGGGATCTTTTATACCTTTGGTAATTCTAACATTTTACTATTTTTTAATTTTCTTTCTATTTATAATTAAAGTGGGATCTTTTATACCTTTGGTAATTCTAACATTTTACTATTTTTTAATTTTCTTTCTATTTATAATTAAAAGAAATAGTAATTTAATGTAAACAGTGTTAATGAATATATTAGTAAAACAATTATATTGATATTAATAATGTCTTTCATTTGAAACTTTAATTAATAAGAAAGAAACACGTGCAACTCACATAGACATAAACTAATAATGCATAATTAAACAAATACCACTTGTAAGCACATTGTGTCTCGTAATTATATAAGAAATAAACAAGTGAGTAGGTCTTAGTTCACATAACACATTATATATACGTCTCACTGTTATAAGATATGTACGAGTTAAAGAATTATTTATGATGAATGTTCATATATTTACTGTCCTCTAACAATGCATGCATGACGAGTGCACCATATCACAAGTAATAAGACAATGCAAACTCTAAGAAAATATGAAATATGAAGCCTAAATCTTTATCTTTCATGACAGGCATTGTTTAATAGTAGGGCCCTCCATCCAAACCCTTACCATGGCTAAGTTAACTAACCTTCTCCATGACCCAAGGTTAAGTTATTCTAGGTTTATACATTAACCCTTGGTTGGTCTCATAGCGAATGATGTGGTTAGGTCCATTGACCTAACTTTGCCCAAATCCAAGCCCATTAAGGTCCAATCAACATATTATTCCTACCATAGCCAAACTAGGCCCAAGATAGTTTTTTTGATTTATAAGGTCCAGTTAGGCCCCATCATCATAATGACTTGGATCATAGGTTATGAATCTAGGTTCAAATGAATGATGTTTTGGGTTAGGATACGCTTGTTTAGTACATTGCAAGAGCTTTTCAATTAATTGTATCGGAGAAGCTATTTTTTAGAACATTTTTAATATAACTATTAATTATAAAAAAAAACAAATTATCATAAATAGATATTGAGTTAAAATAGATTCTTTCACTGTAACTATCAGCATTCACTATCAAGCTTAGATGACAAAAAAAAAAGATTGTCAACATGATCGTATACTTTCAGACGATCTGTTAAATAGTAATTTTTATTACCACATAAAATAAATAAATAATAATTAGATTTAATTGAAAGAAAAAATATTTAATATTTCATCAAAATGTATATTTTAAATTAAAGCATTGGAGAATATTTTTTTTATTTAAATGTCTATCAAGTAATAATTTATATCATGTAAGAAGCAAGTCGCTTGACATTAATGATATGATACTTATTTTTTAAAAGACAAGCCATAAAATTATTAGAGATGCTCTTAACACGTTTGTCAATTTAGCTTATCCCGAAAATAAGCAGATTAATTATGATTTTAAAAAGGTGCCTCCTTCCTCCTTTTCAAAATAACTACTGCCATTAAATTTTATCTACCAAGAATACCCTTATTCTTGCCATTAAGTTATATATATATATAAAAAGATACACCTAAGGTGTACATTGATTTAGTGGTTATATTCATAGAAAGTCAAGCAGAAAAGGTGAAATTTTTTTTCTTCTCTAGATAAAGATAAATATATTTTTATTTTATTTTATGCTTTTTTGGCAAAAGCTTAAAAAAAAATATATGACTCGTGCAAGACGTGGCTTCTTCATCCATATTTTTATCACATGTATATCATGACAGTGTAGAAAAGTTAGTTTTTGGTTTTGATATATACATGCTTTTGAAAGCTCAAGTTTGAAGATTCATACGTACGCGTTTCCTCGTGTCGTGATCATAAAGTCTACTCTTTTAACTTTAGTAGATTTTGAATTAATAGTCTCATCACCTTATAATAATTCATACATGTTCTTTTAATGGGAAATATGTTTATCTTAACAGTCAAACAAAAGAGTGTTTGTTTATGCATCAAACATTATATTTTTTGAGGGTCGGTGCGTATCATGATTTTTTAGTTTTCTGATAATTATTTCGAGGTACGGGTCATAGACATTCTTAAAACTACTGACAAATATGTTAATGGGTAACATGAGTTTCGATTCAAATTCTCCACATTAAGATTGTTTAACAAAAAAAAAGAAAAAAAAAAAAGAAAGCCTTTTCAAGTTTTTCGAAGAATTTATGAGATTATTTTTCATTTTGTAAAAGTGACTTAAAACTCAATTAAATTATTTAATTATTATATTTAGAAGTATCCTTGGCAAAATGAGGCCACAAGCATAAATAGAACAAGTTTTTTTTTTTGGCTTTATTTATTTATTTATTTATTAATTTTTTACTTTCGTAAGCAAGAAGATAGAATCTTGTGGGATTTAAGTGAAATGCAATGCAATTTATTGTTTGGATAAAAAGTCATCATTTCCTAAAGCTTACTCTAGTCAAATAAAACCACGGTGGAGACTGGGGAGGAACAACTTATTGGTTTCCTAATTAAGATATATACATATGATTCATGCAAGACGTGGCTCCTCTGTCACCTAACAATAATTAATAATGAAAGATTACCTCCTCAAATCATATAATTTATCAATTTTAATAGTTTTATTAATTTCTGATCAATCCATGTAATTTTAACAAATATTAAATTTATTAAACAAAAAAGAAGAAGAATTAATTAAATTTAAGAGAAGGAGAGCTTTCTATATTTGTGCTATACCCCAGCTGTTCAGAAAGTACGATAAAAGAGAAGAAGGGCAGGTGAATGAAGGAGAGACTCTTTCCAAGTTTCTAACGAACTTCTGCAAGTGGGGGAGGGTCCGCCGCTTAAGAACCATTCTCCCTTATCCTCCGCTCCTAAGTGACCAAGTTCCAGTGCTCCGTGAATCCGCGTAGCTATTCAATGCCTGAGTCATGAAACACACGCGCTTGCCGTTCTCTTGATTTCCAAAACTCTATTGCAGCTACGTGGAACGCATCTGTTGATGAGTACATTTAACAAAGCAAGCCTGAAGGGTACAGACGACGATCCATGAGAATATTCGGCAGTTACTGCAGCCCTAAAGCGACGGTATGATTCGCTGCTTCAAGAGTTGATTATCTTCTCCAACTCCCACTTTTTATTGGAATATATTCTCGTCCTCCTTTTCTTTTTCTCTTTAATTAATTGATCAAAGCATAAATTTTTTAATTTTTTTTTTCATTTATCAAAGCATGAGTCTCCTCACGACCCATATGAAAAATGATATTAAGTTGATAATTTTTTGTTGAGATCAGTAGGTGCCATAAGTTTATAATATTATATTAATCTTTTTGGACACGACCACAAATATTCTTAGACATCGTTGGCCAACAAATTAGTGGATGATATGAGTCTCAATTCGAACTCTCTACCTTAAGGTTATAGGTGCTTAGCCCTGACCACTAAACTAACTCATCGTCATATAAAAAATAATATTAAGTTGATAATTTTTTTTTAGATCGACAGGTGTCAGAAGTTTCTAATCTTCTATTAATTATTCTGGGTACGACCACAAATACTCTTAGACATCGTTAGCCAACAAATTAGTGGATGATATGAGTCTTATTTTGAACCCTCCACCTCAAGGTTGAAGGTGCTTACCCCTAACCACTAAACCAACCCATCGTCATACGAAAAATGATATTAAGTTGATAATTTTTTTTGAGGTCGGCAGGTATCAGGAGTTTATAATATTCTATTAATCCTTCTGGGCACGACCATAAACATTCATAGACATCGTTGGCCAACAAATTAGTAGGTGACAAGAGTCTCGTTTCAAACTCTCTACCTCAAGGTTGAAGGTGTTTACCCCTGACCACGAAACCAATTCATCATTGGTCAGTGACTAAGTTGATAATTTAATTAATTTTTTAATATATTCTTATCACAATCATTTAAAAAATAATGTTTGATACAAACCTAATTAATTATTAGGCAATGATATAAAAAATGAGGGTAAAGAAAGTATATTATAGCAAATTCTTTCATTAGATTATCATTTTTATTTTATTTTTAAAATTTTCTCAACAAAACAATAATTTTCAACAAAACTTCTCATTTTCTTTATTTTATTGGGTATGAATTATGAAGAGTAGAGAGATAAATAGTTAGACGCTTTGTGGGGAAAGCGCCACGAGGCGAAACCCGATTGGAAGTCTGGATAAGATAGGCAGCGCCGGGGAGTAGCGAAAGACCAGAGTAGCCAAAAACAACAATGAATTGAATTATGCCAAGTGATGTGAACCAGATCGTCGTGTTTAGGTTCCCGAAAGACAAAAACCATAACGGCCTTGAGAAGCGGGAGAAGAAGAAGAAGATATATCATATGTGATTATCATCTTCCGCGAATCGGTCATCGCGGAGCCACCACGTGTCACCTCCGCCTTCCATTGACATCGGATAGCCCTATCATCTCTCTCTCTCTCTCTCTCTCTCTCTCTCTCTCTCGCCATTTCCTTCCTTCCTTATAAATCTCACTCTCTTCTTCTTCTTCTTCTTGTTTGTTTGTTTATTTAGCTTTAAAAACCCTAATTTCTTCGATCGATTGGTAGATAATTTTTGATTGAGGAGCCATGGATCACGCGGCGGAAGCGCAGAGGACGGATTTGATGACGATAACGAGGTATGTGTTGAACGAGCAGTCGAAGCATCCGGAGTCGCGCGGGGATTTCACTATCTTGCTCAGTCACATTGTGCTCGGTTGCAAGTTCGTCTGCAGCGCCGTTAACAAAGTAATTCCTGCTTTTTTACTCGTCTTTTTTTTCTTTGTTTTGTTTTGTTTGTTGGATTCGAATCGGAGAATTGATTGGAATTCGAAAACGGATTCTTTTTGTTTTGTTTGTTGGATTCTGAGTTGATGTTTGTTTGGAATTCTCGTTTACTATTGATGAACGTGGCAGGTTAAGATTTATTTTTCTTAAAAAAAATTGCACCCATACTCACTCTGTTTTGGTTCACTTGTTTGTTTTTTTGCCTTCTTTAGAGGAATTAAATTTCAGTTTTTGGATTCATCGGGTTCTGAAAGAATCAAAATGAGGAAGGATTTTTTATTTTTTATTTTTTCTATGCGAGATCAAGTGGTTTTAATCTTTCAATATGAAGCTGCTGAATTCATGGATTTCAGCGGCAGAGAAGAGTTGCGCGATTCTTATATACAATGACGAGCTAAATAGATTAGACAGGTTTTGATCGAGGAATAAATAGCGCTATGGTTTCTGTCTGTGTAGAGGAAGGACAGATGTTTTACATTGAAAGCTTCAATTTTGACTTGTTTTTGAATAAAATTCAAAAGAGCAATTCAAACAGGCATAGTTAAATATAAATAGCGCTATGGTTTCTGTCTGTGCATTCTTCCTCATCCTTATCAGACAAGTGCTTAACTTTTACTATTTCCTTGAGCAGGCTGGTCTTGCAAAATTAATTGGACTTGCTGGAGAGACAAATATTCAGGTGAGGTTGCTGTTTGAATAGGAATTGTTTTTATTATTATTTTGTGTCATATGCCATCTGATCCATAAGGGTTCTATATTTGGTGACTTGCAGCGTCATTTTATCTTTATGTTATTATTTAGAGTCAATTGATCATCTTGATCTATAGGGGGAAGAACAAAAGAAACTCGATGTGCTTTCAAACGAAGTTTTCATCAAAGCTTTGACGAGCAGTGGCCGAACTGTGAGTGTTTTGGAATACTCTGAATAACATAAACAAAAATTCTATTATCATATATTTGTGATTACTAAACTGTGTTTCTAATCCATTTCTGCAGAGTATTCTTGTTTCGGAAGAGGATGAAGAAGCTATTTTTGTGGAGCCTTCATTGCGTGGAAAGTATGTCTTCCAGCTTTTTATTATTTTGTATGGCTTGTATCAAATGATCCAACACCAGCAGCACACTTACTAATAAGCAACTTTATATGTTTGTTTATAGTGCAGATATTGTGTTGTTTTTGATCCGTTAGATGGATCCTCTAACATTGACTGTGGTGTTTCCATTGGAACTGTAAGATTCCTTTTTCCCCTAACATTATTCGTTTCAGTTTCATTCATTTTTTGCTCATAGCCTTATCTTTCTCCCATTCCATATAGATATTTGGAATTTATACAGTGAAAGATTCTCATAACACAACTTTGGAAGAGGTATTGCAACCTGGGAAAAATATGTTAGCAGCGGGTTATTGCATGTATGGAAGCTCTTGCATGGTACAATCTGTCACCTTCTTCTGTATTCTAGAAAGCCATTTGTATTTTCTTAATATTATAGTTTTTACTATTTTTGTTTACAAAAACAATATTATCGATTCTTCAGCCTATGTTGCACTATTTATCTTCCCATTCAGATGCTATTTTCATCTTGGCGTTTGGTGTGACAGTTTGTATTGAGCACTGGAAGTGGTGTTAACGGTTTCACACTTGATCCATCACTTGGGGAGTTCATATTGACTCATCCAGACATCAAGGTGTGTATAAAAGCCTTTGGATAAACTCACTGGTAAAAAGAAAAACCAGATATTTTCTATCTAATAGTGCACATCTTCCCTGTTCTAAGTATTCTTTAATTTATTTTCTTGGTGTTCATTTCTTGTATTCAGGTGCCAAAGAAGGGAAAAATCTATTCTGTGAATGAAGGAAATGCCAAGAACTGGGATGAACCAGTCACAAAGTACATCCTTGTCAGTTCAGTGATTGTTTGCTTTAATATTGGTTATATGGACTGTATTTATCGGCATCATTTTGACTGACAGATATGTGGAGAATTGCAAATTCCCTAAAGATGGTTCACCAGCAAAGTCCCTTAGATACGTTGGGAGGTAATTGGACATTCATTCTGTACTTAGGTTTTGAATTCTTTCTCTAAGTATTGCAACTTCTACTGAAAACCTGTTCACGCCTAGTTTCTCTGGAATTTTCTGCTTTACAAAAACTCCGCTAGGATAGACAATCACCAAGCACTAATCACAACTGGTCGAAGTCAAAGCCCTCTTTCATGAATACCACTCAGGGGGTTACTGGTTAGGCAGTTACACCGACCTCATGCACACTTCATTTCATGGCTGTGTGATCTCTAAAATAAACCTCCATTTATTACGAATGACACCCCACTTGGCATCAGTTACACCAACTGCTCTTACAAGCAACGACAGGTACAGTAACAATTGCGTTCAGGGTAAAGGCAACATCTGTTTGAATGTCCAAGTGTCCATCTCTTTGGCTTGGTTCATCCTCTGTGCTAATCAAATGATTCTATTGTGCATCTCTTAAGCTTGTTTCTTCCTCTGCGCCGATCATGCCAACAACCATGGTAGTTCCATAACTATCCAGTAACTGTTGTAACCTACTAACCACCTAATGGATGTCCTGCCAAAGCCGACTGTGTAGCACCTGTCATGTGCTCTCCTATGGACATCTATGTCACATATCGTACAAGTATTGAGCTAGCTAATATTCAACCCATCTCTAAGCCTTGACCAAGGCACCTAGTTGCGTCCATGCCCACCATGCCTATGCTCCTCCTTGATCCATTTAGTTGCCAAGGTTGATTCTTAGTGTTTATGCTGTCTAAGTCTAGCATCGGTTGCATCCCTTTTATTACTTTTTTTAATTGCATCTAAGGGTCTACCAGATCATACATTTCATATAGTGACCCTAAATAGCAAAATTATGTTATATAAAGTTATCATAAGGATGTAACGGGGATGGAGATACATTGGGGTGGGGGGGTTGCATTATCAATTATTAGAAGATGAATGTGAAATGCAAACTAATCTCATGGAAGTCACCACCTTGTGAATAATTAGATTAATGTTTTCCGTAAATCAAGGAAACCATCCCCATTAAAGGTTGGTAATTCAGCACAAGCTTGTCCCTTTTGACCTCCTCAGTGCATCTGGGAGCCCATGCAATTTAGACACTTATGAAGCTTCAGTACAAACTCTGGATTTTGAAGTAGTACATTTCCAGTTTCTGCATTTTCTTATATTCATCCTCTGCCTTTGTCACTGCTTAAATTTTCTGACCATTACTACTAGCTGGAAACTTTGCTATTGTTTGCACAAGGTCTTCTTCTATAGTAGGAGGTAAGGTAACCAAAAGAAAAGTTCATCCGATTGATTTGGCTTCTGGTTAACCCATAGCTTGATGAGGACTGGCCACTGTTATACTTCTTTTGTACATGGTTTATGTGTAGCCTTCTTAGGTGGACTTGCATTTTTAACATTTTTCGTCTGCAGTATGGTTGCTGATGTCCACCGAACATTACTTTATGGAGGTATCTTTTTGTACCCAGCAGATAAGAAGAGCCCAAATGGAAAGCTAAGGTAGGTTAATTTTGAATATTGGGGTTTTTCTTCCCTTTAGACTTAGCAATTTTTTTTTGGTCTTAAAATTGCATATGAATCAATTGGCTATTTTAACTATATGGCAAAATATGCTTCGTATGGAACAGAGTTCTCTATGAAGTTTTTCCTATGTCCTTCTTGATGGAGCAAGCTGGTGGTCAAGCTTTTACTGGCAAGCAACAGGTATGGACGATATGACCCTTAAGTTACTAGACTTGCACAACTTTTATCTGATGCTATTTCTAGCTAAGTTTATCGTATGTGGCTGTTAATTACTATTTATGAAGTTATTTTTGTGAGTATGTGCATCTATGTCGTGTATTTTTTTGTTTTGATCATCAAAATGTAAAATGAAAGAAACATGTTAAAAACATCCACATATGCTGTGATTGATATACCCAGAAGAATATACACAACCACACACAAATCCTGTACAATCCTTTAAAAAGAACCGTGGCATGTTTCCTCTGCCACAGTCTCTTTGTTCTTTGCTGAGAAGGAAAAAAGGACAAGAGTCAAGAGTCATTTGGCAGGAGAAAAGAATGCAGTCATCACCATTCTTATTGCTTTAGATAAAAAAAAGGTTACCAGCTGCTAACACGTGAGGATGAACTCAATTTCTTCCTCCTGCATCTGAGCATGCTTTCGTGGCCAACCACTGTTATTGACCATCATACATATTCTTCGAACTCTTTGTTTTTCAAATATTTCGGGTCATATTACTTGTTTCATACCATTTTAATATCTATGGATGGAGAAAAAAAAAAATCTGTTTGGTTAACATAAATTTGCATAAATGCTGATTCCAGGCAAGGGAACTCCTGTGACTAGCTCTTCACATGGCATACTTGACTAGGCAATCTCAATAACCTTGTGTTAACAAGAAACATTTATTAATTTAAAATGGGGTAATTTCAACCACTAATCAGTATAAACTCAAATCATTTGAATTTGGTCTGTGTTATATATGCATGAATATTTGCATAGCACACGACGTACACTAATGGTTTATTGTGGCAGGCGCTTGACTTGGTTCCAAAGAAGATACATGAAAGGTCCCCAATATTTCTTGGCAGCTATGATGATGTTGAGGAGATCAAAGCACTCTATGCTGCTCAAGATAAGTAGTTGTAGATGTGTGTTTGTCCTTCTATTTTCCTATATATTTATCCTCTTCGCACCGATGGCAGACCCATCAAATTATCTATTCATAAGACAAGGCTTCTTGTAAAGTCTTCTTGTTGTGCAAAAATACTATTTATTGATGGAAAATCAGGTTTTTAGATTCCTGTTTTCTCCCTTGATGCATAAATGGAACAATTACGCCCAGAAATCTATCAATACTGCTTATATCTGCATCCTTGACCTCTTGTTGTTGAAAAATCTTATTTTTCTGCTTGATAATACCCAATTTGATTGCCAAAAGTCTTATGTTATATGCTTCTTGTTGCTTCAAATAGTAAATATTTGCTTCCTCCAAAATTGACTTTTTAGATCATGGTTTAATGAAAATATAAATGCAAATACGATCTTATGTTGGGACTTTTAGTGTTAGGAGGTGATGGCTGCAAGTCTATGACATCATTAGTACAAGATCTTATGTTGCTAAACATATATGAATTGTGCTATTAACTGACATGTCAAAAATTTTAAAAATTGAAACTGTTTCGAATACCAATCATTTTCTTAGTTTTATTCCATTACAACATCTAACGACAAATTGATTTGTAGGAAAACCCAATACCCATAACATATTTTCATTTAGGCATTGTTTGATTGGTAAGAAAATAAAAAAGTTGTGCATTTGATTGTCAAAATTTTTTCAACCTCCTTATTTTCTCACTAAAATATTTTCAGCCGCAAAGGTGAGAAAATTTTTAATATTATTAATTATGTACTTGTTTATATTTTAAGAAACTTCTTATTATTTAATTCTTTTTATGTCATTAAAGTATAAAAAAATATTTTTCCATTTACAATCAATCTTGAAAATTTAATCAACTTCGTCGAAACACTTAAAGAACTAGTTTTTCATTACACTTTGATTAGAAAACTGATGTTGTCAAACGACCCAAAGACTGGATGTGAAACTGCAATTGCTCAACTGAACGGGTTTGCGGGCTACACTTTATCAGAAACAGGGTCTTGTTTCCAGGAGCCATTTGCAACATAGAAATAAGAAAGCAAGCTAGTAGTAAAATGGGTCCAAGAAGTAGGTGTTTAAATAATGGAAGCAAATCTGAAAGAAGGAGCTAGTGGGTGGAATGTAAGAAAGATCGTCAGTAATCCCCGCTTTACCTTTTATTGCTTTTTTGATGCAGGTTTTCAGGTAAAAGCAGAAACCAAAAACCATCTAAATGCACTTCACCTATCATTCTCATTGTCAAGTTTGATTAAGCAACAATAGGTTGTTAATTATCATTGGGTTTTTTGCGGATTTAAGATAAGCTGCAGTCAAAATCTCAAGTTCCCAATTATGAGCTTTGTACAATAGCACTAGTAAAAATTCATATCTTGTATATTAACGAGTGGTTAACTCGGTAAAAGCTAACTGAGTTTCAAAGTCATCTTTATATAAAAGTTTTAAGCTTCGATTCTTAAAGTTGTCGTCATTGGGACAGGTCTACCATTTCATTTTCACCTTAAATGAAAACTAATTTTATAT
Source organism: Paratinospora sagittata (assembly GCA_035771175.1). Lineage (NCBI taxonomy): Eukaryota > Viridiplantae > Streptophyta > Magnoliopsida > Ranunculales > Menispermaceae > Paratinospora > Paratinospora sagittata. The sequence goes on along the minus strand of JAYMFD010000012.1, from coordinate 6,450,790 downwards.
CCGAAGGGTACAGGGACACCTAGTGAAAAACCAAAAAACATAAATAAATCATATCCTGTCAAGGCAATAATAGTGATTTTACGATAAAAGATAAGGGAGATAAAAAGGATGCAAGGCTCCCATTATCGTGGGTCTGAAGAAACAATGATGTATATAGCCTTATTTTGATATTGGAAAATTTTTGTTTCAAAATTTGAATATGGAATCTTCAAGTCATAGGTGTTGAACGAAGGTCCCTTTAAGAGATAGAACAGTGTGATTCAAAAAAATCAAAATAAAAAAAGTAGGCAGGGCCTTATATTGGGGTACAAGCAAACTTGCATTATTGATTCCTGTTATATATATATATAGTAATACTCAATCCCACTAGCCCTTTTTTTTTTTCTTGCTGTATCTTATCCTCGCCCTTTATTTACAAAATTAATCCGAAAATGGTTAAATTTAGAGGACTGCTAAATAAACTATAAAAAAAAGTTATTTTTACCGCATTCTATTCCTACTACAAAAATCTGAAGAAATATTATTCTTGCTACATCGAAATTCCTTTTCAAACAAATTTATCTCCCTCCAACCCAACCCAATCATTTTCAACACATTCTCTTCATTTTTCTCTTATTTTTAACACTAAAAATCAGAACTCACTACATTCAAAACCCTCAAAATCACTTACTTACTTACTATTATTTCATCTTTAGCGGAAAAATTGATGGTTTTGGTAAATTTTGTATTATTTTTTCTGACACGAAAGTCAGTTGTTATTCAAAATTTCACGAACAAAAATTACTAAATCGATAAGAGATTTATTTGTTAAAATGGTATGTTTTGGTGTTTTTGTTCACGACAAACTTCGCCTGGTGTCCGAAAAAATTACCATGAGAATAATGAGACCGCGATCGATTTGGACCTGTGATACCGAGCCAATTACGGTGGTTTGATCGGAGACGACAAAACCTTATGTTTTGAATTTTGTCATCATCAACTGAACCGTACATTTTTATTTTAATGTAGTTAAAACACCTAAAAAATAAAAAAAAATAAAATAGAAAACTGGTTCGGTCTGTATGACCGAACGAATACATTTTAGTTCGGGTTATGCAATACTGAATCCCACAATGAAATTGAAAAAAAAAAAAATAGACACATTTTTGTACAATCTCATAAGGGTATTATTGAAAATCAAAATTAGTGATTTCTAATGGGGTAAGTTTTTTTATGATTTATTTAGCTGCCCTCTTAAATTTAACAACAATTTCAAAATAAATCAGTGATTTCATTAGTTATTCACGTACTAGTGTTTGTATATGTGCGTTGTACATAATTTTTATAAGAAATAGTTAAAATAAAATAATTTTTTATAAATAATTTAAAAATATGAACGAGGAATGCACCGCCCAATGCCTCTCTTTGCACCGATTTAAATTTGTATTTTATTATTATTGAAATAACTTCCTGCAAAATTATTTATTTGGATATAGCTTTTTTAAAAATAACATATATATCCAAAAAATTCTCTCCCCATTATTATGGAATGTCATATTTTTATCTTTTGTTCCTTAAAGAATTTAAGATAATTTCTTTTAAAAAATATTATACAATATTAAATTATTAAAATTAATAACTTAATTTCAAGATAAGTGAAAAAATATATTATTAAAATATATTTTTTTGAAAAGCCATCTTATTAAAATAAAATGGAGATCATACAATTCAATAATTAAAAAATTGAAATGGGAAATCTTTTTATAAAAATAAAAAAGATTATAAGAATAAAATTTTAAATAACTAAACTAATAGTTACAACTAAACAAATAAAAGAAATAAAATTTTAAGTTCTTTGTTTTTTTAAAATTTAAATTGTTTGAATACTTTTAAAGTTAAAAGAATAAATAGCTTCCAATTCGCTGGTTTTATTCTTTATTTTAACATGTTTACTCTTTTATTTTATTTCAATTTTATTAAGATAAAATAATATAAATAAATTAATGAATAAAGATGGCGTGAAGACATGGTGTATCGTGGACCGTAAAAGTAGGTGAGTGGCGTTAGATGATGGGCAAGCATGAAAAATAAAAGATGTAAAGTTAAAATAAATTAAAAATTACTTTATATGGTGCAATGAGACAAAAACGCTGGTGCCATAAATATAAGGTTTAAGAAAAAAATTAAAATTAGTTAATGGTAAAATTACTATTTTAATGCTAGTGACATTAAGATTAGTTTTTTTAAAATATAAATAAAATTAACTTTTTAAGGATATTTTGGATTAAAAAAAAAATCCCCTGTCAGCTACCTAAAGTGTTCTTATTACAATAGTCTAAAATAAATATATATATTATGTTATTTATTTCTATTATATCTTGTAATCCTCGAGTTTTTTACAAGAATCAATAATCCCAACTTTTTGTATTATATTATTTAAGAGAAATAATCACCACAAACATGCTTCATTGTAGGATATCCTTAAAAGAATTTTTAATTATAAAGAGCAGCTAAATAGTCCATATTAATACATTATATATACTCTAATCACTAATACAACCTCACCTTAATATACATACATTTTTTCTACCCCAGTTAAAAATTAAAAAATTCCTAAACTACCCTTCTCCCAATCTACCCCACCCTTCGTTATTCTTCTTCTTCTCCACCATTTTTTATTCTTCAAAATTCTTCCAAAACCCTATCTTGCCTACTATTTTCATATTTTGGAGATAGTAAAACATCGTTTTAACTCAATTTTGAGTGAATTGCCACTCGTCATCTTCGAATTTTTTTTGACATTTGATCATTTGAATCGGTAAGAAATGCACGTGTTTAGTATTTTTTTTATTTTTATTCACTTTCATTCATTCATAAAATATTTATGAGTATTTTTCAATGTGTTTTGCACGAAAAATAGATAAGAACGAAACTCGTCCTTAGGTCGGTCATGACCGACTGAACCTCTTTTGTAAGGGTCGACCCTGTCCGGTTGACCCTCTTATTTTCTATTTTTTTTATTATCATATACCATATTACATTAAAATGTATTTTGTGATAATTTTGACATATTTTTACCCATTTCGAACTAATTTGGGTGGAGGGGCACCATTCTTCACTCGTTACTCTCGAGCGGGATATGACATCCCACCGCTCAAATGAGCTTGGACTGAGTGTAAACATGACAAAATTGTCATGACATATATTCCAGTACAATATTATATATGAAAATAAAAAAAGAAAAAGAAAATAAGGGGTCGGTCAGACATGACCGACCCTTACAAAAGAGGGTCGACGTCGACCTTTTTCTGACGATTTTTTGGAAAAAGATCATTTTAGTAATTTTAGTTGAGAGTATTTAGCGAATTATATAAAATATGTGGAGTAAGGTGTAGATAATCCATTAATGGTGTTTATCTAGGTGCTCTTATTATAAAACCCAAATGAGCTCTTAAAAATTAAAAATATTCATAAAAATGTATATTTTTGTTTTTTGATTTTTTTGGGTCCTCATCACGAGTTGTTCACACACCGTAAGGGCATGAGACTCGTCTCCTTACTTTTCGAGGCAGGAGCGGAGTGGAGCAATGACGTCAAATAATCGAAATTTAAAACTTTTATACATTAATGACTCGGAGACTCAGCCGGCTTGTACGCCATATTTTTGTGACAAATACAAAAGAAAAAGTTATAGAGACGTGGATTTTTCTTCCCGTACACTCTCATCATAACCGCGTAGTGTTTCTCTTTCATACTGTAGAGAGAGCGAGGAAATGTCGAGCGACAGCGAAGATATCGACGAAGACGAGCTCCTTCAGATCGCTCTTAAAGAGCAATCCCAAAGAAACACTAATTACCAAAGACCTTTCTCATCTTCTCATTCTTCTCATTCGTCCTCCAAAAAACCCTCAAAACCAGTCGTAAATCTGATTCAACCTCCGAAGAAACCCAATCCCTCCACTCAGATGCCGAAGCCTCGCAAGCCTTCGCTCGATGCCGACGAAGACGAATCGGAGGTGGAGATGCTCAGCATTTCCTCCGGCGACGAGGATTCTTCCAAAGATCGCTCGTTTGCCACGAAGAATCGCGGTAGAGGAGGAGGAGGAGGAGGAGGAGGAGGAGGAAGTAGGGATGATGTTAGTGATCGCGGTTGGGATGGGTCCGAGCCGAATTGCTGGAAACATGTTGATGAATCTGAGGCATGTGTTTGTGTGTGTTTGTTTGTGTTAGGGTTTTGATGCTGATCATCTTAGGTGTTTTTTGTTGCTTAATTTTGTTTTAAGCTTCGTTTACTGGAATTATTGCTCGAAATGTGGATTATTTTACGAAATTCTAATCGGATCTAATGCGTCGGAGTTGAAAAACTCAAGGCAAACAAAGCATTATCGTTTGTAGTTGCCGTTGATGAGTTGAATCATGTCTAATTCTTCTGTTTTGAAACTGAAGAAAATGGACAAAAGAGAGGAAGAGATGAAGGAATATTTGCAATTGTTCAGTGCCTGTTACGTGGCGGTCACCCTTGCACATGTTATCACATAAATTTTGAATATTACTTGATATTTTCAGGTTGCATCTTCTTCTTGGTTTAGACATTAGAGTTTAGACGCAGCTGAAAATGAAACTCAAGGTTCTTAACTTATTTGTCACTTAAAGTAGGTCAAGGAGCTGATATATTTTCATTTCAAGTTATTTTTGTTTTTTGTTTTTTTGTGGGGGATCAAATTACGCCTATTTATATGATGAGGATGTTTTTGATGTTTATCAGGAGTTACGTCTTCTGCCATTTCTTTTTAGCTTATTGTTTTGCCTATTTTGTGATCTTTCGTTCGCTAGCATTGGCTTTTGTAATTTTTATAGGGAAAGAAGAAGCAAAAAATGGTAGTAGATCAGAATATTCTTAAATATGATAACGGGAATAGGAGCATTCCTAATAGAAGTAGTAGCATCTGTCCAACTTGAATCTTTGAGGGAGACTATCTTGTAGGATACCGTGTCAAGGGATCACATGTGGCCATTTATTGCAAGACAGAACCATAGAGGCAATGAAAGAGCAGTAATAAATGAAAGAGACGGGTTTGGAAAGTTGCTACTTGGCATGGGTGGTAATTGGCTACGGTGGCCTTCTCGTGTATTACTTTAGTTAAGGATGTGTGCCATTCCTTTAGAGCCACACGTAAAAGCGGTTGTGGAGCTTGCATTGGAAAATTGGAAAATTGGAAATAGGGAAGAGAAAGAATCCTATGTTTCGTTCTTTTTGGTTAAGAATCATGTGCCCTATTTAACACTTCGATACCTTTTCTTCCGGGCTATCCTTGTTTACATGTTTTGTCCTTTGGTAGCTTTTTCTTTATCACTAATCAAGGCAGTAGTATAGGAGCTCTCAGGAGTTTAGGCCTCCTATTAGATTGCATCAAAAGGGCTATCCAAAGGCAATAGTATATTGGATTGGCTTAGGAAGGAGTTGGGCTAATTTGTTATAATTTTGGTTATCTCTAGAGTAGGAGGACAAGGGCGTAGGAGGCCTTCTTGTCCTCCCCTTTCAATATTTACGTTCTATTTTAGTACTTTTAGCATTATATTATCTTTTTCTTATGCTCTATGCCATGGAGTGGAATGTTGAACAATAAAAAACAATTTGTTAACAAACTAAATGTGATGGTCCTAATGGAAATGCAATGTTAGATGAATATGCGGCAAAACTTTGAAAGATTAAAATTAGAAATGAAGAGAAATGGTAGGTGTAGCACCAATTGGGTATGTACAACGATGATCACTGGATGCGTTAGTTAGGATGATGATCTATTAACAATTCATAGTAATGACAGAGACATATGAAGACTTAAGAGCAAATTGATAAAACTAATGAAGAAAGGTATAAGTACTTGTAATGTAAGACTTAGCCTCTGATTGAGTATAGTGGAGGAAGTGAATTCATGTAGTCAATCCATGTAGTTGGAAAAAAGGCTTTATTGGGTTTTATTATATCTCTGTTTTTTATATCAAAAAGGGAAGAAGTTCCATAGGGATTCCACTTGAAGTCATGTTCTTAGATGTTAAACATATTTCATGTGTTATGCCTTTTGTAACTCCCTTTTATTTGACATACTATCGTTTCTTGTCAAGAAAAAGAGCATTATGCATTATTGATATTTTACATGATTGTGTTTTAACGATCAAAATAAATGTGCATGGTTTATGTGAGATATCACTACCAAGCCTTTTATTATTACTATTTTTTCTTTTTTTTTTTAACATATGGTTTATTGTATGATTTTGAGGCATATCACTTTTGTGTTTTTTATTGACAGTTGGGGCGGCGAGTTCGTGAAATGCGTGAAACAAGAGCTGTGCCGGTGGCACAACACCCAGAGCAGAAGGGAGCAACAATAGTACGGAAAGGGCTTACCAATTTACTATCCTTTCCGCGAGGCATGGAATGTGTAGACCCACTTGGATTGGGGTATTCTTATTTGTTCTTGTTATTTGGCTATCTTGCCTTTTCATGCTCGTTAATGATTATTACTTCTAATGATCATTTACTTCTACTTGTCTTGGAACTATTTTATGGTTTTGACTTCTCTTTCTCGTAGGATTTGGAGTTGGTTCACTTGTATTTGTTTCATGCTTACTCAAGTCCTTTGCTCAAGTATTCAAAGATGTTGTGAGTTGAAGGGGTAGAAGGGTGCTTATGAATTTAGATAAAGCTATCAAAATAACCATACTCTACGAAATAAAAAACATTAAATAAATGTGACTGAGACGGACAAGTAAAAAGATTAGAAAAGATAAATTCAAAGTTGATACATTCATGAACTAGTTGTAGCAACCTAGTTTAAGCACTAACTGGTGAAAGGAAGAGGGAAAATTGGTGGATATACTGCAAATTGAAAGTGTGAAAAGGCAAGGGGTAGGCCAGAACAAGAATTCACTTGAATTGCAATGTGGAGGTCATGGGCTGTTTTTGCTAAAGCATGCAAAATATGATCTCAAATAATGATATGGTGGAATAAAATAAATATATTTGACCCTAAGTAGTGAGAATCAGACTTTGTTGTTGTCATTGTTGTATTGTTAACATAGGTTTCTTAAAGCTATTTACTGAGGGAGAAAAATTGTACCTCATAATTATTTATGCCATTTGCATTCATTTAAAAGTAATATTGTTGCCTCTTGTTAATTCATGTTTGTATGCAACTCAACTCAACTTAACTATAAGCCTTTCCCACGTGTTCTCTATTTCTCTAGATGTTTTTAACCTATCCATTTAGTCTTTTGTAAGCATATTAAATTTACTCTTTTCTTAAGCATAGTGTCTACTATCTCCATTCCTATACATTTTAGTGTTCCTATGTTTCGAATTGCTACCTTAAGCCTACTATCATAGACTAACTTCTTTATCTGCACTCGTCTAGAGTAGTGCAGAAACCTTTGGTCATTGACACTACAACATCGACGCCCCTTGCCCATTTTTCTAAACACCTAGAGGCAGGTGCAATGCGCCACTTAATAAGGACGTCCTAGTCCTTCAGGTAGTTTGATTTAGTAGATTCATGTCATTGTTGATTTGATAAAGTTTTTATGTTGGTTGTCAACTATCTAACACAACCCTCCTCCTTTATCTGGGATGGTGATTGAGCTGTGTTTAAAGATACGCAAATATACTTTACTTATGCCGAGTTAATATCAATCAACAAATTAGATTTAAATTATAGTTTTGTTAATTGGTCATTTTAGTCCTAATTGAAGATCCGAAACAAAGCAATATTTTGTAAAGAATGATCACTCCACTAAGGTGTTTATTTTTACAAAAACTTGCCAATTCTTAATATGTAACTTAATCATATTAATTTTTAAATTGGAACTAAATATTAATACTTGTTATAAATGGAGAGAAAAACAGAGAGAGTTATTCGTTTCTTTTCATTGATTGATACATATGAACAACTGATTACATCTTTAAATAGAAAAATTCAAAGAATAAAATATTCTTCCCACTTGATGAGTGGGTAACCCTGTTCATACTTAGTGGGCGACAACTTAAAGTGGGGATACAACATATATTATATAACGCCCCCCCCCCCCCCCCCCTTGAATTTTCACTATATGTAGAATAGCTTCGTTAAAACTTTACTAGAGAAAATCCAGTAGGAAAAAGTCTAGTGAAGGAAAAAGACTGCAATATTCTATTGGAGTCTTGTATTGTTAGGACTGCCTTGTTAAAAACTTTGCCAGGAAAATCCAGTGAGACAAAATCACAGCGAAGGAAAAAAAAAGTACAGTGGATTAAACAATAACTCCCCTTTAATCCCCCTCAAGATGATATAGGAGAATTTACTTATGTTTCTTTGCCTGAAAAATCTTTGAGTCAACACTTCTCAATATTGTATATAATCTTCTTTGTAATTGGCAAAGCGTTGATAAATAAGTTACGTGATCGTATTTGCTTAGACTTCAATCTCGTCTTTTTTCTGTAGCTCATGTATGAAGAAGACCTTTTGTGAAATATGTTGGGCTTTGTCAGCTTTAATATAAGCTTCTCATAACTGTGCAATACACGCTGCATTGTCTTCGTATAATATTGTAAGAGAGCCTCTGATTGAAGATAATTCACATGATTCTCGAGTATTATAACTCTCATTGATACACATTCTCGACTTGCTTCATGAATTGTAATACTTTTATTTCTATTATTAAGAAATCTCATATGGACGGATTGAGAATTCTCTAACATTTATTTCTCTACAAGAGTATAAATTCTTCAATCCATAGTTCTTTAGGAGATACGCATACCATTTTAGGGTATATTCATTTCTCAGTTTATATCTCTTCAAGAGATTCACATACTACTTCAGGGTATATTTTATTTTTCAATCTATATCTCTTCCGATGATACTTGTATACCTTTCATGCGATATTTATTTGTAAAATCATTCCTTATTTTGAAATGTTTATAAATTTATCAATTATTTGTTTCTACATTCCTCTTTTAGGAAGTTGCATCATTTGATTTGACCGGTTAACCACACTTCAGGTGTGTTATTTGCAAATTGTCCTTGAGGGACTAAATATAAATATATCAGATAACTGATTTGCAAATGATTGATCATGTGAACTTATCATTCACTTTTACTTATCATTTGAAGTTTTGGTTCACATTAGCTTATAGCTTATATTGCATTTCAAGCAATTTTTTCATGTCATTCTTTTGACACTTTTATTTTTTCTCCCTAATGGTGGGAAGATTGCCTTATATTGGCTTATTATATTGCATTTTAGCAATTTTGCACACCATTCTTCTGAAATTGGCTGCTCTCCCCCTAATGGCGGTAAAATTGTGTCATAAAAATGACTATTGTTACTATGAAAAATGTCATTGATGGTCTTCAATCTTGGCCAATATATATTTATGTCAAAGAATTTCTAATTTCTGATCATAAATCATTTAATTGACCTCAGAAGCCAAAAAATTAAAATGAGAAACCTTTCCAAAATTTGCTTTTGCTAAAAATGAAGCATTGTGATATCTATTTTCCAGATATCCTTAAAATCATCCAAGATCTTCTGGATCTACACGTATGTTATAGAACATCATTATTGTGAAAATTTTGCTTCATTTTGACGGTATAATATTCACTCTTCTAGAGCCATGAATATATTTTCAATTCAACCTTTTTTCTTTTTTGAGGTTTGATAGATCAATCAAATATTTGGTGTACAACAGGTACGTAACCAATTCTTTTCATTCCACACCTAAAGCAAACACATAGATACGCTAACATTTGGTTTATTCAGCAAACCTTTATCTTGTGCTACGATAGGATTATTCCACTTCTGGTGGAATGAAATAGATCTATTTCAAATATATGATTGTAGTCATATTCCAATAATTATAACCATTATGGTTCTCATAATAATTTAATTATGACTTTTGCCATATTCATTCATAATGTTGACATTTCTCATATTTATATGTCATTTATAATCAATAATCAAAATCAAGTGGACGTGCATAGTGATTTTTATCACAATTTTCCTTGAGAAGACTTCAACATTCTCTGTATTGTTACTGCAAGAGCACATACGAGAATAATATTATATTTTCTCAAAATATGTCTTCTTTAATATGTAGTTTATCTCGTGAAACTTTAATATTGCAACATCACGTGCAATGCATTATTTGATCATATTAAACTTCGGGTTCATATGATTATAATATTGCAACCTTAAATGCAATTAATTGTGATAAACCTTTAAATAAAATGTTACTAGTCTCTCTTATGAGATTCCATAAAATAAATAAATTCAAAATGTTAAATCAATTACATCAAATAATTGAAAGGACTAATTAATCATAAACAATTATTCAAGGAATAAAATAAAATGTAATAATGCATTATATTAGCTTGAAGCTAATTTACAAATCCACAAATATGTGAATCCCGTAAACAAAACTCATGTGATCTTACATGGAATATTATTAAAATAATTAGCAATCCAATATAGCTTCTGGATATTGAAATAATATGTTTAGCATAACTTCTAATTATGATAATACTAAATTCAATATAGCTTCTAGCTATGAAAATATTAAATTTTAATTAGCTTCCAACTATAAAAATAATAAATTTAAATATATATAGCTACTGGCTAGAAAATTATTTTTCAATAACTTTAGGTTATAAATTATTTTCTTCTTCTATATAACAAAACATCCATATAGTTTCATGTTATACAAATTTCATAACAAAACATCCATATAGTTTCATGTTATACAAATTTCTTTACATAGCTTCAGGTGATCCGATCCCGATGACAGAATTGAATTTAAAAAAAAAAAATACAAGTAGCAGGGAAAAATAAAATTTGCAGGAATATAAAAGAAAACAGAGAATTGAAGAAAGACGAATTTTTTACGTGGTAAAACCTCAATGTGAGGAAACATCCACGGCCCGTAGAGCATTAAAAATCCACTATAGAGAGAATTTTCATGTACTAACAAAATTACCGATTTCAGCAACACGCCTCGGTAATGTATTCCTCTTCTACAATTTATTCTCTCTTCCACTCTATTTTTCTTCTTAGAGTTCCTTTCTCTGCTCTATTTTTTTTTTTCTTCCCTTGCTTGCTTCCCTCAAACACTCCTAGAAGCCCCTATTTATACTACTCCCATGGTGAAGTGGTAGTAATTTTTTAAGAGAAAATGGGAGTTCCATTTAAGAGAAGTGGGAGCTCCATTTATGGGAAAATGAGAGAATGGGAGCTCCACTTAGGAAGTGAGAGCTCCATTAAGGGAGAATGGGAGGTCCACTTGGGAAGTGAGAGCTCTATTAATGGAAAATGAGAGAGCTTCACTTGAGGTAAATGGGAGCTCCATTTTTTCTCTTCTTTATATATATATATATATATAGGACCCAAGATGGATCACTTAAGGCTATAAATTCTTCTTGTCCACATGACTTCTGGCCATAACATGCAGAATTCTTTCTCAATGCCTTCAGGCTATAAATGCCTTTTTCACATAGATTTGATCTTGCAATTTCACTGCATTTGATCATAAAATTTTTGAATTAAAGATCACACTATTCACATTTATTGCAACTTCAGGTACAATCAACCATAATAAACTTTTTTATACAGAAAAAAACACTAAAATTAAAGCTTTGCATGGTGTCACAAAAGGGGCGTTGGTTATCAAGTCAAGAACCCGTGGTGCACCATCATCATGAGTTCATCACTTCCCTCACAAATCTTAATTAATTAAAATCCAAAAGGATTCTATGCAACTTATTATCCATATATTAAATAAAGATTAGGATAACTTTGGACTTTAGGAAATGAAATCACATGCCTGACTAGATATCTTTAGGGGAATGAATGGACCCAAATGGCCAAATCTGTCAGTCGTGGGATTAAAGACTTTCAAAAATAATAGAAATAAAAGTGTAGGTGTCACGACCCCACATTTATTTTAATTGGTCTACGTCTAGGAGTGTCACAGGCCGAGACGAAGGTTTTTTAAAAACCAAGGGTCATGTGTGCATCTGGACATGCATAGAGTCTCACATATAAGTAATTTTCAAAACAAAAGAAATATTTGATGTACCTTTTGATTGAAATTTCAAGGAGTAACCGGTCGACGAAGGGGCGGTCATTGGTGAAACCCAGTTGGCCTGTCTATATCGGCATGCCATTCTGTCCCTCCAATAGTGCTATATTCTATATCCAATGAGGTCCGATTGAATCACTCCGACACAAACAAACAATGTATCTCGCTTGGACTTATTCAAACACGTGATTTTCTTTTTTATGTCGTGGTCCCACATAAGGCTCCGCCACTAATATACTTATATTTGAAATCCTATTCAAATATATTTATTCAGAGATCATGATGTAAGGCTCCACTACTAATATATTTAGAAAAAAGTGGACCACTCATGTCTCCTCCACCACCGCCTTTTTTATTATTATCGCCACCCTTGACCGTACCACACTCACTTTTCACCTAACTCCAACAAATTATCAACTAGCTATAGCATTTGGGGGTAGCATTATTTGTTAAGTGGTGCTAGAATCGTGCAAAAGACAACCCCCTTTTTTTCACTTTCTTCCAAGAAAGTCACATCAACTTTACTAAAAACTTTTGATTTTTTTTTTCTTTTCATTTCTTCTTCTTTCTTCTCTGCTCCTCTTGCCACTTATCTGCAACACCTTCCCGTCCTGCACTTCCACCTTCACCTTTTTCCTTCTTCTCTGAATCAAATTAACTAAACAAATTACACTAACTATGTTTTATCTGTTATATAATATATGCTGTATTTCCACTTCAAGCTGTCGCCCACTAAGTATGAACAGGGCTACCTACTCATCAAGTGGAAAAAATATTTTATTCTTTGAATTTTTCTATTTAAATATGTAATCAGTTGTTCATATGTATCAATCAATGAAGAGAAACGAATAACTCTCTGTTTTTCTCTTCGTTTATAACACGTTATCAGCACGATACTCTCGGATCGAGTTGTCGCTGGAGATATTGCCGGAGAACCCTCTCATCTCTCTCTCTCTGCAAACTCAAATCTTTTTCAACTCAACAATGACTTCCTCCTTAGGCGCAACCACTGTGAGCATCCCGTTCTCCATGCTAGCCATCACCTGGTCCATCTTGGCGTTCTCCGGCAGTCGGAACCAGTGCAGGAACTTGCCGTTGCTACGCTCCACGCGGTGCCACATGTCATACTTTTCCTCCTTTTCTCTGCTCCTCTCGCCGCTTATCTACAACACTTTCCTGCCTTGGACTTCTACCTTCACCTCTTCCTTCTTCTGACTGGGAAGATCGACTTTAAATATATGGGCTTCTTGTGTTTTCCTTTCAGTCGATGCGGGTGTTGGTGATTTGAGCGGCTTCGTTTGAGGCTTCTGGGAGATTCACCCTCACGAAAATTGGGAGATCTTGGAATGGGTCTTGATGTTTCGAGAAGATGATGCAAGTGAATGCGGTCCGCTGGCTGGTGAAAGGATTTATCTAGAGAAAGAGAGAAAAATTAATTATCTTAATTAAAATGTGAAGTTGATGTTGATATTTTTGAAAGCATAACTTCAAAGCTTCAAGCAAGTATCAAGGATGCCAGTTCACTACTTGATTTCTACTATGCAATTGGAAGCTTGCTTCTTATCAAGGTTTCCACAGGTCGGTCGATGGTTCGTCTGGTTCTGACCAAACTGTGTGTGTTGCCGGCAGTCGGCCGGAAGAAGTAAAGAGTAGGAGAAGTTTGTCTGTGGCAGCAAGTTGAAAAAAAGAAAAAGAAAAAAAAAGGGAGTGGTGCAAAGAAGAAGGAAGAAGAAACGAAAAAAAAAATAATCAAAAGTTTTTGGTAAATTTAATGTGACTTTCTTGGAAGAAGGTGAAGAAAAAAAAAAGAAAAAGGGGTTTGTCTTTTGTACGATTCTAGCCACCACTAGCAAATAATGCTACTCCCAAATGCTATAGCTAGTTGATAATTTGTTGGAGTTAGGTGAAAAAGTGAGTGTGGTACGGTCAAGGATGGCGATTATAATAAAAAAGGTGAGTGGCCCCGATGAATGGTTCTCACGTATTTCACGTTAGGTTCAAGGAGTACTCTGTTCGTCTTACGGAGAAGGGGAGAAAGGTGCGAATTGTTGAGAAAGCCGAGGAACGTTCTTTCCAACTTGAAGTTGGAGTGGATTCGGCGATATGGCTCCTCACGGTAAATGTAGGGAAACCTCAATTTCAGATGTGCAACACGGGTAGATGGGCATGTAGGGATGGTAATGGCGTAATGTTTCTTGAGAAATCGAAGAACGAGAGGGGGAGTTTCTTTCGAGTCACTAGGTTTGATAACGGTGCGTCCAGGGCGATTATCATCCTAGACAACGGATTTGACGGGGGGTGGTATTCCTTTCGAAAGGGATTATCCCATATTATGGTTGATACGAGTAATAAACCGGATTGGAAGATTATGTTATCACAGAGTAAGGAACAACCGATGGGGGAGGTAACTGTTGCTTCGTAGACGACGACGATTTTCAAGCGGATGAATGAGACGACTAAAGGTAGTTAAAAAACGGAGAAGCTTAAAGGCAAGGCAGATGAGATCCAGGAGATGGTGAGTGAAGGCAAACACAATGATCTGTGTGTGCATCACAGGTCTGTCGATTCTGCTCCTGTTCGTGGCTTACTAGTGCCAAGGCGATCGACAAGTTTATGCATAGCTAATCCCAAAAATTGGGAACATGCGGTTGTCATATTCAAGAAGGATCCGACGGAAAGGTGGGGCGTGATTCTGAAAACCATCTCAGATTGCTTGGAAAGGGAAATATATCTGTCTGTTATGGCGGATGATAGGGCTATTATGTGGTGTGTTAGCCATGGTGAGAGGGAAAAGTTACTAGATGAACTAGCTTCAAAGAGATTGAAGGCTGCCAAGTGGAATAAGGATATTCAGTGGAACGGCCCCTGCTTCAGGTGTTGAGAGGAGTGGGTTGGTGTTGACGGCGTTCCATTGGAGCTATGGAACTCGGGCCTTTTTCAGATTATCGGTGATGCTTGTGGGGGTCTTTTGGAGGTGCACGACGATTCCATGAGCCTCGTCTTTCTGCGTTATGCCAAGTTAAGGGTTCGTGGGTGGCGAGATGGGTACGTCCATGCACGACCACTCATTTCTTTCGTTGGCGTCGAGTACGACCTTCGATTCTTTCGAATCACAGACAGGTTCTGTCCATGGCCTGAGGATCAGGAACGTGATATCCTGTAATTCCTGCTCAATATACTCACCGGAGAAGGTGACCGGAGTTGGCCCACGACGCGACTGGACTGACAAGAACGACAAGTCTGAGCACAAGGTGGCGCGGCAGACTGAAGAAGATTTACGTGGTCAGATAAATCAAGCTGAACGTGGCCACGCGTCAAATGGATTGTGGAGAACGTCTAATCGGCACAGCGAGAGGATTGATAGTGCGAAGAGTGGACCGGATCGTGGCCTGGTGGCAAACGTTGTGCTGAATGAGATTGGAGAAAGACAAACCAATGGAAATGTGTTGGACGATGGTATGGGGTATCAGTTCGGGGGATACAAGTGGGCCCAAGATGGTGGGTTGACGTGTCATTGGAGTCGATTCAAGATCCAGTGCGGAGGGGAGGGTAGAACGTGGATTTGCGATTGGGCCTGAGGCGAGTTTCAGCAAATCCATTCACGTGGACTCGGTAAATAGTGATGAGCTGGTTCAATTATGCAGGCCTAAAATTGACAACCATTATAATCCAGTTAACCAAGGATCCAAAACCACTTGCTCATCCGATGCGATTTCTTTAGGTACTGATAGGGATCACGTGCCCTCTCTCAATCACATGGCCGATGAATTGGGATTTCAAAAACAATTCAGTGTGACGTTACTGGAAAAAGGTGGTGCCGATATGCTACAGATTCCAAACGACAACGGGAGAAGGCACGACTCCTTGGTTCACTCTTACTTCTTCGAGGACTTTCAGATGTGAAAGGGTTCATACCTCTCAGAAAGATAATATCCAAGAGGAGAACCAAAAGAGATGTGGAAAATGAATTCTATCCTCCTCCCAGGAGCAACCGACTACCACGAATGCCGGCAAGTCTCGGAGGGAGATGAGAAGGAATAGAAGAGTCGTGGGTTCCGCGCCTGAGTGTCGGCCCGTGCGTTTTGCTGACCTAGATAGGGACTACGATCTAGATGTTGGCGGTTGGAGGGGTATCTCCGATGATGAAATTTTTGGGGGCAACGACACTGATATCGCGGCGAGTGAAGATAATTTGAACGACGACAACAACAACGGGGAATGCAATTAGGTGGATTCTTTCTTTGCCTCAATTGACGGCCAGGTACGCAATGCTTTAATATTAGAGGGTTGCCCTGGCACTTTATCTTTTCTTGTCGATTATGTTGTTCCTTGTTATCTTTTGTCTCCCACTAATGACGTAGACAAACCACCCATTTCAAGCCACTTACACTCCCAAAACACTTCCTTGCCGTATGATTCTCATCTGTCCGCCAATGTCACGGACCAAGTCACAGATTTTCAGGAAGCAAGTCGTCTCCTCCAAAAAATGTCGGAAGAGGGAAGGTTTGTGTGGCCCGAAGGGGCCTGGGAAGCGAGGGGCAGAAGGACTACAGGGGCGAATTATTGTCTCAAGAGGCCATCGGTGAATACATGGAGAGTGGCCATATTAAGGCGAACAAGGTGCAACGGAAGCTTATTATGGATGGGATTAAGAACTTCAAGGGGCACACACATCGTGATCTCCATAATAAAGCGGGTAGTAGCAGGCGGGATTGTCAGGTTTCCAAATTAAGATCGTGACTTGGAATATTCGTGGGAGCAGATCTAGCTCGAAGATATGTCTTATTAAGAGGGTGCTAAGAAGAGCCAATCTTGACGTCATCATCTTGCAGGAAACAAAGAGGATGCGAATTGGTAGGAGATTCATTAGCCAAGTGTGGGGCGCTCGGTTCAAGGGCTGGTTGTATCTTCCATTAGTTGGCGCCTCTGGGGGAATTCTTATAGCCTGGGGCACACGAGTTTGTGATGTTAGTAAAAGCTTACTAGGTAACTTTTCAGTTTCAATCAAGGTCAAGGATGTGGCTCACAATTATTGGTGGCTTACAGGGGTTTATGGGCCTTCGATTTATCAGGACCGACAATCATTCTGGGATGAATTGGCCGGTCTGGTGGTGATCTGTGAAGGAGGGTGGTGTATTGCGGGTGACTTCAACACTACTCGATTTGTGGGGGAGAAGCTGAATAGTGCACGCCTTACTAGGAATATGCAGGAGTTTGACCAACTCATTTGTGAGTTGGGATTGTGAGATATTCCTATGCTTGGGGCTCAATTTACTTGGTCCAATTTGAGGTCAAATCCAATTTGCGGCAGACTTGACAGATTTTTGTTATCAGATCAATGGTGTCAGATATTCCCGTCAAATCATCAAGAAAGGATTAGGAGACTCACGTCTGATCATAGGCCAGTCCTGTTGGATACTGTAAATATTAGTTGGGGTCCCCCACCATTTCGCTTCAAAAATGTGTGGTTCTCTCATAAAGATTTCTTGCCTAAGGTTAGCTAGTGGTGGAGGGATGCAACGGATGTTGGAAGAATAGGCCATGATTTCATGACTAAGATGAAGCAGATGAAGGAATCCATTCGACAATGGGATAAGGAGGTATTTGGTCTTACAAGTTCCAAGTTGTAAGAGGTTGAAAAGACTATTTGCTCAATGGAGGCCATGGAGGAGTCGGGTGATTGGAATCCGGAGATGTCAGTTTTTCGCAATCTGTATAAAGCGGAGTTTGAGGAACTTTGCATCAGGGAAGACAGGATTTTACTTTAGAAGGCGAAGCTCAGATGGCTTAGGGAGGGTGATGCAAACTCAAGATTTTTCCACAACACTCTTAGCAACAGTCGGTGCAGAAATGCAATTACATCCATTGTGACCGATGAAGGGGCCTGCATCGAAGGGGAGAATGAGGTTGTGAGATACTTCTCTTAGGTGTATTCTTCGGATCGCAGATTCAGTTGGGTGATCGAGGGCATCGAGTGGTGTCCTATCTCTGCAGTGGATAGGGATTGGCTTGAACGACCCTTTGGGGAAGAGGAGATTAAATCTGTTGTCTTCAGTTGTGAAGGCTCAAAAGCACCGGGTCCAGATGGTTATTCCTTATGTTTCTTTCTGAAGGCGTGGGAGGTTGTGAAGAATGATCTCTTTTTGATTATACAGGAGTTCCACTAGAATGGTATCATCAATGCTTCGGTGAACAAGACGTACATATGCTTAATCCCCAAAAGACCAGATGTTCGGGGCCTTAAGGATTACCGCCCTATTAGCCTTGTCACTAGTCTTTATAAGATCATTGCTAAGGCATTATCATTGAGACTAAGGTGTGTCCTCAACAAGACGATGGAACAATCTCAATTTGCTTTCATTGAGGGTCGGTAAATCTTAGATGTAATGCTAATTGCCAATGAGGCGGTGGAAGACTACCGAATCCGGGGGGTGTTTGGAGTCATTTTCAAGGTTGACTTTGCAAAAGCCTAGACTCAGTTGAGTGGGATTTCTTGGACTATGTGATGGAAAAAAAGGGCTTTGGGGTTAAGTGGATTTCATGGATGATGGGGTGTGTTCAATCAGTATCCTATTCTGTTATGGTAAATGGCTGGCCTAGGGGCAAGTTTGGGGCCGGGAGGGAGCTTCGGCAGGGCGATCCTTTATCTTCGTTTCTGTTCACTCTGGTGGCTGACGTGTTGGGGAGGATGATGTCTAGGGCAAGTGCTTTTGATGTGGTGGAAGGCATGAAAATTGGGAATGACAAGGTTGAGGTGTCCCATCTACAATTCGCAGATGACACGCTTTTTCTTCTTAAGGGGGAAGGGTCCAATGTTTCTAATGCTCTAAAACTTCTTCATTGCTTTTGCGAGTTTTCTGGCTTAAGGGTGAACGAGGGCAAATGTCAGATGATGGGCATTAATATGGATCCTGGATTACTAGTGTCTTTTGCCAATGCTGCTGGGTGCTCGGTGGGCTCCTGGCCAATGCAGTATCTTGGGCTTCCATTGGGAGGAGATCCCAAATCTCGCCCTTTTTGGGATCCGGTTATTGAAACAATATGTAGACGTCTAGATGGGTGGAAACATGCCTTTCTGTCAAGAGGGGGAAGGCTTGCCTTGATTAAATCCATTCTTTTGGCTATTCCAACCTATTATATGTCTCTCTTTAAGGTTCCATATGGAGTTGCAAACATCATCGAGAGGAGAATCCAACAATTTTTTTGGGGTGGCAGTGGGGATAATGGCTTGAGGAATTTAGTGAAATGGAAGATTGTGCAAAGGTTAGTGGAGGAGGGGGGCCTTGACATAGGCAATATCACTAAGAGGAATATTGCTCTATGTGGAAAGTGGGTATGGCAGTTTCTGAGAGAGCAGTCTTCCATGTGGGCTAGAGTTATTATAAGTAGATATGGAGTGATGAATATGTTAGGGGGTGTTTCTAATGCAAGAATTCCAAGGCGGACCACCTTTAGAGGCCCACGGAAGTTTATTTCTTCACTACAATCGGTGGTCGAGTCTCATATTTGTACGTCGGTGGGCAATGGGGAAATTTTTCGGTTATGGGAGGATCGATGGCTTGGTCCGGTCTCATTGGCGGATTCATTCCCGAACTTATACGTAATCTCCAATATTCACAACCAACCTATTAGTATTTTTCACTCTCATGACTCTTCTTCCATGCAACCTTCTTGGAATCTTCTTTTGTCTCGAGCTCTAACCACTAGGGAACTTGAGGAGGTAGTTATCTTACTCTCCTCTCTAGAGAGCCTTACCTTGTCCCTCACCCCAGATAGATATACTTGGAATCTAGAACCAAATGGCTTATTCTCTTGTAAATCTTTTCGTGCTGCCCTTTCGACCAATTTGACCAATTCCCATATTGCCCAATCCCCACTCTTTACTAACATTTGGCATTCACTGCTACCCTCTAAGATTAAAGTATTTACCTGGATACTAGGCCACAGACGTCTAAACGCAATGGACGTTCTGCAACGGAAGCTAACATCTCATTGTATTTCTCCACATTGTTGTATGCTTTGCTTTCAGGATGGTGAGTTGATGGAGCACATATTCCTGCACTGCCTGTTCTCTCAGAGTTTGTGGGCTCGTTGGGGACCCTTTGCTGGAAATAGATTTCTCCCCCCTCAATCATTGGAGGACTGTTTTTGCCTACCACAAACAAGCTTCGTTTCTCCTGTTGGGAAGGAGGCAACTTTGTTTACCTCTTTGGGTACGTCATTGTTGGTGTGGTTAGAAAGGAATGAGAGGGTTTTCCATAGCCATTCTAAGGATTCTGCATCATTGTGGGAGTCCATTAAGCTCATGGCCAGTTCTTGGGCATTCTCAACAAATATGGATGTGGGGCTTTCCTTAGCGGATTGGATGGGGGATTGGGGTAGATGTCTATTTTGTATATAACCGTTTCAGCGGGTTTCAATCTGGTTAGTATGTGTCTTGTGCCGGGTGTTGGTCGCTGTATTTGGGTGGTCTTACCATAGCTTGTATTACTTTATCTTAGTTTTATAATCAATAAGATATATATATTGTTTCTGCTCGAAAAAAATAATAAAAAAGGAGGTGGTGGAGGAGACATGAGTGGTCCACTTTTTTCTAAATATATTAGTGGAGCCTTACATGATGATCTCTGAATAAATATATTTAAATAGTATTTTCAAATATAAATATATTAGTGGTGGAGCCTTACGTGGGACCATGACATAAAAAAGAGAATCATGTGTTTGAATAAGTCCAAGCGAGATACATCGTTTGTTTGCGCCGGAGTGATTCGATCGGACCTCATTGGATATATAATATAGCATTATTGGAGGGACAGAATGACATGTCGATATAGACGGGCCAACTGGGTTTCACCAATGACCGCTCCTTTGTTGGCCGGTTACCCCTTGAAATTTCAATCAAAAGACATCAAATATTTCTTTTGTTTTGAAAATTACTTATATGTGAGACTCTATGCATGTCCAGATGCACACATGACCCTCGATTTTTAAAAAACCTTCGTCTCGACCTGTGACATTCCTAGACGTAGACCAATTAAAATAAATGTGGGGCCGTGACACCTATACTTTTATTTCTATTATTAAGAAATTTCATATGGACAAGACACATCCATTAGATTCCCCAATATTGTGAGATCACTGAAAGTAATGATTTTCGCCTTCATTAAAATAATGAAGAGCTAGCTGGTCCTAAAGTACCATGCCTTGGTGCTAAAGGCACTTATATACAAAATTAGATATTGTTTTCTCTGTTGACATACTTGCAGAATATAACTTTACACAAAATTAAAATGGTGCTAAACATGTATTATGTTATCTTTAAGAAAGCAAGCGACACAAGTCTATCTCCTTCAAGAAAAAGAAAGACAAAATTGGTTGAATATGCAAATATTGGATATTTGTCAGACCCTTACTATGCTCGATTCCAAGCACAATTTCATTTATGGTGATATTGCTATATCATAGAGCTTTGTGAAGCAGACAATAGTTGCAACAATGCTCCTTAGGCGCAACCATTGTGAGCATTTCGTTCTCCATGGTAGCCTTCACCTGGTCCACCTTGGCGTTCTCCGACAGCCGGAACCAACGTAGGAACTTGCCGCTGCTACACTCCACGCGGTGCCACTTGTCATACTTTTCCTCCTTTTCTCTGCTCCTCTCGTCGCTTATCTACAACACCTTCCTGTCCTACACTTCCACCTTCACCATATGTTATAAACGGAGAGAAAAACAGAGAGAGTTATTCGTTTCTCTTCATTGACTGATACATATGAACAACTGATTACATCTTTAAATAGAAAAATTAAAAGAATAACATATTCTTCCCACTTGATGAGTGGGTAGCCCTGTTCATACTTAGTGGGCGACAACTTAAAGTGGGGATACAACATATATTATATAACAATACTTCATAATTGTTTATTTCCTATATATTTCACTTTTTGTATCTTATTAATCGCTTGAATCGTAATACTTGAATAGTGAATTGCAAGATTTAAAATGTAAATCTTAAGATTTTACTAATTTTTAGGATTTTCTATATGACTTGGTGGCACTAGGATTCATGTTAAGTATTCAAATCGATTTCTCCTGAATCAAATCGTAAATCATAAGAGTCATTGACTCAAATTGTGATTTTACAACTATGCTTTGAAAAATTAGAAAAATTGTTAGTTGAACTTCATAAATTTATAATTCTAAACCTAGTTATGTACATAATACACATATGATGCATATCATGTTTGTGAATTGTGCAATTCATTGATTTAAATCCCAGTTCAATTCACCAAGCTTCAAAAACGATTAGATTTCAGTTCAAGATTTTGACTATCATGATGTAGATCAACAATCTATAGATTCTATATTGTTGTACCTCATTGTTTCCAAGGCATAATTTGCTAGATTCTATTTTAGCTTTATCTCTTGCATAAAACTAATTTTATGTTGTACTCTGGCAGGATCATAGACAATAAGTCACTGAGATTGATAACTGAAGCCTCAGAAAGCTCCCCAACAAAGCTTGATAAGGATCATTTGAATGACAGCTTCCGCGGTTAGTTGATCTCTAAGCTATGATAAAATTTTACTTTGGTACTGATTTGGTTTCCCTTATGTTATGGTAACATTTCACTCCGTGTCTTGTTAAGGTGTTTGAGTATTTGGTGTTTGAGTTCTTAATCCATTGTACGTAAAAGTAAATATTTTTATTTTTTTTAGTTGCATTTTTATCTTGGTGTTTTCAACTAATGAATTAAATATTATAGATGCCTATTGAATTAGATTTTATGCATCTTCCTATTTCTCCTTACTGGCTAGAGAATCCATCTTGCAATCATTTGGGTACTTTTGAGATCTATGTCCCAAGCCATAGTGTGATCTGAAGGCTGAGAAATTCTTCACAAATTTGTTCTTTTTTACCATGTGGTGCAGAAACTGCCCGAGACATTATCTTAAAAGGGCATCTCAGTCCTCACTTGCAAAATCCAACTACATTACCTTTACTTGACCTTGAATTTCACATGTTTCTAGAACTCCCTAAGGATCCAATTGTGTGTTTTCACTCTGATCTTATGCTACTTTGCTGCTTAGCAAACCTAGAGTGTTTGGCATGCATTCTAACATTAATTACCCATTTAAGAAGTCACATCTGATTTGCATGTGTTGCACTAACATGTAACAAATGAATATTTTTGGTAGAACTGCAGAATTAAGCAAGTTTTTTTTTGTTGAAATAATAGGAAAGAATCAAGCATTTTTTTTATGGCCTGTAGGAAAGAATCAAGCAAGTTGGCTAGTCACATTTTGCAAAGTGCATGTGGTACCTGCTAGTACAACAATGGAGTGGAAGGGAAAAGCACAAATCTGACACCTTTATTTTTATTCAAAGAAAAAGTATAAAGAGGCATGACTCCTGGGTAGGGCATTACTCCATTTGGTGAGACCATAAAAACTTTGGGTAGAAATTGTTGATGCTTGACCAATTGAGCATTTGTACATTCTTGTGAATGAGGGTAATGGCACGTATGTTACTTGGGTGTCGGTTATGGGTGTTGGATGTGGGTACATATTTAGAGGATGGACTTGTTCATTTTCAAATTATGGGATACAGAGACTTGATTGAATTTGGATATTAGGTATTTGGCAGGGTTATGTTCATTACTAGGCCTATATTCTTTCTTCTTCTTTCTTGCTTGTTTTAAAATTCTTTTCAATTGTTTATTTTCCTTTTATATCTCTCCACTTAATTAAGTTGTACCTATCATCGACGTAACAATATTCCAAATTTGGAAGTCACGAACAAATATCCCATACCCATGTTGGTATCATGAAGTGTCAACATGGTTACATTGGGTTAAAGTAGAGAGTCCAGGTAACATAGAACAATACACACCTTTATACCTATGAAAAACTACTTTAATGCCTTGCCAAATTAGGATATTCATGTGCATAAACTACAAACCTAGGACCTCAAGACCCTACACATAGGCAGGACCTTTGTGCATTAGGATGCCCTTTTTTATTTGCACAAACTACATACCCAATTTGCCTAACAAAAATTTGGATAGGGATTGTTCTATTCTTGATAGCCTAATTGCTTATCAGAAAATGAAATAAAGTTGAACTTTCCTTCAAAGAGTAAACTCTTATCTTCATCTTATTCCTCTTTGAAATGTCGAATAAATTTGTGGGAGATTCTAGGGTGATTATCTCATGCCTTGGGAGTGTGGGATTGGCTAGCAAGCTTCCATGACTGACTTAGAGACCATAAAATCCAACCAATGTTTGCATATGGGTCTCGGATTCACCTTTTGTGGACTTTTTAAGTCCAATTGGCTATCTTTCTTAAACTTCATTATATTACATTTATTTATTTTTTTAAATTGCTGTACACAAAAAAAAAGTTCAACTTTTTGGGAAGTTGCTAAGTCTACTTAATGCGTCTTCATTTGTAGTTACAAAGAAAACAATAAATATAGAATCTTTTGGCTAAACCTGTAGAGTACTCAAAAGGATGGTTTGTTTAACAACCTTCAGAAGATGATATTTGTTCTAGCTTCTTATGCAAGGTCACTGGCTTAAAATTGAAATGCTGATTCTATATAGCTTAGGTTATTTTTCACCTTCAAAATGTTCTCCTTAACTTGTTTTCCTCGCTACATATTCAAATGGTGTGTCTTTCTCATTACAAGTAGTTATATTTTTTTAGTTATTTCGATCCATATCATTTTAGATCTTCCTTTATCTCTATCATTGCTATAGCTTTCAACACTCTTCCTAATTAGCTCATCTAATAGTTTATGTTGTATGTGTTCAAACCATCTTAATTGGCTCTTTCTCATTTTTTTTCTCCAATTGGAACGATTCCCTACTATTTCTTGAAAATTTTGTTTTAAAACTATGAATTTATCTTTCAATGTTTTACTACATATCTATCTTAACATTCACATTTCTACTATATTTAGTTTGTTAAAATGTTGTTTTTCTTGTTAATTATTGAACAAATTATAGAAACACAAAGTAATTGGCAAAAACGCGTGTTTTTATATTGAGGAATGTTATTGAGTGTTCTATCAGCTTAAACCATATGGGTTCTTCGACATTGATTACAATGATATAAAAATATATTTCTTTTACAGCTTTATTCAAACAAAGAATTTTGCAGCTAATTCACAAATTTTCTCTTGTACATTTACACTTTGATTAGATAAATTGAAAATTATAGTTTTGGCAAATTTTTCAATGGTTTAGTCTCGTTGCAGAGTCATTATTGTCTCTCACATGAGATTTTAGTTTTTGGAGTTCATATTTCTTAGACTACAAAGCACGTTACCCTATCCTTGTTGTGTTTCTCTTGAACTCTTAACATTTCTCATTGTTTATGATGGTAGCTTTCTTGTATTTTTAGCAGTTTGATGAGAGACTCAATTTGTTTTTGACAGAGAGATTGATTTATGTGTCGGAGAAATTTGATGCAAAATTGTTCCTATCACGGATTCACCAACGTACATCTGCAGCTGATTTAGAGAGTGGTGCACTTGCATTAAAAAATGATCTCAAAGGAAGAACTCAACAAAAGAAGAGACTAGTTAAAGAGAACTTTGACTGCTTTGTCTCTTGCAAAACCACCATTGATGGTACATGTCAATCTTGTCTTGCTGATTTTTCCTGTTTGTCATTCAGTCTATGTGTGCGTCCTACATTCTTGTTATGACTTGGTGGGATTGGTAGTTAATGGTCTAAATGAATATTTCGGGGATTTGGTTATCTTGAGAATTTTGTTTCACTCTAAAAAAATTACCTAATCCTTTGATACAGATATAGAGTCAAAGTTGAAGCGAATAGAGGAAGATCCTGAAGGTGCTGGAACTACTCACTTGTATAATATCATACAACGCGTCAGTTTACAGGCAAATCGTGCATTTGAACCCCTATTTGAGAGGCAGGTTGGAACTGGTTAACATGGGATGTAAGGCTTCTGAACTATCCAACGAATCCGGCAAGCTTGATTATCTTAATGTTATAAATGCAGGCTCAAGCTGAGAAAATTAGGTCAGTTCAAGGTATGCTCCAGAGATTCCGAACACTATTCAATTTGCCAAGTTCAATTCGTGGGAGCATCAGCAAGGGTGAATATGACCTGGCAGTCCGTGAATACATGAAAGCAAAGTCCATTGTTCTGCCATCTCATGTCAGTAAGAGTGCCTTTAAGCAATTTAGGTTTGTAAGCAATATATTCGTTAGTGCAGGGCTTGCTGCTGCTAGTGTCATATCATCAAAACATATTCCCAAAATAACAATCGCTAAGTATATTAAAAATTCAGAACTGATTTCTCTGTTAATGAAGTTATCCTATCATCTTAGTTTTCAGCAAGAAATGCCTAGCGGAAGGTAGTTCTATGTTTGGGTTGTTTGCTGACCATATTTCTTCAGACGTACACTTGAGAACAATTCTTTGCTGAATTTCACTCTATAGAAGTGTACAATTATATCAAGCATTTATCTGGAGCTTCATCTAAATTTATAATGCCAAAAGTTGAAGACTCACGGTGTTATCATATTTTTGCCTTTTCTTTCCTATAGTTTTAGTGGTGGAAAAGGTAATATAGTAATTTAATAGTCTTAACCTTTTTGCTCTCCTCGCACACATCTCAAATTGACATTTTTCAATATTTCCCTCCTTAGTTATAATTTATAATGTTTTACCCTTCTTATCCATGTTGTTATTTTATATAAATAAGACATATTCACCCTTCTAATTTATTAGAAAACTAAACAAGAAAAGTAGAAAAAAGATCATAAAACTTAATTTTGTTGATAAATTGTAAAAATCACGTCCAACGCAAGTGCACACACAATAATGGGGTAGAATGCTAGTTGTTCTGATCATCTATAAACTCATTATGACCTTCTTGATTTCTTAGAGGATTTAACTTATTGTGTTACTGTGGAAGGACTTGCTTTAGATTGAAGAGTTTTTGTTTGATATAACCTAGGCTGTACATATATATATGATATTAATATAATTTAATTTGTTTCTTGTCAAAAAAAGAAAAGAAAAGAAAAAAGATTGAAGAGTTTTTGTGTCCAACCAGTATTCCACTTGTGTGTAGTTCTTCCTCCATAGCTGGATGTGGGTGATGATAATTTTTTTTTTTTTTTGGTCAAAAATTTGAAGGTAGAAGGTAGTGTGATGATGATAAGTTGTTTTGCTTCCAGGTGGGAATACTGAAACGTGTTCTTGAAGAGGTTGAAAAAGTGATGCGCGAGTTCAAAGGCACGCTTTATAAGTCGATGGAAGATCCAGAAATCGACCTGGCCGAAGTAAATCTTATTCTTTATATATCCATTATTTATTTTGCATCCTTCAGAAATTATGGTCATAATAAAATATCTGACATATTTTTTTATTTTTTGCCATCTAAATTGTTATGCCGTTAACTTTTTCATGTAGACATGGGAATGGATATTTATAGTTCAATGTGCCAGCTTTGTCAGCGACGTGGCAGAAATTTATTACAAAATAACTTATGAAGATCTAGACAAGTAATAAAAACATTCATAAAGACCTCTTTTCTGTGACTGTGAGATCACATAATTTTCTCCTCTTTTAAAAGTTTTTGGTCTTGACCAAAAAAAAATCTTCATTTTTGGCCCGTCACTGCAAACTTCCAACTTCTCTCACAAAATAAGTCTCAGATCAATTAGTCGGGGTTAGAAATTAATGTCTTGTTAAGAAAGGTTTCATACTACTTTAATCGAGTGGTCCTCAAAGTAGTTGCTTTGAGTTATTTCAATTGACGAGTGATTCATTATAATTAGAGTTACACTCATATCAAATGTGTGGTTGTTAGAGGACCCAAATTTAGGGACATGCCAAACTGTTGCAACCCTCCTTCATTTGAACATTTTTCAGTGCCTCTCCAGGATAGCCGCTTTATAAAGCTTAAACCTTATTTTCTATTCTATATAATTTAACAACAATGCAAAATGTACAAACATAAAAACTCAGGATGGAAACTCAAGTGTTCCACCCTGTTGGATCACACATCGAGATGCGAGTGTATTGCACTTCTCTATGTGATCCAACAGGGTAGAACACTTGAGTTGTACCTTTGTACCCCCTATCATTACCCATACTCTAAAGTTCTTGCACATAAAGCTTCTGATTAACTCTATGTAATTCTTAAATCGATCTTCTGATATCTAGTTTATTTTTATCTCATGTGAATACAAGGCACTGAAGTTCATTGTCTTCTTTTTGTTTTTCTCTCTCCTCCTCTATATATTTCTTCTAATTATAACTTGGGTAACGTCTAACAAAAAGGGTGTGAAAACACACCCAATTGCTTTATTCCACATGGTTTAATGATTAAACTTTTCTGGAGACAAAATCTTCAAAGCCCAACCTAGCAATCACTAAAATCATCGATCATCTATACATGTTCCATTTCTCCTGTTCATAAGAACTGATATATTAGGATCATAATGATAAAGGGAAAATCTACTAGAGATTATTGTCCTTAAGATACCATCTTTTCTTCCCCAGGTTTCTGGTTGCAGCTGCCTTATAGTTCTGTTTTTTTCCCACAATCTGTAAGCGCTTCTAATTTAAACTTTTAATCAAGTTACTCCTCTGCCAAATGATTCTTGCAAGAATCTATGATGTATCATTCAACAAAAGTTTTTTTTTTTTCTTTTTTCTGTTCTCATAAAATTAAAGATATTGAAAAATACGAAGGACAGCTTGATGAAATTCTGATGCTTAAACTCAGTCATGTCCCTTTTGATGAATTTATCCTTGTCTCCATTCTCCATGATTCCTACCTTCTTTAAAAACTTTCTATAACAGGAGATTCATAAGGATGAATAAGGCACACCAAGAGGGAGGTAGAAATACAAAAGACAGTAGTGCAATCACCTAGCAACCAAAATCGTCTGTCATATTGTTGATGTATTCACTTCCCTTAGTGTATATACTAAGCTGATACAAAGAGCTAGGACTTCTTTCAATCACCTCATGAACATAAAAGATAATTTAGCCTAGCTTTCTTCATGTTCTGTTTATCCATTGTCAATATTTGGTATAGAAGATCATTGTCCACTTTA
Organism: Paratinospora sagittata; assembly: GCA_035771175.1. NCBI lineage: Eukaryota > Viridiplantae > Streptophyta > Magnoliopsida > Ranunculales > Menispermaceae > Paratinospora > Paratinospora sagittata. Next base: position 6,421,599 of record JAYMFD010000012.1, on the reverse strand, counting down.
TGTTTTGTTTATCCATTGTCTTTGTGTCGAATATCAATCATTACTTGGTTTTGACTTTGAGTGCATATATGTATTAATAGGATGCTCCTCTTTTTGTGATTTTCTATGCTAACTTATGCTGTATTCACACCTAGCTTGAAAACACTGTGAGGCTGTTGTTGGAGTTGGAACCTGGGTCAGACCCCGTGCGGCATTATTTGAATATCCAGGTTAGCTATGTTGATAATCATGCCTATGAACTATGATTTTATTTATCTTTTCTCTACTTTCTCCATGTACTTTTTTCTTTTTCTTTTTCCAAACTATATGTATATTTACCCTCTTATGATCAACCTTTCTTCATCTATGATTTTGTATTGGAAAAATCCATCTTCCTTCTTTCTTGATCAACTTTTTTTTTTTTTTTGGCAAAAACTAATTCCCCTCTAATGACAATCAGCTTTTCGTTTTCATCTATGATTTTGTACATTCTTGTTGAGTTTTTCTGATTTATTCTTTTGGGACAGAATCAAAGGATTCGGGGTTTACTTGAAAGATGCACCTTAGATCATGAAGCAAGGATGGAAGCTTTGCATAACAAGATCCGTGAGAGAGCACTATCAGATGCAAGATGGAGGCAAATTCAACAAGATTCAAACAACTCTGTATGTGTAATTGTCTAAGGAGATCTTTACTGGTGATATTTATGTGAAAGCAATAAGCCAATTAATATTGTGTGTCTTGTATCACTGTCAGTCCGATATGGAGTATGGTCTTCCTGGAGAGTTGCATTTGCAAATAGATTCACAAGCTGTTGAGTTAAATGGTGAAGAAGTGGATGCTCTTAGGGGAAGGTATATCCGCAGGTTAACTTCTGTGCTTATCCAGCATATACCAGCTTTCTGGAAGGTGGTTCTGTCTATGTTCAGTGGGAAGTTTGCTAAGGTATTATCAGTTGCTTCATATGGAATCTTAAAGTTTGTGATTGCTCTTAGTACAGCCTTTTAAAAGGAACTTCCAATTTTGTATAGATGTTTGAGCTTGTTATAATTTCAAGAAGTTTACAGCTCTCTGTCTTCCATGTTAGTGGATCCCCCAAGTAGAGTATAGCATAAGGAACGCAATATCACACAAGCCATATCAATTATGTTCCAGATTAGCTCTTGGGTTCAGTGCTGCTCTTTAATATCTATTATGAGGATAAATTACAAATTTATGTTTCTGCAAAGACATGATGTATCTCAATTGGTAAATTAGAGCCAACTTGAACAGCCACAATATTGTTGTAATTGGTGCAACAGATTTGAGCAATTAAATAATTTCATTTCAAATTGATATATAAGGATGAGAGTAGTGGTTGTAATCCCTTCTTCTTCATCTATGCAAATTATTCTGCAGTATGCAGAGACAAGGATTGACCTCTGGTAATTTCTGACTTCCTGGTAGTAGACTTGACCCCTCCAAGTCTTTGTAGTCTGAGTATGTACCAATGAATCCAATTAAGATGTGCTTGTGAATAAATATAGGCATTACTCTCTCACTAATTAGAATGCTGCACATGGACTAACTTTCAGTTTCCACAACTATACATGTTACTGCTTCCTCACATTAAAAAGCAGGAGACAGACACACATCTGTGGTTATTAAGCACCAATGGGTTCTTGTGTTGTGTGTACTGTTAGTCTGTATGAAAACAGCAATTGCACTAAACATGTCAGCCCTATCCTTGGGAAAGTAACAGGTTCCATGGATGCATCTACCAAACTTTAGTAACTTAGATGTCAGGAATTGGCAGGGTAAATGTGTAAATGTTGGTTCTCACCAAGTTCTGGTGCTTTTGGTAGTCATGGTTCTGGTTCTGGCTTCTTCTAGTTACGTATGCCTCCACTCATGATTTGCGATTTGTATCGAACTCCACTTAATCTTGACAATCCTCGCTTTTGACAAAGGTTGCTTTACTGTTTAAAAGCACTGGTAGGTGACATGGAAGTTTCTCTCATGTCACCTTAGAGCTCAGCATAACTCTATTGGAGTCATAAATCTTTTACACTCAGTGGCTTTTAGAAAGAGTAGAATATACTACGGACACTTGTCAAAGGGTTGACTCAGTGCATGAGGCCTTTGCCATTTCAGGGTTTAGGAAAGTTGATCTACGCCTTACTCGTGGTTTACGGAGAGATTGTTTCTGGAGTCATCTAACCTCTAAATCAATATGGGGTAATCTTATTTTTGTGTCAAAGAATTGAAGCCGGCCCTTGTTGAAGGTAGAAGTAAAGTTCTGGCTAATTCATCATAAACCACTGTAGGGCATCTGAACATTACATCTAGGTTTTCCAAGCTTCCATTGAGAAAAGATGGCATGACAAAAATCTTTTGATGTCCCCCACCCAAGCAACAGCTATAATGGACAAAAGTTAGAAAATATTGCCTTTTCACCAACTAATAAATAGCCAATTTGATTTTCAAGAAGCTTGAAAGGTCTTCTGCTTCTTGGTTAGATATGCTACTTGAGATATGTGGTTCTTGATTCTATTTATATTTTCATGTTTATTCTCTGAAGCTATTTTGTTATGTACCAAAAGAGGAAAGGAAAAACAGTAAGTTATATTTTTAACTTGAACTCCAGATCCTAGTGTTCTCCAACTTATGGGTTGTTTTATGATTGGACAAAAACCTAGTTTAATCAGGATTTGAGTTGTCAAGATATTGGCTAAATGGTATTTGGACCATGACTAGACTGGATTTGACTTTACAAGCATGAGATCACTCAAGGCACCCAAAGAAACAAGTTGGAATAGAACGAGATGCATATTTCATAATCTGTGGTGGTCACTAATTTGAGTTAGAAACTTAGAATTGCAGTATGCCATGACATATATTGATCCAACACATGCTTGATTTCTACTTATTTCTAGAATATAGCTGCACAGACACCTCATGAAAGCATTTGCACTAATAACAACTGGAACAAACTTCAGTGGATGGTAATCTTCTCTCTTCAAACTTGATGTTTAACCTTGGTAAACAAATTCACATGAGGTATGTTTAAATACCCCCTTACTGCTCAGCGATCATCTGTCAACTTTTCTATCACTGACTCACTGATAGCCGTGTATGAGAAAGAGGCTGAGCCTGTGTCTAAAGTTAGCCTTTATACCAGTAAAAAATTTCAAGAAAAGCAGAGCATCGAGGCTTTTATTCAATCTTTGAGTGAATGCCATACAAAGAATATGAAAGATCTTCTTGGCATTAAGGATGCAGGTGCAACAGTCACACAACTAATAAAGGTTCATAACTTGGATAAGCTTATAGAGAAAGCTGGTTAAAATGTGGTCATTTTTATGGAATCCTCTTGTAACATCTTTGTGTGCTCATCTTTATGTATTATGGATTAGAACTTTGCTGCAGTAACAGTTTTAGAATTGGAGGCCTGTACTTCTGATGATTCTGTTTCACTTTTCATTGTCCTTCCTCTCCTTGTTCTGACTAAATGGTTTGGATTGCTTTTTAGGGGAATACTAAGAATTTTTTAAAATTTGCCGAGGGTCTCTCTCTCTCTCTCTCTCTCTCTCTTCACACACACACACACACACACACACACACACACACACACACACACACACACACACACACACACACACACACACACACACACACACACACACACACACAAACACCACTTTTTTAACATTTTCCTTTGTGTTGGCCTTCAAATAGCTTGTGGGCTTCTTCGTAAACCACTTATTTTAATGTTTTTTTGGGTGGGGGTATTTCTCCTAGGTTGTAGCTGAAGCAAATGTTAGGAGGGAGGACAAAGTCAATGATATGAAATACTCCAGTCATTCTCTTGATGAAGTTGCGGGAATGATTCGAGGCACTATTTCTGCATATGAAGTCAAGGTAAATGCTCATTTCCTGTTGCTTCTGAAGCGCCATAATAACTTATACTGCAAAGCTGACAGATACCATTTTATTGCTTTCGAACGGAAACACTGTAAAGTAGGTTTCTATTTGTTGTTGTTGGTATGAAATGAAATCAGTAAAATTTATACTGATGCCATATGAGGAACCATTTAGTTGTTTGAGTAGTTCCCAAAAATGCCTAGAAAGAGTAAAAGGTCAAACCAACCAAAATAGTTGGGGGAGTCTTGGGACAAACAATGTTTGAACTATGATGAACATGAACTATTTGGAAATTCTGGGCACTGTTAAGTCCTTATAATCCTTTTACTTTTTCTCTCATTATTCTTGAATGAGCCAATCCAAATTTAATTGTGCTTTTTTCTAATTTTTTTTTTTTTAAATCCTGCTTTAAGTTTTTGTCTTCATTTGAAATTCTTTCACTTGAATGGTAAAATGGGACATCATATGGACTTTTGTGAACTGCTGCTTAAACTGAGTCTTTGTCTTTGGCCTAAGGTTAGGATATACTGCAATCTTGTGGGGCTATCAAAATATTATACTCTTGAGAGTCAAAGATCTTTTTATATTGTTAAGTCTGTCATACACACTTCAATCAAGTTCTAGTAAGAGATTATTAGTGATAGAGATAACAAAATATATTATTATTTGATAAGGGAATCTTATTATGAGTTATATGACATAATTGGCTTTTCTATTCCTCCTTGGATTGTAGCATCTTGATTTGGTCACCATGTACATAGATTATAGAAAGTTTTTATATTCCATCATATTTGTCATAAGGCATCTTCAATGCTCCTCCTGAAGTGTCCATGCAATTAAAAAAGAAGAGGACTTTTTTGTCTAGAGGGGGTAGACTATCTCTTATTTACTCAGTGTTGGAGGCCATTCCAAATCACTATTTCCCCATGATTGGCATCCGTGTGGATAGGGAGGGGTGGCAAAAAACAGGCATAAACATAAACGGGTACATATAAAGCTTGATATTAATTGATTTACCACATTTTCGTACCCGACCTGTTTTAATACAAAATTTTCTTGTTCCTACCCATTTGTTTTAAGAAACGGGTAGCCCTCTTTTGTGTGAATTTTATAATTTTTTTTAATTATTTTTGAAATATATTTAAATTTTTTTTAATATAGCATAAATAGGTGATAAAAACATAAATATATAATTTTAAAAATAAACCCACTAATAAACCTCCTTAAATAATATTATAAATATTATATAATCTACAAATTTATTTATTTTTATTTAACCATATATATAAAGGAATATTTATACACATGTTTAATGATATATAATGATATTTAATTAGTATAAACTATATAAATTTGTAATAAATATTATTAAGCTACAATAAATAAAAGTAAATGTATTTAAATGTACTTTTTTTTATATACATTTGAAGTATTCCCATAACAAAATTAATAAAATTTTAAAAAGATAAATAGTAAAAGTTGCGTGCAATGCACATGACATGTTGCATGTACACACACTATATATTTTTGAAAAAATCTTGTATGAATATAAGTAAACTTTTAAGTTTGTCACCATACAAGTAATAAAACTAATTAATAAAATTGAATATATTTTTATTGTCAACAAGGTGTTGGTCTGATGGTAAGGTGGTAGGCAACAAGAACCTAGCAACACAAAAGGTCTCGAGTTTGAGTGTGCATAGGAGCAGACTGCAAGCAACCAAGTTCTTGCGGAGTTGGCGACAGTTTTCTAGTTTGGGCGTTACCTCGGGGGGACCAATCTTAAGGTTGGTGTGGGGATTAGTGGGCTCCCCTAAGGGGGACCCGACACCCCTCGAGTTAGGAGGCATGGATAGTTTATAATAAGCTGGTTATACTTTGTTTCTACTCGATATATATATATATATATATATAACTGGGTACCCATTTGCCCTTCTGTTATCCCCGAACTCGACTCGATTTTAAAATGGACATAAAAGTTTTGTTCGTACTCGGCCCGCTTTTGTCCCTCACAATGTTTGTACCCGTTCTAAAATGGGTTGAACAAATGCGACGAACAAGTCTGGATCATTTTTATGTCCATTTTAAAATCGAGCCGAGTTCGAGGATAGACAAACAGACAAATGGGTACCTGGTTATATATATTTAGTAAAAACAAAGTATAACCTGCTTATTACAAACTAACCATGCCTCCTAACTCGAGGGATGTCAGGTCCCCCTTAGGGGAACCCACTAATCCCCACACCAACCTTAAGATTGGTCCCTCGAGGTAACGCCCAAGCTAGAGAACTATCGCCAACTCCACAAGAAACCTAGTCGCTTGCAGTCTGCTCCTATGCACACTCGAACTCGAAACCTTTTGTGTTGCTAGGTTCTTGTTGGCTGAAAATATCAAGAAGTCGATTAGGGATTTCTGGTGGAAAGGAGTGGATTATAGAAATGAAAAATACCTAGTAGCTTGGGACAAAGTTAATAGACCTAAGGAAAAGAGTGGTTTTGGGTTTGGGTAACATTCAGGCCAAAAACAAGGTGTTGGTGGCGATATGATTGTGGCGCGTTAGTGTGGCAGGACATAGGCGACAGCACGCTGCACGACACATCACGCCGTGTGGCAGAGGTGAGGGGAGTGCTCCACGTGGTTAAGAAAATGACAAGATTCAACGGGTGGATGTGAATCGTGCTTCTGGTGGGCCAGTGGGCCAGGCCCATACCTTGCATTCTCATGGGGTGGATTTTCAGTAGGCTAGAGATGGGTAGGCCAAGGATTACGGTGGGCTTCAGTCCAAACATGTCCTGGGCCCATCAGAAAGCTTTAAATCACAAAAATCCAATGTTGTCAATGAGCCCAGTATAAAGGTGTACAAAAGAAGGAAGCATAATGGTAAGCAAGATCCATTGGGCTCAAAGTTTGAGCGATGGCAACTGGATGGATGGCTTACCACAGGATCGGGCCGGAATGCTCCATCTAGTCTAAGTTGTGATCATGTCTCTGCTATTGATCTGGACGATGTTAGCTGCAACGAAGATGATCGATTGGTCACTGACGCTAAATGGAAGGAAGGAAGGACGAGCATGTGTTGGGCTTGTGAGGTCAAGGAACTTGATGCTGCCATTGATGCTTGCAAGGAACAAGCCAAGGTACGCTCTGTGGTTTTGGTTAATAACAATGATTGTGCTCCCCCCTCCACTCCCTGCCATCCAAATCCTTCTCAATCTCCTCCTTCTCCTCCTTCATCCCCTAACTGTGTGGTGAATACTGGTACGATGGCTATGTTAGCCACCATGAATGGTTCAGTTAGCAAAACTAACCAAATTGTGACTGAGAATCGTCCCGGTGGGAATCATGGGAAGTTAGAGTTTAAGTCGAACTATGTGGAGATTGCTCATTTCTTGAAATCCATTGATATCCAATTGGTGGATAGAACCGCAAAGACCATTGTCTCTTCTTGAGTGATGTGGTTGGATGGGTCATTTCTGTTTGTCAATGAAGATCATGATTTGGAAAATTCGTGGTTGCGGTTCAGCTGATAAAAGGAGAATCATTAAGAAGACAATTTGCTCGGCGAAGCCTTACGTTGTAGCCTTATAGGAAATCAAAATGTCTGAGGTGTCTTTGAGTTTAATCAAAGAAATATGGAGATAGAGATTCCTGAGTTGGACTCTCCTCCCGGCCATGGGTTCTGCAGGCGGTGTCTTGGTAATGTGGGTTGCAGAACTGTGCATGTGATGGAATCTTTCTCAGCCAGTTTCTCCATCTCCATCAAAATTTCTAGAGTGGATAAACCTGATTGGTGGTTCACGGCTGTGTATGGCCCTTGTATCAGGGATGAGCGACAGGCCTTCTGGGATGAGCTTGCTGGATTGTCGACTTTTCTAGTTGGTAATTGGTGCATTGGTGGCGATTTCAATGTCACTCGAAGAATGGATGGAAAATTAAATTGTTCTACTATTTCAAGAAGTATGAAGGAATTTGATGAGCTGATTAATGACCTTCAACTTCGTGATCCTGATCTTGCCAATCTTCCCTTCACATGGACTAATGGCAGATCACCCCAGACTGGATAGATTCATTTTTGACTCAGGATGGGAAGAGATTTTTCCTGTATCCAAGTAGGAAGTTGAGTATAGGCTGACTCCCGACCACTGGCCTGTTACTTTGAACACCACCATTCGCGTTTGGGGCCCTGCACCATTTAGATTTGAGCATATTTGGCTGTCCCACCCTGATTTTGGGAAGCTCATTTTGCAATGGTGGCACTCCCCTAATCCTCAGGGCTGGGCTGGTTTCAAATTTATGAAGAAGTTGAAGGTCTTGCAGAATTGAAAGAATGGAGTAGGAATTTTGCAACTCAGGACTTGATAAAGAAAAATCAGCTATTATCTCAACTTAAGGAGTTGGACTCTCATCTGAGATCTTTATCTTGGTCCGAAGATGGCCAACAACGAAGACTGGGGCTGACTAAGGAGATACAAAATTGACTGTAGAATGGAAAGAATGGCCCGTCAGAAAGCCAAAGTCAATTGAGCCAAGCACGAGGCCACAAACTCAAAATTTTTCTATAAGATGTTAAGCATCAGGAAATCCAAGAACTTTGTTTCCAAATTGGAGAAAGATGACGAAATGATGGTTGAAGGTGGTGAGGAGATTATTTAGATGATTGTTGCTCACTACAACAAGATTTTTACTAATGACTAATGGTCAGTGCGACATTGACTGTATCAACTGGAATAGGATTTCTCAGCTTTAGCAATAGTGGCTTGAGAGGCCTTCTGATATGGAGGAGATTAGGGAGGCTGTCTTTAGTTGTAATGGTGAAAAAGCTCCTGGACTTGACGGTTTCACAATGTTATTTTATCAAAGAAATTGGGAGGTTCTCAAAGATGATGTCTGTAGAGTAATGGAGGAATTCTATCATGATGGTGTGGTCAACAAATGTACCAATGAAACCTACATAAGCCTGATACCCAAAAAAGTCAACTTTGTTAAGGTGGGGGACTTTCGGCCTATCAGCCTTGACACTAGCCTTTATAAGATCATTGCTAAGACTTTAGCAAATCGACTTCGAAAAGTCATCCACTCTACCATTGCTGAAACTCTAATGGCTTTCGTGAAGAATCGACAAATTATTGATGCGGTTTTGATTGCCAATGAAATAGTTGAGGATTGGCGAATGTCTAAACATCAAGGTTTTTTGTTGAAAGTAGATTTTGCAAAGGCCTATGACTCCGTCAAGTGGAGTTTTCTTGATTATGTGATGGAGATGAAGGGTTTAGGGTGTAGATGGTGCAAATGGATTTGGGGTTGCTTGTCCCTGGTCAACTTCTCCATTTTTATCAACGAGAGACTTAGGGGCAAAATCGAAGGGTCGAGAGGGCTGAGACAGGGGGACCCTCTATCACCTTTCCTTTACACACTTGTGGCTGATGTACTGGATGGTATCACTTCCGAAGCTAAGGAGAAAGGTATTTTGCATGGCTTCACAGTTGGAAAGGAGGGAATCCTTGTGTCCCACATTCAGTATGCAGATGATAGTTTGTTCTTTGATAAAAATGATGGTAGCAGTCAGGAGAACACTATGAAGATCCTCATTTGTTTTTGTTTCATTTCTGGGCTACGGGTGAACACATCCAAGTGTCAACTGGGTGGAATCAATGTTTTAGAGGAAGAAATTCATTCCATGGCTAATAGGCTTGCTGTTACAGTTGGGTGTTGGCCTTTGAAGTATTTGGGAATGCCACTTGGTGGAAATCCCTTGAAGTTGGCTTTTTGGGATCCTGCTATCCAAACTGTAAGCCGAAGGGTGGATGGTTGGAAGAAAAGCTTCTTATCAAGAGGTGGTAGAATTTCATTACTTAAATTTGTTCTTGAGGCAATTCCCACATACTTTATGTCCACCTTTCGTATGCCGAGGGTAGTGGCATATATGATCGAAAAAAAAGATTCGCAATTTCCTTTGGAAGAATGAAGATAAAGAGGAAGGCTCTCATCCGGTCAAGTGGGAGAAGGTGAAGCTGGATTTGGCGCACAAAGGTTTGGGGATTGGGGATTTGACTTTGAGGAACAAAGCTTTGGCGGGGAAGTGGCTGTGGCGTTTTATGAAAGAAAAGGATGACCTATGGGTCCGTATTGTGAGGAGCCGTCATGGTTTGCAAGATAATGGTTGGTTTGCCAGTATTTGCACTCGTGCAACCTTTAAGTCCCCATGGAAGTTTATCCATTCTATCTATCCTCTCTTCTCTCCCTTGCTCAGACTAAAGGTTGGAAATGGGAACACTATCAGGTTTTGGGAAGACTTATGGTGTGGTGATATGGCTTTTCAGTTGCAATTTCCTAATATCTTTCACCTCTCCAGCCTTCATAATGCGCCCATATCCTCTTTTGTTAACCCCCCTCAGTCATTTGATGGTGCGGTGCAAAATTGGAACCTTCACCTAATGCGGGATTTTCCTAACAGTTTTCTTCAGGAGATTCCCTCCCTCTTGAACTGCCTTGCTTCTGTTCAGTTTCAGAATGTGGACGATAAAATTTGCTGGATTGGGGAATCATCAGGGGATTTCTTGTCTAAATCTTTCTTCCAGTCCATAAACTCATCTACCAATGCATCCACCTTTCCTTATGCTACTTTTATATGGAGTGCTCATGTACCACTTAAAGTTAAAATTCTTGGATGGCCGGTCTCTCTTGGGAGACGTAATTGTGTTGATATTCTACAAAAGAAATTTCCTAATACTATGCTTTCTCCTTCATGGTGTTGCCTTTGTAGGAAGGATGAGGAAATTGCTGGTCATGTGTTTGGGGATTGTGAACGGATGAAGGAGTTGTGGCGCTGTTGGCATCGGAAAAGCTCGTGGTTGATCCCCCCAGATTTTGTCTCCTTTTTTGTTTTTCCTAGTCTTTCAGACACTAAAATTAGGCAGTATTGGGTGTGTATCTATTTTGCTATTTGGTGGCGTATTTGGGTTGAAAGAAACAGTCGAATCTTTAATGATTGTAATAGCAGTACTGCTAGGCTATGGGAGAGGACCCTGATTTTGTTTGCTGGTTGGGTGAACTCCAGTAAGTTATCTATGGGGTATAATTTTGGGGTGTGGTTGCTCAATTGGAACATCATCCCAGATAGGTTGTAATTCTAACGGGACATCTCGTCCCTGTGGCCTTTTTTTAACTCTATAATTAATATAATATATGTTTTTTGTCAAAAAAAAAGTCATATTAAGAGCAGACATGGGATCCTTGGAAATTTGCAGGATGTTGGTACAACTACCAGACTCACCCATAGAATCCCTTGGAAATTCATTAATGTAGTTCACTCTGAGTTTCTAAGCCATAAGTAAGGGAGATTCCTTTTGCGTTTGGGTGGATAGTTGGTGTGGTCACTCACTCCAGCTTGCCTTCTTGTTTTCCTCTCTATAAGATTTCTGATGGCCCTTTAGTGCAGTTTCATTTTTTGTTTGCAATGATGGTTCCATGAACCTCTTGGAACGTTCAGTTTTTTGCATCACTCTCACTGTAGGGAGACGAAGAGTTAAAAGGATTGCTAGGGAGGTTTGAGGGGGTTAGGATTAGGGGAAATATGGAGGATAAACGTATTTGGTCATGGGATTCTTCTGATGTTTTCTCTTGCAAATCTTTCTTTTCTTTTATCACAAATTCTCCTTCCTTTTCTACCCCCCATTGTTCAAACTTCATTGGAAGTCCAAAATTCCTTCCAAAGTTAAAGTCGTTGCCCAATTACTATTCAAGAGGAGGATTAGCATTTGTGTTATGCTGCAAAAAAGGAAAGCCATATTTATATTTGGCCCCTAGTTGGTGTTGTCTTCATATGGAAGATGGAGAATCAACTAATCACATTTTCATCCATTGTGGATATGCTCAAGGAGTTGATAGAAGAGCTCAGGTTAGACTTCCAACATTGATTGAAGGAATTTTTTTGACTTCCTGGTGGTTTCGAACCGGACTAAGACCTTTTATATTCTTCAAAGAATTACCATCTTAGCGTTGTTGTGGTGAACCTAGTTAGAGAGAAATGAGAGGATTTTTAACCAAAAAGGGCAAGACAGGGGTCAGTTGTGGGATGTAATCAAATTTTAAAAGGGCTTGCAGGTTGTAGCCGGGTATAAGGATTTGGATTTTTCTCTTGGGAACCTAAAGCATAAGTGGACCAACCTATTGTGATTGGGTTCTCTTAGGGATCATCTTGTCCTCTACTTGGCTCCCTTTTTTTTACCCTTGCAAGATCCTTATGTTCATAAAGTTCCTTAGGTGGACGTAAACCACTATAATCTTGGCAAGTCAAACTTTGGTTTGTTGTCCATTGCCATCTATTAAGTTGTGATGTAATTCTTTTATTTGAGGAGAATAAGGATGATCATTTTTCCATCTATTTTTTTTTTGGTACATTTGCATCAGTATTGGCGTGTCAAGTGTTTTCTCAATTCAACTAGGCCTTTTCTCAACTATATGGTGTTAGTTACATGAATCCGCTTCCTCCTCTCTGCTCAATTAAGGGATAAGTTGACACTAAAGTTACAAATGGTTATATCTTTCGTAATTATTTCTATTTATGATATTTTAGGTCTTCTTAAAATAATATGTCACATGATTTATATTACATGCAAATTAAAAATTTAAATATTTAGTTAGAAATAAAATTTAAAATTATGGATATTACTAATATTATTTTTGTCAATACAAGATAGTAGATACTAATTTTGGTTATGAGTAGAAGAGCAATAATTCCTTTTTGTTTGAAAATAGAAAGAAAGTAGAAAGGAGAAAATTAAAATTTTAAATGGTAAAATTTAGAAATTATATATAAAATAAGTTCAAAAATAGGAGACATGGAGGGATGTGGAAGTTGGTTAAAAATATTTAAATTACCTTATTAATCCCATATCTTATTTTTGAAACAAATGACAGCTATAGGTTGAAAAAGGTTAGTTTGGAACTTTGGCAAAAGTTGCCATATGGTGACTGTACTAGTATTTTTATTATAAATGCCTAAATGGTATATATGTGTGTGTGTATACCTGTGCTCTTATTTGCATATTCTTGGTCTGTAAGTTTGTTTATCCAAATTAACCTGATCAAGTTATATGATGTTCCTTTATTAGGTGCACAACACGTTTGGTGAACTTGAAGAGACAAATATTCTTTGTCCATACATGAGTGGTGCCATAAAGGAAATTTTCAGAGCATGCCAAGCTATTGAAGGGAAAGAGTCTGCTCCTCCTACTGCTGGTGATTATGATAACTTTCAAACTTCAGTTAGCTCTTTGTTTGTATAAACTATAACGAGACGTACTTTTCTTGTGTCTGCTAGTAATGACTCTTCGCACACTTCATTCTGAAATGACAAAGATCTACATATTAAGGCTCTGTTCATGGATGCGGTCAACAGTAGAGGAAATTTCAAAAGATGAATCATGGGTCCCAGTATCTATTCTTGAAAGGAATAAGTCTCCATACACAATATCCTCTTTGCCTCTAGCACTTCATGCCATGATGGTCTCGGCAATGGATCAGATCAATCTGTAAGTAACTTGCTGTAAATATGCATCCTATTTATTTGAAAATTGCTTTGTGCCTGGCCATGGGTTTTCCTGGCATGTCGTGTAACATAGTTGGTAATATTGAGGAAAGTCTCCTTAGCCATGAAAGAATGGCTGTCCCAGCATCATGTATGCTAAATGCACTTGTCAGCGTCAAGTACTGGTACAAAGTGTGTGCATCTGATTGCCAAAACTGAACATGATGGAATACTGACTTGTGTTCAATCTTGAGTGGTATCTTTTACTTATAGCATAGTTCAGAACAAGGGTACTGGATAGGAGTAACTTTTGTGAGCAAAAGTTCTCTTAAAGTAAGAGTTAAAAAAAGGAAAATATTTAGATCAGAAGATATTTGTTGGAAATGGTGAAAAAGGAAAATTTGAATACATTAGAATGAGAAAAATGTGTTTGTGTGCATCTCAACTTGTATGTCATGGTGTATAAGACCAACAATTTTGTTGAAATGGAAGGCTCTTGTTAAACAGTTCCTGATATATGTTGAAATGCTGAATACTTGGTGCATACTTCCCTCGACAAACTGGCTTCTTCCAAAGGATATCCTTAATATGTTTTTCTTTAGGTATATGGGCCTTGGAGGACTTTTTGTCCTTCTCATTGGCCCCCTTCTCCTTTGTATTTCTTTTGTTACTTCTTTAACAAAATTTCTGTTTCTTAGCAAAAACATAAAATAAAATAAAATTGTACTTCTTTATGCTTTGGAGACAATAGAGTAATAGAATTTTGTGTCTGTTTTCTTGTTTCAAATAACCATTTCTAACAATTCTGCTTCATCATTCTATCAGCTCCTTTTTCTCCAAATTTTCTGAAAGGTTGCAATGCAAAAAAAAAAAGAAAAAGAAAAAAAAGAAAAAAGAACAAAGAAAAAAGAAAAATCTTGCACAGGTCCTAGAAGCAAGAATTCAACCATGGATAACCTTAGAAGCCATCCCAAATTTTCTCTCTGGTTTTTTAGTTATGGCTGTGCATCAATTGTTGTATTCTGACATCATTGTTATATATAATAATCTCTGTACTTAGAATCTTCTTTTTTAACCTTAAAATGCGGAGTATATAATTTCTATTACCTCATGATTCCTGATTAATTGTTTTTCCTTCGTTGATTCAGCTAACACATCTTTTCAATATTTGGTCACTCGTGGCTCCTAATGTTGTTAGCCATGGTTCATTTCAATATCACCTATGATTCTCTCCCTTTACAATACATTTACTAATTTTCTGTGCATTATCACTGAGATCCATTTCTTTCATATAATTTTTTGTGGTTTGCAAGCTCATTGCTCATTTTATATCACATGGGTATTTTTTGGTACATGCGATAGTTTGTTTAACTCCAATCTGTCGCATCTGCTATTTCCTTTCTTTAGAAATGGATATATGTGGAGCATGCTTAACTGATGCATGGTTAGGTTTATGCTATAGACCATGTTATTGTTGTTGGCTGTCTAGTCTTTTCTATTTTTACCTTTTCCTTTCCGATTCCAGGATGATTCAGAGTCTGAGGAGTGAGGCAGGGAAGTTAGAGGGAATGTTTGGGCAACTTCAAGAAATTCAAGAATCTGTTAGAATTGCATTTTTGAACTGTTTTGTAGATTTTGCAGGTATAACAAGAAGCACTGAAGCTGTGACCACCTATGTTTGAACTGTGTCAATTTTGTTTCTGTTATTAATAAGACTTGGGCTTTTGTTCTGTGTGCATCAACCAGGTTATCTGGAACAGATTGCTGGTGATCTAAATCTAAATAAACCAAACAAGGAGACTTCATATTTACAAAATGGATTTTCAAAAGAACCTGAAGGGAAAACCTGTGGTCTTCATTCTGGCAGCATTGTTAATGATCCTCATCAAAGGTTGTTGATTGTTTTAAGTAACATTGGCTACTGCAAAGATGAACTTTCTAAGGAATTATACAACAAGTACAAGCATATTTGGCTTCTGTCTAGGTATGCAAATCAGGCCTTGTTCTGTCTTATTGAATGATGCATTATTCTTATTGTGGTTTGGCAAATCTAGATTATCTGCATCTAAAAGGATCCGAAACTTTTTTGTGTCCATTCCCTACAGAAGGGCCCTGTCATTGACTTGTTAATGTTTTATATTTTGCAAATTATTTAACTGGAACTTTGCATATTCAATTCATTTTTATTTCTGCGCCTACATTGCAGGGAAAAGGATGAAGAGGATGCTGATAAAAGTGATTTGGTAAAGTCATTTTTGGCTCTTGAGGAAAAGGTCCTTGCACAATATACTTTTGCAAAGGTATAGTAACATCTGCATCTCCAATCTACATGGTATAATCGCATTTGGTTATACCACATTAGCTTGTATATAAATTGTTTTCCCAGTGCTAATCAACCTCTGATAAAATGCTTTTGATATGGTATCGTCCAAACTACACTGCAAAGTATCATTTGATTACACTGCATTACCTTGTCTGTGAAGTGGTTTCTAATGTACATTGAAAAAATGCCTCTCTGTTGTTGTGTCAAATTCTTGATCACTAGAAAATTAAATTAAGTTGCAGTTGAGTGGGTAACACTAATCAGATGAGAATGAGGTCACTTAACATACTCTTAACAGAGATTTGCTTCACATGGATGGATGAAGCGTTACATTTTGGTTCTATTGTTGTTTCTCTGTTTTTTGTTCAAGCACTTAATCATGTGCCCTTAGCTATGCCAATGTTAGAAGACACTGCCTGATTTAGTGTGATTGAAACTGTAATGACAATGCATCAGACAAGCACGGTCAATCAAGGGTGAACAAAGTCCTTTCCCAATTGCATGGGATCAGCTACATGAATCCACTTCCCCCAATTTGCTCTATCAAGGGCTAAATCTTCTAATATGTTTCAAATCGCTATATACTCAACTAAACCTCATCCCAACTATATGGGCTCTGCTACATGAATTTGTTTCCTTCATTCGGCTTTATCAAGGGCTAAGTCGGCATTTAAATTACAAGTAGTTATATCTTTCATAATTATCTCTATCCATGTATTTTAGGTCTTCCACTACCTTTTTGATTACTATTGGTTATTAATACGTCACACATTCTTCCTAACTAGGAGCATCCAAGGTACAAATAGTTTTAACTTTAATAACTAGTTCTATCTATATTATTTATTTCTTATTCCTCTATCTTTACCAGTAACAGTTATTATGTCATTCTTCCTTATTGTTGCATCTAATCACCTTTTTTTAACATGTGTCCAGACTGTCTTAATGGTTGAATATGCCCTCTAATGGATTATTTTATCTTTTAATATTTTACCACATATTTGTCTTAATATTTGCATTTTTATTAAACTTAATGTATTTACAGGTTGTGTCTTTATTGTAAGTTTGTAACCAAGAATGAAGTTCATTGCTTGTTAAAAAATCAACACGAGAGCCACAAATTTGGCAGAACAAGAGGTTTTCCTGAAAAGGAATGCTAGTGATCAAACACAATGTTGTGCCACCCCCTTGACCAATCGCTCAAACTATAACCCTTTGAGAGAGTTTACCAGCAACCCCCTAAAAAGAGGCGAGGAAACGGGAGCTATCCCAACCTTGCTACAAACTGTATGAAATGCAATGGACGTGTCTACCTTTGTTGAGCGGAATAGAAGAAGCAAATTCATGTGGCCAACCCCATGTAGTTGGGAAAAGACTTAGTTGAGTTACGTGTCTGCCTCCACATGCACTGCAGCAAGGTTCTAAAGAGACCGGTTTGGGTATTAAGAAAAAATAATTATATTTACACCTTTTTCTGGATTTTTCATTTTTTTAATTTTAATTTTTATTTTTTTAAAGCGTTTAAGGTAGATGTGTGTCTTCATAATGACTTCCAATGCATGTTTATTGTGGCTAACGGTGTTTCTTCCCTCCTACATTTTTTACTACAAGGAAAGTCCTTGTAGTTGCAAACGTTTCCTTGTTATATTACTTAAATGTAACTAGTGCAAGTATGTGGCTGAGACTCAAGCTGGGCCCTAGTCAAGCTTCAAGTCAGTGTTCTGAAATTTTCCATTTGTACTTTGTTCACGGTTTTTCTCCATCATCGCCATGATTATCTTTAGTTTGAAATCTTGCATGCACTGGGATTTGTGGTGTATTTACATGGGTACAAAAAATGTAAAAATAGTAAAATCCACAAACATGCATGTCATATGAAGCGTACAACATATGCATTTGCATCTTTATACTGCAAGTCACCCTTGTACTATGAGTTGCCCTCACATATGTATATATAATTTTACTACTAATTTTGTTTGTGTATATTATTGCATGTCATCATTCACTTATGCCTTTATCCACTTTAAAACATTGAACTATACAGTGAAATGCCATAGTCTTAGAGTTGAAAACGCCGGATGCGAATCCATTAATACATACTGTTTTCTTGGTGATGAGAAAGTATTTTCCATGAAATGTTTAATTCCAGTTTTAAGTTGAAGTGCCTTGTGTTTTCCCTCAGGCAAATTTGATAAGAGCAGCTGCAGAGAGTTATCTATTGGATGCTGGAATTCAATGGGGAGGAGCACCTGCTGTTAAAGTAAAATAATCAACAGAAGCCTTACTATTGGCTACCTTTTTTGCTTCTCTCTAACAAAATCCCTCTGGTCACACTAGTACTGACGTCTTTCATAGTGCTCATGATATACGATTTGTACTGCAGGGTGTGCGAGATGCTGCTGTAGAGTTACTGCATACTCTTGTTGCTGTTCATGCAGAGGTAGGTGCTGCATAGTCTCGCGAGATGAGAACTCTTAAAAAGTTTTGGATTTGGTTTTGGTTTTGGTTTTGCCAGCTATTTATTTGCATGTTCAACTTATTTTTTGTTCCATTATGACCATATCAGGATTTTACTTTTGCAGGTTTTTTCTGGTTCTAAGCCCCTGCTCGATAAAACTTTGGGCATTCTTGTAGAAGGCTTGATCGATACTTTTCTTAGCCTCTTTCATGAGAATGAAGCCAAAAATCTAAAGTCACTGGATGCTAATGGTTTTTGTCAACTCATGCTTGAGGTAAGTCAGTGTTTACATTTTTGTTTTGGCTTGGCTTTGAAATAAAAAAAAAAGGGTTTCAATCAACGGTGCCTCGAACTACTATCCCCTTAAACCAGCATATCTGGTGTTGTCTGAATGAAATTAAATTTTTTCAGGAGTATTTTTTTACTTGATTGGTTTTGTTTATCCCATCTACTTCAGCCAGAGAGCACTCACACTAAGGGTGTGTTTGGTAAGCGAGAAAATAGACATTTTCTAGGGAAAATAGACATTTTCTTGAGAAAATTCTATTTTCTAATGTTTGGTTGGCAAAAAAGGTGAGGAAAAAAGTTTAAATTTTTTTTTCGGGCCCACCATTTTCTCACTATAATTTTTCCAGCTAAGGGGGTGAGAAAATAAAATTTTCTCATGATAATTTTTTTTTACACTAATTTGAAGAAGTTACAGTTATATAAATGAATAACTAACTAATAACCAACTATGACAAAATTTTCTTATGTTCAACCAAACAACCATGAGAAAATTTTCTCAAGCACATTTTCTCAAGAAAAATTTCTCGAGAAAATACTATTTTCTCAAGGAAAATTTTCTTAGCTACCAAACACACTAGAGGAAAATAAGGGGGGGGGGGGGGGGGGGGGGAAGAAATTGCCATTGTTTTCAAGATAAGGAAGAACAGCCATGTTCTTCCGGGTCATGGTTAATCAGATTCATGGGAGATTTAATTTGATTTTCTTCATCTCTTTGGCAAAAATCTGAGGAAAACACCATAATAATGAAAAGCTTTAGTTGTCTTTTTGTGTGACAATTCCAAGAATAAAACAATTGAAGTTTGAAATCTCTAAAGAAATTCCCTTCCAAAATCATGTGAACAAAATTTAGGCGTGCATTGCAGAGATTCTGTTTCATCTTCTTCAACTCTTATCTGTTTCTAGAATTGATTGGGATTGCTGATTGTTTAAATAATCATATGGTGTTCATGTATGTTCTGCAGCTCGAGTATTTTGAAACCATATTAAATCCATATTTTACACCTGATGCGAGTGAGTCTCTGAAGTCCCTGCAAGCCATGTTGCTGGAGAAGGCCACTGAGAGTGTGGCTGAGACTTCAGAGAATCCGGGTCATAACCGTCGGCCAACTCGTGGTAGTGAGGATGCACTTGCTGATGAAAAACATCAAGGGATGACTGTCTCACCAGATGACTTACTCGTAAGACTATTCATACACTTTTTATTGAGTATATATACATGGTAAACTAGCAATTACATGAAAGGGTCTTCTCTATGCCAACAGCATGTATAGTAACCACAAAGTCGCAAAGACTTGGGAGGCTGGTTGTCAACTAATCTCTTTTTCTCATGTAGTGACTAGAGAATCTATTCCTCAATTCTCTCTGATGGCCTTTAACACCCATCAAAAGAACAGGAACAAAAAATATGACATATATCTAGAGTGATGAATGGAAAAATATGTCAAAAGGTCTTGTCTTTAGTAATATTTCCATCAATTGTTCATGTCATATAGGCCCTGAGTCAGACATTCAATTACTTCAATATGAATTAGTCGGAGGACCTTATGTGTATCAAAAAAAAAAAAATGGTACAATCAAGCCTACTTTCTCCAGATATGATAAGCTTAACCTTTAGTTTTCTGGAACAATTACCACATTTTGTTCATCTTTAAAAGGGTTACTCACTTGCCATTCCATATTTTGCTTCAGGCACTTGCGCAGCAGTATAGTTCTGAACTGCTTCAATCAGAGCTTGAAAGGACGCGCATCAACACGGCCTGCTTTGTTGAATCCATTACCTTGGACTCTGTTCCTGAACCTGTGAAATCTGCGTACTCTTCCTTCAGGGGTTCCATGGATTCTCCAAGCTTCAGAGGAGCACAAGCCATCGGATCTCCAAGCTTCTCCCGGCATAGGCGTAGATGACTTGAAAATGTTCATCTTACACATAAACCCTAATGTAATTTATTTGTTGTGTTGTAAATTTGCTGTTTTTGTTCCTGTTTTGATTCTTTCATTTATATATTGTCCCAAATAGCTTGTACTATTGTTGGTTGAATCAGCTCAATTTTATTGAGAAATGGGTGCCCTTTCTTTTTGATTAGTATGAGAGAAATTTGCAAAAAAAAAAAAGGACTTCAATTTTTAAAATCATTTTGACCATAAGTGAGTACGCAGATAAAATGTTTTTTTTTTTCTATAATGCATGTAATTCCAGTTAATTTTTTTTTTTGTTTTTCATTGTTTTGCCCTCTAATTGTATCCATTGCTTCATTCTTCACTAGTTTATTATAAAGAGTATGTTAGAAATATTAAAGGGGTTGGTTTGCTGGTTCGGAGAGCAAATTACGAGGTGCAGTTAAGAGATTTATTACGAGTTCAAGTTCGCCTTTGTTCATTGTTATTGAGAGATGTATTTTTGTTCATACAAATTTTTAAATTTGGAAGGATTAATCTTGTCTCAAAGGGAAGAAGGTCATTTGTCGGGAGTCAGAAATCGTACCAAAAAAAAAAGGAAAAGGTTGACCTGATTAGGTTGTCATTAAGCACAAATTTCTTGCACATGTTGGAATTATTATCTGCTTTTTATTGAGTTAAGCTTCCTTAAAATTATCGTCTACATCATTCATTCATGTCTTTTATCATTTGAATTTTGAATTTAAGTTTTAATTGGTGGAGATGGTGCCAGATTTAGTTTTTTTTTTTTTTTCATGTCTATTAGGCATTTTCCCTGAAAAAATTGTCAAACAAGTTTATATTTTAATTTTAAACAACTTTCATTATTGGTTCAAGTTCAAATAAGCCTTGAAAAACTTATAAAATCTAATTTTTATTTTCTTTGTATTTTTAGTTGAATTTAAAAAAAAATTAAAATAATATTTATCAGAATTCCTATTTTAATTGTAGCTCAACAGAGTTTCTATTTTTTCTAATTTTATATCTTTCAAATTAGTTTATACTATATATAATGCAAATGGTTTAAGAAAGGTCACCACGTGACTATTTTACTAATGTTAAATATTTTATTTTTTATTTTAAAATTTAGTAACAAGATTAAAATAGTAATTTTATAAATCTCAGTTTAAAAGAGGTCTGAAATTTGAGTTTGTCTCCTATCATTTATTGGTCATTAGTACTATTGCACTGTATCAAGCTCCCTAAGATTAGTTGAGAGTGGGGTCTTACATACCCAGGATCTCAAAAAAAATAAAAAGAAATTTGTAAATCTCAATTTCCTGCCTATCTCCTACTTACCTTAGGTCAGATTTCTCTATTTTTATCCTTTTTGAATCTTTACATTTTACTCCTCAACTTACATTTTACATCTTTTATCAAAAAATATTTATATTGACAAGATAAAAATATATATTTAACTAATAAAACTTAATTTTTTAATTGATAAATTCTAGAATAACATGTACGGGTAGTTTTAATAAACTTTTAAAGTTGCTATTATAACAAGAAGAGTTTTTGCCTTTGAGTGCCTAGCGCACTTAGCAAGGCACCCACCCTCCAACAACCATAAAGTTGGGGGATCAAACTCTTACTCCCCATATCCTAAATAAGTGGCGGTTCACTCCCCATAATAACTATGGGGTGGGGGTCTATTAAGGATTTTATCATATATAAATAGTTAAAAAAAAAACAAGTAGAGTTTTTTTTTTCTATTGTTTTTTTTTTCTTTTTTGATAATTATTCTTGGTTCCTTATCCTCTAATATATATTAATGTTATGCTATTTTTTTTTCATTCTCACATGCCTAGTATTGTACTCTACAATAACCGCCCGTTGGGCAGGTCGAATAAGATGGGATATGATATTGTTTATCTTGCTCCATTTTTTTTTTAGTCTTCTTCTTCCTACATATTTCTTATTAAAAAAAAAAAAAAATTCAACTGGTTTGCACATAAAGCCTTTTTGTCACGTTCGGATTGTACCGCAGCGCCCCTACTCAGGGTGATGAGTACCCTAATTTACAGGGCGTACTACAGCCATTATAGAACCATAATATTGTATCCTCTCAATCTATAGGAAGTCATAATATTATCTCCCAATCCATAGGGAGTCATAATATTGTCTCCTCTCAATTCATAGGAAGTCATTTACCCCTGCACAATTCAGGGCACAGAGAGGACCTCTCCCAGATTCGAACTTGTAACCTCCCTTGAGGAGTTAGATTTCGCAATCTGAGTAACCACTGAGCCCATGACTCAATGGTTACTCAAATTACGAAATCTAACTCCTTAAGGGAGGTTACGAGTTCGAATATGGAGAGGTCCTCCCTGTGTTGTAGATTGTGCAAGAGATAAAAGACTCCCTGTAGATTGAGAGTAGACAATATTATGATTCCATAATGACTGAAGTACGCCCTATAAATTGGGGTACTCATCACTCTGAGTAATTGGCACTGCGGTGCAACTGACTGAAGTACGCTTTATAAATTAGAGTACTCATCACTCTGAGTAATTAGAATATTATGGTTCCATAATGACTGAAGTACGCCCTATAAATTGGGGTACTCATCACTCTGAGTAATTGGCACTGCGATGCAACTCGAACGTGACAAACTAGCAATCGCTAGTTTTTACAAAATCAACCAAGATTGGTGTTGTGAAAACTAGTAATTTTAAATTTTTTTTATTTTTTATTTTATAAATTTAATATAATTTTAAAAAAAATTAAATTATAAAAAAAATATTTAATTATTTTTTATTTCAATCCAAAACATATCATCAAATATAAAATTACTTTATTTTTAATCTACTTGTAATCCTCTCTAATTCAATAATCACATAAAAATTCTATCCCACAACAAACGAACCCTAACACACCATAAAAAACAACCAACTTCAAATCAACAAATTGGCGTGGCATTGCATAGAAGAAGAAGAAGAAAAAGATGAAGCAGATAAGGGTTTTGGAGGAGTTTAATTTTTGAAAAAAAAATTAGGGTTTAGGGTTTCTGTGGTGGAACAGCAGAAAGAAAGATGGCACGAAACGAGGAGAAAGCACAGTCGATGCTCAACAGATTCATCGCTTTGAAGAACGAAGAGAAAAAGAAACCCAAAGAACGCCGTCCGTTCCTCGCTTCCGAGTGCCGAGATCTCAACGAAGCCGACAAATGGCGCCAACAAATCATGCGCGAGATCGGTCGCAAAGTCGCAGAGGTTCAAAACGAGGGTTTAGGCGAACACCGTCTCCGCGATCTCAACGACGAAATCAACAAACTGATCAGAGAGAAAGGCCATTGGGAGCGTCGGATCGTCGAACTCGGCGGTCCAAATTACTCCAAACATGCCGCCAAGATGACCGATTTGGAAGGCAACATCGTCGACGTTCCAAACCCTAGCGGTCGAGGCCCCGGATACCGGTATTTCGGCGCGGCGAAGAAGTTGCCTGGTGTTCGAGAGCTGTTCGAAAAGCCGCCTGAGTTGAAGAAGAGGAGATCGAGGTATGAGATATTTAAGCGAATCGATGCGAGCTATTATGGGTATAGAGACGATGAAGATGGCATTTTGGAGAAGCTTGAGGGGCCTGCGGAAGTGGAGATGCGAGCGGCGGCATTGAAGGAATGGCAAAGGCTGGAAGCGATAAAGCAAGAGGCGAAGAGGGCAGTGAAGAGCGGTGAGGTTGCGAATGCGTCGAAGATATTGTTTGAAGAGGAGGAAGATGTCGTTGAAGAGGAAAGGAAGGCTAAGGAGAAGGAGAGCAAGAAAGAGCAGGAGTTTATTGTTCATGTGCCGTTGCCGGATGAGAAGGAGATTGAGAGGATGGTTGTGGAGAAGAAGAAAATGGAGCTTTTGAGTAAATACACGAGTGAGAATCTATTGGAGGAACAGAGTGAAGCTAAGGACATGCTTAATATTCAGCGGTAGCGGGTAATCAATTTCGGGTATTGTTCCTTCTTTTTTTTACTTGGTGTTGATTGAGCTTTAAGTTTTAATACGAGTGAGTGAATAAAGAAATGTAGGTTTAATCATTTACTCGAATTGTGATACATATTAAGACAAAATAAAAGTTGTAGAGCAAAGGATGATGTTAGAAAATTGATGAATGCTAGCCATGTCTGTGTACTTTAATAAGTTTGGTTATGCAATTGATACTGATTAATCTGGTTATGATACTTGCCATCCTCTATGTCATATCTCCATGTCAAGGAATGACTCAGAAATCAGCATAAAATCGTCATGTTCTCCTATATTTTCATCTTGTATACTTGTATCAATGAGGCATACACAACTTGGTATGGAGCTGTATGAGATTGGATTTATTTACCATGATTATATGTAAAGAAAATCAGTTTATGTAATCTTACATATATCTAATAAATTATAAATATAAACTTCTAGATATAGTGACCTAGTCATTACATTTATAGTATGTTCAGTGATATAAAAGTTGAAAACCAATGCAGCGAACTTTTTTGGTGTATGATAGTTTACTTCCCCAATTACTACCCAAGCCTCCTTGCTTAGGCTTATTAAATCATTTAGAAACAGTTTGGGAAATATAAATAAAGAATAAGCAACAGATCAATGATTAGTTTTGTTGAAATGCAATTACCAATTACTAATGCAAATGATAAAGCATGATAGCAACTGAAAATCTAATCTAGAAGTTCTTAATTTATTATGGAAAGGAAATCAAGTTGATAATGAATGAAAATGAAAATCGAGTTCAATAATGTAAATGATGTGGTAAGAAGCACAAAACAATAACAAATAATAATGTTTACAAAGAACAACTAGTCAATGTAACAAAACTAACGTATAAAATGTATGAATACAGATGGCAAACTTTAGAGAGTCGTCCCTTGAGGATGTAATCAATGTCACACGCCCCCCCGTAATGAAAGATATATTATTCCTCCTAAGTTAGCATTTAACAACCAAAGAGAGGTCAGTCATTGACCACCCTTTTAAATTGGTCATGTGTCTTCACTTCTTGTAATTTAGAAGTACAAGGAAATGTACAACCATTAGTTCATATTTGCACTTGTGTATCACTTCGGAAAAGAAATATCTTGATTTTTTGTCTTTATCACCCTTACTCACCTTCTCATACATGTATGTTCACTTTGGCAAGGGAATTTCATGTTGGAAAGGGGGCATGGTTGTCTTTTTGGAATGAAATTGCTCCTTGTGCATCCATGACTTGATTTGATCGAATTGAATAGATATTAGCCATTCGAATAAGTGAAGACATAAGCCCAGAATTTACCAAAAACATGGTTTTGCTTGAATTAGGGGTGTTTATCAACCCGACCGAACCTTGTGGGTTGGGTTGGGTGACGGGTTGAGCCCCTAAAAATTCGATTAAATCGACCCGAACCGAAGTAAGTGTTGAAACCCTAAAATATTCTCCTAGGCGTTATTTTTTTAAGATTATATGTATCTTAGATTCTTATCTAAAACTATCTAATTTAGTTTATACCATAATATATATATACATATCACATGGTTACTATACTATTAATATATATAATCTCAATTTATGTGCTACTATTTTGCAAATTATTATTACTATCTAGTCTACTAATATGTAATATTAACAAACTATTCATTGCAAAATAATAGTGGAAAAAAATTACTAGCAAATCTAAACGATAAATGAATAATTAAAGTTTTTACATCAATAAATTATATGTCAAATATGAGGCTTAAGTTCAACCCGATCAAACCGAACCCGAGTGTTTGGATTGGGTTAGATTTTGGCCCCGACCCGACCCGACCCGACCCGACCCAACCTATGAACACCCCTAGCTTGAATTGTTTAGATGAGTTAAGTGGTTAGGTTTGTCTACCACCCTAGTCATGGATGCTAATCTCTATTGTTAATTCGGGCCAACTTATTTCTCACAAGTTGTATGGTTTGAGACGAATGACTCATTGAGCAAAAATTTAGTAGCATATTATTTATAGTTTCAACACTTTGATATCATGATGAAATAGCAAATAAAGAGAAGCTCTAATAAGAAAATAGACGAGAGAAAAGAGAATATGTTATAAACACTCCATCTCTTTTATATTTATTATAAAGTATAAAATGTTCAAAACCTCATATATCTAAATAGTAAATACAACTACCATATATCTAAATATACCAAAACATTTACAGAAAGATAATAAAGTTATATGAAGCTATATCTAATATTAATCAACCTAGAGTGCTATATGACTCGAGAAATGACCAATAAACGTTGATTTATGGCGACTAAACCCTGAAAAAGTTTCCAATTTTTTTCTTTCTTTCTTTCTTTAACATCTTTAGTTTTTTTTAATAATTAGCAAAGAAATACTTAAAGATTATTTGATTATAAAGGATGAGTACAACACAAGACAAGTTGTTCGCTCCAAATGCCTAAGAACAAACAAAATCCCAGCACCCTATAATCCAAACAGAAAAACTATGCCCCGTTAACAACTTGCAAATCAAAACCTAAAATATGCCAAAAAGTGTAAGTTTTCCCATGCCAACTCCTAGCTCAACTCAATCCCATAAAATACTCTATTATTTCTTTCTTTCCAAATACACCACACCACCGCTAGATAAATCATACTACAATGCTTCTCCCACTCGTTCTTTACCTGATCAAAATGGGAAAAAAACATTACCCCCTTGATTGTCAATACTAGAAAATAGGAGCTCCACTTGATGTTTTATAATCCCATTCTTGAGGTGTTTACATATTCGAACACAACCTCCAGGTCACGATGGAAGAGCTTTTACCAATGTGTCTCGGTCTACCCTCCATTTGATGTTTTATAATTGCATTTTCAAGGTGTTTACATATTCGAGCACATAACCTCTAGGTCACGGTGGACGAGCCTTTACCATTGTGTCAAGGTCCACCTTCAGACATTATAATATTACATAATTATCTTAATTTCTTTTTTGACTGGGTATTTAGGCCTCTTAGAGCACCCAACTAGTTCTTGGAGACTCACTTGGGGTGGGATTCAAAATTTCAAACTCTGGATTCTGCTTCTTGAGAGAAGAGCAATATACTGTCACTAGTGATAAGGGAAGAATAAGGTTTAAGAAGTAGAAGGTTAGTCTCCACAAGAAATAGACGAAGAAGAAGAAGAAAGGCAAGGAGAAGTACATGGAAATACAGTGAGAAGATGAGTATATATGGAATAACCAAACCAAGATACTCGTTGTTTTCTGTATCTTATATTGTCCTATATTTACTTGTATTCGGCAACCAAACTAAAACATTTAAAACAGAGATGATTTGATGTGTTCAAGCTTTTGGTTCTGAATTTTATTGACATATTTGGCTTTGTTAACTTCTTGATAGTGTCTTGGCTCCTGCCAAATATGGCATAATGCATTTTCCTTTTTCTTTCTTTAAAAAGAAATTAGAAAAAGTGAACAATGGGCCATCATACCTTCACATGGCTCTTTGATGCATGATGGGTGCACATGCATATGTTGAAAATTGCATGTACTCTTTCACAATCCAAAAATGCTGTTTTTGTAAAACTTTGTTGATACTCTGGTTAGGGTGAAGAGTTTGTGAAACTGTTTATTATTTGACTTTTTAGATTGCTATTTGGACAGAATATTCCCCTAAGATGCATTTTATATGGGCTTTGTGCACCCATACATGAAATGAATTATAAATTGATTTGTTGTAGGATTTGATGGAACACCTTTTGACAGCTTCTCATGTTCTAACGTAAGCGGCCTTCTCCGTGGAATTAAAAGTGGTATGATTTTATATTTTTGCATTTGGGCCTTTCTACCTTGTACATTGATTAGAAGCATATGGTCATAAAAGTTGTTTCTTAACCATTCCTCCAACTGTAAAATATTGCTGCCTGTGGGAGCTTAAAATTCAGTTTTGACATCTATGTTATGGAAGGAATATCACCTTGGAATGGGTCTGAGATGAGAATCATTACTATTTAAGCTATATATCTTAACTCTATGCAAAATCTTCTATTGAGGTCCTTACATATGTTCATTCCATGTAAACTGATTGCTAGTTGGCGTGACAGCAAAGATTTGATATTGTTTAGTTTGCAGGTTGTTGTTTATGTATTTTTCATATATTTTCCTTTTGCTGCAAAAATTTCAAGGTTCTTTATATCCCCTTTTTATCCTAGTTTGAATTTGCTATCTCATTGATGTACTCAAAGCAACAAAAGAAAATTGGACACTGATGATAAAGTGAGAAACTTTGAGGGAATTCAAAATCAACTTTGTTTTTTATTTTATTTTCTTGCTACCTATCTTACTGATGATGCAGATGAAATTGTTCAAAGGAAGCTCCTAAATGACCCACTAGGGTTGGGTACACTTGCAAATGTGAACAATGATGAAAAAAGTGTCATTGCTAGTACTGCTTCGGAGATTGCAATTATAAAATTAAAAAGAAAAAAATTGATAACACAGGAACCTTAAATCAAAAGCATGGAGAAACTAGTTTTGAAGTAATCAAAACTTGCCATTGTTGTGGATCATGATGATTGTAGAAAACCACCAAATTTCAGTAAACAATAAATGGCTCATCATATGAGGGGAGACAAAGACACTGAGCTAATGCAAAGAAATCAATCCTGGGGGTTCAATTTTGAAGAAATGCCTGCAAAAGAAAATACAATTCTACTCTTTTACACAAGTGTGCAGAACTAAAGTAGAATCTCCCCTCAATGTAAAAAACTCTTGGGAAGAATCCCGCAGCCTTTAGAATGAACATTGAAAATATCTGTCAATCTAAATTCATCTCAAATATTTTTTGTTTTTCATCTCATACAGTCGGCATTGCTTCTGCTGGCTCTATATTTGTAGTCATGCAGTTCGTAGAGGCGGAGAAACCAGTATGACACCATCTCCCCTAACAAAAAGAAACGGAACCGTTCGCTTTGTGGTCTGCGGCAAAAACAGTGAAAAAAAAACAAGTTTTAATTAGGAGAAAAAACCAGACAAGAACACATAAATAAAAGCATAAGAGATGATGATGCGTCTGTCTAGCAGCATTCTGTGATTTTCATATCAAGGTTACAACAGAGCTGTAGATGCAATTTTCACGCATTTCTGCCTATCTGATGAGGTTTATATCAATTCTATCAATTTGAGAGCCCTTGCAGTAAATGAGGTTCATTTACTTCAATCAAAAATATGTCAAAATGTTTAGTTAAGGAAATATTTCAAAAAATATCACCAGCAGGGAAGTCAATAATTCACTCATTAACAACATTATCATATGAAATACAACTTAACTCATTTAAATATTTTAAGTATAGACTTCCCGTATGTCATTTACTACTATTAAATTGAAAATGTAAATTTACATGAAGCCCCTAAACTAGAATTGGGTGATTCATAGGTACAATAAAAAAATAAAGAGCCATTACTAACGTTAACACCAAAAAATCTACTTGTTCATTGCATATTTTACTACTAGGAAAGTAACGCATCATGTGAACATAGTAAAGTGAAACATCAAGATAGATAAGAATAAGGACCAGGTAAAAAAAAAAAAAAAAGCAAAAAGAAATGACAATGAAAGAATAGCTCCAATCATTGGCAATTTAAAGAAAAGTTAGACCAAGATGGTTATGGAGCCTCTGTTTGTGGCATGAAATTTTGTCAAATCAACTATAACATAAATTTAATAAATATAGAGGAAGCAAATTCATGTAGCCAACCAATGTAGTTGGAATGTTAAATTGAGTCGTTCAAGATGATTATGGCATGTACAATACTCATTTGGCGCACTACATAACCATGACTCTGCACCCTCTTCACAGGACATGGTTTTCTCTAAAGTCAAAAGCTTTCAAGTAGAAAACACAAGAACCTAACTATCTCCAATGTAACAGTATCTTTTGTCTGCCATATTGATTGCTAGGAAGAGTTTCAAAGAGAACTTGTAATGAAGCAACATGGCTCAGATAGCATTCACTACTTGGCGTGGAAGGGATCAATAAATTCATATGGTCAAAAGGCATGGGAATCCACATGACAGACAAACAAAAATTTGAATGCAACAAAAACTGGACTCCAAAACCATATACAATGAAATGTGTTTAGTTCAAGATTGTCATGACTTGATGTCGAATAGATCTAGTCTATCACAAGGAATGAGAGGAGACTAGTTTCAAATTCTTTAAGAACCAACCAGTGGGCATTAGTTCAAAGCCACAATAAAGCAACATTAACCATTAAAAGCAATATTAGCCATTGGTTCAAAGCCACAAACTACCTATCCCGATGCAACTTGTTCCACTAGTACTCTCTCTAGTGTCTGCATTAAAAAAAATTCAAAATTGCATAAAAAATTCATTTATGTGGAGGATGATAAAAAAACGCAAGTAGTTTAATTTCCATTCATGTGGGGTATTGTTGAAAAATGGGTAAATAAAACATAATTTTTCACCATTTTCAGCTAAATATTAAAGTGAGACCCACAAGTGATTTTGGGTGGGTCCAAGTTGATTATTAATATTTAATATGTAAAGATTAAGAATATATAAGTATTTAGCTATATCCATTCATATATAAATGTGAAATTGAGTCTAAAGTAGCCTACTTGATATGTATAAAGTGGTGAAATTTAAAAACAATCTTTTAGTCTCACATGGGAAAGATAAAATTTTAATTGTTTACTTATAAGTGTAGCTAGAATACTACACTTGAATTTCAGCTAACACACACGCACAAGGAAGGCTCAGGGGTGATGCTTTGCATCACCCTGCTCGTGTGCGAGGGCGATTGGCGACTTAGGGCACACGACACTTTGCACTTCGCACGTACGCATCGTCGCGAGGAGCTTTCAAAAATCGAGGCAGATCGGACGAATGAGATGCGTTCGGGGAAAATCAGATCTGGGGCGTCCATATACGATGAATGTAGTTATCTGTCTAGGCGCGATGTACGGAGATCCGATGGTGTGGGATTGGATGAGTTGATCGGGACCGTCAGATCCTGACCGATTGGATCGAGCGCGATCCAACGATGTTGGATCAGTTGCGACAAGCGGAGCCATTAGATTGTGCCTAAATCGATCAGATACGATCCAACGGTGTACGATCGAGTGCGTCAATCAAATCCATCAAATCGTGTCTAGAGGCGATCAGACACGATCCAACGGTGCAGAAACAGGCACCACGTACAGCCACGATTTGCTTATAAAAAGAGTCTTCCACAACTCGGAAAATGATCCAAGAAAATTCTAAAATCTCTAAAGTTTCTTCTCTTCTCTCTTCTCTGCTTTTAGTAGAGGTGTAAGCAACCCGACCCGACCCGACCAAACCTAACCATTTCGGGTCGGGTCGAGTCGGATTTGATTGATATGTCGAGTTGGTCAGGTTAATTTTTGATCAACCTGACCAAACCCGACACGACCCGACCTCTTAAAATTTATATATATATATATATATATGAGTTCATCCTCAATCCCATAAGTCAAGTTTAAGAGTAGCTTGGCTTTTACATATATGAGTTCTCCCAAAAATGAGAAATCTCATCTTTTAAAGCTTAAATAGTAATTTAATAAGTTGGATACATAATAATCCAACATATTTTATTACTAATATAAGCTTAAATAGTAGTAATTAAGCTTTAAAAAAATTAGATTATTTAATGGGGGCCAACCTGACTAACCCGACCCGACCTTAGGTCGGGTGGCATCGGGTCCAACTCACTACCACCCGACCTCATCGGGTCAGGTGGGTTAGGGGGCAAAAATACGACCCGACCCGACCCGATTTCACCCCTAGGTTTTAGCATTCTTTTGTGAGTGAGTACAACCAATTTTTAGTTCGATTATTCTTGTGAGTTGAAGTGTTGTTGTCATAAGAAAGATATTGTTGTATCCTAGGAGACGAGTGTCATACACTGTGAGCACCTAAGCGGGACATAATTGTCTTAAGGAGATAGAGTTACACTCTAGCCTCAATCTACGCCATTACTCTGCTGGAATTATAATTGATCTAGTTTAAGTCTTGTCCCTAATACCTTTAAATAGTGAACGGGAGACAGCTTGCTGTTCTAGAAGAGTGGTATTTAAGCGAGACCATTCTCACAAAAGAATGCCAAAAGCAGAGAAGAGAGGAGAAGAAAATTCAAGAGATTCCGAAATTTTCTGGGATGACTTTTCTGAGTTGTGGAAGACTCTTTTTATAGGCAAATCGTGGTTGTACGTGGTGCCTGTTTCTGCACCGTTGGATCGTGTCTGATTGCCTCTAGACACGATCTGATGGATTTGATTGACGCACCCGATCGTACATCGTTGGATTGTATCCGAATCCGATTAATTTAGGTGCAAGAGCGACGATGCGTACGTGCGAAGTGCAAAGTATTGTGCGCCCAAGTCGCCCAATCGCTCTTTTGCCCTCGCACGCGCTCGCGCGTGTTCCTTCCTTGTGTGTGTGTTAGCTGAAATTCAAGTGTAGTATTCTAGCTACACTTATAAGTAAACAATTATAATTCTATCTTTTCCATGTGAGACTAAAAGATTGTTTCTAAATTTCACCACTTTACACATATCAAGTAGGCTACTTTAGACTCGATTTCACATTCATATATAAATGGGTATAGCTAAATAGTTATATATTCTTAATCTTCACATATCAAAGATTAATAATCAACTTGGACCCACCCAAAATTACTTGTGGGTCCCACTTTAATATTTAGCTGAAAAAGGTGAAAAATCATGTTTTATTTACCAATTTTCCAACATTCCCCCACATGAATGAAAATTAAACTAATTGCATTTTTTTTATCATCCCCCACATAAATGGATTTTTGATGCAATTTTGAAAAAAAATTTAATGCAGACACTAGAGAGAGTACTAGTGGAACGAGTTGCATCGGGATAGGTAGTTTGTGGCTTTGAACCTTCCCTAGTGAAACACTGTCGAATTTGCTAGCTAATTAGTGAACACGATGTCTTGAACTGTTCAGCCGTTGATGCAAACCAAGACAATAATGTACACACAACTCAATTCCAAACAATTTTGGTTCTCACGGTTGTGTTCATTTTGACCCTGAACAACTCCTGAATTCATGAGTGCTTTAGAGAATTCAAGCCTTAAAATCCTCATAGAATTGGCCTAGTTCTCACTCACATAGGTGATGTCCTATTAAGAGTATCTCTGCTATACCCCACATAATTAATATGTTATAGGAATCATTGAAAGCAATATTAGCCATTGTGTCAAGTCCCGCCCTTTATAATTAACCTAATAGTGATCTTAATTTTCCTTTCAAGGTAATGGATTATTTCGGGAGAAACTTCCCAATTATGGTACTTTTTTTTTTTTTTTTGAATTTCATAAGATATTCATTCAAGGTCAAGGTCAATTGCAAAATTTGAGTTAGAACATAAAACCAAGAGACATTTATCATAAGTTATACATTGGTCTTTCCTTTGAAAACAAAGAATAGGAAAATATCTCTTATGCAATATATCAATAAAGAGCACTCAAGCACAATTAAAACCATAGAAAAAGTAAAAAGTGAAACAATAAAAATATGATTAAAAGTTTAAAAAAACTAGTGCACACCTTGGAAAACTAAACAACATGAACTTGAATAGTAAAAAGTCTAAGGGAGAGAAAGAAGGAAATATATGTGAATGCAAATAAATCTTGGCCCATATAAAAGTTAGCCATGTTTAGGAAGAGCAATTGCATCCATAGTAGGAATATTGTATGTTCTCTGGCATATATTAGTTTCCAATAGATAATGCAAAGGTTTCATAAAAAATAAAGCAGAATAAAGGTCAATTTAGAATACCCAAACAATTAATTGATAAGTCTCATCATCAATTTCCACTATACTAATAATTAAACATCCTAAGTATCATGGTTGATATGAAACGTTGAACAAGAGCGAGAACGAAACGTGTGTGGAGAAACATTTTATAATATCTAAAAAAAAAAGGCGGAAGAAGATAAATCATGTCCATATAAAAGTTGTCCATCTCTCACATGACCTATTAAACCAAAATGTGTTAAGTTGATAGCTCAGTATAAATTAGTTCCAACAGGTAATGCTAAAGCTCCATAAGAAATATAAACAGAGTAAAGGAGAAAAATGGAATACCCGAACAATCTCTTCATAAGTTTCATCATCAATTTCCACTGTAGTAATAATTTCTTCAACATCCCCGAGAATCATATTCAAGTGCTGGTCATAGGCCTGAAAACCAAGTAAGAGAAATATAAGATGAGCCAGAAGAGGTGAACAACAAAGTATTTTCATCTTATATTTCAGAATAGCATGAGTTGCAAAACACTGAATAGAATACGAGACATTGATAGGCGACAAAGGAATGGAAAGGATAGTGTTATAACCAAAATGGCATGCATTAGCGACTCAATTAGTGACATTAAACCAATTAGTGAGTTGGAGCCTTATTTGCTTGAATTGATGAGATGTTTTTCCATAACAATTAGACATTGATAGAGAATATGTTTGGATTGCTTACCAAAACACAATCTGAATCATTTGGAGAATGAAGCAAGCATATCTTTGGAGGCAAAGAAGTAACCTCTTTTCATCTCATGAACTTACCAAAGTCCTCTGTTTGGACCTCTATCCAGAATTTATGTCACAGGTTTCACTAGTATGTCTTTATCCCTGAATAGGTTGACATGGTTAGTAATGTCATCTTGATATCCCTTTATCTCATTCACAGAGATATAGGAACAGGGGTCTTCACACACTATTTATATGATTATGATCTCTACCTTCTTTGCAAGGTAAGTTATATTAAGTATGTTTTACAGACATAACCCACCTTCTCTCAGTTGGCGTCGAAAAATTATCAGCCTTTCCTCATTCCACATAGCCAGGATTCAACTATTATAATTTATGCTATACAGGCATTCAATGGCAGTGTTGCAACAATTCTTCCCTTACACGCTGAGTGCCTCTCATCTGTCCATAACATTTTTGCTTTTTTCCCCTTGGTTTCAAAGAGATTGTAGGATTAAAACCTTTAGTAATATGTAACATAATTGGTCTTTTGTTCTGTCTAAAGCATAACTTTTATTTCTAGTAACAAGACATCCTCTTGAATAATAATAATAATAAAAGTACTTTCATTACATATAATACTAACACAGGCAACAATATGCACAACTAATTTAATAATTAACAAATTCTCATGACGGAGGAACTTGGACAACCTAAGTTTGCATAAAAATTTTCAAATACCGTCTTTCATTACAGAAAAAAGCTGTTATCAAGTCAAGGCAAAAGGAAAATCCAGCAATGCGCAAGAAACTTGATGTCTAGTGAAGTCAGCATCAAAGTACCCAATTTATCTTCCTATATTTTTTCCATAATAAAATGATTCCAAATGAAGATTCTGGATTACTATATGGATTAAATCGGTATCGAATTGCAAATTAGATATCAGTCACGTCATAGGAAGATAGAAGGAACTCCTGACAAGTTGCCTGTACATGACTAAAACTTTAGGCAGATCAACTTCACCTATACCCAAACCTCATGTTTTTTCCATTGTTACAGAGATCTGATTATTATTGACCACACTGAAACTCTTCAATAGGTTTCTTGTGCGTATGTTGTTGCAACACTGCTTTATTGGAAGCTTCCTAAAGCTATTACAATAACTGATTCATGGATCAGTCTAGAAAACATTTATCATCCACCAACTTCAACAGGTGGTGGAAAAATCTCTAATATATGTTCTAACTTAGCATGTCATGACAACAAGAAACTACAAAAAAAAAGGAAGTTAAAAAGCCCCCTTTTCACTATGTGAGTGAGACTTACTTTATTAGTACAAGTGGAAGTGCTAGAATGTTTAAGGAACCTCTAAGGTTGCAAGAGCACTTTTGTGTACGTATGTTTTTAATTTGTGTGATGTTTGAGTAGCCAACATGGTTGTTGTAAGTAATTGGACATAAAGCATTTTGTCAACCTTCCTCAAGGAACACACAATTCTTCATGGTGAAACAAGGATTCAAGTTCCATCACTTGCAACAATGATTGAATCATATTCTAGATTAACATCAAACTAGTAAAACCCACACAAAATTTACATATTCTAGATTAACATCAAACTGGTCAAACCTACACAAAACTCAGTTCTTCTAGAAGGAATGAGCACTTCTGATTCTGTCCAGTACCTCTTCTTCCAAATCTTATGGAATCACTCACACCAAAAAATTTACCCTCATGCACAATAACTCTATTTCCCAAGAACATTAATTCATCTAGTCTTTCACAGTAATATCATCAAACACTTGGTGGGCTTCATCACTTTCATACCCAAAACACAACAACCTCGCCCAAAAGAAAATCTTTTAAATGACAGCATACTCAGAAACAACTAATGATCTTGAAAAATAAAGGGTTTAAGCTCCCGAACATGTAAAAAAAACAATCAAAATCCAGAATACACCGAATAGGCGAAAACACCTAACACCAACAACACAATGAAAAAAAATAAAATAAACAAGTACCCACTTCAGAAAACAGTCCAAATTCGTTGAAAAAATCATACCCACAACAAGAAAACAAGGAAATACAGAACAAAAGAATGAAACATAGAGAGAGAGAAAAATAAATAAAAAATAAATAAAGAAAAGAAAAGAAAAAGAAAGAAGAAGCTGATTTTACATGTAATTTGCCTCTGAGCTCTCTGTCGGAACGAAGCTTGACGTAGATTCGCTCATCTAGACTGAGCCTGATGAGATCGAGTGGCTCTTTCACCGCGCTCTCTTCTTCGCTCGCCATTGCTTTTGCTCTGCTTCTGCTAATCACTCGTACCACCACTTCTTTCGTTTCTTTTCTCGCGCTTTCGCGTTTGATGTCATATGATATGAGGCGAAAGAGATCGAATTTTTATTTCCTAATTGAAGCAAGCGTCCGTGCTCCAGGGAGTTTTATTGCAATCCAGCTCCTTACTTGTTTACGTAGCATCAATCAGTGGGTCTGCCACGTAGAAATTTTGAAAATTGCACTATGCAATATATTGCAACGATTAAAAAAAAAAAAAAAAAAGCCTTACAATCCAAATTTTATGAGGCGGCCACTTTCGATAATATTTTGAAAATGAATTCATGAATTTATGAATTTGGATTTATTTGGTACGCGAAATAAGATAAGATTATTTTTATAAAATTGAATAGAATAAGCAAAAAACGTTGGTTTGCAAAATTAGAATTTTTTTTCTTTTTTAAAAGAAGAAAGTTGCAAGAGGAGGAGGAAGAAGAAGAATAGATGGAAGAAGAACACGAAGAAGAAAAAAAAAAAAAGAGGTGGGGGTGGGATAAAGGGGATGGATTGGACATGGAGAGGATGGTTTTTAATCTTATGTAGTTGTTAGTCAAACATGAGGATGAAAT
The DNA here is from genome assembly GCA_035771175.1 of Paratinospora sagittata. Taxonomy (NCBI): domain Eukaryota; kingdom Viridiplantae; phylum Streptophyta; class Magnoliopsida; order Ranunculales; family Menispermaceae; genus Paratinospora; species Paratinospora sagittata. The sequence continues at coordinate 6,383,802 of JAYMFD010000012.1, read as the reverse complement.
TAAAAACAATCTTATTTCATCAAATTCCCCTTGCCAAACGTAATTGTATGAATTCTTTTTAATTAATGTCAACGATGGCATGCAGGGGCGTAGCCATCAATTTTATTTAGGATGACATACATGTGTAGTTCATACATGTAGTTGTAACTTTTACAGTTAGATTATTATTTTTTTTAGTAAGAAAAATACTAATCTAACTGTAAAAATTTGTAATTACACATGTGCGATTATACATGTGTATTTATTAGATTATTTATTGCATACTTTAAAATATGTAAATCGTTAATATTCAAATGATAAACATGTGTAGTTATTTTAAATCTAACTAAATATTATTACAAAAAAGGTTCAACAAAACTTTTTGAAAATAATTTGACAACCTTATCTTAGCGCTAAAAATCGATACTTGAGTGACAAATTCAGAGGAATGAGTTTTCAGGTGTTTAAATATAAATTTTTTAATTGATTATGATTATAATTTGCTAGATATTATTATTTGATAAATTAATATTTAATATACTTTATATTAAAAAATATATAAGAAAACTTAAAATATATATATAGCCGAGGTAAGCCCCAAGGTGGCTCCGCCCCTAATGGCATGGCATGATAGTAACAAAATGGTTTTTGGTCCTTTTTGGTAGCGCGACAGCATTTTAGGCTAAATGCACTTTCTTTGAACGCAACGACAATCACAAAAGCCGGGGGTAAGATACTTAAAAATCGCGTAAAAATCATGGTAAAATAAGAATCGCGTTTACTTCCATTTTGCACCGCAACGCCCGAAAAAATTGACGTCCCAAACAGGGCTTTCTCCGATAATATTGGTGGGAGTTCAAGCTTTGTCTTACTCCAAATATGTCTCCAAGGGTATGTTTAATAGCGGAGAAAGCATAATTTTTTTAAGAAATAATTTTTTCAGTAAATCTTATGGAGAGAGTTTTTTTTAAAGTTATTTGATTGTACATTAGAGAATATTATTACATACTCAATAGCATTAAAAAAATTGTTATAGAGAAAACTAAATTTTAGTGAAAAAATTTAGACGAGAAAATAAAAAGATTAAGAAAATGTTGATTATCAAACACACAACTTTCTTAATTTTTTTAAGAAAATGGAAATTTTTTAAGCTATCAAACATAACCGAAGGAGACAAGGCCCCTGGACACTAAGACAGCCCATACAAAAATTTTTTAGCAATTTTCTCCCAAAGCAATTCAAACGCCCGCCACAATAAGGAGAGACCACTTAGTTGCCATTAAGTCTTGTTATAATTGGTTGACAAGGCCAACCTTGAAATGTAGGCGATGAAGTAGAAAGAAAAAAAAAACCATTTTAATATATTTTTTTTTCTTGCAAGAAAATTGAAATGGGTATTGTTAAGATGACATGATATACAAGGACAAAGATTTTAAATTGTAAGTTTTAGTTGTTAGGAAATGATTCTGTACATACGTTATATGATACTTCCAAAGATTTTGACTAGCTGTTGACTTTATAAAAAATCAAATGATCTTAAGATTGTCGCTTACAATCATGTATCAATACCAAACATGCATTAAAAAACACAATTGTCATTAGCACCACCTTGCAAATATGATCACAGTTTATGATGGTCAAGAGCATTTTTTACCATGTTGGTGTAAGAGATAGATTAAAGAAAAATGAATGTTTTTTTGCAACACATATAGGCTTTGTTTGGGAGAGTGGAGACATTTTTACCCAAAAATATTTTTGTCAAACACAATTATAAATGCAAAAGTAAGGTTAAAGGAGTTTTACCAAAACGCTTTAAAAATCTTTAAAAATCGTGTTGCAATCTCAAATGTGCAAATATCAAACGACACCCAGAGTGCGTTTTAACGAAATTACTCACTACGATGTGATTTTGCCATTCTCCCAAACAAGGCCATAGACTTAACCTACGAGCGTTTTGTCGCAAGCATAGTACTTAGTTTGATGTTGATGCATTTACTTGCTCTTTATGAGCTTGATGTTGAAGGGTTTACTTGCTTTTTATGGATTGATATTTGTTTAGGTAGCTCCTAATTTTTAACTTTATGTGTTCTATTCATGTAATAAGTTATAGGGCAATTAAAAAAATAAAAATAAAATAAAAAAGGATCTTCTTTGTTTCAACCTAATAAATTGAATATTGAATACGACAAATGTCTATAGTAAACCACTAAATTAATGTTGTATATATGTTTCATTTTTACTCGTATTATTTAGAAGTTGATAATTATGCACACATTTGTATGTGTTTATTGTAACACCCCGTAGTTTTACTTACATACATACGTTGAAGTATGCGTATATCAAAATGTATAATACACGTATAAGGACCTTTAAAGTCATGTGTACCTGTGACAAATGATCTTAAAAATGTCAAAAGTAAGTTGGAACGTGATTTAAATAGAAATCGATTGATAACACGTGTATTCCTAAGGTAGATTGAGTGTATGAAGAAGAAGAACGAATAAAAAGATATAAAATAATATAAAATAATGAACAGTACTCGAATAAAAGACAAATTAAGTTTACTGTTCATAAGCGGGTACTGTTTACGAAACATTAAATAAATAAATTGAAAGAAGTTGCTAGAATGCAACGAAAAAAAAAGGAGCAGAGAGAGAAAAAAAAAAAGAACGGCGGAGAAGAAGGAGAAGAAGAAAAAGGGGAAACGCAGGATTCACGTCAAATTTGAACCCGCGGTAAGTGATTTCCACTCTATTTCTTCGTAAAATTGATATCTAAGCTAGATGTAACCTTTCTAAAAGAGTAATTTTTGCTGTGGAAGTCGTTTTACGGTGTTTTCAACAATTAGGGTTTTGACCCAACGTGAATGAAAATCTGCTAAGAAGGTTGGAAAACACTCCCTGGACTGTCGGGACCCCGAATATGTGGTTAGATTGAATTTATATGTTCATTTGGAACTTTTATGGCTGTTGGAAGTTATAGTGTAGATGAGAGACCATTCCCAATGAAACTCTAGTTTAAGGCTATAGAATGGTAGAATGGACTGTTGCGAGTCCATCGATGCTAAGTTCATGATTTTTGGAGATCGTTTGACAATTTTAGTACAATTTACATGTTTCTAATGAATAGTGATGACGTGAACAGTTACGTGAATAGTATTATGATCATATCCAGTGAATAAAATGAAATTAGAATCCAATGAAACTCCGGTTTGAGATCATAGAATCGTAGAGAACTGAATTCCGGACGTTTCGATGTTAAGTACATGGTTTGTGGATATGACAGGTTTTCATATGTATTTTAATGGTGAAATAACCCCATCTTAGCTGCTGAACCAGCTAGAAAATTTGAGTGTAGTCCTAGTGTTTTGGTGAGTTGAAATGGTGATTCTCATGATAATCTATGGTTCATTTCAGTGTTTAAATTGAGAGCTCAAGTGCATGGATAAATACTCTTGAGGAAGCAATTATGATAGACGTTTATTGTTGCTCGGATATATTGGCTTAGAAACCCCGTGTAACCACCGTGAGTATGATTTTCTTGATTTGGTTCTTGTATGTCATTGTACACAGATAAACTGTTTGCTTGTATGCATGTTATTTTTATATATAATGCATTGAGTTTTATGGATCATGCAAACTGATTTTAGCAATTGGAGTTTGTAATGATGTCATTTCGTTAGGAATTAGACCCGGATGAGGTTTTGCGAGTCCTCATTGTCAGTAGACATGTCCTAACAAGGGTTGCGATCCTCGAAATGACTGTGAATTAGGTAATGAGAGGTTGTGGCTACCTTGTACGACCATACAAGGGTTAGACCCGCTCTCTTGCCTTGAATGAGGGATATGGTAAGATATTTATGAATGAGCAATATTGTGTGCACGTATATTATTTTGATGAATGGTGCATATGTGCTTTTGAAATGTTTTAAATCGATTTGATATGCCATGCTTCCTAAAATGCGTGCGATTGTCATGTCAAGAACTATATTCACTGAGTTGTTGTTTGCTCACTCCATTTCTTCCAATATTTCAGGTATTGAGTCGAAGGGAAAAGAAAAAATTTGTGAGTGATAATCAAGTGAGCCTTCGTATGGTATGTGTATGTATGCTTGGAGGAAATAGGTTATATGTTTGTTATTTTGATATGTATACTTATCACATACTATAGATATATTATCACCTAGATGGGTTGTGTGGGCATAGATATAGCTTCATATATTGGATGATGAAATGAAAATTTGATGTGTGACTGAATGGAATGATTATAGATATCTATATTGGATTTGATTTGTGATTTATCAGGAAAAACAAAAGTGAAATGTCCATTTTATGGGGAGGTGTAGTCAAAATTTTTAGACATTGTGGGGAATTTTGTGAATGTCTGTTGAGGCTGACAGTGTATTATATACTGTATATGAGTATGTACAGTGTATAATACACTGTGCCGGTCATGACGTCAGCCTACGTCAGGGGCGTCGTGACAATATTGGTATCAGAGCCAAGTTTAGAATTAAAAGCCTAAAAGATTAAAAACTTTGTGATATTATGATTGTTTGGATGGGTATACATATGGGTAGTCCTATTATGTTGAGCCTAATCCAATATGTTCTCTTGACTGAGAATCACCTGTGTCGTTGAATTTCAGATTTGGAAAAGACCAGTCAAGATTAACAATGAAAATTGTTGATCACGAAAAGATCAAAAGGCTGAAGGAAAAAGAACTGAATGTAATCCAGTGATAATAAACTACATAGCTTATACATGGCTAGTAACTACCCAACAACAACGAAATGCACAGCTTATGAGCTTGTGACAAAGTTGTAATGTGAGAAAGACAGAGGCTTGAACCATTGATAGCTTCAGATGTGGGTGCTAATGGTGTGGGTACTTCTGTAAAAACATATATAGTTGAGACTGAAGTCAAAATAAAATAAATAGAAGGCCTCAATGATAAGCCAGTTGGAATGAAAAGATATGTGAAAGTTATGGAAACTTTCAGGAGAAGAGACTTTCCTATTTTAACTGGCAGTCTGATAGTAGACGGAATAAAGAATTTGCGACTCTGAGTGGAGACCATCTTAGAGAAAGATTAAGTCTCTGAAAATGATAAAGCACGTTAGCTAAGTTTCAGCTAACTGATGATAAGATATTATAGAATATTGGGTTAAGGACTCTTGTGATGATTAAGACATGAGATTAAATAAAGAAGCTAGTTTATGAGGGCTTCTATAAGCACGCTGAAATTGATTTAAGGCATAACAAAGTTTATCTTGTTACAATGTAGTGACATGCCTAACCAGAAATACAAACATGAATTAATTAGACTGGTATCGTGTATTTTTGGAATGGATATTCTGAGAATGATAAGGATCTAGAATAAATTTTGGGATCTTATACGGCAGGTTTGCTAATTGTTGGGTTATAAATATATACGCAAGTTGTGAGGCAGACTATAAATTTTGGGTCAGCCAAAGCTGTGGTGAAATTGTTAACACCAACAATAGTGAGATAGCTTGCACAGCCGTTTGAAGCCGAGTCATCAACACTAGTGTTAGGTAAAAGGAGAAATACGTAATGTAAGGAAATGTTGGGGCAATAATATGAAATTCAAGATAAGCGAAACATTGAGTAAGGTTGAGATTTTGGCAGTATTAGTGACTCTAATTTTGTTAGTACCTGACCCAATAAAAATGGGAAAAAAGGAAGTGATGTTAATGAATTATGAAAATCAGAAGTGGTTTTCATTGCATGAACATGAGTCACAGACTGAGTAAATTGTATCTCGACCTGAAATTGTCTATTATCAATCTAAAAAAAAAGAAAAAGAAAAAAAGACACGGGATGTGTTAATCTCCAGTTAGTCGATGTGGAATGCCCCAATATTTTTATCAATGTGACTCCACCAGATTTTAGAGAATAAATGAAAGTAAATACAAGACCAGATCCAAAGATTAGTCAGACGTTGATAACAGGTATGATCAACATTTTGTTATTGTGTATATTCTGATGTATTGTTGGATCTACCTGGTCTTGTACCTTTGGTGATATGGTATACAAATTGTATTATCTTCTGTTATACTAGTAGATCATTGATTGTGAGTATGCCTACAGCAGAAAGAATCTACCATGATATGGTTAGCAAAGATTATGTGTAATATGAGGGTCATCAAGTAATTATGGACTTTAGAATATGAAATTTTTGGAATTGGATGCTTTGTTGGGTATGATTGGCTGGTCACCTTTCATGCCAGGTGGACTGTCTCTCCGAAAAGAAGTAATATTCTGAATAAGTGGAGAATATATATACCCTCAAAATATTCTATCTTAGATAAGATGGTTATTGACGAGGAAATGGAGAATATGACTAGTACAAAGCCATTTAGAGTAATGTAATAAGGCATGCAGTTGATTAAAATTCCTGTGGTGAGCTGGTATATTGGAGTATTCTCTGATGACTTATTAAAATTACTACCTGGACAGGAGATTGATAGCATATAAAACTGATGCTAGTATAACATGTATCTTCATTTCTTCATATAAAGAGTACCTGAGGAATTGTGAGAATTTAAGGTATAGGTAAATGTGTTAATGAGCAAAAAAAAATTTTATTAGCCTTGATATGTCACCTTGGAGAGCATTTGTGCTAATATGGAAAGAAAGTATAGTGAAATATGTTTAAGTATGAATTACTGTTAACTGAGCAGGGTAACAATAAAGAATGAATATCTTTTACCATGGATAGATGGTCGAATTCGATTGACTAAATGGAGCCAAATTTTCTTTAAGATCATTTTGAGATCTAAGCACCATTAGTTAAGAATTCGAGAAAAGGATGTAATGCAAATTATTTTAATACAAGATATGTATATTATGAAATTTTGGTAACCTTGATTAATGTGTCAATCACGTTTATTGGATTGATGCAGTGGGTATATAAACCATGTCTTGATTATTATATAGTCTTTGATGATAATATGTGCATTTGTCCCAAGAAATAAGAGGAGCATGAATAGCACCTCAGAATTAATTTGTAGTCACTGAGAGAGCACCGATTGAGTGTATAGAAGAAGAAAAAGAGGAAAATAAAAATTAAGTACTGTTCATTGCGGTACTGTTCACAGAATAGTACCGTGAACAATACTCGTATGTAATAATAAAAATAAAAATAAAAACAAACGAAGTTGTAGGAAAGAGAGAAACAGAAGAGGAAGGACAGAGAAGAAGGAAGAGAGGAAAAAGGAAAGAACGCGGGATTCGCGTCCTATCGGGCCTTGCGGTAAGTGCTTTTCACTCTCTTTCTTTGTGAAATTACTATCTGAGCTAGATGTAACGAGTCTAGCGGAGTAATTTTAGCAGTGGGAGCCATTTTACGGCGTTTTCAAAAATTGGGGTTTTGACCCAATGTGAATGAAAATCCGCTAGAAAGGTAGAAAACTCCTTAGACGGTAGGAACCCCGAATATGTGGTTAGATTTCATTTATGTGTTCATTTGGAACTGGTATAGCTGTTGGAAGTTAGAGTGTCTATTGTAGACCTTTTGACTCATACCCAATAAAACTCCAGTTTAAGGCTATAGAATGGTATAATGGACTATTGCGAGTCCATCGATGATAATTTCATGAGTTTGGAGACCGTTTGACAAATTTAGTACAATTTACATTTTTCGAATGAATAGCGACGACGTAAATAGCAATTTGAATAGTGATCTGATAAATAGCGATGATCAGTGATGTGAACAATGATCTGAACAGTGATGTGAAAAGTAATGTGAATCCAATGAAACTCCGGTTTGATATCATAGAATCGTAGATAACTGAATTCCGAACGTTTCGAGACTAAGATCGTGATTTTTGGATATGATTTGATATTTTTAGTAGCTAAAGATATGATAAATGGTGATTCTCATGATAGTCTATGGTTCATTTTAGTGTTTCAATTGAGAACACAAGTGCATGTGTGACGACCCCGCGCCCCGGACCACCAACACCGCAGGGAATGGCATGCAGAATGTCGGGGCGGGACGCCTGGCGTAGGCATCTCCGACCACTCCTCAACTCCCGTAAGGTGGTTGAGACCCTACGAGCCTTATCTCAAACAACGACATAATATCAAAAGGTACTAAACAAAACTACCCACCGTATTAATCATCAAAGACAAGAGATAATCCATAAAAATGAACCATAAATAAAATCATAATCCCTACAGTCCATTAAAATTGACATACACATAAAGTCCAAAATTGTGGGTACAAATAAAAACTGTCATATGCCCACATGGTTTATCTAACAAGTCCCAACTCACCCATACTACAATGTGGTAAGTGTTATAATTACATAATCCAAAATATAATACTTCATAATTTAAAACACAGTTCAATCAAAATGCCTCACAACTCACATCGAGGCTTTGGATTCTCTCGCAGGCAAGGCCCTCAAGATATAACTACTCCTTTGCCCTTATTCGGGACAGAAGGACCTGAAAGAGGAAAATGAGGGTGAGCCAACGGTGCCCAGTGAATAGAATTCAGATATGCTATCAATACTCATCAATAAATATCATGTATGCATGTCAATGTGTAGCATGATTTAAAAGCTCATAACATATAGATATCAAACATTTATAATAAGTTCGATGCAAGTAAAAGCTTATCAATTTGGATCCACATTCCACATGCATTGGGTTACTAGTATACGTCTATTTCACCGTACCGTTGATCTCAATCATGTTTATTTTGGGTTACTAGTGCACGTCTATTTCACCGTACCGTTGACCCCAATCTCTTCCTTTCCTAAAACCCTCCTATGACAAGGTTAAGTCCCCCTATTAGCCAGATAGACGGGCCCAACCAAAGTCATAAGGTTTTCTCAAATCAATGCATCATTCAAAACATTAGAACACATTCATGCTTTCAACATACAATATATAAGTGATATGATGACATAAAAGATATAATCATAAATGAAGTCTACTCACAACCAAGCCTCGCGAGAGTATTTAACCACACACGACCACCAAACCGAATCAACCCAATCAAGATCCTGAAACATACATCAATATCCTACCATAGATCAATTTCTATGCTCAATCACATAGACATTACACATCAACCCTAAATCAGCCCGCATATAAACAATAGGCCTAAATCCCATCTAATTCCATCATTCAACTCAAATCACAAGACTTAGGCCTCTAATGCATAGTTCTCATACATAAACCATTCTATTAATCAAAAATACTAATTTTCAATTCCTTAGGCATAAACATGCCCAAAGTTGGTCACTTGATCACAAGTAGGCCTAACCCATGATATGGTCACAACCACCAAATCAGTAGCATAATCAACTCTAATCATGCTTAATTAAACATAAGTTGCATAAATTCAATGATTCTAGGCCAAAAGCATCAAAAGCCCTAAAATATAAAATTTTCCATACTTAGGTCATATTGTCGATTTACACTAGGTCACCATGTTCAGCCATGTATATCACTGATTTTGCATCATGGGTTCATCAACAATGGCAACTAGGTCAACATAGTTGACATGCAAGCTATTTGGAAATGTCTAAGTTCATATTCTAAATTTAGGTCTAATACAAGCAACCCTACCAATTCTTCATTTACTATTCCGTTCAGATGTATCAATATACCAACAGAAATATGAAATCACAAAATCAACCGTACGGATTGAAGTACGTGAATATATAAACCTTCTGTCTAAATATCAGCCCAATCCAACGGTGGACCGAAAAGATAAGTATATTTGATGAACAAGTCTCTAATCAGACAATTTCTCCTTTCCTGCTGCAAATACTCAAACTAAGATGACTATATCACACAAAATACTAAACGAATACACATCTTCACCGTTCAGAATACAGAAATATCAGTTATAAACTACATACCCAAATTTGATATCCATCCAACGGTAGATTTAGGAGATCTACAAGTTTGAGCGAAACACAACTAGAAATCTAGAATCTCTGACCAGCTTTGTTTCAGAGGTTAGATCTCTCAGAAGAAATCCTAAATCAAGATCTCTACCGTTCAGAATGCAGAACTATCAGTTGTACACGACATTTCCAAATTTTATATCCATCCAACGGTAGATTAAGGAGATCTAGAAGTTTAAGCGAAACCGCGCGAGAAATCCTGACTTTCCGACCAGCTTTGTTTAAGAGATTAGATCTCTTAGACGAAACCTCTGATCAAGATCTCGACCGACCTGAATGAATAGCCATAAGCTACGAACTTGCTGACAAATTTTGAGCTCAATCTGACCATAGATTCGAAAGATCCGCCACTTTGATGAAAATGTTGCAGGGATCTTCCTCCTGCAACTCTCTCATTCTTTCTCTTCTTCTTTCCTTTCTCTTCTTCTTTCCTTTCTCTCCACTCACCTCTTTCTAGCACTTCCTTGATTCCCTCCATACCAACCACATGTACTTTAACCAATCTCATGCTTCCATGTATTTTAAATGTTCAATCCATTTAATACACCAAATTTTCATTCTCATTTATCCTTTTATTCAATCAATCCTAACCCATATCAATTCATGGTTTAATGGGCCCATGCATAAATAATAACATATGCATTATACTTTAATTTAACATGACCCATATACAATTTATGATACACATATTTATATACATTATCAAGCATCAACTATACAAACATTAAACAACCATCAAACAAACACCAAACATATCAAGGCAACACATAGAGTTTGGGCAAAATGCAATTGGGTTATGGGCTAGATGAAATAATTTTCGGGGCGTCACATCACACCCACCTTAGACTGAACTTCGTCCTCGAAGTTTTAAGGTTAAGAAATTACCTAAGCCCATGAACTCGGCAAAGTGCTCCATCATGTAGTCCTCACGCTCCCAAGTAACCTGCTCCTCTCCATGCAACTGCCATCTCACCTTAACCATCGGAATCTCGCGGTTACGTAACCTCTGGACCTTCTGGTCAAGTATCTGAATAGGTTCCTCATCATAAGTCACATCCTGCCTCAGCTCAATGTTCCTCCAGTCCAAGACGTGATCAAAATCACTCTTGTACACTCTCAACATTGACACATGAAAGACATTGTGGACTGCTGCTAACTGAGGTGGCAAGGCTAATCGGTAACCGACGGAGCCAATTCGTTCTAAAACCTCGAATGCCCCAATAAATCTCGGAGTGAGTTTGCCTTTTATCCCAAATCTAGTTTGGCCCTTCTGAGGTGAGACCTTCAATAAAACTTGGTCACCTACCTCGAACTCTACGGTCTTCCGCTTGGCATCAGTGTAACTCTTCTGCTTGTCTTGGGCTACTTTCATATTATGCTTGATCCTCTTAATCTTCTCTGTGTGTTCTTGTACAAACTCTGGTCCCATCACCGCAGCATCCCCTATCTCTGTCCAACAGATCGGAGATTTACAGGGTCGACCATACAATGCCTCAAAAGGAGCCATGCCAATACTAGACTGATAGCTGTTGTTGTACGCGAACTCACACAGATGTATGTACTCCTCCCAGTTACCACTGGACTCGAGGACACAAGCTCGAAGCATATCCTCTAAAATAGATATCAACCTCTCAGACTGACCATCCGTCTGGGGGTGAAAAGCGGTACTGAGATCTAGTTTAGTGCCGAGCTGCCTCTGCAACCCCTGCCAGAATACCGATGTAAACCTCGGATCCCTATCTGACACAATCGAAACTGGCACTCCATGTCATCTGACTATCTCCCACATATAGAGTCTGCTCAGCTTATCCATAGAATCCCTAGTGTTCACCGGTAAAAAGTGAGCGGACTTGGTCAAGCGATCAATAATAACCCAAACAGCATTATGTCTCCTCGGGGTGTTGGGTAATCCCACAACAAAGTCCATAGTGACGTGCTCCCATTTCCACTCAGGAATGGCAAGCGGTTGCATCTGCCCTCCAGGCCTCTGATGCTCAGCTTTGACTCTTTGACAGATCTCACACCTCTGAATGAACTGAGCTATCTCTCTCTTCATGTCGGGCCACCAATATATTCTTTTCATATCATGATACATCTTGGTTCCGCCAGGATGAATAGCATAATGAGATCTGTGAGCCTCTTGGAGAACACTCTGTCTAAGTCGTGGATCCGCGGGAACCCATAAACGTCCCCTAAATCTCAAGGCACCATCAGATGACAAGTGCCAATCAGTAAAATCTCTGCTCTCAGCCCAAGACTTGTATATCCCATAATCAACGTCAAGTCTCTGTTGGTCAATTACCTCCTGGACTTGTGTAGGCTGAGCTCTCATTTGAGCACATATCACAATCTGATCTGAAGGGGTAGCACATATACTCATAATCGTAGCCGCCTCAAGTAGTCTCCACTCATGAGACATCTGGCGTGCTACCATAACTGTCTCTACCCGCTTCCTGCTCAACGCATCAGCCACTACATTGGCTTTACCTGGGTGATATTCCAATGTAAAATCATAGTCTTTGAGGAGCTCTAACCACCTTCTCTGCCTCATGTTCAATTCCTTCTGAGAGAACAAGTACTTGAGGCTCTTATGGTCAGAATACAAAGTGAATCTCTCACCATAGAGATAATGCCTCCAAATCTTCAAAGCAAAAACCACTGCGGCCAGTTCTAAGTCATGAACATGGTAGTTCTTTCCATGCACCTTCAACTGCCTCGATGCATAAGCAATGAATGACCCTATCCTTCTGCATCAACACGCAACCCAAGCCAATACGAGAGGCATCAGTATAGATAACCAACTCCTGATCAACCTTCACATGTGGTGGTCTCATACTACCCATACCAACCACATGTACTTTAACCAATCTCATGCTTCCATGTATTTTAAATGTTCAATCCATTTAATACACCAAATTTTCATTCTCATTTATCCTTTTATTCAATCAATCCTAACCCATATCAATTCATGGTTTAATGGGCCCATGCATAAATAACAACATATGCATTATACTTTAATTTAACATGACTCATATACAATTTATGATACACATATTTATATACATTATCAAGCATCAACTATACAAATATGAAACAACCATCAAACAAACACCAAACATATCAAGACAACACATAGAGTTTGGGCAAAATGCAATTGGGTTATGGGCTAGATGAAATAATTTTCGGGGCGTCACATCATGGCTCAATGGATACTCAAGTTGCGAAATCTAACCTTATGAGGAAGAGGTTGCGAGTTCGAACTTGGGGGAGGCCCCTGGACTGTGCAGTGTTCTGCATTGGGAAAGGACAAAGGTCGTTGGGTGCGTGCAGTGTTCTGTGGACCCCAATGAAGACAATACTGTGGATATATAATGGCTAGGCGTTCTCCACTGCGGTGGTGAGCCCGCACCTGGGTAGGGGGCACGCTGTGCAACCCAGGGTGTGACAGCATGAATAAATGCTCTTGCGGACTCATTTTGATGGACGTTTATTGTTACTCGGATATATGGCTTAGAAACCTCGTGTAACCATTGTGAGTATAGTTTTCTTGATTTGGTTCTTGTATGATATTATTTTATTTTATTTTATATCTTTTTATTCGTTCTTCTTCTTCATACACTCAATCTACCTGAGGAATACACGTGTTATCAATCGATTTATATTTAAATCACGTTCCAACTCACTTTTGACATTTTCAAGTTCATTTGTTGTCACGGCGCCCCTGACGTAGGCTGACGTCATGACCGACACAATATACTATACACTGTACATAACCATATACAATACATAATACACTGTCAGCCTTCACGTAGTCTCACAATAAGTCCCAAAAGTTACAGTAAATTTTTTTTTTCTAATATACTACAAATCAAATCTAATATAGCTCTCTATAATCATTCCAGTCATTCCACAAATTAAATTCTCACCTGATAAATATCTATGATCATCTCAGTTCATCATCCCAAGCATTATATAATATTACCACACAACCCATCTAGGTGATATTATATATATATAGTGTGTGATAATTATACATATCAAAATAACAAAAATATAGTCTATTTCCTCCAAGCATACATACACGTACCAGATGAAGGTTCACGTGATTATCACTCACGGATTTTTCCTTTTCCCTTCGACTCAATACCTGAAATATTGGAGGAAATGAGGTGAGCAAACAACAGCTCAGTGAATATAGTTCTTGAGATGACAATTATATACATTTAGAGAAATATGACATTTAAATCCATTTCAAATACTTATTCAACACATGCATCATTCAATGAATATATTATACATGTCAACAACATAAATTACATGAGTTTTTAATAACACAATGCACAATCTCCCTCCTCCGCAAGGCAAGAGAGCGGGTCTAACCTTTGTATGGCCGTACAAGGTAAACACAACCTCTTATTACCCAATTCACAGTCATTTCAAGGATCTCAACCCTTGTTAGGACAGACCTACTGACAATGAGGACTCGCAAAACCTTATCTGGGTCTAATTCCTAACGAAATGACAATGAGGATTCGCAAAACCTCATCATTACAAACTCCAATTGCTAAAATCAGTTTGCGTGATCCATAAAACTCAATGCATTATATATAAATATAGCATGCATACAATCAAACATTTTATATGCGTACAATGTCATACAAGAACCAAATCAAGAAAACTATACTCACAGTGGTTATACGGGGTTTCTAAGCCAACCTCTAAAATCGAGCAACAATATTGCTTCCTCAAGAGCGTGTATCCATGCCCTTAAGCTCTCAATTTAAACACTGAAATTAATCGTAGATTATCATGAGAATCATCATATCGGTAGCTACTAAAAATATTAAATCATATCCAAAAATCACGATCTTAGTATCGAAACGTCCGAAATTCAGTTCTCTACGAATTTATGATTTCACATCACTGTTCACAATACTATTTACTATTCACAGTACTATTCACTATTTACTACTATTCATCCGAAAGATGTAAATTGTATTAAAATTGTCAAATGGTCTCCAAAAATCATGAAATTGAATCTAACTACATATTCGGGGTTTCGACAGTCCAGGGAACGTTTTTCTACCTTTCTAGCGGATTTTTATTCACGTTGGGTCAAAACCCCAATTTTTTGAAAACGCCGTAAAACGGCTCCTACAACAAAATTTACTCCGCTAGAAAGGTTACATTTAGCTTAGATAGTAATTTTACGACGAAAAATAGCAAAAATAGCTTACCGGCACGTCGAATTTGGCTGCAAATCCGCCGTTTCCTTTTTCTCCTTCTCCTTCTTCTCTCTGTTTCTCTCCTTCCGTTCGTCTTTTCTCTTTGCTTCAGCAACTCCTTTCTATTCTTCTTTTTGATTTCTATTTTATTTTTATTTTTTTTTATTCTAGTTGTCACACGTTGGAAACAACTAGAGATAGAGAATTTTTTTTTATATTTATATATACAAATGATTCCATGCACCTTTATCTCAATAGTTAACCAACTCCCCATCTTAATATTTCACTTTCATTCATTCAATCATACTCAAATCCATATTTTTAATTAACCAACCCCATAAATTAATCAATTTAATTCAACTCCATTCTTTTTTAATAGGATGATCTCATATGTATCATCTTCATTTCATAATTTTATTTATTACACGCGTATATTTAGCGCATACGTATCAAATACGTGTATTATCACGTGTATATTTAGCTCATATGTATAAAATACATGTATTATACATCTCGATATATGCATACTTCAACGTATTTATTTCATTAAAATTACGGGGTGTTACATTTGTCACATGTACATATGACTTTAAAGGTCCTTATACGTGTATTATACATTTTGATATACGCATACTTCAACGTATGTATGTAAGTAAAACTACGGGGTGTTGCAATCTCCCCAACTTAAGGAATTTCGTCCTTGAAATGTAGAAGCAAGGAGTAGTCCTCAAGTGATACTTACATCCCAGAAAACTGCTCCCGCATTTTCTATTTCAGCTCCCATGTTTGCTCTTCTTGATACATGGTATCCTCCCCAACTTAGAGTTGAGTTATATCCATAACATATATGGAATCCAAATGATATTTCCTCAACATCAATATATAGAAATATTATGGACACTTTCAACTGTGACAGTAGAGCAAATCGGTAAGCCAATGGACCTATCCTATCACGGATCTCTATTGGTCCAACAAGTCGCGGTGCGAGCTTTCCTTTTTATTCCAAATCTCATTTGGCCTTTCTGTGGTAAGACCCTTAACAAAACTGAGTCAGCCACAATACATTTCAAGGCCTACATACCAACCCTGTGTATTTAATAATATTCTCTGGCACCAATAACAATAACTCCATACTTTCAAATCAACAAGTTGGAGATCTATAAGGCTTACTATCAAACCTTTAGAGTGTCATCATTATGCTATTATAATAGCTGTTGATACACATAAGTTTACACACGTAACATATGCTTTCCAACTTCCACCAAACTTCAAGTATGCCAGACCTGAGCATGCTCGCAAGCATCAAAGTCACTCTCTCAGTCTGTCAGCCAGTCTGAGAATACAATATCACACTGAGAAGGAGATGAGTACCAAATCGAGTCTGCATCATATATCAGATCTCGACAAAATCTTCGGATATTAATCCGACATGACAAATATCTGAGTACTCCCATAAAATCTCTCTATCTCACACATATACAATATGCTCAGTCTATCAATAGAATTCTGGTATTCATTGGAAGAATACATAGACTTATCAGTCCACTAATGGTTGTCCAAATGGTATCATTTCTACCCATAACCCATAAGATACCATTTGAATCCCATCTTTAATTAATACAATCCATATTACCAATTCCATAATCTTTCATACTGTTATCATACTCGTCTCATCATAAATCTTACTTTCTGAATATGAGTATCAATCAACTGAACATGCATCCGAGCACAAATATCAACACATGGAGTAACAGAGAGTACACTCATAACTGTAACTCTCACTCACAAACAATCTCCATTTATGGCTAACTGATAGATACTATTCCAGTTTCAGCCTGTTTCCTGCTCAATGCCTCAGCAACATAGTGACATTTTCCAGGATAATAATTCAATATAAAATCAAATCCTTCGGGAATTCGTGCCACATTTATTACCTCATATTCAGTTTCTTTTCGTTCAAATAATTACTTCAGACTCGTAAAATCTGAAGATAATGTGACCTTCATCCTTTCAAAATAACTACCAACTAATTTTTTATTCACTCTCAGGATAGTTATTCATGTGCACTACCAAATATCTGAAGGCATAAGTAATTAGCCTATCCTTTTGTATCAATGCAAAACCTAGATCTGGACGTGATATGCATCAATCACAATGACTTCCAGGTTCTTGAAATAGTAATAACATGTAATACTGTGAGAGTTTTCCCATGCACAACGGTCCACACATTATATAGCATTCGTCTGGTGTAGTTTCGTGAGTGGAACAGATAGCTTCAAGGATCTTTCCACGCACTTTCTATAACATACAACTAATACCAGAGAACTTCTGATTTCCATCATTAACATCAGGTGTCACAGTACTATGATCACTTTGACCTTCCCAGCACCTTAATGATACTATTTAAACTGGTCATGTGATCCACAAATTCTCATCACGGAACAGTAAATAAATAAATTGAAAGGAGTTGCTAGAATGCAACGAAAAAAAAGAGAAGAAGCAGAGAGAGAAAAAAGGAAGAACGACGGAGAAGAAGGAGAAGAAGAAAAAGGGGAAACGCGGGATTCGCGTCAAATTCGGACCCGCGGTAAGTGATTTCTACTCTATTTCTTCGTAAAATTGATATCTAAGCTAGATGTAACCTTTCTAGAGGAGTAATTTTTGCTGTGGGAGCCGTTTTACGGCATTTTCAACAATTGGGATTTTGACCCAACGTGAATAAAAATCCGCTAAGAAGGTTGAAAAACACTCTCTGGACTGTCGGGACCCCGAATATGTGGTTAGATTGAATTTATGTGTTCATTTGGAACTTTTATGGCTGTTGGAAGTTAGAGTGTAGATGAGAGACCATTCCCAATGAAACTCCAGTTTAAGGCTATAGAATGGTAGAATGGACTGTTGCGAGTCCATCGATGCTAAGTTCATGATTTTTGGAGACCGTTTGACAATTTTAGTACAATTTACATGTTTCTAATGAATAGTGATGACGTGAACAGTTATGTGAATAGTACTATGATCATATCCAGTGAATAAAATGGAATTAGAATCCAATGAAACTCCGGTTTGATATCATAGAATCGTAGAGGACTGAATTCCGGACATTTCGATGTTAAGAACATGATTTGTGGATATGACATATGTTTTCATATGTATTTTCATGGTGAAATAACCCCATCTTAGCTGCTGAACCAGCTAGAAAATTTGAGTGTAGTCCTAGTGTTTTGGTGAGTTGAAATGGTGATTCTCATGATAATCTATGGTTCATTTCAGTGTTTAAATTGAGAGCTCAAGTGCATGGATAAATACTCTTGAGGAAGCAATTATGATGGACGTTTATTGTTGCTCGGATATATTGGCTTAGAAACCCCGTGTAACCACCGTGAGTATGATTTTCTTGATTTGGTTCTTGTATGGCATTGTACACAGATAAACTGTTTGCTTGTATGCATGTTATATTTATATATAATGCATTGAGTTTTATGGATCATGCAAACTGATTTTAGCAATTGGAGTTTGTAATGATGTCATTTCGTTAGGAATTAGACCCGGATGAGGTTTTGCGAGTCCTCATTGTCAGTAGGCATGTCCTAACAAGGGTTGCGATCCTCGAAATGACTGTGAATTAGGTAATGAGAGGCTGTGGTTACTTTGTACGACCATTTAAGGGTTAGACCCGCTCTCTTGCCTTGAATGAGAGATATGGTAAGATATTTATGAATGAGCAATATTGTGTGCACGTATATTATTTTGATGAATGATGCATATGTGCTTTTGAAATGTTTTAAATCGATTTGATATGCCATGTTTCCTAAAATGCATGCGATTGTCATGTCAAGAACTATATTCACTGAGTTGTTGTTTGTTCACTCCATTTCTTCCAATATTTCAGGTATTGAGTCGAAGGGAAAAGGAAAAATTTGTGAGTGATAATCACGTGAGCCTTCGTCTGGTATGTGTATGTATGCTTGGAGGAAATAGGTTATATGTTTGTTATTTTGATATGTATACTTATCACATACTATAGATATATTATCACCTAGATGGGTTGTGTGGGCATAGATATAGCTTCATATATTGGATGATAAAATGAAAATTTGATGTGTGACTGAATGGAATGATTATAGATATCTATATTGGATTTGATTTGTGATTTATCAGGAAAAACAAAAGTGAAATGTCCATTTTATTGGGAGGTGTAGTCAAAATTTTTAGACATTGTGGGGAATTTTGTGAATGTCCATTGAGGCTGACAGTGTATTGTATACTGTATATAAGTATGTACAGTGTATAATATACTCTGCCGGTCATGACGTCAGCCTACGTCAGGGGCGTCGTGACATTTATCGTATTGAATAAATAGAGGATTAAATTATAAATAAGCTATGTAATCTAATGTGGATATTTATATAACCAAACAAGTGTATAATAGAATAGAATATCCAAATTAATTACAAATACATAAAACTTGTGTAACATTTGACCAAAAAAAAAAAAAAAAAAACCCTAACAAAGAATAAAGTTAACAATAACAAAACATGATTCCATGAACATATTCCTTAAAAAAAATATAGAAAGTGCAACATCATCTTCACTCACCAGTTTGTCTTGAATGTTAAAAACAAATAAAAATAAAAATAGACACACAAGGGAGAAAAGAATAAAGTGATTAACAAAATTAAAGTGGGTGGCCTCTACTCTGTAGGGGCAAAAGGGAATGCAATTAATAAGACTATAAGGGGAAATATATAGATGCAATACGAACTTATGACACTAATTTGTTTTACTTTATGAAATTAGGCTATAGAATATAATGTAATGAAGGAGGAGAACAAGCATATTAATTAGGAATTTTTAGAGTTTGGGTCCGATAAATTTTTGAATCTATAATAGAGGTCTCACTGTTTAAAAAACTAGATTTTGGATCTTTGCAAATCAACACCTCAACTGTCAATCAAATCCAAAATTACACTTTATAATTTTGCCCTCCTTCCATTTGACTATCGGTAAATTTCTCAAAAAATTGTAACTTATTTATCTCAACTCTGATTTGAGCGATTCAAAAGGCATTGGAAAGATCTTTTCTTTATCTTTTCAACGCATTTTGAATCGCTCAAATCGGACTTAAAACAAAAAAGTTATGACTATTTAAAGTTTACTTACCGATCGATCAACACGATTGACCGATCGGTTAGAAAGTTTAATGATCGGTAAAAATGTTGATTGATTGGCAAGTAACTTCAAATGAATATAATTTTTTTGTTTCAATTCTGATTTGAGAGATTCAAAATGTGTTGGAAAGAAGAAGAATATATCTTTCCAACTCATCTTAAATCATTCAAATAGAAGTTAAAATGAGTTTTCTAACCAATCTGTAAGTAAATTCAAATAGCCATAACTTTCTCATTTTAATTCCGATTTGAGTGATTCAAGATGAGTTGGAAAGATATTTGCTTTAACTTTCTAACACATTTTTAATTGCTCAAATCAGAGTTAAAACGAAAACGTTAGGGTTATTTGAAGTTTATATACCTGTGTTGACAAATTAGAACGTAAACTTCAAATGACCATAACTTATTCGTTTTAATTCTGATTTGAGCAATTCAAAATGCGTTAGAAAGAGGAAGAAAAGATCTTTCCAACGCATCTTGAATCGCTCAAATCGGAGTTACTGATTGGTAAGAAATTTTACCGTTCAGTAAGTAAATTCAAATAGCTATAAATTTATCGTTTTAACTTCGATTTGAGCGATTCAAGATGCGTTGAAAAGATCTTTTCTTTCTCTTTCCAACGCATTTTGAATTGCTCAAATCAAAATTAAAACAAATAAGTTATGGTGATTTGCAGTTACTTGTCAATTGGTCAATTTTTTTACCGATCTATAAACTTTCTCACTGACTAATCGGTAAATAAATTTTAAATAGCCATAACTTATTCGTTTTAACTATGATTTGAGTAATTCAAAATGCTTTGCAAAGATGGAGAAAATATCTTTATAATGTCTTTTGAATCGCTCCAATCGGAGTTGAGATGAAAAAGTTATAAGTTTTTGAAAAATTTACCGATGACCAAATGAAAAAAGGTAAAATTATAAAATGTACTTATTGATTTGATTGATAGTTGAGGAATTTTTAGAGTTAGGTCCATAATTAAACTCATGCTCATAATGATGATCAAATTCCCTTATTGATTTATATCTTTAAAACTTGATATGAATATAACTTGTTACAGGAGCTTATTTTTACATTGCTAAAAAATGTTAATAGTTAAACACTGAAAATTCTTTTCGAACAGTTGAAAAAACACACATAAAAACGAATAAGGTAAAATAAGTAAAAGACACAAGTATATGGTCAAGTAAAAAAAGACACAAAAAAGATTAAAAAAAAATAATTTTAAATTATTATGATTGTTAAGCTCCAGTAAGTTTTTTTTTTTTTTGAAATTACTAAAGCTCTAAAGCGTAAATATATAATTCTAAAATTTATGACTTTGAGGCTAATACTAGGATTCGATTTGGATCGGGTTATTCAATTTTTTATAGGTTGAATCTGTGACCCAACCCAAACCGATAGAGTTAGGTATTTTAGAATCCAACCCAACCTAAACTATTTATTTAATCCAGCCTAAATCAATTCAAAAAGTTTGGTTCGGTCAAGTTGGTCGGGTTGATGAACATCCTTTGTACCGTCATATCCATGTATTAAAAGCATAGATGAAAACATGATATGTTTTTTTTTTTTTCTTATTGGATTGAAGTAGTTGAGCTAATTAGAGAGAAGAGCAGCATAAATATTTCTGATTCCAACTTGAAATTTTTAAATAACAAGGCGACAAAGGGATTGAGTAAGAAATATCTCATAGGTTGTGATTGGATCCTTATACAACAATTATTGGCTCTAAGAATAGAAAATAAATAATGAAAAGTCAATCATTAATGATCATTTATTAGAAATAAATATATGACTAACAAACAAGTTGCCGTATAATGTTGTACTTGGATATAATTTAATAATATTTTTTCAGTTTTAATTATGTTTAATAATTTAGACTAAAAAAAAAAAAAATGATCATTAAACTAAACCATAAGAAGTAGTTTGCATTCATTAATGATCAGAATTCCAAATATGTCTGTACATAGACGTATTTGAAACCTTACTCAGCCTCACCCAATAATACTAAAATACTAAGTCATCACATACCCTGTACATATGTCCTCAAACTCTTATATAAACATGTACTTAATTCACATTATTTCCTTTGTAATCTAACGACTCGTTTGGTGTACGAGATTAGATGAGATATGACTTTTTTTAGTCTTAAGCCCATATTTGACTACAGACCAGAATGAGATAAAAAATAATCTCATTTTTATTTTTATCCCATTGTAATGAAATAAAATAGTGATGATCAAAAGAAAAGATTATTTTATCCTATTGTAATGAGTTTCATATTTGTTTTTAATTGTTTAATCCTTTCTTATCTTTTTTTATCTAATTCAATTCAATTCTATAAAAATAATTTTATCTTATTCCGCATAACAAACAAGTCATAAAAAAACATTATCCATCATATTCATATACAAAATGAGCCTATTCATCATACTATAAAACTCAAACGCAACATCATATCAACCCAACAACCAAAACAATCCTATCATAGTAATTTACAACCCCGGCTTCTATAGTGATAGTTATTTGTACATATTTAGTGATATTTACATATATTACAAAGTAAAGAGAGTTTATATTCCCAAAACTACACACACATACACCAAGTCTTGGGACTTTGCTATTCCTCTTCTATAATTTCTTTCCCCTTTTATCAAACCCTTAGAAAAATAAGAAAAAGTAATGAGCTTCACAAGCTTCACATCTTACTGTTATCATCATATAAACATTAAATAAAATGAAATCATGTCTTTAAAACGGTTCAAATAGCATGATAAAGTGCATATTCAAATAACATATATACATGAAAGCAAATAATATGAGCATTTCATAAAACAATGCAAAGGTTTTAATAAAACATGAGTTTACCACCTTCGCCCTCCTTCGTGGTAATCTATCTAATTTTTTTTCTTATTTTGTGCTATAAAGAATGCCTTTACCTAAATTACTTATTTGTATTCATTCGTTTCTCCTTTATATTTGAGAATGCCCTGACCTAAAACACATTTCCGTTGAACTAGCGAGTCTTTTCCATAACAACTATAACCTCAGCATGAATTAGGTTAATTAATCTCATCCTACTAACCCTTCTTAACTGATTTTCCATCAAAGGAAACGAAAATCCCCCACATTCTATGACTGTTCCAAAGCTCAAACACCATTTAAAACCCAAACAATTCTACCGAAATGGGTTTTAACAATCCAAACATCATTTTCAAAACGATGGAAAATTGCTTATCTAACCCTGATTTTAGTTATGATTCACTTCCTTCACTCTGTTGAAAACAGCTCAAAATGACGAAATATCAAGCTGCTTTTGAGTTTTTGACATAAGTCCACCGCCACACTTACCAAAGTAATAAAAAGTAAAATTTGGGTCAATCTAGTCGACTAGTCAAAAATCCAGTTGATTGAATTGCTCTGACAGCAACTCAACTGATTACCCTTTTTCTTTCATTTGCTTTGTCTATTTTTTGGAAAGGAAAGGAAAAGAGGGGGAATACCCAGCAAGAACAACTAGTACACTACATCTCGAACTCTCCTAGGCCAAGTAACCCCAGTTGCATCTTCCCTCAAAATATTGAATAACCCACGGGGAGGGGAAGACAGGATACACACTCCTCGATGGAACTTCAAAGCCTCAGTAGCCAAATAGTCTGCTGCTCTATTACCTTCTCTGTAAATGTGCTCAACTTGAACTATCCAATCTCTCTGAAGGAGTCTTCTACACTCATTTACCAAGTTGGAAAGGCTAAGCTGCGGCATACTGTTGCCTTTTAACTAACCAGCCACCATAGCCGAATCTGTTTCGAAAACTATAGAACGATGGCCCTCCTCCCAAGCAAGACGTAAGCCATGAACAACAGCCCATAATTCAGCTTCAGTTGCAGTACAAGAACCAATATTAGCCACAAACCTCCTCAACCACATACCACGATAGTCACGGAGAAGACCGCCACCCCCGGCTCGCGATGAAGCATTCTTAAGACATCCATCAGTATTAAGCTTAGTCCAACCATGGTTGGGAGCACACCAGCCTACCATCTTCACCCTCTCTATCAGTCCATCATCATGGATCGCCACTTTGGCTCGAAAAGCATGAATGATTTCAGCCACTTTCCCTTTAAGCCAAGCCATGCTATACTCGAAGTGAAAACGAAGATTGCGAAATACTAAATCATTCCTCCATTACCAAAGAGCCCACACGGCAACTGTAAAGTAGGAAGCCCAGTCATAGTCAACATTACAATCATTAACGCCAGCAAGATTATGAGCAAGCCAGCTTTGGAAATCCAAATTGCTCTGAAGATGATACTCAACTGGCTGCAATAGATGCTTCCATAATTGCACGGCTCTAGAGCAATTTCGAAAAATATGATCAACATCCTCGATACATCCCACACATTCAATACAGTCAGAAGCCATGGTGAAACCCCTTTTCATCCGCTCAGCATTGCACATGATCTTTCGATGCGCAACCATCCACAAAAAAGTCTTGCATCTTTGAGGAGCTTTAAGCTTCCATATCATCCTCCAAAGGGAATTAGGATCTCCCATAAGAGTGCCAGTAGAAATAGTATAAGCAGAGGTCACCGTTAATATGCCACTCTTAGAAGCTCCCCAACATATGCCATCTGCAACCTCCTCCTCTTCCCATAAGAGCACAACAGCAAGTTTATTTTCAACCTCAAAAGGGAGTAAACCTGATAGAGCATTCCAGTCCCACCCTGAGCCCTTCACCCAATAGCTTGAGACAGGCCTATACATCTTCACCAAACTCAAATCCCGCATTTTCATATTGATTAAGGCCACCTCACCTACCCATGTATCAAGCCAAAAAAGAGTGTCCTTACCATTACGAACTAGAGCCCGCACTCCGCTACGTAAAATAGGCGAGGCTTTAACAATGCCCCGCCACGCATTGGAAGCCCCATTCTTAGGCTGCAACCTATCAATAGTAGCTTCCCGCTGCAGATACTTCATGGAAACAACTCTGGCCCAAAAGCTATTCTTATCTGTAATTAGTCTCCATCCCAATTTGGCCAAAAAAGCCAAGTTCATATAAGCCATACTCTTAATGCCAAGACCACCGTCCTCCATAGGTTTGATGATGGTTTCCCACTTAATGAGGTTGACGCCCTGCTTCTCATTAGACCCTCCCCATAGAAAACGTCGAACTAATTTATCAATGGTATTACACACCCCTATTGGTAACACCATAGTCTGCATGATGTACATGGGAATAGAGTTAAGCACCGATTTAACTAGAACCAATCTACCCGCAAAGGACAAGAATTTTGTCTTCCACCCCTCCAATCGAGTAGTCACTCTCTCAATGATGTACTGAAAGTCAGCAGGTCGGACTCTCCCATGAATGGAGGGAGCACCAAGATACCGACCCAGGTTGTCCGTAAGGGGAATACCAGAGATAGTAGATATGTCTTGAGCCACCGCAATTTCCACATTGTGAGATACAAATATATGAGATTTCTGGTAGTTAACTCTTTGGCCCGAGCACGCACAAAATAAATCCAGGCACTTCATAATAACCTTTATCTGCTCTGTAGATGCTTCCGCAAACAAAACCATATCATCTGCAAAGAAAAGGTGGGAGATAGAAGGACCATTACGAGAAAGCTATATGGGTTTCCATTCCTTTCGCTCCACTGCCCCATTAATCAAATGACCCAATCTTTCAATACACAAAACAAAAAGATAAGGCGAGATTGCATCCCCTTGCCGAACTCCGCGCTCAGGGAAGAAACAATCCAAAAGATCTCTATTCCAGACAATCGACATCCTAGAGGAAGAGACACAATGCATCACATTTCGGATCCACCCATCACCAAGACCAATCTCCTTCAACGAGTCTTCAATAAAATCCCAAGATAATCGATCATAGGCCTTTTCAAGATCAATCTTAATTGCCATATGAGAAACACCACTCTTCTTAGTTCTCATTGAATGAAGGACTTCTTGATACACAATGACATTATCTGTAATTTGGCGACCAGGAACAAAGCTGCTTTGGTTGGGAGAAACAAGACTAGAGAGGATCATCTTTAGCCTATTTGTCATAGCTTTTGTAATCAGTTTATAGCCCACGTTGCAGAGACTTATAGGTCTAAGCTGTGTCAATAATTCAAGATGCTGAACCTTCGGCACTAATACCAACAGAGTATCATTGATCCCATCTGGAAGCTTTCCTGACACCCAAAAGTCTTGAACAAGCTTGTAGGCAGAAGGCCCCACTGTAGGCCAGAGACGTTGATAAAAACCTGCATGAATACCATCCGGGCCTGGCGCTTTGAAGGGAGCCATATCAAATAAAGCCTGACGAATCTCTTCAATCTCAAAGGGCTGATGAATCCTTGCCATGACAGCACCATCTAGAATTGGAAAACCCCCTTTAGGAAAATCAGACATATCCCCGCAAGGTTCTTTTGAAAATAACCTGGTATAAAAATCTTGAATTAGATGCTTCAACTGAGCTGAATCTGAAACCCAATTTCCATCTGCACCTTTTAACCTCCCAATGACATTCCTACTCCGACGAATGACTGTAGTAGCGTGATAGAACTTGGTATTGCGGTCACCCGAAAGGATCCAGTCGGCTCTAGATTTCTGAAACCACGAAAGTTCTTCTTGATACAGAACAAGGTCCAGCTCCTTCTTAAGCTTAGACTCCAAAAGATGAATACGGTGTGTAGGGTGTTTAGATAAGACACGTTGAATGCCTGCAAGTCTCGCCCAGAGCCTCTTCTTCCTCCTAGAAATACTCCCAAACTCGGTTCTATTCCATGAAGTAAGAACCGAGGCTATATGCCGATTATTTATATCCAAAGATCGGTCACGACTCCAATTCTCCTTAATGACATTGTAAAATCCCGGATGAGTCAGCCAAGCTGCCTGAAATTTAAACTGCGTTGGCCTCACAGTGGCACTTGAACCCTTTAAACGAACCAAGATAGGAACATGGTCGGAGTGATGTTTAGGAAGGTGAATCACTCTAGCGTCCTCAAACATATGCCTCCAAGCTAAATTACATAAAACTCTATCCAGGCGAGCTCCCTTAAACTGATCCCCTATACCCCTACTCCAAGTATAGGCTTGTCCGGAAAACCCCATGTCCAGCAAATCATGATAAAAAATCCAATCCCCAAAACCAGAGCTGCCATGATGAGCCACAGCATTCCCACTACTAACTTCTGCGGAACATACCACCGCATTAAAATCACCCGCAATAATTCAAGGCTCACTCATATCAAAAACATTCTTATTAAGATCCCTCCATAACAGCTTCTTCAGGCTGGCTGTAGGACTACCATAAACAACAGATAACAACCACTGATGCATACTACTATCCCGAACCCTCATATGGATAAACTGGGGATGAGTAGCAATAATATTTATTTGACAAGAACTATGCCAGAACACCCAAATACCACCACTGAAACCCAATGATTCTACCCGGACCCATTCATCAAATTCCAGCTTTTTACAGAGAAAATCTGCCTGAGATCCACTCACTTTGGGCTCTAACAACCCCAATATGCCTGGTTTATGCATCTTAAGCAGGTCTTTCAGGGAACAGTGGAACTCCTTCGAAGCCGCCCCTTGACAATTCCAGATCATAAAATCCATAAAAACAAGATAAAATAGGCTACCCACCCCTACCTAAGACCAAAAAATTGACAAGCACGGGTTTAAGAGGAGAACCCTCCATCAACAATATCCATCCTCCCAAGCGATTCATCCTTGTCACTAGGAGCTTCGTTATGCACCCCCACCAGATTTGCTTTTGTTCCACCAAGTTCCCGCCTACCAATAGCAGGAACATGCCCAGATTCCACCACAATAGGAGGATCTTGATGATGTTCTGGTATCGAATTAATTGGAGGATGAATACCCTCCATGTTCTCAACCTGATGCTGGGGATGAGAGACTACCGATCGAGAGATCAGCTGACCTCTATTGGACCCACGCACCACAATATGTTCCTCCGCAGCGGCAGCTTGCTTGGACTGAGAAGAGATAGAAGTGATGTCACGAGTCAGTACATTCTTCTTTATTCGAACCGCATTGCTGGTATCTACAGCCACTTGAGTGCTTGGGCCATTATCCACTTCCTTAGTATTTATTTGCATAATGGGCCTTCTCCCTTTACTCTTGACATAGTCATTAAGTGATATCCCTGAGCCCATGTGCACGCCAATATCCTTATCAAGATGCGGCCCATCTCGTTGATCACTATCAATATTTTCCTCAGGATTATCCTCAACCACTAATGCCGCATACCGAGAAATATGTTGCTGAAAACTAGCATTTTTAGCATTTTGTTTAACACCAATCAGTGGCATATCCCGGGGATCACGTCCACCTCTCCCACTCTTTCCATTTTCAGTTTTGGTCATACCTCTACGAGATCTTCTAGAAGCCAACATCCATGGCCCATAACTTTCGGTTATTTCCTGATTCACCGGAGGCTCAGCCGGCCTAGCTTGAACTCCGACCACATCTCTATTGGCTATTGGCTATACGACTAAATATATATGTGTTATATATCAAAATTTATATAAAAACATACTCCGCAGTCATTTATTACATAATCAATCATTTTTAACACACAAATTTTAAGTTTAGTACAATATGAACCTCTTATATACACTATATATATATATATATATATATATATATATATGGGATGTTACATGTAGACAATCCAATATTCCATGTGTAAGGTGAAATTTTACATACCAACTCCTTTTTAGTTTTGGATTGCATGCTTAGAAATATATATTTTTTTTTTTCAGAAAAACTGTGCTAGGGAAATATGGTTGAAAAGGAAAAACTTATTTTGTAAGCAACCCGACCCGATTTGATCAAACCCGATTATTTCAGGTCAGGTCAGGTCGAATTTGATTGATATATTGGGTTGATCTATGTATATATGTATAATAAAGATGTTAAAAAAATATTACATACAAAGCTTTTAATTAAGAAAACCTATAACCCTCAACTATTTTTTTAAGAAAAATTAGATAAGAATTATAAAATGGGTGCTTGAGATTAAAAGAGAAAAGTTTAATTTTAGTTTTACATTATTTGTTGAAAAGAATGAGAGACTCTCATTCTTTATAAAAATCCATCAACTCTTTATTCATCATTATTCTCATAAGTCAAATTTAAGACTACCTTAACTTGTACATATACGAGTTTTCTTAAAATAAAAAATCTCATTTTTTTAAGCTTAAATAATAATTTAATAAGCTTTCACATGATAATTTAACATATTTTATTACTGATAAAAACATAAATAGTAGTTATTAAGTTTTTTTTAAAAATAGATTATTTAATAGAGGTCCAACCCGACCCGACTTTTGATCAGGTGGTATCGAATTAGACTCGTTGCCACCCGACCTCATCGGATCGGATGAGTTTAGAGATAAAAATTTGACTTGACCTGATTTGATGTCATTTGACTTGACTTGATCTGATGTCACCCTTACTCCCGATTCACCCACTCAATCGTGTTTTTTCTTTAGCTTTTTTCTATTTCGAATTCCACCCATCAAATAATAATAACAATATAATCAATTAAGGGTACAATTAAAAATTTACAATTTTAATATATTTTCTAAAAAATTTAGAAGTGAACGAGAGACCCTTGTTAGAAATCACATCGGACCCACCAAAAGAACCGGCTCAATGAACTGAACCCAAAGTGGGCTAGCTAGCTTTGACAGGATCTTTGGATTTGACGTTAGTGTTACAAACAAAATACAGTAAAAAAAAAAAAACGATCGCTTTCAACAGTGGGGGCTGCTGGAGTGCTGTGCATGCTCGCCACTTGCCAATTTTGGTTCCGTCCCAAAAACCCAAAAACCCTAATCAAAAAATTTCCTCCAAATCCTAATCCTAACCCTAAAATCACCACAACCAAAACCATCGTCCCATTCTCTCTTCCCCTTTCTGGTCTTCAAAATTTCAAATTTCATGTTTTGTTCTGTTGATATCATTTGAGAGATCAGATCATTGATCACCGACCCGCGAATTTGTTGCTGTCGTCCGTGACGCGAAATATATGCTCGCGAGATGGGCCACAACTAGTAATTCTACGGTGCATTGAATCTCACCCGATTTCTCGAGCATTACTGAGATTCCTCTCACTCTCTCTCTCTCTCTCTATTTCAACAAGGTCAAAGTAAATAATAATAATACATGTTCTTCTCTACCTGATCTCTCTCACAAAGGCTAGATTCTCGGCGAAATTGCTGATTTCTGAAACGCTACTATTTAGTTAGCTTGCCCTTTTCGTAGATTTTGTTCCCTTGCTCGTTTGGTTTATGTAGCTCTGCTTTTCCCTTTTTTCCTTTTCATTTACCTTTTTTTTTTTTTTTATTAAGTTGATCTTGAATTGATGTGTGTGAGTGAATTGGGTTTCTGGGTCGGCTCCAATTTGGAGGAATTCGAAGTGTTGTAATTAATGGGTTTTTTTTTTGTCTGAATTTTATTCTCCTGGGATTTTCTTGTTGAAGCTGATTTGATGGAAATTTTGTAGTTATAATGAATTGATGTTATTTTGCATGTTAATGGTGGGAATTGATGTGTGGATTATGGGTTTGAGAGTTGGATGATCGGTTTCCTGGCTGATAGGAAAAAGGATGTTAATTTAATGAGTTTGGAAGAACTGGAGCTATTATGGGTATGTGGTTAATTGGGTTTGTTCAGGTGATTTGATTAAGTTTTCTGAAGTGAAAATTGGGAAATGCTCAAAGGGGTTGGTCCAAAATTGTATTTTGTAGTGACGAATGGAGGGGAATTTATCCACTGGAAATATGATTCCGGGTGCTTCTTATGGAGTCTTGGATTTGCAAGGATCCATGCATGTTCATCACCAACAACACCCATCATCATCACATGCCCTTCATCAGCAGCAGCAGCAACAACAACAACAACAACAACAACAACAACAACAACAACAGCATTCTCATTCTCAACAGGGATCCATGGTTCACCCTCCTATGCATGATGTTTTTCCCCTTACCATGGGGAACATACATGAATGTGAACAATCATCCATGCCTGTAGTTGATTACAACAAAGGAGAGAGAGGGAAGGTGAACACAAGTGATGAGGATGAGCCAAGTTTTACTGAAGGTGGAATGGACGGGCATGCGGAAGCTGGGCGAGGAAAGAAGGGTTCGCCATGGCAGCGCATGAAATGGACCGATACGATGGTTCGGTTGCTGATTACTGTTGTTTCTTATATAGGTGAGGATGCTTCTGCTGAATGCAATAGTGGGGGAAGAAGGAAATTTGCCCTCTTACAGAAGAAGGGTAAGTGGAAATCAGTCTCCAAAGTCATGGCTGAGAGGGGTTATTATGTTTCGCCTCAGCAGTGTGAGGACAAGTTCAATGATCTTAACAAAAGATACAAGAGATTAACAGATATTCTTGGGAGAGGCACTTCTTGCAAGGTTGTTGAGAACCCTGCACTCTTGGACATGATGAATCACCTCTCTGAGAAGGCAAAGGAGACCGTTAGGAAGATTCTAAGCTCGAAGCATCTCTTTTATGAGGAGATGTGCTCGTACCACAATGGAAATAGATTACATCTACCTCCTGATCCAGCATTACAGCGTTCGTTGCATATGGCTCTTCGGAGTAGAGATGATGATGATATTCACGAAATGAGGAGGCAGCCTCAAGATGATGTTGGTGAAGATGATCAAGATGTTGAAACTGATGAGCATGATGATGATACTGAGGAAAATCATGTATTACATGGCGATAGTGGGGGTTCGTTTGGGGTGCCCGGGGTGTTTATGAAAAGAATGAGGCAAGGGATGGACAACGAAGATGTGAACTTTGGAAATCCCTCAAGTTCTCAGGATTGTGAAAAAAGATCCTACTCTTACCCTCAAAATGTTCCTGTTGATGTAAATCAAGTATACTCTGAAGGTGGCAAAGCAGCTTGGTTACAGAAGCAGTGGACGAGGTCTCGGTCGCTTCAGCTGGAAGATCAGAAGTTACAGATCCAGGCACAAATGTTGGAGTTGGAGAAGCAGCGGTTCAAGTGGCAGAGATTTAGCAGGAAAAAGGATAGGGAGCTGGATAAGCTGAGGATGGAAAATGAAAGGATGAAGCTTGAAAATGAGAGGTTGGCACTAGACCTAAAACGTAAGGAATTAGAAGCTAACTACAACTGAATAACGAGTGTCATTATATTATAAAATTGACATGCTCTGTTGTTCTTTAGACTCTCAAGACCATTGTTGATATCAAATGAATATTCAGAATAATTGGATGGATTTGTCATGTTAAGTTTATATATGCTACAAAATGCATTGGGTGGGAATTATTGCCAACTGTTGGCCTATTCAGGATATGTTACTTCATGTTGTTGAATTATGACAAAATGGCTTAATTTTGTCTCAATCATGTATTTGATTTCTTGTTGTAAGTTTTGAATACCTGAGTACCATAGTTTTGATTTGTGGCCTATCTTGTTCAATGCGCTAGTTTGTGCTGGTTGATTCACTTGAACAGAAAGTAGGATGGTACTGTTCAGTTTCTTGATACCTCTGTTTCAGTTTGCTGTTTAAATTTTTATCCTTTACACTTGTAAGGAGAATGAATTGAATATACTTCGAGTTCGAGATATTATCTATCAATCTATAGACTTTCAGTAACTTTATATTTTTCTTCAGGAGATAATATAGTTGAGAAAGCTAATTGAGGGTCTCCAAAGCTTAAATTAACTACACTATTGACCATGAAATGACAAATGCCTTTCAACTGCTATGCATTTGATCATCTACCCATGCTTTGTTGTTCTTGTTTTAGGTATGAACAAATTCCATTGTCAAGTTTTTCAGATCCCTTTATAGCTATTAAGCATTGTTGCTGCGTCTTTCTTCCCCTTCACAGCCCCTAGACAAATATATTATAGGGATCACTGCATCTGTCAGTTGGTTGCATAACAAAAATACGTGCTCAGTTTCAATTTAAGTCAGGTTTGCTGAAGGATGCTCCTATGGGAAGAGGATCTGAGATGAATTGCTTGCTTCTTATGAGTGGTACTCTCTCTCTCTTTCATGGTGTGTGTTGTTAAAGGTGTTGAATGAATGATGCTTCTTTATTGCTGTTTCCTTTGCTATCTTTTGTCGTTCCAGACGTATTTAATTGGTTTTGTTTTGCATATTTGCTTTACTTTCTCTGCAATCTAAGCTTTAGTAAAACTCGCGTATCCCTTTTTTCCTCTTTGGCTAGGTTGGTCCTTATCACAGAATTGTACCTAGTGGCTCTAGGAAGGTCTTCATTTTTTTGAGATCCATAGAGAAAATTCTATTAGCAAAATGATACTCAATTTTTTAGAATAAGAACGGTCTGCAAACAGTGTTAGTAAACCTTCAAGGTTCGTAATTACATGGTTAGATTGTTATCCTTAATTTTAAAGGCCTTTCCGTTTCCTTCTTACCAATACCATATAGTCCAGATAATTGATGCAGACAACATTTTCCAGTTATTCTTGTGTTTATTGGGCAAGCTTCTGGACTTTGTTTGGAAGAGCCATGAAAGAGTCTGGAAATGCCCATGATACCTTGGATTTTATGATGAAGGAAACTCTAGGTCATAGAGGTGAAAGAACAATGGGAGCGTATATGAATGGTAGATTATTCCCTAAAGTTTAGCACACAAGAAAAAGTCTGTAATTATCATACAAAGTTTTTGTTTTTGTTTTGTTTTTTTTTTTTTTTGACTGCTAAGTGGTATTCGGGTTTTGTCCGATTAATCCACTTAGGCCCCCCTGGTTGCTCGAGAGGGAGACGCCCCCAATGGCCAACACGGGAATCAAACTTGGGATCCCATGCTTTTCGCCAAAAGCCCCGAGCTATTGGCCCAACCACGCGTTGGTTCATTATCATACCAAATTTAAGGTGGTCCATGGGAGGATTTTTGGTGGGGGACACACAGTTTCACCGCTTTCTTAATAGATATATTTCTTTGGATTTTTAAAAATTTAAGAAATGTTATAATTTGTATGAAGATTGCAGATCTATGATTTTCTACTTGCTGGCTGAACTTCATATTTTCCCCATTATTTGATTCATGATTATTGTTTATTAAATGCACTTGTTTATGTCTATTTCAAACTTACAAATGAGATATTATTGTGTTGAAATAATGCGTTGGACTGTTGAGTGGGAATTTCAGTATATATATATGAGAACATTCCCTTGATTGACTGCTTTCATTGGCACGGTTTGAACATTTGGAAGATTTTATAGCTGTTTTGCTGCTATCAAACTTAGCAAGTTCTAGTAGCATAGTCATGGTTTATACTTAGAGGTGTCAATGTGAAACCGAACTGAACTAGTGTGTTTAATTCAGTTTTGAATGAGTTCGATTTGAAAAATATACAACTCAATCAGTTTAGTTTAGTTTGGTTTTCCGTTTGAGACTTTAAAAACCGATCTAGATTGAATTAAATTGACTTCAAATTTAAAAGTGTTAATATTTTAATTTTTAATGTTTAAGATTCTCTTGTAATGTATTGATTGCCATAAAATATTTGCAGTATCATTTTGTATAATAAGATTTTTTTTAATTATTAAATGTGCTTTATATTAACTATATGCACACTGTGTAGTTAATTAATTCAATTATTTATTTACAATGTCAAACCAATCAACCTGTTTGGTTTGTCATTAATCGGTTTTGTTTGGTTTGGTTTGGTTTGACAAAATACCAAATCAATACATTTTATTTGAACGAACCGATTGTCTTTGAATGAATTGATCGTCTTTGATTTGACGTAATAATACCAAAGTCGACCTAAACTGAATCGTTGATACCCCTTAGTTTATCCGCTCTTATACTTTGTCCTATGATTTATTGAGAATGAAGGAATTTGTTTCTATTTTCAGTAGTTCTTGATATTGATTTTTAGTTATAAAGTTATAACATGGCAAAATGTTTTTTGTTGTTGTTGACAACTAAGTGGTATCCGGGCTTCGTCCGATTAATCCACTTAGGCCCTTGGTTGCTCGAGCAGGAGACACTCTTAGTGGCCAACGCGGGAATCGAACTCGGGATCTCATGCTTTTGCCGAAAGCCTCGAGCCATTAGTCCAACCACGCGTTGGTTTATAGCAAAACGTTGTTAGAAACATTATCCTCATCAAATACTGTTAATTAGAAAATTAGTAAAATAATGCTACAATAATCTATTCTAACTCTATTTTCAATGGTTATATATGCTACTTTGTCTTTATATGTATTCTTGATGTTCTCATTGTTATATGTTTTCTATCAGTGTCATTCTCTCATAATGTTTTCAGTGCATCATGGTATACTTTAGTAACAGATTTTATTTTCTTTCATTACAAATAGAGCACATTGTTAAATGCATTTGGAAGAAAATTATTTATTTTATCATTGTGCTTTCTTCACTAAATTAATGCAGATCAGAATTCTTCACTGCTGCAAAAGGTAAGTGTTACAAATAGAATATTGCTCAAATATAGGATTTTTTATTTTTTATTTTTTTTATAACCGAGGGTATTTGAGTATTTGGTCCTGACTAATCCGTTGGGCCCTTGGTTGCTCGAGTAGGAGACGCCCCCAGTGGCCACTACTAGTGGAGAGTTGAATTCGTGACCTCGTTTCCTGAGACGAGTGCCTTCATATGTAATAGACAGGAAAAATTAGACTATTACTAAGGTCTGATTGATTGGTGTGAAAATTGTTATTTTTTGAAGAAAATAAATGAATTGTTGTTTGATTATCAATCCATCCCCTTAGTTTCTTATCTAAATTTTCTCACCTATTAAGATGAGAAAGTTTTCACCATTATTATATTCACTAAGAATTCTTACTTTTTATTCTCTTTGCATTATATGAGTATCAAAAAATATTTTCATATATAGTCAAACAACTAAAAAAAAATTATTTAAAAAAATTTGCTTGAGAACATTATTTTTTGAAAAAATTACATTTTTTTAAGAAAATTTTCTCTGTTATTAAACAGGCCCAAAATTTAGTTTAACATCTTTCAAATTTAATTTATTGGATGTAATTGTAATGAATTGATGAATGAGAATTATTTTGGAATGTATGATTTTTATGACAGATTTTTAGTTTTTTTTAACAGGTTTTCTGAAGTTTAAATGTTCAATGTGTAAGGGAGGTTGTGCTATTTATTTTTTAAAATGTTCAAGAAAAATTAAAATTAGTCATTTGCCTATTTGAGTCAATTGACAAACAAACAAAAAGAAAATTGTCTTTTTATGAACATTAATTTTACCCGAAATTATTAATATCTGAGATTTTATATAAAACAATATATAGCCCTGCACCATGCAGCTATTCGTAATATGTGAAACAACATTATAAAAACAATATTTCCTATTGAATAAAAAAAATTAATTTCTTTAGTATTAATGTTACACTAAACAAGCAAGAAAATTTGGTCTTTTATATGCCTTGAAATAATGATAATATGTTTTTGTCAGGAATTTCTATTATTTTATTTATAAATAGATTGAGTGGTATTTTTATGGAGAGTCCTACAAAATACATATTCAAAGATATATGTCACACCACATAGTTATATTATAAAAGAAAAAATTAAAAAAAAAATTACTATTTACTAAGTATGATTTTAAGTCTTAAAAATATTTTTAATTTTTATGAAATAATTTTTTTTCTTTTTCTTTTTTATATAAAAATTGTATTTTGGAAAAAAACTTTAAATAACATTATAACTGTGATTTTTCTTCCTATTATGTGATTTATTTAGTCATGCAAAAAACTAAAATCTCATTTAACCAAAATGAAAAGAGGGGAAAAAAGAAAGTAAAATTAATTAATCAGAATCCAGAATTCCCAAAGTTTTAAACAAAGTTTCAATTTGAAACTATTGGGTCTTCATTTTCATTTTCTATTTGCGCCAGTGGGTATGAATTCTCCATCAATTCGTGCTTTCTCAATCTACTCTCTATCAGACTCACACAATCACAGACTTTTGCAACACCAAAATAGATTATTGTTTCTGAAAACAACTCAATCAATCAACCAAACCCACTTCCAAAAACCCCTTTCTTTTCACCCCAGATCTCCACTACCCAGATGCCCAATTCAATTAAACTTTACTAAATCTCCAGTTTCTCAACCACCCATTACAGATTCTCTCAAGATTCACTGTTCTTCTTCTCATCACAACAACATTTTCAAAACCAATGCTACAAAATTAGCCCTTTTTCTTGTTATCTCTGTTATTTCAATTTGGGGGAAAGTAGGGTTCAAACCAACTTGGGCAGTTCCAATTTCAACTCCCCAGAATCATGGAGCCAGTGTTTCTGAATCAATGGAGGGAAAAGGAGAGACCCAGAATGGAAAAAATGCTGGTGATGACATGTATTTGAAGTTATTGGAGAGCAATCCAGGAGATATTCAAGCTTTGAAAGTGGTTTTTTACGAGACGATGAGAAATGGGAAGGTAAAAGAGGCTGTGGAGTATGTGGAGAAGATGATAGAAGCACAGCCAGAAGAGGTGGAATGGAGGCTTTTGCAGGCTCTTTGTTATGAGATGATGGGCCATTTGAGCAAGGCCAAGAGGCTGTTCAAGGAGATATTGGAGAAAAGGCCTCTCTTGGTTAGAGCTTTGCATGTAAGATTTCTTGACTTTCCTGATTCTTTTATAGCATCCTTAACAGATTTATCATAGGCAGTAGTATGTTTGATAATAGTATTCCTATGCAATATTCACTCACAAGGAATATATTAGTTAGTTCTTGAATTTGGTCAATATTAATCAAATTAGAAGTTCTTAGTGTTAGTTATATTTCTCACATATTTGAATCCCCCTTTTGGGTATTAGTAGATAACTATTTCAACCTATGTTACCCAGACTCTTTACTTTAGCCCGACATATCCGTGTTGACACTTCATGATACTGGCATGGTGTGAAATATGTGTCCGACATTTCAGATTTTGAAATACTACTATGTAGATCCTTTAAATAAAGAGAGAGAGCAAAAAAGAAGAGAATGACTAATATGCGGCGATTCTCTTAAGGAAGGAAAGAAAAGGATTATAAGTAGTTGTTGAAAATAAGGGGAAAAGGAAAGAAAAAGATTGAACACAAGCTTAATAGTGATTGGTCAACATCCTGTCCACGTACTTAGGTGATTAGGTCCAAATTTTTGGACACTTTTTAGTCAAGTCCCCATATTACATAAACCATAATTTGAAATGTGATCTTGTCAATGTTTTGTTCTTGTATGAAGGTGATCATTTATTTCATTTTGACTTGTGATGATATTATGATTTATACCTAGCAAACATAGTTGTATAGGACAACTAGTTATTATTTAAAATTTTATTCCTCCCTCAAGTCTTTGCGATTTTGTTATTTAATTGTTGCTCATATGGTATCTCACATTCAGCTATACATACCTTTTGGCATTTTGGATGCCCTTCTGGTGCTTCTATTGCCTTTACTCATTTAGCATATCGTACGTGCATCATTCTTGAACCTTGGCTATTGTGGTCTCTATAGATGCTGTTTAAGTTGCAGCACAACAGTATCTAAAATGGCTAAGTACAAATTTGTTCAATTGGCTTCGCTCTATACATAAGCTGAAAAGCCCGCACAATAGGAACTCAGACTCAGTATCTAACACAAATGTGTCAATTCCCACTGATGGCGGAAATTGTTGAACCCCTTGCTTCACACGTTGCAAGATATTGTCCCTCTTATGAGCCCCTAGTTAGGTTCACGCGTAGAGTGTACCTTAGTGATGGGTCCCGGGAAAAAGGCATCTTGCTAGTTTGAGGGATGAGGCTTCTTATGAGTCTTAGTTCGGAAGAGCATGTAGTCAATGTGGACTAATCTCTAGAGTTGAACCCACTACAGGTAAAGCCCCAATTAATTACCTGTTTGAGGTGCCATAATTTGGTGGAGTGCAGAGATTCTTTTTCAAAATTTT
Source organism: Paratinospora sagittata (assembly GCA_035771175.1). Classification (NCBI taxonomy): domain Eukaryota; kingdom Viridiplantae; phylum Streptophyta; class Magnoliopsida; order Ranunculales; family Menispermaceae; genus Paratinospora; species Paratinospora sagittata. Next base: position 6,344,481 of record JAYMFD010000012.1, on the reverse strand, counting down.
CTTTCATCAAGAATCATAAAAATAAAGGATCTCACCATGTTATACAATCTGATGTATTTCCCTGTGTTAAATGCTTTATGATTGGATCCTTGGAAGCCCTACATGCATTTTATGAAGTCCTCACACCATATTTTTTCTTAGATGGGAGAATTGAAGTAAGATGAGATGAAAATTGACAAGTATAAAATCCTTTAACCCATAACTTTTCACCTTTTTAACCATTGTTATCTGTGATTACAATCATAAAAAAGAGTCATAATGTATTTCTTCCTGGTGTTAATTTACTTTAAACACTGAACTTTAAGATTTCCTTTACAGGGTCTGGCATTAGTCATGCATAAAAATCAAGAAGGTGCAGCAGTCTTTGAGATGCTGAACAAAGCTTTGGAAGTTGCTCGTCGTGAGAAAAGAGTCACTGAGGAGCGCAACATAAGAATTTTAATTGCACAAATGCATGTTGTAAAGGTAGTAAATTTGACTCTCTTGATGAATTAGATGCTTGGTATTTTATTCAAATTATTTTAAAGTGGAATGTCAAACAAAAAACAGTAGACAAGTCTTCAATTTTACTGATCAAATGAATGGTTAAGACTCTCAATTAAAACATTCATTTAGCCAAATGCCTTCATAGAAAGGCCTTGCAAAAATGAGGCAAAGGAAACATGAGGACACATCATCAAGAATGCAAATCTATCACAAGCATTCGTGTTATGCACTTAGAGATGTTAAGAACTTAAATTATATTTTGTTTCTTGATTTGTCAAAATAACTATCTAGTTTGTATGTCTTTCAGGGTGACTTGCAAGAAGGCCTAATGAAATTCCAAGACCTGGTTAATGAGAATCCTAGGGATTTTCGGCCTTACCTTTGTCAGGTAACTATGGTTGTGGAATGAATTTGGAGTAGCACTAGAGCTTACTCATTTTCTGTGATAGATTGCTCAAACCATGCGAAAGGTTTGCTTTGGCCTTACAACCTTCATGGATTTACCCGCACGTACACACACCACACCCGTGAGGCCCATTTGAACACCCTGCCCTGGTAGCAACCTAAAGCCTGCCAGCCCATATGGGTTGCCCTCTCACAGAGCTCTCAAGGTCGCCCAAAACGGGTGATCACATGTTTCAAACAACCTCTTCATATATAGCCCAACAACCATTCGTACTCCTGGGCACTGTGGGACTATCACATCTTTTAAACCATTTACCAATAAAAGTCTCCTTCCTCATAAAATTCTCTCTAATTATTAATGCACGGGATAACATAATTTAGTCTGGAATTTTCTTTTAGAAACCATTCTTGCTACGTGGAACCTATCTTATGCTGGTGTTCATCTCATCTACTAGAAAGCTTTTGAGCTGCAGATTGATCCTGCTTGATGGGGCAAGGACTTTTATATTCTTTAGTCCTTTTGTATTACAATTGCTGGATCCATTGTTCTGTACTAGCTTTGATCATTGCCCATTTCATTATATAGGGAATAATCTACAGCCTACTAGACAAAAAGGAGGAAGCAGAAGAGCAATTTGAGATTTATCGAAGCCTTGTACCCGATGAGTTTCCTCAGAGAGGATTCCTTGATGATGTTATGCTGGCAGCCAAAGCAGAACCTCTTGAGAGGCTTGAGAAACAATTTGAAGCTGAATTTTCATACAGAAAATGAAGCTCAGTTTGATATAAGAGCTGCATCTATGTTATTATTGACATATAAATGCAGGAGTAGTTGAGTTGAGTTGAGTTGAGCAAAGGTAGGAGTAGATTTTTGTTTACTTTTGTTGTTATTAGTGCTGATATTGCATATGCAATAGATTCTCAACCCTGTAAGTTTTTGAAAGTGTCTATATCATCTAAATGAAGGTGCTTGTTATTTAGGAAAATGCTATTTTAATTAAAAAAATATATAATTAATGCACAATTACAGTCTTAGTCATTACGTATGGATGTGTTATGCATCTCAATATATATCTTCTATAATTCATTGACTATGATTGTGTTTTTTATAGTTAGATTAACATTTCTATATTGTTCCGACAATGGAATAGTTCGACTTTTGGTTCTATCAAAAACAGGTTACATGACCTAGAGAAGATGTTTAAAAGTCTTGATGATAGAGAAGGCCAGCCAGGTTGGGACAATAACCTTGTTCTGGCTAGGAAGAAGACCGAAGAAGAGGTTGCAAAGCTCTCCCTGATTGAAGATGGGCTTTCCTTCCAAAAAGCAAAAATTAAATGGCATAAGGAAGGTGATGCAAACTCAAAATTTTTCCACTGTATCCTTAGCAATAGAAGAGCTAAGAATTGCATCCATAAGCTTGAGAAACTTGATGGTAGTATTATTAAAGATGAAGGTGAAGTGGTAACAGAGATTGTTAATTTTTTTTCAAGACTTGTATACAACTCAAAGGGAGGATATTTGGAGTATTGACGGTATTGATTGGAGACCACTTAACTCTGAAGCTAAGGCTAGCTTGGAATGTCCTTTCAAGGAAGATGAAGTTAAATTGGCAGTTTTCAGCTGTGAAAGTAATAAAGCCTCGGGTCGTGACAACTTTATCATGCTATTTTATCAAAAGTCTTGGAACACCCTCAAGGGTGATATTATGAAGGTAATGGAGGAGTTTTATGAGCATGGGATCATCAACAAAAAAACCAATGAGACCTACATATGTCTTATTCCAAAGAAGATTAACTCTGCCAAAGTTTTTGATTACCGCCCTATTAGTCTGGTCACGAGTCTTTATAAGATAATTGCCAAGGTGTTCTTTAACAGACTCCAAAGTGTTCTTCATAACACTATTGGAATCTCGCAATTAGCTTTTGTTCGTGATAGACAGAGTTTGGATGCAATCCTCATTGTTAATGAGGCGGTCCAAGATTATCGGTGTACGAAGCAACGAGGTGTTGTTTTCAAAGACGACTTTGACAAGGCTTAAGATATCGTGGATTGGGATTTCCTCGACTATGTTATGGTTCACAAGGGCATGGGGGAAAAATGGAGAAGGTGGATCTTTGGTTGCATTAGCTCGGTGAATTACTCAATCATTATCAATGGTAGATCTCAGGATAAATTTATGGCAAGTAGGGGCCTTCGCCAAGGTGATCCCCTGTCCCCTTTCCTTTTCACCATAGTAGTTGATGTTTTGGGTAGTCTCTTCCAAAGGGCTACTTAATGCAACATTGTTCGTGGGTTTTCTGTTGGGAAGAATAAAGTGGAGATGTCTCACCTACAGTATGCCGACGATACCCTTTTCCTACTTCACGGGGATGAGCTAAATGTCATGAACATGATGGAGACCCTTCAATGCTTTTGTAAGATTTTGGGGTTAAAAATTAACAAAGCTAAGAGTCAACCTGTTGGGGTTAACATGGATCATAATGATGTCACGAATTTGGCTTGCAAGCTTGGTTGCGAGGTGGGTCAGTGGCCTCTTTCCTATCTTGGACTTCCTTTAGGTGGCAATCCCCTTAAAGAAAATTTTTGGGACCCGATCGTCACTAAGGTTGATAAAAAGATTAGTGGATGGAAGAGAAGCTTTCTAACTAGAGGAGGAAGGCTCGTGTGAATCAGATCGGTTCTTATGGTGCTGCCTAACTACTTCATGTCAATCTTTAAAATTCCAACATCTATTCAAATCAAGCTTGAGAAGAAAATGCGATCCTTCTTTTGGAGAGGGGCGGACGATGGCAATGCTCTCCACTTGGTCAATTGGAAGAAAGTTCAGCAACCTTAGTTTCTTGGTGGTCTTGGAATTGGCAACATTCGAGTGAGGAATATGGTTTTAGGTGCAAAGTGGCTGTGGCGGTTTATGAAGGAGAATGATGCTCTATGGGTTCAGGTCATAAAGAACAAATATGGACTCTCACCCTCAAGTAGGGACTCCGATATTGCATCCAAAGCTACTCATAGGAGCCCGTGGAAGTACATTTCCAGCCTTTATCCTATTTTCTTGCCCCATATCACCCCCAAGCTCGGGAATGGTCATTCCATTCATTTTTGGGAGGACACTTGGTGTGGTGATATTACTTTTGCCCATTCTTTCCCTCACTTGTACCGCTTTTCTGACAGTCCCAATGCCCCAATTAACCACTTTTTAAACCCTTCCACATCCCAAACAATTAAACAACCATCTTGGAATTTTCATTTTCCAAGAAGTCTTACTCTCAGGAAGGAAGGTGAAATTAGCTCCCTTTTATTTAGGCTTAATCCTGTTAGATTGGCTCCATTTTCAAATGATATGTTCCTTGGTCCTTGGATAATTCTGGTTCCTATGCTTGTACCTCCTTTTTTGACTTTCTCACAAACACAAACAATCCCCCCAACCTAACCTACTGTCATCACATTTGGAAAGTTCCACTTCCAATTAGGATTAACGTGTTCGGTTGGCTTGTGGCTCTTAAAAGTATATGTACCCAGGACTTTCTTCAAAGACGGCTGCCTCATTTTTTAGTTGTTCTTTTGCTCTACAGGTGTGGAATGAGTGGGAGAGGATGATCCCTAACAATTTTGTCGCGCTAGTCTCTTGCGATAATTGTTTCATTTTTAACCATGCTGGCAGGCTCAGTAGGAGGTGCAAGAGTATTGGATGTATTGTGTCTATTGCAGTTTTATGGTCTATCTGGAGAGAAAGAAATAGTAGGATTTTTTGCAATGCAAGCAAAGGTACTGCTGAGGTTGCTAAATCTTCTAACTTGACTGTTGCGACATGGATAAGTTCCTCTAAACTAGTTGCAGGTTACTCGGCTTCAGATTGGATGCGATGTTGGAATACTCTGCTGTAACCTGGGTTGTGTTTTGTATCTATTTGTAGGGGTCACTGTGAAGAATTTTGCTTGCTTTTTCTTTTGCTTTTGTTCTCTGCTGCTGTAATGTTCCGTTATGAGCATTCCTTATGCTCAACACATTTTCAATAAAATCATTTATCTCTTCTCAAAAAAAAAAAAAGATAAAAGAAAAATACAGCTAAAGAAAGAGCACCAGGGGTGCACAAAAATAAAAAGTAAACATAACAAAAGCCACCCAACCACACGATCTCACCTCACCAACATTTCATCTCAAACAAGCACCCCAATTCCCAACCCAAGAATTAATAGAAAAATCCCCATTAATCTTAAAGGCAACCAACCACACACTAGTTAACAGTAAGATTTCAGACCACACCTCCTCCTCACATCTATACAAACCATAAAAAATGCGTTGGTTTCTTTCCATCCAAATCAACCACAATGTTGCAAAGTAGGTAGTTCTCATTATAGTGGATTGTCTACCATTGAGACCTTGAACATGGGAAAGTGATATCGCTTCCATTAACGTGGAAGCTGGGAAAAGTCCATCCCCAACACTCTTCCACCACTTGCTCCAAATCCTTAAGGAGAAGGGGCATCGAAAGAACAGATGCGAAGCATTATCTGCACTATCCATGCATAAGGGGCAACAATGCGGAAGTAAACACAAGAACGAAAATCTACTTTGGAGTTCATCACCCATGTTAAGCTTATTGTGGGCCAAAATCCACCCAAATATTTTAACCTTAGATGGAATGTGAGCGTACCAAATTTGGTTAGCCAAAGGAAAGGTGGGAAAAGTGAGGATATCAATAAGAAAGTGGAAAAACGATTTGCAAGTGAAATGGCCGGAATGATGAAGAGACCACTTAAAACAATCATGACCAAAAGACAGGGTGACTGAACTCAACATGTTCAACAAATTATCATATTCAGCTCGTTGACCAACCGTAAGAGATATAGAATTAAGAATGTTCCATTGAATGGGCTGAGCAAGGTTGGAGTTTGTGATGAAATGGGCGATAGGATAATTGGGGAATGGAGAATCATGGTAAATTCTAGGAAACCGTTCAGCAAGAGGGTAGGATAATTGGGGAATGGAGAATCATGGTAAATTCTAGGAAACCGTTCAGCAAGAGAGGTATCGTTAGCCAACGATCCTCCCAACATTTGAAAGTGCATCCATTCCCAACAAATGGAAGGATGTGGGGGAACATTTCGGGAAGAATGGAGTGAATAAATTTTCAAGGGCTTCTAAATGTAAAACGTATAAAGGGGACAATTTTTTTGCACAAATCAATTTTACCAAACTTGCTAGTAATAACCCTTGCCGAAAAAACTGATCCTCCTTGTAGAACCACCACACCCACATGGCACATAAGGCTTTGTTTTTTTGCAACAAATTAGCAATGCCCAATCCTCCCTTTAACATTGGTCTTTGGACAATCTTCCAACTGATAAGAGAAGGACCACCACTTTTATCCGCTCCTTTCCAAAGAAATGATTTGATTATTTTTTCCACTTCAACAGGCATACGAAAAAGAGAGAGATAATAAGTGGGGATGGCTGACAAAACATAATTAATAAGAGCAAGTCTTCCTTCTCTTGAGAGGAAATATCTCTTCCAGCCATCTAATCTGTGAGAAATCTTCGAAATAACTAGATCCCAAAAGATTTTGCATCGAGGATTACCTCCTAATGGCATACCATACTGAAGAGGCCAAGATCCAATAGAACAACCAACCTGTGAAGCCAACCGCATCAACATATTGTGATCAACATTGATTCCAGCCATCTGACTTTTACCCATATTAACCTTAAGCCCAAAAATTTTGCAGAAGCACTAAAGAAGACAAATAACGTTCTCAACATTCTTCTCATCTCCATCAAGAAAAAAAAAGGTATCATCTGCAAACATAAGGTGGGAAACCACCACTTCATCTTTGCCAACTGAGAATCCGTGAATCGTAGAGTGCAAACAGGCCTTTGACATCATCCTACAGAGAACATCTGCCACCAGAATAAACAGGAACGACGACAACGGATCTCTTTTACAGAGACCCTTATAAGCATCGAACTTCCTGGAAGCCCTGTTATTAATGATAATGGAAAAGGAGACAAACTTCGAGCAACCCACAATCCAATTCCGCCATTTCCGCCCAAAATGTTTCATCTCCATCACATAATCAAGAAACTCCCACTCAACTGAATCATATACTTTCTCAAAGTTTGCCTTAAAGATCACTCCACCACGTTTCCGAATACGATAGTCCTCCACTACTTCATTGGCCACAAGGATAACATCCAAAATTTGGCGGTTTTGGACAAATGTGAACTATGAACCCTTAGTCGTATTATGAAGAATTGCACGAAGCAATAAAGAAAGGGTCTTAGCAATGACCTTATACATGCTTGTGACTAAACTAATGGGTCTATATGCTTTTGGGTGCCAAGAATCTCTTCTCTTGGGAATGAGACATATGAAAGTCTCATTAGTTTTGATGTTGACCACCTCATTCTCAAAAAAAGCCTGTATGACCTTCATGACATCATCTTTAATTATTTACCAAGAGCTCTGATAGAAGGTCAAAGTGAAACCATTTGGACCCGGTGCTTTGCTACCATTGCAACCGAACACAACTTGCTGAACCTCATCTTCTTTAAAGGGTCTCTCCAGCCACTCTGCCTCATCATCACTCATCAGATTCCAATCAATACCATCGATCACCTATGACACCTTTCTTTGTGAGGAGTACACTCCAAAAAAGTATTTAGTAAAAACCTCAGTAATACCTGCATCATCCTCTACCAGAGAACCATCATCCCTTTCAGCCTTAAAAATAAAATTCTTAGACTTCCTGTTTTTGAGAATTATGTGGAAGACCTTAGTATTAGCATCATCGTCTTTAAGCCATTATATCTTGGCTTTTTGCCCAGCCACCCACGCCTCCTTCAAGCATATATCCGCTAAATCAACTTTGGCTTGCCTTCTAAAGCCAGCAAAATCTGGAGACATTGCAATATGACCTTCCAATAAATCCACACAACCAATCAATTCTTCATGATCATTCTTCCTCTTTTGAATAGAGCCACAGACTTCTTTGTCCCACTTTTTCACTGCTATTTTGACATCCTTAAGTTTAATCGTAAACTTATGACCATCATGACCATAAGCATTTGAAGCCACCCACCACCTTCTAAGTAGATCAGGAAAATCTTGATGCTCAAGCCAAACATTCACAAATCTGAAAGGAGAAGGCCCCCATTGAAACACAGTTGAATCCAACACAATGGGGCAATAATTAGAAACAACTGTTGGAAGGGCCTCTTTGTGGCAACAGGGAAACAAGGCCTCCCATTATGAGGAAAAAAGTAATATATCCAGTCTACAACAAATAGGGTTTACTCAAAAATTTGACCAAGTGACTTTAGCATTAAGAAGGGGAGGATCATTCAAACTGAGCTCGCTAATGAGGGTATCAAAAATCTGCATACTGGTAGTCAAACGTGGGCTGCTAAACGTGGCCCATATACACCCGAAAGCCACCAGTGTTCACTTCTTTCACCTCTGATCTCAATGGAGATAAAGAAGTCTCCAATAAGATTGTTAACCACATCCGCAGCTCTGGAATCCCACACAATCGCCACCCCACCAGCTGAACCAGTTGCTGGTAATGAAATCCAACTTTTGAACCTCGACCCCCACAATTGAGAAATCAATTTACGATCCACGACTTCTCTTTTTGTTTCTTTAAAAATTATTACCTCTGGTTTAGCCTTACATAATGTTCTTTTGATAATGTACCTCTTCCGACTTGATCCGCATCCTCTAATGTTCCATGAGAGTATCTTCATTGATTCACCACAATATTCCATTTCGAAGCTTTGACATTGTTAGCAATATCCCTTATTGTCATGTCACCATCTGGCTCTTCACCATTGTCAATCCTCTGTTCTTACCTCTTATAAACTGTAATGTGTGATTTGCAGAGAATTTGAGCAAAAGGCTCAAATGACCCTTGTAACTCATCATTGTTGATGCCTTCCTCATTTACCTTGCCCCTACTGTCTTCTTCCCCCTGATCCTGCGGAGTCAAATCCTCCTTCACAACCTGCTTACCCCAGTCTATCGTAGGATCCTTGTCATCTTGGATGGGCAAAGTGTTATTACTGACGCAAATTTGAGAAGAATGATTGCAATGGGTATTGGAAACATGATTTTGGGGTTGGGGTTTTGAAGGAAAACCTAGGCTTTGAAGCACGTTAAAGGAAAACTCAACATTATCATCTAAATTAAAATATGGTGGGCGTACCTGGGCTCCTGCATTAACCAGACATAGGTGGTCATCATCAGCAATAGGCAAAATCTCCTTAAATCCTTCATCATCACGTTCATCGTCGCCACACTGGTCGTTGTTGGAATAACTATCAGAGGCACAATTGTTCCATAAAACATTCTGGCTTTCCCAAACACTATCGAACCTCTCAGCTGCTGAATCTTCCTTGTTATGAGAAATCCATTGTTTCTGCATGCTTCGTTTAAAACGAAATCTGCTCGATGCATCGCAACCCTCAACTTCACTCAAAATTGCATCCCTTACTAGAACCCCATTCTTACCGTGCATTACATGGGGCTTACTGTCTTCGTTACCATTCTGGGAGTGAGAGATCTTACCACTTTGAAAAACCTTCTGCTTGGGCTGGACAGTAGGGTTAGAGGAAGTCGATTTGTCTCGATTGACAAGATCTGCATTAGCCCTAACACTCAAATTAGTTTTCGAAACATGACCGAAAGACGATTCAATATTGGAAACAACTTCCACTCCAAATGGGGCATTAGTGGGCACTTGTAACACCCTGTAATTTTAATTATACACCTACGTTGACGGATACATATACGTACGTAGGAGTTAAACGTATATGTGTATGACCATACATAAATTAAATAGATTGTATTATTAAATGTCATACTATCATTAGATTATAAGAAGATATTATTATAAGATGATATAAATTACCTTGATATTATTATTATAAACTATTATAAGATATTATAAGAATATCTTATCTCCCTCATTCTCTCACTTATCTCATTCTCTCATCTCTCTGAAACGTGAAACATAAAAAAAAAAGAAGAGAAGAAGAAACAGAGAAGGGAGAAACGAAGGAGAGAAGGAAGAGAAAAAAGGGTGGAACGCGCAATCTTCGCTGAATCGGGACATACGGTAACTATTTTCACTCTAGTTTTTCGTGAAATCAATATTTAAGCTAGATGTAATGTTTCTTTTGGCGTAATTTTTGTTATGGGAGCTGTTTTACGGTGTTTCTAAAAATTGAGGTTTCAACCCAACTCAAATGAAAATCCGTTAGGAAGGTTGAAAAAACTTCCTAGGTTGTAGGAACCTTAAATATATGGTTATATTGAATTTATTTGTTAGTTTGAAATTTTTATAGCTATTGGAAGTTGATTTACTACTTGAAACTCTTAGATTTGATATTGAAAACCTTTGGAGCTCTACTAGAACCCGAAACTTCGGTTTGAGACTATAAAAAGATAGATCTACTAATTCCAGACATTTTGATGCGAAAATCATGATTTTTGGATATGATTTGATATTTTTAGTAACTAAATATATGGTTTTGGTAAGTAAAATTGACTTTGGATGCCTCCGCGAGCATGTAAAATCTCAGTGAAATACCTGTTGAGGGTAGTAGAATGATAGAATGACTGATTTTATACGTGTCGATGTGAACAAAATAATTTTAGGAATGTTCTATATTTTTAATAAAATTGATATATGTTTCCATGTGCTTATGTGAGAACTTTGGTGTTGAAATCTAGCTTAAATGATGCATTTTCATGGTAAAATAACCCCATCTCAGCTGTTGAACCAACTGGAAAATTTGAGTGTTAGTAATGGTGTTTTGGTGAGTTTAAATGGTGTTTAGTTGATTCTCATGATGATCTATGGATTGAATTATCTAATTGTAGTGTTTGAATTTAGAGATTAAGTGCATGAATAAATGCTTTTGAGGAAGCAATTATGATGGACATTTGATGCTGCAAGTAACCTTGATGCCTATTGTTGCTGGATTTTAGAGTGTATATTGGCTTAGAAACCTCGTGTAACCACTGTGAGTATAGTTTTCTTGATTTGGTTCTTGTAATACATTGTATGTATGTTATATTTATATGTAATGCATTGAGTTTTTATTGATCATGCAAACTGATTTTTAGCATTTGGAGCTTATGATAATGTCATTTCGTTAGGGATTAGGCTCGGATGAGGTTTTGTGAAACCTTATTGTTAGTAGGTCTGTCCTAACAAGGGTTGCGATCCTTGAAATGACTGTGAATTTGGTAATGATAGGTTGTGGCTACCTTGTAACGACCATACAAGGGTTAGACCTGCTCTTTTGCCTTGAAGGAGGGAGATGGTAAATTTTTGATGAAACTGTGCACTGGTTTATTGAATGAGCATAAACTGTATATTGTGTGCATGTATGTTATTTTGATGAATGTTGCATATGTGCTTTTGAAATATTTTAATTTAAACGATTTGATATGCCATGTTTCCCTAAATGCTTGCGATTGCCATGTCAAGAGCTATATTCACTGAGTTGTTGTTTGCTCACCTAATTTCCTTCACCATTTTAGGTACAAAATCAAAAGGAAAAGGAAAAATTTGAGAGTGATCAGCACGTGACCAGGACATAACATTTGTTGATGTACGTATGCTTTGGAGGAAGTAGTTACTTGTTTTATTTATTTTGATATGTATATACTTATCACACATATTATATATGTATTACCATCTAGAGGGGTTATTTTGGAAAAATGAGATATCAATGATTATTTTGGATTGTTAAGATATTTGACGATGATATATATACTTGGACAATGGAATGCTTGATTAATGAATGACAATGATGGTATTTTGGATTATGGTTGACATTGTGAATGATTATATATATACATATGATTTGATTTGTGGTATATCATGTTTTGTGAAATGTTCATTTTATGGGGAATTGTCGCCGAAATTTCTTAAAATTTTGGAAAGAATTGTGAAACTATGTTAAGGCTGATAGTATATTATCTACTGTATATGAGTATGTACAGTGTATAGTATACTGTGTCGGTCATGACGTCAGATTATGTCAGGGGTGTCGTGACAATATTGGTATTAGAGCGAGGTTTAGGATTAAAAGCCTAGAAAAAAAATTAAAAGCCTTATTATCTTGTGTTTGTTTGTATGGGTAAATAAAGTACTGTATAAAAAATTAATTGGATTGTTTGACTTATATGCTTCTCTATCTCTGTTAATGACAGATTAAGAAGGGAAGCGTCAGACAATCATGGATCCTCAAGAGGAAAGATTAAAAAAGTTAGAAGAATTAGTTGCAGCTCAGCAGAGACAGAATACTGAGATGATGCGGATGATGACTCGTCCGCAGGATAGTCTACAGGGGCCAACAGTAGCCGTAGTACCCAAGGTTGGCGCCAGTAGTGCTGGTGTATCTGTAGAGAGGCCTGTGCTAGTGCAGGAGCCAGTTGAGACTCATGATGATGTGGATGAGAACCGTAGATACGAAGAGGTGATGAAAGCATTTAAGAGGCGTGAACCGCCTATATTTGATGGCAGCCTAGAGGTAGAGGCTGCTGAAGACTGGCTTCTGCGGATCGAAGCCATATTTGAGGACATGCACGCACTAGACCGGGATATAGTCAAACTTGCTCAATTTAAATTTTTGAGTAAGGCTGAAAGGTGGTTGTAGATTACAGGTAGAGCCCAGGGACCCATTAACACCTGGGATAAGTTTAAAGAGGTGTTCTACAAGACATACTATCCCCCATCTGAGGTAGACAAGAGACATCAACAGTTCATAGCATTGAAACAGAAGAGTATGTCAGTTTGAGAATATGAATATGAGTTCAATAGGCTATCCTTGTTCACCTTTGAGATGGTATAGACTGATCTGATGAGGATGAAAAGACTCAGAGATGATTTTAATGAACTGATTAAAAAGGATTGGCTCTTGCGGGTGTACAGACATACGATCAGGCAGTGCAGCAGGCACTGGATTATGAGGCAGTTGAGATGACAGACAGACCATTACCGATAGCACAGACAGTGATGGAGCAGTAGGTATCATACCAGGGTAAGAGAAAACAAAGATGGGGCAGAAAATGGTGGGGTGAACAGAAAAAGGCAAAAGCAGTTGAGATGCGTACTGCTCTGGAGACTCTAGTCACACCTCCAGTAGTAGCACTACCACCACCATCAGGCAGAGGAGCATAATCTGTTACATGGTCATAGACACAGGGGTCAGCTGTTAGGGCACCGTGGCCGCATAGAGAAGTAGGCAGAGGTGGTGGTACATTTACTACACCAGACACTGAGTCATTTCAGTGTCCTCTCCAGCCAACTCAGTGAACTCCAGTACCTCCGTCTGCTACTGTTACTGTGCCCACTCCTGTCAGAGAGCAAGCCAGGGCTGTAACAAATCTAGATCCAGAGGCGAACAAGAACTTGGTGGAAGGTATGATCTCTATTTGTGATACTATGATGTATGTATTGATCGATGCCGGTTCCACCCTATCATTTATTGTTGGCCACATGATAGATAGGCTGCATTTATCTCCTGTTAGGATTAGTACACCATTGGTTTTGAGTACTGCTACAGGAGAACGAATCTACCCAAATATGTTGTGTGAAAATTGTGTGGTGAAATATGATCATCATGAGATGATTGTGAATTTGAGGGTTTTGGAATTCCTGGAATTTGATGCTATACTGGGTATGGATTGGTTGGCTGCTTATCATGCTCATGTTGACTGATTTGGAAAAAAAATGGTCTTCCAGATACCAGGACAACATGAATTTGTGTATAGTGGCAAGATATCTTCGAAACCTCCCACTCGAGGTAGGGCGACCACTGATGAAGAGATAGGGATGTAGGCTAGTATTAAGCCAGTGAAGGAAAAGAAAAAGGATACAGACATTTAGATATCAGATATTCTTATGGTATGTGAATTCCCAGATGTGTTTCCAGATGATTTACCATGGTTACCACCAGTATGGGAGATTGACTTCATTATTGAACTGATGCCTATCACTAAGCCTATTTCCTTTCCACCCTATCGAATGGCACTAAAGGAGTTGCAGAAACTCAAGGTGCAGTTAGATGAGTTGACGATGAAAGGGTTTATTACCTCAAGTATGTCACCTGCGGCGCACCAGTACTGTTTGTGAAGAAAAGGGATGACAATTTGAGGCTATGCATTGATTACATACAGTTGAACAAGGGTGACAGTGAAGAATAAGTATCCTTTGCCCCGTATTGATGACTTATTGTTCAGTTGAATGATGCTAAATTCTTTTCTAAGATTGATTTGCGATCAGGGTACCATCAGCTAAGAATACGAGAAGAGGATGTGCCAAAGACTGCGTTCAGAACACGGTATGGTCATTATGAGTTTCTTGTAATGCCTTTTGGATTAACTAATGCCCTAGCCATGTTTATGGATTTGATGCAAAGAGTATTCAGACTATATCTGGACTAGTTTATCATTGTATTTATTGATGACATTCTCATTTATTCCAAGACTCGGGAGGATCATGAGCAACACCTTCGTGGCACTTTGCAGACACTGAGAGAGTATCAGTTGTATGCTAAATTCAGTAAATGCGAGTTTTGGATAAATGATGTCAGATTTTTAGGTCACGTGGTTGGTGCAGAAGGGATTTCTGTTGATTCTGCTAAGGTTGAGGTAATCATCAATTGGCCGAGACCGACCACAGTGACTGAGATTCGCAGTTTTCTAGGTCTAGCTGGTTATTATAGGAGATTTGTGAAGGGCTTTTCCCGATTGGCTTCCCCACTTACCAGGCTAACTCGGAAGAACATGCCGTTTGTATGGACTTCAGCTTGTGAGGATGCTTTCACAGAACTGAAAAAGAGGTTGACTACTGCTCTAGTCTTAGTACGTCCAGAACCTGGAAAGGAGTTAGTGATCTACACAGATGCATCACATTTAGGTTTGGGTTGTGTATTGATGCAGAAGGGTATAGTGATTGCTTATGCATCTAGGCAGTTGAAGATACATGAGAAAAATTACCCTGTGCACAATTTGGAGCTTGCAGCTATTGTTTTTACATTGAAACTGTGGAGGCATTACCTTTATGGAGAAAAATTCACACTGTATTCAGATCACAAGAGTCTGAAATATCTATTTGACCAGAAAGAACTGAACATGAGACAACGCATATGGTTGGATTTCCTGAAGGATTATGATTTCACACTCGAATACCATCCTGGGAAGGCTAACGTCGTAGCTGATGCACTGAGCCGGAAACGGGTTGAGACCCGTGTGGTAGCTTGTCAGATGGCCTAGGAGTGACAACTTTTAGAGAGAACGACTATGATGAGTGTTATCTCCATGGCTCTACAGGTTAATATTTGTGCTTAGATGCATATTCAGTTGACATATGTTCATATTTAGAAGATCAAAGATATGCAACAACATGATCTTGAGATTGGTGTGTATGAGTCTTAGGCAGACAGTGCAGATAGAGTTGATTGGCAGAGAGGTCCAGATGGTGTCTTGCGTTATCAAGAGAGATTATGGGTACCTGGAGATAGAGCTTTGATGGCAGAGTTGCTAGAGAAAGCGCACAGATCTCAGTATACCATTCACCCAGGGTCTACCAAGATGTATCATGATATGAAGAGAATAATATGGTGGCAGGGGATGAAGAAAGATATAGCTGAGTATGTGCCGAATTGTGAGGTATGTCAGTAAGTGAAAGCTGAACATCAGAGACCAGCAGGTCAGATGCAACCATTATTCATTCCAAAATGGAAATAAGAGCATATCACGATGGACTTTATCACAGGGCTGCCCAGATCTCAGGGTAGATTTGACGTCATTTGGGTGATAGTTGACAGATTGATTAAGTCTGCGCACTTTCTTTCGATAAACACCAGAGACTCGATTGTGTCGGATAGAGATTCGCGATTCACATCGAGCTTTTGGCAGGCCATGCAGAACCGGTTTGGTACTTATCTCTGCTTCAGTACAGTATTTCATCCTTAGACTAATGGCCAGACTGAGAGGGTGATTCAGATGCTGAAAGACATGCTCAGATCGTTTATCTTAGAGTTTGGTGGGACTTGGAGTGGAAGTTTACCTTTGTGTGAATTTGCTTATAACAACAACTATCAGGCCAGTACTGGTATGGCACCTTATGAGGCCTTGTATGGTAGGCCGTGCAGATTTCCAACTTGATGGTATGAGGTTGGAGAATCACAGGTATTGGGGCCGAAAGTTGTTGTTGATCACACGGAGCAGATTAAGCATATTAGACAGAGATTGAAAGCTGCCCAAGACCGACAGAAGAGTTATTTTGATAACCGACATCGACCTTTAAAGTTTGTAGTAGGTGACCTCGTGCTGCTTAAGGTCTCGCCACGGAAAGGTCAGATGTGGTTTGGGGTGAAAGGAAAGTTGTCTCCTCGCTTTATTGGACTGTTTAAGGTCACAGAGAGGATTGGTCCGTTAGCGTACCAGATTGCTTTGCCTCCTCAGTTAGTCGGTGTTCATGATGTGTTTCATATTTCTATGTTGAGGAAATATCATACAGACCCAACGAAATATCCACCCTCGACACATATTTTAGATGTAACACAATTACAAGTTGGGGAAAATGCTACATATGAAGAGAAGCTCATTCAGATTCTTGATATAAAGGTTCAACAATTGAGAAATAAAGAAATTTTTTAGGTCAGAGTCAAATGGCAGTTTCATGACAATGAGGAACAGACTTGGGAGACATTTCCTGATCTCTTTACCACTTGAGGTATATTTCTCCTTATCTGTTATATTTCGAGGACGAAATTCCTTAAGTTGAGGGGATTGTAACACCCTATAGTTTTAATTATACACCTATGTGTATACGTACGCGTATACATATGTATGAGTTAAATGTATATGTGTATAAACATATATAAATTAAGTAAATTGTATTTTCTCCTTTTATCTCATTCTCTCATCTCTCTCAAACGTGAAACATGAAAAAAAAAAAAAAAAGAAACAGAGAAGAGAAGGGAGAAACGAAAGAGAGAAAGAAAAATAAAAAATGGGAGAACGCACAATTTTCGTCAAATCGGAACCTACGATAACTATTTTTACTTTAGTTGTTCGTGAAATCAATATCTAAGCTAGATGTAATATTTTTTTTGGCGTGATTTTTGTTATAAGAGTCGTTTTACGACGTTTTTAAAAATTGGGATTTCGACTCAACTCGAATAAAAATCTGCTAGAAAGATTGAAAAACACTTATTAGGTTGTAGGAACTTTAAATATATGGTTATATTGAATTTATTTATTAGTTTAGAATTTTTATAACTATTAGAAGTTAATTTACTACATCATGGGCCTGAGTAGCAGCGCGACCTTCAAAAACAACTGGTGCAACTCTGGATCCCCTCATTTGTTAATTTTCTTTTAAAAAAAAATGTTTGGCTTGTTTTTGAAATTTAATTTTGAAGATATCAAAATTTTATAAATTCTCATTAGAACTAGTGAGCATGCACGTGTGAGATTCTAAGTAAAATTTTCTAAGTTTTATGACTTTCTTTTTACTATTAATTTTTGTTTAAAACTATTTTTTAAAGAAATTAATATGTAAAATTAAAGAGGACAAAATTTTACAAATATTAATTTAATCCTTAAAAAGATTTTGAAATTAATGAAAAAAACACTGGAAATGCCAAATTCTTATAGGAATATATAAATAATCACAATTTTTGGCATTATAATATAGATATAGATAGCAATTAATGATATATATAATTTGAAAAAAGAAAAATGTTAACAAAAATTCTAAACTCAAAAAATAAGCGAAGAGCTTCTACTTTCTGCTACATTCGAAGAACTGTTTCGGTTTCTGCTACTTCGGGTCTTAAACAAAGGGAAGAAGATGCATCGTCGATCAGGAATTTCGATGATCGGATTGTTCTCGGAATACCCTTTTCGACAATCTTCAAGACCCATATCTTCATTTCTTCTCAAACCCATCACAACAACTTCAAATCAAACCCTTTTCCACCCAATTTCACCCCCAATTTCAAACTTCCTCAATCCAAAACTCTCAAAATTTCAATCCTTTCTTCACCCAATCGGTAGAAATCGTGAAGATTTGAGGAAATTCGGCAGTGAATCTGAACCGAGTCTCGATCACAATAAAGAAATCGACGAAATTAATCTGAAGTTCGCAGAAGCTCGAGAGGAGATAGAAATGGCGTTGGAATCGAAGGAAACGGTTTATTTTGATGAAGAAGCGGAATGTGCTCGAGAAGCAGTGAAAGCTGTGTTGGATATGTTTAGCGGTTTATTGGCGAAGTTACCGGAGAGCGAGAAAGCAGCGGTGCAGAGGTCGATGGGGTTGAAGATTGAGCAATTGAAAGCCGAGCTTGATCAGTTGAGCGATTGATTCATGAGGTTGGAACGTTTTTAGAGTTTTTATTTTCTTTGAGTAATTTCATCAAACAGTGTAGGCACACTTTCTAGCAATCAATAATTTCTGACTGTTGTTGATTTTGATTATTTTTTTACTAGTAATTGCAGAATTTGATGTAATTTGATAGATGCAAGGAAATGAAGCGGCAGAAGAAATGTTTTCTGAATCTATAATCTTGCAACATTTACTGTTAAAAACTATTTAGTTCATGGTGACTCTTAAATTTCACTTCTTTTATGTACTGAAAAACTGTTTTAGGGTAGATATCTATGGCATAATCTAAGAAATCCCAGTTTGAAATTACTTGGATATGAGGTTGTTAGAGAATATATGGAAATGTACTTGCTCTGATTGACATAGAAATAGGACAAGAGTTAATTTGGATTTACATATGGAAATACTTGCTCTGATTTACATATAATAATTTGAATGTATGCTGTTTTCCATAATGTTTGGGTCAAAGGAAAGTTGAAGATGATAGCCTCACTAGTATTTTTCTAATAAGGGTCTTTTGATGATTAGAAATTAGGAGATTCCATCTTTTGTGTTTAGATCTTTTAATGCAGAATAGGTAGAATTTTCAAGTAAGCAACATGAGTTTTCAGCACTTTCCAAATTATTTTTCTTTTCCAATTGCATGTATCTATACCTTGAGCAACCGTTGATGAATGAAAATTTTCTTTATGGCAGTAAGTTTCAGATGAAATATGTTGATTCAATCAAACACATTTCAATTTCTATCGCTGGTAACACAAACCACGCTGGTTTTAAGTTTCAGTTGTATCACTTTCAGCATGTTGACCAAAAACACCACAAAATGAAGCGTGGAAAATCCTTGAGTTTTGGTCTCGTGCTTTAATAGATCGTTAATAGAAAATTAGCAATAAATTTTCAGCAAAATCTTTCTGTCAATATCTTGTAATTTCCTAGGTTAGTTTATGCAAAAAACTTGTATATCTGTAGACTGTGATTATAATGATGAGGGTGGACTATGTGTAGACTTGTAATGTTAGTGTCACTACCCATTCGTATGTCAGGAATGAAGATACACTATCTCCATATAAGCATATTTACTCAACTCTACTAAGCCTTTTTCTAACTACATGAGATCGGCTATATGAATCTGTTTCCTTCACTTTACTTGATCAAGGACTAAGTCAACACTTAAATTACAAGTAGTAATATCTTAATTATTTATGTCTGTGTTATTTTAGGTCTTCCTTTACCTCTATCACTACTGTAGATCGTTGATAGGTCACTCTTCCAGATTGAAACATCCAAAGGTTTTTGTTGTATGTGTCCATAGAACATAGGTAACGGTAAAATCATTTTTTCATTGATAAAACATGTTTTACATTGTGTATGAGTAGGTTAGAAACCTTTGAATTCGCAATTTAACATGCACGTGTTATACTTGTGATTGTGCACATAGAAACCTTGATTAACGAATATAGGTGATTGCATTACATGTCTAATACGCTTTCTAGGTGATTTTGCATGCATAGTTTAGTATATATCCTGAAGTTTGATAAGATTCCATCAGTTGCATGACCTTATCATGGAATTGTTTTTTTATAAGATCTCCTTCAACCTCTATCAAATTCATGAAATGTACCTACTTACATGGTTTCCCGAGTCCGGGCCAAAACAGAAGTCTGAACTTCAGATAGTTGCTTGACAATGAAATAATTGTATGCAACAATTTAAACCTGATTAACCAACAAAGGGTTGGGAGAGTGGTTAGGTGCAAAATACCTAAAATCCATTTCAGGGAGAGGTCTCAGGTTCGAGTCTCTGTCTCCCATCATTTGGTGGCCACCGGCATTATTGGATTGTGTCCGGCCCCATGGGATTAGTGGGGAGTGAGGTCCCTGATACCTATGATCTCAAAAAAAAAAAGAAAAAAAAAATTCAAACTTGATTCAAATCTCAATCTATACAATCCTGGAAAAGCAAACAGGATTTCATGCATCATTGTTTGTTTCTGAAAACTGAAGCTCAAATAATTCACTGATGAAAAAATATCATTATTTTTCGTAGCTCTCACAGATTGCAACCTAGTCTTGATTGTTAATTTCATTGGCCTTATTAGTGTTCGTGATCTCCCAACGATTGGTATTCTTATTTGATTCTGATTCAATTTAACTGAATTTCAGATAATGATCTCCCAATCAATTACTAATCTGCAGCAATTCATTGGAATTTGGTAATATTATCTCATAACCATTTCAACTATGTTTGAGTAATGTAACTGGTGCTTGTTAAATCTGAACTTACGATTCGATCTCAACTGGGGTTTATTTTGAACATCCAGATCCATGCTTTGCTTCTTTCTTGCCCTAGCATTTTCGGGTTCTGATAACTTTTTTTTTTTTCAATACCAAACAAGCATAAAACATATCTTACTTTTGCTTGTCAAATGATTTGGAACTTACAAGGACAGAGACCATGTGTATATTTATTTTTTCACATCTCTAGTCCTCTACTTCTGCCAAAGAAAGAAAACTTCAATCACCATTCTCATCTGCTGCAGCATTTTGGCAGTGGAATGATTTTATTTATGCTTTGCAAACCAACCAAACCAAATAGTGGGAAAAAGTGCAAATTTCTGTCTTTTTTTCTTTTCTTTTTTTTCCCCTGCTCTGTAAAATGCAAGTACCCTTCTTGATTTTCATTGATGAAAAATCAGCAGATCTCTACCCTAACAAAATTAGGGGTATGGGCAAGAACACTTTAACATGGCCAAGTGGATTATCTGGGCATTTTTGCATCCTTGATAACTTAAAAAATTCTATCTAACTTGATAGGAAATTTTATACAGTTCCATACCAGATGACTAAGGATTATCTGGATCATTCCTTCATTTGTGGGAGTCTTTGGCTGCCTTTGGTTTATGATTTGGATACATAATTTTGAAACACAAAAAACGTGTTCGGTTAGTTGAAATTTGAAAACGGATTACCAAAATTTACAAAGAAAACATGTTTTTAAGAAATGACAAATTGTTATTTTTTGAGTTTTCACTTTTTAAGTTATATTTTAATTTTCGAATTATGAATTAAACGGCCTTTTATCTTTCCAAAAAAAAAAAATGATGGGTTCTAACTAGGAGTTACTTGTATAGAAAGTATCTCATAAATTTGAAAACAAAGTCCCAAAGGGTATTGTATATCTATACTATTATAATACCGGAAGTTGAGAACTGGCGGTGAGATTACTTTTGACATTCTTTGGAAACCACATCTCAACCTTATTGTTGTTTTTAATTTAAAAAAAATATTTTATTAATGTCAGTGATATTACAACAAATTACCCAAATGACTTTTTTCCACTACTTTCTCTACTTAACTACTTTTGTGGAATCAAACAATAAATTTTTATTTTGCCATTACTCTCAAGACCATCAAGGATATTTGCCATTACTCTCAAGACCATAGGATATTGGCTCGATGGTCGGGTGTCAAGGACAAGGTCAAGGAGGTCTTACGTTCGAATTCGAGCTTGGCGAGTTTTTCACCTTGGGTATCCAGACTTATGCATGGTGGGTGTGTGTAGGTCTCCGTGAATTAGTTAGTTTTTAGGATTAAATATCATTGCTAATATATATATATTATTACTCTCAAGAACTAATGCTTTTGAACAATCACTAATGCCCCCATTAGATTTATTTTTATTCTTATTTTTGACAAGGAAGAAAGTTTTATAGATGTAATTACTTGTATTAATCTAAGTGTTAATTTTGCTTTTGATAGAAGAAAATGAAAGAAGCAAATTCATGTACCTCATTTCATATAGTTGAAAAAAAACTTAATTAAGTTGAGCTAAAAGTTAGAGATATGAGCTGACCGTAGTTAGGGTGTCAGTTAACTGATGGCTTATATCTCTAACTCTAAATAAAGGAAATTTTATCAAGAATGGAGAAAGAAGTACAAAAAGGATAAAACTATTTTCTTATGGGTTACGCTAGGAGCAGTACATTTCATAAGAAATGCTAGAGGGGTACTACACCCATGATTGAAATTCCTTATGGAAACTCAAGTGTTCTACCTCTAGGGATGTATAGCGCTGTTTGGGAACGCGTTGTGTTTTTACCCCAAAACACGTATTATCAAATGCAATCACCAATCACAAAAGCTGGGTAGGGGCTGCTTCCCGAAAACGTCGAAAAATAGTATTTGAAATGTAAACGCAAGTCTCCCAAAATGCTTTCCAAATCAAAATTGTGAAATCTTTCCGCCACAACGCGGTTTCGTTGCTCTCCCACACAGGCCTATCTCTTTTGCATTGTTCTTTACTTGCATACACTATACTAGTAGATCTAGCTATCACTATCGACAAGGTCAATCAAATAACATGGGAATTCAAAGAAGCCAACGACTACTCTATTATTATTAGCTAGGGACTAGTGCTGCCAGCCAATCAACTACAAGTTGGTTGACTTCTCTGATACATTGAATGAACCTCCATTTCACAAAAATGTGTTTAAGATCTTCTTAAATTAACTCAAAGAATTTTCCAAGGTGGTTGTCAATCTGATCTGTTTATGCGTCGAACTAACATCAAGTAATCAATTTTTGGAGCATACCCTTCAAAGCAGCCAAGAAGTACTTCAACCTAACTGGAAGAGCTTTCTCATCAACCATAACTGAACAATACAGATCAGCATTCATAATGTTAAAATGCTCAACAAAGCCACTTTTCCAATTTTATGATGTTAGCTATAAAAATTGGCTTTCTTCGCATCAATCTGGCCACGGTTTGAAAGAGTTTTTTTAAAGTGTTTAGCAACACCTACTTATAAACTTATAAACAGTGATGAGAAAAAATAGTACTCTTCTGCTTTTACAAGAAGTTGAAAGAAACCAAGTTTTTTTAAAATCGTTTTTTCTAAAAATACTTCTTGAAAAAACACTTTTAGAAACACCTTCCAAGAGGCCTCTGTCAAGAAGAATCATATTTCTTCCTCCTTTTTTTCGAAAGGTAAGATCAATTATATTTTGAGTTGTTTAATAAATAGCAAACCTTTTTACTAAATTAGACCAATGTATAAATTACAGTTCATATCATCTTTGGATTGTATTGAATTATAACTCCGTTTAAGAGAGCTTTTTTGAAGTGCTAACTTTTAGAGGTGTTTGATAACATTTACTTCTACTTAAACTGCGATAAAGAAAAGTAATTTTCAGCTTTTAAAAGAAGTTGAGACAGATCAACTTTTGTAAAAGTTATTTTTTGAAAAAACGCTTTTAGAATAACTCTTCCAAACAACATATAATTTAATAAAATCTAAAGACATATTGAGATGATGCAGTATTGAAATGAATACTTCATTAAAAGCAGCAATTTTTCCAGTCAAGCCTACAGCTGAATTTCATTTATTGCGTCGTTAAATTAATACAGATCTCAATTATGTTCTCAAAACAGAAGAAGAAGAATACAAATCTCAATGGAATCTAACTTTTTTCCTCTTTGCTATTATCCCAATCAATAGAAATTGCGTGGGCTCTTAAAATTATAAATTGGCTCTCAAGATCAAATCTGACTTTTTAAAATAAATATGTACTCAAATATAATCAAAGACATCATTTTTTTTAAAACAAAATTCATATATTTGATTTTTTTTATTTGCTTAAACTATCATATTTTATTTTAACAAATATTGTGTGTGACTTAATGATACCTGATAATCAAATTACCAGTTAAATAGCTGCAAAGCTTAAAAGTCAATTGGTTTACTCATGATATAGTTTAATTATACAATTATTTGCATACAGGCACCTATGAACATGTACAATTTGCCAATGAGTGGTTGAACAGCTGGTGCACTTTGAGGGAATGTGTTCGAGTCCCACGGTGTACCAAAAATGTAAATATTGTTCGGCTTGCGGAAGGGGGATCCAGCCAAGAAATGAAAGTATTGGTGAGCTTGGCCCATGATCCGTGTGGCATTTATATAAACTTTGATCACTGGGTCGACATGTTGGTATGGCATTAGTGGGTCTCAAAGGGACTCGATATCCTATGGGTTGAGATTGTAGGGGTCTGAGGAGCATAGCCACGCTCTTCCTTTTACTTAAATAAAAAAAAAAAGAGAAAAAAAAAGAATACGTACAATCTAAAAACAAAAACTTAGAAATAATTTTCTATCTTTTTTCAAGATCAATTTATTTTAAAGTAAAGAATAATTTGATACAATATTTAATTTAAATTTATTTAATCAAGTTATTTTAAAATCAAATAATTTGTTTATATAAGTGCTGTTTTCCAGGGAAATTGAAGTGGCAGCTGGTGTACCAATAGAACCACCTTTATCAAAGAGAGCATTTGTCAATCACTTTTGATTTTTTTTATTGCCCAAATTAGCGAAAATTTGGATCAAAGTATCTCTCTTAATTAATACAATACATATGACTGTTTTAACCTGGCGAATATCTTGATCAAAGAACCAACTTGCACGTACAAGCATTAAATTTCACTTAAATTGGATTACATATGTGTTTAATGGCATTTAATATTAATAGAGAGATACAATACAATAATTTAATGGCATTTAATATTAATAGATAAATACAAGACAATATATATATATATATAGAACCATGACACGTGGCGTGGACCCACAATAATTTAAGATATCTTCGTTTTTGTATTGCATTTGGATTGCTATATATATATATAGTTTCAATCACTACTTAATTTGTCATTATTCTTTGTGATATATAGCTGTTCATTAGTTGCATGACTTAATAATTTCTTGGTGATAGTATGACTTTGGATTAGTAATTTAAAAAATCAAAATAAAAAATTTTAACTAAAAATTTGGTAAAATACTTCATAAATAATATTTTAATTTTTGCAAATGACTTGAACTCTTTTAATTTTTTTTTCTTCTTTCTCTGATTGAATGTACAACAAGAAATGATTGTATAATATATATAAATATAATTTTCAAATAATTTTAAAAACCATGCAAATATTAGTACTCAAACTAACTACCTTACTAATTAAAATAACTTTTATAAAAACATATAACAAATATTAAGAGTTAGATAAAATAGACTTTTCATAAAATAATATCAAATAAAATAAAATTCTAGATAATGAACCAGTCAATAAAAAATAACTCTTGAGAAGATTTAAAATAAAATTTAAACAAAAAAAAATCATTAAAACTCTGGGAAAACATTTATCCTCTAGATAACACACACACACACATATATATATATATATACCAAATAAGAGGAAAAGAGTGAGAAAGAAAGTTAAAAAAGAAGAAGAGAGAGTAAAGAAAAGCAACTTCTTTGTGAAGGGATGAAACATTAATAATCAATTAATTACTAGAATCAAATGACTATTTGCTTGAACATCACGATCATTAATTTACACTTACATCATAAACCTCTTTAATTTTCTTGCTCTTCCTTTTTTGGAAGAACTTCAACCACTATTTTTTTTTTTTTTTTTTGACATTCCAAACAATAATCTAATTAAAGTAAATACAAAAACTTATTTCACCTTCAATTTTTTTTTTTCTTATCTTCTTTCTTATACATAATAATTATGGGAAAATTGCCTTAACTTCCCTATAGAATTGAACCTTTCATTAATTAATATAACTTCACTTTAAATCATCTCAAAAGATGAATTTCTTGTAAAGGGTACTCACGCGTCGGAGTCCCTCGATCATTCTAGAATCGCCCAATACTCGTGGCACTAAGATGATCCCATCACCAAGTTTTTAAAGGGTACCTGTGAATGCAATCCATCCATGGATTATCAGCATCAATTTTCGAATCTCGAAGCGATTTTAACACTAAACTACAAACCTTAAAACCAGTTCCGAAAGCCAACATCCAAACCTTATCACCTTTCTTAATTTTCTCTTTAGCTTCAAAATAAGCCAATTCGTAAAACACAAGACTACTAGAAGTATTCCCGAATCGGTGCAAACACATCCGAGCCGGCTCAGTTAACTCGTCACTCAGTCTCATAACTCGGCCCACCTGCTCAATCACTGCCTTCCCACCCGTGTGAACACACATGTGATCAAACGCCGTTGTGAAATCCGGCACCGCCGGCTTCGTGTCCCCACCCGAGAAGACCGAGAGCGCAACTGTGTAAGCATATGAAACGAGTTGACTCAGAGGGAGAACTCGCGGCGCGAGCAAGCTAATATGTTCGCGAAGACCGAGTCCGGCAACTCGGATCAAGTCCTTGGTGAGTGCAACTCCGTGATTCCCCATCTCGTCTTCTTCTTGGAACGCAGCCCGGTACGACCGGTCGTCGGCGCCATGATGTGTCCGGAGGGAATTCACCAGCTCCATTTTCGCTGATGACCTGCTCGCCGGATCGTTCGAAACAATTGCAGCCGCGCAACCAACTCGAAAGATACAGTTTGTCACAAGCATGGATCGATTATCGCCGAAATACCAGTTCAAGCTCGTGCTTTCCGTTGCGATAACAAGAGCATTACGAGGTTTCTTAATGTTCCTAATGATCTTTGCGGCTAAGTCGATCGCCATGACACCGGAGCTGCACCCCATACCGCTCAAATTATATGTTTTCACGTCGGGTTTCAACTTATACCGGTTAACAACAAGCGAAGTAATCGATGGAATCGGCGTAAACATCCCGCACGTAACGATAACGATGTCGATATCACTAGGGTTCATGTTAGTTTTGGAGAAGACGAGATCGCATGACGAAAACACTCCTTCTTCGATTTCTTGAATGGCGGACTTGAGCTTGGCGGTTTCGTGGTCGGACGATTCGAATATGAACGGCGGGCAGTAGGTTTCATCTCCAAGGCCAGACTTAAGGTAGATGGAACGCATGAATTCTTCGGACTTCACTGAGTAGCCGCGGGAACGACGGATGAAGTACTCACATACTTCGAAGCTACACTTACGGTCGAAGGCGGGTTTGAAGAGGGAGTAGTCGAGGAGGAAAACGGGGAGTGGGCGAGAGGAGATGAAGAGGGAGAGGGAGATTAGAGAGATGAGAGAGAAGGAGAGGAAAGTCAGGGTTAGGTTTTGGGAGAGGAAGGTGAAGAGGGTGGTGGTGTTGAATTGAAGGAGGAGGGAGTGGAGGAGAAGAGAGATCAGGAATAGTGTTAAGAAGGAAGCTTGGAGGAGTTGGAAATGGCTGCTAGTTGGAGGTTTCATGTTTGGAGAAGAGGAGGAGAAATATTGTAGGTGGTGTTTTATGTTATGTGGGAAGAGGAGACGTGGTTTATATATATATATATATGGGGGGAAGGGAGGGCAGGGAGTTAATGCAAAGGTTGGCAACCGTTGGGCAGTGAGAAGGAGAGAGGAGAGGGAACGACTTTGAGAAAAGGACGACCAAAATTATTATTATTATTTTTTCGGATTATATATATATATATATATAGCGGAGATGGGTCCACTATAGTTTGAGCCAACTACGCATGGCTTCATGGTGATGCAAGGGCATAGGGCATATAACGCCTTGTCACTACTTACATGGGTTTGACAGAATGGAAATTTATTTGAAACAAGGTGTGTTCATTAGAATAACAATATATATATATAAATATTACACTACAAGCAAGTAAGTCAAAACATGACATATGACAAAAGAAACGTTCTCAACTTTACGACGTTTACAGAAAAATGTCCTAAGTAAGTCTACATGAACTACTATTATGACGTTTAATAGAAAAACCTTGTCATATGAATATACAACGACGTTTTTTAAATGTCGCACTCTATTTTTTTTTTCTACAACATCTATAAATCTAGGAGTACATTAACTAACGTGATGAAGATATTTTTGTTAAAAGAAAAAAAATTTAAAGATATAACACGTAACAACGTAACAACCGTTGGATGCTTAGGATGCGTGTGTATTGCGCACAATGTCTCATGCATCTAACGACTAGTGGGTGTCAATATTAATAAATAGTGTTGACACCAAGCATATTTTTAGTATTACTCTTTGTTAAAATTTAAGTTTCAAAACTATAAATCAATTTGACAGAGTGCTAAGACGACGAATTTCTTTTTATAAGGTCTTAAATTTGAGCTTCATGGTAGGGTGGCACAATCTTTAGCTAGGACAAAGACCTTGTGTTGTGGTCACGTATAAGAGTAAGATGCCACAATATTTCTTTAGTGATGCTTATTTCCAATGAATTAATCTCTGTGGTGTGTGTAAGTTGATATGGGGGCACTACTTGAATTAGCGAAAAAAGAATTAAGTCTCAAAATTAATCTTTAAAACTTTATAATTATTTTTTTGTATAGGAACTTTTTTTTTTTTTTGCTCTTACTTTATAAGTTATTTCTCCATTTACCTATTTTAAATATTCTTATTTTGTTCTTAAAATCCTTCATAAAAATTTTGGTTGTATATATATCATTATGAGCAGCGTCAATCATCATTAATTGCCAATTGATTTTTGTAATTAGTGTATATTTTTGTCGGTTGATGCCTCAACACATATAGTATGGCAATGAAAATCATGTGCTCTTAGTTTTAAGAAAATAAATTAAGCACATGAAGCCACAATGAAATGTTTCTTGATATGATGTTAGAGGAAAGCAATTAGTAAGACAAATGGTTATTGTTATTGTTGTTGTTATTATTATTATTATTATTAATTAGTTTTGATAACAAAAATGTCTTCAGCAAGCTTGTGCACACTTCAAAACTAATCTTCATGGAGTTAAAAAAAATCAATTTCAATGGCTAAACACAACTACGCGAGAGTCAATCATATATATATATATGACAATTTTATTCTTATATATATGGGTATGTATTTTTGTATCTTCTAGATCTTCATAGTTTAATTAGGTAAGTAGAAGGAAACACACTTCGCATATATTAACCATTCTAGGAGATAATGAAAGATGAATGAAAATTTAGCAAATTTTTGAGTGTATATGTATATATATATATATAACTCATAGCATTTGGCAAGGTTGAAACAAATCAAATTGCCTAACATGTAATTAAACAGGACAATTATTCCAAAAAAAAAAAAAAAAAGGAGAATTTGGTCAGTTGGTCATGAAATTGGTTGGAGTGAGTAACTTTTCTATTTCTAAAAGTATAGACCCTCACATTACTATAGTTTAATTGCTATGATCAAATTATAGATTAATTGCTATTAATTGGTTCAAATAATCCCCTTAACTTGAAAAGGATACACTTTTTTTTTTTTTTTTTTAAAGAAAATCAAATGTATATGAAGTGCCCTTTTGTAATTTGAGGATTACTTGGGGTAAATAAATTTGATATTTCCAACACATCAATTGTGAAAATAGTAGAATGAAAGACCTATCTATATATATAAATATTAGAACATATATATTAATGATAGTATTCAAAAAAAGTAAGTAAAATGAAACTGACATAAGGGCATTATCATGATGACTTAAAAGAACATCTGATCTTAAAAAGAGAAAGATGCAAAAGAGGATTAGAAATTCCTCATTAATTTTTCTGTTTTTTTCTTTTTAAGAACTTGAATTCATTACACATTACCAAAGTATATTTATTATGAATATTGTACTGCAGGAATTTCCTAGCAATAGTGCCAACTTTCCCATGAAAAGAACAAGTAACAAACAATATTATTATTATTATTACAGCTTATATATATACGTAAGTAAAAGGAAAATATGATTCAACCCCGCCGAAGTGAACAACCTCTGTGTAGTGTCAGTCTCATGTACAAGACAGTAAGCTTACTACATGATCCAGCCAACTGGACCACAGGTTTCTTTTGTTCCCACAGGTTTTCACAAACCGCTTTATTTTTTATTATTTATATTTTTTCATTTTTACCTACCACTATAAAGTTGCATTAAATAACATGTCCAAGTATTGCATATTGGAAAAGGTGTTTTTCTTTTTGAAAAAGAAAAGGTGTTATGTGGACTTAGAATTATATAACGAGGAGTGCTAATTAAAACGATTTATATACCACATCACTATATTATTAGAAAAAAAAATATATTATTTAATATCATACACCACATAAGTATAAATATAATTTTAGATATAATTTTTAAATCGTAAAAATATTTCTTATAAAGATTTAAGAAGGTACATCTGTATTGCTTCAAGTAACGTGAAGCTAGCCATCCTAGGTCTGTGTTAATTTTTAGAACTCAAAATGTATATTATATATATAGAAAAATATTAATTTAATTATAAAAAAATATAATTACATATGTAATTAGACTTTTATATTTATTTTATTATTTATTAGATAAATATATAATGTATATAATTGTATTTTTTATATTTAGATTAATATTTTTCATAATATATATATAGTAGTATCATCATTTTTATTTTCTTAATTTGGATTTAGTTTTTTATGACTTTGACTAAAATTTAGGTCAATTTTAGTCAGTTTAATGCTCAGATAGTCAATATCATTATTTTTTTTTCCTTAGTTTGGATTTAGTCTTTTTGACTTTGACTAAAACTTCAGCCAGTTTAATGCTCAGTGGGTGCTTACAAGCTGTAGCTTCTTTAACTTGTCATCCATATTTTACAGCTTTTTAATGCTGTCATTAAGAAGATTTACAAATTAAGGGTTGACAAAAGATAAAACTGAAAAATAATTTAAATATATACAAGTTAATAAGTTTATAAATATTCTTGATATATATATATATATATATATATATATATATATATATATATATATATATATATATATCTCAAGTTGGTTAGTCCCTTGCTAGGTGTTGAATTAATTAATTTGGCAAGACTCATTATTCCAAACCTACCTACCAAAAAGTTTGATCCCTTGCCCACTGGTACTTCTCACTGATTGGAAGTGCATCTGCCTTTTCGTACAAAAACGCTTCTTCCAAGCTCAGAAGAAACTTCAAACATGTCCTACATTAGGTGCGTCTTGTCCACCTTATGCATACTTACAAAAAAAAAGCCTTCAATTCTAACTTAGATATTTTATATAAGTTATGTATATTATTCTAATGGAGCTATATACCCATGAAGATATCAAATGGATCTAATTTCTAATATTTTTAATAACTTTCAAAAAGAATATATTTTTAATACATTCGCTCATTAAAATGTAAAGCTTTTAAATACAAAATATTTTTAAGTATGTTTATAATATATGTTTTGTAATATGATATTATAATATTGAGTAGGGAGAACATACCTAGTGATAAATTCATAGTGATCACACTCTTAACACATGCAGGTTAATTGGCCGGCCTAACTCAAAAGACACATCTCATGCATGAATTCGTCATGTCCTTTAAATTTTTTAGCTGGGCATTAATGAATTTATTTTGGGCACATTAATGAGTTGGTGGCTAAATAATTAGGTCTTCCTTTGTCCCCAGCTATCACTATTGTGTTTGCTAATAGATCATTTGGTAGTGGCCTGGTTTTCCGGCATCTGATGGCTGTTCTTATTCTTCCTAACTGTACATCCAAAGGTTTTATTTCTGTGTGTTTGAACCATTCTAGTTAATCAAGTCCTACTATTTCTTAAGCGAACCTCATTTTCTAATTTTATTATTTTTTTAAATTTCAATGAAAGGTATTGATCATATAATACTCAAGAAGTATCCACTTAACCTACCTATATTAACTCCGTAGTTCACGTCATCACATATTTCTTTTTCTTGATGAATAACAAATCTTAAATATCTAAAGTTTACATCTTAGTTGTTCTAACAAAATTTTATACTGCTTATACCTACCTGCCGACAACTCGTCAAAGCTGACCCATTGTCAGTTCACTCAACCACTCTGCGCCAATAAAAAAATTTGAAAAAATCTGGTATTCGTCCCTCCGGAGTTCCACCTTGAACTTTCGACCCTATATCATAGACTAATCGCTCGAACCATCAAACAAATATCTTATTGGCTCTTACATTCTTATTTTCAATAACACCAAATAACTTTATCATTTTAATTTTTTCTTACAAAATATAAATATTATTTGAATTAAAACTATAAAAGTCACGTGACACCACAATTCATAGAATTAATATAGAAGGGCAATTTTCACTTGATTATGTGGTTTTAGAAGATGCAACAGATTTTTGGAAGTCAAACGTATTAATTAATGCACCATCCACCTAGTTATTAATTAGCCAAAGCGACCCAATGCTTATCGTAGACATCCAAGCTATTTTTGTAAAATATTATCAACTTGGCCCAAAATTAACCAGAGCTTAATGGAAATAATTATCTTATTCATCATTTACGTTTTTTTTTTTTTTTTTTTAAGAAATTGTTACTTCAAGTCAATTAGAGTTATAATGATTGTATCTATTATTATTTTTAATTATCTATAATTTGAATGTAATTCTCATGTATTTGAACTCCCATGTATAGATTTTTTATTATATATAACTGTACACTTATAATTAGGGGCTAGCTAGTAAAGTTTTTTTTTTTTTCTTAAAGAAAAAATATTTCAATAAAGTCAAAATACAGTAAATGCACCTTCTTACTATGACTAGACATATATCCATATGGAAATAAAATAAAATAAAACATGTGCATTTGGTGGGAAATGAAAAAGACAGAAAGAGACAGACCCAACAAGAGAGGAAAGTCAAATGGATTCTCATAAATTAATCCTTGTGTTTTACAAACATCACAGTTAGTAAAGGTACTGTTTACGATAATTTGGCATCCACGCATGACTTAGATAGTCGAAAACGCGCTTTCGACTCTAAATACAGACACACTCCGAAAAAGAGTCATTATCAACTTGTTAAAAGAATTGAAAGAAATTAATTAAGGAAGATAGTTATCTATGTCATATTTTTAAATTCTCAAAAAATAAAGTTGACCCAGGAAAGATATATACTTGTCACAATTATTTTATCTCAACACTTAAATTAGGCGGGCTCACTCTCGCAATCGCTCTCGTCATCACAATCGCCACATGCCGTCGCTCTCGCCTCTCACCTTTCTCCTCTGTCTCTCTTTCATCTCTACTCTCCTTGGGTTGCCGATCTCTATGATCACCCCGCTCACTGCTTTCTTCTCAAATTTACTCCTCCTTCGTCGACAACTCTCTTTTCTCCGACGCCGGCTGATATCCACTAAAAGCAACCATGTTGCGGGGTTTTTTGGTTTTTAGTTGTTTAGTTTTATTTTTGTATTTGTTGCGGGGTGTCTCGCCCTCTTATTACTGAATTTATTTATTGTTGTCGAATTTATCTATTATTGTCGATGTGAATTATTATTGTCCCACTCCGCAGATGTGATTGATACATCTTACCCCAGCCATTATGACCCCATAAGCCCAGTGATTATTTGAATTGCGAAATCAAATCTTATAAAGTTGTGAGTTCGAAGCAGAGAAAGGCCATGTACTGTTCATGTGTGAATAATATAGATCGACAAATGATCCCGAGGTACTAGATACTGTTAAGTGTGCTGTGTACTGAGATAATATTATGAGATTATAGTGGCTGGGGTACGCTTGATGAGATACTTTCCCTGAGTGTGACAAAAAGCTCAGTGGCTACTCAGATTTCGAAATCAAACCTTATAAGGTTGTGAGTTCGAATTCGGAAGAGGCCCTGCACTGTTCATGTGTGAACAATATGGACAAATAATCCCGGGGTACTAGATACTGTTGAATGGGCTATGTACTGAGATGAAATATTATGAAATTATAATAACTGGAGTATGTCGTGCAGAGTACTCATCACATTCGTGGAATGTAACAATTATTGTGATGTCATTGTGCTCATTGTTGATTATTAGTGTTATACTTAATATTGTGCCTACATTATTTAAGGAATAGTCTTTATCTGTAGGCAGGAGGTCATACTTCAATCTATAGAGATTTGGTGTTGTATGGAGATTTGATCGAATCAAATTCTCACTTTGACAAAAAAATAATAATAATAGAATGAAATCAAATTAGGTGGGATTCTCCAAGGGCTTGCATGGACACCATCGATATATATTAACACTCATACTAATTAATTAAAATGTCAAATGGTACATTTATTATACGAATAGTTTAGAAGAAAATTTATATGCACCTATCATATATATATATATATGTTTTATTTTTATTTTTTTATTTCTCCATTATTATAAGCACTCCACAAAAAAATAGTGTTAAAAATATACATGTACCCTCCAAGGATCAATTACACATGTTAATATAATAACATGACTTGATAATTATTTACGGTTGATATAAACTTTCGTTCATTATTAACAATAAATCTTTTATTTTTTTATTTTTTCATTTATTTATAATAAACATTGATGGATACAGGTTTATCGAAGAGCTAGGATAGGAAATATGGAAGAAA
Organism: Paratinospora sagittata; assembly: GCA_035771175.1. Taxonomy (NCBI): domain Eukaryota; kingdom Viridiplantae; phylum Streptophyta; class Magnoliopsida; order Ranunculales; family Menispermaceae; genus Paratinospora; species Paratinospora sagittata. The sequence goes on along the minus strand of JAYMFD010000012.1, from coordinate 6,309,858 downwards.
AAAAAATGAGACCAATATTTAGAAAAGAAATTACAAATTAAAATTGTGATAAAGATAATATAAAAGTCAAGAGATAAACATGGTTGTGATAACAATAGCAATATATATATATATATATATATATATATATATATATATATATATATATATATATATATATATATATATATAATCAAGAGATAAACATGGTTGTGATAACAATAGCAATATATATATATATATATATATATATATATATATATATATTGAAGTCACTCTCTAAATTAAATACAAGTCTTATAATGTATATTAATTACTTGACCAATTAAAGAAAGAATACATATATGAATTAATTAAGATAAGATTTTGAAAAAAACAAGCTGCCTAACATGGATGATGATAAGGCTGACTCATTGTTTTGTCCTATTGAAACAAAAGTCCTAGAAAATTTTCAAAAATTGTTTTCAGATATTTCTAAATAAACATGTTTTAATTTCATTTTTTTATTTTTAAATAAAAAAAATTATATTCAAATCGTAAATCAAACACAGCTTAAATATATCCAAATATAATTGTTTTGTTATTTAATTTTCAATTAGAATGATATTTAATAATAATTAAAATAAACACATGAAACCTAAGTTTTGTATTAGCTCAGTTGAGAGTAGGGCAAATAATTTAAGCTGCATATAGTTTATGATACCTATACAATTTTTTGTATTCGATCAAATATTTAAAAATATGAAAAATATGTTTGATTTGTTAAAATCTGAAAACAATTTTTTAAAAACTACTAAGAAAATATGTTGTCTTCAAGAAACTATAAAAACTCTGTTTTTAAAATTTTTACTTTTCCAATTATATTCTAGATTTTAAATCAACAAACTTTTATTTTAATTTAATAAGTATTTTAATAAATAAAAACAATAATTCTAAGGTCCCACTTAAACCCTGATTGGCCAACGCTCCAAGGATATCCACCTTGCACGCTCTGACAGGCCCTATGACCTATGCCCCTTTGACCAATAATAAATAATCCCAAAATTTCTTCAGTTTTATTGGTTGTTACGAAGTGGGGGCCATCATGGTAAGACGACGTCAGGAGCATTGAATCGCTGGAGCCACTAACCCACACAAGACCTTATTGATGGACCCCAGATAACCATGGGTTCAGACCATCAAATACATTTAATAAGCCATAATGGGACCAGAAATTTCCAAGCCCCTTGGTCCCAGTTAATGAAACTCAGCCAATATTAGTGCGACTTATTAATTAATTTGACTTGATTTTATTTCTAATTAATTAAATCCCAGTTAATTAATGTTTAGACTTTGGATATATATATATAATATGGTTTTTGGCCATTAGGAGAATGATATCTAATATTGAGAGTATTTGAATTAATAGAATCTTATTTTAATTATTTTATTAAGTATTTTCGTTCTCACTTCTGCGACAAATCTACGTCATAATATCATCATGTGTGTTATTTCAATTAATTGACACAACACTAATTAGCTGTATAAAATTCAAATATCTTATTAATGAGTTGTCAAATGAGAAGAAAAAAATATGTTTTGGAAAATTAAAGTCTCTTATTTAATTAAGAAGATCAATGAGAGAGAATTTTAGTTTCCTTACCTTTATTTGATATCTTTTTAATTTTAATCATTTTCATGTCTCTTTCCCTTCTCATGAGTAATGCAGCAAAACGAATAAAAAAAAAAGTATATTAATATTAAAAGTTTGAATCACTTTTGTTTTAACCATTTATATTAGCATTTACAAAAGAATAACAAATTAAATATCTAAATATTTATTGAGTTTATGTTATTCAGAAATTATATTAAAACTACAATTAGAAATCTTAATTTTTAAAAATTATTCTATTAATATAATTTAAAGTATACCTTATCAAAATTTAAATACATATCGAAATAGTTATTTTAATTGTGGATAGACTTTAATTAATGTGAATCAATTTTTGATCAGTAATTATTAAATATTTCTCTAAGAGTATATCAGATGAGTTGCAAGCTTGTGCAATTAAAATTTCTAAATTGACTTGCTAAGATAAGAGTTTGGGACCTAAGCAATGACCTAATTAATATATCATCATCATAGCGTGTCAATCAATGGTTGTTTAATTATTATTATTTTTTTGGTTTCACCCTTAAGCGGCACTCAGGTGGTGTCTTCCTCCGTTTCGCAGTAAGACTAATCCACTTAGATTTGACATGAATTAGACCACAAAGGTACAAAAATCTTCTAGTAAATGATAGCTTTATAAACGATGGGGGTTTTGAACTCGCTTAAGGGAAATGAATGCCAAGCCATCCGAATTAACTAAATATTGGTGGTTGTTTAATTATTTCATTAAATGAGTGTAGTGCATACAAACTAGTTGTATTTATCAAGATGATGATATGTATACTCTTAACCAACTATTTATAGATATAACTTATAATGTCATTTTATGGATACATCAACAAAATTTATGTATGCTAGTTATGACCAAAGTACTATTAATCACAATTAGTCCACGAACACATGCATGACATGTGAATAAAAGGGGATAAAACCAACCAAGGGTTGGTTCGCTAGTAACGGGAGTGAACCTTAAGGTGGGTTGAGGAACTCATCACGAGTTCGAGCTCCACCTTGGACATATTCTAGTTGAGAGAGGAAAATCCACTAAAACACCTGCCGAACCTCTCGAGTCCTGAAAGATTAGTCTCGTCGAGAAGCGGAGGAGGATACCTTCCAAATGTCAGAAAACCAGTAAACAAAAAAAAAGAAAAAGGGATAAAAGTTATAAAAAAAATAAAAAATAAAAGGCAAGTTACCTAAATAAGGGAGCTGAAAAATATCGCAAAAAGAGGGGGGCTATAAATGAAAAAAAAATGAGTAATTCTTAAAATAAGTCTTATATATGTTACTAACATTACAAATTAAATGAATTTTTTACCTCCTTATTACCAAATTGCCTATAAATATATCTTTTTATATAAATTTATTAGATAGTTTCATATTAAAAAGTAGTGGGTAATTTTGGTATTTCTAACAAATATAGCACACCATGAGATAAGAAGGGTTGGATGGTTAGTTCAGATAAGAGCTGACCTGAACATTAGTAGAGCTAAGCTAGTGGTATATAAAACATAAGCCATGTGAAGAGGCTGACTAGCCGAGGTGGCTAGGTAAAAGTCGCGCGGGATGATACGACCTCCAGATCAGCTCAGCCGAACCATATTTGACTCAGCTATGGAAAACCTTCCGACCCAACCCGGCAAGATGATATTTACGAAAAACCCGAAAACACGATCTTAACGTTAGCTCTACCTAGCTGAGCTCAGTGCTATTTTATTTAAGGCAAGTAAATTGTGTCGAATAATTCGCATGGGCATCCACTAAAGAATCAAAGGGTTCTTTTCCCAAATGAATATAATTGTGTCGCTTGCTCACAACGTAAATTAATTGTTAAACCATCTCCAAGTAAGCTCGTTGTTGAATCCCCCACTTCTCTAGAGTGAATTCAAGGGGATATATGTGGACCTATTCATCCACCTTGTGGACCTGGTCTTGATTGATGCATCGACTAGATGGTCACAAGTTTGCTTACTTTCAACCTGAAATGTTGCCTTTGCTAGGCTTCTTGCACAAATAATTCGATTAAGGGCTCAATTCCCATATAAGAGGATTAAGACAATTCGTTTTGATAATGCCGGTGAATTTTCATCCCAAACTTTAATTGATTATTGCATGTCAGTTGGGATTGATATTGTGTATTCAGTTCCTCATACTCATACTCAAAATGGTTTGGCTGAATCTTTGATTAAGAGTATTTAGTTGATTACTCGACCCTTACTAATGAGAACGAAGTTACCAACTTCTGTTTGGGGACATGTTGTTCTTCATGCGATGGCTTTAATTCGCATTTGACCTACTGCGTATTATGAGTATTCTCCTTTACAGCTTGTATTAGGTCAACAACCAAATATTTCACACTTAATTTTTTTTGGTTGTGCAACATATGTCCCTATAGCACCTACTCATAGAACTAAAATGGGTCCTCAACGAAGACTTGGAATTTATGTTGGTTTTAATTCTCCATCTATTATACGATACCTTGAACCTTTAACGGGTGATTTTTTACCGCCCGCTTTGCAGATTGTCAATTTAATGATGCAATTTTCCCACCATTAGGGGGAGACAAAAAGCTAATTTCAGAAGAATACAAAACTGCTTGGAATGCATCAACTTTATCTCATTATGATTCACGTACAAATCAATGTGAACTAGAGGTTCAAAAGATTATTTATTTGCAAAGAATTGCAAATGAATTACCTGATGCATTTACTGATATAAAGAAAGTGACGAAACCACATATACCATCTGCAAATGTTCCAGCAAGGGTTGATGTCCCTGAAGGGCAAGCTATTAATTCAATGACACATAAATCAATAAAACGCTTGAAGCGTGAAAGGCCTGTTGGCTCAAAGGATACAGTTCCTTGAAAAAGGAAGAAACAAGTAAATGAACAGAGATGTACTCCTGAAGTAGTACTACATGAAAAAGTATCCATTAAAAAAGATCAATCAAAGGAAGAAGTACCCTTTGAACATGATATGAAATAATTGCCCCCCGAAGTGGACAAAATGCCTGAAAATGAAGAGATTTCAATAAGTTATGTATATAATGATGGTGATCCTGAACCACTAACTGTGGATGAATGCCAACAAAGAAATAATTGGCAAAAGTGGAAAGAGGCAATTGAAATAGAACTATACTCGTTGAGAAAACGAGAAGTATTTGGACCAATTGTTCAAACACCGAATAATGTAAAGCCTATTGGTTTTAATTGGGTATTTGTGTGAAAGAGAAATGAGAAAAATGAGATTACAAGATATAAAGCACGACTTGTAGCTCAAGGTTTTTCAAAAAGACCTGGTATTGACTACGAGGAAACTTTTTCTCCTGCTATTGACGCAATTACATTTCGTTTCTTAATCAGTCTAGCAGTCTCAAAAGGACTTGAAATGCGTCTAATGGATGTTGTTACTGCATATTTGTATGGGTTTATTGATAGTGATATATATATATATATATATATATATATATATATATATATATATATATATATGAAAATCCCTGAAGGATTTAAAATGCCTGAAGAGAATAAGGCAAAACCTCGTAGTATGTATTCAATAAAATTGCAACGGGCTTTATATGGACTAAAGTAATCTGGTCGCATGTGGTACAATTGCCTCAGTGAATATCTACTGAAGGAAGGTTATGTGAATAATGAAATTTGCCCATGTGTTTTTATCAAGAAATCATCAATTGGGTTTGTAATTGTTGTTGTATATGTTGATGACTTAAATATTGTGGGAACTCATGAAGAAATTGAAAAAACATATAATTACTTGAAAAAAGAGTTTTAGATGAAAGATCTTGGAAAAACAAAGTTTTATCTCGATCTACAGATTCAAGAGTTTTCCAAGTGGAGTTCTTGTCCATCAGTCAAATTATATTGAAAATTTTTTAAAGCGATTTCATATGGATAAGGCACATCCTCTAAGTTCCCCAATGGTTGTTAGGTCGCTTAAAGTGGATAAAAACCCTTTTCGCCCTCATAATAATGATGAAGAGCTTCTCGGTCCTGAAGTACCATATCTTAGTGTTATAAGTGCACTTATGTATCTAGCAAATTGTACGAGACCAGATATCGTTTTCTCTGTTAATTTACTTGCAAGATATAGTTCTGCACCCACCCGAAGACATTGGAATGACGTTAAACATATATTACGCTATCTTCGAGGAATAAGTGATATTGGTATATTTTACTCGAGAAAGGCAAAATCAAATTTGCTTGGATATGCGGATGTTGGATTCTTATCAAATCCTCACAAATAGGATATATTTTTACTTATGGTGATTCTGCGATATCATAGCGATCCATGAAGTAAACAATGGTTGCTACTTCCTCAAATCACTCGGAGATTCTTGCAATTCATGAAGCCAGTCGTGAATGTGTATGGTTGAGATCTATGATCCAGCACATTCAAGGATCATGTGGATTATCTTTTATCAAAGATTGACCTACAACATTTTATGAAGATAATGCTGCATGCATTGCACAGTTAAGAGAAGGTTATATCAAGGGTGACAGATCCAAACATATTTCACTAAAATTCTTTTTTACACATGAGCTTCAGAAGAATGGTGAAATTGATGTCCAACAAATAAGATTGAGTAAGAATCTTGCATACTTGTTTACAAAAGCTTTGCCGACCACAACATTCAAGAAACTTGCATATAATATTGGGATGCGTCGACTCAAAGATATTTCAAGCAAAGCAACAGAAGAAAGTTCACACATATCATAATGAAAAGGAGAATTAAAAAAGGAGTTATTCTTTTAGGACTATACTCTTTTTCCCTTAGCTATGGTTTTGTCCTAATGGGTTTTCCTAGCAAGGTTTTTAATAAGGTGGTCCCTAAACAATATAAGACTCCTTGAGAATTTTATTCTTTTTCCTTCACTAGTTTTTTTTTTCCACAGAGTTTTATCTAGTAAGGTTTTAACAAGGCATATTCTCATGTATGAAGGGTATTCAAAGGGAGAGTGTTATAAATGTGTTGAATGCCCATCCTATAACCTCTAATTTCAATGCTTGTAACCCCTATATTTAAATCTCATAACCTCTAAATTTATGAGATTATTTGATTGCTCTTAATTGTATTAAATATATTGTGTAAATGAGTGTTGTAACCCCTTTACCAAAAAGTCTATGTAAAAGAGTCTTTTATCTCAATGTAATGATCAACAAAAAACACAAGTTCTCTAATATCTACAAACTCTTCTCTTTAGATTCTCTAACTTTAGTTTAGTTAAATATTTGTTTTATTTTAGTTTTCCTTTATTTTATAAAGGATGTATATATATATATATATATAAAGTAAAGGCAAATTGCTTGCTTGCTTGCTTTTTAATATTCATTTCCTCTCAATTGCTCCCTCCATTGAGTTGGGTGGGGGAGCTTCTTACTAAATGTAAGGAAGTTTCTTTGTTGGTGTCATTTGTCATTATGTCAAAGCAATTTAGCTTAAGCTTGTGTCATGGGGGACGACAATTCTTTACCTCATGAAACCTTTTTGATATATTTGCTTATCTTGTAGTCTTGCAAGTTGAGTGACAATCCAGCTCTATGTGCTTGCATGCTCCACCTAGACTTGTATCATGCATGTTAGTGTCTTAGTGGGTTCGGTTCGATTTTGCGGTTTGAACCAATCCATTGACACCCGTAGGCTGAGATATAGCTAATATATAGCGATATTGTCCTTACTTAACTATCAATTGGCCTACGGGGCCAATTGCGAGGTTAATTACTCCAAAATATCTTGGCATGAATAAAGGAAGGATTTGCACTTATATCCCATGCCATGCAATGAATTATTTTTAATTTGGCATATATTCAAAAAAATGTAAACTACAAGGGCTACCACCGTATATATCATGAGCATCCAGTCTCTAATTAGGACTAGAAGCTTAGCTTGAGGTACATTATTGATCCTCTAGTACTTGATCATAACTAGAGCTTTTGAGTTCAGTGGTTTTTAATATGGTATCAAAGTTCTGTTACTCTTGATTAGAAATCATTTACTTGTTTTGTTTCATTTCTAAGTATGATTTACGCCCCTTATCATACATTTGGTCCTCATGATAGGAGAGAATGTTTTATAGCTTAATATAAATTATTGAGCTGTGTTGGATTTATAATGTTTGCCGTTGTGAAAGAATAGAAAACAGATTAATGAGACGGCAATCTATTTTGAAGGGGTAAATGTCAAAGATGGAAAAAAAAAATGTTTTGTTTCCAAGTAATGAATACTGTGGTAATGATTTTGAATTTGAAAATTAGTGTTTTCTTCGAAATTGAAACCCTAACCTTGAGCATTATTTGGTTTCCATATAAAAATAAAGTTTTGCTTTTTGAGAGACAACTAAGAAACGTTTCGCAATTTCTCCTATTCTCTAAGTGATCTAATTGTTCAAAAACATTCTTGAACGATTTTTACATCTTCGGAAAGAACTTTGCTAATTTTATTCAAAGTTTTACAAAAGCTTTTCAAGTGTTCCTCTCTTTGAGCTAAGCTTCATACTTCATTATCTTACTGAGAGATCTAGAGGAGACCAAAGCCATTTGTGTAAGATTTTGAAGGGTTCTTGGTGGGAGAACTCCTTCCTTTGTATTTCATTTTAATCATTATAAAGTGACTTGTATCATTAATGAGAAGGAGTGCGTCTTTAGGTTGTTTGCAAAGGTAACTCACACCTGTGAAATGAGCTTGTAACCAGTTTAATACTCACCCTCAAAGTAGGATCCATAGTGGAAGGTTTGGAAAAAATCTTGATCGGGAAAATCAAGTCGTGGACTTAGGCTTTGAGAGTCGAACCACGCTAAATTGCGTGTGCATCTCTTTTCTCGTCTCTTGTTTTATTTCTTGCTATTTTTATTTCGATTTTTGAAATGTAAAAAAACTTGCACTAAATCCAATTCACCCCCTCTCGAACTTGAATCTAGGCCAACAAGTGGGGTATCAAAGCAGGTAACCTATTAAAGATCTGACAATCTTTGATACTCATAGTAGGAAACGATTCTAAAGATTGCACGTTTAGTGAAGGACAGTCCACCCGTAGACTACTACTTTTTAAGGGTGACAACTACCGACATCGAAAGACCATAATAAGGTTCTATCTAAGAGTCCAAAATATTGAGATGTGGGATGTTATGATTAATGGATATCAAGCTCCTACCAAGACCGTAAAAGGCATAGAGGTACCTAAGATCATAGGCGAGTGATGTCCCAAAGAAAAGAAAAGAGAGCATCTTAACAATTAAATTGCCAACATTCTCTTTTGTAGTCTTTCTAGGATGAGTTCAATAGAGTTGGTAATATACACTTAATATTAATATTATTGTGCCTTTCTAGTATATTTATCAACATTGTTTATATTAAATTACTAAAAATGTATTTTATTTATAAATAGAAAGAAAATAGAAATGGTAAAATATTTAGAGGGTTAATTTTAAAAGTTTTAGTAAAAATTAAATGCCACCATCCTTGGATTGGAATAAATATTTATGTTTTATTATTTATTTATTTATTTTTATTTATTTTTTATTTTTTCAAACTGACCAACGGCTCTCTCGTCTCTAACACACATAGAAATTTTTTCTCAAAACCCCATTTTTCTTTAATTATGATCAGAAATGCAATTCGTCGACCCTTCAATTCTCTCCAACCAGCACCAACAGCTCTTGAAATTCCTCTAATTCGCCATGACTACCCTCTTCTTCTCCGTTCTTGCAAAGACCCAAAACTCCTCTTACAAATCCACGCAAGATTACTGGTTTCAGGGCTCACCCAAGACGATATCACAAGCACCCACCTCATAAATTCTTACTCTTCCTTCGGTAATTCGAACTCTGCCTGGTTAATCTTCGATAATTCTGAGAACCCAAGTGTTATGTTATGGAATTCCATGATCAGAGCTTACACCAGAACCAAACACGACAGAGAAGCTCTGGAACTGTACAGAAAAATGTTAGAAATTGGTGTGGAAATTGATAAGTATACTTTTACGTTTGTATTGAAAGCTTGTACTGGTGGATTTGATTTAGAAGAGGGTGTGAGAGTGCACGATGAGATAGCTAGGAGAGGGTTAGAATCGGATGTTTTTATAGGGACTAGTTTGATTGATATGTACTGCAAATTGGGTGAGATTGAGATTGCGCGAGAAGTGTTTGATGAAATGCCTGTCTTGGATGTTGTTGCCAATAATGCGATGATTTCAGGGTTTTCACAGAGGTTTGAGCCTTATGAAGCTTTGAGATTGTTTAGGAGGATGCAGTTGGATGGAGTGGAGCCCAATTCGGTCTCGTTGTTAAATGTGCTCCCCGCTATTGCTCAGTTATCAGGCACCCTCTTGTGTAGGTCCGTTCATGGTTTTGTGGTCAGAAGGGCTTTTTGTTCTGTAGTTTCAAATGGGTTGATTGACATGTACTCAAAGTGTGGAAATGTTGATGATGCACGACAGGTTTTTGATCGGATGAGTGGCCGGGATGATGTTTCTTGGGGAACCATGATGGCTGGTTATGCACATAATGGTCGTTTCCTCAAAGTATTGGAGTTGTTTGATTACCTGAAAGGAGGGAATTTGAAGCTGAATCAGGTATCAGCTGTGAGTGCTCTCATGGCTGCTACTGAGATTAGAGATTTAGAGAAAGGAAAGGAGATCCATGATTACTACATCATTCAAGGTAGAACTGATTTAGATGTTATGGTTGCTACTCCTCTTATGATGTTTTATGCAAAGTGCGGGGAATTGGGAAGAGCAAAACAAATTTTTGAAGGAATTTTAGAGAGGGATGTAGTTGCATGGTCTGCGCTAATAGCTGCTTTTGTCCAAACAGGGCATTCCGAAGAAGGCCTATCTCTATTTCGAGAAATGCAGAATGGAAACTTTAGACCAAATAGAGTCACTATAGTCAGTCTTCTTCCTGCTTGTGCTAATCTCTGTGCTCTAAATTTAGGTAAGAGCATACATTGCTATGTGATAAGGTCCAACATTGGCTTGGATGTTTCAACTGGAACTGCTCTAGTTGCTATGTATGCCAAGTGTGGATCGTTCAATATGGCACATACACTATTCAATAGGATGGATCATAAAGATGTCGTAACATGGAATGCTCTGATAAATGGGTATGCACAAATAGGTGATACAAGTAATGCCATGGAAATGTTCCATCAAATGAGATTAGCTGGGCATTGCCCGGACTCTGGAACCATGGTGGGCGTGCTTCCGGCTTGTAGTCTCATGAATGCCATAGGTGAAGGAGCTAGCATTCATGGGAAAATCATTAAATGTGGATTTTCAACTGATCTTCATGTAAGGAACGCACTAATTGACATGTACGCTAAGTGTGGTGATCTAAATGCTGCTGAATTCTTGTTTAACAATAGTGATTTAACCAAGGATGAGATATCTTGGAATGTAATGATCACGGGTTACATGCAGAATGGGCGAGCTAATGAGGCTATATCCACATTCCACAAGATGAGATCAGAGAACATTCAACCTAATTTAGTCACCATTGCAAGTGTCCTCCCAGCTGCAGCCTACTTAGCAACCCTTAGAGATGGCATGACCATTCACGCCTATGTGATTCAAACTGGGTTGGACTCCAATGTACTTGTAAGTAACAGTTTAATAGATATGTACGCTAAATGTGGGCGACTTGATATCTCGGAGGAGTTTTTTAATAGAATGGTCAATAGAGATACTGTGTCATGGAATGTGATGCTTGCAGGGTATGGTTTAAATGGACTTGGGCATCTAGCCATTGGGTTTTTCTCTCGAATGGTAGGGAGCGGTATTGAAGTTGATTCGGTTTCGTTTGTTAATGTCTTGTCTGCATGTAGACATGGAGGTTTGGTTGAAGAAGGGAGAAATGTGTTCCATTCTATGAGATCAAAACATCGTCTAGAGCCTCATTTGGAACACTATGCTTGTATGGTAGATCTTCTTGGCCGTGCAGGTCGGCTGGAAGAAGCTTGGGATTTTATCCAGAGAATGCCAATGGCACCCGATGCTGGGGTCTGGGGGGCTTTTTTGGGCGCTTGCAGAATGCACTCTAACATTCAGTTAGGAGAGGTGGCATTAGATAATCTCGTTAGACTGGAGCCTCGAAACCCCACTCATCATGTGGTTTTGTCAAATATATATGCTCAATCTGGAAGATGGGGTGATGTTAGGAAGATGAGAACCAATATAAAAACTCTGGGCTTGAAGAAAACTCCTGGATGTAGTTGGGTTGAGATCAAGAAAAAAGTTTATGCATTTAAAGCAGGCGATCGAACTCACCCACAATTTGAAAGCATGAGCATCTTGTGGAATGATTTACTTGAGAAGATGGAGAAAATGGGATATGTTCCGGACACAAGCTGCGTTCTTCATGATGTGGAGGAAGAGGAAAAAGAATCGTTCCTTTACAGTCACAGTGAAAGGCTAGCTATAGTCTTTGCCCTTCTTAATACAAAACCAGGGGTGCCAATCCAAATAGTTAAGAACCTGCGAGTTTGCCCGGATTGCCATACTACTTTGAAGTTCCTTTCAGAAATAACTGAACGTAGGATAATTGCCAGGGATGCTAATCGTTTTCACCACTTTGAGACTGGGACCTGCTCATGCAAGGATTATTGGTGACCATTGACAAGCATCACATAAAATCACTAGCAAGGTGCTCGAGGCTAGAATAAGGAAAGGGCATAGTTAATGATTGAGGCTCCTAGAATTAAGTAATTTGGGGAAAGGAATTGATACATGGCCTTACGTCCACATTAGAGAGGTTGTGTCCGGATCTTCACGACTAGAATCCATGGAAAAATTTAGAAAATGGACTCCATTTAAAAATATTGAAGCTAAACCTATGTAAGAATCACATTGATTCTCTTCTTGGAAAGCCTCAAAGAGGACAGTTTACCGTAATGCAGAGAGATCGTAGCCTGCAGCAAGGTACTCTTAGGACTCGCACAGATACACAACACAATCTACTTGTTAAATGAGGTACAGAAACACATTTGGCTTAATGGATTACTGTCCATGAATTAAGAGCTTAGAAAATGTAAATGATTATAAAACTATAGTAATTGAGTAATTCTTATTGTTAGCGCTTAACAGAAATGTGGACTTGGTTTCTTGCTAGAATTTTTTTTTTTTAAACTGCAGGTTGTGTTCTATGCAGAAACTTGGTGAAGCCCAGAGTATGGGATGACTTAGTACTAAAATACTGTAAGTTTTTTGAGCTTAAAACAGAATGAGCATAGGTTTTGTTCAAGTTTGTGATGGCTTATTTTACATTGTGCTTATTAACCTCCATACCCTTTTCAGGTTTTATGAGAATTGAGTTGAGACACAAAACATACAAAGATGTCTTCATCGTCTCAAGCTTATCGCTAACTAGAATTGAAGCACTACTCAAAATTTTCCATCTTACATGAGCCTGGCGTCAAAAAATCTCTTCGAGTTATTGGTGAGATCTGACCATGTTCAAAAGGCCTCTACTTCTTTGCTTCACCTTGCAAGTAATTCCAAGGGGCTTTAGTTCACCTTTTTTTTGTGACCTTTAGCCTAGGGGAAGCATTGGTTATATCAGAAGTGCAAAAGAGCAATGCTGGGATGACCAATTCAAGGTGAAAACAGGTATGTAAATTGTTATATGTAAATCACATTTATATTGCAATAACCTAAACATTATCAACAAATATGCATCCATGTATTCAATTTTAAGCACTCATGAAATTTCATTCACTCTTTAGTCACTGCCTTACACAGTTACACTTGTGGGTTTTATGACCATTCACAAGAAGAGTAGATGGGGGCGTTACCAAGTTCAATCATAGTAAGATTGCTAATCTGCATTCATTGTTTTGAAGAACCTAAACTGTTATTAACCAATATATATATATATATATATATAAGACACAAATATGCTTTGCATTCAATGTTACATATACTGCTTTCAGATGAATATAAAGTTGGATTTATTTTTCTCTCACAATTTCCATTGTTATTTTGTTTGGCATACAGCTGATTGGGAATGTTTGCATGGAGATGGGATTACTGACTATTGTACATGTGAAAATCTTAGCAACTTGGCGTCCATCTTGTATATACTAATGGGTCATTCATGTTAGCCTTTTTTTTTTTTTTTTTGGTCTCATTCTTTTTTCATTTAGGAAAGATTCTTGGCATTCTTGTACCAAAGATCATGTTTATAGTATGTCAAACAGGTATTCTTTTTTTGTTGTTCTCTTTGTTTTTATTTTTATTTTTAATTCTTCAAATAAATTAAGCCCTGTTTGGTATCTAATTTAAAAAACAATTTTTTGAAATTAAATTTTTAAAAAGTTGTTTTTATAAATCTTTTTTTTGTTTAAAAAGTTGTTTTTGTTTTTAGAATTCGTTTTTAAAAAACAATGAAAGCAACATTTTGTTGTATTCTTGTTTGCTTCACTAATTTTAAAGTTAAAACTTAAAAACAGTTTTTAAACATTTTGAAAACGGTCCAATCAAACAAGCTTTTTGAAAATCTTGGATTTAAAAACAGAAAATAATTTTTAAATTCTATACCAAACAAGGTCTTCTTTTTTCATTCTTCATTTAAGGACGGAGGTTTAACATACCCTTGAGTTATACAGCCATGATGAGTAAATTTTTTCAGAGCCATTGTCTCTTTCTCAATAATGTTTACTAAAATTTTCAAGAATCAAAAAAATAGACTTGTGGACCATTTGATTTTCACCCATCAAGATCTTAATAACAAGGCATATGCGCTTACCGTCGGATAAAATCGTAAAAGTAAACAATGAAGACATCTCATAGCTTCAGTTTTGCATTCCATTCCTTCCTATGCATTTGCAACTTCAGCTCTGGACCTGCAACAGGTTACAAACAAAAAGATTGAGCAGGTTTATAGAGCACTGTCTTATAATATTGGGTGTAAAGTTGCTTACTCTCTTTACTGCAAATAACATAAAATGCAACTACAATTGCAACTATAAATTCATATTCATTGAATATTTGTGTTGTATATATCTCAATGTGTGTAATAAATGATTTAATGAACATGAATGTGTTTGTACTTGGTAGTTACATTTTTTGTAGTTAGATTAACACTTTCCAAATGTAACAACAGAAGTTCAGTTTAGTTTGGGATGGCCATGCAACATAACAGATAAAAATAGAAATAAAGGAATGAACTTCTAACTTCTTATACTATAAAGTCGCATAATGATCTAATGAGCATGAATACGTTTGTAGTTGCATTTTTTATAGTTAGATTAGCGCTTTCCAAATGTAATAACAGAAGTTGACTTTAGTTTGGGATGGCCATGCAATATAACAGATAAAAATAGAAATAAAGGAATGAACTTCTTATTTCTTATACTATATAGTCACATTGGTTATCTATTCTAGAATTTATTCTACTTTCCAACATCTCATTTACAGAAATGTCCGCCTTCTCATCCTATACAATTGCAACATGTTCTAAAGAAATTCATTTTATAAATACCACTTCAAGTTTTTACAGGCCATGAATTCTTTTTTTTTTTTTTACATAAATAAATAACAGAGAAATGACACTAAATTTAGGTTGTATTTGTTAACTCTAAAACCTCTAACCAAAGAGGTGTTGGCCAAGTGGTTAGGTATTGGGTAAAGGGGCAAGTAAGCGAAAGGTTACGAGTTCGAGCCCTATCCACTTGTGTCCCCTCCAAGGTATGAGCCCGAACAGGGATTTTCCCTGGGGTTTCAAGGGGTGCCCCCTTTGCGGGCTACAGGCTTGCAATCCCTTGGAATTAGTCAGGTGCGCATAAGCTGGCCCGGATTAGTCAGGATTCAAAAAAAAAAAAAACTCTACAACCTCTAAAGAAAGTAGAGGGTGGTGAAAATATATATATATATATATATATATTAGTAAATATTACCTCTAATCGTAGTAGTAGACATATAACCTCTACATGAATAAGCAAAAAAGTTTGACTTGTTATATCAAAGTTTAAACCTCTACAATAAATAGAGATTCATTTTAAAGTAGTAGAGGCCAAAGTGATCAGGTAATTTTACAACCAAAGAAAAAATATTGAATAATGTAACTTCATAAATATAGTTTCATTATTACTATTAACTTTTATGGCATTATCTATTTCTACTGATTGTTGATAATATTAAGAATCTACCCTCAATTATTTTCAACATTTACCAGCCAAACAAGAAACTTATTCAGAATAAGAAGAAATGTAATTCAACAAATGACTGATTTTTGAATGATTCAGTAACATTACCTGTATGTATGCTCTTGGTTTATGATACTTCAAGAAAAGCATGGTAAACCTGCAAATAAAAAAAAAAGAAAGTTATATAACTTTCTCTAAGATTGCAAGTACAAGAATTTGATGTTCATTATTGAAAATGTGAAAGTAATGTGAATGTCGACTTAGCCCTTGATAGAGCGAAGTGGAGGAACCAGATTTATGTAGCCAACCTTATCTAGTTGGGAAAAGGCTTAGTCGAGTTGAGTTGAATATTGAAAATGTAAAAGCGAAAGAGAAATGTCTTCCTATCCATCACGACAATCTAACAAATAGTTCTATCAGTGACAAGTATAATGGGACTAAGTCAGGCTAACAGTCATTTCTGTGGCAATGTATCGGTGACACTACAGATCATGCAGGGAAAAATACCAAAATAAAGCTTACCACCAAATGAATTAGTTGGATGAATCTGTAGTAAATCGAAATAGAATAATCAAAAGGAAGCCACAGTTACAAACCCTTGCAAGGTCAAAACGTTTTCAACCGAACGGTGATATGAACAACCACGGAAGTAGAATCTTTTGCTTTATTTGTTCACAATCTCTTCCTTTAGGATCTTTACAGCTTCACCAACCCCATCCTGAAGACGTTATGTAAATTGAGCAACGTTAAAGTATTTCAACTGGTAGGAATAAGCACACAACTTTCCATAATCAAATAATAGTTTAAAAAAGATGCTGGGCATATTATTGGTCTTGAAAGATAGAATCTGATAAGTTCTGATATTCACTTACCTCTGTGTTTTGCCAAAGTCATACAATAAATTTTAGTATGGAAACGTAAATGCAGAATAGAAACAACTTCAAATCCTTGTTAAGAACAGAAGGTTGGGTGCCCATTCAATGTGCATTTTTTTTGTACCAATGGGCTTCAGCCAAATGTAAATTCCAACAAAAACATACAAGAAGAACCCAAGGAAGTTCTTAAGTCCAACGGGAAAAAACTAATAAGAAAATAGAAGCAACTCTTTCCGCCAAAGCAACTCCAAGCACAAAATGTCCAACAGAATCATTCCTAAGCTCTTTAAAATCAGTGGTACCTATCAATGAAACTCAATGTAAAGAAAGACAATTAAAAGTCCTAATTGCTGAAAGAATTGAAGACATATTAGCCAAGCTAGACATTAATGAAGTAAGAAATAACTGATTCATTTGTATACGTCGAAAAGAATGCAACATATTACAAACATGAAAAATCAAGTAGTCAACACTCAACTATTCTATTTAAAGGGCAGTCCAAATAGGGATGTTGCTCAGCAGCCGTTTAACAAAAACCAAACAAGAGCTAGAGAGCGCAATATTGATTTATGGTTGCTAAGGATTAAGGACCAATCTGATTTGAGCCCTTTTTTTGGAAGCCAAAACTGACAGGAATCAGAACCTACACAACCAGCATAATGGTTCAGGTGCTGGATAGATTGATACAAAAAGGGGAATTTTCACCCTTTTGGAAGCCACAAGTCCAAATGAAAAAGTCAACTTAGAAACAGAGGCGAAGAAGCAAGCTAGGAGTAAAATAGACATCCAATTATGTAGATCTCACCAAACTTCCCAAATAGATTATCCACATTTGAAACATGAAATACTCGAAGAAAACATCCTTCTAAACAAGAAAATGAAAAGCACCATGAAGTTACCTTAAAAAAAAACAGTTTCAACACCAGCTATCCTCAAGTCACCGATCCTACCCCGCAACCAAAAAGCCTTCAAAAAAATTTGTCTTTGACTATACAAACCTTTGAAAATATGTGTCCTTTACTTATAATTCTCCCCGATAAAGTAAGAAGGGAGTTCAAATCTCACTCTTCACTTGTAAGACCGTAGCTAAAATGTTCACATATTGGTGTCACTTTTTTATCTCCGTTTTTGCCCTTTATTCCTATGGTTTTATATAATTAAATCCTTAATGATCTCACCAAACGTATCCATACACATGTATTCTCTCTAGTTAAGACTTAAGATTAAATTTCTATGCTGAAAAGCCTGCTAATTTTCTAATAAATATCTGGAGCCATTTTCTTGAAAGAGTAAAGTTCATATAGATCCTTTATTCCTGGCCATCCACATTATCTTTGTGGGAACAAAATAATAACTGAAGGAACTGTCTTGAATCACTCTTAGGAAGCAGAAAACAAAATTCAGATTCCCTATCTCCTGACTATTGGCCATTCAGAACATAGCCACACAACAAACATGTGCAATAAAAAGAGTGAGCTTAATTAGAAAGCCTCCCTTTTCTTGAAAAGATCTTGTGTTCTAGACAGAAGCATTATATTAAATTCCTTGAGGTCATACTTGAAGAATCTATGACAGTGAAACGGTAATAGACAATGAATACAAGGACAGGAACAAGTAAACCCAAAAGCCAAAAGCCAAAATCTTTGATTGAATTCCTCATATCGTTTGCATTCCCACTTCAAAGAAGAAACCTATAGAAACCTACCAATAATTTAAGTTGACCGATAGAAATCCTGATACAGAGAAAAGTATCATTCATGAACTGTAAGTGGAGGCAAGGAAATTATATCCAGCAACACAAACAAGAAATCCTTCTAGAATCTGAGTTGACCAAAAGAAGCCCTCATACAGAGAGAAGTATCATGTACCAACTGAAGTTAAGGACACTATATTCCCAACATAAAAACCTTTGGGCAGACAAGAAAAAAAAAACAACAGTGAATTCCTTGCTCGCAGAAGTCCTGATCCTGTCTCTCAATATACACAATATTGAGGAGCAATCCCCAAATCCATGCCCTCCAGGAGCAAATGAAATTCAGCCACAGTAAAATACATCACAATAGACTAGCAGGTGTGCATTTGCCCCTTGTAGCAAGACTTGTACCTATCATGAAAACAAAAAATATCACAATAAATGTTGTTAGTACTTTCTTAGAATATGGATACCTCTAAGGAAATTCTCTTCGCAATATCAGCTGCATGTGCTCTCCTATCAGGAGATAAAGCTGATTTTATGGCATTTGATAATGCATTTGCAGCTCTCAAAATAGTTATATCATCATCTTTATCAGGAAGCAGATGATCCTTATGCAGTGGTTCAGGGGCAACTCCAAGCCAAAACATCCTTTCTGCCCAATAAAACTGATCTAGCATGAAGGGGCATAGTACCTGCAATAGCAGCATAAGATTATAGCACTGGGAGTAGGACTGCCTAAACTATAAAGAAATAATGTTCATCCCTATGACAAACCTGAGGGACTCCAGCAAGCAATGCTGCTGCAGTGGACCCACTGATTACATAAAAAAATTGGTAAATGAAAAAAATGTTAGTCTAGTGTTAAATTGCAATGTTTTCCAATAAAAAGAAGATTCATATGCTAAGATCATAAGAGAAGCAGTCACCTGCCACCATGGTGAATTGCAACTGCACATCTTGGAAAGAGCCAGCCATATGGCATGGAACTAAATCAAATTATAAGAGGAATACATCAGTCGTCATAAATAGAAATCGCGGACAAAAAGGCTCAGAGATCAAAAGTGAGATAATATTAGATGATCAGACTTCTCAAACTGGTCAATTGTGATCAACCTTTGGTCCGTTGGACCAGAAAGCATCAAGAGTTAAAGGTATGAGAGGAAGCAAACTAACTAAGGGAAATATGAGAGGAAGCAAACTAACTAAGGGAAATATGAGAGGAGACGATGGAGGATGTGTGCAATCTATTTACTCCAAAGAATGTCGGGAGTGCTACTATGGAACTCTCAATCATTCAGGTTTGACTTTTCACCAATTGGAGGTCTTACTTTTTTAGGCTAAGACCCATGTGATGATGCTTTTTGGATCAAGTCCAAACTCAACACGACCGCAACTTAATTTGGAGATTCTGGAAAAAGCATTTGAATTTATGTACCAAATGTACAAATTGTTAATTAGTCATCTTCAGTTATTGGGGAGGGGAGGGGAGGGGGAGGGGAGGGGTAGGGGGCACGATGTGGTTCCTAATCCTTGCCAAAAGGCCACAAAGGTCTTAGAACTTCACCAAGAAGAAGTTTCACTACGAATCCCATCTCAAAGAGCTCTTATTCCCCATATCCACTACATAAAGAACAAGACCCAAAGCAATCAAAACAACATTGAAAGATGAAACCTAGGGCAAAGTGAGAAAGGCAGTCTCTTGTCTCACCCCATCCATCATCCTAGGAGAAGATTTGCCACCACCAGACACTGCAAAAATTTTGTAAGCACCATAGATCCTAGGGAAAGAGAATTTAATTTTATTCTTATGTCGTCAATGGATACGAATAACACTAATGAAACTCAAGTGGAATATAGAATAGTTCCAATAAAATACAGATGTAAACCATATCCTCAACTAATAAAAAGACAATGGTTGATTCCAAAATTTTTTTTTAAAAGAAACTAAAAGGTTGATTCACAATATAAAATACTCAATTTCTCCTACTATAGGACACTTAGAGCTCAGCAATGAGAACGCAGGATTTTTATAAGCCTCCTATTTTGCAGGTCTATTCAAGAAAAGGGAAAATAAGAGATGAGAGTAGTAATGTGGGGTGCTGATGTCTTAGGAGCAGAAATGGGAATTTTGTTAATTTTGTAAAATCTGTTGTAGAGTGAAGTATAAAAGAAAGAAACTCTGTAAATCTGGATTCATTCATTCATTCTTGGAGATAAGAAGGGTCTGGGTTCTGTAACATTTGTGCATCGCATACACGAATTCTTTGATTAATAATCAATTGTATTCTCAATTTGATTCCTATCAGATTTCTAACAATTATCTAATTTGCAGAACTTGAGGTTACTATTCAACAGCTAAGTTACAATTACTCCACCAAAATCAAACAAGAGTTGATTACCCAGAAAAGAAGAAAAGGTGATTGTTAAATAGAAGAATGCCTTCACTACATCGCTTTTGATTTCTACAAGATAACGATCCAAAAAGCTCATTGATGGCACCATCTAAAGGCTCATAACCAGCTGAGAAAAGGATGAATCTGCGGTTTGTGATCTCCACTGCAGCTTGAAGCACTTGAAGAAATGCTCGAGGATTATTCAAAAATCCCATGCTGCATGGAATAAAGTTACCAGTTTTCAAAACCAAAAATGATGGAGAGAAGATTAAAAATTTAAGTCAATCATTGATGATAGCAACCTTACAGCATATCCAGCCGCATCCACAAGTCCATTCCTTTACAGTTTTATCATTCTTTCTAGAGTTCACCAAGAAGCTAGCCTACAGGTGGCCTATTTAGTTTGACTAGTATGTTCAATGTCTGTTTAGTTGCTTACAATTTAACTTCAATCATTTTCATATTTGGAGGTTCTGTCAGCTTTTTAGAGTATTTGTAGCAGAATTGCATCTAAAAAAGTGATTTTGGTGGTCCTAGGAAGAGTAACTTGTCCCAAATCCTAATCAGATTTATTCTGATGTAAGTTGAAATCAATCTTTTGATGCTTCATTCATCCCATTGTCCACCATCAATAGAGTGGGATTTACAAATTATCTTGCAAAGTGGTCTTATTTTATTGGAATACCATTTTGTAAAAAAGTTGTTTTGGTCTGCTAACCATGAATGTTGTTAACTTTCACCAGGCCAAACTATTTCATGGAGCCGAACTGTTTTACAAGAGCTTCATGCTCAACTATTAGGTGAAATGAAATGAACTTGCCTCCCAACAGAACTGAGCCCAATGAAGATGGGTAAGTCTGAAGTAGAAATATTCAGAAAAGATAGTAAATCAGTATGAGTTGAACAAAGTTCATCCTTAGCATTCAGATATCCTGGACAGTTTGGAACCAATATTTTTCTGCATCCAATACATGTCAACTGCCATTCCATAGGAGGAAACCAAAATCCACACACCCGTACATTTGACGGCCAATAACCTGTTACTTATGCTAAATCAGAAGAGAACAGAAGAAATAATACTTGAATGTCAATGTATTTCTCAATATCATGCAGTGGATTCAGGTTAAACTAAGAGGATGCAAACAGCATTATACAAGAAATCAATATCCAAAGTAACACTTAAATAAAAGGAAGAAAAAGCCTAGTTCCCTGATTTGAAAAAGAACTATAGCTGCATACCCTACTGTTTGGGAAAATATCTAGAGGCAGGGACTAGGAGTAATAGCAGATATGTGTTATGCCCATTTAACTCAACTCAAATCAACAAATCTATTTCCCAATTATATGTGGTTAGCTACATGAACCCATTCCCTACACTCTGCACTATCAAGGGCCATTCCCTACACTCTGCACTATCAAGGGGTAAGTCCGCAATTATATTACCAAGTGTCTGCTAAATCTTTCCTGATTCTCTCTATCCATGTTCTTTGAGGCCTTCCTCCTCTTCTATCATTACCTTCCTAACTGGCACATCTTATGGTCTTCATTGTATGTGATGCATAACGTATATCAACCATTTTTATTTAGTGGCAGTTTTAGACAGTTTCTAAGATTTGTTTTTATTATTTAAGGTGTATTAAAAAGTGTTTAGAAGTGTCTAAATAAGGTTATAATAGAATTAGAAAGTTGTCCACCATCAATAGAGTGGAAGTTACCTACATAAGGAGCTCCAATTACGAAACTGGATCAATGAATCAATATATCAATTATCTTTTTGAGTATTCTATTGAATAGAATTTATTTTGGTATTTTTTTTTATTATTTTCGTTCTTGCTTTTGCGATGAATCTACAGTATGTGTCCAAAGTCTACACCATCTTAAGCGATTTACTCTGATTTTATCTACAATTGAAGCAACTCCTACCATTTCTTGCATATGTTAAATTTTCAATTTTATCTTTTATAATAAAATATATAAGTCCTTAATTTGATTAATTTTAATTCATTAATTTATTTCTATTTTCTTTACTAATTTCTCATTGAATATTACTATTCAAACTTATATGTATTATGCATTATTAGTATTAATCTTTTTTAATTTTTATTATTAATATGTATTCTATATCATTCTATTTATTAATTCTACATTCTATTTATTTTTATTTTCTATTCTTTATACTTTATTCTATAATTCTCTTTACACTTATTTGGTGTATTCATTCAATTATATATAATTTTATATATTATATGTCATGATATTGATATTATTTTGTTATATTATTATATTATGTTATGCAATTTTTGCATAATATATATATATATATATATATATTTTAAATATTACGTTATGCAATTTTTATATTTTATGTTATATTAGACAAAAAAAAGAAAGACATGATTTATGTAGATTTTATATATAAACGGGGTAAACAAATGATGTGGAAAATAAGATAGAGATTCTCTGCAATGACACTATAAACCTATTGAAAGTGAAAGTGTTTTTCTTTTTTTGGTACAAACGAGTTTAAAGCCTATATATTTCTCCTGTGGGTAATAACAAAGAATCAATTGATCTTAACTGAAATGGGATCTATAGAATATTTGAGTTAATAAAAACATATGCATACAAGTTGTATTTGGAGGTACATAAAGAATCCTTTTCCTTATGTTTCAATCTATGTCTTGTCACACATAGTCATAGTTAGAAAGCGCTCTTATTTCTGTATGGTAGAATGTGGGTCTCCAAAACTTGATGTTAGAGGTTCACGTCCTATGGAGTGATTCTGGCGCTCTTAGGTCCATTTTAACATTCTCATTTCCATTACACTAAATTCATTAACTTGCTTTTTTATTACCCATCATTTTTTTCCATAAAGCCTATGTTACTTGTACTCGGGGGTATAGGTGTCGGACACGGGTACATATCTAGAGGTTCGACTTGTTCATTTTCAAATTTTGGAATACGAGGACTCAGCTATATTATAAGTTATTTTTTCCTTTTTTTCTTCTTTTCACTCATTTATTGTCCGTTTTGTTCTCCCACTTTAAGTGAATTTCACCTATTAGTTATTATCTTATTTCATGCTTTCTCTTTTTTTCATTGAAGAATCTACATAGTAATATTTTAAAATCTAAAGTGTCGGACACATATCCCATACCCATGTCGTATCATGAAGTATCGGACACGGTTACATTGGGCTAAAGTAAAGGGTCCGGGTAACATAACATAAAGCATGGTGAGATTAATTGTATTTTCAGCTTAGCCTATCAATACTCCACCAACAATTGATATTAATGATCTTATAACCTTCTTAGCCTATTAAAATACCAAACTACTCCATATGGCGTCAAAAGAGAAGTATGTACAAAGACAACAAAAGAACAAAGACAATAAAAGCTGGCTTTCTTTCCTAGAATCACCTCAAATATGGGTAGCATACTTGACTAGCGCATTCTTCAGGGCAATCCTATACAACATTCACAAGACACTCTGATACAAAAGGGTTTTTATATTCAAGCTATGGAAAATAGGGATCATCAATGACCATAAGGTCCATAAACTGCACTATCTTGTAAGCTTCTAACTACTGTAAATGATTTAAATTCTTTAGTGTTGTTCTTGTAATTTTGACTTACAAGGAGAAACTCATCTTTCCAAAATAGAAAAATGTTTTAAACCATTAATGATGATAACTTAGTGAAAACCCTTAAAATATCATTTTAGTCAATTCGAACTAATTATGGAAAACTGAGGTTCGAGGTCATTTTGGTCATTTTTTCCAATTTTGGCAAAATGACATCTTTTCAAAAAACCTAATTTCATAAATGGTTTCAAATGACTAGAAAACCTTTAGGAACTAAATTTAGTAATTTTAGGGCACATTAGTTTTTTTTTTCCTACTAAAAACACGAAATTTAAGGTGAAGACGTGAAGTTTAAGATTTAATTAGTAAATGGGATTTCAATGCCCCAGTCAGGTTTTGGCATTGAAACACCATGATACATCAAAACTTACCAAATTTTATACTATGAGATTAATGAAACCTAAACTTGCACCTAAGCATGTTCCATTGATGAGGAAAGACATGACAAAAAAAATCCTTATTTGAATCTGTGAATCTTATGATTCATAATTTGATTACAAGGAAAATGATTTAAATCCTCAATGAAATCTGAATGCTTTTGAATCTCGTAATAAATTATAAAAAATGAGTAAAATATTTTGATTTACAAATTACAATTCAAATCTTATGATTCATGATTAAATATTTCCAAGTCTAGCAATTCTTACAGAAAACTTAAATTATATTTTGTATATCATAGATTTGAAGTTAAATTTGGAGATAAACCCTAAGCTAGAGGTTTTGAGAGACTTTGAAATTTAAAAGGTTCAAGATTAACAGGACTAAAATTGAATACATTAAACGTAATATAGTAGAAGTAGAAATAGAAATAAAGACATGGTAAAAAATTGAAAGCCAAGAGATACCAAGAATTTTAGGTATTCATGATCAATTATTCAATAAGGGAGAGAAATAGGTGAAGATGTGAACCAATAACCAAAGAGTTAAAGCAAGATAAATTAAGTGGACTTAGTGCTTCTAGAGTATTATGTGATTGATGCATCCAACTGAAGTTCAAACTTCAAAGGAAAATTTAAAAAACTGCTATTAAGCCAGCCATGCTCTACAGAATAGAATGTTGGACAATAAAGAAAGAACATGTTAATAAACTAAGTAGAATGAAAATGCAAATTTTGAGATGAATATGTGATAACATATTAAAAGATAAAATTAGAAATAAACATGTTCAAGAAACAGTAGGAGTAGCCCAATCGAAGATAAATGAGAGAAAAATCAATTAAGGTGGTCAAGACAGGTACAACGAAGACCTTTAGATGCACCAATTAGAAAAGATGACCTATTAACAATTTACAATAAAGATAGAGGCATAAAAAGACCTAAAATATCATGGACAAAGACAATTAGGAAAGATATAATTATTTGTAACATAGACGTCGATTTTGCCCTTGATAGAGTAGAGTGGAGAAAATAGATTCATTTAGCCAATCCCATATAGTTGGGAACAAGCTTTGTTGAGTTGAGTATAGATTTAAATTATCATGCTTCAATTTCCAGAATTATGTTAAGTTCTTTATATTTGTTATGTTGATCTTTACTATATGAATAAGGAAATTATTGAATATAAGTATACATATGTGTGACAATAATTATAGAAAGTGCAAAGTCTTGCAAAAACAGTGTTCTTAATGTGAAAAATATCAATATAAGTCATTTTAAAACTTAAACTTGGGCCAAATGAACAATTAGGAGAATTATAAATTAAATTATATGAGTATATAGACCTTGACCTAGATTTTCATATATACACACATGATTCATATAATATGTGTGAATATTATGATTTACCATTTTGAATCCCAATTTGATCTGCCAAGCTCCCAATTATTCAATTTGGATTTAACAATTATAATTAGTAAAAAAAAAGGGTTTAACCCATTGAAACCTGCATGCAATGTCTATTTGGAGCTTCATAGCTTTCTTCTTCATTCTCATATGTAGTCAATCTTTCCATTTAAGGGAAAAAAATTTGATAAACACAAAACCAAACACAGTATGAAAAATAAATAGCAAAAGTATGCCCAACATACCTGGGCATTCCACAACTTCTCTGCTAAACCCATACCTGAAACAAGAACAGAGCATACATCAATAACAATTGAGAAATTCTCTCTGGCTATACTTGCTTGACAAAATAAGAGAGAAGATTAACTACAATATTCTAACCCCAACACCTACCCCCCACAAACACACACACATAAAAACAAAACAAAATAAAAAAATAGCTTTGGAGCTTTTCGTGATCTTTTAGTGTATCTTTTACTTCCCCATTAAGGAATGTACCCCTACCAATTATGTAAAGATCCTTGAGCATTTGGATCTGCAAACTTAAATAATCATGATGCCCATCATGTGGAGATAAGAACCTGGGTAGGGGCAAACATACAAACTCTATGAAGGCACCATGGAGAAGTTGAAGAATGTAATAAGGAAGCACAACTTCCCTTTCATTTTCTATAATCCCAAATGAGGGAGTACATATCTAATATAGAAATGAGCAGAAAAGCATGGTTAGGAACGCTTTAAGTGACAAAATAATTGCAAAGAAGTGCAGGTAAACTAATTTAATCTTTATTGTCATATCATCCATTTGAGAAGCATTAATGGTGCATCATTTAGAGCAGATTTATATCTTACAAAAGCAGGGGGGATTTAGGCCAATCACTCAATATGGGAAGACCAGTTACTGGATCCTGCAGGAAACAAATAAGTGAGCTATAGTTCTTGAAATCACTAAATCAAAAGTCTTGACAAAAGTAGACAAATAGTGGGGAAAAAAACACAAACTAAACCAATTAGTAATGGCCAATGGACATTTACAAATTATGTCAATGTTTAAAGTACATACTGTGAAAGGCCATGGACTTAGATTTAAGTCACTTCTAAATGCTCCCCAATCTTCTGTGAAAAGTGGCCACATCCAATGAATCACATCCTTCCAGCAGACCTATTTTTCATACTAAGGTGAGAAAAGTAACACAATTGCTCCACAATCTAAATCCTTCTAAACATATCCAGATAATTTAAATTTACACTATAATATAATAAAAAAAGGGCAAGCCTTGACACAACGGTAGAGGAACAACCTTTTCATGTAGAGGTAAGGCTGCATAGATTGTCCCTTCACCAGACCTGGCGAGAGCCTCGTGCATTGGCTACGCCCATTTCATTATAACATAGTAAAACAGAAATTATTAAGTCTATGGCGTATCCCTTGAAAAATCTCAATCAATAAGAAAGATATTTTACATATTTTCCTCAAGTGTGACCTATTCCTTATTATTAGAACCTTATTATAAAATCCAAATGTTGCAATAAGATGTACCAAATGACTAAAATATTGTACCACCACCAATATTGATGGGCTTTCTTCATTTTTTTCTGAAAATAAAAGAAAAGAAAAAGAAAAACAGGACTCACCTTGTCAATTGGAGCTTCTTGGAGACATTTATATAGTAGTGGCAGTTCCTTCTTAAAATGGCGATCAAATGATGCAGGAGCACTGGAGAGTAAGATAGAAATGTTAGAGTGTGTTTGTTTGCCAATCATAAAAGTTTTCAGAAAGCAAATCTTCTAAAAAGAGTTTTCGTTCAGAATTGCAATAAAACAATTTTTATTTATTTTCTTCTTTTCTTCACAAATTTTGGGATTGTATCAGAATAATTTTTCAAGGATAACCTAAAAAATCATCCATATAATCCATTGTTTAAAAAAAAACAAAAAGAATTCAACTTTTAAACCAAATGGACTCTTAAATTTGTATTATAAAATACAATAGTTTTGGGAAGTAACAATGCAAAGTACCATAAATAAAAGGTTTAAAACATACTCTCCACCAAGATTGCTACTTAGCAATCAAGAAAAAAAAAAAAAGAGGCTATTTCATTGAAAATTATCAAGAATCGATGAAAACTAGAGAACTTAGCTCAGGTCCATTAAAATTTACGATGTCATCTTCAACAATGGGATTCCTACAATTGAATGGTGTCACCTTAACCAATTTGTATTAAGGGCTTCAACTACTTGTTTTCATTATAACGGAATCTTATATGATAAGTCTATCTATACAAGTATATGGTAGTAAATAAGTGAAGTGACACTACTATCTTTTTAACATTTGTACTATTCTCTTTTCCTTACCTAAATTAGTTGTGGAATTAAAAGTCCCAACTTCGTACTTACCTGTAAACAACCCTACTATTCCAAATTTGCAATTCTCATTTCTTAAATTTATCCAACCATAAACCCATATAAGACTCCATTAAATTTACAATAGTGTGACTTAGTCCATACACATAGAAACTTGAAAATTTATTAATAAAATATGTTTTTAGTTTTTAACTATTTATAGTAGTTTAAGATGAACTACTTTAATTTTAATAATCCTTAAAATGACTATATATAGTAAATTATTGACTATTCCAATTTTGCTTCAGGTTTTAATAATTTGTTTAGTATGTTCTTAGTTTCACTTTTTATTTAGATTCATGTATGTTTTGAGAAAGTTTATAATTTATGAGAATTTAATATCTTCTTTGAACTAAGGCAAGTCTTAGTCATCAGATTGCAAATACTTGCAACAAGTTTAAGAATGAAAACAAAGAGTTTTCTTTCAAGGGTGTGAATCGTGTGACTTATTTGCTTGATTAGTCTGATTCAATTAAAAAAAAAATTGTATTGCAACTCCGTACAATAAAAGTGTGACTCCCTTTGAATTTTCAAACAAATCTCTCAAATGTTTGACTACATGAGTGCCAATAAACTAAGTGGTACTGCTCTACTTAATTTTTCTACATCTATTATGCTTTTTATGTTGCCTAAGTAATAAATATGAAGTTGAAGGGCAAGCCTTGGCACGATGTTAAAAGTTGCTTCCATTTTGTCATGAAGAGCCTCTCCACAATGTGAAGGTAAGGATATGTAGATATACCCTTCCCCAGACTCGCAAAACACTCATTTTTTAAAACTCACAAAACCTTGGGCTTCAACATCCTTGATATTTTATTCAAACCCTATCTAGTTCTATATCAACTTCAAAGCAGTTTGATTCCCTCTCTTAAGATTTCTGTTTCCTTAACTCCTAAATTCAGTTAGTTTCTCTCATGATCCCATCACACGTTTACCACTTTATCAAGCTAAAAAAATTGAAAACACAATATAATGTTCAAAAGGCATATCTTATCTAAACAAACAAGGTTACTTAATATCCTTACATTTTGCATAAATTTCGTTTTCATGATGTAACATGAGACAATTCCAAGCTCAAATTAATAATAACTTTTAAAATAAAGTCATAAAAAATGGTATCATAGTCAATGGACTCAATACTTCAAGTTCCTTGAAGATGGCATGTTAGACATCTTGTGTCAATGTTGGATTATATTGATTGATACATAGGAAAATCATATTGCCAAAATTCCAGCTCTCCTTGGTCAAACAAAGAGGTTGTTTGACATTGCTAAGAGGAAAACTGCAAGCACTGCAAGCGTGAGACCAACAATTTACACTCTACAACGCATCATATTACCTTTCTCTGGTACATTTCCATTATTCTAGTATAGATTTCACAAATAACAATAGAAAGAACAAAGCCTATGAAAGCTATATCAGGAAAGGATAATACAGATGTACAATGAAAGAGGTAATATCATACACTAATCATGAGTTTAAGCAGTAAACAAAAGAAAAAATAAATAAAAAAAGATAGTCAATCCCATGAAGCTGGAAAAAAAAATTGATGACTGGAGTTCATTAAAAAAAATCAACAATAAGAATTCCTTATACATATGGAAGTAAAAATGTTCATGCATATGCACGAAAGAGTATATCCACTCGATGCAGAATCAGAGAATTTTGCCAATTGAGGAACAATAGGAAAACATGGCTATACAAAATGCTGGTAACAAGACCAAGAACATAGCCTTATTTCAACTACTTGAGTTTCAGCAAATCGTTCTACAAATATTATTTTGTCTCTCCACTCTATGAAAGCCATCTTTTTTTTAATTAAACAGCCCTTCCTAGATAATTCCACTTGGCCCTTAATACCTTCAATTTTTATTATTTCACATTTCACTTCTTACTGATGTAGTTGTTGATTTTTGTCACACATGCTATAAATATATATATATATATATCTATATATCAACTTTCATTAGTTTTGTAGCCCCTTGATGCTACAACTAAACTCATGCAGATTTATCTCTAATTCTACAATTTCTATACTCGCAACTCACCTACCCCAACATCCTCATTTCAGCTATATCCATACTATATTGTGTAATTGCTTGATCATCTATTCCACAAAATTCAATCAATTCTA
Organism: Paratinospora sagittata; assembly: GCA_035771175.1. NCBI lineage: Eukaryota > Viridiplantae > Streptophyta > Magnoliopsida > Ranunculales > Menispermaceae > Paratinospora > Paratinospora sagittata. Next base: position 6,279,145 of record JAYMFD010000012.1, on the reverse strand, counting down.
GTACCTATAGGTAACAACATATGGAGCAGCAACAACACAGCAAACATGAAACAACTCTGCAAGGCTCCATCCTTCCTGCATCAATAAGGGTTATAATGTCAACATGGCCCATCAGTTCATCAATTCCTAGAATTTTTCCTACAAACAAACAGCTCAAGATAATAGTGCCTTGGAGAACAAAGCAACAGACCAATGCAAAAAAATTTATCACAATGAAATCACCCTGCAAGCTAGGACCATCTCCAAATACCATTTCCATTCTCCTCAAGCAATCTTGTCTATGTTCACTTGAAATCATCTTCTTCTTCAACGTTAATGGGATTTCCGTGCTGCCTGAGGCAACAAAAGAATTGCTATTGAACTCACTGACACATGACTAGATCATTTCCTCTTTTTGATGCAATTTTTAAAAAAAAGAAAAAAAAAAAAAAAAAAAAGGGCACTCATGTAAGTTGAGTTTGGTAAATTTCTGGCAATTATCAAATAGTTTATAACTTCATCTGTAACTGGGCAATAGAAACTCGTCACCAAATACCCAATAAACCACAAAACTTAACATTTTCTTGAATTCTTCCAATTTTAAGAAAAATGAAATTAAGAGTCAACTCAGTTGTTAGAACCTGGGGTTTCTTGATCTTGTTGAGATGAAAGAACAGGAGGCGTTGAAATCGGCAAGAATTTGACATTTTTTGCCCCCAAATCCTCACTTAGATTCTGCAAAATGGACATCATACAAAGAAGAAAAAAAAATCAATTAGTACTGACCATTGGAATTTGTGATGATTATAAATCAATTAGTACTGACCCAAAAAAAAAAACCCGAAATCCTTGGCACCCAACTTGGATTATTAATCAATGAAGCAACTTAAAAAAATCGAAATTGCAAATTTCCACCCAGTTTGTATTGAGAAAACAAAAAAAAAAAGAAAAAACACCCAAAATCCTTGCCACCCAATTTACTTTATTAATCAAAGAAACAACTTCAAGAATCAAAATTGCAAAATTTGAGAATCTGGGTAGTGTAAGTAGGAACCTGGTGAGCCGAATGAGTGATAAAAAAAACGCAGTATTGGGTTTGATCAGACGCAAAAGCTGCTGCAATTGCCTGCAAAGAAGATGAAAAAAAAGGTGTGAGGAGAGCCCATAAGCCATAAGCGAAGTAAGAGAGCGAGAGAGAAAGAAGAAGAAAGAGATTGGATTATATACAGCAATTGGATTAACGTCTCCTTTGGTTCCGAAAGCCATGAACACAGCTCTCGGCCTCTCACTGCCACTGCTCTGCTTCTCCATTTTCCCACAAAGTCGCCACCGATTCAACTCAGCTCCGCCTCCGTAGTTGCCAAAACGGCTTCATTTATTATTTTATTTGATGTTGCCAATATTATTGATCGAATTTTGAAATAGCTTACATATTTCATCAAGTATATATATATATATATATATATATATATATATATATATATATATATATATATATATGTGGTTGTTCTAATAACCTTTTCTATGCAAATAATAATATCAAAATTATCCTTCAATAAATGACGAAATAGTAATGAAAAAAAAAAAAATTAAGAAATGGGACATGTACCCTATGCCTAGGAGTGTGTATATATGAGTTGAGTTGGTTCAGATGTTTACTAAAAAAAAATTATATATGTTTGATTTGGTCTGATTTAATAAAATGTCAAATGATTAAGTTTAAACATAAAACCTACATAAACTAAATCGTTGACACCTTTGCTAAAAGGAAAAAAAAAAAAAATTATCTCAATAGAAATCACTTTTTTTTATCATGGAAAGGAATCTTGAAACGAACAGGATAACCTGATTACAAGATGATTCATATTTTAATAGGATTTGAGTAGCTAATTTTGTTGAAAATTAGATGTTTTAAGTTCTTTAGGAGTTTAATTTGTTTCGATTTGTAGAAAGTCTAGGTGGTAGGAGTTTAATTTCCTAGTTATAGTAGTAGTTTAATGTATTTATAGGTCTTTACATTTTATAACTATCCTCATTCTCCTCATTCTCCTCAGTATTTAGTATTTCTTATTCTCATGTTTTGTGATGCATCAATTTAGACGTTTCAAAGCCAAGTTTGCCAAAGCACGAGCAGCCTATTCTTGTACTCCCTCAGACTCGTAGTACCAACGAACAAGCATAGCATGTAGTACTCCATCTACCTAAGCAACCTCCATGTTACACTTATCATCAGCTGCCATGCAAGTTTGTAATAATCGCACAAGCAGCAAGTTCAAGAACCCCTTCACTACCAAAGGGCCATTTGAATATTAAAGAGCACAAGAGTGCCATTGCTAAGGATGGTGGTGTCAGCTTGATTTGGTAGATCTAGCTAATTTTCGAATGGCACTCTGATGGTTATGGTGTTCTTGAACACGCTGTTGGTGCAACCGCAAACCTTTTTTTTTTTTTTTTCTTTGAGAAAGAAACAAGTATAACTCGATACTCATCACATCGTAGGAAAGTCAAGCCACACAGAACCCGACTAATACCCACACCAACAAGACCCAACTCGACGACTCCTCAAAGTTGACCCATATACAGTCAGTCCATACAACTACTTTGCGTCAATGAGAGAATTTGAATAAATCTAATATCTGTTCCACTGAAGTCCTGCCTCGAACTTCCAACTCCGTAAAATAGACTAATCATTCAAACCATGAAACCAATGCCTTATTGGCGTGCAACAGCAAACTTGGTAGCTAATGATAAAAGTATAGCATATATGGAGCTTGCTTTGGGAGGTGGAGTATATGTGTTTTGGTGATGCTTGTTGGCTGGGCTTTTGACATGATTACCCTTTTAAAAATAAAATAATTTTACAAATATCATCCAAAAATAAATATTAACTCATTTGTCCTATTTACTGTTCATAGCACAGTCAGCGTGCCAAACAAGTACCACGTGGACGCGGAAGTGGCATTTTTTTTTATGTGAAGGGAAGACGTCTTTTGAAAATGCGTCTTTTGAAAAGACGCCTTCTTTCAAAATTTTCTTTTTTTAAATAAAGAGAATGTGTCTTTTAAAAAGACGTCTTTCCTTTAAAAAAAAATTTTTTTTAACTAATTATATGAGTTTCAGACGAAGTACGGTGACTTGATCCAATTTGTACTCGTTGTTATAACTCTCCTAAAACTATCACTCACATTCTAAGGGAGTGTAAGGTTGCTGCTGAATTTTGGACAGCTTCCGTTCACCACCACTCCAAAACACAATCAACAATTTCTTCCAAAATCACAATCAAACAAAAAAAAAAAAACAAAAAACGAAATAGATCATCATCATCAAACCATGAAATTGACAGGAAGATTGGCTTCGCGATCGTTGCAGAAGATGGTGCGGTGAGTGGGCGCTTGAGGCTGAACCCGCCCCACTGAACCCGCCCCATTGGAGATTTGTCTGATTTTCTCAGATATATGTAATGTCTATTCTAAATTTTCTGACAAGTCTACCCATTCTGAATTTGTGCAATATTGCAGATAGTTTGAATACTATACCTGAGAATTTGTCCTATGTAATAATCTGGAAGAATCCTCTTCCTTTATGAACCTTTTAATGCTAATTTTCAGAGTAAACTTTACCGATAGATAAAAATATGCCATCATCAGTTGTATGCATATTAATAATTCCTTGAGAATTTCCTTTTTCACCTTAATTTGTTGGTGATTAAAAAGACCAACTTTGAGGGTAGAGATAATAGCAAATTATACCAGAGAAAAGGCAAATCTAAAGAACAACAGCACACCCAACTTATTAAGACAGGAGGAAAGGCCACCCCCCCTGAATTTGAGAAGGTTACCCGCTCTTCCATCTGCCTTCCTCTTCCCCACCCTCCTCTTCTCCACCCTTCTTCAGACTTACCATGACCTAGAAGGAAAGAAGCATGGGTATAAACCCAAGTAAAAATAAATAAATCTGTGACGCCTTCCCTTTAACCTTAAAAAAAAAAAAAAATCTTTAAGGGGGTACTTAAAAAAAAAAAATTGAATGAAAAGACACATTCCCTTCACTTAAAAAAAAAAAAAAAATTTAAGAGAATGCGTCTTTTCTTCCTTGTAAAAAATGTCACCTCCGCCGCCTACGTGACGCTTATTTTTTTGAATAGTAAAATAGGACAAATAGGTCAATATTTGTATTTTGATGGTATTTTTGAAATTTTTTTATTTTTGAAGGGTAATCATGTCAAACTAGTGCAAGTTTGAAGAAGTGCAAGAGTAGGCTCGACGTGTTTTAGCAAACCTCTTATACCAAACTAATGTAGCATAAAATATATATAATAGAAAAAACAAAATTTCTTTTATTTTTATTATTATTATTATTATTATTATTATTATATATTCAATCAGCCCATCAATTTCTATTACAAAGCTGAATATTTATAAAGAGCTTAGACCACGTAAGGCTTCTATTGGAACTATGAAATTAGCCCATGAGAAGCTTATGATTGGTGATTTGATCCAAAGGAGATTATCCCATATTACTATACTTCCTCATTGTTGCCTGCTCATTTATTGTTGTTGTTGTATTTTTCTATTTTTCTTTTATATATATAGTGCATTGTTTGTTTCTTTTAAAAATAAGTAAATAAATAAATAAACAACTAAGAGTCCTACAAAATTTAAATGTTTGAAATTCAAGATTCCTGTAAAATTTAAACAATTGAAATTTAACAAAATTGACTACTAAAATCCTACTAAAATCTTTTATTAATTAGTCTTTATTATTCTCTTCTGCTTAAGAGAATGCATATTTATTAGTCACACACTAGCACTTTGTCCAACTACAATTGCATGCATTCACAAGTTTTACATACGTCCAAAAGTTATGTAAAGGCAGTAGTACATGCACCAGTTTGTAACTCTCTCATCTAGATGTCTATTTTGCCTTTAGGTGTCATCCCTATATTTTTTTGTTTTTATTTTTATTTTTATTTTTATTTTTAAATAATTATTACAAAAATCTCTCCCTTCATTGTTATAATCCCCTCTATAGCCAAAGAAATCTGGTGGTATTACTCCATTCGTGGTGAGATTTATTGTTTGAGATTCAAAGTTTCGAGTTTAAAATCACTAATTTGATAAGGAATTTGTTGTTGTTGTTTTTCTTTTTTTTCTTTTTTTTATCATATTTAGTATTAAGATGTTGTAAAATCAAATGTTTTGATGTGTTTTTTTTGCAAAAAACCTCGCTGAAATGAAAGGAAACCGACATGGGAAGAAGGAACCACAATCGGTTCGGTCACTCAAAAACCAAACTGATTGCGGTTGATTCTGTTGGATAGGATAGAACTGAGTGGTTTTGTTATGTCGTGTCCGACAGAACCGAATGTTATCTATTTTGTTGAACATGACAAATCCGATAGGTTTTATTCTGGCATAACAAAGCAAAAAATTGGTTTTTTAATTTTATTTTTAGTATAATTCATTGAATTAACTATTTATCATATTTTTACATGTAAAAATGTCAATAAGAAGGTATGAGAGCATAAGACATCGGCTAGAAGAAGACGCCTACTTCAATCTAATTTGCTTAGTGCTCGAGAGGATGTGGAGCAAGAGGAAGAAATAGATAAAACTACCACAAATGTATTTTGAGGCAATTTTTTTAGGTTGAGTGTAAAATTCAATTTAACATTGTAGCTTGACAGTCAACCTATGCAAAATACCCAACAAAAATGACAAATGTATTTATCTCTGTGTGAACATAACAATTTGTTTATGTAGTTCAATTTTAATACAAGGCATAGTCATCAAGAGATTTAATTAACAAATCTACTATCACTAAAGAGTGTCTAGGTCCATGGTATCTTTTGTGACTCTTGGCACCTCCCATCACTTTGCATGGGAATGCAAAATCTATGCCAATCAAGCTATATTTGAGGTATTGGGCAGGCAAGGTTGAACAAAACCTACAAAGAATACAATAATGTCATTATTTGTATGTCAGAAAGACATATATCACAAAGTGGTTGTTCAAGTAACTGAGCCTTGCACTAAGTGGTAGAGCCAAACAACTCCAAAATTATAAAATATAAATTAATCCAGTTAAAACATAAGAAAAAAGGGATTTTTAGAGTTTGGATCCTGAAAGTTTTAATTTCTATAGCAGAGGTCCTAAGTTTTTAAAATTTAGATTTTGGGTCCTCTGTAACTCATTAGTCATCTTCAATCAAATCGTTGTTATTCGGTTGACGTGTCTAACTATTTTTTCCCTCTCTCCAATAACAACTCGCATAATTCCTCGATAATTGATATTTTTTACTGATCGGTAAGATATTTCAAATAGTCATAACTTTTTCATTTTAACTCCGATTTTAACGATTCAAGATGCATTGGAAAGATATTTTCTTTCTTTTCCAACACATTTTGAATCGCTTAAATCGGAGTTAAAACTAATAAGTTATAGTCATTTGAAGTTTATGTTTCTATTGGTCAACACAGGTATATAAACTTTAAATGATCATAACTTTTTCGTTTTAACTCTAATTTGAGCGATTCAAAATGCGTTGGAAAGAAGAAGAAAATATCTTTTCAATGCATTTTGAATCACTTTAATCGAAGTTAAAATAAAAAAGTTATAATTATTTAAATTTAATTATTGATCAATGAGTTTTCTTACCAACCGATAAAAAATATCAATTACTGTAGGGACACCTGGTTGCTATTAAAAAAAAGGACAAAATAGATAGACACGCCAACCGTTGCGTGCAACATAACCTGGGACGAATTCAGGGCCACAAATTCCACCATTCCTTGAGCCCGAGGATACATTGACTTAAGAAAAGAAATTGAAGACCGTGTATGTTGTCTCTTCGCTTGGTTTTGTTATGCAACAAAACGCAACACTGGAAGAAGAAAAGCAGAGAAGAAGATCAGTGGCGCAATTTCAGATCGGCTTCTCAGTTTCAATTCCATTTCTACTCATGTTCCTTCAAAAGGCACTTATAAAAAAATCTTACTTGAAATATATATATTTTCCTTCTTTTAACTGATAGATGGATTGATCTTCATAAAAAATGAACTGATTTTAAGAAGAATTATTTATTAATCAGATGTGGAGAACGGCGTCTTTCGGGATTCATGGGTACCTTAATTTCACTAAATCTGGGTTCCTGTAAGTCTTCCATTTCTCCCTTAAATCTTCTTCAACTAATAAAAATTTATATTATATGATAATAATTTCTGATGATTTCTTACGAATAATTAAGGAAACATGCGGAGAAATTCAAGGAAGAAGACATGCGAGTGAGCATTGAAGGGAAGAATTGCATTGTCACCGGAGCTAATTCTGGGATCGGTTTTGCCACTGCCCAGAACCTTGCTTCTCGGTTTGTCTTTAATTATTATTATTATTTTTATTTGTTAAAATTTTTTATTTTTTGTTGTTCCATTTTTATTTTTATTTTATTTTTTTAATTTTGGCATAATCGAATTATTTATTTTATGTTTTTGAATTTTCTTGTAGTGGAGCAACTGTGTATATGGTGTGTCGCAGTAAGGAAAAGGGAGAAGCTGCATTGAGCAAAATCCAGTCTCTGACTGGCAATCATAATGTTCACTTGGAGGTGTGTATGTGTGTGGGTTTTTTTTTTTTTTTTTTCCTATATTTATTTGCTTGTGTTTTTTGGGGAATTTGTTTAGATGATTTAGGGTGTTGGTGTTTGTAAGAATGTAAATACTTGATGAGATTGAAAGTGACAGTAAAGGGATTGAGGCCTGCAAGGCACTGGCCTAAAGCAAAAATCACCTCTGTTCAGTACCACAGTTCTACGAGCGTTCGCTCTCCAGGCTACAACAATCTAATCGATGGAAGGGGTACTCCAAGTGGATCGTCAACAGCGAACTTAAGTAACAGTATTGCTCTCTTAGGAAACTTGGAGAATTTGATAGAAAGAGAGTAGAAAGAAAGAAAAATCTCAGCAAAATTCGATTGACAGAGAGAGTGGGAAGAGAGAAAAATTCTTGGCAAAAATTCTATATATTTTGAAAAGATTGATGAGTTTAAATAACCAGAATCACACCTCTGCGATAAAGGACGAAATCCCTTTGTACAAACATTTCCTACGAAAAGGCATAAAAAAAGTCATGTTAAGTTAGAAAATAATTCAAATTTACGCACTAGAGCCGTGGAGCGCACTTTCTAGCATTGTGGCACTTGACTCTCTGATCTTTAGTAAAAACTCCATTTAGTGCAGAGCTGTCGCGCTCTTCTTGCTAGAACTTTAACTAAATTTTTGTTAGTGTAGAACCGCGACGCTCACTTTATACAGCTGCAGCTCTGAACTTACTGGAAATTTTCACATTCAACTATATATATATGTTCCAACAGTGTTAAGTGTTGTGATATTGTGTTGCTATTTGCTATTTTTCTCTTATGTTTTGTTTGCATTTAGAAAATATTCAAATGAAAGAGGATTTTATCAGTAAAAGAGAGGGAAAAAAAGGGCTTATTTGTAGAGATTGAATATTAGATTGGCCACCCCTTGTCTATTTTGAGGTGATTGTAAGTTAAGAATCATTCCCATCTGTCTTTTTTCTTCATATACTAAAGTTACATGAGCAACACAGAGTTGTCTATAAAATAAAAATCTTCCTTGCCAGAAATGAGCTCAATTTATGAGAGAAAAAAAGGAAAAAGAAACTGTGAATTTTGTTAATGAATATGATGTTGTTTGGCACTTCTCTATTTTGGGTTATTAATTTTATGCATGAAACACAGTTTGTGATGGTCTAACTGATACTTATCTTTTAACATTGAAGTCCATTCTTAATTTACAGTGTATATGATTTACATTTGCTCCTCTTTTTCTTTCCTCCGCTCTTTCAAATGTTTGATCTGTTTATGAACATGGGTGTTTCTTGATATTCAATCTTTTCCTCATTGACTGGATTTTTTTTTTTTTTTTTTTTTTTTGCTCTTAAACTGTTGCCTGAAATGGCATATTGCATTTTGGTTGTAGGTGTGTGATCTTTCATCCATCAGTCAGATCAAATCCTTTGCATCAAGATTTTCTTCCAAGGATCAACCTGTTCACGTCTTGGTATGGTGTTCCCATTCTTTCAAAGCTCAAGTTATAAGATAGACAACTTGCCCTTGCCAGTTCAAAGTTCAAACAAATATTTCCTCGTGGACGTCATTTTATATTCGTTTTGACGAGTATACTATTTCAGAAGTTAAGTCACCGGTATATCTAACATCAATATATCTAAGGATTTTCCTCAAAGTAGTGAGAAAATATGACATCAGTGTGCTTTCACTATTTTAGTTTATTAACTGAATTGGATCTATGTATGTGTTGTCTTAAGTGTTTTCTGGGGTTCTATATCTTGCTCGGCTCTCTTATGGGAAAATCGTCAAGGAAGTTTGAATCACCTACAAATTTGTGATTGAATTGGAATTATTTGGTTATGAAATCATGGTAAGTAGTTAGATCCCTCCTATTTTTTCAATGAGAAAGCCTAATATCGGGAAAATTTACTGGATGTAGGTTAACAATGCCGGCTTAATTGAGCATAATCGTATTATTACCTCAGAAGGGTGAATATCTTGAGCAGTGCTTCAGTTCATTCTCTCTCTCTTTATTTTATTTTAGTTTTTAATAAAACTAGAAGTTCTGAAGTGAATTAACTACATTATATGTCATTAACATCTTGTTGTTCTTCATTTTCTGTGATCAGTTTGGAGGTCAATTTTGCTGTTAATGTAGCAGGAACATATGCTATTACAGAGCTGATGTTGCCATTACTGGAGAAGGCATTGCCTGATGCTCGAGTTATTACAGTTTCCTCAGGTGGGATGTATACAAGTCCATTAACTACAGATTTACAGGTAAAATGACTGGTTATTTGTGTTACCTCGCTCCTTTACCATGTGTTTAACTTGTGATTTCTCTTTTTTCCTTGTACTACTGTAGTTTAGTGAAGACAAGTTCGATGGGACGGTACAGTATGCTCGAAATAAGCGAGTTCAGGTTAGTGAATTTCCTAGTATTTGGAAAGTACTGATTGAAAGGTTAGTTTTTAATAAACTTGTACACACTCTTTCTTGCAATTTTCTATGGCAGAGGACTGATACTTCCCTGACTTTGATTAGGTCCAAACCTTGTTGCTTTTCATGTATCATCATGCTTCATTGCATAGATGATTTTGATTCAGGCATAAGGTCCTTAAATCTGTTAGAAACCACTTGAAATAGGTTTTAGGTCAAGCGGTTTCTAGTATTGTATCGGAGCTGTTTTATTATGGAGGTCTCATGTTCAAACCTCTTGACAAACATATTTGCTTGTTTATCTCATTTATATGTCTTTCCTCCCTATTATGAATCTAATCTATTTGCCATCATGCATGTGAGGGGGAGCGTCAATATCTATGTTTATTCACTTGTGATATACATTGTTCGGTCTCCACTTGTTAGCTATAGCTTTTAGGTTCAGTGGTTTCCAATACTATCCACATTGTATTAACTTCATTAATGTGATAGACTATTATCGACTGATAAAAGCTTATTATTATTCTCATCCATTGATGATACTTAGCGACAGGTGTGAGCTAAAGAAGCTGATTTTTCCGGAGTACACTTAGTTAGGTTTTAGGGTTTTCCCTAAGCCCTAAACCCGGAGTTCATTTAAGTTTTCTAGAGCATATATTGTCATTGTTTGGATAAGTTTGGCTTTCAGAATGGCCTTAGCTCTCTGTGGTGAAGTGAGCAAGAGGCCAAGAACTTACTCTATATTTTGACCCAATACACCTTACTTGATAAAAATCTGTGTTTACATCATTTTCTACTTCTTCTTTCTTTTGTGGACCTTGTTTTCTTATCTTCTTGTTATTTTTCTTGCAGGTGGCTTTGACAGAAAAATGGGCAGAAATGTATAGTAACAAAGGGATTGGATTCTACTCAATGCACCCGGGTTGGGCTGAGACACCCGGTGTTGCTAAAAGCTTGCCGGGCTTTTCCAAATCGTAAGGACCTTCTCGTTTTATATCGCGTTTCTTAACAAGGCAATCACGTATGTACTAATCTTCAAATTCTCGAACACTTCTTCCAGGTTATCGGGTAATCTGAGAACAAGCGAAGAGGGTGCTGACACCATTATTTGGCTAGCTCTGCAGCCAAAAGAAAAGCTTGTATCAGGTGCATTCTACTTCGATAGAGCTGAAGCCCCGAAACACTTGACATTTGCAGGGACTAGTAACTCCCATGCTGCCATTGACTCCATTGTCACCAGTCTTCGTTCAATATGCGGTTTCTCTTCAAAAATTTGACTTATGGGCAAGAAAGAACAGAATGAAATTCTAAAGCATATTATTCTTCTAAAAAGTTGGGTATAGTTGGTAGTTCTGAAAAGCTCCATCTCCATTGATGAATCATTTTTAAAGGACTAGGAGGGAATAACTGAAACTATAAATGATTTACTTTGTATATCTATATGTGGGTGTTTCATTTTTAAACAGTTTTGTTAAGTCATATCAGAAATTCTTATATCAATTACAGTGACTAAGAAGGGAATTTATGTGCTGGTGATTAGTAAGTTTGTTACATAATAATCATCAATGAAAATGGCATTGGAATAGGCTTAGTTAAGAATTATTTTTATTGAGAAGAAACAAGATAGGTTTTAGTCTTTCAAATAGAATAGAGGAGTCTACTTAAAATTAAAATGCTTACTATATATGTATATATACTCAGAATCTCAAAACTTCTAATAGAAGATAAATAGAAGAATTAGGCTGACAGGAAAATAAAGTAAAAAGAGAAATGCACCAGCCGGGAATCGAACCCGGGTCTGTACCGTGGCAGGGTACTATTCTACCACTAGACCACTGGTGCTTGTTTTCTTGAAAATAGCACATATTATAATTAATTAAATATTTGAGAGTGAACCAAATCCCCCCTCCATAGAGTTTTCAGTATTGAAAATTGAGGAAGATCCCATGCACATCGTGAAAATAGTCAGAAATCTGAGATTTTATTTTTTATTTATTTTTACGAAGTATGAATTGTACACCAATTTCTTATATTGAATGTTTCAATTTTTTTTTATTTTTTTTGTGAATGAATTTGGATTAAGCAGTAATTCATATTACAATATTGAAACCTATGAGAATAATGTGAAGCTCTACGAGATATAAAAAAAGGTAGAAAGAGAGGATATCCTAGTTTATACACATAAAAAATGAGGAACAAGGTTTTAAAAAGTGTGATGTAAGCCTCATATTTTTTAAGAAAATACATAAAAAAAAAATTAGCAAAAACTTTAAAAAAAATCTAAAAAATTACAACTGTAAATAATAAAAGAAAAACAACTAAAATAAACAAAAATGTAAACTAACTTTATTTATGTGTAGAATACTTGAGTGATTCCTCTTAAGATATTAATTATCTTAATTGTCATTAACACTTTTAAGAACTACATGAGACCAAATCATATGCTAAGCTTTCCATATTTTAAGTTTTAAGTTATTAAAAGCATGAACAAGTAGAAAGTTAACAAATATTAGGTCTTTTTCATTTCTCCAAATTTATTAGTTTAAATAAATTGCAATTAGAATACTTTCTCAAAAGTTTTATATTGTTTCGTTAGTATTTGCATTATTGTTTACAAACACAAAAATATATGTTAGAAAGGGTGCCTTCGTCCATTTAGAGTACACGCTTTAGTTTATTTGAAACGAAAGAGAATTAATTCTTAACAACTGAAATGATTGGTTATAATAATATAAAAGCTATAAATATATATATATATTTTTTAAATTAAGTTTTTACATGAACAATTTAAGGATACTTAAGTCTCATTGCGCCTCGAGACTTTTTTTTCAAAGCCTCGCCTCGAGGCGTAAGCCTCAAATGCTTTTTAAAACAATGGTAAGGAATTGGATTCAAAGATTATATACCTGTCATAAACTAATGTCATCATCTTGCCATAAAATGGAAAACAATGGCATAGATATAAAACCCACCATAATTTATAAGATTAACACACGAATTAATAACTAGAAAAGGGTTTAACACAATTAAATATTTAAAGTTTTCTAATGTTTCATCCATCATCTCCATTGATATATTCTTCCATCTACAATACTAGTATCACAGCAACTACCATCAACAACACAGCACTTGTTACATGTACAAACTTAATCCTCTCACCGGAACTCACAATCTCCACTGGGAACACGCAATGCGCCTTCGATGGATTATTCGTGGTGATCTTAGCCAATCCCTGAAACTCACAAGCCTGAACATCTTGGTCTTGCATTTGAAAGTATATATTGAAAGCATAAGAAATGTTCCCATAGGTATCCAAGTTGCTGCAAGATCCATAGCCTAATGGAGTGCAATCAGCTAAAGAACATGCATAGTTCACGTTTGCAGGCACAGTTTTCAGGTCTTTAACAGAAGAATCAAGCACACACCATTGTGAAGGCAAGTACTGAACTCCCTTTGCAGGGACTAGATTCTTCTCACGTCCTTGGCCCGTTAAATCTAACGGAAACTTGGGCTTCCCATCGTATCGGAAAATCCCCCAATGCCTCTCGAAATTCCCTGGTGCAATGCTTTTCATGTTCTCATCGATTAAACCGAATAGATACACATCTAATGGGCCAGGCCTTAATGGAGTTCCTTTCCCACTAGCCATCTTCTTCATGAATCCATCGTAGAACTTCTTAGCAAGTTCTACAGTTGCATGCTCATTGCCATCGGTAGGCCATCCAACTTCTCCGACGATTATTTTTAAGTCCGGTACACCGGCTTTTTTCAACGACCAAACGAGAGTATCGTAGTTAGCGTCAAAGACATTGGTGTATTCGACATTATTGTCGTGAATCGGTTTTCCTCCGTCAAAGAAAGCAAAATCGATGGGGAAATTAGGGTTTTGGTAAAGACTAAGGAACGGATAGATGTTAACGATGAAGGGCGCTTTCTTGGAGTGAAGAAACTTAACGATGTCAGTCATGAGATCTTGGATGTCATGGCGAAATCTGCCGCCGGATGGTTTGTCTGAAGAGGATTCGTAGACGTCGGCGTTGAGGGGTATAGAGGCTTTGATTTGGTCTCCATGGCCGGCGTCCTCGAGAGCTTTTTGAATATTTTTTAATGCAGGAAATGTGGTCTTCATGAAAGATCCATTGTAGCTCTTGAGAAATGGCTCATTCCCAACTGCTACATACCTTCAATATTACCAAAAAAAACAGAAGAAAAAATAATGTTTAAGCAGAAGCTGATTTCTTCATTAACAACTGATGATATATATATATATATATATTTTCCATGTAACAGATAAAGGTGTGCAAAGATCAAATGGTGCAAATTGAGGTAGACCCTCCCCCTCAAAAAAAAGAAACTTAGATTCTACAGGATGCTTTTGGTATGAAATGGTGGTTTATATACACAAGAAATCTGGTTTTCTTCTCCATGGGAGCACATATTCACTCAAAAAAAAAAAAGCAAGAGAAATCAGAAGCCCAAAATTTGGCATGCAATGTAGGTACCAAACCAATTGGATAGAACCCAAAAAACAAAAGGGCTCTATCAAACTCAAAATCAAGAACAATTATGAATAAAAGTGAAAAATAAGTTGCAGAGAAAATTGGGCACGTGTGACTTACTTGATCTTAACACCTTCATTCAAATTCCTTGTGACATTCTTCTTCACCCATTCCTTTGCATTGTCATAACTTTTGCTGAAACGGGCAAGTTGGTCATTTGGAATCGCGACCATAACTTCGATATTGCTCCCGGAAAAAGGTCTTAGGGTCCAATGGTCCGCATCGAACAACTTCACCTTTTTTATCCCATTAGCCTTGATCATGTCAAAAACAGTGGTGGGAAGCATAGTGTGAGATGCCATGTTTCCCCAGTTGACGCCAATTCCCTCGGCAATGTTTGTCAAGGCCAAGACGGCTACACAAAAAGATAGCCATATTAGGACCTCGGTTCGAACCATGGCTCAAGCGGGCTCGACCGAGATGGTGAAACGACACTTCGGAGAGGATGGTAGAGAAGGGTGGATGGGTTGAGAAGGTTTTGATAGATTAAGGAAAGGATGTTTGGAGATGGATGGGTGCAGAGCTGGGCAAGAACAGGCGCTAAGAATGGATGGGAGGGCAGGAGTTTAGGGAGAGGAAAAGGGGTTACCATAAGTGCTTTAAACTACTTTTTGAATGTTTCAAAAAGTCGTTTATTTAAGCTCTTGATTTTGTACTCCCATGAAATGGATAACCAATCAGTATCATTAATTCCTGAGTGCCATTTTGCTGTGTGGTTATATATAGGGTTTAAATGGCATTCCAAAGCCTGGGGCACATTAGGCATTTTACTCTTGTTATGTATGTTGATTCATATTTTATAGTAATATATGATTCATATTTGGTTTACACTTTAGGAAGATTTATGCAATTTTTTTTGTAAAATCCCTGATGCTCAAATACAGGCTTTTACATCCATCCAAAAAAGAATCTCAAGCTGGACTTAAATTAAATTCCAGACAAAACAAAACATCTCCTGGTATAAGTTTTTGGAAAGATGTGAAATAAGTTTGTATAACATTAAAATCAAAATTTATTTAAAAGTGATTATGATTAATACAAATTCTCAAAAAAAAAAAAAAAAAAAAAAGAAAAGAAAAGAAAAGAGAAAGAACCATACAAATAGTTTTAGGTGTTAAAAGGTTTCTTGTCATACTCTATTTTTAGTACGTAGGAGATGAATCATAGGCAGAGCTAACTTTTCAAGTCACAAGGAAGATCCATTAAATCATCTCATTGTAAAACAAAATTTCATGGGAGCCAAATGGCAAACATGGGTAGGACATGAGTATTCTTTTCCAGAGACATTTGAGGAGTGGCTCATATTCGCGACTTATTTGGAAGACAAGTTAAAATCATGAGATCCGCAAACTTAGCAACTTTGTGGCTGATTTGGATGGAACGCAAATCACCGAATCTTTGATGATTTATCTACATGTGCAGAGAATTTGTGGTGTGATGTAATTATTATGGCAAGTTAGTGGTTAGTTGCTTTTAATCTTCACGGGGACTATTCCATGGATGACTGGACTAAGAATTGGGGTAGTTGTATGTCTTGAGTCAGGATGATGCTTTCTTGAGTATTGCTGGTACTCTTATTTTGTTGTTGAACTTGTCCATTAGATTATTAATATATATGTTTGTTTATTCTCAAAAAAATAAAAATAAATAAATAAATAAATAGATACTTTATACAAACACATACATTAAAATTAGAGAAAAAAAAAAAAAATAGAGCACGGCTATTAATACATGTTTTCAACACCTGTTTACAGTATTCAGCCTAGCTATTTTAGATAGGCTGTAGAAAATGAGAGTATGCCAACTTGACAAACTCAAAACATTTTAACTTTTTAAACTGTTTAAGAAAGCAAAGGTAATCAAAACAATAGCTAGGTAATTATGAAGTTGTTTGGCGACAACATGCCAATGCCAAAGAGGCTCATTTATGGGGCTTTTGACATGATTACCCTTAAAAAAAATATTCACAAATGCCATCGAAATACAAATAATGACCCATTTGTCATATTTTACTGTTCATTGCACAGTCAGTGCGCCAAACAAGCTCCACGCCCAGGTGACATTTTAAGGAAGACGTCTTTTCAAAAGACGTATTCCTTTCATTTTTTTTTAAGTGAAGGGAAAGCGTCTTTTGAAAAGACGCCTTCCCTTCACGCATTTTTTTTTAAGACAACCCTTTAAGCATTTTAAACTGTTCATCGTTGATTAACCATTAATACTCTGAAACGCCACTGAATAGGCCGCATTCACATCGATCTCAGAGTAGCTTTGCAAGAAACAAAGTGACAAAAACATCAAGCAAAACAATTTCATCTGAAAAAAGGGCTGAAGATTTGAAGCATGACCCTTGATAAAACCAGCCACAATTATAAAAAACACGAGTGATATAGACAAAGCAGATGTAATCTAATTCACCCTTGATGCATTGAGGGTACTAAGAGCAGGAATAGTAGAAGTAATCACTAGTACTAAAACAGCAAGTGGGTCAAACATATTGAATCCTTTAGCAAGACTATGAACATGAATGCGTAGAGAATCAGGGTGTTTATTAATCACAGTTGCAAAGTAGGCAGTCCAAGATCTTGCAAGCCCAGTAGCACCAGAAACTGCTTCTAACAGTATATTACTAGCAGCAACAAAAGCAACAAAATCTCTCAATTCTATTCTAAGAAATGAGAAAGACGCACCAGCAACAGGAACTTCTACTGCAAATTCAGCATAACAGAAGGCAGAAAGCAGGGCTGAAAAGCCAGAAATTGCATAAGATAATACAATTGAAGGGCCAACATCGTTGTGGGCTTCTTGCCCAGTAAGAACAAAGATTCCAGTGCCCACAACAGAGCCTACACAGAGCCATATTAAATCCCACCATGTAAGGCACCTTTTCATGTTGTTTTCACTTCAATTTCATCTGAATCAGTGGAGCAATGAAGCAATCGATCTTTGGGACGAGACACAGTTTGGTTTAGAGAAGATTTGTAGGTTTTCCAGCTCTGGAATGACTGTTCTGGGAAGAAATCTTGCTTTTTGAATCTTCAGAAGGCGTCTCTTGCACTTCTAAAAAAAAAAATTTGTGCAAAAGACGTCTTCCCTTCACTTAAAAAAAAATATGAAAGGAAAACGTCTTCAAAAGACGTCTTCTTTAAAATGCCACCTGGGCACCGACGTGACGCTTGTTTGATGCGCTGACTGTGCAATAAACAGTAAAATATGACAAATAGATCATTATTTGTATTTCGATGACATTTGTAATTTTTTTTTTTTAGGGGTAATTATGTCAAAAGCCCCTCATTTATGTACATATGAATATCCCCCTATACAACAAAAGAAATTCAAAAGAAACAAAAATACCAACACAAAGATAAAACCAATCTTATGGACCAACTTCCCCCAAACCAGAAAAACATAACTGACTCCACCATGAATTTTAACCACAAAAAAAAGGGAATCTTCCACTAAGGAGAAGATCTAATAGAATGACTTTTATTTGTTCTCTTCTTACCCATCTAAACTTTCCTGCAAATCTGCAAGGAAAAAAAAAATATCAATCACCTCCACGATCCAATTTACAGTGAGATTTCATACATTTTACAGGTGATGACACGGCCGCGGGCCGCATGCTTTGCTTGCTTCTGCTTTCCTCATCATCATCATCCCAAATCATTCTCTTTCTTTGTCAAAAGTATTGTCATCGAAGCTTCTCACATAAGAGGTAGGTAGCCGCCACCATGCCCTTTCCTTAGCACCGGTGGTCCGGCAGTTTCAGGCACCTTATCCAGTGCCTTATTGCAAGCTTCAATCACATCGGCAAATCCAGTTGCTAACACAGCTAGTTGCAATCGCAACCTCAAATCTCTCGTTCTTTTCAAAAGGCACCTGAACGACCTTGCGAGGTGCTTCAACCACTCTGCAGGCAAGCCCCCCGGCGACAGCCACACAGAGAAGTGCGATTGGTCCACCCGAGCAGCTACCTCGGCTCTATAATACCTCGCAAGCTCTGCAAGCATTGAAGAGTGGAGTGGAAGCACTGCTACAAACTCGGCTACAAACTGTTCTGTGAGTTCTGGCTTGAGCATCTGGTTCCATAGCACCGGTGCCCATTCGCCTGGCTGGTTCAGATTGTAGGCATCTGCTACAATGAGAGCTTCTTGGAAGCGGGACTGCTCGACGAGGGCGCGTCTTGCATTGGTCTCGGATAGGTTGAGCCAGTCAAAGTCGGGCATGCGGATTTGCAGAGACAGAAGGGATGCCTGAGCACATGTGCGGTGTGTTTTGTTGCCGGCATCAATGGTGGAGTGCACTTCTGCTGCGTTGATGAAGTAGCGCATGGATTCAAGGAGATCTTCGTTGAGATCTTTGTCATAACGGAGAAACCATTGCCGCATGGATTGCATGGCTCGAGACTCAAGAAGTGCAGCAGTCTCGTGCTTCATGTCAAAGTGATTATACACCTTCTCAAAGAAAAAAAATCATCAATCATTAACAAAAATAATGCAAGGAGGAGGTGATTTGGTGGCTAATTTATTTCGCTAAATGTAGCCTCTCGAAAAGAATGTTTCAAACATAAGTGATTTATGCTCATTAAGGTAAAACGGAAATTTGGCAATTATATGTACTAGTATAACTTTGGAGCAAGACATTTCATTATCTTGTATGAGCCAGCATTGAACTTCTCAGCACATACTAATTTTCACCTAATAAAAGAACATAAAAACTGTAAAATCTAGATCCTCTGTTTTGTCAAAATTTTAAGATAAACATAGTGATGGTTATAAGTTTATGAAAGAGCTGTTTTCTGCAAGGAAGAGTTTCATGGTGAAAAGATCTGCACCTAAGAACCAAACAAAAGAAATAGAAAAAAAAGGAAAAAAAGAAAAAAGAGAGAGAGAGAGAGATCAGCACCAAAGATCAGGCCTCCTCGAGTGATCGCCATCTGTGCCCTAAAGAACATGTTTACTATGGCATCATATTTTCTTTTTTTATAAAGAAAAACAACCACTAAGGGGATGCACTGTAAGTGTTTTTTGACCTCAACACGTTTGCATGTAAACTGAGATAGAACAGGAAAAGAACCATTACGACATCAGGCAGGATTTGAAGGGTAACTATACACATGCATAAATTTACACATAGAGCCATTCAGCTCACATGGGAAAGAGTCAAAGGCTCATACTGGTAAGGTGTATCCCTCATCTTGGAGATCATTGCTATATTGATATAACTTGTTACAATATATTTTTTGGGCCATGCAAGTTTAACAGTCATGAAGCTACATTTTCATTGTGTTTTTTTTAGTTTTGTTTTTTATTTTATTTTATTTTATTATTTTTTTCAATTGTTTACTTCAACACTATATTGACAGGCTTTAATGTTCAACAATAGATTGGTTTTTTGCAAGGAAATCACAATCTGTCCCAAATATCTGCTCTACCATAATCCTTAAACAGGAAAAATCAAATCAATAGGAATCCACTCCATTGCATCTGTATGGTAGATTTCTAGTGTTTTATCACATATGACTAGTACGTGAGTGTGTGCATGAGTGGAAACTGAGAAATTCAGGAAGTGGATATACGAACCATAGCAAATGCATCAAGATCATAAGGGTTAAATTTCTTCAGTGAGGTAAGAACAGCCATTCGAAATCCTTGAACAGAATCGGCAGTGCCTGTGGCCGTGTCTGCAGCTGAATACTTCTGAAGAAGAAGTTCCAGTTGGCCATTTTCTATAAGAATGCCAAGAATGAAATTCAGAGCATGGAAGTTGCTCACTCCAGTAACTAGTCGAGCCAAACATGAAAAATCTCCTTCAGACACATATGAATCCACCCTGTTTGCAGCAAGAGTCACAAGAACATCTACTCCATCGAGACAGGCAGAAGACTTGTAAAAGTGGTGGGACAAAATAAGTAGCTCAACCTGGAACATCATTTTCAAATTAGTGCAGAACATGGCATGAGTCCTATTTACATGATAGCATAGAAATAAAACAGAAAATGAAGAACCTTGATGTACCTAGAGACAACTTGATGGCTTACATTCAAAATTGAACTAATTACTAAATGTATCTCTACTTCCCCACAATTCTGATTTTTATATTATAAACAACAGACGCTATATCATGCACTCATAACCTTGGATTATGCTTCAACATAGAGTCAATTAAATGAAAGTGTGAGTTCCTAGTCTAGCTAAGTCTTCCATAAATTGGAAGGCACTGTCAACCCTCTATTCCTACTTTGTTGCATTGATCTTTGACCTTTATTCTGGTGTTGCTTCGCCTAATGTGGCATCAACCAGTGACCCTGTGAGCTGATATGACCGTGTCACTTCTAGATTTTGGGAAACTGACCTGACAGTTCTTTACAGTAGGTTCGTGTGCAACCAATCTGAGTTGTATGGCATATTGTAGACATCATCATGTGATTAGGATCATGTTACAGGACAAATGTCAAGCACCATGACTCATGGTCCCTGCCATGCTATGTTACCCAGACTTTAGCCCAACGTACCCGTGTCCGACACTTCATGATATGACATTAGTATAGGATATGTGTCCGGCACTATAGATTTTAGAATATTACTATGTAGGTTCTGCAATGGAAAGAAGAGAAAGCATGAAAGAAGATAATGGCTAATATGTGAAATTCACTTAAGTGGGAGAACAAAACAGACAATAAATGAGTGAAAAGAAGAAGAAAAGAAAAGAACAACATATAATATAGTTGAGTCCCCGTGTCCCAGAATTTGAAAATGAACAAGTCGGACCTCTAGATATGTACCCGTATCTAACACCCATACCCAAGTCCAGGTAACATAGCTGCCATGTCAATGAGGTCATTGTTGGTAGCTAAGTTGTTTTGGTCGGTGGTGGTTGATTGTATTTGTATGATTCCTTATATTTAAGTTAAGGGTATCATATGATTGGAATGAGCATCTGGTATCTTCCCCATGAAGTTTTATTAAAGCATGATCAATAATGTTGGAGATGGTTAGCTGTCCTACAACTTCTTGGTCGATCTTCTATCCCTAGTCAAACTCCACCCACTACACTCACAACATAGGATTTTTAAATTTTTTATTTTTTATACTTATTTTATTTGTCAAGGACACAACATAAGACATTAGACGATCAAATAATAATAATAATAATAATAATAATGTTGTGAAATGTGAAGGATGACAAGGGGAATTATATGGATATCTTATTTTTGAAACCTTAACTCTGAGATGTGGAGCATAAGGGATAAGCAAGCACAGAACATTTAAAGATAGTCCACCTGAAAACATTAAATAAGATATTTTCCCAAATAGTTAAAGGATATTAAGAGAAAAAGACTTCAGAACTAAGAATTCAAAAGAACATATAAATAGTGTAAGGATGTTCCGTTTTGGCAAAATGATGAAACAATTACAAGTTACATGTACTACAAGAATCATAACAAAAGTAGCATAAGAATATGGACTTAACATTTGAGAGATTGTTCTTGGACAAATATTTGCTAAAATGCAATCGGGCACTTAAATATCCAGAAAGCTAAGGACACTTGAAATCATAACAAAAATAAGCAAGAAAGAGTAATATTTACTTTAAACTAACATGAAAAAGAAAATAGTTGATGCTTGGCCAAGAGAAGCTCACTACAGTGAGTTAATATTTGTCTATACTGGAATTTTCACAAAATACGTCAGCAATAGCAATATTCAATTGTTAAGGGTGGTGCCATCATTTCCCAGTTATGCATGTGGAGGGTCAGTTCTCTCTATTCCCTTTCCTTAACACCATTCAGGCGGGATGGAGGAAACATTGGCAGGTGGTATGTCTGGCGGTGCTTTGGTCTTTATGGAAGGAGAGGAATTCAAGGGTTTTTGACAAGGAGGCTCACCAGGCTGCTATAGTTTGGGAGAAATCCCATTTGCTAGCTTTCTTTTGGGTAGGTAACAGTTGTCTAGCTAAGGGATACTCGCTAAGTGATTGGCTTAGAGGGTGGGGTAACATGGTATATTCTTAGGGGATGTGCCTAGGGCGGTCGAGTTGTACAGTTATACTGAAAACTGATGTTACACACATACATACATATATATATATATATATATATATATATATATGTATACAATACTCTCTTGTTTCTTTTAAAAAAATTGTTAAGGGTAAAATATGAAAGAATAGAGAAATAAACATTTAACTCGTATGGGACAAAATGGGGAAAAAATTGAAGTAGGTATAGTGTTTGTCTAAAGTGCAATTTAACAACCAAATATTAAAAATAGTTTGGAACAATTAGCATCTGTAAAAGATAAATGACAAAAGAAATACTAAGTTTGCTAAGGGGAAAATGGAAAGAAAAATGTTGATGCTTGTCCACAGGGAGGTTACTTTCACGAGAAGCTTAGAATCCATACAAAACAAGTCAGACACTAGGATTTTTAGCTAGTTGAAATTAATAGGGAAATAAAAGAGTTAAAGCTTTTTGATAGGGAGTTAAGCACAGATACAGCTTGAGATACAATCAAAAGGTGAAACAAGATTCAGTATGCTAGCCCACCTTTGAAGAAAAAAAACATTGATTCTGTATGCCAACCCAAACAGAAATTCAAGAAGATAAAGCATGGACCATTGTTACTTATAAAACAAGAAGATGAGAAAAATGCAAAAGATAAAAATAAAAGTAAAATAACAAATAAAAAAAATAAATCAATCACAGATGAGTCCATAAATTCAGAGGAAAATTTGACACCTCACAAGCATGTGGTATTTCTTGACCAGTTATCACCAAACGCATCAATGCATGGCCAATTTCTGGTTCTGAAGGGCAGAGCTCTGCCCACTTCAAGAAGTCTGAAATTCTCCACAAAAGAGGAGCAGGACCTTCCTCCTTTTGCAAATCCATATATCCACCACGATGTGCAGCTAATAGACCCTGGAATTATGAGAAACATATAAGCTTAAAATAATTTCAAGTATCAGAGAGAGAGAGAGAGAGAGAGAGAGAGAGAGAGAGAGAGAACAAAAGTTAACCTTCAGAAAGGATTCAGCAAGAATTTGTGCAATACTGGCTGGTGGCATCGAATGAGTCTGCACCAGAAGCTTGGCTTCTTCAAGTGACTCTTGAGCCTTAAGAGAAAGCAATTGTAGTAATTCAGCTGGATGTTTTTCAAATGCTTCAGAAAATGAGAGACCCAAGATATTAGCTGCTTTTACAACTGCAACTATTCTTTTACACAAGCCATGGCCACCATCTTTGGTACATTTGCTGGTTAAACTCTCCAAGACCTGTAATTATGAGATAATCAATGAGACTACTACATCATGTCCATTAATTTTGTTGCACTGGGAGAATCTTATCAATATATTAAAAGGCATCGATTCCATCTGATCATAAGGCGTAAATAGACAAGTTCTTACTAGCCTGCCTTTACAGAAATTCTATCACTGTTCTTTTGTTGATGATATTATTTTTAAGACATTATTAGATAAAATAATAACATTAAAGAGTTCTGGCTCAAAACCTGCAGAGGGTCACCAAAATGGTCTTCACTCATTAAATTGTATGTCTGAATGACTGAAAAGACTTCTGCATCCAGCATTGATGTGGAGAATTCACTGCAAGTGGGAGCTGAAATAGCTGCAAGCTTTAAAGCTGCATCCACTACTAAAAACTCAGAAGGCACATGTGCTGGGGAGAACTTCTGCTGAAGCTGCTGAGCGGCTGTTACTTGTCCAAACTCGAGTAGAGAAAGAACAGCTCTCTGCAACTCTTCTGGTCCAACTCTTTCCTCCCATCTTGATGTTGATGCCTCTATTTTTATGTTCTCCTCCAGATGCTGAAAGTTTTTGAATAATTCACTATTGTTCTGGAAACCAAGAGGAGAGCCAGATCCATCATCAGTGTCATTAATTTTGTCTAGAGGATTCATTGGGGACCTTCTAGATGGCATATAGCCTTTTGTCCTACGCTTTGTCTTCGTACTGCCAACTGCTGTTGCTGTGGAGCCAACATCCAGAGCTTGTGAATTATTAAGATATGTCAAATTACTTTCCCTCAGATCACTTTTCTCTGTAGCGTGGCTTCTCATTGCTTTCAAATGATTATCCATTTTTGTGATAATATTTGCTGTTTGTTCAATGATACTGGAGCTATTTCCACTCATTAGATTTTGCCCAGAATTAGATAAAGTGAAGTTTCCTTCACTTTTCATCAGAGCTTCCGATTCTACCGCCAACAGCCAAACCCGTGTCTCGATTTCACATAGAAGATGCAAAGGATAAACTCTGTAAGAATATGGCACAAAATTTAAGAGAAATAATAAAAAAAGGCAAAAAATGAGAAGTTAAAAATCTTTGAAAAGAGAAAATTACTTACGGATTGGATTGGGTTATGGTTCCGCTTAACCATTGAAGTGAAAGTAAAAGCATTCCATGCAATTCTCTTGCAGGAACATCTTTCTCTACAGCTTCTGCATGTTTTAGGAAAAATAATCCTGCCTGCATATGAAGAACAGTAATGGTTATGGAAGGGAAATATTAGTCGGAAGATCACTTCCATAATTTCTCATGGAAGGTAATTGAAGGATAGCAGGAAAATGCTTTTTTGTTGACAGTATCTTTATGAACTGCAAATAGGGATTTGAGCATAACCTGCAGCGCTGGGAAGGAATATCTTAGGAACAGTGTTTGGCAATGGCTCCACAAGGCTGCTCTCTCTTCTGGAACATCCCAGAGGAACTCCTTCCACTCTGCAACCATGGCTTCGGCCTGCAAGAAATGGAACATTACATAAAATGGAAAGTTCCACAAGGGCAAATGAGGAAGAATACATCTAATCTTCCGTATCATGCTTAGTTTGGAATAATACATCTAATGCTCTGATTCATGCTTAGTTTATATCATCTTTATTCAAGAGCGAAGTATCATGATTTTCATATTTTATCCAACTGCATGCTCTAAGGATGACCATGACTAAGCACAATGAACCTATTGTTGATAAACCAATTGACTCAGCTGACCCAAAACTCCAACAAAATGAAAGCAATCAAAAAATTACAAAACTTCTGAGGCTGTAACCAATCTGCCCATACATATTTATACAGTATTTAAATGGGCATAACAAATGGACATACTGTATTCATGTATATAAATATGTATGAGAAAGGATGCAAGGTGTTAGGATTTGGCTCACTTTTTTGACTCATGATTGCTTGACCTATATAGAATTTCCAAAACATAGCATATGCTCTCAATAATCCATTAAAAGGAATTTGTGCAATGCTGTAAACTGAAGGAAAACATATTGTACCAGGGTTTCAGGCCCCAAATGGAGTAAAAAGGATAAAGCAGAAGAGCAAACAGATGGCAAAGAATGATATTAGGCAATTGAATTTCACATTAAATCAAATTCTTGTGACCTGAGACCTTTTACTCCTATAAAAGCTTCCATAATTTTTTAATACCAGTGATGGAAAATAAAGTGGAAAACAATACATTGAAAGCTTCCATTAACCATGTTATCCACCTAGTCCCACTTCTTGAATTGTACAGTGTCATCTTCTATTCTTTACCCACCCCCACAACCTTAAGCTTCTCTCACAGCACAACTCTTTGATCTCCCTGGTCCATGCTCACACCTAAAGCCAACGACTCCTCAATACTGTACCTTCTTGACCCTGAACCGTCGCACACAAGCACTTACATGACCCCATCCTTAGAAAGATAGAGAAATAATCTTAAGGGAAAATACGTTTTCTTCCACCCACTAGGTAAATTTGTAGATCTTTTTCTCTCATTGCAAAATTGGTGCTTTTCTTTAAACTTGCCAAAATTCATTTTGAGGGCACAAAAGGATACAGTGGATAAAATTGAAGTGTGTTGCCTTGAGTAACAATAACATTGGTAAGAGTCCATAGGATTGGAGTCAAGACCTCAAGTCCAAGGTGAATGTTTCCGTAAGTTGTGCATTTGATTGAATTAATCAAGATTTAACATGAAAAGAAATATATTACACAGGATATTCTTATCCTCCTTGGGTGGCCCAATTCTGGTTAGTGTTTGTATTATTTATTTTATTAATACATATCTATCAAGTTTCTTACCAAAAGAATAAATAAATAAATAAATAAAAGCTACACAAGATCTTAGTCAAAGAAATATCCACGGAGGAGCCTTTTCATTACAACTCAACTACGCCTTTTACCAACTACGTGGGGTCGGTTACATGAATTTGCTTCCTCTACTCCACTCGATCAAGGGCCAAGTCGATTCTTACATCTCAAGTAGTTATATCTTTCTTAATTATCTTTGTCCATGTTAATTTAGGTCTTTCGCTACCTCTACCATTTCCATGGATCATTAAGAGGTCACTCTTCCTAAATGGTGCATCCAAAGTTCTTCATTCCATGTGTCCAAAACACCATAATCAATTTTTTCCCATTTTATCTCTAATTGGGGCTACTGCTACCAGTAACGAATATGTTCATTTTTAATGTTATCTTTAATAATTTACAATATATCCATCTTAATATAAGCATTTATGCTATACTTAGTTTATTCAAATGTTGTTCTTCAATGCCCAACATTTTGTTCCATGTAGCATGACTGACTTAACATCGATTTTATAGTAAGTGTAGAAACTTAAAATAACACATAAGATGTAATACTTGTGGCTAAATAGAAAACATTTATAACAATATAACGAAAATAAAACAGAAAATCAAAATCAGCAAATAGGAAGAAGAAAAGAATAAAGATAAATTACATACTGGTTGTATATATATAAAGATTAAAAGTTATCCCAAAGCTTAAGCTACACAATCACACAACCAACAATATAAAGAAAAAGAACCTTAGACTTTATATATTTAGATCAACCACCCTTAAACTTTTAAAAGATTTTCAAAAAGATTAATTGTCTACCTTAAGTACCACATAGGCGATTTAGTTACAAATTGCCTATGCAATGGATTAGTCATTGCTTAGGCAACACCTTGACAACATTGTTGGGAAGCAAATACTGGTTACATGTTCAAAGGTGTTTAGCACCTTCTTTCATTTGATATTCATCTCCAACATACAGTGACGAGATAACCATTACAGGAAAGTTAATTCCTAGATCCAGGAGTAATCCTTCAAAGGTTCAATTCTAAAAAAACAATACTAATGAATTCTATAATGTTCTCAAAAAATAACTTCTCTGAGGAGGAGAATGAGCTGGTTAGCATGTTATCAGGTAGCCACCTTTCCAGGGTAGAGGATCGGGTTTCATGGCCTTGAGACTCGTTCGAATAATTCTCCTCCAAATCCTTCCATTCCTCCCTCCTTAACGATACATCCATTCACTCATCTTCCTTATTTACCTAATCTGGAAAGCCAAGGTACCATCGAAGGTTAAATTTTTTGGATGGGTTGCTTCTCACAGGAAATGGAATATGGGTGACATGTTACAAAAACGGTTCCCGCATATGAGTCTATGAGTCTATCCTCGTATTGGCATTACCTGTGTGGACAGGACTATGAGTTTGTGAATCATTTCTGTCGGAGTTGTCTGGTTGCCAGAGAGGTGTGGAATAGATGGCTTTCTCACTTCCCGGTCATGAGTGGGTATATTTCCGAGGAGGAGGCCCCAGTTTTTTTTCCTTTTATGGACTTTGTCCAGCCTGCGTGGCGAGATCATTGGAGGGTGGCATGTCTGGCGGTTATTTGGTCTCTATGGAAGGAGAGGAATAATAGAGTCTTTCATGACAATTTTTGTTTTGTGCCTAGTGTGTGGGAGAAGTCACAATTGTTAGCATCCTTTTGGATTGCTAACAGCTCATTGTCTTTGGGATACTCCCTTGGGGATTGGCTAAGAGGGTGGGGCAATCTTGTTTCCGTTTAGTGTGGTGGCTTAGTCGTCTCTGATGCACCACTTTTTTACAGTTTCTATAGTTTTCCTATTAATACATATATACTATTCTTAGTTTCTTTTTCAAAAAAAAAAAACTTCTCTAAGAACTAGATCAATTCTGACCTTAAATCTTCACTTAGTCTTTTTTTACTTCAATAAGAAACAATAAAATTTATTAAATGTGGGAAGGGGAAAACAGAAAATGGAAGAGCTCTGTGTGGACAAGCTTTTCTCCTTAGAGAACTTCCTAACAATACAATAAATTCCTCCAGCACATCAATTACTTGACGAATGATATCTTTTAGAAAATTTACAAGCCGCAATTCATGAAGAAGCATTGAAATAGGAAATTTTCACTTAATCTTTAATGACCTGATGCCAGCTCTGAAACAGTACTTAAACTTACATAAGACGTAACACTATGCTAATTAATTATAGCTGACCGAATGAATACCTAACATGAAGGTGCAGATGATAGACAACATATGGATGCTTTTATACTGAACTCTGTTAGCTTCAAGGGTGAGTCAAGACTTAAGATTAGGCTGAAGTAGTTGATGGAAACAAATGAACGTTCTTGTCCAACTTCAACCCTTTGTTGGTTTCAAGAAGGCTAGGTTAGTCTAGAAAAAAGGTTAATGATTCTTGATCACAAAGTAATATTCTCTTAAGGGCTTGAAAATTTGAGAAAATTCCTCAATCCAGTATTCAGGTATAAGACATAACAGAGGCTACCATACCTGCAGATGGAAACAAACAGTTTTCATAGCCAGAATTCTGCATAGCAAATCTAAAAGGTTGGGACAATGCTCAACAATAATTGCTTAGAATGGTAAAATCAATCATTTCCTGTTGGATATCTGCCATGAGTCCTCTCACACCTACTAATTGTCAATGTCCAACGTAGTGTTGTCAAGGCCACGCTTAGGCTATGACTAGTCCATCGTCTAGGCCATTTGCAACTAAATCGCCTAAGCCATACTTAAGGCAGGAAGTGGGGCTCTTGAAAAAATTTAAAAGTTTAAGGGTATCAATGTAAATACATAAAGCGTAAGGTTCCTTTTTTCTTCATATGGTTCCTTATGAGATTGTATAGCTTAAACATTGACATAACTTCTAATTCTGATGCTATAATTATATTTACATTATGCTATTCCTATTTTTTAATTCTAATTTTCTATTTTGCTATCATTATGTTGCTGCAAATGTTTTTCTTTTTATAAGGACTACATCAAATACGACTCTTTAAATTGTTATACTTTCACTATATGCCAACTTGTCTTATTTTTTAACATATTTTTTTCCGATTTTTAACTTTTGAACATAAGATTGAAGAGTGTAAATATGGTTAAATCATTTTTTACACAAGATACTTTTATATTATGGAGTATGTATGTAAATTTATATATCAGGTTTGTATGAGAAAAACTAATTAACTATTTACTTAGGGAGCTATAAGGAAATATTATTTGCAATGCCTAGGCGATGCTTAGGCCATGCCTTGGCACTGGCTCACCTAGATGGGACCAATCACCTTGGCACCATGACAACACTGGTTCAATGTACCAACAAATGAGAAAAGTAATGTGGAACTTTTGGTGAATCAAAACCTCTCTTGCTCCAGCAAATAACAAGATGTATTGCTGAAACATTTCAAATCTAAGGATTCTTTGAATCATGTTAACATGGATAATACGATTACCATGATTAAATTATCTTAGATATTTATTTGCCTCAAGCCCGTTAAAATTAACCAACCATCTTTTACTTCGTCAAGTGTTGAATACCATTTAGATATTTCTGATATATTTCTTGTAGCATCTTGCCTAGATGGCACAGCATTTCAAATGGAAATGGAACTGAACTGCACATCACGTGCATTTATTTTAATAATTAATATTCATAAAATCCTGAATATAATGCTAGCGTTTTAGATGAGAAACCTGAAAACTTGCTAAAAGGGCAGTTGTGTATGATATACCTGTGTTTCTGTAACATGATGAACAGCAAATTTCCAAGGTGGGCCACTGGCCTCTAACTGCCTGGCCCAGTTACGTGCTTGTTCCCAGCGTCCATTTTTTTCTAGAGCTGTAAGAAGTGAAGCATCATCAAGACTTTCATTTCCAAGGTACATATCTTCATCTTTGCGCAATGAAGGCTCGGCTAAATTGATTTTCCAATAAGATCTACAAAAGAAAGTTGCGGCAGATCCTCCATCTCCAAAATCAGTTGCAGCAAGGAGTTTCAACAAGCACCTTTTTTCATATGCAGATGGGCATGTTGAAAGCAGCGCCTCAGCAGCAATTACAGCTGTTGAGTTTATCCATGATGTCCCAATCTGCGGTTCTTTACCTATATTTGTCTTTGGATGAAGAGCTTCTTCTTTGATTCTTGACGAGAAGGATGTAAGATGAGCTGAAGCTTCAGGAAGTCGCATTTGAGAAAATGCCTAAAATCAAAGTGAGAAATAAAATCAAAACATGGAGAAAATGAAAGTGCCACGATAAACCGACCATTATCTTAAGTACCCTGAAAGACACAGCAAGAGTGAAATCCAGAACTTTGAAAGTGACACAATATAACTACTCAAGGAAAGAAATTCACGTCCTATTTTCTAAAATTTAAAGCCTTTACACTTCCTTTGGTCCAAGTTATCCAAAGTTCTTTCTTTAATGATCATTTAAGGAGTTCAGAGTATTATTTTTTAAGTATTTGCATATATACGTGGATATGGTTGAAAAAGACTGATAATTTAACACTGTCAACCTATTGATGTCACAGTATCAAGTGGGGGTTCTCAACTTCTCTTCAAGAAAAAAAATATTTAAAAGAAACAAAGAAAAGATTTTGTATAAATGAATATATGGGGCGAAATGACTATACACATGGGCACCACCAAGGCCCCAAAACCAACAATTACACAAAATTATCCCACCCTCGAAGCCAATCCCCTAGAGGATATCCATTTGACAAATTGCTATTTGCCACCCAAAAAGAGGCTAAAAGCTGAGATTGCTCCCAGACTTCTCTTCAAGAAAATTGCAAACACACTAAAGAACTTGATTCAAACAATAAACCAAACATAACATTACGGGTTATTGTTAAATTTTTGGACTTAGCTACAAACCTGAAGAGCACGGAGAAAAGGTAAAAGAGAACAAGAAGGGAGAAACATTTCAAAAGCCCTCAGCAAAGGTAGAAAAAGACGTTGTTCACATAGCACGCCAACCATCTTTGACAGAGAAACAAGCCCTTCATCAGGATCGCTCAAAACTCTGACTTCTTCATCAGCTTGTTTTTTGGTTTCTTCTTCAACAGCAATGTCTTGTTCAAAGGAAATTTTGAGAATACCTGAAGAACATAAAGAATTGGATGAAATATTGCCCAAGGGATCTCTTGAAGTGGGCTCAATCAGGCGCCGTCGTTTTGCGTTTCTTCTATTGTAACGAACTGCAAGGGCTCTACCACCTGCTGGCAGTGCATTGGTCGCTTCAACAGCTGCTCCAACATTATTTGCAATCTGGGAGGAAATGTCATTCACCTTGATGGAAGAGGTTTCCCTAGTAGAAAATTTTCAGTGAGATGTAAAAATATCCAAAAGCAGAATCATTTGAGGACAAAATAATACTATGAGCAGAATAAATAAATAGAGAGAACGCAAATTGAAGTATCCAATTTGGTAAATCAAGACAAGAAAAAGGAACGCACAACATCAACAATGGAAAATTGTTGCTAACCTTGCAGCAGTGATCTCCAACCAAACTGTCAAGCATTGAAGAGGGGATACATCTGAAAAGCATGAAGCAATCATTGCCGAAAGGGACCAGCGCAAATCCTTTGCTCTAACCAGAAGGGTTTCTCCAGGATTTTTCTGTTTCTCACACTCTGCAAGAAGTCCAAAGAGTTCTGCAGCACTAGTAACATGGTTTCCAGTAGACAAATCCACTTCATTACTTCTTCCCACAGATGTTGGATTTGATGAAGAGCTAGTCTTCCTTCTTGTTGAATACATGCTTTTCAGCACTGTTAGAACATGGATCTTGAGCCGTGGATCACTAAACTCTTTAGATGCCTGAATTATAATAAAACAAGTCAGAGTGGAAAACCTAGGTACTCGTGGAGAGGCATTATAGTTGATCAATCATCAACAGAGCATAAATGTTTGGGATGAGCAGTCAGAATGAAACTCTACTAGAGTTGTATTGCTTCTCACATAGAAGTTCTAAATTTTCTACAAAGAAAAGGCCAATTAAGGCTGTTAGAACACACTTAATTGCTTTTTGATACCAATGACACACAACTTACTACTTGGATAATCACGTCGAAAGGGTATCCTCCAATTTGAGCTTCTGTCAGAAATCCAACCTGAGAAAAAGAAGGAATCCCACATTAATGCATGAAAAGAAAATAAATGTGAAAGGAAATGAACAGATCTACTGAAGAAAGGGAGAAGGACTACCCAGTCATTGTCCTTTGCTAGTACAGCAAGATACTTTGTGCTCAAGGGTATATGATGCATCTGACAGAAAGATGTAACTAAACTCCAGTTCTGACTTGCAGCCTTTTGTTCAGACCTGAACTGAGCTCCGTTTCCACTGCCAGAAAAAAGCCAAGATCCACAGGTATTCCCTTCAGCCATCAACGGTGAACTTGCCTTTTCAAGATGATGGAGCACAGCCATGAGAGGTTGTGAAGGTCTTTTAATGGATGCAACTCTGTCAGGAGCTTCCTTTTGCTCAATAATGTTAATATTATTTTGATGCAAATAATCATCCGCCAATGCTTGAGCAAGAGAAAGTGTGATATCACCTTCTTGTGGTATTGCATGAAATGCAGTACTCGTGGGTGAAAGATGCTTAACATATTCATCATGCTCAATTGCCTCATAAAAAGAGGAAATTCGTTTCAAAGCAGCAATATCAACCTGAAGCATGCTGGCAGATAAACCACAAAGCTCCAAAAGGGAAGCACATGAAGCAACCAGTACAGAATTCTGAAAGTGTAAAATAGCAAGGGGCAAGACCTGCAATTGAATCCAAACAAACAGAATCTATGAGAAGACAATTAAATAATAAAGTATATACATAGATATAAAGTAGATGGCAGGCTTTGGTGCATTGGTTGAGGTTGCTCCATTGTAATGTGAAGGTCATGGGTTCGAATCCAAAAACACCCTTTCTAATGTGGATGTAGGGCTAATACATCCTCCCTTCCCTAAACCCCACAATGGCGAGAGCCTTGAGCACAAAGTATGCCCTTTACACATAGATATAAAGTAATACTTTTAAATCATCCTCATCTTCAGTCTTCATTGCTATAATCAAAATCTTATCTTGACAATTTAAACTTAACATAACTTGACTTCGAGTGCTTGACAAAAAATCAAAATTCAGAAACACAGGAATGGAGTTGAGAAGGTTAAACTGAACCAAACAAACAGCAAGTCTATCACCGCAAAAATTGGCATTTCCAACATTATAAGTTGCCAAAATATGTAAACTGCTAATATTTTATTGAACAGGAGAGTAGAGAGCATACACCATGGATCTAGATAGGTTGCAAAATACCCTTTTGTCATTTACTTTTTGTTTAAAATCAAATGCTTATAGTGATAGCAAACAACCACAGCCATCATAATCATGTTAATTGCTAATACTAGGTCAAACGCAATGAGGTCCCAGATTCCTACTTTTTTCCAACAAAATTAGAAGGGAATACTGTGTTTGCTCTTAGGGCAGCCCAGTGCACGAAGCTCCCGCCTATGTGGGGCTCCGGAGAAGGGTCGGACCACTTTTGGGTCTATTGTACACAACCTTATGTTGCATTGCAGGAGGGTGTTTCCACAATTTAAACCCGTGACCAGCCAATCAAGCGATAACTCTTTATCATACTCCAATAAAGAATACAAAATTAAAAAAAAAAAAGAACAAAGATTTAACACTGAAACTCATCCTAAAAGATTCAATCTTTCATTTTTTAACCTTTTGTACAATCCTAACAAGCAACTACCAACCTAATGATGAAAGGTGGAGGAATTCTTTACCATTACACAGTAGCATGATCCAATAGGAACATAAAAGCATGAGAAGACGTGGCCTTTCAATAATAGTAAGATAAGATATATCGGCAGAGAGGCCTCAAAAATAATATACTCCAAAAGTGATAGACAAGGCATCATAGAGGAGTTGTATCAGTCCACCCAATTGAAGATGCCTTTGTAAGTGATTTGGTAATGGATAAAAAAAAAAAAAAATTAAAGAAACAAAGTAATCGTATATATATGTGTATAGAAAGAGTCTAAGAAGACTGTACAACGCAGGCCAACCAAGACCCCCCCTAAAATGATACAAAATTGCCCCACCCTCTTAGCCAATCCCCTAAAGTGTAGCCCTTTGACAACCAAAAATGACGCTAAAAGGTGAGAATTCTACCACACTTTGGCGGCCGAAAACACTTCCCCATCAAACACCCGTTTATTCCTCTCCTTCCATAGAGTGATGGATCAAAAATTTAAGTTCACTCTAAACTTCACGCCCTTAAAATTCTGAAATATTTCAAAGAAATCAAATTCCAAAAATAATTTTTTTTGTAGAAAATAATCATCCAAAAGAAGCTAGGAGAACTTTTATCTAGAAGATAGAAAAATCCACGTATATATCAGATGCTAAAAAAATTCTATTGTTATGCACTTATTTTAATGCCAAAAAAAATATAATAAACTTTAAATACAATTATTGACAATAGATTGATAATCCCAATAAATTGCATGTGTAACAAAATGTTTTATTTTAATGTTTCATGCTTCAATTCAAATTTAAACATCAAAGTAGAAAAAAATTATATCTACCAATTACAAAATATGAAACACTAGTAGAGTACTATTATGAACAAGCATCATGATGTATTATGAGAAAAATATAAAAGTTTTGTTGAATTGCGTCTTTTTTTAATACTTCTATAAAAAAAATGCATAGGTCATAATTTCATATTATCAATTAATGCATAATAATGTTTTTACAAATTTTGCACCCACCTCATCCAGGCTGTAGGCATGCTTCTCACCTTACGTCTCAAAAGCCAAGGCCCATCCCTCATTGGTCATTAGATTCATTACGTTAAGTGCACTTGCACCTTTTGCTACTTTAGTAATTATTACCAATCCCTCGAGAAGACCACTCTCCTCCACTTCTGTACTTGATCTTGTTTTGATTAATACATTATCATTTAAATTAGAACATATATACTTAGCCCTTCTCTGAAGTCATTGTCTCTCTCTTGTTTCATTGCCTCCTTGTTTTAGCAAGCAATGGCAATATCAGAAATATATAATATATATATAGAGAAAGAGAGAAAGAGATTGCTCAATAAAGGGGAGCTTTATCTTTATTCAGTTTTATAAATATGCTATCAAATTAAAGGATATTGATATTTGGCCAAGACGTGCTCAAAAGTTCGGATCATGGATAACCCATGTTCATTCCTCAACTACTTCTTATGTTAAATCAAGAAAATTCCTCCTGCTTTTTGCTTCAGAAGCTCAATTTCTTCATTTTCTCCTTTTATTCATCTAACTATTTACTTTTATAGTTTCACTTGTCTTCTTTCTTTGTTCTTAAATCTTTCTATTTTTTTTTCTTTACCTCACTTTAGAGCACTGTCTATTAATAGTTATTTTCATATTTTTCTCTTCATTCGTCAGAGAATTGATAGAACATTGTCTGAATCTTTTGTGCCAGACACACATCCCATGTCTGTTGTATCCATGTCTTATCAACACAAGTACTTGGCTAGAGTGGAGAGTTCAGTAGCATAGAACTAGTGATAAGATAATACTGTAAGGATAATCTGATATTGGAATGGCATGGCAGATACCCTTGATAGGAAAGAAAAAATGAAAAAAATTAAAAACCATTAAGGCAATAAGAAAAAAATTCCATACAGAGGAAAGAAGGGACTCTTCACTTTGAGTCACAGGTGCAAGAAGCATCTGCACATCTGACTGTATGCTTGCTTGGGCATGTGATGATGCACCAGATTGTTTCTGATGGGCATTTCTGGACTTGAACTTTTGAACTCGTGCATCAATTAGATGGTTGAAAGCTGCTAACGCACGCCCACGATGTAAGTGATGCTCAACTCCACTTCCAGTTTTCTGAAGCATAAATATAGGAAAAGAGATAAAGCTAATATTTATCTAAAAGACACAAAGCTAACATATAACAAACTTTTTTCTGCTGCATAAAACATGTTCAGAAATGATACTCTTGGCAATGGTTAGAGAAGATTTCTGTGATGGAGGCAAAGTTTCAGCACTAAAAAGTTATACATAATAATCAAGTTCATCACTTGGTCCACAAAACGTGACCCAGCAATGTGACTGATATCAGGCAGTTCAAAACAGCACCAGAATTAAGAGAATAGGAGGATTGAGGAACCTTTTGAAAGAGTCAGAACATAACATCTGGCTAAGTAGAATTACAAAACTTCAAGGAGATAACCCAGTAATGCTATTTGTCAATATAAATGCAATGAGATCAGATACTCCATGAACAAAAAGAATGGTTCAAAAATTTCCCGAAATTTGGCGAACTTCCACGAATTTTTTCCCTTTTTTATACCACCGAAGTGCGAAGTGGACATAAAATAAAAAATGCAAAAATTCACCGAAATAATTCAATAAAATTCGATAAACTTCAATAAAATTTTTATTTTTCAATTAAAAAAATGCAAAAAAAAATTGACACAAAATTCGATAATATTCAACAAAATTCGACATAGAAGTAAAAAAATGTTATTTCATCAATAGAAAACAAAACAAATACAAATAATTATGTATTACTTTCAACTTCATCAACCAACATAGCAATATAAATTTTAAAAAATAATTTAACACGCTAACAAATTATGTAGTTTATGAGATATGCTTTACCAAAAAGAGAGGAAAAGCTGCAAAATAAATAAATAAAGTTGAAATAAGATAAAAACTTAAAAATAAGTTAAACGAGTTCTCAAAGTCATCTTCCTTTAGTTAACTCTTATAAAACAAGATTAAAAAATAATACATTTAAATAATAAACTAATAAATTAAGCATGGTGGAATTCAAACTAGTAAAGTATATGGTCGAGAAGCAAGCCACCGCAAAATTAAATATCAAAACAAAGAAAAGAAATTAAAACCAAAAGCCACCATTTCAAATTCATCAACCCACTTGACAAGATTGATTTTTTTAGGTCACTTATTAATATTTTTATGTATTAAAAGTGTCAATTTATATTAATTTTTAGCTTAGACTACAATAACTATAGATATTTAAGCATATATGCAAAAATTCTCTAAACTTCTCTAATTTAGCGATTTTTTACAAAAATTCTCCATGTCGAATTAAATTTCTTCGAATTAATTCTAATTTTCAAGTGACCGAAGTCAAGTCGAAATCGACTTTTCGATCATTGACCAAAAGTAAAGGCTGAAAATATCACAATAAGCCTACAAGGCATTAAATTTTTACATTGTAGTCCATTACAACGATCCCATCATTAGACGAGTCACAAGACACAACCAGTGCAAAATCCCAGCACATTCTGTCTGCAAAAGTGGTGCTATTTTGGAGATTCTTGCAATTACAGCCAACTATTAATGTTTAAGACAAAAGATGAATTATTTGTCTTCACAAAGTGAGCAAAAGACTTGGGAAGAAATATCATGCAAGTGTCGGTTGGCATTTTCATGTGTCTATAAGTATGGGAAACATATTAATGTAATTAACTGCAAAAATAAATGAATAATAAAAAAGAAGTAAACAAAACTATTTTAATTATTTACCATACACAATCATTTATCTCAAGGTATGTCTTTACACTTGCCAATTACCAAATGATATCCTCCCCATTGTTTTAAAAAAAAATCATTTGAGGTGTACGCTTCGAGGCGAGGCACCCAGAAAACGCCTCAAGGCTTGAGCCCCAAATGTCACACAATTAGGCTTACGCCTCGTTTTTTTTTTTTTGGAATAGAAACAAGTATAGTATATGTCAATTTAACAGAACTATGTTACAAAATGAACCCAGAAATGAGGCCGAAAACAAGATAAAAAACAGCCTCAAATCCGATACCTGTCCATGCCATATAATTAGATCATACAAGAACCCCAATTTCGATACCAATCCATTACGGAAAAAAACCTCCTGCCATTTTAGATGTGGTGATCCAACTAGCAGCCAGTATCAGAACTTCATCCCACAAACCCCACAGGTCCTTGGCTTCGTTTTGGAAGATGCACCTATTCCTCTCCAACCACAACGCCCATGAAGAAGCCAACAAAATTATCCTGCCAATCTCCAAAACTTTCCTAGACTGAATGGTAAAACGCGAATTGGGAATTCCATCCTCGAATGATGAAGGAGGGATGAATTTTCCATCACAAGCCACAAACCATCTCTCTCATACAAACTTGATCCAATCACAATGCCCAAAAAGATGATCAGACGACTCACCACCATTTTTACATAAGATGCAACAATATGGTGATAAAAACTTGTATGGAAAGTGTTTCTACATAACTTCTGCGGTATTAAGCTTCCCATTCAATAGTGTGCACCAAAAGAATTTTATCTTAGATGGAGCATGTGCAGCCCCACAATGAAGATGTATAAGGTGAAGCAATGGATGAAGGGCACTCAGAGAAAAAAAAAATCAAATAATGATTTGAAAGTAAATCTACCTGAAGGTAGCGAAGACCATCTATAGCCATCCTCTCCTTGAGACAGTCTTATATTGGATAACAAGGCTAAAAGATCCTCAAGTTGACATAGGGCTCTAGATGAGGGAGGGCGAAAGAAGTGAAAATTTCTATATATACTTGGAGAGGATACCACCATGGTTCAAAAATTCTCCGAAATTCAGCGAAATTCACGAATGTTTTCCCTTTTTTTAACCACTGAAGTGCGAAGTGGATGCAAAACAAAAAATGCAAAAATTCATTAAAATAATTCAATCAAATTCGAAAAACTTCGATAAAATTTCTATTTTTCAATTAAAAAATGTAAAAAATTGATAAAAATAAAATTCCATACAATTCAACAAAACTTGATGAAATTTGACGAAGAAGTAAAAAAATGTTATTTCATCAATAGAAAACAAAAAAAATATGAATAATTATGTATAATGTTCAACTTCATCAACAACATAGCAATATAAATTTTAAAAAATAATTTAATAAGGTAACAAATTATGTAGTTTATGAGATATGTTTTACCAAAAAGAGAAGAAAAGAAGCCCAATACATAAATAAATAAATAAAGTTGAAATAAAATAAAAACTTAAAAATAAATTAACAGAGTTTTCAAAGTCAAAGACAGATGTGGTGGAGTTTTTGAGAAAGATGTCTCTGTTCTTAGTTGAGTTAGAAGGTGGAAGGCCGATCATTTCCAGTAAGGAATGACTTGTTCGCGTGTGCGGAGTTTACAATCGGGGCCAGTCTGTGTTCAATGAATATGTTGTCGTGGAATATTCGAGGGTGTGGGTCAAGAGACAAGAGAAGGATGATTAAGAGGTACATTGGTAAATGTTGTCCAGATATAGTGATTCTTCATGAAGTTAAAAAGGAAAAGGTTGATAGGGAGTTAATTGGGTCGCTATGGCACTCCAAGTTTAAGGAGTGGATGTATTTACCGGTTGTCGGCTCTGCGGGTGGTCTACTGTTGGCATGGGATTCCAAAGGAATACTGATAACTGATAGACTATATGGGGAATTCTCAGTTTTTGCTAAGATTGAAGTTGGAGATGGGGAAGCATGGTGGATTACTGGTGTCTATGGCCCCAACAACAGATTAGCACGGCGCAGGTTTTGGCATGAAGTGGCAGGCCTGAGTAGTTTATGTGGGGAGAAGTGGTGTATAGGCGGGGATTTTAATGCCGTACGCGAATTTTCTGAGAAAGTTAATAGTGGTAGGGTAACAAGGAGCATGAGAAAGTTCGATGAACTCATAAGAGAGTTGGAACTTATTGATCCTCCTCTTCTCAATGGTATTTTCACTTGGTCCAATTTCAAAGCCTCCTCGGTATGCTATAGGCTTGATAGATTTCTTCTGGGAAGGGGGTGGGTGGAAATGTTCCCTTATCACAGACAAGAGGTCGGGGGCAGATTCGTTTCAGACCATTGGCCGGTTACTCTTGACACCTCTAGGCCTAAATGGGGACCTGCTCCCCTTAGGTTTGACAGTAGGCTAATTGTCCAAGCTGATTTTAAAAGAAGAGTAGAGGGGTGGTGGGATCAAGGCCCTGCTCATGGGTGGGAAGGTTACAAATTTACGCAGAATGTCAAGAGAGTTAAAATCTTGCTCTATGGTTGGAAAAAGGAGATCACGAGCTGGGAAACTAAGAGAAGGGTTGAACTCGAAGCATTGGTTCAAGATAGGAAGGAAGGAGGGGACTGAATGGTGCGATGATCTGGCCCGCGATAGAAGAATTGCTAAAGTCGAGTTGTTGAAGCTTTGCATGAGTGAGGACAGGGCAGCCACCCTTAAATCCAGGGTTAAATGGTTTAAGGAGGGTGACGCAAACTCTAAATTTTTTCATAGATTGATGAGCGGTGGAAGATCTGTTAATTCCATCTCTAGATTGGAAAAGGAAGATGGGTTGTTTGTGGGGGAGGAGGAAATTGTGGATGAGATTCTTGACTATTACAGAGATGTATACTCCAAACGGGGGCAACGTGTATGGGGAGTAGATGGGTTGGAGTGGAGTCCTATTTGTTCTACGGATAGGGAAGAGTTGGAGGTCCCTTTTGCCGAAGATGAGGTTAAACAAGTTTTGTTTGAGTGTGAAGGATCAAAGGCCCCGGGGCCAGATGGCATGACAATGTCCTTCTTTCAGAATTGTTGGGATATTGTGAAGGCTGACTTAATGAAGGTGGTGGCTGAATTTTATCAATCAGGGTTGTCAATGGATGCACAAACGAAACCTATATTCGCTTGATCCCCAAGAAGACGGCATCCCGAAAAGTAGCTGACTTTCAGCCAATCAGTCTTGTTACGTGTCTTTATAAGATAATTGCGAAGGTGATAGCAAATAGGATGAAGGGCGTATTGCATCACACAATTTCAGAGAACCAGACTGCATTTGTTCATGGGCGGCAAATAATCGATGCGATTCTTGTGGCCAATGAAGTGGTGGAAGATTATAAAGTTCGTAAACAGGATGGGGTGGTGTTTAAGTTAGATTTCGCTAAAGCTTACGATATGGTTGATCGGGACTTTCTTGATTATGTGTTGCTAAAGAAAGGGTTTGGGGAAAAGTGGAGGAAATGGATTCGAGGATGTTTGAGAACTGTCTCTTACTCTATCTTTCTTAATGGTCGTCCTAGGGGAAAGATCAAAGGCAAAAGAGGCCTAAGGCAGGGTGATCCATTGTCCGCGTTTCTTTTCACTGTAGTGGCAGATATATTGGGGCGTATGTTGGATAAAGCAAAGGAAGCTAGATTGATTGAGGGTTTTGTGATTGGTAGAGATAAAGTTGAAGTAACTCATTTACAGTTTGTCGATGATACGCTTATATTCTTGGGGGGAAGAGAGGAATGTATCATTAACGCTTCCAGAGTCTATTGGTTGTCTGGAATGGTTATCAACATGGAAAAAAGTCAATTGGCTGGGGTTTCTGATCGTCTGGACTGGTTGAAGGGTATGACAGATATAGTCAGTTGTTCCATGGGAAATTGGCCTATGAAATACTTGGGCATGCCTCTAGGGGGTAATCCGACCAAACTTTATTTTTGGGAGCCAGTGACTTCTAAGGTATCGAGAAGGTTAGATGGATGGAAGCGGAGTTTCTTATCAAAAGGAGGTCGGCTTACTCTCATTGAATCTGTGTTGGATGATCTTCCTACTTACTACTTATCAATCTTCAAAGTGCCTATGAAGGTGGCTAAGTGCATCGAAAGGTGTATGAGGGATTTTTTGTGGGGCAATGATATTAAGTCTCATGGATCTCATCTTGTGGCATGGAGCATTGTTCAGAGGAAGCGCGAGCTTGGTGGGTTGGGAGTTGGAAAC
Source organism: Paratinospora sagittata (assembly GCA_035771175.1). NCBI lineage: Eukaryota > Viridiplantae > Streptophyta > Magnoliopsida > Ranunculales > Menispermaceae > Paratinospora > Paratinospora sagittata. The sequence continues at coordinate 6,236,653 of JAYMFD010000012.1, read as the reverse complement.
ATTATTCTCAGAAATAGAGCCTTGGTAGGCAAGTGGTTATGGAGATTTCCCCGCGATAGCGACCAATTATGGAGGAAGGTGATATGCAGCAAGCACGGTTTTGGGACAATCTAAGGGATGTTGGATTGGTTGGTAGAGCTACATATAGGGGCCCATGGAAATTTATATCCTCCGTTTACCCATCTTATCTACCTTTGATTAGATTTAAACTTGGGATGGGGGACTCCATGCGCTTTTGGGAAGACCTATGGTGTGGGATCGAAACCTTTCAAAACTTGTTTCCTAATCACTATAACCGTTCCTTGCTCCATAATAAACCAATCTATGCTTTCAAGCGATCCCTTGAGCCTAAGAGAGAAGCCATTGGGGGGTGGGATTTGCACCTCGGGAGCTCTTTCTTTCCGAGGGGGGAGCATGATGTCGAGTCCCTTTTATTTATTCTTGAGGGTTGTGTCCTTTCTGGTGAGAGAGATAGAATCATTTGGCCTTGGGATCCTTCGAACACCTTCAACACCAAATCCTTTTTCGCATCCATCCTCGATGACCCTAATATTCTCCTTTTCTGGTTCCACAATCTCATTTGGAAAGCACATGTACCATTTAAAGTTAAGTTTCTTGGTGGGGTGGCGGCTCTTGGTAAGATGAACACTGGGGATGTGTTGCAAAAAAGATTCCCTAACATGTGTTTGTCTCCCTTTCGGTGCTATTTATGTAATCAAAATTCGAAATCTATTGGTCATCTGTTGTGGAGCTGTCCATTTTCTAGAGAGGTCTGGCGTAGATGGTGTCATCACTTCCCCGTTATGGAAGAGATAGTGCTGCAAGAGGTGCAGCCAAGTGTGTTTCCTCTCATTAACAACATTCAAAGGGTATGGAAAGGGCATTGGCAGGTAGTTTGTTTGGCAGTCCTGTGGTCATTGTGGAAGGAAAGGAATTCTAGAGTTTTCGATGGGGAAGGAGTTTTGGCGGCAGCAGTATGGGAGAAATCTCAGATGTTAGCATCTTTTTGGGTCAGTAATAGTTGTTTGTCTAGGGGATATGCCCTAAGCGATTGGCTTAGAGGGTGGGGTAATTTTGTATGAACTTACAAGAAAACGTTTTTCTTTGTTATTCGGTGGTGAGGTTAGGCTGTTTGTGTTGTACAGTTTGTTTGTTCATTGGTTTTATATATATAATACAATACTCTTTTGTTTCTTTTAAAAAAAAAAAAACAAGATTAAAAAATAATACATTTAAATAATAAACTAATAAATTAAGTATGGTGGAATTCAATCTAGCAAAGTATATGGTCGAGAAGCAAGCCACCACAAAATTAAATATCAAAACAAAAAAAAAGGAATTAAGACCAAAAGTCACTATTTCAAATTCATCAACCCACTTAACAAGATTGATTTTGTTAGGTCACTTATTGGTATTTTTATGTATTAAAAGTGCCTATTTATATTAGTTTTTAGCTTATACTACAATAAATCTAGATATTTAAGCATATATGCAAAAATTCTCTAAACTTCTCTAATTTAGTGATTTTTTACAAAAAATCTCCACGTCGAATTAAACTTCTCCGAATTAATTCAAATTTTTAAGTGACCGAAGTCAAGTCGAAATCGAATTTTTGATCCTCGGATACCACATCATCATTTATATTCACAAATTGTGCAATAGAATGTTGATGAATTGATGATATTTGGTATAGGCGGGGGAAACGAGAAGCTATATGGTGGGCTAATCTTTGGGCTAAGGGATGAAATGAATTTCCATGGGCTTCTATGGGTAGTGGAAGGGGAAGTACCAATGTCCCAACATGTGTGTGTGTTGCCATGTATGCTTCTGATGACCCGTGCCCACAATGTCTGTTGATCCTGTGAGAGCCTCCACAACCACTTTGCAACAAGAGGTTCGTTCCTAAAGGAGTGGCTGATGTCTTAGAAAGAAAGATGCGAGACTTTCTTTGGAGGGGAGAGAAATTCAGGGATGTTGGATACTCTCCCTACGTATTTTCAATTGGTGTTCAAGATTCCTAAAGGAGTGGCTGATGTGTTAAAGAGAAAGATGCGAGACTTTCTTTGGAGGGGGAAGAAATCAAGAGAAATAATTTGATAGCATGGAGCATTGTTAAAAGAAGAGTGGATCAGGGAGGCTTGGGTATTGGGAATATTCTGGAGCGCAAAAAGGCATTGATTGGTAAGTGGCTGTGGAGATTCAACCATGAGCAAGATGAACTTGGGGAATGAGTGATAAGAAGTCAACATGGCTTATTTCGCAACGGCAGGGTCACTGGTTTAGCATCAAGATCTACCTATAGAAGCCAATGGAAATTCATATTCTCAACACTTATCAATTTTTCCAATTTGTTAGGTTAAAGGTGGAAAGGGGAAAAATTTTCCAATTCTAGGAGGCCATATGGTGTGGTGAATCGAACTTTGCATCTCTTTATCCCAACCTATACCGCTTGTCTGCACTCCATAACAAACCCATTTAAGCTTTTCTACTAGTCTAGTGGGAATAGCCCTTCATGGAACCTTCACCCAGAAAGAATACAGAAAGAGAAGTGGACGCCACTATTCTCCTAAATTCTTTAGAACACATCCAATTTTTAGAGGGTGAGGATAGATTATGTTGGCCATGGGATCCTTTCAGTACCTTTACAACAAAATCTTTCTTCAATAATTTTGACAAATGCCATAGATCCCCCTACTATCTCGTTACACCGTCTCATTTTGAAAGCATTGGTGCCATACTGCCATTAAAAGTCAAGTTATTAGGGTAGACCATAGCTCTTGGCAAACTGAATACGGAAAACATCCTTCAACAAAGATTTCAAAATATATGCATTTCGCTGAAATGGTGCGCAATGCGCAAACATGACAACCAGTCAATTGAGCATATATTCAGTGTACATTTTTACAGAAAATATGGTAAAGGTAACGTTTCCATTTTCCAGTCACTACATTGTCAGGTGAGGATTCACAAGGGGGTAGGTAACATCTTTCTGTTTATGGATAAGGTACTGGTTGGGTGGAAAAAACATTGGGGAGTAGTATGTTTGGCAGTAGTATGGAGCATATGGAAAGAGAGGAATAGTAAGGGGGAGGAATTGACAGCCCATAAAGTGTGGGAGAGGTCTCATTTTCTAGCTTTCATGTGGGTAGAAAATAGTAAGTTGTCCAAGGAATATAGCCTTGGGGATTGGATCAGGGATTGGGTAGGTTTTGTTGGCCCATTGGTTGATACTTCATTCCGAATTAGGATGGTCTTCTCCATCCAATTGATGTAATTTATAATTTTTCTACTTATTTTATACTTAATATAGCCTCTAGTTTCTTTAAAAAAATACTATTTCCGAGTTCCACAAGTGCAATCAATGATAGCATCATCAATTTGCACCACCTTACTACTTACCAGTTACCGCAATAATCAATGATCTTAGAAATTTGATACATTATCTCATCAATTTTCCTGTTTTCCTTTTTCTTTCTTTCGAAATTTCTTAGCAGGTCATCTCAAACTACTTGAGATCTAAAACCTGGATAAACATAATTTGTAAAATAATGAAGAAAAGTTGCTATGAGATTTTCTAAAGGAAAACCAAACATAATTTTCAAGCAAGTACGCGGACAGATGATCCACTAAAAGTTTCACAGTAAATGTACATTAGTAACGATTTTCTGAAGAGAATATAAAATGACAAAATGAAAATTCACGCGTGTATACTAAATGCACAATGTGATTTTAGAAAGGCATGAGCATCACCTTACCTCAAATGAAGAAGCATGAAGTTCCACTTCAACTCTTTTTTGGATAGCAGCTTCCCATGATATGGCACTGTCTACAGCATTTCCGTGTGCTGTAATAGAAAAGTCAACTTCTCTAGGTATAAAAGATTCTCCTGCAGATAAAACTGCTAATGCTTGCCAACCAAAAGGACCCTACAATTACAAGTGGAGCACAACACTCAAGTGAATATTGACAGAAAATTGGTCAATTTCTCAGAATAACGAGAAAAAAGGTTGCCAGAGAAAATTAATAAACCAAAGCCATGTTTCAACATTGGAACAAATAATTAGTGCAATACTGCTTGAAATGGTCAACAATGCAACAAATATTTAAATAAGTTACCAGATCACTAAAGTTCACCTTCTTTGACTACACTAAGACAAATGAATTAATATCGGTCCTAACATGCATAAAAACTGTCACCGACTGAGAGCAGAAATAACCTGAACAAAAAGATGAACCAATCTTCGGACAGGCTTTGAGAACCAGCATGGGAGCATTTGAACCAGTGAAGTATCATGCCCAGAGGTTGAGAATATGGTTTCCCGCCAATTCAAAAATTCTGACAAAGCTGAGTTTCCAAATACTGCAAAGAGCAGGATGAAATTCAATTTTACATCGATTAATGGAATGTTTAAGGTATAAAGGAACATCTAGACATGCAGATTAAACAGACAGAAAGAATTCAAAACAAAACTTGCCACTCTTTGCATTAGGAATCATAGAACTCCCCGTAGCATCCTGCCCAAAGCATGTAGCAATAAGACTACGCCATAGAGTAGGGAAGCGCTGGAGAGCAGGCCTTAGATTCTCCAGCGTACACTGAGCTGAAGAGCTGAAATGCCTATTTACACTTCCACTGCATAGACACTCTTGAATTGGAGCAGATGCATGCATTAGGGTTGCTAAAGCAGCCATCTCCCCTCCTCCTTCTGCCATGTCATCGACGGTACGTATTATATCATCAACCTCCAGGTTAGAAAGGCTGCTACCAGGAAAAATATTGCGAGAAGCAATTGAACGGGCATTAGAAAATGATGCATTGTATTCACGCCCTTTAACCCTTGATAACAGCAGCCATTTGGCCCATTCGCAGTCTCCCTGGAGAGTTCCAATGCACAAAATTTTAACCAGTTAATCAGAATCATTTTTTTTCTTTTTAATCAGAATCAATTATTTAACTCAATGCAGGCGAACAAGATAAGTTTAAGACATGGTGGTACAAAAATTATACATAAATGATAGTGCAACATAAGAAATCATCAAATGATATTTTTCTTTATGCTGGACTAAGAGAAATGTTAAACATAAAGTCCAAAACACATGCATGTTACTTGTCAGCAACTCTGTCTCTTTACGAGGGAGGGGAAGGGTTTCAAGTGAATGGAAGAGTGTATGATGGCTGATGCATGCAAACATGCTCTATTAGTGTTAGGAATTTGCCAAAAGAAAAACAAACTAAATTCGATGCATTTTGTGACTTGAGAAAGAACTGTAAGAGTGCAAAAGGTAATTTATTTATTTATTTATTTATTTTTAAAAAAGAAACTAAAAGGTAGTATATATTTATATGAGTAAAATAAGGAAGAAAACAAAGAAACTGTGCACCCAGTACAACATATCAGCACAGCCAAAAACTCTAAACTAATACAAAATTGCCCCACCCTCTAATCCAATCTCCTAATGTATGACCTTCTGGCAAATTACTGCTGGTCACCCAAAAAGAAGCTAAAAGGTGTGAATTCTCCCACACTTTAGCTGCCGAACAAAACTCATTGTGAAACGCGTTTGTTCCTCTCCATCCATAGGGACCGCAAGACAGCCAGACATACCACCTTCCAATGATCATTCCACGAAAATTGAACACTATTCATGAAAGGAAAGATGTTTATATTATCTCCCCCATTATCCGCATCAATCATGATTGAGAAATAATAACACCACCTTCTCTACGCCTCCGAGGAATAGGGGCAACGCCAACACACATGTCCCACAGACTCCAAACTTTGTCTACAAAGGTAACACCAATGTGGGGATAAAGACATAGATGGGAATCTTTTTTGCAACATATCACCCGTATTCATCTTCCCATGAGGAATTTAACCTTTGATGGCACCTATGCTTTCCAAATAAGGTTATGATGAAACAATGGAGGGACATTGGACACGTTAAGGATAGATGCATGGAAGGATTTGGTAGTAAAAGATCTCGAAGACTCCCAAGGCCATGTAATCCTATCATCTTCCTCAGACAGATGACACCCCTCAAGTAAACTAACTAAGGACATCAAATCCCACTCCTCTCTAGGGGAAATATGCCTACCTAAATGTAAATCCCACGACAAGAAGGAGACTTCCCCATACCTCACAAAATCTTTAATAGGTTTATTATGGGCCGCTGATCGTCGATAAAGGTTTGGGAAAAGTGCTTGGAAGGTGTCGTTCCCACACCATATATCTTCCCAAAAATGGTTTGAATCACCCCTTCCCAAGTTTCAGTCTAATCAAAGGTAAAAACAAAGGATAAACTGATGAGACAAATTTTCAAAGACTCCTAAATGTTACTCTATAAACTAAACCAGCATCCTTAAGATTATCCCGTAGTCCATGTCTACTATGAATGACCTTCCCCCACATAAGATCTTTCTCCCTTGGAAACCGCCACAACCATTTCCCCACCAAAGCTTATTTCTATTTGATACATCCCCAATGCCCAAACCACCTTGCTCGATCTTCCTCTTCACAATGTTCCAAGACACAAGATGTGAACCCTTCAACCTATCTTCATTCCCCCACAAAAAATCCTTCATTAACTTCTCAATACGATCTGCCACCCTCACTGCGATCCGGAACACAGATAAATAGTGGGTTGGAAGAGCATCCAAAATTGATTTGATTAATGTGAATCTCCCGCCTTTGGATAAGAAACTTCTTTTCCAACCATCCAGTCTTCTCGACACCTTGGCAACGTCCGAATACCAAAAATTTGATTTGGAAGGATTGCCACCTAAGGGCATACCTAGATACTTCATAGGCCAAGAGCTAGTGGCACATCCGAGATGATCTGCCATTTTCCCCAACCACTCTTGACCAACATTTATGCCCGCTAGCTGGCTCTTGGTCATATTAATAACCAAATCCAATAACCAACAAAAACACTTCACGACCATAGATGCATTAACAATGTAGTCATCATTCCCATCCAGAAAGATCAATGTATCGTCAACAAACTGGAGATGAGTGACCTCCACATTCTCTCTGCCCACCCTAAAGCTTGAAATCAGACTTGCCTCCTTTTCCTTATCTAACATCCTCCCCAACACATCCACTGCAAAAGGTAATTTAGAAACAATAGAAATGCATAAAATTGAACAAGGGGAACTTATAAATGCACCCTTGTTGCCCAAACTTGGTTACAAGTGTTAGATGCTAGTGCATGTCCAGACTTCGGACATTTCATATGCAAATTATAAGATATAAAAGTCTCCAAACATTTTATCTAGGTACTTGGACACATCGCACATATATGTTGATTCACAAATTATATATTGTTCCTTCTCGTTTCTTCTTGCTCTTTTCTTTCCTTTCTTCTTCTTCTTATTTACCTTCTCCTTTCCCTCTATTTTTTCTATGGAAATTATTTTTCTTTTTTTCACCTTTTCTTCATTTTTTCTTCTGCATTATGATTGGACTCCTCTTATCCACTAGTTTCCTTATTTCTCCTCACTTGTGCACATTCTCACATGTTAGTCTTTATCCTTATTTGCTCAAACCTATACCAAAAACATTCAATAATCGCACTCAAAGGTTGGCTTAACCAAACACAAACCATGAAAAAGAAAGTCGCAACCAAGGGACAAAAATACAATTCAATATTCGTAATGTGGTGGCCTACTTTGAGATTTATGTTCAGGCTAGTGTAAATAAGATAGACAAATGTTAACAGAGTGATTTGATTCAAATACATGGTGGTCGTAGAATGGACAAAGAAAAAGGCGGGTGTCAATTAGAAGAATTAAAGGTTTTTAGATCATTTTAGAGTTCACAAACTAAGTTTTGGTTGACCAAACTAAGGAAATGAACATGTGCATTTAGAAATTCGCTCAAACATATTGCCTCCAACTATAGCAATGATTTTCTCACGGAACTTTTCACAATCAAGGGCCCACATGGAGTTGAATCAAACATTTATCATGAAGATCACTCTCACAAAAGATCAGCCCACCCAAAAGCTTATGATTCCATTATGAGTTTAAACTAAAATCGGAGGATGAACACTATAGAAGAAAGAAAATGTCATCACCATGTTGATAGTTGCATATTTAGATAGGTTTTAGAGTATGTTTTAGGTGTGTTTTAGGACATTTTATACATTAGTTTAGAGTGTTTATGCTAGTTTTGATGCATTTGATAGTTTAGGAATTAGTTGGCTTTTAAGCATTATTTCGGTTTGTTAATTTATATGTTGGATCAATTTACGTTTTTAGTGTGCTAATTACTTGTTTTAATTTGATTTGTAGGTATTTAGATGTGTGGAAGTGAGCATGAATGATGGACACAACATATGAGAAGCCTAGATGATGTTTCTTGTAGAACCTAAATGAAGAAGTAGAAGAAAATTGGCTAAGTCCACAAGAAGGAAGGCAAAAAGGAGTGGAGAATTTGGCTAAGTCGACAAAATCACACAGCAGTGTAGGTTATGGGTGCCGCGGCGCAGCTCGCGCGCTGGAATCAGCAAAAAGAAGTGGCTCTGGGCGCCACAGCACTGAAGGTGTTTTTAGTTGAGATTTTAGCAACTCGTAATTCAGAGGACTTTCTAATTATTTTACACACGACGAATGGGGGCATATTATATATCAAACTGAAGGGTTTTTCAAGAGGAACATATTGGAATATAGAGAGAAGAACGAAGGTTTGACGGCTGGAAGAAAAGTGGTGAAGAAGATTCGTATTGAAGATTGTTAAAAATCTCTACACCAATTCTAGTTTGTTTTCCTTTGTTCCAATTCATGTTTGAACCATTAGTTATTGTTTTTATGACTTTAGTTATGAACTAAACCTCTTTCTAGAGGTGATTTGATTATTATTAATGAATTCTTTTAGTTTATTTATATTTTTCTGAGTGTAATGCCTTTGATCCCCTGATCACGGATTGACTTGTCCTAAATTCGATGTAGATGCTCCAAAAGAGGGTACCTTGAGTTGAAATCTGGAGAATATAACCTAGGCTATCGTGAGACTCAAAAGAAGATCGAGAACCTTTGAAGTCGTTAGGTGGAAATCATAGATCTTAATGAATTACCATTGTGTTTGGTTTTCATCGAAAGAGTTAAATCAATACAACGATAATATGCTTTAGTTCTGCTTCAAAAGGGAGAATTAGAAACGTTAGGATTTCTGACTTCTAAGCTAAGGAACTGATTTAATAATATATATATATATATATAAAGACATAGTTGAGAGTGAGGTGACATCGAACCTCTAGTAAATTCTCTATTGATTTCTTATATGGTTTACATTGCGTTATTAGCTAATAGTTAATTAGTTTAATTGTTGTTTTAATCTCTCAATCACTCGATTTCGACTGTCTAGATAAAATTAGTGTTAAAACGTGATAGCTGGTATAGTAAATAACCCTAAGGACAATATTTGATTTCTCATCGGAGTATATTATAACTTGGCAACCGAACACTTGCGGTTTTGCACGCGATACATGTTAACAGGAAGATGTCATTGATTAGAGCACAAAATGTAACAAAAATATCTCTTTCCATGTCTTGTTCCCCCCATCAATAGACATTTTGATGCAGTCCCACAAACTTATGATACTTGTCAAGAAATGATAGGCAAAGATGAAGAGCAATGAATTACTGGAATTGACTATGATGTGTTTTTTCTATAGATTAGGGATCAAGAATAGGTTAGAACTTGAAAGTTCAATTACAATAAGAATTGGTAATGAAGCATAAGCATAAAAACTTCATGGGGAGACTATAAAAATGACAATAAGATGTAGACATAGGCATATAGTATGTTGTAATGTGGGGCAATGGTGAAATAATTAGTTTCTAGGAATATATTACAATGAGCTCCTCCTTGAACTGCTATTGTATGCTTCTTATCCATTCTATAAGGAAAGAAAATCTGGTTTTGTGAGCTCAAGTCAAATCAAGTAATGAGTAACCATTAGAGTTGATTCAGGACAATTGTGAATTTTTCCGTTGGATGAGGATCTATGACTACAAGGGAGAAACCTTTGTGGGTCAAGCTTACTGGCATTTTTCAGGATCCTGATATTATGTCTATTGTAGCCTTCATTTGTACCAAGCAAGCCATTCTGGAGAAAACTCTACTTGTTGACCATCTAATTTGCTATGACATAGTTGGTTGAATATGCCTCATGTAGAAGTCCTTTTAAAAAAAAAAAAAAAAAAAAAAAAAAACAAAAACTAAAAGTATTGTATATATGTAAGTAAGAAAATCAAAAAGTCTGTACAGTAACATGTCCACCAAAACGTTACCCTATACACATACAATATTGCCCCATCCCCTTAGCCACTTCCCTAATGCGTAGCCTTTTGACAGCATACTATTGGCAACCCAAAATGAAGCTAGAAGGTGAGACTTCTCCCACACTTCAGCCGCCGAGGAAAACTCGTCATGGAACAACCGTTTGTTCTTCTCCTTCCAAAAAGACCATAATACCGCTAGACAAACCACCTTCTAGTGATCTCTCCATGAGGAATGAACCCTATCCAAAAAGGGAAAAATATTTATAAACTCATCCTCAACAACATCGCCATCCATGACAGGGAAATGAAAACTCCATCTGCACCAAACCTCATTGACAAAAGGACAGCCCCAACATGTATGTAGCAGCGACTCCAAATCCTGTCTACACAAATAACACCAAAATGGGGACAAGCACATGTATGGCAACCTTTTTTGCATCATATCCCCCATATTTATCTTCCCATGGGAAGCAACCCACCCCAAAAGTTTAACTTTTGATGGTACCAAAGCTTTCCATAATAAATCATGAGAAGGGAAGAGAGGAACATTAGGCGTATTGAGGATTGTTGAATGGAAGGATTTTGTGGTGAAAAGGCCAAATGGGTCCCACGGCCAAGAAACTCTATCATCATCCCTAAATAGGTGGCAACCCTCTAACATCCCCAACAAAGACAACACATCTTCCTCCCATGGGTGAACGTTCCTACCTACAAAGACAAATTAACAGCCTCCGGGTTGCGCACAAAGTCATTAACAGGTTTGTTATGGGAAGAAAAGCGTCGGTAAAGCGTAAAGGTTTGGAAAAAGTGTTTTGAAGGTGTCATTCCCACACCATAAGTCCTCCCAGAAGCATATTGAGTCACCCTTCCTGATTTTAAGTCTAAGCCTCATGTAGAAGTCTTGCCTTCTTGTAACTAGCAATACCACAAGGGGTGCATAATTCAATGCTATAAGTCGTGTTAGGTCAGCTATAGACTGCAAAATAATAAATTAGACATGCTTTAAAGTTTGCAGTCGGTTTTTTCTTCTAGGGAAAGTTACTTGTCTTCTTTCGTTTTTCCATTTTTTTCTTGCCAAGTACAGAAGAAATTGTGTTAAGAGGAAAATTGTATAAATAATCAATCTATTGCATTCAAAGAAACTAATAAAGATAGTGAAGAAGGGAAAATTTCCTATGTTGTGACGCATTTCCTGAGCATCAAATTGATGGATCAATTGCTCATCTCAGCCATTGTTAACAAGATCTCAGACCACAACGCATAAATAAGATATTCCTATGCAAAAGAGAGAGCAATCATAATAATAATTGAAAACAAACAAAAAAAGAAGATCTGCAGAGCGTTTCTCACATTGAAAACATAAACATTCACTGGATGCTAGGACACTTACTGCAGCTCCCAGTAACGTGACAAGAGAATCATTGTCGAGAACCAACTTGTGATGGTCAAGGTACAGATCCAGAAGGCTTGGCAAGTCATCATTTACACAATAATGAATAACAAGTTTATGCAAGGCTTCAACAGTATCATCATGATATTCTCCACCAAGGTTTGAGGAACCAGGATCAGGGAATCTCTCGACTGATTCAGCTTCAATGGGAGTCTTCAATTTATTAATGATGAAGCCTGCACGTGCCAAAAGATGCATAATACCAGCAGTTCCATCCCAGCATTCCTTCAAAAAAATAAATTTCTTGGCAAGTTCCTCCTCCATGAGCATTCTTAACCACATGGAGCACTTATTACTAGCTGAAATTTTCAGCAACTTAATATTTGGTACGTTGATGCATACAGGGTCCAGTTCATCAGGAGGGTAGATATACATGTCATAATCAGGATAACCCAGATTGCGTCCAACATTCACAGCTGATGGGGCATCCAAATTGATTTGGAGACTTCCATCAGTCAATAAATATGGAGGAATCATGTCAAGGAGTTTAGAGACCTCCTCCCAATCATTGTGGCTGGTATGGTACCCAAGCTGTGATTCCCATGATACATGAACACCCATAAGAAAAGGTTGATCAAGCACAATCTGCACAACATAACATTTGAGTGTAAAACTTCATAGAAGTAATAAATTCACCTATTAAACAATAAGAGAAAGTGGAATGCAGATGGCAAACCAAAAAGAAATTAAGTAATTCAATGTGATGAGATCATATGTGGAACCAACTACCACTTGGGTTCATAGATTACAACACCCCCAAAAACTTTAGAGATGTGAACAGTGTTTAAGATAAAGTGATGAACATCGAATATTTTCAAGCACTAAGGCAATGCCTAGGTCATAATATCATACTCCCACAAACCTTTTTACACGGATATACATACATACATTTATCAACCACCAGTCCATATTATGAACACATAAACATATGGTGCAACTATTTATTTTATACTCAAGACAAAACCAGCTATTTACACCCTCTACTTAAATCAATGGGATGTGTACCACCCTAAGCAATTAAGAATATTCAGATGTTTTCTCTTTCTTTTCCCATTATCAGTGTTTGCAAATAAAATTTTTGAAATTCTTAAATTCAATTAAGAAAAACATAACCAGAGGGTGTGCACGTGCGTTACACATGATTTAAAAAATTTATTAATTAATTTTTTTATTTTTTAGTTAGAAATAAAAATTGTTAATTATAACAGAAAGATTGTCACATGAAGAGTATGGGCAGTGTAATCAAAAGCGAAAGGCGCACTCAAGGTGAAGGCAGCCCATAAAGCCTTAGGCTCAAGGCGCATGCCTAAGTCAACGAAGGCACACCAAAACATAACAAATTATATGTAAGTCACAATTTGCTTATATACCAAACTACTGAATAATTTTAAGGAAAAAAAAAAAAAAACAAAGGCCAAATATTAATTAAGTAAACACAAAACATATTTATCCCATGAGTCACAATATATTGTTGTCTAGTTAGAACAAAAATTTAGAAGTTCCAAATAAAATTGTAATTATTGAAAAGGGTAAAATGAAGAAATCTAACATAAAGTGAACCCTAAAATAGAAAACATGGAGGGAAATTGGGATTAATTGAACTAAAATATTAACCCTTAAAATTTTTAAAAGTAAGCGATAATCAATAATGATTTTTTTTGAGAAGAAACAAATACTTGTATTAAATGGACTAATAGCATGTACATGTGAGGGAGTATTGAGTATGCACCCAGCAAAATCAAAAATTTCCTTACAAAAATATTATCCCCCCTCCCCTCTTTTCCTAGAGACTGAATAGACACGTTGCCCAATCTAACACCCAGTTGGAAAGTGAGGGACCCGGGATAAGACCTGCTGCAAAGACCCAAGTACTGGCAGCAAAGCGAATACCGTCCCACATATCATCAACATTTTTGTATGAATCATTGAAAATTCGACAATTTCTTTCTAACCATATACTCCATAGAGTGGCAAAAGATGCTATAAGAGCCACCTCCCTCGTCAGACTCGTAGATATAGATGAGATAAAGTTAAACAATCATCAAGTGAGGTTGGTGGGAGAAACCTTCCACCTGACAAACACCTCCAATTCTCCCAAAGTCTCCTTGCCGAGGGACAATGAACAAAAAGATGATCCGGAGACTCAGCCGCTTGAAAGCACATTACACAACAATGTGGAGACAAGCACATGTTTGGTCGACGCCTCTGTATGACGTCCATGGTATTAATCTTTCTATGTGCTAATAGCCAACCAAATACTTTAACTTTAGATGGAATGTGTGCTTTCCAAATGTTTGCCGCTAGAAGGAGAGGTGGGGAAAAAGGAATAAAAGAAGATTGGAGGGCTTGGACAAATGATTTGCATGTGAACAAGCCATCTGGTATAAGAGAGCATTTGAACTTGTCCGGCCTATTTGAGAAAACAGCATTATCAAGGATATTTAACAAATTTACAATTTCACCTTGCTCTCTACCAGTTAATGCTGTAGGGAAATGAAAGTTCCATGATAAACCTAAAGGGGAAATTTACGATAATCAATAATGATTAAAAGAGTAATTTTGGAACTTCGGTAAAAATGGTCACATGATGATCTCTTCAAGTATTTGTAATATATAAAGGGTAATACCCAGTGCATGAAGCTCTCATCGTTACGAGAATCTGAGGAAGGGACGATATACATAGCCTTACCTTCACATGGAGAGGCAATTCTCGCAGCATTTGAGGCTGAGATTTCTATTTTTTTTTTTACAATTCAAAGGTATCTAAGTCACTTAGAGCACCCAACAAGTCCCTCAAGATGTATGCAAACCTCCCTATTCTCACATACTTGAAACACTATGGAAGTGGCCTAATTGAGGTGGAATTCAAACTCAAGACTCCCACTTCTTGAGGCAGGTTCCTAGCCATGACACTAACCCCAAGTTGGCTATTGGAAACAAAAATCAAGTAAAAAAATGAACGAGAAAAAAAAATAAAGCTACGTCGCCATGTACACACTCACCGTAACATTAATCACTAACATGTGGAGAAGCCAAGTAAAAGGATTTTTACTATCACGAAGAAAATGGTTTGTCGCCTTTTCTTTTCCATAAGGAAAATCTATTTCATCCTATATTAATACAATATTATACCTATTGCTGACAAGAAGCAGAAAACTCAGGCCCAGTTATTTCTTCTATATTCATTTATGTGTTGTGAAAGATAAGTTTGCTTCCTGAAAGTTGTAGCTGCTAGAGAAACTATGATAGAATGTAGATTGTTAGACCATCTCTTGTGTAGAGAGTTATATCACATCCATTTAAGCTTATACTGAATGTAACGTGCATTTGCAAAAATTTATTAAAAAATCATTTGAAGCAACATCGAAAGAAATGAAATGCAAAATTTTGATATTAGATAAATAAATGAAACATTACTTACACGATCAATGGTTGCTTGATCCCAGGCATCAGACCAGACAGTCGCAGCAGCCCAATACCCAACATGTGTATTCTCAACATCAGCTACAGGAAAAGCAGAGCTTCCTTCAATATTTGCCCATGGACCAATAACAACCCCATCAATTTCACCACATTCAATGACAAGTGAATCAGAACACTGAAGAAAGAACTTTTTTTCTTCCGGCAACATCGAATTGGGTGAAAGTTTCTGTCGACCAAGGAATGTATTCCAGAAACTACAGCTTGGATACAGCCTCTACAGCAAATAAAATAACCAAGTTTTAGCTCATTGAAGAGGAACCATAAAATTGGAACTTAGAATAACACAAAAGTAGGCAATAAATAAGAAAAAACCATTATATAAGTAACAAAAGGTTACACAACTAACCTCAATAAGAGATATTCTCTCCAGCATCCTCTCCTCATATGGTGTCAGGAATCCATGTCTTTCCATCTCCTCTGCCACTTGCAATCGAAGAGACCTTCTCACTGTCCCAATCAAAAGTTGTCTGAGGATAATTTCCATGTCCTCTCCAAGTCTTTGCAACGTAGCTACAGCAAGGCTGATTTCCCCCTATTCATCATATTTTATTAGTTTACAAATAAAAATAAACTTAATTTTTGCATAAAGAACCAATTACCTTTAAAAAGAGATCATAAGCAATAACTCTTCCAACATCACGAACTTCACTAAAAGTATCATGAGATTCTTGTTCAGAGACCAGATCTCGCAAGCGTTGAAGGTGAAGTTGCAGAACTGCTAAAGGCAAACGGCCAGAATGCAAAGCATCTCCGACAACGGCCTTCAGATCCAAGTTATCTAGTTCCCAGCGGGAGATCATATCCTTTGGATTTTCCATGGGAATCATTTTCCTTCCCTGAGCTCCACCTTCGGATAGGACTGATAACTCACTGAAATTTTCCGAATACAAGTGGGTTGAGGATTCACACAATTCCATAGGCATCAAAGCAAGCTTTTCTGAGTCATAGCTGTGTGATTCAGATGCAGGACAAGCTAATTCATGCTGGTTTTGTATCTCTAATGAAATGTCATCTACACTAATAATAGGAAGATGAGACTCATCCCGCAATGCAATTGCATCTAATGGACTTGACACATCCCTGTCATCTAACTGTAACAGAAAAACCAATGATTAATCACTTTAGGTCTGTAACCACCAGCAATTTAAAAAAAAAAAATCTGGACTAGCACAGAATGTTAAAATATGTACCAGCTCTTGATCTGGCTTTCCAAATTTTACATTAAGTTGACACTGCAATTTTCTGATGACCTCCAAGAAGTGAGCCATCTCATGCAGCCTTCTCAAATTGCTTATTTCCATGTCTGATGTGGTATTAGAATCGCCAATACCATGAAACATGAATGTGTCTTTCTTATGTTGTAGAAGCCCATATTTTCGGATCATTTTGGTCACAAAGTTGGCAGCCAAAACCAAAAGCCTGAAAAAAAAAAAATTAAGACAGACATAAATGTATAAGCCAATGCAAGTGCTACCTAAGTTTGTCCTTCTAATCAATATGCCGAGCACTAAACCTGAATTGCCATCACTTATGCTCTTCCATGATCTTCTTTACATTTGCTTCACTGGTATATCAAATTCTTTGCTAACTAAAATTTCACCAAATACTTTATTACAGATTCCCCCAAAATTTCACCAAATAATTTATTACAGATTCCCCCCCACCCCCACTCCTTTCAAAATTCTCTCTCTTGCACTTCAATTATTCATAATTTCCTGCCAATCAACTTAAAAACTCTCATTGCTTAGTTCAAGGGATGGTAGAGAATGACCTCCATTTTGAAGCCATAGGCATCAAGGAAGATCCAATAAAATCATCAGATGCAGTATGATGACATTCCCTTCTCATAACTGAGTCACTTTTCTCTCCCTATTTCAAAGGTGAGCTTAAAGGTCACCTGTCCAAATGGGTACAAGAATGAAGATTTCCTATTCTAAAATAGAGCATTACTAAATCGCTAGAAACATGGTTAAGAGTCATTGAGGAGTGTTTTGAGGAGGATTGCAAGATGTTTAAATGAGGGAACAGGAGAAATTGTAAGCTTTTTACTTTTTAATATAAAGCATCAATGTGAGAGTGAGAATATGTCTAAAAGAATTAGTCCAACTAGATAGTAACCAAACAACAGTAATAATAGAGCTACCAAACACCGCCTAAGTCAGATGAAGTGAAACAATTTCATCAATCAAATGAAGAGTTTAGCAAGTGATCCAACTTCATGTCAGTTTGATTCCTAGAGAATTGAAATCCTCAAAAATGTGTTTACCCATTTAGCAACCTGCAATAGATAACACCTACAGAAAGAAACCGCTAAAGAGAAAATAATGAAGTAATTTTGCGAAGGATTGCCTTTACACATTAATCTGCAAATAAAAATCCACTAATAGCATCAACAATGAAAAGATACAATTTCTGTCAAGAACACTAACAACGACATCATCTTGATGCAAAATAATAATATGCCATGAGGCATGAGCACAAAGGGCCTTTGCGAAACCTCACCTTGAGGCAAGAGCAACCTCATTGTCATTACCAACTTTACAGAAGATCTGATAAGTAGTAGTGAATAGCAATCTCAGGATACCTTCTTCAGCCAAATTGACATCCACAAGCATTTCTAAGGATCTGTTCCATTCAATAGAAATTCATTCTATAAGCCAAAGGAGCATGGCTACTGTCAATCATCATATGTAGGAGACAAGTGCATACTATAATTGTTTGCATGCATGTAGCATAGCAAGAAAAGTACATATTATATGATATCAATATTTATGCAGTATGATTGGTATATAAACAACATTAATGTAATATGCACCATCCTAAAAACACAATGCACCATAATTCCTACATAAATTTGTATAAATTGGAGGTTTCCCCCTCCTCCAAACCACCATTCCACCGTTGTTGTGATCCCCGAAAACGCCGAGACTCTACATCTCTGTGTTGGTGCGAAATACTTGCGTCTCAAGGTGGGAATGAAGGCTTAGGTTTGCGTACCTTTTACTTAATGATAATCATAGCATTGCATTGTTCATGTTCATGATACCATGCTACATTATTCCATGCATTGGCATACTGGATATATTTGAAGGGGGTGGCTCCATGCATGTCTTTGTAACTTTGGACCATTAGAACTCCCTGTGACAAAAGGTTAAGCCCACTGTTTGCGGACTTGTAGCTGTTTTGCACTCAATCCGTAATTTCAAGGGAGTTGTCGCTTTGTAATACAAGGTTGAGCTCTTTGCTTGCGGGACCTGCAGCAGCGTTGCGCTTGGTCCCGTGATATCAAAGGGGAACCATCACACGATGATACTAAGTACACGGCTCGCGGTGCACTTCGTTGTTACTTTATGATATTGCATCACATGATTGTATTGTATTATTTTGGTTTGATCTGCATTGATATATGTATTGTTGTTGTTATCTTTCTGTAAATGATGCGTTTACTTGCTTGATCCACTGAGCTATTGAGCTCACCCTGTTGCTTCACGTTTCACGGAATTGAGATGGGTTAGGGTCGATATGTACAGGGGGCGGTTACCAGTCGTGAATCGAGATTTATCTTTTTGTATCGAGGAGCTAATATGTAGCTTCCTTCTTTTTGGTGGCATTGGCCACTTTATTTTGTTGGGGGATTGTCCCCTTTATTTTGTCTCATTGAGACCCGCTTGTAAAACAATTATTTTAATATTTTGAACCCATCTCTTTTATCAGCAAACCTATCTTATTTTGAATTGTAGTGTTATATGATGGGCCCACGTTTTTGCTGCAAACCCTCATATTGTCATTCTCGGTTTAGCGGAATGTTGTAATGTATGTCCGCGTGTGGGACTATTTTCGGCCTCAACGGGGTGTGACAAGACATGTGCAAGTAAACCAAATATATTAAAACAAAGATGGAAGTATAAACGACGTTGAGGACTAGGAGTCCTTAAAGTAGAAAAAAGCAAAAAGCCACATTACAACAAGTTTGACCATCCTCTCAACCAATCTGATAAAGGAAAACCAAAGCCATTCTTGGTTGCGCAACACATTTAGAGGCACTGACCTTAGCAGAAATCCAAACTTTATGAATATTGTGTGCCTACTATTGAAAATCTTGTTATTTCTCTCGAGCCAAACTATCCAAATTGTTGTCGAGGTTACAATCCTCAAACGCCTATCTTCTTCTCCTAGAGCTAACAAATAATCTACTAAAAGAGAAGAATTCCTCCTTGGTCACCAAGTTGTTGAATGTTGCTTTAAGAGTTCCAAGTATTTTTAGTATAATAGCATTGATTAAACATAGCTAAAAGAGAACAAGATGTTCTCCTTTATGTTTTACAAGCAAGCCAAAATTGAGCCCGAATCCCTGACCACTTACCTATCAAAAACAAGCTAGAGCTTTTCTTTGACGAAACGGTAACGGACATCAACATATTCAGTCCAATCATTTCAGACTGAATCATGAGAAATATTAATGGTTGTTTTATTGCCTCAATATAACGACATAGATCCACAAGAAGGAATACATATACAAACCCATTAGCTTCTAAGTGGTCTTCTATATCACTTCAAGGTGGTTTCAGGTACAATCATCAACTTAACCAAGAGAGTCTTTGGGTGAAAAGAATGGAAAATTCAGATATGTTCATTAACGCACTTGCATAATCCTTATCTTGTTTGTGTTGGAAAGAAATAACCAATCTACTTATGTCCTATGACTATGATTTTAAAGTGAAAATTGCCTAGGAAGTCATCTTGTCTCAGGAGAAGAGATGAAGTCTTGCAAATGAATAGCATTTCGTCATATAATTTTCTCCTTTTTCTTGAATCTTGACCCCCACAGTCATAATAGGAAAGTCTACAAAGCTTATCCAGAAATTGAAACACAATGGACAAAATACAAAATATATATATCATTTAGCCTTTAGAGAATAATTTGTCTTCTATTATCCCAGTTATGGGTAAAAAATCCCCAACAACTAAGGCCTAAATAAGGTTGATTTTAAGGTTCAACCCCTGGTCTCAAAAAACCAGGGGTTGTGTTTAAGGTTGATTTTGCAAAGGCTTATGATTTTGAGGATTGGACGTTCTTGGACTTTGTCTTATCAAAGGAGGAGTTTGGGGCTCGTTGGAGAAAGTGGATTCAAGGCTGCATGTCTTCAGTTACTTATTCAGTGATTATTAATGGGAGACTTAAAGGAAAATTTAATGGGGAAAGGGGTCTACGTCAGAGGGACCCTCTTCTCCTTTCTTGTTCACGTTGGTGGCTGATGTGTTTAGTAGGTTGATGTTCAAAGCTAATCAGGGCGCAATTTCAAAAGGCTTTGTTGTTGGAAAAGATGTTGTAGAGATTTCACACCTCC
The DNA here is from genome assembly GCA_035771175.1 of Paratinospora sagittata. Classification (NCBI taxonomy): domain Eukaryota; kingdom Viridiplantae; phylum Streptophyta; class Magnoliopsida; order Ranunculales; family Menispermaceae; genus Paratinospora; species Paratinospora sagittata. Next base: position 6,216,087 of record JAYMFD010000012.1, on the reverse strand, counting down.
AATATGCAGACGACACTCTTCTACTGCTTCATGGGTTTGAGCATAATGTTCTCCAATCAGTTGAGGTCCTCTTGAGTTTTTGCAGAATATCAGGTTTGAAAATTAATATGGCAAAATGTTGCATGGCCGGAGTAAACATGGACCAAAATGTTGTTTCGAGATTGGCTACTGCGATCGGATGCTCATTGGGCTCTTGGCCTATGGTGTATTTAGGTCTACCTTTGGGTGGGAATCCTCGGTCGATGTCTTTTTGGGACCCGGTTGTTGCGAAGATATGTAAGAGATTAAGTGGATGGAAGAGAACCTTCTTATCAAGGGGAGGGAGGCTTTCATTAGTTCGATCGGTTTTATCGGCGCTTCCTACGTATTATCTTTCGATCTTCATGATTCCAGTTAGCGTGGCAAAGGGAATAGAGAAAAGGATGAGGGAGTTCTTGGGGAAAGGTGTGAATTCTGGTCGGGGCCCACATTTGGTCAATTGGGAGGTGGTGCAGAGATCAGTATCCAAGGGAGGCTTGGGCATTGGAAATATATGCAAAAGAAATAAAGCTAGAGCAACTAAGTGGTTGTGGAGATTGTATATAGAGCAAACATCACTTTGGGTTCGAGTTATTCATAGTCGTCATGGCGCATCGATGGCCGGTAGGGTGGTCAGTTTCTCTGTTAGGGCAACATACTGCAGTCCTTGAAAATTCATATCTTCCCTTCACTGTCTTACTTCACCTCACATTGTCGCTTAAGTGGGCAATGGTGGCATCATTCGCTTTTAGGAGGATCCATGGTGTGACGAGTCAAGTCTTCACTTTCTTTGCCCTCATCTCTATCAATTATCTTCTTTTCATAATGCTTTTATTTCTTCTTTTGTTGATTTATCCTCAAGTAGTGATCTTTCGTCCCTATCCTGGAATCTTCATTTCTCAAGAAATTTATCTTTGAGAGAATTGAGCGAGGTTCCATCTATTTTAAACAAGTTGAGTTCTGTTAATTTAGTGGTTAATAGAGCTGATAGATTTGTTTGGAAACTTGATCCATCTAGTTCATTTTCATCATCATCCCTTTTTTATTTTCTTTGCGATAATCCTTCGGTCTCTCCTTTCTCCTTGGCATCTTCTATTTGGTCTGCTCAGGTTCCATCCAAGGTTAAGGTAATGGGCTGGTTGGTGGCGCTGAGAAGGTTAAGCACGTGCGATGTGCTTCATGCGCGTGTGAATTATCCCTTGTTTTCTCCAAATTGTTGTATTTTATGTAACTTGGCTGGGGAGTCCTCTGAACATATTTTGTTTCAATGGAACTTTGCTAAAAGTGTGTGGAATAGGTGGAGGGATAGCTTATGTCGGAAGATGGTAGCGCCATCTAATTCCATTGAATGTTTTTCATTGGATCACCTCACGGGTTGGTCAAATCGTTTAAAGAATGTGGGGAGGATTCCATGTTTTGTTGTAATTTGGGCTTTGTGGAAGGAGAGGAATCATAGGATCTTTGAGGGTGTAGCTGAGAATCCATCAGAGGTGTGGGAATATTCTAAGTTGATGGCATGCCCTTGGATTTCCTGTTCCAAGTTTGCAGGGGGTTATCCTTTTGGGGATTGGCTTAGGAATTGGGGTCATATCATGTTTTCCAGTATGGGTTAACGGTTGGGGAGTATTTATTTGAGCACCCCTGGTGCTCTTTGTATGTTGTTATGTTCCTCTTTTTATTATACATACATATTTGTTTCTCTTTCAAAAAAAAAAAAGTAAGGCCTAATAAACGTATTGTTCCTTAGCAATTCTCAGCTTGTAAACAATGTGAAAGAATCTCAACATTCACTCATGTTCTCTCTAATGACAAGATTTAGACAAATATTCTCAAATTTATCCAATAGAGGAATAACCATAAAAATTTACATCCAACTAGATTCTAAATCCTTCAATAATTCAATTGAGCTTTTCTGAACAAAATAACCTAGCACATTGAAGTCAAATCTCTAACATAGAATCACATACCGCTCTATCTCATCATATTCCAGGTAGTCCAACCCCAGCTGCAGCCGACACATTCGAGCCACCTTCAAGTCCCATCCTAGCAGAGCATTCAATATACTTATGCATTTAGTACAAGATCAAAAGAATGATCAAGAGCTAAATATTCAAACATGCTTGTCACAGTCCAAAGAAGGCACATATATAGCACCAGATGATATCATTTTTTGGATTCAATTAAAAAATACAAAAAATAAAATAAAAAAATAAACTACATTGGTGCAACAAACAATCAATATCATAATAGGTGTGCAAGTTATAGACTTGCACAAAAGAACTAGCGCATGGACAAAATGACTATGGCATACAATTTCCACTTTCCATTTCAATCAGCCATTTAAAAAATAAAAAATAAAAAAAAGCTCTCACAAACAATTTATCCCTGTGAAAATGTACAATTTCTGATGTAATGATAAAAGAAGATAATTTGAGGGAATTGTTGTTAAAAACTTTAAGAAATAATAGAGCATGCATAAGCAGAATGATAGAATTAGATTACCATAAATGACTACCTAAAAGAGAGAAACAGAAGTAAAGACAGAGACAGATATAACACAATGAAGTGAGAAATAAAGACCTCTTGCACTTCTGATATATGCTTATTAGTTTTCCTAGGAAAGATAATAAATCATGCCACATTAATCACAGAAAAGAAAATTATGATAGTCATGACGTGCTACTGGAAAAACCTTAAGTTCATAAACTATATAATATCAAGGTTTTTGATGACTCATCACTCATGTTGATCTAAGAAGAGTAAGCCTTCACAGATTACAGAATCATATGGTAATTTGAAATATGAAGCTGCAGGAACAAAATTCAATCATGACCACAGAAGGCTTTTCCAAACTCGAATTTCAACTTAACCTATAGCTATGCTCTAGTTCTCAATCAATCTGCTGAAGAAAGTATGATTGAAGACCCTACAATCAGAATAGTCTAACTTGCAGAAATGATTACGATGCACAACAGAACCTAGTTATGGTGGAAATTAACAAGAATTCATCGTATTGATGCAAAATGACCAGAAATTCTGAACTTACAGCATCAGTTAATTTACTGCAGATAATTAAATGCAATGATTTTTCCCAATTATTATCATAATGCCAGGAAGTAAGGAATTTCAAAATTCTCAGTGAAGCAGAAATGTAAGAACCAGCTGTGGGCTTGCACACTGATTCTTGTTGAACAGGTTTTAAAAGTCTAAATGAAGGTCTCAATGATTAAGCTTAAGTAGGACAGAAGAACTATCTGATTTCTAATTCTTTAAACAACCAAATGACCAGAGGAACTTTCAGTTCAAAAGCATGTTTTTATTCTTGCAAATGGTCCAAATCATGTACCAAGTAGGAAAGTACTTAAACAGACAGCTCTTAATAGAGCAGAGTGAAGAAAGTGAATTCATGTAGCCAACCCAGTGTAGTTGGGAAAAGGCTTTGTTGAAGTAGAATGGTCCAAATCAATATATCAAGTAGCCAAGTACTAGAAAAAGCTCATTGGAAAATATAATTATTGCTCAGGAAATTTGTTTTTCACCTCCTAAGGTTGTTGTGCTCTTATTTTTATAAAAGAAACTAGGAAAAAAAAAAATATATATATATATATATAATAAGTAAAAGAGGAAGCTACAAAGGGAGGACAAGAAGTTCTCCTAGACAACCTCACACGACCACTAAAGAAGATTACTCCAACCTCTGAGCCACTCACTAATACTATACCACATAGATAATTTACAAGAGGACACCTAGGATGAAGCAAAAAAGTTATGGTAATGCTCATTGAAAATCCTTTTATTCCTCTCTTTCCAAATGCTCCAAAATATTGCAAAAAGTATAATTCTCCAGCACTCTCTAATCTTTGGGGGAATGTTCCTATAACAAGGATAAGATCATAAGAGAAAAGGTCCATTCCCATGCATAGAGAAAACAATTGCAGTGATAGATAATGCCTGAAGAATCTTCTTTGAAGCATATAGGTTTATGCACTCTATGCAGGGTGTCAAATGGAGAGACCTTATGGCTCAAAGAATTTTTTTAACTAGTCTAAACTAATTAAAGGAATGGGCTGAATGGTGTATTTAAAGTAGCAAGCTCCAACAGAGACAATCAGAAAAACCAAGAAAGAAACCTATAAATTACGTTAGTGGTTAGCCATGTGAATGGTGAAGCACAATCGCAAGTATCTACCAGAAGATCAGAAGGGCAAGATGTATTAGCCAATAGCAGTGTACACCGAAATAGGCTCTGCTGCTTTTTATCGACTCTCTGCTTTTCTATAATTCTATCAAATATAACATCAAAAAGAAGATGTAATCACTTTAACAAAATAATTTACACCTAAATCAAATTTGTGAATTATCCATCCACGCTCAAATAAGGTTCAGAGCAGTTCAGCTCAATTTAGATGACCAATCCAAATTTACACATGAAAATCAAGCTCAATTCAAAATTGAAATAAAATAAAACAACAACTAAGGCATTATTATGTTCAGGTTGTCGAGAAGCGGCTAATTTGTTTATGTGTGTAATTTATGTTTGAGTTCATCTTAATAAATATGGTCCATAGGTTCACTGATTTGAACATATTGAAGCTAACTGAATAGGCTAATACTCGCATCATATCTTGCTCCAAGTGGCTTCCTGCGGTATTTCCCCTCTAGCACTAACTTGCATTTTCACCATCCATTGTTAAAAAATTAGTTAAACATTGAATACAGCAAGATGGCCTTCTTTTTACAATCTCAATTCATCTGTTAAGGATGTTTTTGTATAAAGTAATAAAAGTGCCTTTCTTTTTGCTGTTTCTCCTTGTGAAAAATAAGGCTCTAAATCTCAGTTCTCCTCTGATTCTATCAAGACCCTATATTTCCCATTTTTATTCTTTTCACATTTATTCCTTAGTCTTTAGCCAGGATTCAATTTTGAGCACAAGAAGTTCATATTTTGTTGGTTTTAAGTGCAAAACATGTTTGTGTCATCAAATGAAATATCCTTATTAGTGTTAGGCAGAATGAGTCTCTTGTTCTTTCCAGGACAAAGACATAACATGTCCCTCACGTGAGCTTTTCATATCTTAAAGATTTTCTTATTTCTCATTTTCCCTTGTTGCCAGTGAAGAAGAAATCGTATGCATTTATTTTACATGCATTAGGCCTTTAAGATTTGAACAGTTTCAATATTGTGTGCTAGTCTTTTTATCACAGGTTTTCTACTTCTGTATCCAATAGACAAAACTAAAATCTCCATTTCTGATTTTTCAATAACTACTTGCCAGGAGAAATAAGTTATAACTGCTTCTTTTCTATCCAATAGACAACAATGATATTGCTAGTCCAAGAAAAGAAGAGCCATTGAAGCTTTCAATTGTTATAAGTATAGAATTAATATAAAGTATAACATATGACTCAAGATTGTTTTGAAACTCGAATGAGATGTATACCTCAAGGAGAGCCTCAAGGCAAAGCTCTCGAAAAAACGCCTCAAGGCTTAAACCTCAAGGTCAAACTGAGGCAATGAGGCTTAAGACTCAATTTTTGTATCTTAAAATTTATTTTTTTCCTAAAATAAATGTATGATTATGGCTTTTGGATTATAATAACAAAAAAAATTTCGTTTTTAAAAATTAACTCTATTTCAATCAGTGGAGCACCTATTTGGCAGCTGTGAAAGACTAAGCAAGGTTCGAAACTTCGATTTCGCCCGACACTTCATCCTTTAAAAATCAGAATTAATTCGGGGAAGTTTGAGAAGTCTTGGAGAATTATTGTAAAAATTCACCAACTTAAAGAAGTTTAAAGAATTTCTATATAAATGTTAAATATGCATAATTACTATTAGAAATGATAAAAACAAACATAAATAGATACTTTTCACATATAAAAGTATAAATATAATCGGTTGAAATATGTGTTTTTACATTAACATTGTTTAACGCCCATCCAAGGATCGAAAATTCGATTTCAACTTAACTTCGGTCACTTGAAAATTGGAATTAATTTGGAGAAGTTTAATTTAACATGGAGATTTTTTGTAAAAATTTCCTAATTAGAGAAGTTCAGAGAATTTTTTTATATATGCTTAAATATATAGATTTATTGTAGTATAAGCTAAAAAATTAATATAAATAAACACTTTTAAATCATAAAAATACCAATAAGTGACCTAACAAAATCAATCTTATTAAGTGGGTTGATGAATTTGAAATGGTGGCTTTTGGTCTTAATTTATTTTCTTTGTTTTGATATTTAGTTTTTTGGTGGTTTGCTTCTCAATCATATACTTTACTAGTTTGAATATCACCATGCTTAATTTATATTTAAATGTATTATTTTTTAATCTTGTTTTATAAGAGTTAACTAAAAGAAGATGGCTTTGGAAACTTTTTTAATTTATTTTTAAGTTTTTATCTTATTTCAACTTTATTTAGTTATTTTTTTGCTTCTTTTCTTCTCTTTTTGGTAAAGCATATCTCATAAACTACATAATTTGTTAGCTTATTAAATTATTTTTTAAATTTTATATTTCTATGTTGGTTGATGAAGTTGAAAATAATACATAATTATTGATATTTTTTTTGTTTTTATTAATGAAATAACATTTTTTTACTTCTTGTTGAATTTCATCGAACTTTGTTGAATTTTATCGAACTTTGTTGAATTTTATCGAATTTTGTCGAATTTTTTCATTTTTGAATTGAAAAATAGAAATTTTATTGAAGTTTATCGAATTTTGTCGAATTTTATCGAACTATTTCGGCGAATTTTTGTATTTTTTATTTGACATCCACTTTGCACTTTGATGGTAAAAAAAGAGAAATAATTCGTAGAAGTTCGCCGAATTTCGGAGAATTTTCGAACCATGAGACTAAGGGAGATGTGGAGTTTATGGAACAGGAGATACCAAGTCCTGTCTTTGTCGAAGTCCAACACACCGTTGTCTTTCCCTAGTAATAGTCAGTTAAAGATTAGCTTGAAACAGTACTGGCAATGTATTTATTTTGCTAATATCTAGTGCATCTAGATTGAAAGGAACAACAGAACCTCTAATGATTGTAGTAAAATTAGCCTTAGGATTTGGGATCAGGCCCTATTTTTGTTTGTTAATTGGGTCAGCTCATGCAAACTATCTTTAAGTTATAGCTTCAGCGATTGGATGTTCAACTGAAAATCCATTTTGGAATCGTTGTAACCTTGTATTTTCCAAATGGGACATCTCGTCCCTTTGGTTTTGCTTTTATATATATAAATATATCATGTTTCTTGTCAAAAAAAAAAAAAAAACTCTATTTCATTTGAGTGAATTAAAGCTTTTTTCTTTTAAATAGGCCATTGTTGCCCTTGCCCCCTACTAGCAATATAGTTTGAAATTTACGAGCAATAATATAAATATTAACCTATCAATCTAAATACTTTTTGACAAATTATTCTAAGCCAACTTGTATTAACTAAAGAGGTACAAGTGGCAAAGACCTAATAATTTTATAATTTATTTGCTAACTTTCTATTGTTGATGCTTTTAGTAGTTTAAAACTTGAAGTTTGGAAAGCTTAGCATATGATATGTGCTCAATTAGTTGTTGATGATGTTAATGACAACTAAGACAAATAATATTAAAAGAAATCACTCGAGTTCTCCATGCACATATGAAACTACTTCATATTTCAACTTATTTTATATGTTTCTTGATTTACCATTGAATGATACCAGTAATTTTTTTTGTATTTTTTATTAATTTTTGTTTATTGTTTATTATTTTTTTGAAAAAGAAATGTGAGGCTTACGCCTCATACCATCTCGATTATGTCTCACCCTTTTTTAAACTTTGGACTCAACTAACTAATAATAGAGTGAGAAATCAAGTAAGAGTCAATGCCTTTATATTTCTCATCAGCAATTGTAAATTTCATTCCTGTAGGATGGCTTTCAAGAAAGCATATTCAGATAAATTCTAATAAGTAAATTTAGCTTTGCCGCTCAAGCAAGTTTAGATTGATTTGCTACAGAAAGGACACCAAAAGCATATGAAATATAAAGGGTATTGATGGAACAGCCCAATAAAGTAGCACTAACAGCAAAACAAGAATCTGTGTCCAAGGCTTGGTCAACCAAGGCTGTCAATTGCTTGGTCCACATTCAATGCACAACTGGCATCAATGAATCATTTTCATAAAAGATAGGAAAGGATCAACAAGTAACATAGGTCCCAAATCATATAGCTGTTAATGATCATCAGGATAAAATGGAATCAACTTTCTTACCATTTTCCAAACATACGTGATCTGCTTCTTCAGGACCTTCATATAAAAGAACCCTATCCAGAAGTTCTATCTTCCAAGGTGGCAAATGTCCTTCAGCTCTCTCACTTTTCAAGATGTTTCCTCTCTGGCATCCACTGCATGCACTGAAACTTGGTCGCCACAAGCCAGGGGATTCAATAGAAAGGACATTTGAGGAGATTGAAACTGAGGGAAGAACAACAGAGAGGCCATCTTGTGTCACCAAATAGAGGCATCCCTGGGATGAAAAACCGATAGCTTCTCCTATAACAGCTCCTCCCTCATAGATACTACACTCAGAATTTCGAGTCAACACTCTGTCATCTTGAATTACTGAAGTCATATGCAAAGGCGTATGAACAATTTTAAAACCCAACTCATTGTCTGAGTTGCATATCTTAACAAGTCGTGTAACCCCAGAGGAAGAAAAACAAATGGAATCATCTTCAGTAAATCCTTCAACAGGAAGAAATATCCTCCGAACAGAAATCAACGATGATTTAGAACTGCCTATAGCTTGATCTTTTACATGTGATGCAACAGAGAAACCACTCAAACAGGAATCATACTGGCTTACTTTTCCTTGACTGAACAATCTTTCCTGTTTCAGAGACTTAAAGTCTCCCACGTGACAATGAGGAGGGTCAGGCAATACCTTCTGACACCCTATTTCAGCACCTCCAACCTCCCAACCAACCCCAAAATGTTGAAAGTGTGGGAGTAATTTGTTAATTGAACAATATTTTTCTGAGAAATAGCTCAGAGGACAGATCAGATAAACTATGCCATATTCATCGGCAGCAGCTAAATATGAAGAACTAAAAGCAACCATCAACCTTCTGAATCTTTTAGTGCACATATAATCTTTGATTCCATTGTTCGTCTTACCACAAATTTCTTGATCTTTTTCAGCTCGAATATCAACACATCTAAGTCCCAAGTCATCATCAGCATGATGTTTTTCTTGCTCCAATGACTCTAGTGTTGAACTAAGAGCACACATCTGTAACAAATCAATAGATTCAACAAGTTTTCCGGTTGTTGTATCATAAGCAATGACTAAACCAGAAGCCCCGAGACAAAAAAGAAGATTATCAGAAAATTGAAAATCAGTCCACCCAAAGTTTAGACCTGAGTTCTGATACATATCCTGAAGCTCTACAGAACAAACCCATTTGATTCCCCACTGGTACATCATAGTTACCACCACCAAAATCTTGTTCACACTTTTCCCATTTTCTTCAAGAGGGTTTGTCAATGTCAGAACAAAGCCAACTAAGCGGTGCGAGGAACTGGAAAACACCCTCAAACACCTAAATAAACTACAAGTTCCCAATCTCAAATTTTTGGGCGCATTATCAGAACTGACAGTCGGATCAACTGAACCAGATTGTGAATGTTCCAATTTATCACCAACTAAATGTAGCAGTGCTGTTGCAGCAGTCCAGTTCTCCTTTTGTGATGAAGGACCAACGCGAGAAAGGAAGTCCAGCAAAATTGAAATGCAATCAAAAATGCTAAATGAAACAACCTCTGCAGAACAAGGAAATGTTAGCTTGCTGGGAAATATGGTCCAAAATTCCCCATCAACTTCTTTAGTCTCAACTTCAACAAGGAATGTCCTCAACCATTTCTTTGATGAAATTTTACCAATTAATGTCCCATCAACCTCTGAAAAACTAGCATCATGTGAAATTTTCTCATTTTTGTTATCACCGTTCACTTCGCTGAAGTTTCTTGTGGCTTTGCCACACAAGTTAGACTGTTTATTTCCCGGTATTTTATCAACTGTTGCAGGTCCCCACTCAACCCACCTCCCCTGTCCGACCACATCCTCAGGCAAAACTTTATTCAGCAACTTCTTTTTATCCGGATAACGGAAAGCATGGACAGTGATGCCATGATCACCAGACACAAAAAGAAGTTCATTGAAGGTGACACCCTTACGCCGATTGTATGTATCTCCACCATGGCCCCAAGCCAATGATTTGACATCACAAAGAACAGGATAATGCTTAGATTTCAAAGAACTACTTTTAAGTGAGATTGTGCAATCAGAATCAACTTCAACAGATCCAGAAGTGCATAGAATATTGTCCAGTGATTCTGACCTACTTACGTCTTCCAATGCTGAGATATTTGAATCTTGAAAACATTCTGAGTAACATCCATTTTGTTCACTCCTTTTAGAAAAATTCCCTGTAGATCTAAAAGAAAAGCTCTTGAGTGGGGCTCAAGAACCACAGCAAAATAAAGAAGTAAGAATTAGAAAAGGTTAACATCTTCACCAGTAACCAAAGGGAGCAACAATGCTTCACAATGATATGAAAGCATTAGCAACAACTCTCTTGTTGGAGAGAGAAAAGCTTCACGGAATTCCGATGGTTTTAGTTGCATTTGAGATGGCCACTTTTGCAACTGAAATATAGCAGGACTATCTACAGCCTCACCACCACATGAGGATACCATTTTGCTCCTGCAGAACAAGGAGGAATAGACAATCAAAGCAAGTGAGGAGAAACCACTGGAAAACAGGTAAACACTTGTTTAATTTTGTATAAAAAAATACAGAATCTTATTTTAGCCTTCGTAAAAATAAAGATAAAAATAAAAATAAGTTTTTTAAAAAAAGGCAGCCCAATGCACAAAGCCCTCGCCTATGGGGGTTCCAAGGAGGAAACAAGCGTAACATAGGGGCACTAAAACACACATAATTCAGGGCACCAACTAATGAATAAAATAATAGAGTTTATAGGCTCAGCCAATCTATTCCAACCAACTTATCACTGTAGATTGCAAATCAAATCTAATATTTTGGTTTCAACGTGGAAACCTAAAAGAAAAACTAGGAAAATGAATGAAGCAAATTGTGAAAGCAATAAAATATGGGGGTTGCTAATTGAACCACAAAAAAACACTCTTTACACCACAAAAAGTCACCAATTTCGATTTCCAATAATACCCTCATGTGATTGTACCAAAATGCCCCTTTTTTTCTTTTTTTTCAATTTCGTCATGAGGTTCGGTCTTGCGTGACCAAACCTATAACTATTGGTTCGGTCACTCTAGACCGAACCATCCATTTTTTATTTTATTTTTTTTGTGTTTTAACTACATTAAAAAAAAATGTACGGTTTGGTCGATGAAGACAGAACCCAAAACGTAAGGTTCTGTCATCTCCGACCAAACCGTACATTTTTTTAATGTAGTTAAAACACACAAAAAAATGTATAGTTCGGTCGATGAAGACAGAACCCAAAACGTAAGGTTCTGTCGTCTTCGACCGAACCACCGCAATCGGTTCGGTATCGCAGGTCCAACCCAATCGCGGTCCCGTTCTTTCCATGGTGATTTCCTCAGACTCCCGATGACGTTTTTCGCAAACAAAAATAACAAATCATCTCATTTTAATAACAAATCTCTTATTTCTTAATTTTTGTTCGCGAAACTTCGAATCGCAACCGCCTTTGTGAGAAGGGTATTTAGAGAAGTTCAGTGTGGTAAAGATAGCATTTCTTCAAATTTTGTGGTAGGAATAGAATGTGGTGGAAAAAGTCTTTTTTGTGGTTTATTTAGCAGCCTCCTAAAATATTTATGACTTTATTTCCAAGTTTTTTGAAAAAAAAGAGAGAATTTTATTTCTAAGAAATAATATACCATGCAAACTCTTGTCTTTAGTTTCTTATTAATTACATATTTACATATGAAATTGAGCTTCAATCCAATATATTCTCATTTTTCCAGGTTCCACCCTAAACAAAATTGAAGTAAGCATTTTTTTTTCAAACTTTTCACCTATAAAGTATAGTTTTCAAAGCATTTTAAAAAATTTACATATTATTAGCTTCTTTTTTTTTACTAAACTTTGATGAAGTTTTTAAAACTTTTGTTTACACTTTATTTGTAATTCAATAATTTAAAATCGAGAAAATCAATCAGCATTTGAAGAAGTTCAATAAAAACAGAGAAAATCAATCAAAATTCGAAGAAGTTCAATGAACTTCCGTTCTATTTTTTCAGTGTTTCCTGTAGCCATATGATTTAAGATCATGATTTCTATTTGTAATATAAGAATCAAACTTTCATATAAGAATCATGATTTGAGGGAGAGTGAATGGTTGGAACGACCTTTTGATCTAGAAGAAATTTGTGATGCGATCTTTTCTTGCGAAGGAGATAAGGCCCTAGGCCCTGATGGCTTCTCACTATCCTTTTATCAGGATAATTGGGAAACTCTGAAGTCGGATCTTCAGTTGGTCATGGACGAGTTTTTTAACCAAGGAGTGGTCGATAGATCAATCAATAAGACATATGTTGCCTTGATTCCAAAAAAGGTCAATTCCAAGAAGGTGAAGGATTTTAGGCCAATAAGTCTCACCACGAGCTTGTATAAAATCATTGCTAAAATCCTGGCGGCCAGCTGAAAATCAAATGGCTTTTGTTAAAGAAAGACAGATTTATGATGTCATTCTTATTGCAAATGAAGCAGTGGAAGATTACAGGTCTTCTAAAAAAGGAGTTGTCTTCAAGACGGATTTTCAAAAAGCTTACGACATGGTGCGGTGGGACTTCCTTGATTACGTCTTGAAGATGAAAGGTTTTGGGTTGAGATGGAAAAAGTGGATTAGAGGGTGCTTGGCTTCTGTCTCTTACTCCATATTCATTAATGTAAGACCTAGGGGGAAGGTGATTGATTCGAGGGGACCAAGACAGGGCGACCCGCTTTCTCCCTTTCTATTCATCATTGTGGCTGATATGTTGGGAAGCATGATGGAGAGGGCTAGGGAGACAGGGATGGTGAGAGGTTTCTCTATAGGGAAGAATAAAGTTTCGGTGTCCCATCTTCAATTTGCTGATGATTGTCTCTTTCTAGTGGAAAACCATGGATCTAGTCTTATATTTGCATTGAGAATTATCCAAGGCTTTTGCTTGATTTCGAGGATGAAGTTAAATATGAAAAAATGTCAAATTGCAAGAATTTGGTTGACAAAGGAGAAACTGGCAGAGATTGCGTCCTTGTGTGGGTGTTCTTTAGGGCAATGACTTATCTTGGAATACCATTGGGAGGGAATCCCTTGTCCCTATCATTTTGGGAACCTGATGTTCATACTATTTCGAAAAGACTCGATGGTTAGAGGAGAAGCTTTTTATCTAAGGGGGGGGGGGGGGGGGGGGGGGGGGGGGGGGGGGGGGGGGGGGGGGGGGGGGGGGTGTTTAGCTCTCATCAAAAGTGTGCTCGAAGCCATTCCCACTTATTACCTTTCCATGTTCAAAATCCCAAGGTTGGTGGCTTGACGGATTGAAAGGTTAATGAGGAAATTTTTGGGGAAAGGAGAGGATATACTTAGAAGTGGTAGCCTTGTTAAATAAAGGTTGGTCAGCAAAAAGGTCGATCAAGGGGGCTAGGGCATTGACAATTTGGTGCTAAGGAACAAAGCCTTAGCTGGGAAGTGGTTGTGGCGTTTTCTCGAGGAAAGAGATTCACTATGGGCTAAAATAGTGGTGAGCCGACATGGACTTCATAAGAACTCCAGAGACGTAGGTGTGTCCCCCACCGCCACATACCGAAGCCCTTGGAAATTCATTCACTCTCTTTACCCAAGCTTCTCTACTTTAGTGAAGCTTAAAGTGGGGGATGGTTCATCTTTCAAATTTTGGGAGGCTACATGGTATGGGACAACAAAATTCTGTGAGCTTTTCCCAAATGCGTTCAGACTATCTTCCAAACAGAACAGGCCAATATGTGAGTTCTGGACTCCATCGGAAGGGAACAGTGGTGGTCAACGTGTGTGGTGCCCTCACCTTAGAAGAAGATCATCAGGTCGTGCAAGTTCAGAGGCATCATCCCTCCTTGAAATTCTTGAAGGAGTAAGTCTACCAGGGGGGTGATAAGGTTGTTTGGCCCTTAGATGCAACGGGGGAGTTCTCCTCTAAAACTCTCCTTCACCACCATTGCTCCTCACTTGATACTAGCACATCTCCAATTCAGTTTCCATCGGAGTTTATTTGGAAGGCCCATGTTACCTCAAAGGCCAAGTTTTTGGGGTAGACTATTGCTCACAACAAGATCAATTGTGCAGACATTCTCCAAAGACGGTTTAAGGAGTGGACTCTCTCTCCCAATTGGTGCTATTTGTGTAGAATGAATGGGGAAAATTGCCAATATCCATTTGTTGATTGCAACATCACTAAAGAAGTATGGAAGAGATGGGAAGAATTTCTTCAGTGGGGCCTGCTAACCATAGACTCGGCCATTTGGGTTTTCCCCGAGGAGTCTACACTGCCACGACATTTTAGGGCCTACTGGCGCGTTGTAGTGTTTGTTGTGGCTTGGTCCATCTGGAAGGAGAGGAATTGTCGAACATTCGAAGACCAAGAAAAGGAAGTTGGGGCTATTTGGGAGAATTCTTTCTTCTTGGCCTCTCTATGGATTAGTGCATCTAAGATAGCAAGTGGATTTTCCTTGGGGGATTGGTTGAAGATTTGGCTACCAATTTTGCAAAGTTTAGAAATCTGAAATTGGGTTTTTGATGTACATAACCACATATAGGTATATTTTACATTAATACAACACATTTTTGTTTCTTGTCAAAAAAAAAAAAAAGAATCAACTTTCATATAGTGATTGTATCTATATACACGAATGGTTGTCAAGATCATAGGATTATCACGGGGTCCTTTATCGATTTATAACACGTATAGGATCGTTTATTGGCATGATGATTGTAGGATTAGGAGTCGAATCATAGGGTCGTATAGGATTGTTATAGAATTGGCCTAAAATGCATGGTTCGAAAATTTCTCGAAATTCGACGAAATTCCACAAATTTTTTCCCTTGTTTGAACCACCGAAGTACGAAGTTGGCATAAAATACAAAATGTAAACATTCACCGAAAAAATTCGAGAATTTCAAAAAATTCAATAAAATTTGATAAACTCAACAAAATTTGATGAAAGTCGACAGAGAAGTAAAAATATATATATATATTATTTCATCAATAGAAAACAAAAAAAAACCAATAATTATATATTATTTTCAACTTCATCAACCACCATAGCAATATAAATTTTACAAAATAATTTAACAAGCTAACAAATTATATAGTTTATGGGATATGTTTTACCAAAAAGAGAAGAAAAGATGCAAAATAAATAAATAAAGTTGAAATGAGATAAAAACTAAAAAATAAATTAAAAGAGTTCCCAAAGTCATCTTTTTATAGTTAACTCTTATAAAACAATATTAAAAAACAATACATTTAAATATTAAACTAAAAAATTAAGCACGGTGGAATTCAAACTAGCAAAGTATATGGTCGAGAAGCAAGTCACCACAAAATTAAATATCAAAACAAAGAAAAGGAATTAAGACCAAAAGCCACCATTTCAAATTCATCAACCCACTTAACAAGATTGATTTTGTTACTACAAGGATAGAAAATTTGATTTCGACTTGACTTCGGTCACTTTAAAATTGGAATTAATTCGGAGAAGTTTAATTCGACATAGAGAATTTTTGTAAAAATTCGCTAAATTAGAAAAGTTTAGAGATTTTTTGCATATATGCTTAAATATCTACATTTATTGCAGTATAAGCTAAAAACTAATATAACTAAACACATTTAATACATAAAAATATCAATAAGTGACCTAACAAAATCAATCTTGTTAAGTGGGTTGATGAATTTGAAATGGTGGCTTTTGATCTTAATTTTTTTTCTTTGTTTTGATATTTAATTTTGCGGTGGCTTGCTTCTCGACCATATAATTTGCTAGTTTGAATTCCACCATGCTTAATTTATTAGTTTATTATTTAAATATATTATTCTTTAATCTTTTTTTATAAGAGTTATCTAAAAGAATATGGCTTTGGGAAGTCTTTTAATTGATTTTTAAGTTTTTCTCTTATTTTAACTTTATTTATTTATTTATTTAAAAGCTTCTTTTCTTCTCTTTTGGGTAAAACATATCTCATAAACTACATAATTTGCTAGCTTGTTAAATTATTTTTTAAAATTTATATTACTATGTTAGTTGATGAAGTTGAAAATAATACAAAATTATTAGTATTTCTTTGTTTTCTATGGATGAAATAACATTTTTTTGCTTCTCTGTCAAATTTTATCAAATTTTTTGTTGAATTTTTGCATTTTTGAATTGAAAAATATAAATTTTATCGAAATTTAACGTATTTTGTCGAATTTCTCAATTTTAATTGAATTATTTCGGCAAATTTTTGCATTTTTTATTTTACATTCGTGGTAAAAAAAAAAGGAAAATAATTCGTAGAAGTTCGCAGAATTTCGAAAAAAAATTTAACCATGTTTGTTAGATCACTTATTGGTATTTTTACGTATTAAAAGTGTCTATTTATATTAGTTTTTAGTTGATACTAAAATAAATCTAGATATTTAACCATATATGCAAAAATTCTCTAAACTTCTCTAATTTAGCAAATTTTTACAAAAATTCTCCATGTCGAATTCAACTTCTCCGAATTAATTCCAATTTTCAAGTGACTGAAGTCAAGTCAAAATCGAATTTTCGATCCTTGCTAAAATGATGCTACAAATCTACTGAAATCAACTAAACTTTTTTCTAACTACATGGAATCGATTACATGAGTCCACTTCCTCTACTCCATTCTAAATGAAAATCCGACATACTTTTCCAAATTTTCCTCAGATTTTATTGATTTTTTATTCATTGAGTTACAAATTAAATGTAATCAAATTATTCCAAAAAAATTCCACTAATGTTAGGAAAAATACTGAAATAATTTGTAAAACTCAAAAAATCCTTTAGTATTTTTTATTTTTCAAATACAAGAATATATATATATATATATATATATATATATATATATATATATATATATCACTGCCAACTATAATTTCAACACTCTAATTTAAAACAACATTTAACATATAATTTATAAATTATGTGTAATTAATCCAAAAAGAAACTTTATGGTGAACAAATTAAGTGTAACGGAAGCGCGCATTTTAAGATGGATATGTGGCAATAAATCATAAAAAGATAGAATTAAAAATGAAATTATACAACAAAAGGTAGTAGTAGCCCCAATTGAAGATAAAATGAGAGAAAATTGAAATGTAATTTGGACATATACAACGAAGACCTTTAGATGCTCCAATTAGGAAGAGTGATATTCTAACATTCCATGGTAATGTAGAGGTAGAAGTATACCCAAAATAACATGGATAGAAATAATTAAGAAAGATATAAATATTTGTAATTTGAATGTCAACTTAGCCTAAATAGAACAGAGTGGAGGAAGCAAATCCATGTGGTCGACCCCATGTAGTTGGGAAACGACTTAGTTGAGTTAAGTTGAGTTGAGTTGAGTTGAGTAATCCATATACATCTTATATATGTTAAGCATAAATGTCATAGATAGCTTATTACTCATGTAATATGTATCAAGTAATGGAGGGATTATTAAATCTTACTTTAAGCATTATATTTCACAATTTAATGAGTTTTAAGTATATATTTATGCTGAAAACAGCATAACTAAAAGAAATATGGATCTTTACAACATTTAAGCTGAATTCTTTATACTTCTCTACGCTATTGAGTTTTCACGAAATTCTCTATGTCAAATTAATTCTGAATTTATTTTTGAGGGAGACCGAAGTTCAAGACGAATTTAAATTTTGATCCTAGCTATCAAAGGCCAACTCAACATTTAAATTCTAAGTGGTTATATTTTTCTTAATTGTCCCTGTCCAAAGTTATTTTAGGTCTTCTTCCACCTCTAATTTTATAATACAAGAAAAGCTTTAGTTAAACTCATCATCAATGCCTTGATACCAAGAGAAACTAAAAAAGGAATGGGAAACATAAAATATTGAAGAATAAAATAGAAAAGTCCGCATGATGGGGGACTACAATGAATGTATAATTGTAAATGCCAGCTAAGTCTGGCATGTGGTAACCAGTTAGTATGAAATAGCATAGCACTAGGAAGGGACAAGATGGATGGGGTCAGATAGAGTCAGTGCGTGCTTGAGGTTCAACCTACCAATACTAAAGATCTCTCCTCTATTGCCATTATTGCTTCTTCTTCTTCTTTGTCAGTAGCCATTATTGCTTATTTTGATAAGGAAAAAGAATGACTACAATCTTTCTAATTCAACATATAACCATTCAGCAACTCACTATGCACATGAAAGAAATATGTGTTTTTGCAATTATTAGCCCCTAGTGAAATTTATTAGGGAAAAAAAAAAGAAGGAAAACATGTCAATCTTTTGATACCCTGCCTCTGAAGAATTACATAAACGTGTAAAAACTGCTTCTGCAGAATCACTCATAAACAAATAATCAGTTAGTTCAATGAAGAATGGTACTTAAGAAACACACGTTTCTACAATGACAACCCTCAGATCATATTCATCTTTCTTAAGTCAAGCATTACATACATGATCAAATGATTTTCAAGAAATATGTTTTCCATTTGTGTTTCCAAAGCGTGTTACTTTAGCATTTTCCTTCAATAAATGTTAATGGCACTAAAATGCTGTTGAATTTGGTATGAAAGTAAGACCTAAAATGCAGAGTCGGAAGGATTCAACAGTTAGAAAGCTGAGACGAAATCCACCTAAAGAACATCCATTTGCAGCCAGACTAGTTCAAGTATACAGATAGTTAGTGCATGATGGAAACTATTGTCACAGCAACATATTCCAATCTTTCAATATCACAATAACAAAAATTGCTTTCTTCGGCAAATTCCGAACCGTATCAATCGTTAACAATCAAAGAACAGTCCATCCAACTCCTCTAAAACTCAACACCTACAATTTTTCGCATGAACAAACTTAAAATGTATAAAATGACAATCTTCCAAAAAAAAAAAAAATCAGATAGCGAAATTCTTCAAGAAAACAGTTCATCAGCACAAAGAACTAACATCAAATGGAAACTATGATTTTTGTCCTTACATTTCCACGAATAAAGAATCAACCAAATCGCCGTATCCACAACGTCCTAAATCCTAAATCTGCAAAACTTCCGAAAAACCTGAAATCAGATCAAACAAGCAAGAGAATCAGATGAAAGCAGAACCAAACGCAATCAAATAATCTAAACTCTGAAATTTTCATTTCCACGAGTCGATGTACCAGCGAAGTGCCTAGGGTTTCCAACCGGAACTTCTTCGATCCTCTCTAATTGGACTCAACTCCACTCTCGTAAAATCATCGGGAAAGGTTTCGGACACTTCGTAACCCTTCTCTCCATTGTCTTGTGCGTTCCGATTTCCCGCTTTTTATATATATATATTATTAGTCGTCGGACCTTCCTGATGAGGAATCTCTGAGAGCAACAAAGAAAGAAAGATACAAAAGGCTAATTGTCTTACATTCATTTTTACGGAATTGCCATTCATTCTTGGAAGTTACAAACGGGTCCGCAACCCAAACCGTTCGTGTCTGTCCGAGTGCGATGTAGTGTAGCAAGGGAAGCAGGGAAGAAACGGTCCGACCGCCCGGTCCGATGGCTCTGTTCCAGAGCTTTCCGTTTTTGAATCGTCTACTGGTAGGTTCACTAGTAAATCTTATTTTTGCGTTGGCTTGTATAGTTGTATTTTTGTTTTTATATAGTTCCAAAATAAATCATTGATCTTGTAGAAAAATAATAATTTCACCTATAAACATCATTTAAATAAAAATAAAAAGAAGTCATTTATATCTATATTTATACTATTTATAATATTAAAAACCTCTTTACTCACTGTGTGCCTTTTTTTGATATATTCCTAACTTACTCATGAATTTTTTTAAAGTTTTGTTATTTATTAAATTTTAATATTAGGGGTCATATGGTAATATACCACTAATAGTTTTACTATTTATTATATAACTCTAAATGCCCTTCTTTTTCTTATTCACAAAATTGACACATCTGCAATACATTCAATAAAAAAAAAATGTAATTTTGAAATTCTAGCAATATCTCTCTTCTAAATTATGAAATTTGCAGTTATTCTTTAAACTCTAGCAAAATCTCCTTCCACCATCTTCCTTAAATTAAATTATAAAATATAAATTAAATTAGTAAATTTATTAACTAAAGTTATTTCTATCATTCTTTTTTATTGTTGGTCCCTAACTCAAAAAAAATAAAAAATAAATAAGGATTATAATTTAATTAATGTACTTTTCAATTCACACGCTATGCAAGTGCTCGTGGATTAGTTGTTAATGATGTAGATTCCATCAAATCCGCCATATTGATTTTTTTTTCCTAATTTATAAAATTAACCTTTCATAACTAATCACATCTACATGGGATTGGATGTATGAATTTACTTTATACACTCCACTCTATCAAGGACTAAATTACAAGTATTTATATCTTTTTAAATTATTTGTAACAATATTGTTCTAGGTATTCCTTTGTCTTTATTATTGTCATGAATTGTTTATAAGTCGCTCTTTTTAATTAGGACATCTAAAAGTTTTCGTTGTACTGATAATAATAATAATAAAAAGTCTTTGTTGCACATGTCAAAACATTTTAATTAGCTTTAATTATATTTTGATTCTATATTTAAAATTATATGATGCATCTGTTATTTAAGGATAGATTTAATATATCATCTGGCCACTATATATGCTCATATAAAGCATGGTTAGTATTATAGTGATCTAATAATGTTTTTATTTCTTCACTAGTTGCACTTATAGTTATAATTTTTACATATTAGCATTTTTTCATTTTTTAATCACTAGTCCTTTTTGTTTGGAATAATTTTCTTTTGTTTTTTTATTTATTTTTTGGTTTCCAACGAGGTGTCCCCACATACTTGGGTACGAGACTAGTGCTTGTTAGAGGTAAGAGCGGAATGACATACCTCTCCTAATAAGGACGTCTCCAAGATTCGAACCTTGTAACTTCTATACAAGGATAATCTTGAAACTCAGTCCACTTCCACTAAACCAACCACTCACTCGTAATAATTTTCTTTTGTTGCTAACGCTGTTAATGGGAGAAACTAAATGTTCTTTAATTAGTTGAATAGAAATGAACCGAAATTAGAAATTTATTTATACTGTTAATAAATTCTCAATAATTTTCAAATTAATTCTTAATTGATTGCATATATATATATTTCCAAAATCTATTAGCACAATATAATAATATAATTTTTTGCAATCGTTTAAACTAAATGTTCTTTAATCGAGCTTTAGGTATATTTCATCCTCACTTAACAAATGGGGTAGTACAACTTTTATCCAAGCCAAAGTCCTTGTGTTAATATTTGGGGATAGTCTTGGTTGCCACGACTTGGTTGCCACTATATATCCTTTAGTGATGCTTATATTAGGTGAATTAGTCTTAATGGTGCGTGCTAATCTAGCCCAAGGCCAAGGGACACCACACAAATTACCAAAACGATCAATAACTAAATGAATAAAAGAACTACAAAACTTAGGCCGCTTTTGGTACTATTTTTAAACCCGATTTTTTGTATTTGAAAACAAAAAGCAAAAAAAGTTGTAAAAAATTTGTTTGATTCATTGTGATTTAAAAAACGATTTAAAAAAAAAAAAGTTAAGAAAAATGATTATTTTTAAAAAATATAGAGATTTTTTTTTTGTTAATTTGTAATTAATAGGACCCATATAAGCTTTTTTTAACTTAATTTGTGTGAAATTTTAAAACAACCAAACAAGTTTATCTTATTTTATAAATTTCAAAATTTTTTTTTACGATATCAAACATATTTTTTAAAACTATAAATTAATTAAAAATAAAATAAAATTATTTTTAAATTATATACTAAACATAGCCTTAGCTCTTCCATTTAATTTTCGAAAAGCTTAGTTAAGTTGTATTAGCATATTCAAATTGGGAAAAATTAGTGAAGATTACATAGGTCCTTGGGAATCAACTATCTTGGGCCCACCAAGCGCTGGGATGAAAATGGCCTGATACATATAGTTATGAATATTCCAAAATAACCTTAATTATATAAAGTCAATGTAAGGATCTGAAACTAAAGCCACGTGACGTAGAAAGATTCTTCCTTCTCTTTAGTGATCTCTTGCAGTACAAAACCAGAAGTTTATTGATCGATCGATCGATCCATCGATCAGTGCAGAGCATTAATTAATTAATCAATTAATGGAGGAGAAGCTCATCAACAACCGTGGAACCAAGTGCTACTTCTTGTATAATCTGTGTTTGTTTTCTTCAATTCTTCTCAACGTATATATGTCCTACGTCTCCTTGATTAAGGATCATGGATATCGATCGTCGGTTAATTATCAGTTGAGTTGGAGCAAAGCAGCGGCACAGGAAGTAGAAGCGGTTGCGGCTCGATCCTGCTCGGGCCATGTGTTACGGACGTATCTGTAAAACAAATATGTTACTCATGTGGTATATCGAATACATATTCTCATGTTATAGCGGAGTACTCGAATATTTCACTTGTGCATAGCGTCGGATAATCACTCGGATACCTTCGATAGCAGTTATTGCACAGTGCTGCCCCAGACCATGCAATACCGATAAGTTCTATGGATAACTCACTCATGAATATCTCCACAAGCACATTCTAGCACGTATGTTAAAGACAGCTCTCTGCGTTCAACTCGATAACGGGTGACATAACAGTGTTAGATACTCAGCCTTGTATACCGATGAAACCCGCACTGTTAGCCCAATAACAGTGTCCTATAAGCTACCCGAATGCTATGAAAACTATCATTACCCCCTTCAAGATGATGGTAGTCAGCCCCCTGAATTGCACTAAGAAAATGTCCTATGCATAGCCAAGTATTAGCCATGAGGGAGAGTTTGACAACTACTCATCTCTAAGGTAGATGTTAAGCTTTTGACTTGTTTCCAAACAGAAACATCAAAATGTGAGGCCAATCATACTAGGCCATATTTATGAGATTGCCACCTCTGATTGAGACGAAACTTCACAGACCCTCTTTTTAAGTGATGGTGCATGTCTTGACATGACCGTGACACATGGGCGAGCCTACTTGGATGGTGTTAGGAATTTGGGTTTTTTAATGAAAATTTTCAAATTCTACATCAGGATTACACTATTAGAAATATCAAAGAAATACAATAAACAAAGAAGAATCATAACATAAAGATTTACGTGGAAAACTCCAAAATCGAAAAAAAAACTAGGGGCTATCAAAGACAAATTCACTATGTGAAAAATTATTATAATCACATAGACATACCACTCTATCCAAAACCCCTTACACCCAATACACTCTCAATCTTTAAATGATTACACAAAAATAAGAGAATCAAGAAGAAGCCAAAATACATTTCTCACTAAAAGATTTCAAATGCTTCTCTCGGGTTGCTAAGAGTTACAACTATGGGTTACTTGAATGAAATATAAAACATGATATTTATAGGTGCAATAGTATTCATTGAGGTGAACCAAGTCAATCACTACAAGACAAATGTTCACAATTATTCCATGACTTTTGCTCACATTTGTCTCTAATAATTAAAACATTCAATCACTTTAAGACAAAAGTTCACGATCACCACCCCCATGACTTTTGTTCACATTTGTCTACAATAACTAAACCCAATTAATGTCCACTATCAACTCTCTCACTAACTTCCCCTAACATCACCACTAACTTTATAAAATAATTTTTAATTAGCCAATAATTAAACAGATGGGTCGCTAACTTTGGGCTTGGAAGGGTTAGAAGAACCTAAGAGCGAGTGTTATTCCTACTATAGTGGTCTCGATTGCTCATCTGTATTTTCTCCCAATTGTTTTGCATATGCTGAAAGGTAATAATACAAATCATGAAACTAACAACTTCTATATTAACATACACCTAGGGTGTTCATCTTACCGACCAATTCGATTAACCCCACCAATCTGAACCTTATAAGTTAGGTTGGGTTGAGTTGGGAATTAGAAACCTGATCAAGTTTGGGTTTGGTTGAATTTTATAAATCAATCCGATCAACTCGAACCAACCCAAACTCATCAAGAATATTAAGTATTTCTTTAGTTAACATTTTTATTAAAGTCCTATATTATTATTAGATCACATAAAATCTCTTGAACAAAATAACATAAATAAAAACATTATTTGAAGTTATATTTATATTCATATTTAACTTAAAAAATTAATTGACATATTTATATTTGCCTTAAAAATTAGCTTAGAAAATAAAATTTTAGAATCAATACATTAAAGTAGTCCAATTTGATCAACCCGACCCAATGTGTGTAATGCAAGACTAACACTCAAAAGGTACGTTAATGGGCACATTGCTAATGGCCATGTCATCAACATTTAATGCAAAAAGATAATGAACTTTACCTTTTTCAAAAAGTAATAAATACACCCTATTTACCCAACCCTGTATGCAAGTGAACCCCGTACTGCTAACCCGATAACAGTGTCCCATAACTTACCCAAATGCTATGAGAACTACCATTACCCCCTTCAGGATGACGATAGTCGGCCCCCTGGGTTACGCCAAGGGAATGTCATATACACGGCCAAGCATTGGTCATGAGGGAGAGTTGGACAACTACTCCTCCCTAAGATAGATGTTAAGCTTTTGGCTTGTTTCCAAAAGGAAACATTAAAATGTGAGGCCAATCATACCGGGCCATATTTACGAGATTGTCACCTCTGATTGAGACGAAACTTCACGGACCCTCTTCTTAAGTCACGGTGCATGTCTTGACATGACCGTGACAAACTACCCCATTTGAATGGTCAATGCCCTTCATCGACACAATCGCTGAGTTCATCTGCCTGACGGATCCTCTCTCATCGGCATCTCCATATGCACTTACCCCTACTCGTGGCCTCGCTGCTTGACTTGAACCTGGAACTCTATCCTATTCAACTTCTCTGCATGAGGAACCACTATCCTATTTAGTCCGACGATAATCATCTACACTTGGGCATTGTGCTACTATTCGACGTAGCAATGATCTCCACCTTTGAGATCTTCAGTATCCCCTTTGGGATGAGCTATCATTTACCTAATGTAGCTCACCCTTGCACCTTCGTGCTTCCACACAATAAGATTGTTCTTCACCATGTGCGTCTGCTTGCACTAGTGCCTCGAACCAATCACGATATGAAGTAACACTATGCTGAAGGGCTACCCCACTAGATTATCAATCTCCTTTGTTGCGTGACCTCCACAGTAACAAACTTTGCTTCATTGATTGAGCTTCTTCCAGTACCTCGACCACTGTCTTCACCAAAGAAGAAATAATCACCGCAACTGATGTACATGTCCAAACATTTCTCCAGAGTTCCTCCAAATAGAACTGCTTGAATCACACCATCATTTCACATATGACACGAGCTTGATGCCTTGTCTTCGCAACCTGGAACAACAATTATAGCCATCTGGTCCCATATGCTTTGCTTGACATACATCCCCACGCATGCTCTTATGTCAACACACTTGTTAACCATTAAAGCTCTATTTGCTTATCGGATATTGCTCGAGTCAACTATTGTATCGAGTATCCTCCCATCATCGTGCCACTTTAGGCGTTGTACCAACACCACTGTTGTATATCTCATTCCCCATGATGGTCCCATTGCATACAACACACATTTCTCCGACTGTATCTATTCTTTGCACTAGCTCACCGCGAGGTTCGTGCAATCTTGTTTAAGCTCTGATACCACTTGTCATGGGTATATCTGTAAGACAGACATGTTACCCATGCGACACCTCGAATACATATATTCTCGGCCAGCCATTCACACATATACTCATGTTACAGCGGAATACTCGAATATCTTGCTTGTGAGTAACGCCAGATAGTCACTCAGACGGATCACTCAGATACCTTCGATAGCAGTTTTTGCACAGTGCTGCCCCGGACCATGCAATATCGGTAAGTTCCATGGATAACTGACCCATGAGTATCCCTACAAGTACACTCTAGCACGTAGGCTAAAGATAGCTCAATGCGTTCAACTCGATAGTGGGTGGAATAACAGTGTTAGATACCCAGCCCTGTATACCGGTGAACCCCGCACTGCTAGCCCGATAACAGTGTCCCATAACCTACCCAAATGTTGTGAGAACTATCATTACCCCCTTCAGGGTGACGATAGTCGGCCCCCTGGGTTGCGCCAGGAGAATGCCCTATGCATGACTAAATATTAGCCATGAGGGAGAGTTGGACAATTATTCCTCTCCAAGGTAGATGTTAAGCTTTTGGCTTGTTTCCAAAAGGAAACATCAAAATGTGAGGCCAATCATATTGGGCTATATTTACGAGATTACCACATCTGATTGAGACGAAACTTCACGGACCTTTTTCTTAAGTGACGGTGCATGTCTTGACATGACCGTGACAAGTGGCAACCCATTGTTCTTTGAGCCATTTTGGAAGCAGCAAGTAGCGAGCAGCGCGGTGATGGTAGCAGAGTGGCATCGAATGAGCTACCGGTTCGATTCTAACTCCGTCAAGTGAGCCGAAGAGATTATACGACAACTCCACGCCGTGGTTGGGAACGACAACTCCACACTGTGATTCTATTCGGTGCAGGATCCACACAACTTGTCAATGCAGCATTTATCGGCCTCTCATGGACAACCACTAGAGATTCGCCCTTGCTTGTTGGCGTTGTTGCCTCCCCACCTTTCCACCTGGTATGTACAACAATTATCTATACTTATACTAGACTATATATAATACAAGGGTATATAATGTCACAGTAATATTTATAATGTACATCACCTTTACATACTATTAGATCACCTTAAACCATATGTTAGTACATAATTTGATGCAATTCATTAATGTATAAAATTTATGTACACTTCGTATGTCACTTCAATATTTTCCAAAAATTTTTTAAAAAAATATCACCGTCTCTTATTTTTATGCCTACTACTTTACACATAATTTCTCCTTTTTTTCTCTTTTCAAACTTAACTTTGACTCTTTTCTAGCATTTTTCTATTTCTAACCAGAATTTCACTTTAATTTAAAAATTAAATTTGAAATTTTAAAAGTCACGTACAATGCACGTGCCCGTATATCCTTATACATATGTGAAGTAAGTTATTACAATTACGATGTATTTGGTAATCAAGAAAATGAGATTTTTTTTTAGAAAATTGGTAACTTCTGGAAAAAAAAAGGGTAAATATTCTACATGCTTGCAGTAAACTGAAGTACTGCAATGGAACCTTAATTTCACTTTTCATGTCACTGCAGGTTTATAAACTGCAAACGGACATATTCAATTCCTTAAACTTCAAATGGCAAGAGAATGCATCCTCATGGAAAAACAAGTCAAATTCAACCAATAATTTCATTGAGTTTGTAACTTCACCAAACAATCCTGATGGTCAGCTGAAGAAGCCAGTTCTCAAAGGCCCGTATGCCAAAACAATCTTCGATCATTCCTACTTCTGGCCTCATTTTACAGCAATCCCGGCTCCTGCAAATGAAGATCTAATGATTTTCAGTTTGTCCAACCTAACTGGTCATGCCGGTTCAAGATTCGGGTAATTGACTTCTCAAGTTCTCATTCTTAATTAGTATATATAACCTCACTTTACAAATTTATCAATATACAACTCAACTATGCCTTTTTTCAACTACATTAATATTCTTCGACCACTTTACAGTCTCTAGAAAGGCTAAGTTAGTATTTACATTAATAGTAGTTATTATACCTTTCTTATTTATCATTATCTATGTTGTTTAATTAGGTCTTTCTCTATCTCTGTCATTACCAACAAATATACTAATATAGAAACTTAATCTACACTCTTGAGTTTCTACTTAATTAATAGCTCTAATTTATGAACATATCTATGTTTCTTAGTATTACATATATCTCATATTTGTAGTAAAGGGCCTGGACATTGTTGGAAAACTTTAATTGATAGAAACTATCACCAAAATCAAGATCTCATATGAAATCATTAAGACATAATTAAATCAAAAGCGTAGTTGAATCCATTAAGACGCGATAGATTAGGATTATCGTCTTCCACGCCTAAATCTTTTCCTTTTAGAAAGAAAACCTCACTTCTCTCACTTATGGAATTTGAAAGAAAGAATACGTGGTATGAATAATGATTTAGACTTGGAACCACAACATATTTATATCTTTAATATACTGGCCTATCATAAAAATAAAATAAAATATTTTGATCTCTATACATTTACAAAGCCCATACCATAAGAATTGAGATTACTTAAAAAAGTCCAATAATTAATTAACTTAATGAATCATTTAATTAGGCTAAAATTAAATAGCACTTATAATGTACAATTAATATTAATTTGCAGGCCCACAATTAAAAGAAATGTCTAACAGGACAACCATGAATAAAACGCATCAAAAGGAAAAAATTCCCAAAATATGAACAAGCTCTTTCCAAGTTTAGTCCAAAACACAAATTGTTGATGACACAACTTAATTATTCTTTAAAAATTTCTGAACAGTACACAGCAGTCAAAAGATTGGAGTCCTAAACCAACAACCCCTTTTGTAGAATTCCAAAACCATCTCTCAAATCTATTACTCATTTCTTAACTTGGTAAGGGAGTGGGATAATATTATAGCTTTATTCTCAAAAAAATATATTATAGCCTTAATCTCCAAATCTTCCTCAAGTTAGGTATGACAAGATTGAATCATGGATCCACAAAACAAAAAAGAATGTCATTTGATAACCCTAGAATCATAAAATAATATTCGCTCCCAAATGCAAAAACATTCTGGCAAGGGACTATTTTTGCAACTTTTCAAGATAACAAATTCCCTAAATCAAATATAGATAACTTAAAGCATGATTATTATGCACCACCCTAACACAATTCAATCAATCAGCACGTAATCTAAACCAGATCTCCACTTACCTTCATCAGGTCAAAGAGGAACTCCATTAATATACAACATAAGAAATCCATACCCTATCTAAAAATCTTGTAAAACTAATATATGGTTGAATGGGTAGGACCATAAGACAAATGTGTTGTGCATGAAAAAGCCTCAAAACTCTCCCCATAATATCTAAGCAGACACTCAATCAAAGACTAAATTCTAAAGAGCCCTCTCTTTCCACTCAAGGGAGGAAAAAGGTAGAGGTGGAGAAGAAGAACTTCCTTCACTTCAAACATAATCACCACAAGAGTGACCTCTGTTGCTTAGAAATCTCAATTATTTTACTCCTTTCAAAAGCATCACCTAATTGTCAATGAGAAAAGAAACCACAAGCAAAAACCCATTTATTGAAATAAGTGAAATAACGAAATAAACAAATGAAAATGATGATGAAATTTAATTGGAGAAAGGCTGACCAGTACTAGGACATTCTCAACCAATGAAGAATTAAATTTTTCAATGGGAACAAGTTGACTCCAAAGCCCCGCATGAGGCAAAATGTTGGCACTAGAGCTCTAACATATTATGGTTTCCTCATCAATGCAATGACCATGAGCCATGAGGAAGGAACCTTGTCCTTTTTGCTTATTCCAAACCCATCCATCAAGAAAATTTAGGTTTTGGTTTGTGATTCAAAAACAGGAATACAATCTAAAAAGAGAAAATATGAAAACAACATTTTATTGTTTTCTGAAAACAACTTATTTTCTTAACAAAAAAGTGAAAAGCTGCTTTTGAAAACCTTGAACCAAACATGTTTCTGCTGTTTTCAGATTTTTAGAAACAGAAAACCATATCCAAAATTCCAAATCACGAACCAAACAAGGCCTTAGTTTCCAATCCTTCAAAACTTTTGAAGTTCAATATGATAACATAGCCAATCCACTAAACATATAAGAATGCAAAATAAAATGGGAAGAAGAAGAAGAACTCTTAATAAAATTCATAATCAAGTAGAACATCTAGAATCTCAATTTTCTAAAATAAAATAATAATAAGACTCCTACTAAAAATAAATAACTTAAGTCCTACTGTAGTTAAATTACTAAAATTTAGACAAAAAAAATCAAAAGCTCAAAATCCTATCTACTAATTAATCTTTCACCGGGCACGTTCAAGACCTCAAATAACCTCTATAATCTGAGTAGCGACAATACTCCAACGTTCCAAAGCACCTTCCTCCTTGCCCTTGGCCCCTTGTAAACCTTCCACAAGACATATGTCCAACATTTCCCACACACCGTGTAGTTAGGACCTACTCCCACCGATTCCCCTTCAAAATATTGAACCAAATCATCCATGTAAAAGGGCAGAGAAGGAACACATGGTCAATACTTTCCCCGGCTTCTTTGCATAGGGCATATAGGTGTTCCATACTTCCTAATCTATCCAATATCGTAAACTAATCAACAATAAGAGTATAAACCATATATTGACAGGAACACAACCAAAATTAAAGTTGAAGGTAAATGGTCAACTTTTTGAAATGATGTTAGGACCTGAGGTTTTTTTAAATGGTGCTACTTCTAAGATAATGACAATATTCAAATTAAAAAAAAAAAAATACATCCAACCAATACTCTAGCATGCTGCAAAGAAGGCACTCAGCAAGATAACTAGTAAAGCTAATATGCGGAGTGTCACAACAATTTCTCAACTACATCTCAAAAGAGTTAATAGTAAAATAGAGAAGAAAAAAAAGTGCAGAATCATCATTGAAATGCAAAATACAGCAAGCAGAAAGAAACAGTAACCAACTAGGAATTGCACTAATATACAAATTAACTCTTAATTGCACAACTCAGCTCAAATATTTAGAAAGAACATAAATAAGAGCCCCAAAAGAGAAGAAGAAGCATAAATGAATATTAACGGAAACGTTTTACTTTCAGTAGCACTGTGTCACAATACATATGACCAACTGTACATATCAGACACAACGATGCAATAATAAGAAAAGAGTGATTTATTTCCAAAAGAAAGAGAGCAGTTTGTACCCTCTTTAATTTGGAGAGAGATGGTCCTTCACTAACTTGAAAGCACATTGCAAGTCTTCCACCATTGGAATCCTCGAGGTCGGCATATCAATCGAGAACATCATCATCATCAAATCTTTTCAATCTTATCAGCCTTCACAACAGGATTTGCCTTTGCAATCGCATCTTGGCCAGCACTTTTATAATCAAACATACAGTTATGTTTGTCGGAGTAGCGATGAAGTGAACAGAACGTATGACCGCATCGGCACTTGAATCCTGTGAGTCCAACACGCTTCCTGCAAAAGGCGCATCGGTTGGCCAGCGGTTTTACCGGCTCTTCAGAAGAAGTTCCTTCCTCCTTCGGAACCAGATCATTGTGAACCTCTACAACCTGACCTGTTGTTGTCTCCTTAACAGATTCATCAACAACCTTCTTCTTAAACACATCAGTCACTATAGAAGAAGCCTTGGATTGCTTCAGAAACAAATCCTTGTAACATTTTGAGCAAAGATTGTTGGTAGCAGCAGTTCCAAAAAACCCACAGTTATTAGTACAAAGGATGGGAGAATTGGGGATTTCACAGGCAGAGTCTTCAACTTCCCTATTCTGACTCTCTTGCTCCATTTCCACCCAGAAACCCTCAATTCCCAAACACCCAGATAATCAAGATTCCTCAATCTTTTTTACTCCTCCTTCCACAACCGCGACAAACCCCAAATTCACATACCCTAAAATCAATCATCCATCAACAAAAATAAATAACACCAATAAGCATATCACCAAAAAAACAAAGAAAAACCCTAATCGAAGCCAAACTGAATCAGAAAGAACCAATGAAAAACCCTAATTCAAGAAAACCCTAATACAAGAAAACCCTAAATAACATTAAAAAAAAAAAGGTAATTTTTTATTCAAAACCAAAGATCGAGATCTTGCACCAACCGACCTGATTCGGAGCTTCTTTACTTTCCTTAGAGAGAACTGATCGGAATATAATCTCGCCGGCGAGACGTCGGCCGGTCGGCAGAGAGCAAAGAAAATTTCATAGAAACTGTTAAAATTCTTTAAAGATCTTGCGATTTATATAGAGGTTCCCGAGAACGATCTTCGGTGCCACGTGAGCTCTGGTTTATTCTCCTGATTCCGCAACAGAGATCTGCCACGTGCAATTTGCGTTGATTTCGATGTAAGGTTTTTTTAGCTTGATGTTCAAATAGTCAAGAAGTCAATGATGGTTTGGAGGTTGATTCGTGACTTTTTACATGATTACCCTTCAAAAAAAATATAATTATACAAATGCCATCCCCTAAAAAATAATGTCATCTTTGCCACAGTTTACTGTTCATTGCACAGTTAGCGCGCCAAACAAGCGCCACGTCGGCATTGAGGTGAAATTTTTTAAAGTGAAAGGGAAGGCGTCTTTTCAAAAGACGCATTCCCTTCCACTTTAAAAAATGTGTGCAAGGGAAGGCGGAAATTTTTAAAGGTGAAGGGAAGACGTCTTTTAAAAGACGCCTTCCCTTCACTATTTTTTTTTTTAAGTAGAAGGGAAGGCGTCTTTTGAAAAGACGTCTTCCCTTCAAAGTTTTTTGTAGTTTTTTTTTGGCTGAAGAGTCAAAAGACGCCTTCTCTTCAACGCTATTTTTTTTTTACTGAAAAGACGTCTTCCCTTCATAAATTTTTTTTTTAAAAGAATGAAAAATCAAAGTTTTATTCAAAGTTAATACTAAACTATTCGACCTCACCGAATCCAAACCACTTGGTTTTTTTTCATCCGACCACTTTCAGCACGTCCCACTATCCTCCCCCGATCCCCCAGAGTCGACGAAATCCCATTCTCATGTCCGATTGAATTTTTGGACCCCCATCCCGAATTCAAGTTGAAATCAAAATTCAAAGCTTTTTCTAAACTGTTCGACCTCACCGAATCCAAACCACTTGGTTTTTTTTTCACCCGACCACTTTCAGCACGTCCCACTATCTTCCCCCGATCCCCCGGAGTCGACGGAAACCCATTCCCATGTCCGGTTGAATTTTTGGACCTCCATCCCGAATTCAAGTTGAAATCAAAATTCAAAGCTTTTTCTAAACTGTTCGACCTCACCGAATCCAAACCACTTGAGTTTTTTTCACCGACCACTTTCAGCACGTCCCACTATCCTCCCCCGATCCCTCGGAGTCGACGGAATCCCATTCCCATGTCCGGTTGAATTTTTGGACCCCCATCCCGAATTCAAGTTGAAATCAAAATTCAAAGCTTTTTCTAAACTGTTCGACCTCACCGAATCCAAACCACTTGGTTTTTTTTCACCCGACCACTTTCAGCACGTCCCACTATCCTCCCCCGATCCCCCGGAGTCGACGGAATCCCATTCCCATGTCCGGTTGAATTTTTGGACCCCCATCCCGAATTCAAGTTGAAATCAAAATTCGAAGCTTTTTCTAAACTGTTCGACCTCACCGAATCCAAACCACTTGGTTTTTTTTCACCAGACCACTTTCAGCACGTCCCACTATCCTCCCCCGATCCCCCGGAGTCGACGGAATCCCATTCCCATGTCCGGTTGAATTTTTGGACCCCCATCCCGAATTCAAGTTGAAATAAAAAACATAAGCATACATGTTGAGTACAAGGTAATTTTGTTAAAAAAAATTTATTGAATTGAAGGGGCAAGTTTACATACATGTTGAGTACAACATTATCAAAACATATACAAGTTTAAATGAGAAACAAGTTGTCAATCTGTGCCACATATTGGCCATTTACGTCGTTTATTGCGCCGTAAGTGATCTCTTCTATACTGCTGCAAAGGCACCTGAACAACTTGCTTGGCAGATGGTGCTGGATCATTGTCAACGGGCATAGCTGATATGTGGTCATCCTCACGATCATCATGCGCCTCAATAGCCATATCTGCTATAAAAGCAAGTCCCCGCCTTGGCATTCTTTGTCGTCTACCTATCCAATGTCCTTCTTCACCCAAGGTTGGATTGTCCTCGAATGAAGTACCCGTCGGGTCGATATGAACATCTGGTATTTCATCGCCAAAGGAGGATGGATCGTGACGCAATGGTGACGTATGGACATCTGTGAATGAATCAGCATGACCGGAAGGAGTGATGGGACTCTGATGATATGCTGAGGATTGTCCCTCTGTTGTGTCCCTCCTAATCATGTAATCAGCATGCACACTTTGTAGCGTATTCATTGATATCCTGTTAATGTCCCTCGCTACAGTCATATCATTCACCTCACTGCGCAAATGCATTTGAGCCACGTTGCAAACCTAAATAAATTAAAAGTGTCATACGTTAGCGAAAATAACTACAACTTAGGTTAGCAATAAGTGAAAACGCGAATTGCATAATGTACTTTCTTACCAAGAAATCGATTGTCGCACCACTTTCAGTCATATACCTCCTAGTGATTGATCGAAACCAAACCATATATGGGTCATTGTACTACATAGGCACCGAATCATTATTTAGACCAACTGCCAAGTTATCGACACGACACTGCCATTCATCCACATAATATATGTGCTTTTCAATCCAAGTACTGTCACATTGGCTTCTCATATCACACTTGTGAAGCTCAATACTTGTGTCGCATGGCTCCGGAATCGTTTGTCTCAAGCCAAATTGACGTAACACTCGGTCTGGCCGATGTAATTCAACTATGGCGAAGCAAATGAGTGGAGAAACAGTGTGCCATATGTGTCGCCCATGCTTGCAATACTCTGGCAAGGCATCAATCAAATCATCAGTGTATGGAGTCCAACTTACCTGTACATGGACCCCTAACGTCAAAATTGAAAAACATTGCAAAAATATAAGGAAAACATTAATGTAAATTGTTTGGAATATTGTACCTCTTCAAAACCTTTAGTGTCCAACGTCTCTCTATATTTATTCAATACATGCGTTGAGACTTCTTTCTTTATTAAGGCGTGTCTCCACCTGCAAATAGTAAGGACAAATTAATAAGCGTTAACAGTAAATGTTGAAAAGGAAGATCGGTGTGGACTTAAGTAAAAAAATACTCATTTACCTATATGCCCATCGATATGTTATCATGATTGTCTGATAATGGGGTCATAGCTTCATGATTAAGCTCCATGAAATTCGGTGATGGAGGCTCAAAACTTGCAGTGGTAGGTTGTGGTGTATCTGTCACGACGCCCCTGACATAGGCTGACGTCATGACCGGCACAGCGTACTATACACTATACAAACCCATATACAGTATATAATACACTGTCAGCCATCACGTACTCTCACAAACCTTTCCAAAATGTACAGATGATCATTCCACTCACATTCATTCTAATCATTCGACACATTAAATTCTTGCCTGATAAATATCTATGATCATCTCATCATCCCAAGCATTATATACTATTACCACACAACCCATCTAGGTGATAATACATCACATTTTCATTTCCTCATCCAATATCTTAAGCTATATATATGCCCACACATCCCATCTAGATGATAATACTTATATATATAATGTGTGATAAGTATACATATCAAAATAATAAAAGCTATTTCCTCCAAGCCAACATACACATACCAGACTCACTCACGGAGTTTCCTTTTCCCTTCGACTCAATACCTGAAATATTGGAGGAAAGAAGGTGAGCAAACAACAGCTCAGTGAATATAGTTTTTGAGATGGCAATTATATACATTTAAAGAAATATGACATTTAAACTCATTTCAAACATTTATTCAACACATGCATCGTTCAACGAATATATCATACATGTCAACAACATAAATTTCATGCTTTTCAATAATACAATGCACAATCTCCCTCCTCCGCAAGGCATGAGAGCGGGCCTAACCCTTGTATGGCCGTACAAGGTAGCCACAACCTCTCATTACCCAAGTAACAGTCATTTCAAGGATCGCAACCCTTGTTAGGACAGGCCACAGACAATGAGGACTCGCAAAACCTCATCCGGGTCTAATTCCTAACGAAATGACGATGAGGAATCGCAAAGCCTCATCAATAAAATCTCCAATGCTAAAATCAGTTTGCATGATCCATAAAACTCAATGCAGTATATGTAATATCACATGCATACAATCGAACAGTTTATATGCGTACAATGCCATACAAAAACCAAAACAAGAGAACTATACTTACAGTACAACACGTTCCACTTAAACCCAATCATCGTCGCTTTCGAGTCCAACTCCAAGTTACATCCAATTAATTTACCCTGGCACAATCACTCCATAATTTAATTGCATGTCTTCATATTTATGATCTTTAATTTCTCAACTCACTTCAAATCACTACTAATAAATCTCTTTAGGACTCATAAGCAGTTGAAGAAACTATTATCTCGTTTCTGTGGTCAATCTAGATATTTCCACAAGAAAGAACAGTGAAAATAGATATCCAAATCATATTTTCACGACACCATATACTTAGTTACTCAAATAATCAAATCATATTCAATATCATGTTACCTCCGGAATGTAGTTCTTCACGATTTTATAATCTCAAACCGGGGTTTCACTGGATTCACATCACTGGTCACATCACTGTGCACTATTCACTGTACACCGTGCACTATTCACTATTCACTGTGCACTGTGCACTGTTCACTATTCACTATTCATCACTATTCATCCGACACTATTCATCACTGTTCATCCGACACTATTCATCACTATTCATCCGAAAGATGTAAATTGTATTAAAATTGTCCAACGGTCTCCAAACCTCCTGAAATCAAATCTAACCACATATTCGGAGTCTCTATAGTCTAGGAAGTGTTTTTCTATCTTCTTAGCGAATTTCTCATTCACATTGGGGTCAAAACCCCAATTTGTTAAACTGCCGTAAAACGGCTCCTACAGTCAAAATTAGGCCGCTAGAACGGTTACCGCTAGCTTAGATAGTAATTTCACGAAGATATAACGTAAAAATCACTTACCGCGAAGCCGAATTTGACGAAAATCACGAATTCCTCTTTTTCTTCTTCTCTTCTCCTCTCTGCGTTTTCTCTGGAAACCTCTCTCTGTTTTGTTTTTCATTCAGCAAGTTTTGTTTTATTTTTTTTTTTAATTTTTTTATTAATGAACAGTAAACTACTATTCACTACTATTCGTGATACTATTTGATGAACAATATATTACTATGCAAGTACTGTTCATTATATCTTTTTATTTGTTTTTCGTCGTACCCTCAATCACACACACATATATTTGGCTTCTACGTATAACATACGTATATTTCAAAACGGATATTTAGCTCTTACGTATAAAATACGTGAATTATAGCGAGTATATTTAGCTTATACGTACACAATACGTGTAATATACATCTCGATATACGTGTACGTCAACGTATGTATGTACTTAAATTTACGGGGTGTTACAATCTCCCCAACTTAAGGAATTTCGTCCTCGAAATTTAGAATCAAGGACTATTCCTCAAGTGATACTCAATCCCAGAAAACTGCTCCCGCATTTTATATTCCGCTTCCATGTTTGCTCTTCTTGATACGCGGTATCCTCCCCAACTTAGAGTTGAGTTATATCCTGGAATCTGACTAATATTTCCTCACCATCAATAGATAGACACTATTCCGAACACTTCTCAACTGTGACAGTAGAGTAAATTAGTAAGTCAATGGACCTATCCACATCAAAGATCTCAAATGGTCCAATAGCTTGCGGGGCACATTTTTCGTTTCTCCCAAATCTCCTTTGGCTTTTCTGTGGTAAGACCCTTAACAAAACTGAGTCAGCCACAATCAATTTCAAGGCCTATATACCAACCTTGTGTATTTAATACTATCCTCTGGCACCAAGACCAATAACTCCACACTTTCAAATCAACAAGTTGGAGATCTATAAGGCTTATTATCAAACCGTTAGAGTGTCATCATTATGCTATTATACTAGCTGTTTATACACACAAGTTTACACAAATAAAGTATTCCTTCCAACTTCCACCAAAATTCAAGTATACTAGACCCGAGCATGCTCGCAAAAATCAAAGTCACTCTCTCAGTCTGTCAACCAGTCTGAGAATACAATATCACACTGAGAAGGAGATGAGTACCAAATCGAGTCTGCATCAGATATCAGATCTCGACACAATCTTCGGATCTTAATCCGACATGAAAAATATTTTAGTACTCCCATCAAATCTCCATATCTCACACATATACAATCTGCTCAGTCTATCAAAAGAATTTGGTGTTCATTGGAAGAATATACCAGTCCACTAATGGTCATCCAAATGATATCATGTCTACCCATAACCCATACGATACCATTTGAATCCCATATTTATTTAATACAATCCATATGATCAATTTCATAATCTTTCATACTGATATCATACTCGTCTCATCATAAATTTTCCTCTCTGAATATGAGTATCAATCAGCTGAACATGCATCTGAGCACAATTATCACCACGTGGAGTAATCGAGAGTACTCGCATAACGGTAACTCTCATTCACAAACAATCTCCATTTATGGCTAACTGATAGATACTACTTCAGTTTCAGCATGTTTCATGCTCAATGCCTCAGCAACATAT
Source organism: Paratinospora sagittata (assembly GCA_035771175.1). Taxonomy (NCBI): domain Eukaryota; kingdom Viridiplantae; phylum Streptophyta; class Magnoliopsida; order Ranunculales; family Menispermaceae; genus Paratinospora; species Paratinospora sagittata. Next base: position 6,177,309 of record JAYMFD010000012.1, on the reverse strand, counting down.
TGGCCTTTCCCAGGATAATAATGCAATATAAAATCAAATCCTTCGGGAATTCTTGCCACGTTTATTACCTCATATTCAGTTTTTTTTTTCCATTCACATAATTACTTCAGACTCTAACAAAAAAACTGAAGATAATGTGACCCTTTTTTTTATTATTATTATCGAGGCAATGCTCTCATTATTTTAAAATACCTACCAACAAATTTCTATTCACTCAGGGTAATTATTCTCGTGCACTACTAAATATTTGAAGGCAGAAGTAATTAATCTATCCTTTGGTATCAATCCACAACCCAGATCTGGACGTGATATTCATCAATCACAATTACTTCCAGATTCTGAAAATAGTAATAACATGTAATACTGTGAGAGCTTTCCCATGCACAACGATCCACACATTCTATAGCATTCATCTGGTTTAGTTTCGCGAGTGGAACAGATAGCTTCAACGATCTTTTCACGCATTTTCTATAACATACCACTAATACCAGAGAACTTCATTTCCATCATTTACATCAGTTTTACCAGTTCTATGATCACTTTGACCTTCGCAGCATGAATTAAACTAGTCATGTGATCCAAATTCCATTATATTCAAAACTCATATTCACCGAGATTGTCACTCAATCGGTGCTCTCTCAGTGACTACAAGATCATTCTGAGGTGCTATTCATGCTCCTCTCATTTTTCTTGGGACAATTTCATATATCATCATCGAAGACTATGTAATAATCAAGATATGGTTCATATTCCAACTGCATCAATCCTATAACGTGATTGACACATTAATTAAGGTTACCAACATTTCATACTATCCATAGCTTGTCTTACAACAGTCTGCAGTACATCTTTTTCTCGAAGTCTTAACGGATGGTGCCTAGATCTCAAAATGATCTTAAAGAAAAGTTGGCACTATTTAGTTAATCGAATTCGACCATCTATCCCTGGTCAAGGTATTCATTCTTTCTTGTTATCATGCCCAGTTAACAATAATTGATACGTAAACATATTTCACTATACATTATGTCCATCTTATCACAAATGCTCTTCAAGGTGGCATTTCAAGAATAATAAATCTTTTGCTCATTAACACATGTACCTATACCTTAAATCCTCACAATTTCTCAGGTGCTTGGCATCAGTTTTATATGCTACCAATCTCCTGTCCAGGTAGCACTTTTAATAATTCATCCGATAATACTCCAATATACCAGTTCACCACAAGAAGTGTTAATCAACTGCATGCCTTATTACATTACTCTAAATGGCTTTGTACTAGCCATATGCTCCATGTCCTCATCAAGAACTAGCTTATCTTAGAAAGACATAAATTTCTCGAGATTCAAAATGAGAATTTTCCACTTATTCAGAATATTACTTCTTTTCGGAGAGACGGTCCACCTGACATGAGAGGTGACCAACCAATCATACCCACAAAGCATCCAATTCCAAAAATTTCAGATTCTAGAGTCCATAATTATTTGATGACTCTCATATTTATTACACATAATCTTTGCTAGCCATATCAAGGTTGATTCTTTCTCCTGTCGACATACTCACAATCAATGATGTCTTATTATAATCTAAACTAATACCATCTGTCTACCATATCACCAGAGATACAAAAACCAGGTAGATCCAACAATACATCAGAATATACACAAGAACAAAATGTTGATCATACATGTTATGAACGCCTTACTACTTTTTGGATCTGGTCTTGTATTTACTGTAATTTATTCTCTCAAATCTGGTGGAGTCACATTGATAAAAAGTATTGGGGCATTCCATATCGACTAACTGGACAGTAATACATCTCGTGTCTTTTTTTTTTTTTTTTTTTCAGATTGATAAGCGACAATCATAGGTCGAGATACAAGATACGCAATTGTGACTCTTGCTTAGACAATGGAAACCACTTTTGGTTTTCATACTTCGTTAACATCACTTCCCTTTTTCCCATTCTCATTGGGTTTGGTACTAAAAAAATTAGAGTCACAAATAATGCCAAAATCTCATCCTTACTCACTGTTTCGCTTAGCTTGACTTTCATTGCCCCAACATTTCCTTACATTACTTGTTTCTCTTTTTACCTAACACGGTTGTTGATGACTCGACTTCTAACGGCAGTGCAAGCTATCTCACTAATATGGCTTGGATTAACAATGTCACCACAGCTTTGGCTAACCCAAAATTTATAGGTTGCCTCACAACTTGCGCATATATTTATAACCCACCAATTAGCAAACCTGCCGTAGAAGATCCCAAAATTTATTCTAGATCCTTATCATTATCCAACTATCCATAGTAATCATTCCAAAAATAAACTATACCAGTCTACTGAAGTCATGTTTGTTTTTATGGGTAGGCATGTCACTACATTTTAACAAGATAAAATTTCTCATGCCTTAATCATCTCAGGAGTCCTTAACCCAATTTTTCTATCATCTCTTATCATCTGTTAGTTTAAACTTAGCTAACTTACTTTTCAGAGATTTAATCATTCTCTAAGCTTGTCGCTACTCATAGTAGCAAATTCTTTATTCCATCTACTATCATATTGCCAATTAAGATAGGAGAGTCTCTTTTCCATGACTTTCACATATCTTTTTGCATTTCATCTGGCTTATCAGTGAGACCTTCTATGTATTTTATGTTGACTTCAGTCTTAACTATATATGTTTTTACAGAAGTAGTCACACCATTAGCATCCACATCTGAAGCTATCAATGGTTCAAACCTCTGTCTTTCTCACATTACAACTTTGCCACAAGCTCATAAGCTGTGCATTTCGTTTGTTGTTTGGTAGTTCCTAGTCATATATAAGCTGCATAATTTATTATCACTGGATTACATCCAGTTCTTTTTCTTTCAGCCTTCTGATCCTTTCTTGATCAGCAATTTCCATTGTTAATCTTGACTATTCATTACCAAATCTGGGATTCACCGACACAAGTGATTCTCAGTCAAGATAACATATTGGATTACACTCAACATAATAGAACTACCCATATATATATACCCATACAAACAATCATAAGATCATAAAGCTTTTATCTTTTTACGACTTTTAAACTTAAGCTCTGATACCAATATTGTCACGACGCCCCTGACATAGGCTGACGTCATGACCGGCACAGCGTACTATACACTATACAAACCCATATACAGTATATAATACACTGTCAGCCATCACGTACTCTCACAAACCTTTCCAAAATGTACAGATGATCATTCCACTCACATTCATTCTAATCATTCGACACATTAAATTCTTGCCTGATAAATATCTATGATCATCTCATCATCCCAAGCATTATATACTATTACCACACAACCCATCTAGGTGATAATACATCACATTTTCATTTCCTCATCCAATATCTTAAGCTATATATATGCCCACACATCCCATCTAGATGATAATACTTATATATATAATGTGTGATAAGTATACATATCAAAATAATAAAAGCTATTTCCTCCAAGCCAACATACACATACCAGACTCACTCACGGAGTTTCCTTTTCCCTTCGACTCAATACCTGAAATATTGGAGGAAATAGGGTGAGCAAACAACAGCTCAGTGAATATAGTTCTTGAGATGGCAATTATATACATTTAAAGAAATATGACATTTAAACTCATTTCAAACATTTATTCAACACATGCATCGTTCAACGAATATATCATACATGTCAACAACATAAATTTCATGCTTTTCAATAATACAATGCACAATCTCCCTCCTCCGCAAGGCATGAGAGCGGGTCTAACCCTTGTATGGCCGTACAAGGTAGCCACAACCTCTCATTACCCAAGTAACAGTCATTTCAAGGATCGCAACCCTTGTTAGGACAGGCCACAGACAATGAGGACTCGCAAAACCTCATCCGGGTCTAATTCCTAACGAAATGACGATGAGGAATCGCAAAGCCTCATCAATAAAATCTCCAATGCTAAAATCAGTTTGCATGATCCATAAAACTCAATGCAGTATATGTAATATCACATGCATACAATCGAACAGTTTATATGCGTACAATGCCATACAAAAACCAAATCAAGAGAACTATACTTACAGTACAACACGTTCCACTTAAACCCAATCATCGTCGCTTTCGAGTCCAACTCCAAGTTACATCCAATTAATTTACCCTGGCACAATCACTCCATAATTTAATTGCATGTCTTCATATTTATGATCTTTAATTTCTCAACTCACTTCAAATCACTACTAATAAATCTCTTTAGGACTCATAAGCAGTTGAAGAAACTATTATCTCGTTTCTGTGGTCAATCTAGATATTTCCACAAGAAAGAACAGTGAAAATAGATATCCAAATCATATTTTCACGACACCATATACTTAGTTACTCAAATAATCAAATCATATTCAATATCATGTTACCTCCGGAATGTAGTTCTTCACGATTTTATAATCTCAAACCGGGGTTTCACTGGATTCACATCACTGGTCACATCACTGTGCACTATTCACTGTACACCGTGCACTATTCACTATTCACTGTGCACTGTGCACTGTTCACTATTCACTATTCATCACTATTCATCCGACACTATTCATCACTGTTCATCCGACACTATTCATCACTATTCATCCGAAAGATGTAAATTGTATTAAAATTGTCCAACGGTCTCCAAACCTCCTGAAATCAAATCTAACCACATATTCGGAGTCTCTATAGTCTAGGAAGTGTTTTTCTATCTTCTTAGCGAATTTCTCATTCACATTGGGGTCAAAACCCCAATTTGTTAAACTGCCGTAAAACGGCTCCTACAGTCAAAATTAGGCCGCTAGAACGGTTACCGCTAGCTTAGATAGTAATTTCACGAAGATATAACGTAAAAATCACTTACCGCGAAGCCGAATTTGACGAAAATCACGAATTCCTCTTTTTCTTCTTCTCTTCTCCTCTCTGCGTTTTCTCTGGAAACCTCTCTCTGTTTTGTTTTTCATTCAGCAAGTTTTGTTTTATTTTTTTTTTTAATTTTTTTATTAATGAACAGTAAACTACTATTCACTACTATTCGTGATACTATTTGATGAACAATATATTACTATGCAAGTACTGTTCATTATATCTTTTTATTTGTTTTTCGTCGTACCCTCAATCACACACACATATATTTGGCTTCTACGTATAACATACGTATATTTCAAAGCGGATATTTAGCTCTTACGTATAAAATATGTGAATTATAGCGAGTATATTTAGCTTATACGTACACAATACGTGTAATATACATCTCGATATACGTGTACGTCAACGTATGTATGTACTTAAATTTATGGGGTGTTACAGTATCACTCATACTATGCAACTCAGTGTCTTGTAACTCTGTTTCTTCAATGCTTACGCCATTGCCATCTTCTCGTAGTGGCGATGCATACATAGACCCATCATTTTCAATTACTCTCAACAAAGGACCACGCAAATCAACAAAATTATCCATCTCATGTCCGTCATCCTCATCACTGTTTTGATCACTGTCGTCGTCTTCAAAATTGAATTCATCATCAGACAAATGTACATTTGAAGGGCTGCCATCTTCAGAATCATTGGTCATGTGATCGAGTGTAGCATCAATTGGTGAAGCTGTACTCGGACCAATGTGCTCCATTGATCTTCGTGCACTCTGACCGTCAAAATTCATGTGGCTTCGCCGATGACCCGTTTGACGACCTTGGGTTGAATTTCCACCAACAACTTCTACATACACTTTCATATTAGTAGGAGGTGGGATCTCTTGCAACATGGAAAAAATATCCCTTAGCTCTTCCTCATTGCTAATCGGAAGAACCGTATAATTGAAATCCTTTTCGTCAAAAAGCAAAGGATATCTATAGGTGATATTGATCGTTGCACACGTTGAAATCCGTAGTTTACCTCGAATAACCCCTTCAAATTCTTTAAAATCAATGCCTGATCGGACTCTTACAAGCCCTACTGGCGGTCTATCGTATGATGCACCTCGCGAATCATGTACTACAGAACCACCACTGTAGCATATTATAGAAACAAGTCTATTTGTCATCTGTGTGGGAATAAGCAAAATACAATCGTCATTATTTCAAAGAAAATATGAAATTAAAGCCTATGACTTCAACGAAGTAACAATTAAAAGGAAATGTAATAAGGCTAATTTGTTTGAATTGAACTCATCAACTTTTGGAGTCATCTACGTACTAAAATTCATATAGATAATCAGTAGAATTTTATGCTAACAAGTGTCATCTAATCACGAAGAGAAATGATAATTGTAAATCGAAAAATCAGTTGCAAAATACTATTCAAACAATATAAAGAATTTTTTTTACAACGTCAAGTTTATCAACGAAAGTTGTCTATAAATAAATGAAAACAAAAATTCAAAATAGAAAATAAATTTAGTCCAACCTTAACTCACAATTAAACAATTTACTACAACAATAAATGGAAAGTTGTTTATAAGTTGAAGTGTTATGGATACTTGGGATGGTCTATTTCAACCATGAACTTGAGAAACATATTCGACATGTTCATGGGTTTCAGAATGCGATAATATTTTGTAAGGGCAATCAACTTTGAAGAACTTTCCTTTCCAGAGAGAGATGAAAGACCACACTTTGAAAATAGATGTGATTGACAAAAAGAATATATACGTGTTCGGTTGTGTTGTTTTCAGAAAACTAAAAAACTGTTTTTCAATAAAATTATAAATTTCACCAAGGAAACTAGGAAACAACTTTTTGTTGTTTTCTGGAATCAGTATCCTAAAAGGCTAAAACCTCTATTCAAAAATTTTGTTTTAAAAAATTGTTTCTTAATCCTAAACCAAACAGGCCCTTAGCTTATCGATCAAAGATCATGGTTTAAAATGACTTCAAGTTAGTCACTATATGATCAATGGAAACCACCACAACCCTTAACGAGTCACATTCCAAAAATTCATCTTTTTCTCTCGAACAAGTTTTAAAAAAGTGCATTTTAATGCTGGTTGACATAATAAAATGCATAAAAACATTACAAGTGAATTCAATCAGTTCCAAAACACACACACACACACATAAGGAAACAAATTTCCAGTCGGTCTTCAACAACCAAGCATCAATTTATCAGGAAACACCTTTGAAAAAAAAAAAAAACTGACCTAAACTTAAAAACATTTCGAAATTGAATGCTTGAAATCAGGAATCATCACTTCTACATAGTACAAAGTAAGCCTTCGTAACAGACTCAATAAGTAAACGTGAAGATCAAGACTCGAAAAGACCACACTTTGAAAATAGATGTGATTGACCAAAAAAACAAAACAAACCCAAGATTTGATCTTCATTCTCATACCAAAGACCCATTAGCACATTCAGATCATCCAGATTTCAGCATTCAAACACCCAACATTCATCATTTCCAAAACCAAAAAAACCATAAATTCACAACTAGGGAACTAAACTACTATCACTACTACTAATATCACTTACTACTATCACGGCGACGGCACGGTGCGAAGTGAGAGGACGGCGACGGAGCGACTGCGACGGCGACGGACGGTCTGAAGAGTTTCAGACAGAGGAGGGGGGCGAGGCACGAGAGTGGAGGAGTGTTTGCTCGCGGAGGGTATTTGTAGGGTTTAAGGGAAGGCGTCTTTTGAAAAGACGCATTCCCTTCACCAAATTTTTTTTAAGTGGAAGGGAAGGCGTCTTTTCAAAAGACGCATTCCCTTCCACTTTAAAAAATTCCACCTCAGCGCTGACGTCGCGCTTGTTTGGCGCGTTGACTGTGCGATGACTGTGCAGTGAACAGTAAACTATGGCAAAGGTGACATTATTTTTTAGGGGATGACATTTATGAAATTATTCTTTTTTTGAAGGGTAATCATGTAAAAAACCCATTGATTCGGTGGATTTGTATGTGGGTTTTTTTTGTTATTTGGGATCGGGGAGTAGAGGATAATATCTAGGCCACTTGCACCGTTTTCTCACTTAGCCGTATCGAAAATTTGCCTCTGTTTGTTACTTGTGGTCTCAGGGCCACCCACCTTTCTAACGTCAGCAATGCCTTTCTTTCTCTTTTTTGTGTTAAATAAATGTTTTAAAATAAAATAAGTTGCCCTAACTTCTAAATCAAATAAATAAATAAATAAATAAAAATTATAGAATGTATTTCGTATGCAATTTAAAAGAAGTTCCTTCGAAATTTGGGAATTTCTTTTTTTAGTCCACGGGGCTCAGCTGATTCAATGACTGCAGCACTCTATCATCTCTATCAAATATCAGAGTTCGAGTCACACCATTGGCTTTTAATAAAGTAGACATTTCACATGTGTCTTGCCTAGGTATAGGGTCAATCCCTCTGTATACCCCTTTTTTTGTATCCTTATATGTGGTTAATTCTTAAGGGTTTTGCCTCTAGTAATGTCGCACCACAAAATTAAAATTCAAACTAATTTTTTTAGTAGATTTATGCTTTTTGAAAATATGTTAGTATTATATTTAAAAATTATTTTTATGATACCAAATATTAAAATTTTGTTTGGTCGGTTCCAACCATGTTTGATTCATGATTCAAATACAAAAGATTGTATCGGAGAATTTGAAAGCACAAAAAATATTTAAAAAATAAGTTGTTTCAGAAAATAATTAAAAAATTATTGTTTGAGTTTTCTTTTTGTTTTGTAATCCCTATTTTGAATCATGAACCAAATACAACCTCTTTAATAAGTAGAAGAAATATTCCCAAAAAAAAAAAGTAAAAAAGGAGGATTACAAAACAATGAAAATGACTTTTTCATTTTTTTAAAGGGTTGTTTTTCTGAATTAATCTCTAAGACTCTTTGTAAATGTTATCAAACCAAACAAGTTTTTTTTTTTTGCCACTTTTTATACTTTACTTTTTAAATATAGAAAATAGTAGTTATGAACATCAAATGAAGCCTTAATATTTCAAACCTTTTTAAGAAAAAAAATATAAATATTTCATAATAAGAATAAAGGAAAAATTGGAAAGAAGAAAAGATAAAAGATAAGTTTAAAATGGGCAATATTTAAAGTTTGACAAAATCGACTTCGTGATAAATGATTTTAAGTATTTGTATTATAATAATATAATACAATTTTACAAAGTTCTACTTTAAATCTTGGTTGCCAAACACCGTTAAACTATACACCCTCCAAAGGTAGGCTCAACTAGTTCAATAACCGTAATGCTCTGACAAAAATCAGAATTTGAATCACGTCAATAGCCTTTGGTGAAGTAAGTATCTCATGTGCATCTTGTATGAATATAGGGCCAATTTCATCTCTTACCCATTTTTATAAACAAAAAAACAACTGTTAAAATATACTGTAGGGAATATATATATATATATATTTTGAAGTGGATATGTTGCTTAAAATGGATGGTCTTATTGGCCTGGCAAGTGAATGAGTAAATATAGAAATAATGTTTTTTTCTTATTATATTTTATTGATACATATTTTTCTTGATGTTGAGAAGAGCAATGCATTTGATATAATTAATAAAAATAACATTTTCAATCACTCGTCCACAGCTGGCAAACACCATAGCTGAGCCTGTACATGTATATAAAATAAATTTATAACTAATAATATTACTATTTTATAGTAGTAAATAGGATTGAAGTCTAGGTCTTAAGTTTTAGATTAGACGTACTTTAATTTATCTACCTCTGTTGGGAGGATAATCTCAAATGCTTCTCTCGTACCAGAGTCCGAAAAAAAAAGAAAAAAAAAAGAAACTACGTATAAAGTAAACTAGAAGTGGAGAAAAATGGGGATCCATTAGATTCCTATATTCGCCTTAACAATAAATTTTATAAAAGAATAGACAATCCTAAGAAAACACCCATACGAAAACTTCTCTTATATTATATATAGTGTCTGTATAGAATAACTAAAATCTACTTGTGATTTATATAGCTGTATATAAAATATAGTATGTTGTATATACTATATCATTTATAGCATAGAAAAAAGGAAGCGGGTTCATGCAAAGGGCCGACCCAGTAGTTAGAAAAAAAAAAGAAAAAATACTTAGATTCAATTAGGTACATACAACTCTAAGATGACTCACCGGACTCTGTAACACAATCCATTATAAAGAGGAATGCTATATTAACATTCATGGAATGTATAAATAGAAATATCATCTTTAATACCAATATATGATTTAAAAAAATTCAATAATACATTGATTAAATTATTTCTATGAATATACATGAATGACACTTTAACATTTACCAAACGAGTAGTTGGCTCGGTAAAAGTGGGTCGAGCTCATACCCGAAGGGTTCGTTTAATGTACAAAATAGGATAAAATTATTTTTATGCAATTGAATTAAATTTGATTGAATTGGATGAAATGAGATTAAAAATAAAGTAATGTTGTGTTTAACAGTATGTTTGAGATTGAAATAAAAAAGTAATTAAATTTTTTAATTAAATAAAAAAAAGTTTAAATTACATAAAATAAATTATAAAAACAATCTGGTTTGCAAAATCAAAAAGAAGAAAAAGAAGCTCGCAATTGCAACAACATAAAAAATAAAAAATAATTAATAGGGATGTTTACAATCCCACAAAAAATAATGAGATTATTTTATCCACTATAATGGGATAAAATGGTAAAATAAGATAAAAATAATCTCATTCCACCTCACTTTCAAACATAAAATTAAAATAATTTAATCTCATCTAATTCTGTGCACCAAACAGTTCCAAAGGGTGTGGGGTACGTGAAAAACTCCAAAAAAAAAAAAAAAAAAGAAGAAGAAGAAGAAGAAGAGAGAGAGAATTTCACTTTAACATTTAAGAGGAGCCAAAGTTCCCATGGTAGAGGCTAGCACTGGGTGGCATATTCAGATTAAGGAGTTAGGGAGTGGGGTCAAAGAATATAGTGGCACATGCCAATGAGAGATAAGAGCTTGGGCTTGCTACCTAAACATCTCTGTGTCCTCCTTGACATGGAAAAACATGAAAAGTAGATGGCTTTATGAACCGCCCAATCAAACCAAACCGAAGCTTTTCTGACTTGAATGAGAGTCCATATAATACTAGATACCTAGTTTTTGGTACAGTTCATGGTCACCTTGATATGTGCCTTGTCGGATTCCATGATCTCTTTTATAACTCTCTTTTCCTTGCAAATTCTGTACAAGTCTTTCATGTATATTTCAACAACATTGAGTACGTGCATCAATACATAATTTGAAGCAATTCTAAATGCCATGATGAAAATGTTTGTATCTATCTACATAAGCATTATTGTCACATTAGCAATTGGCACTTCCCAGCTTACTATACTATAAGAACGGAATAAACTAAATAGAAGCTCATGAGCTGCTTACCTTGGGCATTGCCACCGCAACCTGTAATCTGCAACTTTTTCAGGACATTGTACAATATTAGAGGAAATAAATTTTAGCGAGTAATGTTGCATTGATTGGAGTAAAAACTACAATACAAACTACATATCTTCATCGCCCTTTGATTTTCATTGAATCACAATACATTCCAACACAATCCAAAGGTTAAAGGTTATGGGGCACTGCAGTTTGCATTGCAATATAACCCCCCTCATTCAATTTTAGCATTATTCAATTTTCTTAAACTTAAATTACTGGGAATGCTTTCACATAATAAGGAACTACATCAAATGAATCAAGCAAAAAAGCAAACAACAGCAGCTTATATGGAATTTCGAATTTATCCTGTTGTTTTCCTCATGAATATTACAATCTTGTTCTACAAAGAGCAGGGCAGTGAAAATCCTACTTGCAAGCAGATGAAAAAATAACTGTAATCTGTAGTGAGATTTTGGCGAGGACTTCATAGCAACATTTTTAATCACATGTGATAAGTTCAAAAACAGTTTAAAGTACCGGCTTAAAAAAAGAAAGAAAGAAATGATAACTAAACAAAGGCCATAAGTAAGCTCTAGTGCTTAGAGCGAGAATAATGATTGTCGTTAGGATTCCTTTTTCCACTAAAAACTGCCAATGCTTTTCTGACAGGAGGCTTGAAAGAAGCTCTTTTATCTAAATTATGGCCAAAGATACTGTCAGACGCGAAAATATCATCCTGAAAAAAAGGGAAATGGTATGTTAAGAAATAATCAAGTTGGAGCATAAAGAGAAAAGACTATAGTTGCAACTGCCAATGGAAGAAACCTAACCTCTTTATTCACTTTCTTCTTTGTCTTTGGGTACAGCATTTTGTGTGGAAGTTGGTCTTCACGTAGAATGAGATTTTTTGTAACGGCGTCTCTTCCACCTTGAGGTAAGGGCAATGAGAACTGCAAAAGCAGATTCAGAATGCTAAGTTTGTAGAAACATCTGCAAAACAAGTTTATAAAGCGAGAAAGGATACGAACAGGACACTATTCAATCCCTCTTGTATCACTTTCTACATCCTTAGAAAGTGTAGGAAGTACAAAATTCAAATTTTAGCATATACATCAAGATGGACAAGCCACATGCAATATCTTCAAGTTAAAAATAAAAAATAAAAATAAAAATAATGGATTTTAAGTAGGGAAGCTGAAGGAAAAGTTATGCCAACTTTGACGATCAGGTAATGTTGAACTGTAAGACCTCACAGGATAGATTAAAAATAAACAAGAAGCAGGACTGCAATGTGGTCCTACACCAACACACTACATAGTTGATGGTTATGACCAAAGACCTAAGATGGATAAAATAAAAAAATAAAAATAAAAAACGAATTAGAAGAGGCTAGCAGCCTCTTGATGGGGTTGCAAAGGCATGCAGGGCATTATTATACACATCAAGACCTCTAAAGTGCTCAACCACTGATAAACCAGTGTTAAAAATCAAACCAGGCTTTGATATAGTATAAGACATTTATCTTACTTGACCAGAATGCCCATAGCAACATATTCACGATACTTGACATATGTTGGGTAAAAGAGGAGTATTTTTTGGTAGATCAATTTTCCAGAAATACATACGTCTATGCCAAAAGATACACTCTTCAGCATCCTAAACCACAGACTATATGAATTTCTTGGTAATTAAATTTGCAATCAGGGACTTTTTGCTCTACCACAAGAATCTTATATAAGAAACTAAGAATGAGAACAAATAATCCAGTAGTTGGGCAAAATTTAATTTTCTAAGAACTATATGCTAAATGCACTCAACTCAACAAAACCTTTCCATAAATCCTAACTACATGGGGATATTCTAAATTCTCTCTTCCTTTTATGTTGAAGTTGATTTGATGGGAGAATTTTCAACACCAAGTAGAAGATTGATGGATGGGCCAGTTTTGCCTCATTCATTGTGATACAACCTGACAAATAGAGGCAAAACATGTACCTAAAAAGGTTGCAAGGCAATTTGTACCCCACCTTCAAGAATATCAGTATACCAGATCCAGCAAAGGGCATTCAATAACTACATTATTTAACATATCACCAGCACTAATGAGAGATCTTAGCATTTATAAGACAAACCTTTGTGCCTCTGAGGGTAATGCGTGGCCGACGAGCTGCTAGAACAATCCCATTTTCTCCTACTGTCACAGCTACTTTGCGTAAGGTGCCACCATTTCCACATTTTGGACAGAATATCCTTCCAATCTCGGCAGTCACCTTGTTGCAGGCATGGCATTTCAGTATCCACCTGGAAAAACAGTTACAACAAAAGTGAGGCCAAGCAGTACATTAATCACTAAGAACAAGTTTGGATGATAATCAAGTACTGGTAATAAACTGGATGTTTGATAGATGCATTCTTCTTCATGACATAACTAAGTTAGTTTAATCACATGCCAGCAACAAATTATTCAGATTCAACTTGCAAAATATTAATCAAAAGTCCAAATTAAAACTAAAGCAAAAGTCAGAGGCTGGGAAGCTACTTGAGGCTAAAAAAATTCTTCTTTAATCCACATCTGTATTTTTAATATTATTTAGCATGATTTGGTCCATGTGATGTAACTATAGGATGTATGAAGACTAAATTTTGTTTGTGCAGATATTGAAGTAATATAAATCAAAAGATGCATGGTCTATGATTTCACACCAAAGAACAGTCGATCAATGTCTACAGTTTGACTACTAACACAAAAGTTGCAATTGTATAACATCAAGTAAAAGTATCAGTGTATCACATATTATTTGAATTGCAACCATTTAACCTAGATAAAACTTTAGAAAGACAGGTTTTTCAACAAGAAAACTGTTTCCAAAAAAATATTGTCTTGCACTCCATATCTTAGCAAAATGTGGCATACAAGATAAACAATTAGTAATTATTCTTCTTTTTTGGGGATAATTTAGAGATTAATTTGATTAGGTCAAAAATTTTAGAATGAACTGAGGTCTTGTAGGCTAGTCTCCTTAGTGAAAAAATCAACTTTTTAAAATATATGCATATTTTGGAACTCCAAATTGGGCCTAATAACCAATTAGCAAAGTTATAAATTAAAGTATGCAAGTTTATGGATCTTGATCCTAATATGTATATCTAGTTATCTACACACAGGATTTTCTCTTTTATTTTTTTCATAAGACACTGATACACTCCTGATTCATATATGCCAATTGCACACTTCATTGATTCGCATCCAGATTAATTTTGCCAAGCTCCAAAATGATTCAATCAAATCAATTCCAATCAAGATTTTGACAACATTAATCTATGATGCTCTACTCTTACTAGAGGATAAATATACCACTTCTGTCATATTTCATCCTCGCATTGAAGCTTCAAGTTGAAGAAGAAAGATTCTTTTAGGTGATAATATAAAGGATCTTCTAATCAGTTTAAGAAAAAAATAAAGCCGCTTATTACGGACCATCTCTGTGACTGTATGTTTGTAAGTTAAACTTTACAAGTGACAACAAAAACTATCTTACAGTGCGTATAAACACAACCTAAATTCATTCACCAACCAAATAAACACTGCTATGGAATGATGGATCTGAAATAGATCCAAATTTGACTGATAAAAAGGCATCTTAAGAAATATGTAATTGTCAAAATCTGTTACCAAGGAGACAGAAACAGTGGGACAGAAAAAGAAAATAAATAAATAACCCAAACATCTGGAATCTCCTTTACAAAAACATATGCGACAAAGATATACCTGTGCAGCTGACGTATCTGCATCCCTCCAGGTGCTAGAAGACGAAGACCAATCTGCAGAATGACATTTTGCATTGCAAAGTCGCTTGTTATACAAGCCACACTTGACTCAAACAAGGACCTTAGCATCCAGCTCTGCTCACTACTGTTGTCGTCAGCAAATGATGCTTCGACACTTTCATTGGTTTGACTTGAGTTCTCTCGGTGATCAGCTCCGTCATCGCAAATCTCAAAAGCATCTCCTTCAATTATAGAATTTATAGCATTGGAGCCATCTACAACATCCATAGAATCACCAGCCTCCCCTTCTCTAGCCATGTTAAGTTCTTTCTCTTCTTCCAAAAGTGAATCCTCTTCCAGCCTCATTAGCCTTAAGATATTTGAAAGATCCCCATTTTCCTCATCAACAGCCTCACCCTCTTCTAAATTCTTATTCTCAGAATCCTTCAATTTAGCACAACAATTACCCTCAGGAACATTTATTTCCACATTGGTCTCTACTTCAAGATCATCACCTTTCTCAGATAGTGTCTCAGATAATTCACGTCTAGCTTTTCTTCTCAAATACCTTCTATGTGTACTCCGGCTAACTGCAGGGCGCCAATCATCACCATTATCATCAACTTGTCCCTGAGAAGCATCAATTCCATCCGCAACCATCTTTTTCCCTTCAATGTTTATATCTTTCTTTGGGCGCATAAATTTTCTAGGTCTCCTCAAACTGCCACTGACATCCTCTAGATCCTTGGAATGAACCTCACCATCATTTTCCCTAGAACGTTCCTCCAAATTCTTATGACCATCCATGGGAAGAACATTCAAGTTTAGATCTTTCAAAGGGAGGATTCGTGATTCAGAGTTTGAGTCTGCGTCTGCAGCATGTTCTAAAGCTTCCCATTCTTCCAAATTAGGGACATTTGATCCCCACCCAGGCATCTCCTTCTCAGATAGCCTTTTTACATTAACTAATTGGACTGGTGGAGGGCCGTTTCTGAGATGACTAGTCCCATGGATCTGAGCCTCCAATGTATATGTCAGTGCAATAAGTTTAAGATCAACATCTGATAGGGTGTGCAAGTCACCAGTTGCCCTTGCAAAGTTAATAACTGCCAGGCAAAAAAAAATGGGTTTAATACAAGTGTCCACAATTCTGGTCAGGGAAAATGGTGTCTGCCATCAAGGTCGAACTATTGCCCCCCGCGCCGCCCCCCCACCAAAAAAAAAAAAAAGTTATCTTGTCACAAAATGCTGATTAATCTCCTAGTTTAAAATTAATTTAGATACATTCATTTTTGCAACCTAAAATCCATAAAATTAGTTGAATGAAGGCCAGAAAATTGACTTTCTTTTACTTCTCAATTCGACACAAGGTGGTGTAGAGCAAGAGCAAGAGCAAGGCCACAATTTTCCATAACAGAATGTGTTATAATTTTTTTCAAATGAAGAAGCTTTACAGTTGATTCAAAACTCGAGAGCAGCTGAACTACACATTAAGGACAATTTGTTACATGTGCCTAAATGACAATCTAAGGTTGAAGAAAGATGCTTTTGGCAATAATAAACTTTGGAAACAGTGGAATTCTGGCACCATGATTCAGTCACTTTAGTTGTGAACATGGAACAAAATCAAACAAATTGAATTGTTTGATCTCTTAAGCAGAACTCATGGTAAGTTTAAAACATTTTAATTCTGAACCCACAGGAATTCCAAATTTATAAATACCCGGTTAATAAGTAGTACTTACCATATGATCAATTGACAAAAATTTAAAAAAAAAAAAATTAAGAAAAACATAGAAGCTTCAATGGCGTAGTATCACCACATTAAAGCAATATATATAAATAATAAAACCGGAAAAACGCTCACCTTTCTTCAGAGATTCAGGAGAAGGCTCCATAGTCTCAACAGTGAAAGGGAGAAAATCAAGGTTACGCCTTGAAACCGGATCTCTAATCTCCTTCATTACTTCAGCGACCGAAACGAACTTATCGGCGCAATTAATCAGTTTGTCTCCTCCTTGGATTATAGCATTGGCATCAACAACTGCCACCGCAATTCCTTTGCTCAATTTGCAGCTCTCGAAGACTCGCGCCGCAGTTCCTTCTCCAGGATTTGGAGCCGATGGTGGTTTCTTAGCGATGCTAGTCCAAGAAGTGGTTGTTGTTGTTGGTGGTGTGGGATCATCCATTGTGGAAGGAACACAGAGAAAACCCTAATTACCAGAAGAAGAAGAAGAAGAAGAAGAAGAAGAAGAAAAAGAAGAAGGATTTCAAATAATGGATGGAATTGTATAATCCGCAAAACAAGTGATCGAAATACAATTCATAAAACAAAAACAAAAACAAAAAAAACTGTGAAAATAGAGAGTGTGGAATTCAGGGACGAAGGAAGTTACCGGTGATTGGGGATGGAAGAGCTGCCGGCGAACGTTTCTCCGGCGAGAAATAGAAGCGCCGGCGTGTCACCGGAGAGAGACGGCGTGGCCGCAGCGACGGCGACAAAGAGAGAGAGAAAGTGAGAGGAGCAGCGGCAGCAAGCGTGGCTCTGAAATACTACGAGAAAAATAGGGTTTAAGCCTTAAGGCGATGGGGGGTTTTTGGTTTTTGGGGTTTTTTTTTTTTTTTGCAACGCACAAATTTCTCGTTTCTTTTATTGAATATCATTATTTGATACAAGTTTGTATCCCCGGCCGTTCACATTAGTATTTAAAAATTATTTTATTATAATACAAATTTATTTGTATAATTTTTTAGGAAATACATAAAAAATGCTATAAATAATATACCTTATCTATAGAGGTAACTTACCAATAAATAATATATAAGTTAATAAAACTTTTAAAAAATAATTAAAAAAAGATATAATTTTAATATGATATTATACATTATTATTATTATTATTATTATTATTATTATGTAAGTTTATTTGTACATTAATAATTTTTGAGACTCATAAAAAAATAAGTTATAAATAATATAATTCATCATATAAGTTATCTATAAATAATATAACTTAATTTGGGCAGAAAGAGTCTTAACAATGAGAAAGTAGTATGCTAATTTTTTAAAAGATCATAAAAAAAAATGTTATATGTAATATATCTTATTTATAGATATATCTTCCCTATAAACAATATAACTTAATAAAATCCTTTAAAAAAATCTTAATAAAAATAATACATATATATATATATATATATATATAATTAATGAGCTATATTGTAAGTATAAATAAATTAGTCTTTGTACATTCATATTTAACCTTTCTTTTAAATAAAATAATTGTGTTTTATGTACCCACAAAGCCATTATGAAATCAGTTACTTTTTATGTACAGAGTCTTAATGTCGTTCATATATGAAAGTTTCAGAATTCGATTTTTAGAGGTGTCATTGTTGAAAAAAAATTTACCATTATGCTCTTACTTCGAGAAACAAAAAATCAAGTAAAGACATATCACAAAACCTAAGATTAGCCCATGTGGCAATAGGAGGTTAAATGGGATGCATTAGAAACGAAATTGGAAAAGGATGTTTGGGTAACAAAAATATATATAGAAGTCTAAATTAATATGAGAATAAAATTTCTCTATTTCTTTTATCGAGCTTGTTGCATTCTCAGGTTATTTTTCACTTCTTCATTTTTATTTTTATTTTGATATTTATATGTTTATGATCATGTTTTTTCTTAAATCTGCATCATAAAAAAATTCAAATAAATTAATTCATTGGATTGAATTTTATTAATCACATAACATCCAACATACACCACAAAGGGGTGCGCAAAAGTCATGCGCTGAAAATCATGTACACTTATCATTTTAATCAGCCATGTTGATTGAGGTGGCGGAGGAAGCAAAGTATTAGCAAGAATTGAGAACTACTTGATAAATTGCTGGTGCTTTTTTTTTTTCTTGCTGCTGCTGATATGCCTTGAGATTTCTAGCATTTTTCTCACCAAAATAAATAATATCCATCTACATTACAGGAACTTCAGAAGTACCACTCCAAGCTCATAATACAATCTGCCCAACCATTTGTGAAAACCATTCCCACAATAAGGAGAAGTTAACACTTTCCTTCAAGAGTATTCCAATTAAATATAGAAGTTAGAGACAAATGGCTAGAGAAAAAAAAATAAAAATTATCACCATGAACAGGCCACTGAAAAGCTCTGCTTCAATGGAGGGACACAAGATTACGTAAAAAGAATCATGTGGCAAAAAAAAAGAAGAAAAGAATTAGAAGAAAATGTGTGCTCTGACCTTTGAAGTTTGAAGTTGAGAGATTCCGACGATCAAGTTAGTGGTCTTGCATATGAATTTAGAACTTTTCATCAACTTCATCGGATTCTGACAACCCAGCATGTTTTGGTTGCCTGCTGATTGGGATTGAATGGCTTTGGCGTTCCTTTCCACCTGGTTGGGATGAGGCACCGCTATACCAGATCATTCCCACCACTGCTATGATCATCCCAACAACTACGTGCAGATTAAGACCTTCTTTTCCGAAAAATAGGAATCCCAATATCAATACAAAAACGGTCTTCATGTGGCCAAGGACTTGGAAGGAAACGGCTGTGAATCGTCCAATGCAGATGAATTGACTTAGGTTGGTCCCTATTGCAATGGTGCACGACAAGATGATAAAGAACTGCAGGAAAAAAATGCAGTGACCGAAATTATCAGCAGTATTGTTGCAATCTCCACAGTATCATGTGCAATGCATGAAAATAAGCTCAGATGTCTACTTACAACTGTATATACAACAAGAACAAAAGCATGGAGACATACACTTGATTTATTTATTAAGAAAAGTTTCACCATTTGTGATAAAACCGTAGATTGGGCCCTTGAAAAAGAGAAGTGGAGGAAGCGGATTTATGTAGCTAACTTCTTGTAGTAGGAAAATGCTTTATCAAGCTGAATTGAGTATTGAAATACTTATAGGAAAGCAGACAGAAAGCTACAAAAGCATTGTACATTTGCAAGATATCTATATTTTCACATCCATATATGGGAAAGCTAATTAACAATTACAACAAATGTATATAACTCAGTAAGGCCTTTTCCCAACTAAAAGAAAAAAAGAAAAATAAAAATGAAATTATGAAAATTAGCTACAAATAAATAAAATGGTAAAATTATGTTGTACAATCTTCAATAATGAAGCAATCCAACTTTGAAAGGTATATATGTAGCTGTTTCTTTGGGTTTATCCTATACTCATGCATCATAATAATGTTGAACTTCAAAAGGAGAAAAGCACAAATGAGCATCACTTGATGAACTCTTATGATCATCAAAAATGAATTCAAGACACAAAGCAGAAGTTCAAATTGGAAAGATGAAATCTGCAACTTGCATCAATCCAAGGGTGCTAAAAGTATGAAGCATATGTAAATGCTGGACCACCAAAATTAGAATATGCATAGAAATATGGATGTGTTGATGTACATGTACAACAATATGAAATATGCAACTCTTCATCATAAAGCAGTTGTTCAAATTGAAGGATAAAACAAGCAACTCATATCAATCTAGAGGGTGCTACAAGCACAAAAAATGGCTAAACCTTGAACCTCCAAAAATTGAAATATGGAAAACTATATCTATAATGCTGAAACATGTTCATTCAATTTCCTCTTAATCCATATCTTTCATTGGCTTCAGTGCTTCTATTCCACTTTCACCACCTGAAGCCATGTCCTTCTTCATTCTTAGTTCACTCTATCAGGACTGTCAACTTTCACATTCATTCTCAGTTTAAATTGTGTTATTCATCTATATAGTGGATGACTAAACCATCTCAAGGTCTCTCTCATAGTTTATTATTTGACCCACATGCATTTCCATGGTGATATGGGTGAGAGTTCACGTGCATCTCCCTATTACCAGGAAAACATAGAAGTGGAAATGAGAAGAGGGAAAGGAGATTCTAAGCAATTGATTGCTTGGATGTCCATGGGACAAATCCCATTTGGGAATGTTTTATTTCTTAACTGAATCTTGCCCCAACTCATTCCTAAAAGCTCCCCATTTCTTGGACAAGCTGTTTCTTGACTTACCAACACTTGGGTCTATGTAGTTCCCTCTATCTTACAACCTTCAAGTATAATTCTCCTTCCTAACTCAATAGGATACATCAACCATATACGCTCCAGCACTCTAAATACTCCACTTCACTTATCCAACTCAAAAACCCATATTTTTACATAAAATAGAATAGTTAGAGCATTTTGGCAGCACAGGGTGCTAGCATTAAAACTGTCAAAGTTGGATACCATCCATTATGCATATAAGTTGAGCTATCATTGTCTCTTCCCCATAATGATCATTGTGGTAACTGAACACTCAGCATCAACTGTCCTGCAAGCTATTTTAAGGGACAATGGTCGGTGGTTATGATGACAGAATTAGTTAAAAATGCAACCATGAACACTATAGCTCTTCATCCAAATCACAATCCTATACTGAACATCACAAATTAGAACACTGCATGAACTCAAGAATGGCACTTGAACTGAATATGAAAGGATAGGTCTAAAACAAGACAGACGCATAAAAAAAAAAATCATAGCAATCATTAATGACTTCAATGAGAAAGCTGTCTCAATCGTGCATAATATGCATGAACAAGAGGCAATATCCATGTATATCTATGGTCAGAGGCTAACCGCCCACGAAGCAGCAAAGAAATATACACAGAGATAGACTAAATGGAGTAAATAAAAGCTCCAATCGACACAGGATCCATCAAACGACAAAGATAAAGAGAAAAATCAGAGCATAAATTAGACATCCAACAAAGTTCAATGACAAATCTCAATGCATGCATTTGCAATGGACAATTTGGACCTTAAATGGCAAAAAATTGCGTTCACGTGAGCTGCAATTTATTAGATAGAATAACACTCACCACAGAGATCGTGTTATAGTCATATGAGGTGACTTTTTTGTTCGTCAACCAGAAATCCAAAAAGGGGCCCAGCAAAAGGAGTGATGCAGCCTGAGCAGGTGCAGTATGGCCCAACAGGTTGAACGATCCAAGTGAATATTTTCGTTGAAGAGAATGTACATACTAGAATGACAACAACATTTTTAGAGTCAGCAGATAAATAAAGCCTACCAAACAAGGATTAACAGACTCATGGAATTTGACCGGCCATTCAGCCTAATGAAATTTTTAGTAAGGATAAAT
This sequence comes from Paratinospora sagittata, assembly GCA_035771175.1. Lineage (NCBI taxonomy): Eukaryota > Viridiplantae > Streptophyta > Magnoliopsida > Ranunculales > Menispermaceae > Paratinospora > Paratinospora sagittata. The sequence continues at coordinate 6,154,974 of JAYMFD010000012.1, read as the reverse complement.
TTCTTCACAATTAACATCACCATCACAAAAATTCAGCAAACCCAGTATTGTTAGCATGGTCAAAGTGGCATAAAAATGCAATTGTGCAAAGTTTTAATATTAATTCAAAAATTGAATCAATTAGCTAATAACTTCAGAATTAGCTGTACTTGGAGGGATGATGATCTCCAGATGAAGAGATTATGATGAACCAAAATCAAATAATTATTCAAACCCATTTGATGCAATAGCCATGACATGATGACATGACTACATCTGTACATAAAAATAAAATTTCTTAAAACTACGAATATAACCCTCTACAAGTTTAGGTAATCAAAATACCTAAACTTAAAAGTTGTCCATTTTATTAATACATGCACAGAGTAAAATTTTATTCATACATGCAGGGAGGTGCACCAGAGGTCCGGAGTCCAAACATGCTTGTGCATTTGAAAAAAAAAAAGTACACACATTCAGCACATAAATCACCAGAAAGATCTAGTTCATTGCTTGGAGAAATACAAAAGAAATAACATTGTACACTTTTTGACTTACATACTGCTGCAGGGAGGTGCTCCAAACTGCCACAAACGCAGCAATGAAGCCTCTGGCATTGACACTGATATCGGTAACAGTGCAGATTGCAACACCCAGGAGAACAACTACTATGCTAAGTTTTGTGTCCCTCGAATATCTCATCTTGTCCAAAACAACTTCTAGCAAGCAGGAGACAGGGATCATACTCAGCTTTGCTATCTGGAAATTCAAATTGAATTAGGAAATTTTACTGAGCAGAAAACAATAAAAGGAAACTAACACTAGCAGCCACAAGAACAAACCTGATAGAATCCCACAGAATTCCACATCAGACTCACATTCATTCCAACAATAGAGAAATTTGCAACAATAACAAATTTCAGGAGATCGGGTAACGGCAAATGTGAGGTTTGGATGTATCCCAGCCACCTAAGAACAACAGTCATCAATGTTGTGGTGGCAAAATGCAGACCAGTTAATGTTGTAGCTGAAGGAAAATCATAATCAATTCCAGGAGTGAATATTCTTGCTACTAAAAGCATAACACAACTCAAGAATCTACTTAACCAGAGTCCAGACAAAAATTAATTTGAAAGCAAAACATGCACAAAATAAATCCATAAAACTAGAAATTTGTATTTAACTCCCTTTCCTTAAAGGCTTAAACACAAAAATAACTTTTGACAAGTGAAGAAAGACAAGGTTTCCCCTCTCACTCAGAAGAAAGCAACTTCTCTAATCTGCTATTGTTTCTTTCATGTGTTTGACAATTTTTGCACAAATAGTTATGCAATTCTTATCATTAGAAACCATAAGTTACTTTTTCTTATCATCCGAAACTATAAGAAGACTAAAGACACAAGACATGAAGTGAGGAATGAAAGATTGAGGTAACTTGCAAAAATTCAAATTACCAGAGGAAATGGATTCAAAGGGAATTGAAAGTAAGAACAGTACTTATTGAACTGTTCCAGCAATTTGAAATAAAACTTTTGAGAATGATGATGGTAAATCAGACCAAGTCTATCTAATATTGATCAGTGACAAAGAGTCGATAACCTTATTGAAAGAGCTGCAGAAACAGTTCAACATATTAATTGAAGGCACGCGAGAACTTGGAGAAACTAATTGATAGAAATTAGAACGATAGGATGTTGTGATAAAGAGTTTTGTACAAAACTAGGAAATCAGAAAAATTGCTTGAGAAGATGATAAATTATGTGGATTTTATTGACATAATAAAATGTCCAAAAATAATCATACATTTATTCAATATAAAAGAATTTCTCTTCATTTTTGCATAATTAATAAAATGTTCATAAAATAATGATACATTTATTCAATATAAAAGAATTTCTCTTCATTTTGCATAATATTTAACAAATTCTATGATTATTTTATATTTTTATTGACATTTTGCATTCTTTTTTTATTCAAAAGTATCTAGACCTCTTAACGCACCAAACGAGTACCTCAAGATATGCGCAAACTTTTTACAATGTAACTAAAACATTGAGATTTTGTATGTATTTTTCAGTGAGAATCGAATAGTAGAAGACTTGAAAAAAAAATACTATTTCTTGCCATTTTATTTATAGTTTGCTAAGAAGAGCAACTTGCACAGTATGTTATAAATTTAAGCATGAAGAAAACAATAATATTGTCATTTCTTCAAAAGCTTGTAAATAAAATTGGTTTTCCTTTTCTATATTTTCTGTATTTTCAATTTTCTTATTTTGTTTTTAGACTAACTACCATCTTTTTAGTGTAAATTAAGAATCTGGAGAACAAGTATTGATTTTCCATTGTTGCTCAGACATATATAAGATAGAAAAAAATGTGAGATTAGGCCAAGAAACATTGAGCAAATTAGCTGAGTTGAATACAAACTCTAAACTCAACTCAGAGTTTATATTCAAATCTATTGGTTTGAATATATTTTAAGTAAAACTGTATATAAAATGCATGTATTTTCAACACTTCACAATATGGAATTTCTTTTGAGAAATTAATATCGTGTTTGGTTAATGATTAAAAAACAGGGGTAAATTCTTAAAATGTGAAAATTCAGAAAACAACTTTTTAGCCTTTTTGAAAGACTATTTTCAGATTCGACCAACCAAACTTGTTTTTTGTGTTTTCAAGTTTTTGCATACAGAATATTGCATCAGAATCACAAACCAAACAGGGCCTGGATTTTCACAACTATCACACAGGTTTTTTTGCGATTCTTACACCTGATTTACTTCTCATGATTAATATTTTTCTGTTATTGAAAAAGTGAGAATGCAAGAGAAACCTGGGCCAGTTGAGTGGAGTGGCACAACTTTATTGTTGGGAATTTAGAGTTTAAAGATTAATGCCAAGACTTGTTACATAAACTATATGCAATATTTGCTTTAAAAAAAAGGCTTTCTAATGGCATCAAAACCAACAATTTACCCAGACCATTCAGCTTAATAGAACGACAAAAGCATGAGGTACATAGGAAGAAACAACAAGTGAATCAATGAAATAAAGCTAGAAACAACAACTCAATAGTAGAAGTGTAGAACAAAAAGTTTTAGCAATAAAATATAAATAAATTACCAAAACTGAAGCCATGCGTAGCCATCAAGGCTTTGTTGACAATAATGATCCCAACTGAAGTTACAATATTGAAAATCCATGATAATGCATCTATGGTTGCCTTCTTATCAGCCTTGCTTGTTGGAGCCATGTTTATCAATTCCTTTCAGTTTATTTCCAGAATCCCCACCCCTCTATGTATCAGGAAACAAAATATTATGCTTTTATAACAAGAACAATGAACTTTATCTATTATAGGAACCAAATTTTCTGAATAACACAAAGATGGTGCAAACCAAAACAGATTTGCTCCATCTACCATTTAATCTAAACAGAAAACCTATAATTTAATATAAGTTTAACAATTAGTATAGCTATCAACTTTTAACAAAATCTATAGAACCTCCAAAAAACCATAAACAACAATTTAAAAAATAAATTTAAAAAGAAAATAATCAGCATATCCTAGAAGCTTTGTTATATTTTGCAGCTAGTATGTGTATAACGAAAGAAAATCATATTCCTTTAGGACTTTGTAATGAAGGTAGTTATTTTAACCTTAATGTGTTCATTACCTCTCTATTCTGTCATTTTGATATAATTCTCAATAGAACTTTCTAAAACTCTATGAACCATTTAATCAAACTATCAAATATTTTTTCATCCGACACCCAATTAGACTAATCTTTAGGTTCAAAAGGAAAATGTATATCTGCTCTGCTTGAAACTATTTGGAACAACCACAACTAATCTTTAGTAAATAATATACTAAAGGACTTGTCAAATTTCTATACTAATCCAATTTACTAAAGCATCCTAAAGCCCGCTTCTGTTCCCATATATATATGCAGATAGAGGTAGAGAAGGGCATATCCACAGATGCACTCGACTCGACAATCTAACAAGCAAAAGACAAAAGAAAAGTGATGGAAATAAACAAACAATATACTAGTGTTGGGTTCGGTGAAGTTTGAATTCTCTAACACATTCAATATCTTTGCTTCAAAATTTCCAGGGCTAGCTAGCTAGCTAGCTCAAAAACTGTAACTTGATTCCCGAATTCAAAATGCAGATAATTCGCACTTCATTTCCTCCTAGGTTTTAGTCACAGAGGCTAATGCTAATAAAGGGCATTGACCGTATATATATGAGACTAAACAGTGGCCAACGACCTAAAGCTACTGAAAGTGACAAAGATTCTTACAAACTATCACAGAGAACAAAGAAATTTCACAATGAAACAGCAGCAGAATTCAATTTCGAATAACAGTGACAACAAATTGGAAGAAAGAAACAGAATTCTGTACCGATTTGCAAGCTTTTCTTGCCGCAAGATGCAAATTTGGACAATAATAATGGATGATGAACTTGAGCCTGATTAAACCCCTCCAAAATTTTATGTGAAAAGAAAAGATGAATTTGGGAAATTTAATAATGAATTTTTGAGGTTGAGTTTCCCATTCGAGAATCGGATTTTATTTTAAAAATCGTTAAAAATGCCACACTGAGTCCGTTCGCAGGCGGGCCGAATGAGGACGAAGCTTACGCGGGGCACGTGCGCACGTGCTATGTATTTAAGGTTTTTTTTTTTTTTTTTTTTTTTTTAAAGTTTGGATAATTCTAAATGCATTCAATAAAAACATTTATTATATTCACTTATTATCTATGATTGTTGACAAATTGTAAAGTATTTGAACAAACGCTTTTATCTTTTAAGTGTACAATGCCCTCATTTTATCAAGTGAGTGTTTTTTTTAATACATTTAAAATTATTCTTCTAAGTTTTTAACATTATACAAATAATTAAATATATATGTATATATAATTAATACATAAATAAATGAGGGTAAATGTCCTATTGGTCAAAATGTATAAATATGTACCACCATTAGATTTGGATGATGGTCGAAAAACGAATTTCTTTCAACCAGATCTCTAGTTCGAGTCTTGCAAGTATAGTTTTGTTTTCATTGTACGAGTGGAATGTTGCAGCCTTCGCCGAGGGAGAAGACGTTGTGTCAAGGCCACACGTGAGGATGCTCACACGTCGTACGCCATTGAGTGGGATGTCACCGTATTTTCTTAATGGTGCTCATTTTCGGGTGAATTAGTTTTTATGGTACATATGAGCTAGGGTGTAACGGGGTGGGTTGAGCTAACTTGACCAAACTAGCTCTTCAACCTTATCCGAACTAATTCAAGTTCGGGTAAGGTTGCTTGTATTAATTATTTAGAGTTAAGATTGTTTTTTTTTTCCCCCAAAAAGTTGAAATTATAAGAGATGAAATAGGGGAAAAAATGTTGTGTTCTTCGTTAAAGCAAATAAGAAGAAGAAGAAGAAGAAATGCAAAAAAAAAAAAAAAAAAAAAAAAAAAACAGAAAGAAGACTTTGGGGGATTTCGACAATCTCATGATTTTGTGGCTTTACAAAATAATGGGTTTTAAGGTTAAGTCAAGTTTAGGTTATGTTTAAAGATTGTCAACTCATAGTCTAACCCAAATGATTTAGATTGGATTTTGAACCCAACTCATCGGGTTATGTTCAGTTTGGGTCGAGGGACACCACCTAGACTTCCTATGTGTGTGTGTTATATATGTATGTTTTGGTTAAACTATGAAGGTGAAAATGTGTTACATGTTTTGTGAAAAAAAATGGCAGGAATGACTAACGAGTGTAAATCAAGAATGAGTAGGAATAATTGAATATTATATAAAAGAACGAATAACTTGTTAATTATGATAACACCCTTGTTTAACCAACTAAAAAAAGCCTGAACAGCAAAAAATAGTATTTTCTTGAAATTGTATTTAAAAGCTAGTTTTTTTATTTAACCAACTCTAGTATACTGGTACACAAAGGCTCTCGAATATTATGAAGTTCGGACACAACATTGCCTTAGATTGTTTATGAATTCAAACTTGTAACATTCAGATCACAATAGAACAACCTTATTGCTTAAAGTATTGTTGTCTAAACATACAATTAAAGATTTTAATCTAAACATCTTTATATTTAAAAAGAAAACAAAAATCGAACTTAAAAAGAAAATGAAGGCAAAAATGGTACACACACACACGCAAAAGTTTGCAACGCTACATGATGCGCATGTAATTTTTAAATCATTAATAGAAATAATAATAAAATGTAAAAAATTATATGTATATATATATATATACCATTTATTCTTAAGGCGACACATGAGTGCAACATATTGTTTGGATGATTCTATAGAGTCAATGTTGTTAGTGATAACTTAATATGTATTGTTAGACTTCTCTTTTTGTTATGATTTTTTGGGTTCAATGGTCCTTAGGTTTTTAGATGGTATTGGTTTCAAGTATCGTTAGTATTTATGTGTTTTCATTTTATTTTTTTATTTTTTTAAGTTTACAATATTTGTTATATAAATTGAGAAAAAAACAACCCTAATTCCTCTATGGACCCTCTCGCGGTGTATCAAGCCCACTTTGAAACCTACAAATCGTCGCACCAATGGACATGATACAACTGTACAACCCTAGGAGTCTTCGCCTTTACTCAAGTTTGACAATTTGTGTAATACCCCGTAAATTTTAATTAAATACATACGTTGAAGTACGCATATATCGAGATATATAATACATGTATTTTACGTATGAGCTAAATATACATGTGATAATATACGTATTTGATACGTATGCGCTAAATATACGCGTATATGATTAGTAAATAAATAAAATTATGAAATGAAGATGATACATATAAGATCATCCTATAAAAAAAAATGAAGGTGAATTAAATTGATTAATTTATGGGGTTGGTTAATTAAAAATGTGGATTTGATTATGATTGAATGAATTTAATGAAATTTGATGGAGGAGTTAGTTAATAAAGGGAGTCTAGGAGCATGGGATCATATTAAAATCATGCTCATCCACTTCTTTTTTAAAAGTCAACTATTTTGATTAAAAAAATAAATAAATAAAATTAAAAAGTGTAAAAGAATGTTGCTAAGAACGTCCAAACAAAAGAAAGAATAAAAAAATATATAAAAAGAAAAGAAAAGAGATGAAAGTAGTGGAGTTGCAAAAGAAGGAATAAATAAATAAAATGAAATAGAAATGAAGAGAAAGAAGTTGCTGGAAGGGAAAGAGAAGAACAGAGAGATGCACGAGAGAAGCAGAGAGAAAGGAAAGGAAGGAAGGAAGAAATAAAGGGAAAACAGAGGGAGATCCGAACCTGTGGTAAGCTATTTTTGCTATTTTTCGTCGTAAAATTACTATTTAAGCTAGATGTAACCTTTCTAGCAGAGTAATTTTTGTTGTGGGAGCCGTTTTACGGCGTTTTCAAAAAATGGAGTTTTGACCCAACGTGAATGAAACTCTGCTAGAAAGGTAGAAAAATGCTCCCTGGACTGTTAGAACCCCGAATATGTGGTTAGATTCAAGTTCATAATTTTTGGAGACCAATTGACAATTTTAATACAATTTACATCTTTCAGATGAATAGTAAATAGTAAATAGTGAAAAGTAAAAGTAAAGAGTAAATAGTGAATAGTAAAAAGTAAATAGTACTGTGAACAGTGATTTGATATTTTAGTAACTACCGAAATGGTAAATGATGATTCTCATGATAATTTATGGTCATTTCAGTGTCTAAATTGAGAGCTTAAGGGCATGGATAAACGCTCTTGAGGAAGCAACATTGTTGCTTGATTTTAGAGGTTGGCTTATAAAACCCGGGTAACCACTATGAGTATAGTTTTCTTGATTTGGTTCTTGTATGACATTGTACGCATATAAAATGTTTGATTGTATGCATGTTATATTTATATATAATGCATTGAGTTTTATGGATCATGCAAACTGATTTTAGCAATTAGAGTTTGTAATGATGAGGTTTTGCGAGTCCTCATTGTCATTTCGTTAGGCACTAGACCCGGATGAGGTTTTGCGAGTCCTCATTGTCAGTAGGTCTGTCCTAACAAGGGTTAGGATCCTTGAAATGACTGTTCATTGGGTAATGAGAGGTTGTAGCTACCTTGTAACGGCCATACAAGGGTTAGACCCGCTCTCTTGCCTTGCGGAGGAGGGAGATTGTGCATTGTGTTATTGAAAATCATGAAATTTATGTTGTTGACATGTACAATATATTCGTTGAATGATGCATGTGTTGAATAAGTGTTTGAAATGAGTTTAAATGTCATATTTCTCTAAATGTATATAATTGTCATCTCAAGAACTATATTCACTGAGCTGTTGTTTGCTCACCCCCATTTCCTCCAATATTTCAGGTATTGAGTCGAAAGTAAAAGGAAAATCCGTGAGTGATAATCACGTGAGCCTTCGTCTGATATGTGTACGTATGCTTGGAGGAAATAACTTATATTTTTGTTATTTTACTTATCACACATTATATATATATATCACCTAGATGGGTTATGTGGTAAGATTATATAATGCTTGGGATGATGGAATGAGATGATCATAGATATTTATCAGGTGAGAATTAATTTGTGGAATGAATGGAAAAATGTGAGTGGAATGATCATCTATATATATTTGATTTGATTTGATGTGTAGTATATTAAAAAAAAAAATTATGTACCTTTTTGGGAGTTTTGTGAGAGTACGTGAAGGCTGACAGTGTATTATATATTGTATATGAGTATGTACAGTGTATAGTACGTTGTGCCGGTCATGACGTCAGCCTACATCAGGGGTGTCGTGACAATTTGTGCACCTTTATGCCGCGTACCCACATCTATTTTGTTTTATCTCTGAGGGAGCCCTTTCCTATGTATTTTTTGAAGTGTTGCTTTTCGCAAGGCTCAAACCCTCTACCTCCCACCTTGAACTGCTTGAACCAACTATCTTGTCAACGCTTCGTTAGCATGGTATTTGTTATATTAGATCATTACATACATACAAGTCATTATAAATCAATGGATCAAAGACAATAAGAGTCATAACTATTAATATAAAAACCAAATACTTACACCAAGGCCCGTAGGGACACAACAAGTTCTTAATAAAGATATTTGAACCCCTGTCTCATATGAGAGAGGCTACATGCTTGACTAAATGACCTATCAATTATTGACATTTATATGCGTGATTGATGTTTGTTTCATTTTCTAATTTTTATATTTATATAAGATAGAAATGCACTAGAGTAGGATTAATAATAATAGCTTGATATATATCTTTTAAATTAAGAGAGCAACTAAATGTACCACACTAAATGTTGTTATTACCTCACAAAAAAAATTTAAAAAATTTCCACAATACCCTTCTATGATTTGCCTATATTACCCTCACAAAATTTTTATTCCTACCTAACCCCAAAACATTTACTAACTTTACCTACCACCATAAACTCTATTCATCTTATTCTCCTAAACCTTAAACCCTTCTTGAATGCCATCTTCCTACCCTTCTTCCATTGTCATATTCCTACCCTTCTTCCCTTAAACACTATTTGGAAGCTTTTAAAAGCCATTTTGACAGGGCAAGGATCCTTTGTAAAAGATTTTGAGGTGTTTTGAGAGTTGGTTTTTAAGTGTGTAGAAACTCACTTTAAGGTAATCAAAATATCCGGTCTTTCATACAATGTGAAAGTACAATGGCGAATGATTAAAGTTGAGGCCATGCCATTGAAAACAACCGAAAATGGGAGGTTTGGTCGGATTTTACCAAATTTATGACCTTAGTTCAGTTGGACAAGACCAAATCGAGATAATAAGTTCAGTCGAACCCTACCAAACCAAATGCAATGGTTCAGTGGGGTCTGACTAAACCTCTCATTTTTGGTCTTTTTGAAGGGGTTTCGTGTGGTAATCATATTTTGATGGCCCTAGAAGCGTCATTAACTTAATTCAACGTGCTTTCCACTTAATTTGAACGTAGGTGCATCGTTCCATACTAATAGGCAGCAATATAGTGGTCAACGATACACCAACATACAAATAACATCGAAAACCTTGAAAAACACTTCCAAATGGGTAGACAACCACCATAGCTTACTTGAGAGACCATTGCACTGAAAATGACCGAATACAGGAGGTTTGGTCGGACCCCACCTAACCATTGCATTCGGTTTGGTAGGGTCCGACCGAACTTATTACCTCGGTTTGGTCCTGTTCTACCAAATTGAGGTTACAAGTTCGGTAGGATCCGACCGAACCTTCAATTTTCGGTTGAAAACTTCGATCTAATACTTTTCAAGCTCGATTTAAGGGTTAGAAGGCCAAGATGACAGGTGCTTCAAGTTAGGGCTTGGTTTGGAATTTTTTGGACGAGAAAAATGGCAACGATGGAGTTGACGTTTTAGATCATAGTAAGAAAAGAAAATAACCTTGGATCTTAGTGTTTTCAAAGAGAGGAAGCTTGGGTAACGGTGGTGAAGCTTGGGCAATGACGGTGGTTAAGGTTTGGTGATTAGAAGAAGAAGATGAAACGGTGGATGGGAGAAGGGTATTTTGGGATGTTTTGATTTTTTTGGGGTAAAAAATTAAATATAATATTAGGTGGGATAAAAATAAGAAGCGGGAAAAGAGAGAGTATTACCGTGGTACGTTTAATTGCTTCCAAGATTAACTGGTTTCTAACAACTATTTTTAATTAGAAAAAGGAAAGGTGCACACCACAAGAAAGTAAAGAAAAAAAGAAAAAGAAATGACGGATTTATTTATGAAAAATGATTAGTTGACATAGTTTTTTGACACATATTTTTAATATTATAAGTAAAAATAGTTAGATTACCTCGAATCACGCGACAGTATCTCGTATTATATTATAATTAGATGATACGAACTGTTATCACATGATTCGAAATAATTTAACTATTTTCACTTGCAACATAAAAACAAATGTGTGAAAAAACTATGTTGTCGAAGCATTACCCTTTATTTATTTACTAAACCAAAAGAAAATTCCAAAAGCAGGGGTATACGGCACTGAATTGCAGGTGCGGACGATACGCAAGCCGCTCCGTAAAAGTAGAAACCCCCCTACCCCCCAAGAGAAGAATTGGGGGAAAAAAGAGGTTTTCTAGGGTTTCAAGAAAGAGAATCGATAGAAAATTTTGTTAATGGCGAAGAAGAGAAAGTCTGATGCGACGCGCCTCGATGAGTTCGATCGGACGATGTACACAACTTTCTGCAGCGCAGCGAATTCGCTGTCGCAGCTTTATACGCAGGCCATGAATCAGCAAAAGCTCGCTTTTCAAGCTGGGGAGCGCCACGGATTGGTTCGTTCGAACACCGATCGTTACATGTTATTCACTTTTGTTTAATGAATTTTTTTGATCTGATTTGCATGTCGTGTTTGGTTGACGATGATTCTTTTTTGTTTGTTTGTTCATCTTATTTAGTTTTGAAATTATTTCTTGGAGTCGCATGGTTGATTCATCAAAATTTAACAATCTACGGTAATGATAGAGGTAGAGGCAAACCTAAAATGAATAGAAATAATTAAGGAAGATAGAGCTATTTGTAGTTTAAATGTCGACTTAGCCTTTAATACAGTGAAGTGGTGGAAGCAGATTCATGTAGTCAAGCCCATGTTGTTGGGAAAAGGGCCAAAAGGCTTAATTGAGTTGAGTTGAGTTATGGTTGGTTGATATCATAATGATGGTTATTCTTGACATATTTTCTTTTCCATCTTTGATAGTTGAGAAATATTTTCTCAAGGAAATACAACTTTCTTAGAAATTATTTTTTAAGATTTTTTGTGTTGTTTGATTGTGTATGAAAATCATTTTCTCACATCCATGTCCCGCAAATGGAAGGGGAAGGAAGGAACTTCATGGAAGACGACTATGATCATGGCCTTCACCTTTTTAGGCAAAAACAATTGGATGGGAAACATGGGGTTGAGAAATTTTTTTCAAGAAAACATGGGGTTAATTTTTTCTTGGAAAAAGTTACTATTTTATTGAGAATTGACAATTTTTTTCAACTTTCAAAGAAGCACTTATTTTCTCATGGTTCAAAAATTTGTTGTTTATTGAAAACCACTTTTTGACATTCTCTTGTTGGTTTGAGAAGTTAATTTATTTGCTATTTCCCTATTTTCTTTACTTGTCTGGTATGTTTTTTTGGTGGCAGGATGTATTTTCTTTGTAGTGCTGTTGGTAGTTGCCAATGTGTTGCACTTTTTTGTAACTTTTCATATTTTTACTAAAATTTTTACAATTACATAAGCAAGCTTGTATTTGATAGCAATGATAGTTCGAAGGTAAAGGAAATAAATAAAGCAAGAAACAGGAGAGTGAATATTAGCAAGGGATTTGTAGGCATTACTCATCCCTGACCTATGAATCCAATTTATAAGGAACTCCTCAAAAAAAAGTTCTACATTCTTATGGAGCTTGGGCCTCAAAACATATGAGATTAAGAGCTGAAAAAAACTTCGATGAACCTGATTTTTTCTTGTTAAATGTCCCGAAGTATCACCTTAGGAGAAAAACCCTACCATAGCAAGTGGTTCTCTATATAAAGCATATATTACATCAAGGGAAAGAGTTTAAATTAATAATCGAGACAAACTAATCTATATTTTTGATTCTCGAAATTGGATCAACTATCAAGCTTTTAGTTGAGCTAGAAAAAGAGCTAAGATTGTTATAAAAGTCCCTATAGAATTAGATGTAGGGTCATTGAAGAAAGCTCAGGGACATTGGTGTGTTGCCAAATCTCGTCTAATGCTTAAGTCAAAATCCTCGTTAGTTGTAGAGAACTAGAGGTTTTGGCGCCCAAAAAGACATGCATGGAGAAGGAGGAGATTGATTTTTCAGATAACCTTTGTAGTTTTGTTGGGACCACAGATAATACGTGTTTTTTTTTTGTAGCTGGTATTGCTTGTAATCGTCTATTTTTAATAGTTTTCTTGTTCTTTAACTGTCTAACAATTAGTTGTTAGCGAAAACGCTTTTGTTATGGTTATCTTAGATATGATGAGCAATGCCATTTTTTAAGAAACTCCTTTACAGGGTTGAATATATGCACAGATGTTGAGCAGATTTTTAACGCAGTAGAAGCGTGTTTGAATCAATGAATTCACGATAAAGATAAAAAAATAAAGTAAGAAAAACTGAATTTTACTCTCAAAGAGAACGATAATTGATGAATTAAGTGATAATTGAATGCTTAAACTGAATTATCAATTGAATTAATTGATAATTGTTCCTTCCAAATACACCAACTAACAAAAAACAAAAAAACCTCCAGTAAACTTAAACCTAGGTGGTAAACCACCTAACTACTCATTAAGAAGGAGATCGTTGCAACTTGTTGCATGAGGAACACATTTGATGATTTGTTATTAGGATTAACCAAAGGAAGTTTATATGAAGGGCCAATATTTTTTATTTGCTTTCCCAAATTTTCAAAGTCTTCCTAGTCTTATTGCATTTGATTAGTAACATTGAGTTTATATACTTAAGGATTTAATCTTAAAGATAGATCTCCAAATTTATTTCTAATGTATAGTGTTGGTGTAAGATTTGACCAACACTAAAAAGTGATGTAGTGGAGGGAACATACTGAGCTCAAACCTGCTAAGCTATCTACGCGCCTATCATATTCCTGCTTGATTTGAAGTATGTTGCGAATAGATGGTGTACGCAGTATTATCTAACTAAAGAACAAGATGAGAAAACTAGAGAAAAGTAAGAGACACAAAGATTTTACGTGGTAAAATTCTCAATTTGAGGGAAACATCCACAGGCAAGCTGTAGAAAAATGACTATAAAAAATAACTTACAATTCTCTTTCTACGCTCAAGGAGAAAACAATGAGACTCTATCTCTTTCTTGAATTAGGAGAGCACTAGGGAGAAGAAGAAGAAGAGAAGAATGGGATGGGATGAGATGGATGGTTTGTAATGATGAGAATGATGGCTATTTATGGGTATCATTAGGTTGCTTCTAGAGCAAGCAACCAATGGTAACTTGTGGAGGAGGTCACAAGTTGCTTCTAGAGCAAACAACTGTCATTATTAGTAGCTTGTGGAGGATGCCACAACTTGCTTCTAGAACAAGCAACCATCACATCCATCGATAAACTTTCTCTTGTATTGGATAATGTTCTTGGATGAATTTAAGTTTTTGATCATTATTTACATTTTAATTGCTTCAAGACTGATCCCCTTGTTTTTGCAGGAGAAACTGTACCAATGGATCTTGCGGCAACAAGAAGAAGGATCAAGAGTGGCACCAGCTGATATACTTTCTTATCTGCAGGTTTTCTCAGTTTACATTTCTTTTTAGCATGGCTCAGTTTTTGTTTTGCATTCTTGATGTCATCTTTCCATGTTAAAATGTCAAATATAACTATTCAATTGATCTCTTGCAAGTGAACCATATATGAGACAAATTATTGTTTTACTATTTTGTGGAGTTAAGATGTTGAATTGGATGCTCTAGCTATTGAGCTTGTGCTAATTATTATCCCGTTGACTACCCTTTTTTGCTTAGAAAATTCTACTTATCTATGTGTTGGAATTAATCATAAATGCACATGAACCTGTTTGTTTCTTGTCTCTGCTCTTGAGAATGGTTGTTTGGAAATCTCCACAACCATTTGCCCATAAGAGTTTTATTCCTCCTAAGAATATTGTCAATACCCAAAACCCCTTACTCCAACCCCCACCGAACATCTTATCTTCCCACTAAACCAAGCGTATTCATGTAATTGACCCTATGTAGTTTGAAAAAGACTTTGATGAGTATGGTAATCATTGCTAATAAAAAGCAAAATATAGATAGTAATAGATAAGGTTCTATAGCCCCTAGAGCCACATTCAGAAGTCCATGAAAGTTCATATCTTCACTTTATCCTGTCTTCCTGCCCCTTACTAGACTGAAACTTGGAAAGGGTGACTCCATCCGCTTCTGGGAGGATATGTGGTGCGGGAACTGCACCCTCCAAACACTTTTCCCTAACCTGTTTCACCGCTCCCGCCTCCATAACAGACCAATAATTGACTTTGTAATGAGCCCGAGGGATGTTTCCTTGACTTGGGATCTTCATCTAGGTAGGGCCTTCCTTTCTAGGGGGGATGGTGATATGCTATCTTTAGTGAGCTTGCTTAAGGGTTGTCATCTGTCAGGGGAAGATAACAGGGTGTCTTGGCCATGGGACTCTTCCGGAACATTCACCACAAAATCCTTTCATTCCTCCATTCTCAACGAACCCAACATTCCTCCTTTCCCTTTTCATACCCCAATTTGGAAAGCCCAGGTTCCATCAAAGGTTAAGTTCTTGGGGTGGGTAGCCTCTCATGGGAAGATGAATACGGGGGACATGTTACAGAAAAGATTCCCATCTCTGTGTTTATCCCCGTATTGGTGCTATTTGTGTGGTCAGGATTTGCAGTCTGTGCAACATATATGCTGGCGATGCCTGATCGCTAGAGAGGTGTGGGATAGATGGTGCCATCACTTCTCGGTCATGAGTGGTGATTTTGTTAAGGGGCAGTTCATAGATATTTTCCCCTTTATACACACCGTCCAGTCTACATGGAGAGATCATTGGAAGGTGGTGTGTCTAGCAGTATTATAGTCCTTATGGAAGGACAGGAACAAACGAGTCTTCCACGATGAATTTTGTTCGGCAGCTAGAGTTTGAGAGAATTCCCAAATGTTTGCATCTTTTTGGATTGCTAATAGTGCCTTGTCTATTGGTTACACCCTAGGAGATTGGCTTAGAGGGTGGGGTAATTTTGTATCCATTTAGAGAGATGTGCGGGCCGAGATGCCATTGTATAGATTTTATGATTCTCTTATTATCATATATTTAGTATCTTTTAGTTTCTTTTAAAAAAAAATAGATAAGGTTCTATAACTAAGGTAACACATCTTTATGCAAAAAAAATCATGATGATATAAGAAAAGTGATTTTATGATGAGGTTGTAGTGTGTTGTCACTAGAAGGGTTTGGGATATGTGGAATGACCATCTTCTGTGGATGTTTTTCCCCCCAACGAGATTCAATTACTTTCCTTCTCTCCTAGGGATGCTCTCCCATTCAAATTCAATGATTACTGGAGAGTTGTGTTGTTTGCAGTGGTGTGGTCAGTTTAGAAAGAAGGTAACTCTAGGAAATTTGGAGAAGATTTCACGAGAGTTGTAAGGTGTGGGAGAATTTTTGACTTTAGTGCCTTTGGTGGGTTAGTGCTTCTACGTTGTCTAGGGGATAAAGATTAAGTGACTAGTTGAGGGGTTGGGGTTCAGTGCTAGATTGATTGCAAGCAGTTCTTGATAACTTCTTGTCCTCTCGGGCCTTCTTTGTAGCTATTTTATGCTTTTAAATGATTTTTTTTTTCACTTAAAAAAAAATAAGAAAAGAGTTGAGGTTGCATAGTTGATAGTTTTATTTTAAGTTGGGAAAGGAAAATACCCCCACACAAGTTTGGTTTTTATACTTGGATTTTCGACAGTGCTTGCCCAAATTTCACGCTGTTTTAAATTTGGATACGACATTTATTTTAACCCCATTCTAATCTTTGATAGTAATGCTCAAGCCCTTTTTTATATTGTATTGCACAAAATTGAGCAATTGGGTTCAAAAACTTTTTACCAGCCCTAATTGTATCCCATTTGATTTTAACATAATTTATTATGAGATGAAAGATAAACCTTAAAGGGGCAATATTGGAACAATAGCAAAAATGCACAAACTGTGTACTTTTGATGTTTTTTGCATATAAAAATTTAGATGATATTTTTGGGTGGATTGGGAGAAATCTGAATCCTTGACGTCCTTTTGGGGTGTCCAATTGTAAGCTGTCCAGGGGTGGTAGTTTTAGCCTGTGGTCTAGATTGTGGGGCACTTTTGTTTAAGTGAGGTGTGGCCTCTTGTTTCAGCCTTGTTTTCCCTTATTTTCTATTAATATATTTACTTTAGTTTCCTTTTCAAAAAAAGATAAAGAAAAAATTGATAATGAAACCAATTAGGGGACTTAAAGGCAAGTTCAGAGAGAAGCTTTGGAATCCAAATGGTTCAGGATTAGAGGAGTAAGATTGAATACATAAAATGAATTTTAGTAAATGTATAAATGTAAGTTGAGAAACAATGAATAATATTGAATGCTAGAGATATTAAAAATGAAAACTGTAGGCAGTTATGTTCAATAAGTCATTAGAAGGGGAAATTTGAGATGATGCCAATTCTAGAATTAAAGTAACTTGTTTTAAGTGAAGAATGCTTTTGGAGTACAATATGATTGATGCATTCAATTGAAGTTGAAATGAAAATTTGATAGATTCATGTATTAAATTGTCATGCTTTATGGAATAGAATGCTGGACAGTAAATAAACAATATGGTAATAGATTAAGTATAATGAAAATGTGAATGATAGGAAGAATGTGCAATAAACTAGAATTGAAACGAACACATTTGAGAAATAGTAGGAGTAGCCCAAATTAGAGAGAAATTGAGAGAATCGATTAATTTGGTTTGGATACCTACACTGAAGATTTTTACTTGTGTTGTTAGGAAGAGTGTCATATTATCGATAATGACAGAGGAATGAAAAAGACCTAAAAAAAATGAACATGGATGGCGGAGAAGATGTAAAACTCATGATATAATAGAAGCTTTGACCCTTGTTAATGTGGAGTGGATGAAGCAAATCCAACTAGCCAATCCCGTTTAGTTAGGAGAAGCTTTTGTTTAGTTGAATTGAGTACGCTGATATGATGTTTGCTTTTCTTTCTTTCTTTAGACACCTTTGGAAATGTATGCAGGCTTCTTTATTTTTTATTTTTTATTTTATGAGGTCTTGCTTTCATTTTATGTTGGAAGAATGTGTTCCTTCTGGCACCTTTCTGAACTGAATTGCAAGGACAGGATATGGTAGACTATCTCAAGACTAGTTGTCCTTTTCTCTTTCTTTTTCGTTCTCTTCATTTTTGTTTCTTTCTTAAGTCAATTATAAAAATTCTATCACCTATGTAGGTGTAAATAACTATTAAGTCTATGCTTAAGAGGATCAAGTGATTCCTTAATTTGTCCAACATTGATACTTGGGGCACGTCTACAATTTTAGCCTTGTTTGAGCCATGCCAATGTCCAAAGTGTGAGTTTATTCTTATTACTATTTTTTTTTAAACAAGAGACAACATTGTATATATTAATGTATAAACCAAAAAGTGTGTATACAAAAGGGGACCAACTCTAATCCTAGATAGGCCCATTCAACAAAATAGTTACATCATACAAGAGCCCCGGTTATGATACTAATCAATTATAGAGAAACAGTTCGCAAACTTGGATGCAGCGACCCAACATGCTGCGAGCGTTAAAATTTTGTCCCATAAAAATCTTATGTCCTTTGCTTCGTTTTGGAATATACGTCTATTCCTTTCCAACCAAATTGTCCATGTTGAAGCAAGCACCATAATCTTACCGGTCTCCAAAATCTTCCTAAACTGAATATAGAACCGGGGGGAAGAGATTCCATTCTCAAACGAAGATGGAGGCAGAAAAAGACCATCACAAGCAGCCGACCATCTATCCCATATGTATCTAATCCAATCACAATTTCCAAAGGGATGATCAACTGTTTTACTATGATTCAAGCGAAAAATACAACATTGAGGGGACAAGACTCTATAAGGAAATCTTCTTTGTAACACATTTGCTGTATTTAGCTTCCTATGTAATAAAGTCCACCCATTTTTTTTTTACCTTAGTCACACGTGCAATCCATAGGGAAGATGTGAATTGTGAAGTTGGAGAAGGTGGGCAATCTAGTAATGCTTCAAAGAATGATTTGCATGTGAATATGCCTGAGGGTAATAAAGACCATCTAAAACTATCTTCTCCTTGGGATAATCTGATGTTAGATAACAAGGCTAGGAAGTTTTCAAGTTGGTCTTGGGCTCTAGCTAGAATTGGACGGAAGAAATGGAAATTCCAATATGGAATTGGGGAGGCTACCGTGGCTTCACTTGTATTTACAA
Source organism: Paratinospora sagittata (assembly GCA_035771175.1). NCBI lineage: Eukaryota > Viridiplantae > Streptophyta > Magnoliopsida > Ranunculales > Menispermaceae > Paratinospora > Paratinospora sagittata. The sequence goes on along the minus strand of JAYMFD010000012.1, from coordinate 6,135,936 downwards.
ACTGGGAGAAGTTTCAATATCCCAACCTATACGTGACTCTCCATGAATGCTTAGGATATTGGTGAAAGGGTGATATGATAAAGGCGAGGGAAACGTGATGCCAACGTAGAGTCCCCAAGCCACTTATCTTCCCAAAACCTAAAGGATAGACCCTTACCTAAAGATGGTACAATATGTGGATGGATCTTAGGGTTAAGGGATGTTATGAATTTCCATGGGCTTCTACAAGTGGTTAAAGGAGAAGTTCCAATATCCCAACCTACACGTGACTCTCCATGAATGCTTATGACAACCTGGGCCCACATGGAAAACCGGTCCAGAGAGATTCTCCATAACCATTTTATAGCAAGTGCTTCATTCCTCTTCGCTACATTTCCTATCCCTAGACCGCCTTTGCATACTGGCAACTGGACCACCTTCTAGTTAACTAGATGGCAATTGTTCTCATTATCCACCCCTTATCGTAGGAATGATCTGAATTTCTTCTCAATCACCTTAGCCACCCCTAGAGGAATTTTGAACAGTGATAGGTAAAAGGTTGGAAGGGCTGATAAGACTGAACGGATCAAAGCCAACCTTCCCCCTTTAGATAAAGAACACCTTTTCCACCCAGTCAATCTTTTTGAAATCTTTTCCACTACTGGTTGCCAAAACTCTGTAGAGTTGGGATTTCCTCCTAGAGGTAGACCAAGGTATAACATTGGCCACTGCCCTACTGCACATCGAATCTTCCTTGCAAGTGATGATATAACATTAACATCCTCTCCCATGTTAATACATGTCACCTGACTTTTAGCCATATTAACCTTCAGCCTCGACATATCACAGAAGGATTGGAGTATTTCAATGCATGGTTTAAAAATTCGCCGAAATTCGACGAATTTTTTCGGTTTTTTAACCATCGAAGTGCAAAGTGGATGTAAAATAAAAAAATGCAAAAATTCGCCGAAATAATTCGATGAACTTCGACAACTTCGACAAAAGTTTAGTTTTTCAATCAAAAAATGCAAAAATTCGACAAAAAATTCTATGAAATTCGATAAATTTCAATAAAATTCGATGAAATTGGACAAAGAAGTAAAAAAAAAATGTTACTTCATCAATAGAAAACAAAAAAACACCAATAATTATGTATTATTTTCAACTTTATCAACCAACATAGCCATATAAATTTTAAAAAATAATTTAATAAGCTAACAAAATAAGTAGTTTATGGGATATGCTTTACCAAAAAAAGAAGAAAAGAAGCAAAATAAATAAATAAAGTTGAAATAAGATAAAAAATTAAAAATAAATTAAAAGATTTTCTAAAGTCACCTTCTTTTAGTTAACTCTTATAAAACAAGATTAATAAACAACACATTCAAATAATAAACTAATAAATTAAGCATGATAGAATTCAAACTATATGGTCGAGAAGCAAACCACCACAAAATTAAATATCAAAATAAAGAAAACAAATTAAGACCAAAAGCCGTCATTCAAATTCGTCAACTCATTTAACAAAATTGATTTTGTTATGTCGCTTATTGGTATTTTTATGTATTAAAAGTGTCTATTTATATTAGTTTTTAGGTTATACTACAATAAATTTACATATTTAAGCATATATGTGAAAATTCTCTAAACTTCTCTAATTTAGCGAATTTTTACAAGAATTCTCCATGTCGAATTGAACTTCTCCGAATTAATTCTGATTTTTGAAGGTCGAAGTTTAGGGTGAAATCGAAGTTTCAAACCTTGTTTCAATGCCAGCTAGCACGTTATCTTCAACTCTATGTAGTAGGAATAGTGTGCCATCAACGTATTGTAGATGAGAAATTTCTAACTTCCTTCTACCAATAGAGAAACCCCTTAATATTGAGAGCTCACTTGCCCTGCTCATAAGCTTACTTAATACATCTGCCACCATAAGTAAAGAGAAAAGGTGATAATGGATCACCTTACTTCAAACCTCTTTGTCTAGGGGAAAGAATTTTCCCCTTGGTCTACCATTAACCATGACCGAGTAGTTGGCAGATCTCAACATTCCATCATCCACATTCTCCATCGATTCCCTACACCTTTTTGCTATAACACAAAGTCCAAAAAATCCCAGTCAACAGAGTCATAAGCTTTGGCAAAGTCGGCCTTGAAAACAACCCCCATTTTCTTTTTGCTTCTATAATCTTCAACAACTTCATTTGCAATTAGTGCAGCATCTAGAATTTGGCGGCCATGTATAAAGGCAAATTGGGATGGTGTGACTGTCTTATGGAGAACTATTCTTAATCTGTTAGCAAGTACCTTTGACATGATTTTATAAATACTAGTCACCAAATTGATTGGTCTGTAATCTGAGACCTTCCAAGAATTCAACTTTTTGGGAACCAAGCATATATAAGTCTCATTAACTATGGCATTAACCACTCCATTTTGGAAGAAATCTTCCATGATCTTCATGATGTCATGCTTTGATGAATTCCAAAATTTCTGATAGAACGCCACCTACAAATTGGCTTGGTTGAAAAATGGCAGCGAGGTTATAGTTTCTCATAGTGCATCAATTAGTCTTTTTATCGGCAACAATTACAAAGATGAGGTGCTATGTGATGTTGTGGCTATGGATGCTTGCCATCTGTTACTTGGGTGACCATGGCAATATGATAGACATGTGATTCTGATTCATGATGGGCGGACCAATACTTATAGTTTCTAGTTTGGGGGTTCAAAAATTGTGTTACTACCCAGCAAGGACGAAAACCTTCAAAGCCTACAGGTCATGCTACCAACCTCTTAACTCAGGCGAGGTTCAAGCAGGAGACGGAGGAGTCATGTATGGTGTTTGCCTTAGTCAGCAAATTGATGGGTCTGGAGTCTGGTATTCCTGAGCAGGCCAAGCCCCTATTGCAGGAGTTTGGTGACGTCTTTCCTGATGAGTTGCTTGCGGAGTTACCACCGCTACGGGACATCCAACACCAAATTGACTTGGTTTCGGTGGCCACTTTGCCAAACAGACCGCATTATAGGATGAGTCTTAAGGACCATGAGGAGTTATGTTGTCAAGTTGAAGAGCTTCTAGCTAAGGGCCATGTTCGCGAGAGTTTGAGTTCGTGTGCTGTTCCAACCCTTCTTACCCCAAAGAAGGATGGGACATGGCATATGTGTATGGATAGTCGGCCATCAACAAAATCACAGTGCGTTATTGATTTCCTATCCCAAGGCTTGATGACCTACTAGACCAATTGGGAGGCGCATCGGTGTTTAGCAAGCTAGATCTGAAGAGTGGTTATCATCAGATCCGCATTAGGCCTGGAGATGAGTGGAAGAACGCATTCAAAACACAAGAAGGACTGTTTGAGTGGCTGGTGATGCCTTTTGGGTTGTCCAATGCCCCTAGCACTTTCATGCGGGTGATGAACCAAGTCCTCAGACCATTCCTCGACAAGTTTGTGGTGGTTTACTTTGATGATATACTGATTTATAGCCCTAACCCTGCAGTGCATCTTGAACACTTGCGAGAAGTGCTTTTGACTCTGCGTAGTCATAAGTTGTATGCTCTTGTCAGACCGGGTGTTGTTTTTGGGCTATGTGGTATCTAGAGATGGCTTGGCAGTGGATGAAGCTAAGGTGGCGACCGTGCAACAATGACCTCAACCTAGGACCATTACAGAGGTGAGCAATTTTCATGGGCTTGCTTCTTAGGCTATAGGAGGTTTATTCCGCACTACAGGAGTATCATGACACTTATCACTGATTGCATGAAGAACAAAAAATTCAGCTGGACAGATGAGGCTACAACAACATTCCCGCTGATCCAGCAGAAGTTGACCACATCCCCAATTTTGGTGCTTCCAGATTTCTCCTTGCCTTTTGAGCTACATTGTGATGCCTCAAAGGTTGGCATTGGAGAAGTTTTGAGCCAACATAGTCGAGCTATTACCTATTTTAGTGAGAAGTTATCTGGGGCGAAGCAACGCTACAGTACATATGATATGGAGTTCTATACAGTGGTTCTGGCCATTCGACATTGGTGTCACTATTTATTCCATGGGGAGTTTGTTTTGTACACAGATCATGATGCGTTGAAGCACTTGGGCGTTCAGGACAAAGTATTAGTTAGACATGCATCTTGGGTAGCATATTTGCAGCAATTTACTTTTGTTATCAAGCATAAGGCCGACACCCTGAACTGAGTAGGACATAATTTTGTGGTGCATATGCGAGTTGAGGTTCCAGGTTTTGATACCATTACAGACCAATATGCTAATGATACTTATTTTTCTGGGATTGTATGACAGATACAGGATGGGGAGTGGATTGATTTTGTTTTGCAGGATGGGTTCCTGTTTAAAGGTACCCAAGTGTGTATTTCTGATGGCAGTCTTCGTTTGAAGATTATTTAGGAGTTACCTGGTGAAGGCCACGTGGGATGTGAGTCACGTGATTGTATTTTCCAGCTTGTTTGCTCTTCATACTTTTGGCCAACTATGCGCAAGGAAGTGGGCCGATTTGTGGAACAATGTCGTTTTTGCCAGGTGTCCAAGGGCAAGGCTACTAATGCTGAATTATATCGTCCTTTGCCCATTCCTACCCAGCCATGGACTTATATCAGCATGGATTTTGTGCTTGGTCTTCCGAGTACGCATCGGGGTAATGATTCCATTTTCGTGTTCGTTGATCGTTTCTCCAAGATGATGGATTTCATCTCTTGTAAGAAGACTACAAATACAGTGAACGTAGCGGTCTTATTTTTTCGGGAAAACGACGTGCTGATCAATGCTCACATGTAACGCTATGGTTAACGTGCTTTTTTGGGCAAATTCCATTGTTTGGCCCTTCAAATTCACGTTTTTGCTATTTTAGAAAAGTTTTGTTTCGAGTATAACTCGACATAGGAGAGTCCGATTTTGTTTATGTTTTTTTCTGTGTGATATACATTGTGAGATTTTTCTTTCTAGATAGGTTTTGACGTACTTTCTATTTTTGACAAATTTTGCTATTTTTAGTATTCTAGTCGGTTTGGAAGTATTTTGTAGGTTTTGCCTATTTAAGGCCATTGTATGCGTCATTGGAATTCAGTTTAATAGAATTTGAGATTTTAGTATTATTTTTCTTCTTTCCTCGGTTGTCTTGTGAATCAACGAGTTAGAGAAGATGTGTTTATTGTTTTCCCTATCCACGCTCGACATCAGAAAGCATTTCAGGTTTATCCTTGCCTATATAAAACATTGGATGTAGTGAATTAAAAATGGGCATCTGCTATGTTTACTAATTGTGGTGACAGTAATTTTCCAGCTGTCAAAAGAATACTATCAAAATAATTTCTAGTGCAACATTTTATCACAAGTAGAGGTGAAAGTTCAACCCGCCCACCTGAACCAACCCGGTTGGGTTTTTTGACCCTTATCGGGCGGGTCGGGTGATAAATTATCTAACTCGATAAGTTAGGTTGATTTTCGGGTTAAATTTATAAAACACGACTTCAACCCGACCCGCCTTACTACTTAACATAAGTATTTTACATACATATACATGTACTATACATAATAAATAAATAAGTAATATTTTACAAGGGGTCCCCAAGGGGAAATCCCTAGGCACTAACCCATTTTGGGAGCACCTACTTCAAATGCGAAGTAGAAATTAGAAGAGGGGCTGCTATTTATAGGAGAAAACCCTCTTCCATCCCACATCTACCGATGTGGGACTAAATGAGAGGCCCCTTCAAGTACCCCTCAGCATTCAACCATTCCATTTCCAATGCTCAAGGCCTCAGGGATTCTTGAGAGCATGAAGTTGGGGCCTCTCTTCGTGAGAGGCCCCTTCAAATAAAAAAGTTTTATTTGATTTTCTTTTACTTTGTTTTTATTTTTCATCTTTATTTTTGTTATTTGGTTATTTTGGTTTGCTTATTTTATGTTTCCTTTATAATTTAGTTGTTTTAATTAATTTTATGATTTTCAAGTTAGCTATTGCTTTGTTTTTGCATCTGAGTTTGGTTATTAAATCAAACCTGACCTACTCGATGATGACTCGGGTCAGTCGGGTTATAATAAAAAAAACTTAGTCGGGTCGGGCTCGGGTGGGAAAATTTCTCACTCGATAAGCTCGGGCCGGGTGGATTTTAGGACCAAACCCGACCCCTCTTCATTCAACCATTCCATTTCCAATGCTCAAGGCCTTAGGGATTCTTGAGAGCATGAAGTTGGGGCCTCTCTTCGTGAGAGGCCCCTTCAAATAAATTTTTTTATTTGATTTTTCTTTTACTTTGTTTTCTTTTTCGTCTTTATTTTTGTTATTTGATTATTTTGGTTTACTTATTTTATGTTTCTTTTATAATTTAACTGTTTTAATTATTTTTATGATTTTCATGTTAGCTATTGCTTTGTTTTTGCATCTGGGTTTGGTTATTAAATCAAACCCGACTGACCCGACCGACCCGATGATGATTCGGGTCGGTCGGGTTATACTAAAAAAAAATTAGTCGGGTCGGGCTCGGGTAGGAAAGCTTCTCACCCGATAAGCTCAGGTCGGGTGGATTTTAGTGGGACCAAACCCGACCAGGCCCGACCCGCTTTCAGCCCTAATCACAAGGCTGAATAAAAATCAATTTCCTGTCACATAGACAGCAAAATAAGTTGACCTAAAATAGATGGTAACAATAGAGGTACACCTAAAATAATATGGATAGAAATAATTAAGAAATATTTAACTATTTGTAATTTTAATGGCGACTTAGCTCTTGATAGAACGGAGTGGAGAAAACAGATTCATGTAACCGGCATGTGGTTGGGAAAAGGTAGTATAGACAGCAAATTAAGTCTGCAAACTGTAAGACAAATACACTCTGAAGAAGAAAAAAATTTAGTGAGTTTTAGCAGTTAAGTATGTTTTTGCTGGACTGAGTACAAGCACTCAAAACTTATTTGGCTTTACGAATTTTTCTTTAAGTTTTCCACAGTTATTGTAAACCTCAATAAGAAAATATCTTGAAATTGTCATTATAGATCTACCTGTAAATTGATCATGGTTGGTAGTGCAGTCAGGGCCGCCACAGGTTTTACAATTCTAGCTTCTTGGTTAGAATCTTGTTTCCATAATGAGAAAGCATTTTACAGTGATTGTGGTTAGAGTGAAATTTGACTGTTTTTACTATATATATAATAGCTTTACAAAATGTTGCTGGAAGAGTGATAGATGCTTTTCCGGTGGTTCTGGTGTGTGTTGTGTCTGAAATGGGATTTCAGTATGGAAGATTTAATACTCTGAGTTTCTCTTGGTTTGTATAGAATTATCTAGATGCTTTACTAGCTGTCTAGCTTAGGATGACTTTATCTGTTAGGTACCGATCTAGTAAATTCATAGTAAGTAGTAAGTACTGAAATAATGAGCTTCTTTGTTCATTTTTTTAATAGAAAATTGCAAGTAATATCCAAATGAATGTTGGCAGAGGAAATGGTCTGGATGACCAGATTGGGTTTAGGCATCCCTACTGCTGAAACCAATTATGTGAAGAAGGGATTGCAACTGAGACGGTTTTTTTTTTTTTTTTTTTTTTGCTATTCTCCCCCTTTTTTAGGGTTTCTTCTTTTTGGCACATTAAAAATGGCGGGTCTCTGAGTCTCAACACTCACCACACACACATTGTTCTAACCTTAAAAAAAAAAAAAGGAAATAATGTCTAATTTGTTATTGCACGCTAACTCACAGAGCACTCGTCTGGGTATTGTGCAGAACGAGCTTGATTATGGTGGGGAGGAGCCCCCAATGTCTCCTCGGCATCAATTCCAACAGCACTCACAACCAGCAATGCACGTCATGAATTCTAGTGCTCATGTTTCCTCTGGTTCATTCGGGCCTGCTGCAACAATTGGGCAAGGCCATAGGTCTGGTTACCCTGATCACCAAGGAAACAAGAACTCTGTCTTCTCAAATGCTCTCTCCAGCCCCGTTCGCCGGAGCCTTCAGCACTATCATTTGGCTCAGGGAGGAGGCTACAATCCAAACAACGTTATTATGCCACCTTCCGGTGGTAACAGTGCTCGGAGTAGTGAAACCAACTTTCCCCATCACCAAACCAGAGATTCCAATTCCCTGAGCTCCAATGATTCCTCCATGGACATGCACGCAGATAGTCCTGGTCATGACTCTTCGTACTGATTGTGCGTCACGCGATGGCTACCGTCAGTTCGTTGGAAATCTTGAAAGGTGCGTGCTACCATCAAATTTTCTGTATTTCACTGCAACTTCCATGTGGAAAGAAGCAAAGCTTTAAGCACGCAACTTCTGTGTCACGCTTTAAACCATCAAAATGGGGGATTATAGATAGAAAAAAAAAGGTCATCTGCTCTCATGGAATAGATCAAATTGTAAATTTTTTGGTGTGAGAGGTTCTATCTGATCTTTTTGCTTTGGCCTTTGGTGTTACATATATTGTAGTAGAAGTTTGAAAGTTTACTTGTGTTGAAACCCACTGGATACTTTTGCTGGGAAAACTTGTAGTTGCAATGTTCTGTTTCCATTGTTGAGAGTGCAATATCATAGCAGATCTGTATATGTTGTTCTTTGTTGGTTTTCACTATTAAGAACTCTCTTGTTGACTCCATTCATAAATTATCTTATTTTTACTCAATAGTGCATCTTGAAGTATTTTGTAAAAAAAGAAAAACAAAAAATTCTGATCCAAAATACACCCTCATTATTTTAAAGAGTCTGTCAATAAAAGTTAACTTTTATTTGACATTCTTTATAAAGTAATTTTAACTTTTTTTTTTCAGAATATATCACGTGAGTAAAACAGATCTTTGACCTCTTTCTTCAAAAACACATCATTTTGTGTTCATTTTTCTGAAAAAACCTTGAAATTAGATTTGTGTTTTTTGATTTTTGACCACTTTATTTCCGCTAACTCTTTTGTGGACGTAAGATTATTTTAGAGTTGGGAATGATACGTGGCATTGGCTAGTTTTTTGTACGAATTTGGATTTGAAATCGAGATTTCTTTGTAAGAAGCTTTTTAATTTCCTTACTTCTTCTTCTTTCCTTTGTTTTTTATTTTTATTTTAATGGACCCAACTGCACCAAAAGCATAGTACAAATATTCTCATATCGTGCTAAAAGTTACCCCAAAAAATAGTTCTTCATAATGGGGTCATCCAAGTTGGGAGACATACATGATTTCAATGTCTTCATGCAGAAACGTCTGTAATCATGCCTAATCATACATACCCATTAATTCTTGCCTGTGGACCTATCAAAATATTGTTTTACTTCCATTCTTAATTAATCCAACATCTTTCTTTTACGATTTGGATTTTTTTTTATTTTTTTGGGTGTTTTGCTTTCAATAAAAATGCGAAACTACACTATCATATTCTTTATTTTTATTCTTTTCATATATATAAAGAGATGAATAATAATACATTATATGTATAGCTATATCTATGTTATTTATGAAGCCAAAACTTTTTATTGACGGTGTGCTATTTTTTGCCACTTTTATCAAAATCCCAATAATAACCTTTTTTTATCTATTAAAAATTTTGATTTTCAACCTATATTACAATTAATTAAGGGATATTTTTGGAACAATAAAATCTAACCACCCACTTCCACCTTTTTCTCTTAGTTTGTTTCAACCAACATATGACTAAATCATCTACACACCTTTGAAATTAAAATAAAATAAATATAAATTATAAAATATAATTATCAATTACGTGTAATGCATAAACACGCACATTTACTAGTTATGCATAATGCCAAAAGTTTCAAAGTTGATGATATGATATTTTTGTTATTCTTTCAACAAATGCCCTTAAAATCTTTTTCTCAATTTCTAATTTTAAAATATTATTAAATATTATGCAATACATTGATTCACTCAGATGTTGTTTATGGCTTTATGCACTACTTATTAATTTCCTTCTCACTACAATGATGTTAGTATTGATACTTGTTTTTATTTTTTTATTTTTATTTTTAAAGATTAACACCTAATAAATCAGAGGGGTACCAAAACTCCAATAGACATACCCAATGCTCAATGTCAAGAAACATTGCACACTATCCAAAATAAAATATTATAAATTTTTCCAAACTTAGATTTAGTTCCTTACTATCAAAATTTAAAAAAAAAATAAAGAAATTCCCCAAAAATAGATTTAGTCTCTAGTTATTTTAATATTGTCTCTAATCTCTCAAACAGTTTTAAATTAACCGATATTACATATGTTATGAGTATTAAGCTACAACAGGAATGACCCAAAAGTAATTCAACCCGACTATGTCTTCTCTCAACTACATGAGAGCAATTATATAAATTTGTTCCTCAAATATATTCAATTAAGCGCTAGATCAATTCTTAATTTACGTACAAGTAATTATATCTTTCTTAATTTTTTTTATCTATATTATTTTAAATCTTTTTTTATTTCTATAATTACTATAAATAGTTAATTGGTACTCAATCTTCCTAACTATAACATTTAAAGGTTAGTCCTAAAAGTAAGTGTGATAACTATAATTTGAAATGGGCAAGAAATAAATTATAAACTCATTGTTCATGAGCCATTTGCTCCTTATTGATTATGAGTTGATATATATATATATAAATAAAAAAAATAAAATGAAATTAATGAAACCCCCCCCCCCCCTCCCTTTTTTTTTTTATCTTTAAAGAAAATTAAAAAAGAATAGTACATAATCTGACACATCCACTTACAAAAGGTCAAAGAGAAGAAGGGGTGTGTTGGATGATTCATGCATCACACACTACCTTTCTTACCTTCTAGCCTTCCTTTATGTTTTTGTGTTTTTTGAAAGAAATGATGATGACTTACCAACCAACAACCACAGTTTATTTCACCCATTTCAAAAAAATAAATAAATAAAAATGTCAGTTCTTGGTGGGGGAATCCCATGCACTTAATTTACTTATTCCCTTCCTAAGTTCTCACTCATCAACCGTACCAGTGTTATTATCAACCCATCAACCCTTACTCATGCATGCTTTTCAACCCTAATGCCCTAACAACCACCTCTCTCTCTCTCTCTCTCTCTCTCTCTCTCTCTCTCTCTCTCTCTCTCTCTCTCATGCATGCCCTAATTCCCTAATGCCCTAATATGCCCTAATGATGTTACTATTTAATAATTATGACAAAATTTTAAGCTGCGTTTGAAACTGTCCAGAGTACCTTAGGAGGAAGAAATATAAAAATGATAATAAAGTGAGCTTTTCAACTTTTTCCCATGTATGTATATTCTTCTTATAATTTGCATACCCTTTCTCGTGCCGGACAAAAGGGTTTACATCTCTATTACATTTTACATATATATACCAATTTATTAGAAAAAACACTCAAACCCTATAATTTGACAGAATTAATAAAAAAAAAAGAATCAACACTCACAACTTAACAACTTAAAGATATACATAAAAAAATTTTAAAATCAGGTACTTCTACACCAGATATTACACAAATCTAAAACTTTGGTAAAGAACAAGAAAAAAAAAAGAATATCCCGAATAAAACTAGAACTCAAACTGCATTACCCGCTCAAGCTCTACACTATATTTTTTTTTCATAAAGCTTTTAAGGACTAAACTACACCTTCTTTTATATCTCAAATATACATATCTTTTAACATGTTTGCTTGTTAGAACTCACGTAAATATATTTGTAACAATGTTTCCTGAAAAAATTAATTATTAATTAGAGACCACAATTGTCATAGTAGACAAACAAACATTAATATTATTTGTTTTGTCTATATTGAATGGTCTTTGAAGATCTTGTGTGATGCACAACATAAAGATTTTTAGATATTTTATCTTAATTGTTGTAGTTGGTACATTATATATATAGAGTAGTGTTAAAATGATCCAAGATATGTACCAAAAACTATATCGCAATATGAATATGATTTTGAGTATAATTTTTAGATCGTAAAAGTATTTCTTATATATATATATATATATATATATATATATATATATAGTTTTGTGTTCATAAATACCATCATGTGTCGGTGATTGTTTGTAATTAATACATATAAAGCTAGCTTATATTTTTATAATTAAGTGCCAATATATATATATATATATATTAGTGAACATGCACATGTATTACAAGTGATTGAAAATTATATATTATAATTTATATTTATTTTATTTTAATGTCAAAGATGTGTAAAAAATTAAATCTCATCGGTTGTACATGTTGATTTAAACAAATATAGAAAAAAATGTGAAAACGAAAAAAGTGAGCCGATTAGACTTCGCTATTCTAAAAATACCCTTTAACTATTTATGATATGAGTTAAAAATCAAAATTTCTAATAGATTGAAAAAGGTAATACTGAAATTATAATAAAAGCAACACACCGTTGTTAAAAAGTATTGACTTTCTAAATAGTATATATATATATAACTTGTATGATACCTAGTTACATATATAAGATCCAGTTGATATATTGGTTGTTCATAACTAATTCAATGGTCATAAAATTTTTAAATATATAAATTTGATGAATTGTCTATTGAAAATGACTTTCTAATTATAAAAAAAAAATATAACCACATGTATAACTACATATATATTTATGTTCAATTGGCTCATTTATTACACTAATAGGGGAATTATGATTTACACCATTACACCATTTCTATAGTGGAACACTGTAATTTGTATTTTTTTCATTTTTTTCTTTTCACACTTGTATTCTTTGATCCAAATGTAAGCAGTTGTAATGTCAAAATTACGTCAACACGTACACAAATTGAGTGTACAAATATACCAAAATTTTCAAACTTTACTTTTATTAATATCACATAGGTAATATATACATATATACAAATTGTTGTTAAAGCCATTTTATCGTAAAACTCCGTTGCCTTATTTTTATTAATTTTATTTCTGTACTTATATATATATTGGAATATAGGTATATTATATAAGCTTATTTATATATAAGCTATAGGGATCTATATAAGTTTATTTATACAAAAACATAACTTTATATTATAACTTTATATATATATAACTTCCAAACACACACCAGCTTCACCTTTCTTATTCCCGCATTTTTTAATATTTTTCTTTCTTTTGCGTCTTTGTCAGCAGCAACTCTAAGTACAACATAACTAATTTTTTGAGATATAATAAGGAGCGTAAGTTAAAAGCCCGGTGGTCATACCCAATAGTTCTCATACATTAAACCTATCGATAGTATATAATTCAACCATAACAAACACGCAACAATTATAACATCAAAATTCACATCTATGAAAAGTACATACACAAGAATATATATGGAACGCATGTGCATAAATGATTTCTTTTGCACTGAGCAAGATAAATCAAAACTCAAGGATTGCATTTAGCAGATAGCATGGACCAATTACATCCAAAGATTTCATTTAACACACAACATAGGCCAATCACACCCAAATTCATATGTAAAAATGAGTACATGATGTAGGATGAATATAACACTATAAAAATGAGTAATACGAGCAAATCTTGAGAATCATCCCACCTTAATTTTGTTAGGGTCTCTCCGCTGTTAAAACTTCTGCAGAGTCTTTCTACTAAAACTCATTTCCTCAAAACTGAAACGTAATTTAACTTAACTTCTAGCTTCTAATTATAGGAGGCCAAAAATTCATGTTTTCATTTTATCTTCGTATATTTTTCTTATTTATTACTAGATAGATTGACTATTATATCTTTAGACTTTTATAATAATTATTAATTAGGTGTATTTACCATTTTATCTTTAGACTTTTATGATATTTCTTAATTAGTCATTTCTTTGTAAAATTTTAGAATTGTAAATTTTTGTGGTATTATATATACTATGTATCACATATGTTTAGATCTTATTCTTGTAAAACATGATGATCAGATGTCTTATCACTTGAGTTAGATGTAGTAGTCAACAAAGATTTGTATATAACTAACTATATCTGATATTTAAAAATAAGAATAAAATTTTAAAAATAAATAAAATAAAAATATTTTTTATTTTTAAAATAACTTTTTTTATTAAATAAAATCTCAAGAAAATATTTCAAATTCGATAAACCAAACAAATTTTTTTTTTCAGGTGTACAAAAAGGCATTCAAATGGGCCTAAAGCTTTATATCAAAATAAAACTTAGATGAACTTTGACAACAATTAAAATTAAAATCATGTGCATGATTTCATTAAACAAAAAAAGAAAAAAAAGAAAAAAAAGAAAGAAAGGTAGAATTGACTCTCACTTTTCAGAGAACCCCTAATTATTGGACTTGATTAAAAGCAATAGCTTTTTTCTTTTACGCACTTAATTAAAAACTATAAGAAAAAGAAAACATATTTCCAGCTGCTGACACGTGGCATCATATTATTTGAGAAACACATGTATATTGTTGGTTATGAAAATAAAAAAATTTAGAGAAAAAAGTACATCAATTAAAAAAAATATCATTTGAAGTCATGAATCATTATTAATATTATTATTATTATTTTGAGATGAATTAATAAAATTAAAAATTATCGAGTGAATTAATATATTAACTTTTAATTTATGCCAATAGCATATACTAAAAAAAAAAGTATTAAACATAGGGAACAGTTTGAGTGTGTTGTGGGACAAAATCAAACTTAGATTCTGACCAATTAATACACAATTAATTAACAATTATTTATAAACTCCAAATTCAAAGTAACTAACTTTACAAAAGAAAATTAAAAAAACAAGAAAAAAAGGAAAGAAGCTTCTTCAAGTTGGTCCCGCTTTAAAATCGTGACAAGTGGCACAACAAGAGTTGTGTATAGTACTCACGGAGGCCGGAGCACACTAACTAAAAAAGAGTGCGTCGCGTCTCGCGTCTCGGGTCTCGCGTCTCGCGTCGCATCACTGTCGTGCGCCGTCGCGTCATTATCTCTCTCTTTACCGTCGACGATTTTGGGACAGAAATTTTCCTCGTCTCTTAGCTTCAATTCCTCGTCGATTTTTTCACAATCTCTCTCTCTATTTATGTGGCTTTGTCTCTATCTCCGATTCTGCTCCTCGCCGGTGCTGATCGACGGTCGGAAAGGCTAGACGGCCGACGACGTAGCTGGATGTGATCGGAGGTTGAATCGCCGGGGAATTTGGTTGCAGATCCGAGACTGAGATTTTTTGTTTTCTGGATTTCTGTCTTTTTTAGGTACTGATCTTCGTGGGTAATAATTGAAGTTGTTTTGTAGCTGAAACGAAACTGCGTTGTTCTTGATTTATGAGAAAGATTAGATGAAGTAGTGTTGTGTGGTGTTTTTATGAGAATAATTTGAAATTAGGGTTCTTGAAACTTAGCGTTTTATCAACTGCTCTTCGTTTAGTCACTAAAGTAGAGATCTTCAACTGTTTTTTTTTTTTTTTTTGTTATACTCCGATTGAAAATGAAGGAAAAGTTGGTATTTTTTTCTACTCTGTGAGCTCTCAAAATTGCCTTATTTTTTTTCCTTTTTTTCTGTGAAAATTCAAGAAATTGCTTCTCTTCAACAAATAAAAAAAGAAGTAAACATAACGGTAATGTTTCCAGGTCCATTAACTGTTATAACTGTCATTACTTTAGGTTCATAATGCCCATTACATATCTTGAGAAAATTGTGTTAAATTTAGACATAAACTTATAATGAGGGTTTTATATAAATAATCAATTCTCTTAAAATGTTGTAAAATGGTTTGAATTTTATTTTATTTGAATTTTTTTTTCTAAAATCTCTGGTTGGATTTCATGTTTCATATATAAATTTCATCGAGAATCATAACGTGTGGATCCCACCTCTTAACATTTTTGTAACTGGAATTACAACAAACAGTCATTCCTGTAATGATAACTAATCCTTTCCATTTGCAAGGAACTTTGAAACCTTGGGTTTCATAGCAATGAATTTTATGGTTTTTTCCTGGTATTTTTTTTTACTTTTAATTATTTTTTTTTGAATTTTTTTCTCAGATTCTTGGAGTTTAGGATTATAGTTAGTCTGATAATTTCATTTACAATAAGGTATTCTTAAAAAATATATTTGAGAATTTTCAGCTAAACATGATTTTCCTTCCTCTAGTTTTTAATACATGGAAATTAATTATTCTTCATGGTGGTATGTCCAGATGTGTTGAACTGATGTTATTGGCAGTGGAGGGAGGAGGGTTCTTCTCCTCTTCAGCTTCTGGGTACAGTAAAGGCCTGACCCTTCTATTGGGTTGGAAGAATAACAAAGAGAAATCCATGAGAGTTTCGCCGTGGTGTAAGTACTGGTTGGTGGTGCAAGAAGAAGAAGAAGATATTTTTCGACTGGCTTCCTTGAAGAATTGGGTGTCCCGCGGTTGCGCTTCCTTTATCTGTTTTGGTCGCGCATCCGCAGGATCTAAATCCCCTTCACCACCTAAGGTGGAACCTGTTCAACAGCAGAACAATGTGGTTGATGCTCCTGTTTCTCACAAGAATGGCGTTAATAGAATCGATCATGATAATGATAAGAATGGGGGAAAAGCATTCCTTAAGAGTAGCTTGAAGAAGCCGTCTTCTGATTGTGCTCCTGTTGTAGCTGGTGAGAATGATGATATGCATGGAGAGTTGAGTGGAACGGGTCACGAGATTCCTGGTTGTATAGAAGGGAAGAAAGTGCAATGGACAGATACATGTGGGCAAGATCTTGCTCAGATCAGAGAATTTGAAGCAAGGTATTTTTGATTTCTCAATCTGAATTACGAATAATTTTCTCAAAACTAGTGATTGCATTGACCATTCTATTGTTTACAGTTTACACCATAATTGTTGTCTAAATGCATGTTTAGGAACGAAAACCTGCTGTACCATTGCAGATTGCTGTTCATCTCTTTCATCTATCTAAGGATCTTTACGAATTTGCATTTGGTACTTATTTGATTTTAAAGATGCACCTGGTAGGCTGGTACCAACAATAATTTGTTTGGCGAGAAAGATCTATATGCGCATTGAATAACCAACTTAATTCACCGTTTAGTTGTAGTGTTTCGGAGTTCCAAGGTATTTATATTATTGAAATGATTTCAAATGCGTCACATTTCTTTGAAACTGTCAATCCATCTCATTCTCCTTTAGATCTCTATGCATTGCTGCCCCTGCATAGTTTTTTCTTTTTAATGTTACATAAACTCATCAGTGTAGATTCTCAATGGTCCAGGTAGTTTAATAGGTTATTTTTGGGCTTTTGCCCTGCCGTACGGCCATGGGGAGTTCATAGGCAACTTGAGAGGTTGATATTCTGCAGATAGGAAGCAGATATAGTAGTTGATATAGATAGGAAGTAGACATGGTAGTTTCAATTTCTTTTGTTGTTTTCATGCCTCCAAATATGATACCAAATATGATACAAAATTATGAGCCATCTTTGAAGTTCAAATTGTTGTAACCCGTAGGTCACAGGTTTGAATTTGACAACCTAAGTCTTCACAGTGTCAGGTTAGGCTGCACATGTGGTGCACTTTGTTTGCCCATTGAAGTTTTAATCAGTCTTCTGAATTTAAGTTTAGATAAATAATACTCCTTTTTTCCCTTCTCCTTTACTTCTTTTTTTTTTACTTTTTGCATTGAATGGTCCATTTTTATGACTTTTGAGTTGAGAAAACACTCATATGTTGTGCATACTCTTAATCCCTGATTATTTTGAAGTTGAAAAACATACCTTAGTATATTTTATTCTGATCTCAAAGCCTCATTTAGATACCACCTCATGCTGACTGGGAAAATTGCTTAGACATTTCCTTGATGTTTTGATTGATTACATTAAAAGTGATGCATTATATTAGGGAGTTCACGTTGTTGAAAAGCGTCCTTTATCAAGAGAAGTTCCCATTAGATTGTGTATTATTAGGTATTTATATGACTTGGAAGGGAGGCATGGTTTAAATTAACATACTACATCACTAACCATTCTGCTGTTTTCATTTCAAGCATGGTTTTCTCTTGATTAGACATTCAACTGTTTCTTCTTAGTGAGGCTTTTCTGATATCTCTTCCTGAAGGTTAGACCAAAACGTTGGATTTGATTTTGCAGCATGTGTGCTTAGATAAGGAGATTGGCCTTTTACTGATTTAAAGCTCTCAAGGTTTTCAAATTGATTTACTTCTCAATTGATTATAAAGAAGGGGCACATGTCTGAATGTTTGATGGATTGAGTTATTTGGTTTATGTCCTATCCTTTTTTGTAAACTTGCAAAGCACCAAGGAGGCAAAGATAATGTCTCTGTGGGAGTCTTAGTAAGTTCTTGAGCAAATTATAGCGAAAAACTCCTGAGAGTGGATGAAACATTCAACATGAAATCTTGGGGAAGGATAAGACATAAGAGTATGGCTGTCAAAGTTGTGTATTAGAATCAAATTGTTAGTAGCATGATAAATCTAATCAAAATTTGGATAGGTTATAGTAAGTATTAGTCTATTAGATTAAATCAAAAGGAGCAGAACTGCACCTTAATGTGTGTAGTTATCAGTGTCCAAGGATGAGTGGGTGTGTTAGTGTGTACGCGAGGAGGGAGCATTTACATGGTTATAAAGAAAAAAAGAAGAAAGAAAAAAGAACAATCTTCAAGTTCTAAGCTGAAAGCTCAACATTTCATTTAGCAATTTACAATATAAAGGAATCTTGACATAAATAAGTAATCTCATTTATTTGTCAGATTGTCTTTGAATTTAAAGCTTAACCTTATGCTGAAATCACATGATGTTTCAACCCTTTTATCTATTCTTTGGTCCATATATAGCAGTGAAAATGTCTCCCGAGTGTAGACTAATAGCATTTTTAAATTTAAATGAGCACCTGAACACTTTCTATTGGCCAAGAATATTGAATGGAAAGCTCATATATCTACTATAAAAACTATCAAATTATGATTTATATTTGTACTATTCTGTTGATTGGGTTATATTTGAAGGTCTGATTTTGTCTTCATGGATCAATTCTGTTGGCATGTATAAACTTGCAGATCTAAACTGCATCAGATTATGTTACCTTACTTACTCCATTATTGATTGCAATGATCCTCCGAAAAATGTTGTCTATGCAACTCTAAATTGTCGCTGATTTATTGGCAACAGTAATTAGGCTTTACTTGTAAATTGAAGGTGTTGTCTTTCAATGACTCTTTTACTTTTATGAATTACATCCTAACTTACATGCCCATAGAAAAATAAAAGAAAAATGATGTATTTGAAGATTGAAAATTTGTCTAGGTCTTACATGATTGGAGTATCTTTCCAAGAGTGGTAACCTCTTTAAGTCTCTGTCTTCCCCAATGTCTTTCTGTCAATGATCTGATGATTGTCTTCGATGTAGGGAGCTTGGTAAATGTTTGGATCCATTGCTTTGGGTCTGGGTAGGGAGGTGTGAGCCTTGTGCTTGGTTTTAGGGAGTTTGTTGTCACTTCTTTCTGGTCTTCCTTTGTCTTCCAGAATGTCTTATTGTCAATAATCTGATAAGCTTAACTCAACTTATCTCAACTAAGTCTTTTTCCAACTACATAGTGTCGGCTATATAAATATGCTTCCTCTGATCTATCAAGGGCTAAGTGGACACTTAAATTATAAGTAATTATATCTTTTTTAATTATTTCTGTCAATGTAATTGTCAATAATCTGATGCTTTTGAAAAAAAAAGAGAAGAAAAGAAAAGAAAAGAAAAGAAAGACAATTGTGCTTGGGTTTTGCTTGAACAACTGTGGCAAATATTTGGGTGCTGAAGGTAGTAGAATCTGGGTTCAACTGCTCATTATTTGTGAAAGGAAAATGATTAGTTGACATGCTTTTTTGACACACATTTTTGACATTACAAGTGAGAGTGGTTGGATTGCTTCGAATCACGCAAAAACACCTCGTATCACGCAATCAATGCGTGATACGAGGTGATGTCGGGTGATTCGAGGCAATCCAACCACTCCCACTTGCAATGTCAAAAATGTGTGTCCAAAAAGCATGTCCTTGTAGCATTACCCTTTGTGAAATATGATTCATTTTGTGCAATGATGTGGTGGGGTCATGCAAGTTGTTTGTGGAGTACCAAAGTTGTTGGATGAGTAGTGATGTTAATTTGAGGATTTTACTTATTAACACATTTTTATTATTGAATAGTATCCTCATATTCCTGGCTGTAGAATGCACTCTCAGATGACAGTTATCATATGTTACCATCTCCCTTTCTTTCCTTCAAATTGTTCATACTGAAATGGTATATCTCTAGAATACAGAAGATGCTTGTTGCAAGCAATTGTCACAACATTCTTGGAATATCCATACAATTCTCCCATTAATTTAGACAGTATTTATATCCTATTATCTGATAATTTTGGAAAATACACACTGGTTAATGGTGACGATTATCCATCCCCATCTCTACTTTTTCCAATTATCATGAGACAAAAAAGTTGTATAGGTTAACCAACGTTCGGTGGTTGAGAGGCTTGGGGCTCTCGTCTCAAGAAACGAGGTCACGAGTTCGACTTTCCACTAGTGTTGGTTATTGTTTTCTAGTTGCATATCTCTGCCCTTTCTTGGCAAACCCTTGACCGTGGACCTTAATATTTTCTCCTTTATACACATTTACGGCAACCCACAAATCAAAAACATGCTGGGAATTGTTTCCTAGTTACGTAACCCCATCCTGGTGGCTTTGGAAAGGAATCTAGATCAAGCTTAGGTTTGAATTCTCAGAACTGAGTTGTTGGAAGCAACCCCAACATGCCATCCCTTTCCCTTGCGCATATCGTCCGCGTACAATAGTTATAGATTGATTAGAGTTTTCATTTTATTTATTTATAGTTTGGATTATTTATTTTTGGGTTGTTAATCAGTTAGGAGTGGGATGTGTTTGAATTTCTTGATTTAGTTGGAAGTGTAGATGTGGATATAAATAATTTAGTTTGTAAATTGAAAAGGGGACTGATTGATTGATGAAATTGAAATCCTTGTTCTCAACTTCTTAGCTAAGGTAATATTAGACTTTTGACATTTTGCCTTCATAGAACATGTGAAAGATGGTTTATTAGTGAACTTCCTGCACTGTTATCATATGACTTTGTAAGAAAAATTAAATTGATGATTCCTTTAATTTTGCATCTCTGATATGAAAACTTGATCTTAACAATGGCAGTGAAATCAGTGATTCTGAGGATGATTTTGAAGGCGATAATGAACAGAGCTGTGCTTGTGTGATTATGTAGTAATTCAGCAGCGCCCTTGCCTCGTGTTTCTTGCCATTTGAGCAAGCTCACAGTTGTAATTTGTAAAGCAATGGTGAAGCAGTGCAAGAACTGCATTGCTCTGTGATTAACAGATTTGGGCTGTGAGTGTTCTTAACATAGAGAAGTGGATCCAAAAAAAAAAAAAAAAAGGATTCTACTTTAATTTGGCCACCTTTTCTCCAAAATTGACCATTCCTCTCTTAACTCCTTTAGGATTTAACTTTGGTCAGTCCATTTTCTCTGAATTGCTCTTGTAGTCTTCATTTGTAATAGTGGAACCGACATTCTTTGTGGTAAATATGTATGTGTGTTTGTTCTGAATCTTTATTTTTTCTTTATTATTGATGTGTTCTTTTAATTGTCTGATCTTTATAAAAAAGTGTTGTTTCTTCAGATAAGTGGAAATGCCAGACGCAAAGGCCAAAGTTTGTGTATCGTTTTTAAGGGAAGAAAGTTATTATTTCATTCTGTAATAAGAACAGGATACTGGGCCTCCCTTGCTACAGCTTTAATGGAAGAAAAATACTTTATGACTAGGAACTTTTTATCTAACTTCATTATATTATATTTTCAGAGGCTAGTCATATTTCCAACTTCTATGTCTTCAGATGATGTTGATTTCATTCTCATTAGATGTTCTTACATAGAAACTCTTGTCTTGCAAGTGAACCAGGTATCATTAGTTAAGTACACTCAGATTTCAGTTTTAACATTTCCAGCATTAATCTTATTATGACTGGAACTTTGGTCTAACTTTTTTATATTACTTAAAGAGAGAAAAGAAGGTAGAAAAGCTTGAGTTGCCTCCACATTGCCCCTTATATATATATATTTGGAGTCGATGGTGTCAGAAATTATTCTAACTCAAAAATTATAGTTGACAGATAAGAGGCTTAATAATGCATATTAAGTTATTATTAACGTTTTATTTTACGTGTAGTCTTATTTTGCACGTGGAGAGTTAGAAGAAGTGAAATATTAATTATACAAATGAGGATTATGTAAATGTCAATAACGAAATTTGAACTCAAATTTTTTTATAAAATCAAGACTCTGATATCATGTTAGAAATCACTTAAACTAAAAGTTATAGTTGACAAATAAGGACTTAACAACGCATATCAAGTCATCAACAAAGGGTATTGGGGACTCACTTTCATAAGTCTTCTAGGGCACGATTATAAATACTTAAGAATGTTGTGTGAGTGAGGAGATTGAGAGGAATAAGAGGACACAATAGTGAGCTTAAATTCTTAGAACGCTTGCTCAAGAATGCAGCGGTTTTGATGTGAATGGTCATCACCACATGGGCATTGATTGATTCATAACTCAGATACGAAGGCTGCTAATTTGAACAAATTTGGTTTGGTGACAAGCTGGTGAAATTATCCCAAATTTGTAATTCATTTCTGGGATCTTTCAATATATACCCAATGTTTCATCAGTTTTACACAATTTGATCATTTTCTTTAATTCTCTTGATTTCTTTATAGATTAATCATAGCTTCGTCTATTTATATTGTAGTTAATATTGTTGGGAATAATGGCAATGGCAACATGTGTGTCCTTTTGGTTAATTAATTGCATTATCTGTAAAGGTTCTCTCTTGTAAATTTGTTAAATAAGGTTTCCTATCTTTCCTTATTGTTGCTTTTAATGAAAAAACTTATGTGTTTGGCAACTCTATTTCTTTTCTCTATTTTACTAAATCTCTAATTGAAACAGAGTTTTATAAAAATAAAGTATTTGATAAGGGTTTTAAAACCTCTAAAAGAAATAAGGGTTTAGCAAGAGGTTAAACTTTTATTTAAAAAAGTATAAAAAAATTGCTTATTTTTTTTAGCTTCCATCTAGATACTATCTTTTATAATATATATATTAGTTCAATATAATGTAATTTTCTTTTGTATATCAAAAAATGGTATGTCAAAAAATACTTGTTTAATTATAAAATGGATCCATACTATCGTATCCACATAATCACTATAAATTGTGTGTGATGCCCTACACTCATTTCTTTGTCTTGTTGAGTAACAATTACACATTGAGACTCAACTTAAGTCTCACTTAATGGTATTAATCTTTTTGCCTTGTAATCAAATTTGAGTTGGCCAACATAGAGTTAAGTGCGGTTGGTAAAAAGATGACATTTAAACTTAAAAGCTTCAGGTTTAACTCTTGTCATTACCTCACTCTCTGAGATTAAAGGGTTAAAGACGAGCCTGACACCTTCTCGAAAAAGTTCAAGACGGTATGGTGATAAAACTGGTTAGCCTGATTACATAATTAATTACTAATATTATTTCTTCCGAATAACCCTTGTCAGCATCACCCTTGTCAGCATCTGAGTCCATAACTCTATGAATATTTTAGTGATTTTCTACATCTAGTCAAAATCATTCAAAGGATTTGTCCAATTCCTTGTCTACTTGTAGCTTAATAGGTACGTGTTGATCTTTAAGAGTAACAAAAACTTTGAAATCATATTAATACCTTGCCTTCCGTCAGCTTAAGTACCGAATTAATTTGTAGTACAAAAATGCTTTTATTATCTAAAAATTATATCCAAAATCATACCTTTGATTGGTGATGTGATATACGATGAGCGACAAATATTTTCTTTACCAACAGAAGAACTGAATATAAGTAAGGTTAAAATTTAGGTCTCGAATTCGAGGTTGGGTATGTCCTTCTTTATCCACCCCTTTTGAGAGGGTCAGCCCAAAAAAAAAAAGACATCACCTGGGTACCAAAAAATAATAATAAAAAAAAAAGAGAAAAAAAGATAAATATTTTCTTTTTTTTTTTTATCTCTCTTGATGTGTTGATATATACCGTGTATCGCCACATCAGGTTTGATATATTTTTAAGTACTTATTTTTGGTTCGATTTTTAGCACTCCTCAAAAATATAAGTTGATTTGAAATATTACCAAACGATAAAACTAATAATAAGGAACACATTAAAGAAGCAAAATGTAATACAAGAATGATATGCATTGATTTGGAGAACCCATTTTGGGGACACTTCAATTAGAAAAAAAAGAGAGTCTATAATACAATTGAAAACAAAGGACAAAGTTTAACTAATTTCGAAAATCTCAGTGCAACACTTTTTAGCATGAACAGAACCGATTTTGAGGACACTTTAATTAGAGAAAAAGAAAGAAAGCTATAATACAGTTGATGACAAGGGACAAAGTTTAGCTTATTTCGAAAGATTCGATACAATACTTTAGTGCATAAATGATATCATATTTTGATGAAACATGTAACTATATATATTTTTTTTTGGAAAACCTGGGTATTGGGCAAGTTTGCACGTACCTAACTAATTGGGGGTGCCGGCTTCCCTTAAAACTTTGAAAAAAATCTCCATTCGGGTCTATACCTTGGAAAGGGTAGTGATGAAACTGGAATTTATGACCTCTCCGTTGTTTATCTCTCTGTTGGCGAACGCCTAAACGTGTAACTATTGATGATGAATTGTTTGTATCCTAGTCAATTGATGATCAAGTTAATATCTTATTCATATATTTCACTAAAAAAATTATGATTTTAAGTAAGAAATTAAGGGTCTTAATTGTATTACCTAAAAGATACCACTAATAAGGCAGGGGGTGTTTCTCCATTAATTAAGATAAATTGATCTAAAGTAAAAATTCAGCATATATCAAAACCATCAATTTACCATCAAAATATGTGATGGGTACTGTCCCTTAAAACTTCAATATAGATATTTAATGAGAATTCCCCCAAAGATGTTTGTTTAAATTTTTTTGTTTTACATACTGTAAGCCAAATTATAGTGAATTGTCATTCAAATTTCAGATGATAAATTCAATAGGCTGACAGTTCTAATTAATATATATATATATATATATATATATATATAATTAAGTTATTAGGTACATGAAACACCTAAATATATAGATGTCACCAAACTTAAAAAAGCAAAATATATATTTTTAAAAAATAATTTAAATACTACACAACAAGAGTAAATTAAAAAATGGGTATCAATTAATACGCAAGATGCCTCTCACAACTATAGATAAATTAAAGAAAACATGGGTGTTTTTAATAAGAAAAGTAGAGAGAAAGGCAAAGTCGAGTCAACTCGGTAGAGTCTGAGTTGACTCATCTAGAAGTACAAGATCAAGCAGGAGACATACAGACCGATTCTACCATCCCAAGCAAAGGGAGTTCCGCGTCAACTCATCAAATTAAAACCTTATTTCGACTAACAATATTACCTTTCTATCTTGTACACTTAATTTGAACGATCCTCCTTTCACTCTTTGATATGATGATGCATGACATGCATATTCCTATGTAACATGACTACATACAATTGGATATTAGACACTTCACGGTCTCCTTCCGATCATGTAAACAAATAAGTGGCACCGATCCAATACTGATCATCAGGTTGCACAGTGTTACCTGTGTCTCGGCCTCTCATACACCGTAACGGATTTCACTGAGCTTGGTTTTGATCCACTTGAAGCTATTTCTCACCGAGGATTTGACCTTTTCTTCTTTGGCAAACACGTTGTAGGAAGCCACCCGCTTCTTCCTCGACCGGTCCGGGTCAGTCTTTTCGGTCGGACCGTTGAAGTTGTACGAGTTGGACCGGTCCTCGAACCCGAACTCACCTCCTGAATAGGACGCTGAGTACTCGGGATATGATCTGCTCTTCTCCATGAATTCAAGAAAACCAAAGGAAGAAATCAACAACCCTTTCCTTCCCTACTGATCCTTCCCTTACATCTATATACATAAAGCAAGGGAGGCCCTATATATATGGATACGATACAAAGAGAAATCCTAGAGATACTCATAAGTCAAAAGGGTCAATGGGTCAAGATGGAATTTGTGTGGGAAATGACTAAAATGAACTTAAGTGGTGAGTGCCCACCAATACCATGAGTGTCACTAAAAGGATAAAACCTAAAGTGTTAGTGGCATGTCCAACTTTGTGTCTATATAAATAAAAAAAGTAGAGACACCCAACCATGTCTAATCATGTGCCCAACCTTGAGAAGCCAACTTCCCCAACTTTTTATAAAGCTATGGGAGCCATTTTCCCAACTTTATACCCTATGGTGGTCATGTAGGCCCTTATTTGCATTTAAGCATATTCCCTCCTTAAACTTGATTAGTCCTCCTAATTTTTAATTAGGGACATTCACATTTAAATCATATATAT
Organism: Paratinospora sagittata; assembly: GCA_035771175.1. NCBI lineage: Eukaryota > Viridiplantae > Streptophyta > Magnoliopsida > Ranunculales > Menispermaceae > Paratinospora > Paratinospora sagittata. The sequence goes on along the minus strand of JAYMFD010000012.1, from coordinate 6,109,492 downwards.
TTTTCTCAAATCTTGTGCAATTTTCTTCTATTATATAGATATGTCACATATATACATGATCTAACTAACTGTTTTCATAAAGTTTTGTCAGTTTTTTGGATGTTACATAAGTGAAATATTTTAGGTGTTTTCATAAAAATATTTATTTATATATTAAGATCTATAAAATGAGTTATTTGAGATAGTGGACGAATTAATTAAAGTATTGTTTCGAGAGTATGACATGTTAAAATAGTAAAAGAAGATATTAATCAATTGCCATGTATGACTATTTTTAGTGGAATTATGACTTAGAAGAAGATCTTTTATATAATCAAGGAGACGCACCTGTGGGCCACTTGCTAGGATCTATAGTAGGCAAAACTTTATTTTATGACCTATAGTTATATCCCCCCCTCCCAAAAAAAAAAAAAAAAAAAAAAAACCATTTAACTCTTATTTCTTAAGATATATGAAACATTTCATTATAAATGATTTTGATTTTTATAAGAAAGTGTGAATTTTAGACCATAGATTATAAACAAACCACTTATCTTTCTCAAGCAAAGAATTACAGAGCATAATTTTGTAAAATCTATATATATATATATAGTGGGTATCATTAAAACTAGATAAAACTTTAGGTATCATGATTTAGATAAAAGAATCATACCTATTGGAAGACAAGATTGAAAGCATTCCTTCATGATTTAGACAGAAGAATAATACCACCTATTGGTAGACAAGGTTGAAAGCATTTCTTCATGCTATAAATAAAAGAATTTGAGTCATAGACGAAATTAGGTGAGATTAATAATTAATCAACCATAATATATAGTTGATGGAAGGAAAATGTCATAGACCCACTACTCAAAGGAGTTTATTAAATGCAATATTTAATACTATCTCTACAAATGAATATCATAGAATATCAAAATGTAGTACATCGATCCAAAGGTTAATTTAATTAGAATATCAAGATGAATTTCCTAAATATGAATGGTGTTGCGTAAAATTATTACAAGTGCATAATACCGTTAATAAGTAATAAAATAATAAATAGCTAGAGTGTCGTTCCACAGAGATTTGTTACTGAATTTCTATGTTAAATATTAACATTGTTTCACCCTAATCTTATCTAAATACCAATTAAAATTCTTTGTACTCTAAACAATAAAGTTAAATCTAAAACAAATCAAAATTAATCAAAGTAATCAAAATAATTAAAACCTAGAATTACAATCTTCTCTCATATTTTAATTGGATTTATCTAACTAGTTTTTAATTAATTAATTAATTAAATTTGTTAACCAAGAGTCTAAATTATTTACAAGCCTCTTTCGATGGTCAAACAAAAATACCTTGAATAATTAAATCTCTATATTTCTATGAAATTTAAATTAAAACAAGATTCATTAAGATTATACTCTTCAATGGTTCCACATGTCACATGAGTATGTTTTTATCTCACATGAACTCAATAGCTTTCGCCCTTATGATCATATGTTATTTTAATCAAGTTCACAAATCTAAACTCCCTCTGTTAAGATCATATAGATTCAACAAATCATTTAATTAGTGATCAAGTAATTAGAAGCATTAAGAACAGAGTAATATAAACAGCTCAAAATAATTAATTAAAATCTAAAATCAAACATAAAATCCAATATCTATATCAGATCCAATTGTAACTCTAGACAAACAACTTAGCTTATCATTGAAATAGAAGAAAACATAAAAATATTGATGAACATGTTGAATAGAAATAAGAAGAAACTAGAAAACCAATTGGAAGATGTTGAAGATGCTCCCTTGTTTCCAACTTTGCGTTCTTCGCCTCCTTCAATTCAATTTTATTCAGCTCGTTCTCTTCTCTCTTTTATCCTCTATGATGCTTTGAAAACCCTAAAAAATGGTCTTTATATAGCTACAAGTCCATAGGAAGTCGTCCAAGTCGAACTAGGAAAGTTCGCAACAAAATTATAAAGTTTCTATTTTGAATCGTACATTCACTTTCTTCCTCGCCATTTCCCATCTTTTTCTCCACTTCAAATCAACATCAAAACCCTTTCATCTTGTAGTATTTCAAGTAAGGAACCCATAGAAACAAACCACGTCTAATTCAGAGTTAAATTAAGAAAGTTATGACCGAAATACAAAAGTCGTATAGAATTGAATTTTTCGGCTCTGCGACGCCTAGTTACGGGTTTTTACACCTGTTTTTCTTGATTTTCTCTTGGACTTAGCCAATTTTCCACACTCCCATTGGATGCACTTGTTTCTTCACTCTAACTCCCTTGGCTCATCTTCTCAATCATCATTTAGAACATCAAAACACTTACAAAACACATCAAACTAAATGAGTATCATGTGTTTAATAATCTCATGAACCAACCTATAGAAATCCATACCGAAATAATGCAAAAATACCAAAATGTAACTAAACAATCAAATAACCAAATTTATGGTAAACTAACCTACTATATGAACTAAATACCATAAAACATACTTAAAACATGCTCTAAAATATATACTAAATACTTACTTATCAAATGGATTTCCACAATATATGAGTAAGTCCAAACTCCCATATATAGATTACAAAACTTAAGACTATTTAGATGGAGGATAGTGATCTATGGAGGAATTCAATTGCAGTTTAGTGTTATTTAGAATTCTTAGATCCTTATTAGAAAATTTTCAAACTATAGCCACTTCAAACTCAATAAGGTGGTTAACTATATTAAATGAAGAATCCTTCTAGGGAGAAATTAATTAATTTTCATGGAAATCCTTACCAAGAGCTAAATTGTACCTCTTTCCAAGTCATGTTAAATTGTTTATTAGAGATGAAGAAAAAAGAAAAGAAAAGGGAAGAGATGGGGAACATGGTTTTTGTTTTGCTTCTTTCTTCTTCTTTTTTACTAGCATCTTGTGACTTACCAATCTCACTAAGGAGTATACCTAGTGCAAGAGCTCTCCGCTTTTTCAAGGTTTAGGGAAGGAACGACGTACACAGTTTTACTTCCATACGAGAAAGGTTAGTTTTAACCTTTAGGTTATAATGAAGCAACTTCAACTGTTATGCCAACGGCTAAGACCCTCTTTTTATTACCAATCTAATGCACTCTGATTTTTCTTTAAACAGTAAGGATTACTACATTTGAGAGTTCAACAAGGAGAGTATTTTTTTTTATTTTTGCCTACTGATCCCCGCAAGATCAAAAGGAACTAGGACCCCAATTGAGTGAGTGTAATACTGAAAATGGGTATATAGGACCCAGATCCGTGCCATGGTTTTAGACCATACATTATCATGGCTTTACTTCCACATCCATGCTGGTGGGCAGCGTAGAACCCCAACCTCATGGCGGTGGGGGGAGGTGTCTTAACCACTGGAGCAACATGTGGAGGGGATTAATAAGCAAGTACCTTATTCTTCTTGGTAGTACAATACAATGATAGGCAACCAAAATAACTTTGAAAGAACAGTAAAACTCATTTGGTCACAAAAAGGGTAGGATCCAAAAGGTGCATATGGTTCCATTACATAACATCTTATTGTTCTTACACACATTTTAATGGTTCTAAATTGATGGGGACACCAAATTGAGGTTGCTGGAGAATGTTATTGACGGGAGAATGCTTGCAATTAATTTGGTGACAGTGTAAAGGAAAACCTCTTAAGAATCATGGTCATCACTATCTTGGCCTACATTGCAAAGTTCTGCCCAATACACGCTCTTGGGCCCATTGAAAAAGCCATAAAGGCATTTGGGTGTTTGGCCGCTCTTGGCAATCCATCAGCAAATCTCATTGGATTGAACTCATCTGCATCATCTCCCCAATATTTCTTATCTGGATGAATCATCGGAAACGGGAAGGTCATGAGAGTACCCTTCGGGATCAACAAGTTTCCAATCTCGATGTCTTGAGAAGCTTTTCTCTCACTTAAGATCAATGGACTATATAGCCTTAAAGTTTCATAGAGAACCATGTTCATCTGTAACAAGAGAAATTGGAGTCTTAAGATTTCTTCTTCAACTATCGGCAAGTTTGATATAGACCCAAAAAAAATAAAAATAAAAATAAAAAAATTAGGAATTGAACTTACAAACTTTGAGTTTGGAAACTGTCTCAGCATTAGGAGTTTGTGTTCCACACACAGATTCAACCTCTTCTCTTAACTTCTTCTGCCATTCTTGGCTGCTTCCAAGAAGAACCATGGCCCATGTTAATAAGTTTAAGGTGGTTTCATGCCCTGCAAAGAAGAATGTCTTGCACTCATCTATTATCTCATCGACGGTCAAGATCAGCCCCTTTTGCTTCTTGGAGTACTCCTTAGAAATCCCAATCATCAGCCCAAGTAGATCATCTTTAGAGTCATCACTGGAGTCCTCATAAGTACTTAACTTTCTCTCAATTACTAACTTAAGTTTGTTTTTCAGTCTCTTTTTGAGCTTCCACATCTGGCGGTGCCATTTGGTCGGAACATGCCTACATTGATTATAATAGTATCAAACACACAAGAATCGAAAGCCTTCATGTATATAGTGATAGCATATATAGATTCACATTGCCAGATTACTATTATGATGTCCAATATATTAGTTGTGGGCATGCAACCATTCCCTTCCAAGCCGGTATTCGAGGATGAGTTAGGCCCATAGACTTTATCATCACGGTGTAAAATTATGACATACAATATATAAGTCTTGGCAACCCTCTCCTTACAAGCCGGTTTTCAAGCAAGAATTAGGCCCATAAGCTTTATAATATATAATCCATTAATTATGCCCAACACCATATATATGTTCTAAATTGAAGTTTTATTGATGGACACAAGAATATGCATTTTGTATAATCCTTGAAGAAATGGGAGATTGAAGGATCGGTGATTACTGGCTGCCGGGTATGTAAACATCGGTTACGGAGGCTATGACCATCTGGTGAAGCTCCCTTTCAATCTCAAACACTTCTTTGCCTTCCTTGAAGCTTGTCCGAAATGAAGTATGTGCAATTATATCTGCTGTTAATTCCGTGAAAGCTTTGTGCATTTCAACTTCCACTGATTCACTTTTCGACTTAGTTACATGATCAGCCCACCGATCTAGAGCAGAAACAGTGCACGCCACCATTCTCTTGGTCATTCCCTGCAGAAATTAAGCAAAATCCACCTTATTCCTAATGGTTCTGATTTATCATTGATTCTCTCTATACATAACTCATGAACCTTGAGGCTGGTGATGATAGCTTGATATGCATTGTTGGGCCCTTATTTGGCAGTTATAGTTTTAGGTCAAGTGATTTCTAACATGATATTAGAGCTTTGATTTTGTAAAAAGTCTTGGGTTCTAGTCTCATTACCCCATTTATATAATTAGTATTTCTCTTATTATATTTTTTTTCTGGCACTCTACGTGCAAGATGAGGTTGCAAGTGAGAGAGATTGTTGATGATAGCTTGATATGCATTGTTAGGCTCTTATTTGTAAGTTATAACTTTTAGGTCAAGTGATTTCTAACAACGGCAACACTACAATTTTTAATTATGCAATTAATTACTATGCCATCTCTTGAAGGGCCTTATATAAAGTCTATATACCCCCTTTGGATTGTACATGATTCATATACAGTTTTCTATATCCAAAAACCTGAAAATATAAAGAAAATATGACTTTGGGCTAGTTGTATGCAAAAATAGTTTTTGAGAGTTTTACTTAGAAAACAACCCGTTTTTCTAAAAATGATAAAAAGTTGTTTTCCAAATTAATTTTGATTTCAGTTTGTGTATTCTTGTTTTCGAATTACAAATCAAATGCATCAGTAATTTTCAGATTTTCTTGTTAGGTAACCAAGAATATATAACAACAACTCATTAGCTATATATATATTTATAGCTTCTAGGAGCCAAAAATTAATGCTGCAAAGTTGAGCATTAGGAAGAGAAAGTAAATGTGGACCTTGAGCTTGTCAATGGTGAAAGCTGGGTTTAGAGTTCTCCTTTGCTTGACCCAATCCGTCCCAGTTAGAGTTAAGAGACCATTTCCAAGTAGGGCATGCACAATTGGGGTTGGTTTCTCTGGGTTGAAGTACCCAAATTTGGTTGAAAACACTTCCTTATCATCTCAGGATCCAAGATTGATAGTTGTGGTTGGGTTCCAAACCAAAACAAGAATGTTTCCCCTGCATGCATCGATCATATTATGTATATGTTGAGCCATGACGGATATAGTGAGGAGTCCATACATTAATTCACTAGGAAATTAAACTAATGATCAACTGCAAAGGATAATTAAGAAATAAATCAATCATATATATGTAGAGCCATGACATTATATATAGTGATCATTTATGCTTAATATAACAACACAACTGACCATACTGTTGAGACCATCTGTAATAGTGAGGCAAGACTTTGGGGGTGACATCATGAGACAAAGGGTTTATAGGTTTCTGCTTCTGATCATCATCTTCCATGATCTTTACTATCTTCGTAACTGAACCAGATAATTAAGAAATTGTAAGCTGGTCCATTTACACCTTGCTTTGCAAAATGCTTCACTATTGAGTAAGGCCTCCATATCAGAACCATTAAAGCCTTCCATGCTAAACTAATAACAATTACTAGAAACACTGTAATTCAAAGGCTGCATACCCTTCTTCTTCTTCTACTTCTTCTTCTTGTTGTTGATCTAGTTGTTGCTGTTGTTGGAGGGTGTGGGTGTTGTGTTGAGAAGACGCTGAGAGAGTAAGATTTGATCTGTCCATCATCAACTGATCTTTGTTTATATAAAAACAAAAAGATAAAAAAAATGCTAAAGGGATAGAGGAGTACCCACGACATCCCAAATCGCAATCCAAAAGTCCACAACTCATTATTGAACCATAAATTTAAGTATTTATTAATAACAGTACTTGAGACGCGGGATAATTAATTTATGTATTATATCTAAATATATTAAAATTTATGTTTAAACCATTGGCATTAACAATAATATTATTGTAAGAATACTATTGTTAATTAATTGTTGACTTTTTAGATTTATTAATTATTAATATTACACTTAATATTGTAATTATTTAATATTGTAAGAATATAATTAATTAATATTTTATTATTATTAAAGAATATAATAAGGAGGAAAGATTTTTCTAAATTAAAAATAAAAAGAGGGAGGAAGAGATGGAGTGGTAAAAAAAAAGGGAGAGTTTAGGAAGGTTCACTAAAATTGACACGTGTCATGCAATTAAGGAAAGTAGTGTGTTAATGTTCGACTAACGCACTTTCTAAATACATTTTGTTGATATTACCCCTAAAAGTTGTTGGATTGTTTTAAATCACGTAATTCGAGGAGAGCCAACAACTCTTGAGGGCAATGTTAACAAAATGTATTTTCAAAGCATTTTTCAAAAAATATATATAAAAGATTGTCATTAGAAAAGATAAAATTGAATATATATATATATTTATATTTAACTTTTTTTCATTTTTCATTTTTTTTATTTCAGTTTTATATATTTTTAATTTTTTTTGTTTTAATGTACAATATTCTCATTAATTTATTTTTAAGAATATTTCATTTTAATCTATGATCTATTTAATATAATCTCTGATCTATATAATAATTTTATATCTTCAATCTCATCTAAGAAAAATATGAGTGCATATAATGTAAAAATAATATTATATCAAATAAATATAATCAAGTTGAACAAATATAGTGTAACATGATTTTAAAACTAAATCCAGCCATACATTTAATGATTATCACTGAAAAAAAAATTAAAAAAAATATAAAATTGAAATTAAACAATGATACTTAAATAGCAAAAAATTAAAAAAATGAAAATGAAAGAAAGGGAAGGAGGCGGAGAAAGAGGACCATGGTGTGTCTTTAGGGGAAGTTGCAATACTGAGAACAAAAGGCCAAAGTGGTAGCACCCAACATGTCCTTATACCTTCGCATCTCTAAAAAAAAAAAAAAAAAAAAAATATTAAGGGTGGTGTTAAAAGTTGAGTAAAAGATTGAGTTGGTACCAACGTGTGGTAGCTCAAGTAGTTGAGAAATTCAATATAAGTGGAGTTGAGGTACATGACTCGAATTCAAGTCTGAACGTACCTCTATTTATCTGTTTCTGTTGGGAGAGCCAGCTCAAATGCCTATTCAATACTGGAATGATTAGTCTTGTCCAAAAGGAAAGATAACATCTCTCGAATACCAAAAAACCGGTAATAAAAAAAAAGGTTGAGTTGCTTTATCAAATTTTAAATATTATATATACAAGTTTGCAACCCTGCACGCGATACACAGGACTTTGTTTTTCTATAATTTGTAAATTAAATTAAATTTTATAATTTATAAAAATAAATTTATAATTAATATTTATTTTCTACCCAATGTTAGTAGAAATTATGTATTTTATAATGTAATATTATTTATTTTGCAATATAGTTTAAGTATAGATATTACAGAGTTGTGTATAAAGGAAATTGACAAAACCTCACATGTATTTCTAACATTTTATATAACCTGTAAAACATAGAATAAAAAAAATTGTACATCTGTACAATAAATTTTATACATAGATCTGATCCATCTTGATAAAATTTTCACATCAAATGATCTATTATTTCTTGTACAACCTACCTAACAACAAATATAAATTAAAAGTTTAGAAGAAAAAATGAACATAATACTAAGTATACATAATTTGTAAAAGTGCAATTCTCGACAATTAGCTGAGGTTTAACGCCTCACCTCAACCCCGCTGGGAATCTTAAAAATTCTTATTCTCATCCCCACATTACCCATAGAAAACGATATCTTAAGTTATTAAATATTTTATATATAATGTTGCAATAATTAAACAAAATAACAAACAACAATAAAGTTTATTTATAATACCATTATAAAATATTTTTAATATTCACAATAAATACAAAAAAAAAATGTTTTGCAATATAATTTAAATAATATTAAAATTAAGTGCAACATTAATATTAAAATTTAAATAACTTATTATATGAAGAGTTGTTGTTTAAAATCTTTTTAATTTGTTATTGTAATTCAATTAATATTTTAAGATACTATTTTATCAAACATTTTAATACACAAATTAGAATTTATACATTAAATCTTTTTATTATAATCTTATTTTAATAATTCTAGAGTATAGGGCGGGGGCTACAAGCTTGTTCTTAATTAAGTTAGGATTAAATCTTATTGGAGAGGTGCTACAAAAACTCATAATAAAATTTTCAAGTTTCCAACACCAACACTCTCTTGGTAGTCAAGTTTTAAGGCAGTTTATTAAAGCATTTTTCATCTTAATTTTTTTAAAAGGAGGTAAAATAAACCAAAATTTAGGGTGTGCTAGGTAGCTAAGAAAATTTTTCTTATTTTCTAGAGAAATTTTTTTTGAGAAAATGTACTTGAAAAAATTTTCTCATGGTTATTTAGTTGGACATGAAAATTTTTTGTCATAGTCGGCTATTAATTAGTTATTCAATTATATGATTGTAACTCCTTTAAATTAGTTATTTTGTTATATTATTGTAACTTTTTTAAAACTTTCTCACCCCCTTAGAGAATACGGTGGGCCCAATAATTTTTTTTAAAATTTTTTTCTCACCTTTTTTGCCAACCAAAAATAAATTTTTTTCAAGAAAATCACAAATTTCTTGAGAAATATTTTTTCATCGACCAAACACACCCTTAGACCCAAAATAATATCTATGCTCAACTTACTTGGCAATACACTGCATTACTACATCATAAAAGAAAAAAAATAGAAAAAATAGAAAAAATAGAAAAAGGAGCACCCACCACTCACAATCGCCAACTAAACATGGGTATAGTTTTGGGTACATATTTGAAGTTGTAAAAGTATCTCTTTTTAAAAAGAAAAATGCTCAACTACTGTAACACCTCGTAATTTCAATGAAATATATGCGTTGAAGTATGCGTATATCGAGATATATAATACACGTATTTTATGTGTATGAGCTACATATATACGTGATAATACACGTATTTGATATGTATGCACTAAATATACGCGTGTATGATTAGTAAATAAATAAAATTATGAAATGAAGATGATACATATGCGATCATCCTATTAAAAAAATGGAGTTGAATTAAATTGATTAATTTATGGGGTTGGTTAATTAAAAATGTGGATTGGAGTATGATTGAATGAATGAAAGTGAAATATTAAGATGAGGAGTTGGTTAACTATTGAGATAAGGAGCATGAAATCAATTTGTATATATAAATATCAACTCTTATTTTAATCTCAATCTCACTCAACGTGGAAATAAAAAAAAAAAATACTAAATATCTCTATCTCTTTCTAGTTGTTTCCAACGTTTGACAACAAAAGAAAGAATAAAAAAAAATGTGTAAAAAGAAAAGAAGAGAGATAAAGGAGTTGCAAAAGAAAGAGAAGGAGAAGAAGTGCAGAACGAGAGAAAGGAAAGGACAGAAGGAAGAAAGAAAGGGAAACGGAGGGAGAACGCGAAATTCGAACTTGTGGTAAGTGATTTTCACTCTCTTTCTTCGTAAAATTACTATCTAAGCTAGATGTAACGATTCTAGCGGACTAATTTTGGCTATAGGAGCCGTTTTACGGCGTTTTTAAAAATTGAGATTTTGACCCAACGTGAATGAAAATCCGCTAGAAAGGTAGAAAAACGTTCCCTGAACTGTCGGGACCCCGAATATGTGGTTAGATTCAATTTCATGATTTTTGGAGACCATTTGACAATTTTAATACAATTTACATCTTTCAGATGAATAGTAAAGAATGAATAATAAATAGTGAATAGTAAATAGTGAATAGTGAATAGTACTATGAACAGTGATTTGATATTTTAGTAGCTACCGATATGGTAAATGATGATTCTCATGATAATCTATAATAATTTCAGTGTTTAAGTTGAGAGCTTAAGGGCATGGATAAACGCTCTTGAGGAAGCAATATTGTTGCTCGATTTTAGAGGTTAGCTTAGAAACCCCGTGTAACCACTGTGAGTATAGTTTTCTTGATTTGGTTCTTGTATGACATTGTACGCATATAAAATGTTTGATTGTATGCATGTGATATGTATATATAATGCATTGAGTTTTATGGATCATGCAAACTGATTTTAGCACTTGGAGTTTGTAATGATGTCATTTCGTTAGGAATTAGACCCGGATGAGGTTTTGCGAGTCCTCATTGTCAGTAGGTCTGTCCTAACAAGGGTTGCGATCCTTGAAATGACTTTGAATTGGGTAATGAGAGGCTGAGGCTACCTTGTAACGACCATACAAGGGTTAGACCGCTCTCTTGCCTTGCGGAGGAGGGAGATTGTGCATTATGTTATTGAAAACTCATGCAATTTATGATGTTTACATGTACAATATATTCGTTGAATGATGCATGTGTTGAATAAGTGTTTGAAACGATTTTAAATGTCATATTTCTCTAAATGTATAGAATTGTCATCTCAATAACTATATTCACTGAGCTGTTGTTTGCTCACCCCATTTCCTCCAATATTTCAGGTATTGAGTCGAAGGGAAAAAGAAACATCCGTGAGTGATAATCACGTGAATCTTCGTCTGGTACGTGTATGTATGCTTGGAGGAAATAGATCATATTTTTGTTATTTTGATATGTATAATTATCACACACTATATATATGTAATATCACCTAGATGGGTTGTGTGGTAATATTATCTGATGAAATGAGATAATGAATGGAATGATTAAAGAGATCTATATTGGTTTTGATTTGTGGTATATAAAAAAAAATAATTACTGAAACACTTGAGAATTATTGTGAGACTACGTGAAGGCTGACAGTGTATTATATACTGTATATGGGTATGTACAGTGTATAGTACACTGTGCCGGTCATGACGTCAGTCTACGTCAGGGGCGTCGTGACAACTACACCATATTTGTCTAGTTTTCAAGCACGTTGTTTAAGAAGACAACACTTAATGATCACAAGGGTTGGGTCGATAGATCGGGTTAAACTTGGGCCTAATTTTAATAACTTTGAATAATAATTTATCAAATAATTGCTCCAAAGTAAATTGTGGCGACCATTTTTTTTTACCTGATATTTACATTATATTATTACTGTGGCTTAGATTGGTGATTATGAAATACGTTAAAACTCTTTTTTTATTTTTTGAAAGGGTTAAAGCTCTAAATCATGAATATTTAACTGTAAAATTAGTGAATTTGAGGCTGATACTAGGGTTTCGACTGAACGTCTGTTTTGGTTGGGTTACTCAGATTCCTACAAGTTCAACCCGTGACCCAACTTAAATTAATCCGATTGAGTATTTTAGAATCCAACCCAATCTAAATAACTTATTTAACCCAATCCAAACCAACTCATAAAATTTGATTTAGTCAGGATGATGAACATACCTACTTATGGTACAAGAGAAAAAAAAAAAAAAAAAAAAAATTACCGCTCATAATACACTTAATTTTAAGTATATATTTGGGGATGCATTTTTTTTATGCGGTGGCTCTTTTGCCGGTACCCTTGCGGTAACAAACATGGCATCACCATATTGTGCCACGTGTCTTTATTTAATATCAAGAAAAATTTGACAACAGAGCATTTAATACCGGACCAGTATTATGCTGAAATTTATTATTTTACCTACTCTTTTGCATTGTTTTGTCTTTTTCCATTTTTATTCCCATCCAAAAATATTTATAATATTAATATGCTATTATATAATAAACTATATTATACAGCAGCGTATTAATATAAAAGTGAAACGCTCTCAACGTAATGCTACACCATCTTTGTCCAGTTTTCACAGAAGGCAACACTTAATGGTCATAGGCACTTTTCCAGTTTTCCAGTTTTCCCATTGGTTTGGCGTAGTCGTCAGAGGATTCCACACGACAAGATGATGGTGGCCCATCTTACAAAATTACAAAGACACAAAGCAGAGTGCCAGCGTCGTCTTCCTTCCTCTAGATTCCGTTGTCAACTTCTCTACTTCCTCTCTTTGTTCCAGCGTCAATTCTTTAGCGTCTTCCATTACGTCACACCACACGTCGTCACTTCAACTTGAGGTGTTTTCTTAAGGTCCAGAACTAGAATTAATGGAGGAGAGGGAGAGGGAGAGGGGGAGGAGATCAAACCATTAATTAAAGTACTACTAATTATATTCTTTAATTTCTCATTCACTAGAAAGTACACCAAAAATGGAAGAAGAAACCGTCGTGATCATGTTCCCATTCATGGCTCAAGGCCATATCATCCCCTTTTTAAGCTTAGCTTTTCAGTTAGAGCAGCGAACCCATGCCCAAATCACCTTCGTCAACACCCCACTCAACATCAAGAAACTTCGCTCCTCTATCCCGCAAAACTCTTGTATCCGCCTTGTCGAGCTTCCCTTCTGTAGCACTGACCATGGCCTCCCACCTGACTCCGAAAACACCGATACTCTCCCTTACCCACTCATCCACCTCCTCCTTCAAGCCGCCACATCCCTCAAACCTTCCTTCCATCAACTCATCTCCCGCATCATCACTCATCAACAACAAGGTCATCAATCTCCTCGCATTTGCATCATTGCCGACATGTTCTTCGGATGGACTCTCGATATCGCAAATGAATTCGGCATATTCCATTCCATTTTCTTAACTGGTGGTGCATACGGCTATGCTTTGTATTTTTCTCTGTGGTTACACCTCCCCCACTGCGAAACTCATGATTCCGATGAGTACTTTTCCCTTTCCGACTTTCCTGAAGCTGGATCAATCCACCAATCTCAGCTTGCTAACAATCTCCGGAACGCTAATGGTGCCGATCCTTGGTCGCTGGTTCTTCAGAAGCTGTTACCATTTTGGTTAAAGACACATGGGATTTTGATCAACACTATTGAGGATTTGGACCAAACTGGCCTCTTGTATTTTCGAAGAAAAACCGGTGGGCTAATTCCAATTTGGACTTTTGTTCCTTCCATGTATTCCTCTCGGAACAAACCTCAACGACCAAACAAAGTATCTGAGGTTGAAATGAACCGATGCATTGATTGGCTAGATGCACGTAATCCAGCATCTGTCCTCTTTGTGTCGTTTGGTTCTCAGAATACTATATCTTGTTCACAGATGATGGCACTAGCTGCTGGGTTGGAGGCAAGTGAGAAGAACTTCATATGGGTAGTTAGGCCGCCCATAGGGTTCGATTTAAATGGGGAATTTAGATCGGATGAGTGGCTGCCTGAGGGATTTGTGGAACGAATTATAGAGCAGAACAAAGGACTCTTAGTGCATAACTGGGCGCCGCAGTTGGAAATCCTATCGCACAAGTCTACTTGCGCGTTTCTGAGTCATTGTGGATGGAATTCGATGTTGGAGAGCTTGAACCATGGTGTGCCCATCATCGGGTGGCCGTTGTCTGGAGAGCAATATTACAATTCAAAGTTGCTGGAGGAAGAAAAAGGTGTGTGTATTGAGGTTGCTAGAGGTACCTGTTGCGAGGTTAAACATGAGGACATAGCGAGAGCGATTGAAACTGTAATGGGTGGGAATGAGAAAGGGGAAGAGATGAGGAAAAAGGCTGATGGGATTAAGAAGGTGATTGAGGAAGCCATTAGAGATGAGGAAGGTTTCAAAGGGTCTTGTGTTAAAGCGATGGACGACTTCATTAACACTACTTGCTGTGGCCAAGAAGGGAAACAACCATCTAAACGGTGAGAAGTACCCTTTTGAGACTCCTCATTTTGCTTGGACTTGAATTGAAACAAAAGAGACAAGTACTGCAAGTTTTTCATGAACGAACTAGTGTAATTCTGTCTTTTTTTTTTTTTTTTTTTATAGCCTTGCAAGTTTTTGATAACCCTGTGAAATTCTGCATTACTGATCATTTTGATTTCTCGCATAAATGTCTGTTCTTGATATTTTGATAATGTTTTGAAATTAGAAATTAAGAGAATAATCTAAAATTAATTTGTGGTAAACTGTTCAAATTTAAAAGCCAACATTCATATTATCAGTTGATATATAGATAGGAGAAATATACAAGAAGAAAAGTAAAAATATGTGTGTTTTGTCTAATAATTTGAAGGATGATTATATGAAATTGTACTTATATTTCGACCCATAATATTAATGGTATTCTTGGGCATAGAGCAAAACTATTGATTTTTCAGTTAGTGTGATCAAAATAGAGCAATGCTAAATGAATTGAAAATATTATACCAATTGCTATAAATCACTGTCACATTAGTTTTTAATTTTAATACATTAAAACAATACATTTTTCAATAAAATTATAAATATAATGGGTATGTTTGACACATAAGATTTGTAACAATTGGTGTGAGAATTTCAATCTCCTTCGCATTTTTCATCAAAATATCGGAAACAAGAGAATGAGAAACAAAGATTTTGATTGAATTTATCATAAACCTTGCAAAAAAAAAAAAAAAAGAAAGATTTTGATTGAATTTGGGATTAGAGGGATGTTCAGGATTTACTTTAGATTAATGGTAGAGTCTTCTATTTGAAACTCATTAATTATAGAGTTTCTAGCATATTAGAAATTTAGAATTCAAAGGTTGAGGCTTGAGATGCATCTCATTAAGGGTGAGAGGCGAGATAGTCAAATACCCTTAATTGAAAAAAATATACATTATAAACCTGTTTTGTCGCAATTAGAAGTCTGATGAAATATTTTGAAAATAAATTTTTATTACTAAGTTCATTAGTTATGATCAATTGTATAGTTCAATCAAATGAGATAAAAAGAAGATGATCATATGTAAAATTCAATTCAAATGAATTTATTAATAAAACGGTATTGAGTATTAAATTCAAAAACATTAAACTTTACTAATGTGTCTCTAGTTGGGTTGCACAGAAATTTTATTATATCAATTAAAAAACTTAATTGATCATCAAAGGGTAAAATAAATATACTGCATGATAAGAAGGACCATGCTGTAATTTATGTTAAAGTTAACCCTAATTCTAAGACTATGTCTTGGATACTAGGGGTGTTTCTCCTCCCACGCCACTCAAACTCACTTCGTCCACCTGTTTTATTTTATATTTTTAATTTTTTTAAAAACCTTATTTTTAAATATTAAAATCTTTACATTGATAACATAGAAGAGCAAAAAACTATGTATGATAAATCTTCACAATGTCAGCAGGTATGTTTTTCAACTTCTTCTAAGTTTCTTTGTAATCTTTTCAAAATTTTTAAACATAATTTTTTTTTTGTGCTAGCAAGTCAATACTTTAATGGCAATCGAAGTGGGTCATTTGACGCCAACCGAACCATTTCATACAAGTTCAGTCAACATTAGCCGAACTACTTCTTATACGTTCAACCAACGTTGGTCAATCATGTAACTAAAGGTTCGACCATTATTGGTTGAACTTATATGAAATGGTTCGGTTGGTGTGGCTGACCTACTTCAATTGCCATTAAAATACTGATTTGCTAGAACAAAAAAAAAAATTATGTTTAAAAATTTTAAAATTATTAAAAAAACTTAAAAGAAGTTGAAAAACATATGTAACATTGTTAAAATTTATCGTAAACCATTATTTGCTCTTTTATGTAACCAATGTAAAGATTTTAATATTTGAAAAGAGGGTTTTTAGGAGTAATTTTCAGAAGTTTTATATAATGTGGTAATTTTAGTAGAATAATAAGAAAATTAAAAATTATAAAATAATATAAGTGGGCAAAGTGAGTTTGACGGGTGGGTGGGACGAGAAGCACCCAAATATTAATATTACCTAGAGTGATTTAAGCACTTTAATAGTATACCTTATTTGGAGGGGTGATATTAAAAATACCATAAAAGAAAATGCAAGTTTCTTCCATTTTTCATTTTTTTTTATTTCAGTTTTATATTTTTTTTAATTTTTTTGTTTTAATGTACAATATCCTCATTAATTTATTTTTAAAAATATTTCATTTTAATCTATTATCTATTTAATCTAAACTATGATTTATATAATAATTTTATTAATTAATTTTATATTATCAATCTCATCTAAGAAAAATATAAGTGCATATAATGTAAATATAATATCATATCAAATAAATATAATCAAGTTGAACAAATATAGTGTAAAAATGATTTTAAAACTAAACCCAGCCATACATTTAATCATTATCACTGAAAAAAAATTAAAAATATATAAAAGTGAAATTAAACAATGATACTTAAAAAGCAAAAAATTAAAAAAATGAAAATGATAGAAAGGGGAAGTTGCAATAATGAGAACAGATAATCAAATTGGTAGCCAAGTAACATGTAAGTTATGCGTTCACATCTCTTAAAAAAAAAAAATAATAATAAAATTAAGGGTGGTGTTAAAAGTTGAGTAAAAGGGTTAATCGGTTTAGCATTCTCCCGGGCAGTAAAGTTTTTGATAGCATTTCTCCTCAAGTACTTATTTATATGTGCTACAGGGGTTTTGGAAGATTATGTTCCATCTACCTGCTGTGTCAGCCAAGCATGAAGCTCAACAAATCAGCAACTAGAGATCAAACATCAACTGCATTTCAAGCACCAATCCTCTCTGAAATAAAAAATTTATGTTTTATCAGATAATACTTTTGATTATAGGTATTCTTTTGGCTGCACTTCAAGAAATTGCAGTTACATATTACAATTTAAACTTGAACAAAAGATTCAGCACTAATACTAAGTAATACTCAAAATTATAGCACCTGGGAATTATATATTACAGATAAAAATCAAATGTATAAAATGAACCAAATGATGAAAAAGGGGCAGTTCTACCTCTTTTCATCTTGTTGTGAGAAATGACTAGCAAGAATTTGCAATTTGGACATTTAAGATGATTGGGACCTAAAGAAGTCGGCGCCATCTTCAACGTCATCGGTTTTGATGTTTCCATTTTGGGCCATGAGTATTCTGTGCACTCTCTTGGAACATATTTCACCAACTCTCCTATCTTCTTGACCAAGCAAACCTTCTGTTGGCAAATCTCTAAGCAGAATTTCTTTCTCGTGCACCTGTCATTTACAATACAATATGTCATATTTCATTCTGAAAAAGTGATTTGAGTTCTTGACACTAATTTTCAGTGAAACGTACAGATTTACTTGGATCCATGTAAACTCTTAAAAGAGATTTCATGGTAGGGTACTTCTTCCATATGGCAACAGCAAATCTTGGTTGGACCTTTGGAATTGCTACCAATGCCTTTAACCTAACATAAGAAGCAATTTAAGCAATGTATTAACCGTCCAAATCTAAAAAATGCTGCGAAGTGCATAATACTATAAATATCTGATGCATTTTTTTTGTAGTTAGAATAACATTGTCATATATGTATATATATGTGTGTGTGTGTGTGCATACACTCAACTGTCAAATAGTAATGTTTCAGATTTGCTTTGGAACTAAATCAGTACACAAAAACAATCCAGATAAACAAACAAAAAATTAATTAAATCATATCATTCATTTGTTATATTATTATAGTTATATCCAAAATAGTTAAAAGGCACAAGGCCCGCTCTATATCCAAAATAGTTAAAAGGCACAAGGCCCACTCTATATCCAAAGTAATTGATCGCAAAAGATGTACCAAGGCAGTGAAGGACCACCTTGCTTGAGTGAAGTGCGGCACAAAAATACATAAGAAATTTACTATATATCCATTAAAATTTTTAAAATAAAAGATAAGTGTATACATATTTTTATTAACAGTTCCACCTAATCTAATAAAATTTTTAAAAGATGAAATACTTATCAGAATTACATTTACACTAAAAGTTTCCAACAAAATTGAAATTACAAGCTAAAACCCATGTACAGTCCTTCAAATGATTCTTTGTAGGGTTAAAATATAAGTTGTCAATATAATCTATTGTATAGGAGTTCCATGATTGGGTTTTAGGAGTTATAAGTGGAAACATGCCCGTTTTGAATAGCAAAGGACCAAGGGCCAAAGCTCTTTTAGGAACATGTAGGGTTTAGGGAAGTGCCAAAAAAAAAAAAAGATCTAAGCACTAAAAATAGGCATGTACAACTCAGACATGTGCCTAACATGCCTTGCACTTGAGCTAAAGTGTAGACTTGTGTTGGGTGTCTTGTTTAGGAGCCCACCAAGGTCCTAGGCAACAACAAGCCTCAAGGTGTGCTTGAGGCGCATGCCTTGTTATGCCTTGAAAGTATTGTTATATCTCAACCTTCTTAGCAATGGTGTGGTGGTTCTTAAGACAAACTCTAACCCCGGAAGTCCTAGGATCAAATCTCAACCCCACCAAGGCCTAATGCTAAGCATGGGACTTGGATGGCCATTGGTAGCGTCTCCCACTTGGGCCACAGATCCACCAAGGGCCTAAAGGATTAATCTGGCGAAGGTTGGTTATCCTTGGTTCTCAAAAATAAAATAAAAAAAATAAAAGATGAAAGAAAGAAACTATGGTTATATCTCATGATCTTGTCTAAAATGCACGAATATCCCTCTTACAAAACAAGAATAGCATGATACTACAAAAAAAATATTGTCTATGCCTTGCAAATGAAAATGAATAGGATTCTTTAGCTCAATTAAACATATGTTAATTATTTCAACAATAATAGAAAAAAAACTTTATCCCAACTATATTTAGGGTTGGCTACACTAATCATTTTTCACAATTTGACACTATCAAAGATCATATATCTACTAGAATGACGACACCCACACATTTCCCCATAATTGTAGTGCATGGTGAATTATGATCTTTTTGTATCTCTTATTTGCATCATCTCATTCCCTTTCATAAGTTTGTTCATTAATCTTCATCTCATGTCTCCACCACCTTCTCCAACTTCCCCTCCTTTTATCCCTTATTGTTGCTACCTTTACATTCTCAATAATTATTTTGTTCTAGATTCTACCTTGTCTAATTTTGCTAGTAATCCACCTAAACTTATTATTCCTTGATTGATTATCATACAAAATTCCTAATTTACCTCTCTAGTTCAACCGCCTTGCTCTGATTATGTACGCAATATCTTCTTAATATATCCTTCCTTCTAAGCGATTATTTTGCTACGATTAATTTTGGTATATCTCTAGTTTATTAACATTAACAACTTAAATTTTACTTGTATTTTTATGAAGATTGCATGTCATATCTTTTGTTTTAGTTCAACTTACTTGAAATATCTTAATTCTATCAAATTTCATCAAAAGTTCCACGGTTGCATTTACCCGCTTTAAGCTCATAAATTAAACTATCAGCAAACAACATTACAATGGGACCACTATTTGTATATGGTTAGTCATCTTATCGAAAACTAGGATAAATAGATATTAGCTTAGTGCTTACCTGTAACCTAAATGATTGGCTGGAAACTTGCTCATCTTTCTACCCATTATTCTAACACTAATTACTACTCCTCCATACCCATCCTCAGTCAAATCAATATCATTCCTAACCTGTTTCTATTATTGATCTCTATCATATGTGATGCAATCCAACAAGAATTGGATTATCTCCACAAGTTAAAACATCCCAAGAAGGAGAAGATGGAGTGGAAGGATGTAGGTGAAATTTTGCTAAAATATTGTGCGTGACATTTTGCGGAATTTGGACAAAGCGACGTGTGTTTCTAAAGGAAAACGGCATTAGTGGCAGTCATCTTGGGCTCCCTACTTCTATTGAAACAAATCGTGATACACGTTTCATTAGCCATTTTTGGCGAAGTTTATGGAAGATGGTGAACAAGAAGCTTGATTTCAACAGTGCTTATCATCCACAGTCGGACGGTCAGACTGAGGTCACTAATCGTTCCTTGGGCGATCTCGTTTGCAGCTTAGTCGGTGATCATGTGAAGCAGTGGGATCAGAAGCTTTGTCAAGTTGAATTTTCTCATAATCATGCACGTAATCGTAATACTGGCTTCAGTCCTTTTAAAGTTGTGTACAATATGGTGCCCAGATGCCCCCTTGATCTTGCCTCAGTTTCAGATCAGTTGCCCATGCATGGAAAAGCTGAGGATTTCGTTCAACAGCTCCATCAGACCACTCATGATCGTTTGGTAGAGGTTACTCAAAAGTACAAAACAACTGCAGATAAGAAACGTCGACATGTGGAATTTTATGTTTGGGAGATTATGTTTGGGCCATAATGACGAAGGAAAATTGGTCCTTTACCGGTTCTTGAGAAGATCAACCCAAATACTTACAAGTTGAAGCTACCCAGTCACATTCGGACCTCTGATGTTTTTAACGTCAAACACCTCATTCCTTACTTGGGAGATCCTTCTGATGATGATGGACCGCCTTCAAATTCGAGGTCGAATTTTTCCTATGCTAGGGGGAATGATGCAATCCAACAAGAATTGGATTATTTTCACAAGTTAAAACATTCCAAGAAGGAGAAGATGTAGTGGAAAGACGTAGGTGGAATTTTGCTAAAAGATTGTGCGTGAGATTTTGCGGGATTTGGACAAAGTGACACGTGTCTCTGAAGGAAAACGGCGTGCCGATCAATACTCACAACTAACGCCGTTTTTTGGGCAAATTCCATCATTTAGCCCTTGAAATTCGCATTTTTACTATTTTAGGAAAGTTTTGTTTCGAGTATAACTCAAACTAGGAGAGTCTGATTTTGTTTCCATTTTTTCGTACGCAATATACATCGCGAGATCTTTCATTCTAGGTAGGTTTTACAGAACTTTCTATTTTTAGTAATTTTTGCTATTTGAGTCGGATTAGGGTTGTTTTAGTGGTTTGCCTATTTAAAGCCATTGTACGCATTATTAGATATTATTCGAATATTATTGATTTTTTTAGAGAATTTACGAATTCTTCACCTCTTTTCTTGGTATTCAGTGGAATCAAAGAGTCTAAAGAAACGCGTTTATTGTCTTCCTATCACGCCCTGCATCAATATGCCTAACTTTATAGTAGTCAATTTTCTTCACTTTCTTCCAATTTAGTCTCCTAAATACAAGATAAATTAATTATCATTCTCTTCAATAAATTTAATAACTAATGTTTTGCTTATCAATGTTTCAATGTTTGGAGTAGCAAGATTAATTCTACTATCTTAAAATAGCTTTAGTGCCCATATTTGTCTATAACATATGGGAACCCTTGCATATGTATCACCACATTTGAGTGCTAATGAGGTGCATTACTTCCATGGTTAGTCCTAGCAACCCTTTCATGCTTGTCATCACATTAGGATGACCTTACAGCATGTTGCTTATAGAGAAACACACATAATGCACAAGGTTGGAAACTGCATAAATGCTTCTTAGTTAAGCTTGCTCAAGCTACTACACTGCAGATACGTACTTCAAGCAATATTAAGAGTATAAATCTTACTTTAAATTACTACAATTTATGGTTTATTATGTTCTTACTTCTTAGCATGTGATCATGCTCTGGCATATTTTTAAAGATTTATGGATCTTCATAACATTTAGAGAATAATTCTCTAAGCTTCACAAACATGAGAATTTTTACAGAAATTTATGTTGAATTGGGCTTCCTTGAATTAATATCATAATTCAACAGAAACTTAAGACAAAGTCACCAAAATTTTCTATCCTTGATTATGAACAATACAATCAAACCTACTCACCAAATGCTCTTTTTTATTAGGTTCCTATCAATGAAATCCTTTGGGACATGAGATCCGTTAGCATTTATAGATAGTCTTGTCAACTTCTTCCTGCAATTAAATACAAGGAGAGAAAAAAAGGTCAGGAACTATATCTGCAAAAATCAGAAAATAGAAGGTGATACGCGGTATTACACAAAGAAACAAGATCTTCATCAACACTACACAATTAATTGAAATTCAATTAAAATATAAGGAAACAACTGATAGGCAAGAAGAGAAAATGTTTCAAGTTTCAAGTATATCATTCATAGAGTTTTGGGAATCAGTTAGATCAGAATAATGACTAGTTTGTTCTGCAAAGTTACAAAGGGCAGCTTGTATTTAGCTGGAAACAAGGAAGAAAAAACAAAGACATTCCACTGAGGAAAGGAAAAAGATAGAAACTAAAAGTAAAGAGCACCTGAATTGGCAAGTAGCAAGGCTACACGTTAAGCCGACGATATGATCAGCAACTTCAGCTTCATCTCTACAATGCCGTGAATGTACCTTGCTAAAATTAGTACTTAATCTCGCCAGCACCTGTAAAGAATAACATATTTCAGATATTTTCACAAAAAATTCATCTTGGAAACTTCTACAGGTCAGGAACTACGAATGAACCTCCTCAACTGGTGGACGTCTCCAATGACTACCATCTGATCTGTTCTTGTACTGTGCCTGTTCCCTAAGACATCCCAAAAAGCCTATACTTTCAAATAAGTTGCAGCATGCACATAATTATCTAGCTGCACTGGAGCACAAGATACTGAAACTGGAAACAGCAGCAAAAGGGCTAAAAAAGGACAAATGAACACAAGCAGGATCATTACTAAATGGCACGTGACTGTTGGTCTCTTGAAGAAAACCTTATATCATTCATTAAAAATGACAAAGTTCAGCAATATTATCTCATACTGACAAAAAGTAGACTGTAAACAATATGAAAACAAGGAAGGCCATGATAAGAAAAATCGTAGCCACACAAAACTAATGCACTTTTCTTGAGAAACCGGGTGCTGGTACACAATAGATTCAGCATATTCAGTTTCTTAAGAAGTTCAAAGTTGATCCCAAGTATATTTTCCACCAGTATTGGTCAATGTCCCGGTGTGAGATTTTGCAGTCATTGCTTATTTGACCATTCAGCTATCATCAAGTAAGAAGATTTTCGAGAAGATTTATGGATTTAGTGAAGTTTCATAAATCATATACCTTAAGTTTCCTTACATAAGAAAAAGGTAAGAGAAAAAGGAAATGAAAAAAAGAAAGAAAGAAAGAAAGATTTGCACTATTAGCAAAGTGAATAATTCTTTCTTGATTTATTTTCTTGTCCATCATGTTTAATAGGAAATAATAGGATAAGAAGGATCTGAATTGAAATTGAAGCAAAACTAACAGTTACACATGGTGGCTGGACAACTTGTTTCAGTTAGTTGATAGGAGTGTTCAAAATACCCAAACACCAAAACCCAACGAACCAATCTGATCAAAACTGACGAGTTTCAGATAGTTTTGGGCCTTATTACACCCAATGGATAAAAATCTTTTAAACACGCGTCCACGGATCAATTTACAAATACATGGTAGTGGCCGGAAATCCATCCAATCCAACCAAACCAAGCCTTTGCTAAGCCTGAAGGGAGGCCCATGTCATGCAACTATAACCTAAGAAATTGTCGCTTAAAGGGAAGAATCTCCACTTGAAGCTATATATTAAACACCATAGCACAAAGGGTATTCCAATTTTGACACATAAAGATCAGTAACTAGATATTGATGTTGCCTTTCACCAACTAAAGCACATGAAAAAAATAAAAAGTTATATGAAGAATATAACCAAAACAATACAAAGAAAAGACTAAGACTCTTACAAAGATATGTTTCATGGTTTCCCACCTTTTATTGATATAGGCCATTAACTTGTTTGTGAGATAGCAAATTGTATAAGATGGATAGTGATGTTGGATTCTTGAAACGTGATCCATAAGTGATTCGTCGAGGACAAGGCTACAAAATTCCTCTGCTTCATAAAGAAGTAGCACATATGGAACTTTCACTCCCTTGGATAAATGCTGCATTTAACATTGAAACTTAATAATCATCAGGATCAGTGTCTGTGATAGTATGTATTAATCAGAAACTCCACAGAAATATATATATGACGGATGATGTGAATGAACCAAATTGACAAGTCTTAGCCTTAGGACAAACTTGATAATTCTGTTTTCTTTTTTCATTTTCTTTTTTAAAACAAATTAATTGAAGGAGTGAAACACATCCAAGGAAACTAAGGCCCTGTTTGGTATCAATTTAAAAACTGTTCTCTATTTTAAAATCAAGAGTCCTAGAATATTTTTTTGTTTGGAGCGTTTTCAAACAAATTAAAAACTGTTTTTTATATTCAACTTTAAAATTTGTGAAGAAAAAAAAAGAAAACAACTTTTTGTTACTTTTCTTGTTTTTTGAAATCAAACTCTAAAAACAAGTTTTAAAAACACAATTTTTAAAATATGATGCCAAACAGGCCCTAAACTTTCATAGCACCATAAATATTAAATCTGCAATGACTGTGGAACCTGTTTCCAGAATCATGAGTCAATTCAAAGGTGAAATTCCATGGTTAATGAGACTTTGGTGCAATGGTGCAAGTTTTAGACCTCCCAAGCCTAAAAAGATTTCAACTGAAGCCTTTCCAAGGTGAATGTCATTTTAAACCCTAAATGGGGAGTACTAGAAAGAATATTTTTGAAATCGAAAATGTCAGAAACACAATATATTTTTTTCAGATAGGATAAAAGCACCAAGAGTAAAGATGTAAAATTGTCAATAACTCCTGTGATAATCAACCCACTTGATTCAGTATTTAATTGTCAAATTTCCACATGGAAGTCATGATGGCGAACTTCAATGGGCCCTTTCAAGGACCAAAATTATTTAATGGAGAGCCCAAAACTGTTTACTATTTTAACTCAATGACCTATTTGGACGTTGATGGCAGAATGTAGTCAAAATCAATATTTCAATTTCATACATATTCTACTCAGTTGTTGAAACCGATTTGGTGCAGTCTAAGTTGGCTCAAAGGCTAATGCACTGAACTGAGAAATTAACTAAAGAACAAAAGTGGCTGAAATTATCTGCTAGGTATTAGAAATGAAATATCAAACATCACTAGGCTTCAAAACAAGGAAGATTCAAAGAGCTCCATGGATGTTACACACAATCAAAGTACCTGAAGTGGTAGTACATGGAAAGGAATCAACCAATTAAAATAAACAAAGCAATTGGAAACAAGCACACTACTTGAAAGAACAAGAAGCAAGTATTGTAGCTACTAGCTAAAGAAATGGTTTAGGCAAAAGCAAAGCATGTGTGACAATACTTCTGGAAATATTGTTAAGCATAGTAATCAGAATTGCAATTTGAATCAGTGAATTGTATGATTCACAATTTGATTAACCAAAAAATATTTTGAATCGAGTTCTTGAATCACTACACCTTGAATGACAAGTCAATAGATTCAAATTGGTTCGAATCAGATCGAATTGACAATGAATTGCAAGTGAATCAGTCCAAATCATTAATTAGCTAAAATAACATTGATGCCCTTATAACCATATGGGCATTTAATAAATACACATATGTGATTCACATTTATGTCGTACATTCTACAATTTGCCAATCTTGATTTGATTCATCAAACCCAAAAACAATTGATTTTGATTCTCGTTCACAATTCTGATAACAATGCTGTTAAGTGATAATACGGTTATGGCCAATACTGCAACAAAGGCATGCAGTGGCTTCTCTTCCAACTAGAGTTTTCATGTTTTGATGAGAATTAAGTATTCCAGCAATAAATCACAGAGAAATAAGTACCTACGTCCAAATACAGTACACAACCACTGAAGACTAATTGACTTTCTGGTTTCACATCAAGTATAGAAAAGGTGACTTTTTCAGATATAATATAGAAATATCCTCTTGACACTGTCGTAGCAATAGAACAGATATGCTGGAAAATCTAGAGTGCATAGTATGCATTGATCTCTTGTTAATCTCTGTTATTGGCTTGTTGCTCACATCAAACTATGTATTTCCAATTTCATTTGTAACAGTACATAACATGAACCCAATCCTTTGAAAATAGAATAGAAAATAAGTTTATCAACTTGTTAACACCATAACATAGTCGTCCGGGGCATCTGTAAGAATTCAGACCTTGAAAACAGTTGATAATGTTTCAGTGTGATTCATACATTAGGAAATATTCCTAAAAATTAAATTGGGGTTTTTTATATTATAATTGTTAAAAAGAACAAACAAACAATAAAAAAGGAATGGAGAAAATCAAATGCAGCAAATTTGAAAGAGAACTACAATAACCAATAATCATGGAAGAGACCTAGAATGGACTCTTTAAGTTTTTAATCTCAGGCTACCTTTGAAAGTTGTTCTGGAACAGTTATTGTCCAAAGTATAGATCTTTCAATGGGGTTTGAAGTTATACGGAAACTGAGACCTTTTTCAGCAAATCTAGATAGGAGATGTCCTGAATCAAGAAAATAATTACATCATAATCTAATCTGAAATAGATTTGAGTCAAATGTATGACAGAGGCATAGATGGACACATAAACAAGGATCAAAAGTTTTGTTGTACCTCCAATAGCCCCAAGTTCAACTGCTTTGGCATCAATTTCAGCCACTATAGATTTTAGAGCAAACTTCCCTTTCTCCCACTTTTGTTGCTCTTTCTGCAACTTTTTCGTCTCCAATGCCTCAGCCTTCATAGCTTCCTTCTGCAATCTCTCTTGCTGTCCAACAAAATCTTCAACCACTTAGATGAACCCAAAAAAGCCATCAACTGGTGGTATAGTAGGCCGTTCAATGGGCCGGATCTTTTTTGACATGTACGTATGCATGAATCCCATAAATAAACATACTATGCAGTAAACACCCAAATTTGGATACATTTAAATTTGAACTAAAAAATAATCAGCTCCATTTAAAGGTCAAGTTGTATGCTCACGCCACTCACCTCCCTCTTCAGTTTCCTTTCTTCAGCTAAGCGGATCTTTTCTTCCTTTGTTTTCCTCTTTCTAGCCATTGCTTCATCTTTGCGGTTATTTTTCCCCACATTAGCTTCAGCACTTTTATCCTTCTGCTTCATGGAATTGTTCAATTGCTCCAACATGACATTTGCTACATGATCAACCTTGCAGTAAATGAAAAACAGATAGGCCTGAACCGTTAGACTATGGGCGTCCATGTGTATGCACTTACAGAATTTACACATAAACAGTAATCAGTAAATCACCATCATATCCTGTGCAATATTAAATTCTTGACATGTTACCATAGAAAAGGCAGAATCATGAGTCATTATGTCGTCTCATAGTAAACAAGTTTTTACTTTTCATTATGATTGTCGACAACTTTCTAGTCCAACTTGAATTTGTACCAGTGCACAAGATCATTTTTAATTTTATTCCTCAAATTATTAAGGATATAAGAAAACAAATAAACAGGCAAAATCATCATTCTTGTCAAATGAGTACGTGTTATATTTGTAACTAAATTTTCAGATTCGAGGGAATTGGAAGACTTAAATCACGATTGACACTTTGATGATCCAGCTTGACATGGTTGTTTAAAATAAGGGACCATTAGCCTCCAACTGAAAAACCCATGAGAGCTATGGTTCATACTTCACAAAGAATCATCCTGTCAACTAAAAGATCCTCATTATTATTTTTTGGTTCTGCAATGCATACAAGATAATTGAAAGATTGGAGCCACAAATGATTTTTTTTTTCTTTTTTTTTTCTTTGAGAATTGAGGGTATCCAAGCTTCGCCTGACTAAACCCTTGGGTCCCTAGTGGCTTGAGTGAAAGATGCTCCCAGTGGCTATTCTATTCCTATGTTTAGCATTAGCCCTTCTCTCTAGTGGGAGTGAGATTTGATCCTAGGACATTCGGGGTTAGAAACTTAGAGTTGGTCCTAGGTACCACATATACACATACAACACAACAACACAAAGGATTATTTGAACTTGAAAGAAAATAAAGGTGGCTATGGTGGCATTCCGAGAGAGGCGAACAACAGACCTATAATAGCTTTTGCTTGTAGGTATCAATGTTCCTCAGTTGTTCATGTTGAGATGAATGCCATCTTCAAAGGCCTTTCAATTGTTGTGGATTCAGAGTGATTCTAACTTAGAGGTGGATATTCTCAATGGCAGAATTCCTTGTCCTTGGACTATGATGGTATTGAAAGAGCTTATCCTCAAAGTCTTGATTGAGTTGGAGTATATATGTTAACATTGCTATGGAGAAACTAATCAAGTGGCTAATCATTTGGCCTTGATGCAGCAAGTGGATGGGGATCTCTCTTCTCCAATGATTTTAAAGCCACGCCTAGGTCATTTGCAACTAAATCACCAATGCCATACTTAAGACAAACATTGGGGCTCTTTGGAAATTTTAGAAGTTTAAGGGTGTTAGTATAAATATATGAAGTGCAAGTTTTTTTTCTTCTTCATATTGTTAAATAAGTAATTGTTCAGCTAAAAAATTGGCATAACCATTAATTCTAGAGTTATAACTATATTTCCATTATGTAGGTTATCTTCTTCTTCTTTTTTTCATTTTTCCTATTTTCTAATTTTGATTGTATATTTTAATTTGTTATATTGCCGTAAGCATTTTTTTTCAAGAGTATTACATTAAACATGGCTCTTTAAATCAATATATTTTCATATATGCCAACTTGTATTATTTTTTAACATGTTTCTTTAGTTTTTATAAATTGAAAAGTATAAAATATATTTAATCTTTTGTTACACAAATTTAGATTCTTATGTCATGGAATATGTATGTAATTTTATACATGGTGTTTGCATGTCAAAAGTTAACTAATTATCTATTTAGGGGGCTACAAATAAATATAATTTTCATGGACTAGGCCTCGCCAAGGTGGTGCACGGGAACTGCCTTACCTAGATAGGACCAATCATCAAGGCACTGCCTTGATAACTTGACAACACTTCTCTTCTTGCCCTCGAAACTCACAAGCAGACTGTTAGAGTTAGTTGAAAATGATTAAATAGGATAAGTGTATGTTGAGACCAATTTTCCATGTAATTTCTTGTTCTTTTCCGCCTTGTAGTTTGGTTCCTGGTCTCAATAGTATCTATCATATTTCCAACAACAACAAAAATATGTGTTGAATATATATGACATGTAATGATTATCTGATGCTCAAAGGCTCTGGTATAATACCTATGATCAATAAAATACTACCTTTACTAATAGTCTAATAAAATATAAATGCACCCATTAACATTACTTGCCATGAATCCATGTATTCAATGGAAAAATATAATTCAATCTCTATATGCTTCCTTGGAAAGGATTCGAGTCTAGAAATGGACATGGCTCTGATCATGCCTATCAACATTTATTGCACAACCACACCATTGCCATGTTGTCTTCATGTTCACATAGCTATTGCCTGCATTGAGAGGCTATGGGCTCAAAATAATGAATGTACAGAATGGGATAGGTGATTCTACCTATTATAAGGAACTTGTAATTAGACACAGCAGCCATGCAAAAAGATGGAAAGATATCATCAGACTACTATCTGCATTCACCTGATACAGATCCTTTTCAGCAGAGCATACCCCACGTGTATATCTGTCCCCAATAATGTGGGTTGAACTGTCTGTACCTGAAAATTTGATAGTCAATTTTTATCACAACATGAGAAACTTCAACTATGTTCATAAACAAAGTGATCTTAGATGGCAGTACCGATTCCTAATCTCAAAAGAAAAAATAATAATAATTAAACACGATGTACCATCTTTAAGGAACTTACATGGATGACACTCAGATTCAAGAAAACTAGGGCTCATTTCTGAGTTCAAGACAAAACCACCAGCCGAATCCTCTTTCTCCCTCGAACTCTCCTTCTCATGGCTGCCTTCAGACTCATTGTCAGACTCCAAAAATATCAACCCACTAACTCCTACAAAAACATAACAGCAAATAAATAAATAAAAATAAAAATATATTCAATTCAAGTTACTTGAACATTAATTCACCCAAAAATGCAGTCCCTACAAAGGCAAGATTCTGCTGTTAATGAATGTTAGAGAAACCCACTAAGATGTCTGGGTTTCTAAAACCTTCCATCAACACGTGCGTGTCTGTTCAAGAAGAACGAAACCGTTAGCCACGTGTCCATTCTATTGTATTTTGTTTTCCAGCTCATGTGGTCCTACGTGCTTGTAACTAACTTGTAATTGAAAGGTTGACACCTGGACATAGATCCCAAGGCTGTAACCACCTCGTTGTCTATATAACAATGGAACAGTTCTCTGTTCAAACAGAGCAGAAGTTACAGCACAAACACTTGTGTTATTTCTTCCTTTTCTCCAATTCTGATATGGTATCAGAGCCAGAAGGCCTCCGCCATGTCTGATAGCTCCACCAGTTCTATTTCGCTATCTTCCTCTATGACACCGGCTACAGGAATGCCAGCCACGGTGATACCACCATTTGGTCACTCATTAAGCCAGAGCATGACTATCAAACTTGATAGAAATAATTTCCTTCTCTGGAAATCGATCGTCCTACCTGTGATCCGTGGGTACAAGCTTGAAGGATACCTTCTCGGCACAAAACCTTGTCCACCATCCATTCTAGCTGATTCCGGCACCATCAATCCTGAATTTGAGGATTGGATGAGTAGAGATCAACTTCTCCTTGGATGGCTTCTTAATTCCCTCACGGAATCCGTAGCATCGCAGATCATTGGTCACACAACTTTGAACTCGGCTTGGCGTGCTATTGAAGAACTGTGCGGGCGCTCACAATCGAGCTCGAATCCAGATCAGTCGAACCGGCTTACAGACCACCAGGAAGGGTTCCCAATCAATGGAACATTACCTAAAAACTATGAAAAGTCTAGCTGATAGCTTGGCTGCCGCTGGCAGCCCCTTCCCCACGACAGATCTGATATCATGCACACTAGCTGGACTTGATTATGATTTTTTCTCCATTACTACCTTACTTCAGGAGAAAGCTGATCTTTCATGGCCTGAAAGGCAAGCCTCTCTTCTCAGCTATGAGGCGAAATTACAAAAGTTGCATTCGTTGCAAGCCATTGGAAATCTCAACATTAGTTCTCCTCCTTCTGCTCATGCCCTGTTTCCTAAACTAGGTGCTACATCATATCGGCCTCCTTCTTCAAACAATACGAACCAGCAACCTGTTCGTCCATCATCCAACAATAATCAACGTAATAACAATGGGCCTTATCGTGGTGGTGGTCGATCTAGGGGCAGAGGTGGTCGTTGCAACAACTCAAGTCGTTCTACTTGTCAAATTTGCAACAAGTATGAACACTCTGCTGCCATATGTTATTACAGGGCTCATATGAACTACATGGGGTCTATACCTTCCCCACCTCAACACCAAGCTCCTTCCCCAAGTGCTTTCATTGCCTCTCCTGAGTCTGTAGCTGATAATGCTTGGTATGCTGATAGTGGAGCAACGAATCATGTTACCACTGATCCATCTCAACTGTGCAGCCGATCTGAATATTCTGGTAATCACTCTCTAGCTGTAGGCAATGGTCAAACTCTTTCCACATCCCATGTTGGTCATTCTCCTGTTTCACTTATGCATTTCTAGTTACAATTTCCCAATACCCTGTGTGTTCCATCAATCAAGAAAAACTTAGTTAGCATTTCTAAATTAACAAATGATAACAACGTGTTTGTTGAATTTCATGCTAACTATTGTGTTGTGAAGGATTCTCGAACCAAAGTGGTTCTTCTTCAAGGAACTCTTAAAGATGGTCTGTACCAGTTTGTCCCTTCCTCTCATTCCAACGTCAAGTTCATCTCTCCCTCTACGTTGTTCACTCAAGTCACTGATCTCCAGGCTGATGCAGTTTTTTCTTCCTCTTTACATGACATATGGCACATGAGACTCGGTCACCCTTCTCGGCATATTCTGAATCAAGTTCTTAGTCATTGTAATAAGTCTTTGAGTACCAGTAAGAATCTGAATTTTTGTTCATCATGTCAATTAGGCAAGGCTCATGCTCTTCCATTTTCTAATTCTACCTCTTGTACAAAATCCATTTTGGAATTGATTCACTTTGATGTATGGGGTCCTGCCCCTATTCAATCTAAAGAGGGTTTTCGATATTATATTCATTTTGTTGATGATTTTTCTCGATTTACATGCGTTTATCCTCTCAAAAACAAGTCTGAAGCATTTTCGATTTTTGTTCAATTCAAAACCTTGGTTGAAAATAAATTTTCCACCAAAATTAAGTGCTTACAAACTGACTGGGGTGGGGAATACCGTTCATTTGCTAGTTACTTGGCTCAACATGGCATCACTTTTCAACACCCTTGTCCACACACTCATGAACAACACGGCAGGGATGAACGTAAGCATAGACACATCATTGAAATGTGTCTCACCGTGCTTGCTCAAGCCAAACTCCCTCTATCCTATTGGTGGGAAGTCACTCAGGCTACCGTATTCACTATTAACCGGCTTCCTACTCCAGTCCTTAACGGCCAATCCCCTTATCAGAAAGTGTTCAACAAACCACCTGATTACTCGATACTCAAAGTAATTGGTTGCTCATGTTATCCTAACCTTTGTCAATACAATAAACATAAATTCCATTTTCGGTCTGTTCAGTGTTTGTTCATTGGGTATAGTTCACAACACAAGGGTTACAAGTGCCTCAC
Organism: Paratinospora sagittata; assembly: GCA_035771175.1. Taxonomy (NCBI): domain Eukaryota; kingdom Viridiplantae; phylum Streptophyta; class Magnoliopsida; order Ranunculales; family Menispermaceae; genus Paratinospora; species Paratinospora sagittata. Next base: position 6,076,095 of record JAYMFD010000012.1, on the reverse strand, counting down.
TTCTACTGGGAGACTGTATATAACATGCCATGTAATTTTTAATGAAAGTACATTTCCTTATTCTACTATGTTTTCTTCTGCTCCCACGGTTACCCCTCACCCTACACCACATTCCTGGGTCCCATTACCTATTTCTTCTTCACAACCAATCTCATCTACTGCATCAGCATCTCCCATTTTACAATCTTCCCCATTTTTATCTCCCACCCATTCAGCTTCTAACTTGCCTGTCATATCACCACAGCCCCCTGGACCATTGCCTACCCATCATATGGTTACTCGAGCAAAGAGTGGGATTTTCAAGCCCAAACTTTATTCAGCTGCTATTGAAGAAGTTTCTCCTCCACCTACTGAATCTCGATCTGTTAGAGAGGCTATGCAACAAGAATTTGATGCTATCACCGCAAATCGCACCTGGTCATTAGTTCCCCCTTCCCCAGACCAACACTTAGTGGACAATAAACTTTATGAATTTTATAAATTTTATCAGAATTAGAGAAAAGGAAGAAATAACACAAGTGTTTGTGTTGTAACTTCTGCTCTGTTTGAGCAGAGAACTATTCCATTGTTATATAGACAACAAGGAGGTTACAGTCTTGGGATCTATGTCCAGGTGTCAACCTTTCAATTCCAAGTTAGTTACAAGCATGTAGGACCACATGAGTTGGAAAACAAAATACAATAGAATGGACACATGGCTAATGGTTTCGTTCTTCTGAACAGACACGCACATGCTGATGGAAGGTTGTAGAAACCAAGACATCTTAGTGGGTTTCTCTAACATCCCCCCTCAAACGAGAGGGTAGTTGCAGTACACCGAGTTTGTCTCTTAAGTAGCTGAACCGAGCATGAGAAAGCGGTTTGGTGAGGCAATCAGTGTGTTGATCGCAGGATGGAACATAACGGACGTCCAGCTCACGAGATAGCACCTTGTCTAGGATGAAGTGAATGTCAATTTCGATGTGCTTGGTGCGTGCGTGAAACACCAGATTGGCAACCAACAAACCAGCGCTCATGTTGTCACACCAAAGAACTGTGGGAGAAGGGAGCTGAAAATGGAGCTCTTTGAGAAGAGATTGAACCCATGTCAATTCTGCAGCAACGAGAACCAAGGCACGATACTCTGATTCAGTGCTTGAACGAGCAACGACATGTTGCTTTTTAGATTGCCATGATACGAGAGAATCACCAAAATAGACACAATAGCAGAAAATGGATTTGCGGTCTTCAGGGGAAGATGCCCAATCAGCATTTGAGAAACTAGTTAGAGCTAATATGGAACTAGGTTTGATGTGAAGAACTCTCTTTAGTGCCTGCCAATGAAGCATGGTGGGGACTTGTTGGAATTGACTCAGCCTGTTAACGATATAAGAGAGATCAGGTCTCGTGTTGAGGAGGTATTGTAAACCACCCAAGAGACTGCGATACAGCATGCAATCTGAAAAAGGAGGCTTGTCATTGTGAAGAGAATTGTCCACAACACATGGTGTATTGACAGGTTTCAAGGAAGGCATAACAGCCCGATGAAGTAAATTGTCAACATAAGATGACTGAGAGAGATAGATGCCAAAACTATCTCGCCGAACTTCAATGCCGAGAAAATAATGCAAGTCACCGAGATCCTTGAGAGCAAACTGTTTATTAAGAGTAGAGATAAAGTGTTGGACAAGAGAGGGATTGTCCCCGGTAACAAGAATGTCGTCCACATAAATCAAGATGTAAACTGATGATGAATCAGTCCACAGAAAGAAGAGAGATGAATCAGCTTTTGAGTTGATGAAACTTTATGATAAAATTGTGGCTCGAAGACAATCGAACCAAGCCCGCGGTGCTTGTTTCAGGCCATAAAGGGAGCGATGTAGCAAGCAGACAAAATCAGGATGTGTAGCATCAACGAAACCTTCCGGCTGTGACATATAAACAATTTCTTGTAAGGAGCCATTGAGGAAGGCGTTGTTGATGTCAAGTTGACGAATCGACCAATTGAAAGATGTAGCTAGAGTAAGTATGATGCGAATCGTGGATGCCTTAATCACCGGACTGTATGTTTCAGAAAAATCCACACCGGGAATTTGGAGGTAGCCTTTCGCCACAAGGCGAGCTTTATGACGATGCACAGAACCGTCTGAATTGCGTTTGATCTTGAAGATCCACTTATTGTCCACTAAGTGTTCGTCCGGCGAAGGGGGAACTAATGACCAGGTGCGATTTGCGGTGATAGCATCAAATTCTTGTTGCATAGCATCGCTCCACACTTTGTATTGCATAGCCTCTTTAACAGATCGAGGTTCAGTAGGTGGAGGAGAAACTTCTTCCATAGCAGCTAAATAAAGTTTGGGCTTGAAAATCCCACTCTTTGCTCGAGTAACCATATGATGGGTAGGCAATGGTCCAGGGGGCTATGGTGATATGACAGGCAAGTTAGAAGTTGAATGGGTGGGAGATAAAGATGGGGAAGATTGTAAAATGGGAGATGTTGATGCAGTAGATGGGATTGGTTGTGAAGAAGAAATAGGTAATGGGGCCCAGGAATGTGGTGTAGGGTGAGGGGTAACCGTGGGAGCAGAAGAAAACATAGTAGAGTAAGGAAATGTCCTTTCATTAAAAATTACATGGCATGTTATATACAGTCTCCCAGTAGAAGTGAGGCACTTGTAACCCTTGTGTTGTGAACTATACCCAATGAACAAACACTGAACAGACCAAAAATAGAATTTGTATTTATTGTATTGACGAAGGTTAGGATAACACGAGCAACCAAATACTTTGAGTATCGAGTAATCAGGTGGTTTGTTGAACGCTTTCTGATAAGGGGATTGGCCGTTAAGGACTGGAGTAGGAAGCCGGTTAATAGTGAATACGGTAGCCTGAGTGGCTTCCCGCCAATAGGATAGAGGGAGTTTGGCTTGAGCAAGCACGGTGAGACACATTTCAATGATGTGTCTATGCTTAAGTTCAGCCCTGCCGTGTTGTTCATGAATGTGTGGACAAGGGTGTTGAAAAGTGATGCCGTGTTGAGCCAAGTTACTAGCAAATGAATCACTCCACAAATTCATAAAATTTACCACCACTCAACCAGTAATAAACCAGGCACAAAATACAGAACGTAAAACCACGAATTACAAACCCTAACTAAAACTCCCCCCAAATTAGAAACCCCGAAATGACCGTCCAAACTCTCAATCTTTCAAATCCAAAACAAAAACAAAAACAACAATAATTGTGATTACCAGAGAAGTTGTTCTCCGAGGCGGTGGTGGCAGTGGCAGTGATGTTAGGATCGGAGGAGATCCTGGCGCTGCATTTGACGATCGAAACATCGGAATCGACGAGCACACAGGGAGAGATTGGGGTGGAGAGAGATGATGGATTGGGTTTCTTAGGGGTCGGATCGTCATCGAGAATCACAACTGCGGATTCGGCTCTCCGATCTTCGTTTCTACTTCTTTTGAACAACGGAGAGTCGTCGGAGAGGATTTCCACTGGGAAAGACCGAGCCATCGATGAATTGAGTGTTTTTGTTTCTTTGAACTTTCGATTCTGCGCGGGACGATTCCGCTCGGTTCGGCTTCACTAGGGGTATGTAAATCAGTTTACTATATATACCGTGGGCACGTGATTTGCACGTGGCTTTAATTTTTAAATAAAAATACCTAATTTAAAATTTGTGGAAGGTTAAGAAAATTAAGTATAGAATACATTAAACTAAAAAAAAAGTATGATTTATATTAGTAGAAAGTGAAGAAGACAAAATTAAAAGAAAACTTTGAACAAAGAAAAAAATAAAAAAGAGAAGAAATTAGGAAAAAGAATAACAATAAGAAATTAAAGAAAGAATGATAGAATAAGAGAGAGAAAGATGGATCAATGCTTCAATCCCACAACCATCCGTAATAAAAATTGTGGTGTTCATTAACCCGACCAATTTAATTGAACTAAATCTTTTAAGTTGATTTGGGTTAGATTTAGATATTTATATTCCGATTAATTTGAGTTCGGTCAAGGTTTTATAAACAATAACTAAATTAATTAACCCAAATCAATCTGAATTAATTAAAAATGATAGTTATAATTTTATATTTATCAATTTTACTATAATCATTTACTATAAAAGAATTATTCAAAATATTAGAAGGAAAATAACATAAAAAAAATCACCTTAATAAGTATTATAATAGTTGCATTTGACTTAAAAATAATTTTTATAAATGACATTTAGAATTCAAAAGTTAAGTAAATCATATGAAAGTCAACAACTTATATATTGAATTGACTAACCCGATCGACCCGACCCAAATCAAACCGAAGTTGGTGGGTTGGTTTGGGTTAGGTTTAAAAAGTTAACATACATGATACATCAAATACTTAAAACACATTTACAGATGATGAAAAGAGAAGTTTGTGCATGGTATATATACAATATTCCAGCAAATAGACTCCATTGATCTTTCTTGATGGTCTCGCACTATATAAAATATGATTTGTAGAAGAGCAATGATATATAGTACTCTATTTCCTCAAATAGTTTGTCATCATTTTTATTTTTATTTCATCGAAGTTGTTTGTGTTATGCGAAAGTATGAAAGAAAAACAAGGCAACAAATTTAACGTGGTTCGGCAAAAATACCTACGTCCACGGGAGGCAACGATTGTATTCACAGGGATGATTTTTACAATGAAGAATGAGTTATATTTATAGGAGCTAAAACAAAATCATTTTGCCCACGTGCTTCATGCAGCCAACCCATGCATCCTATGCAGCTTGATCCTGTTGACTATTCATTCCATGCATTTGTTGACTATTGATGGCGGCTCTTCATTGAGGTGGACTAAACCAACAGTCGGATATGTGGATATGTGGATTTGGACTATGCTGGAGATCTTGACATAGGCAGAAGCAACTGTTGACTGTAGTGTTGATCTCCAACTCACTGGTCCTCCTGCCATAGTGAAAACATAACTAGTAGTAGATCTGCGCTTGTCAAGATCTCCAGCATAGTCCGAATCCACATATCCGACTGGATGCTTACAACTTTTCGTATCTCTCTCGGACTTTAAACCAATATCTACAGTACCATGAATATACCGTAGAATCCACTTCACTGCTTGCCAGTGGCCTTTACCGGGGTTGTGCATGTAACGACTTACCATACTTACAACATGTGAAATGTCAGGTCTGGTACACACCATAGCATACATCAAGGCACCAACTGCATTTGCATATGGAATATTCTCCATTTGCTTCTTCTGATCCTCGGAATTTGGTGACATTGATGAACTTAGCTTGAAATGTGGTGCCAATGGTGTGCTCACAGGTTTTGTGTCATTGCCGATGCCAAAAGTTTGAAGAACTTTTTTCAAGTACTGAGTCTGAGTCAAACAGATTGTGTCTTTGGCTCTGTCTCGAGTTATCTCCATCCCGAGAATTTTTCTGGCTTCTCCAAGATCCTTCATTTCAAACTCTGAGCTCAATTGAGCCTTTAGTTTGTTGATCTCCACCGTACTTTTAGATACGATTAACATATTATTTACATATAAAAGCAAATAGATAAATGTACCATCTTGAAGTTTACGATAGTAGACACAATGATCAAACTGACTCCGGGTATATTTCTGCCCTTGGATGAAGCTGTCAAATCGCTTGTACCACTGTCTCGGTGACTGCTTCAGGCCATACAATGACTTGCTCAACTTGCAAGCCCAATTATCTCTTCCTGGTACTTTGAATCCTTCTGGTTGAGACATATATATCTCTTCTTCCAAATTACCATGCAGAAAAACAGTTTTGACATCGAGTTGGGCTAACTCGAGATCAAATTGTGCAACCAAAGCCAATAATATTCGAATTGACGAATGCTTAACAACAGGTGAGAATACCTCATTGTAGTCAATTCCTTCCCTCTGAGCGTAGCCTTTTGCTACCAGTCTGGCTTTGTATCGGATACCATCTGTGCTGGGAAAGCCTTCATTCTTAGCGAAAATCCATTTGCAACCAATTGGTTTCTTTCCTTTTGGAAGTGGAACCAACTTCCAAGTCTGATTCTGATGGAGTGATGTCATCTCCTCATTCATTGCCATTTCCCACTTATCACTTTCCATACTCTGAATAACATCTTTGTATTTGTATGGAATATCATCTCTGGTGACTGGAAATGCATATGCAACCATGACAGTGTACCGAGCAAGTTTGCGAATTTCTCTTCGTGGTTGACTGGTGGCAATTGATTCTGGTTCTTGACTGATGTCTGGTCCTGGAGCCTCCACCTCAACTGAGATTTCCTCCTCTTCTTCAGGATGGTTGGATATCTCTGCTGACTTGCTAGGAGTTACTGGAATATCTAACTCCACCTGCTGAGCCAAATCTGGATCTCGATTTGCTTTATCAGAAACTGTATGCTTTAACATCACAGATTCATCAAAAGTTACATCTCGACTTTTTACAATCGTCTTTGTCTCAGGGTTCCATAGTCGGAAAGCCTTAACTCCTTCACTAAAGCCCATGAAAATCGTTTTCTTGGACCTAGGACCCAGTTTGGATTCTTTCACATGGAAATATGCAGTGCATCCAAAAATGCGCAGAGAATTATAATCTGAAATAGGGTGTCCAGACCATACCTCCTTGGGAGTTTTGCCATCTAGTGCTGTCGCAGGAAGTCTATTGATGATACGAGAGGCATATGACAAAGCTTCAACCCAAAATGCCTTGCTCAGTCCAGAATGAGATAACATGCAGCGAACTTTATCTACCAAAGTACGATTCATGCGTTCAGCAACACCATTTTGTTGTGGAGTGCCTGGGACTGTGAAATGTCTGACAATCCCTTCATTCTCACAAAATTTCTGAAATAGGTCTGACTTATATTCTCTTCCATTATCAGATCTGAGCCTCTTAATTTTCCTCCCCGTTTGGGTTTCTACCATTTTCTTCCATATAAGAAAGATATCTAGCACTTCATCTTTATGCTTCATGGTATAAACCCAAACATAGCGTGAGAAATCATCAATGAAAGTAACAAACCAACGTTTACCTCCCAATGAAGTATTTTGAGAGGGTCCCCAAACGTCGGTATGAACATAATCCAATGTTCCTTTTGTGCGGTGGATGACAGTTCCAAACTTAACTCTCGTCTGCTTGCCTAAGATACAGTGCTCGCAGAAGTCAAGTTTCCCGGTCTTTGCACCTTTCAGAGAACCTTGCTTTATCAAGGTTTGAAGAGACTTCTCTCCAACATGTCCGAGCCGCATGTGCCAAAGTCGGGAAGTGTCTGATGAAACATCTTTAGAATTGGTGCAAGCTGAGACACTTCCGATTACTGTGTGTCCGTCAAGGAAATAGAGATTTCCTTTCTGAGTACCCTTCATGGCCAAGAATGCTCCACGTACAACCTTCGGAACTCCACCTTCAATGGTTACCTTGTAACCGCTGGAATCAAGGACTCCTAGGGAGATCAGATCTTTCTTCAGATCTGGAACATATCTGACGTCCATGAGCCGTCTTGTTGTACTATCATGCATCTTAAGGCGTATAGTTCCAATACCTTTTGTATGACAGGTATTGTTGTTGCCCATGACCACGACTCCTCCATCGAACTCATCCAATTTTGAGAACCAATGGCGATTCGGACACATATGATAGGACCATCCGGAATCTAAAATCCATCTATCAGACTGAATGTCTATAGATGAAACTGAGAATGCAGAATCTTTTTCAGCCTTCTGTGCCACATTTGCATCTGTCTTGCCCTTATTTGGACAATCTTTCTTTCAGTGCCCCTTTTGGTGACAATAGGCACATTCATCCTTTGCAAGACGTTGACGTGATGAAGGACCTTTTGACTTTGAGCGGGATCGGCCTCGCCCACTGGATCTATCAGATCTGTTGTTAGCCCTGTCTCTGGATACTGTCAAGGCTGCTGGTGATGCTTCCTTGTGATCGCGTTGGTCCTTCCTTCGATACTCGTTGTTCACCAAAGCATTTGAAACATCACTGAATTTAACCTCATCTTTACCATATAGCAAAGTTGTTGTTAAATGTTCATAACTTTCAGGCAAAGAGTTTAACAACAATAGTGCCTTATCCTCATCAAGAGGGTCAACATCAAGATTTAGTATATCAGCAAGAATCTTGTTGAATTTATCAAGATGCTCACTCATGGGAGTACCTTCCTTGTACTGAAAACGATAGAGCTTCTTCTTCAGGTAGAGGCGGTTCTCTACACTTTTCGTCATATACTTGTCCTCCAGTACTTCTGATCTTTGGCCAAACAGAGTCGGATTGTTCCACAAGCTTGACGATTTACAAAATTCCAATCATCATCGGACATATCCTTGGGCTTGGTTTCCAAGGCGATATGTGATCTTTCCCGGAATAAGAGATCTTGAACTTCGCATTGCCACATGCCAAAGTTGTTGGTGCCGTTGAATTTCTCCACCTCGAACTTTGCGTTGGATATCGAAGTTCTTTGCCAAGGCTTGCTTGTGGTTGGGATTTCCCCCGCCATTAAGACCGAAGATATGTATAACGCCGAAAAGTGCTGGAAAAATAATAAGCAACTCAAACTAAGCTATATCAATAACTTAGGAGCTGAATCTGCAAAAATTGATTGCACGGTTGCGTCCGGAACGGTCGAAAATGGTGGAAATGAGTCTGACTTTGCTGAAATCAGACGAAAAATGAACCGGATATGCTTGGTCAACCGAAAAAGGAATCGGTCTGCGGGCCGTAACGGGCTGGGTCGGATGAACAGTGTCAGGCCGAACGGTTGGGTCAAGATGAATAGTAGCGGACCGAGTGGGCTGGACTAGTATGAACAGTGATGGACTGAGTGGTTAGGGCTGGATGAACAGCGCGGGCCGAACGGAGAATGGGCCGGAATGAATAGTGGCAGCCTGATGAACAGTAGCGGGCTGAATGACTGGGCCGAGTCGTATCCAGACTGATTGGGCCTATGAACAGTGACTGGATTGAATAGTCAAACCCGAATGAACAGTGGGTCGGGTCGGATCCGGGCTGATCCGTCTTGTTCACTCGCCTTCTTCTTCCCTCGCCTTCTTCTTCCCTGCGCGCTGAAAAAAAAAATTTACAGAGATTTTTCTCAAACTTTGATCGGCTCCTGGGAACTCGTTTCTTGTCCGTTTTTCTCGCCGTTTATTGCGTTGGATTCCTGGAAACGAGAGCTACCTCCACGGTTGATCAGAAAACAATTTCGATCACTATTACAGAATCTCGAAATTTTGACGAAATCTCAAAAAATTCTACCGAGTGTCCGTTTTCTTCCAAAGCTTCACCTAAGCTCTGATACCAATTTGTTATGCGAAAGTATGAAAGAAAAAATAAGACAACAAATTTAACGTGGTTCGACAAAAATACCTACGTCCACGGGAGGCAACGATTGTATTCACAGGGATGATTTTTACAATGAAGAATGAGTTATATTTATAGGAGCTAAAACAAAATTATTTTGCCCACGTGCTTCATGCAGCCCGCCCATGCATCCCATGCAGCTTGATCCTGTTGACTATTCATTGCATGCATTTGTTGACTATTGATGGCGACTCTTCATTGAGGTGGACTAAATCAACAGTTTGTTGTGGTTCGTGGAGTTACAAAAGCTTAATCAACTTAATTTTAGTAGTTCAACTATTCCTTGTCTTAATCAGAACCTACTATTTATATATACTGAGAATATTTCTTTAAGACTTGAACCTACTATTTATATATACTGATAATACTTCTTTAAGACTTTTTAAAAAAGAATACTTTTTAAGGAGGGTGTCCCACTTTTTGCTAATTAACTACCCAAAATACTCTTATTTGATCTTTAATTATTAAAAATATATATGAGGGTAAATAAATAATTTAATTATATTAAATCATTTAAAAAATTGCCCACACTAACAGCATCTCGTATTATATATTAATTACGTGATAGTAAAAGGTGTTGTCCCGTAATTTAAGATAATTCAGTCATTTTACGTTAAAAATATTTATCAACTAATTATTTTTCATAAAAAATAATGAAGTCTGGATGGGAGTAGGTACAGACACGTGGTTGAACTTGGAGAACCGTGCGTCATTAAACGATGGATAGTTTGAAGCTTATCATCCTCACCATTTCTTATTAGTTTTTTTAAGACATCATGCTTATGATTTTATATGTATCCCATTTTTATTATTTTTACATTATTATACGTTAATATATTTTATGGCCTACCGGCATCAGGTATATATATTAATTTACCATTTAATTCATAATGCTAACATTATACTTAAGAATTTATAATGATTACAGCAAATTTATAATTTTGAATTATGTTCATTTCATGCCATGAATTATTTTAAATTTTTTTTCAATTTTTATAATTCTACCTTATATTATTTTAAAATTTTTTAAATTAATTTTACCACGTGCAACACTCCTGCACATATTATTTATAAAGAGAATTAACCTCTTAACTTAGTGTGCTATATTTTGCATAAATTCCTAAATTACCCTCTTTTCTCAAGAGTACACTTGCAAGTTAAATTTATATTTAAATATATATTTAGGGCACTAAAGTAACTAAACAATAATAAATTCATATAGGATTGTTTTGTATTAATCCATATCTAACTTTGATAAGCTTAAAACCCATATATTCTAAAGTAACCAGAACTAAAAAGCAATGTGACTAGCTAACTAATCCTATTTCTTAAATGGTTCCCACCAACTTATCCATTAACTAAGCAATATTGTGACTAGTGATAATTAATTACAATTTGCATGCCATTGTTTATACATAAAAAGTTTGGTATTAAGTCTAATTCGAGTTATTAAATAAATAACATATATACTATATATATGTGTGTGTATAGTTTAAAAAGACTGTATTTGGTCAAGGAGTTTAGTCATTTTTTACCACTTAATTTCTTAAGGTTGGTATGAAAAAGATATGTCAAAAAATATTAAATCCCACCATCCTGTCAATTGAAAAAAAAAAAATAGTGTTACCAACAGGTAGTAACTCGGTTAAAAAATTAAGTATAAATGAGGTTGAAGTCCAAGTCTCAAGTTCGAGCTTGGGCGTACCTCCATTTATCCCTCATTATTAGGAGGGCTAGCCCAAAACTCTTTTGCAATACTCGAGTCCGGGAGAATTAGTGATGCAGTGCGATAAGAGTTAGCGTTAATAAAAATCTCAAATCATTATTTTAGGATAACTTACTATTTTCAATAATTTACTATTTTTAGTAAATTTTTTATTTTTAGTATTTTTATTTTTTTATGTTTTATTGAATCAGGGAACTAGTATTTTTGTTGAATTAAGAAATTAGTATTAGAGTTTCTTTAGAAGCCAGTTATTACTATGTATTTTAGTATTTGAGTCCAATTAGGAGTTTTTCTTAGATTTCGCTTATTTAAGGCCCTTGTACGCATTATTGAGATAGAGATTGAATAATATTGAGTTTCTTTTCTAGAATTTGCGATTCTTTTCTGTTTTCTCGGTATTCTTACGAATCAACAAGTCCATAGAAGGTGTGTTTGTTATCTTCCCTATCACGCCCTGCATCAGTTGATATCAGAGCCTCATTCGTTCTTCCACCATGTCTCCAAGAAGACGACAGCAAGAAGCCCAACTCGATGACTTGTATAGATGAGATGATTATGCAAGGCTTGAGCAGCAAATTGCTCAGTTGGTGCAGCAGTTCACTGCGTTTATGCAAAAATAGAAGATGATGGCAACCCATTCGGTCAAGCACCACAACCACGTAGGGACCTTGTGGTGTGCGGTGGGGAAAGGCGATGAGATCTAGGGATCAAGGTCGACATCCCAGAATTCCATAGGAACATCGAGCCAGAAGAGTTCCTTGATTGGCTAGAAGTTGTTGAGGAGATCTTGGAGTTCAAAGACGTTCCAGATGATAGACGAGTTCCCTTGGTAGCCACTAGGCTACGCGCTAGGGCAGCGGTGTGGTGGCAGTAGAATAAGGTAATGAGGGTGTGATTGGGCAAACTTAAAATTGCGACTTGGGAGAATATGAAAAAACACATGTGGGCTACCTTTTCCCATATAATTATGTGTGAACGATGTACAAACGACTTCAGAACTTGCGCCAAGGATAGCGTTTTGTAGACAACTACACGACAGAGTTCTATCAATTATTGGATCCCAATGATATCATGGAAACAGAAGATCTGTTGGTGTCACGCTATATTGGCAGCATTTGTCCACAGTTTCAGGACATGTTGAACATGTTTGATCCTGTTACAGTTTTTAAAGCGCACCAGAGGGCCCTACAGTACGAGAAACAATTACCTCGCCAAGGTGGTGTGACTTTTGGCATAGTAGGTACGAGTGCTAATCAACAACGTCCTTCTGGATCTACACAAACGATTGTTAAACCATCACAAGATCAGAAGACGAGATTTGGATTTGGATTTAATAGTATGTGCTATTTTGGATGCGGTGAACCAGAACATCGACAATCAGAGTGTAAAGCAAAAAGCAAGGCGCTGATGGTTGATAATGTTGAGGAGGAGGACAGTGCACCAGAGACTGCAGGCGAGCCTAAATTTGATACTGGTGAAGAGTCTCCATATGACAAAGAGCAACTTGAAGGTGATTTCAGGCGATGGCTAGTGGTACGACGACTGTTCCTAGCACCACGACAACAAGATAATTGGTTGTGGAACAATATCTTCCAATCTACCTGTACCATTGGTGGCAAGGTCTCCCGTTTTGTGATTGATTTGGGCAATTGTGAGAACGTGATCTCAGACGAAGCTGTGCAAAAATTGGGCTTGTCGACAACCAAGCACCCGAAGCCCTACAAATTGGCTTGGTTGAAAAAAGACAATGAGGTTACAGTTTTTCATCGCACGTTAGTTAGTCTTTCCATCGGCAACAAGTACAAAGACGACTTGCTGTGTGATGTTGTGGCTATGGATGCCTACCATCTTTTACTTGAGCGACCATGGCAGTATGACAGACATGTGCTTCATAATGGGCGGACCAATACTTACAGTTTTGAGTTTAGAGGTTAAAAATTGTGTTGTTTCCCAGCAAAGACGAGCAACCTTCAAAGCCTACTAGTCATGCTACCAACCTTTTGACATAGGCAAGGTATAAGCAGGAGATGGAGGAGTCAGGCATGGTGTTTGCCTTAGTAAACAAGACATTGGAACTAGAGGCTGCCATTCCTGAGCAAGCCAAACCCTTAGTAAAAGAGTTCTCTGATGTGTTTCCTGATGAGTTGTCGCTTCGAGATATCCAACATCAGATTGACTTGGTTCCGGGGGCTACCTTGCCTAACAGATTGCATTATAGGATGAGTCCCAAAGAGCATGAGGATTTCGTTTAGCAGCTCCATCAGACCACTCATGGTCGTTTGGTGATGTTAGTGATCAGAAGCATCGAAAGAGTCATAGAAAGCGTAGTCGCAAGTATCGCCTAAAGTTATCGAGTCAAGATTTTGTTCCATGGTTCTACCTCAAACGACGATTCAACAAATTCGAGGGCGAATTTTTCCAACATGGGGAGAATGATGCAATGCGATAAGAGTTAAAGTTAGTAAAAATCTAAAATCATTATTTTAGGATAATTTATTATTTTTAGTAAATTCACTATTTTTTGGTAATTTACTATTTTTAGTAAAGTTATTATTTTCGGTAATTTACTATTTTTAGTAAATTTATTATTTTTAGTAATTTTTATTTTTAGGTTTTATTAAATTAGGAAACTAGTATTTGAGTCAAATTAGGAGTTTTTCTTAGATTTCGCTTATTTAAGGCCCTTGTACGCATTATTGAGATAAAGATTAAATAATATTGAGTTTTTTCTAGAATTTGCGAATTCTTTCCTCTTTTCTCGGTATTCTTACGAATCAACGAGTCCATAGAAGGTATGTTTATAGTCTTCCCTATCACACCCTGCATCAATTAGGCTTGCCAAAAAGGAAGGAAGACACCTCTCAGGTGCCCAAAAACCGGTAATCAAAAGAAAAAAAAAATAGTGAGATTTTTTTTTTAAATTCCAAATGAATAAAAAAGTTGGAAGTAATGCATTCATTTTCACATTCAAGTTATTTTAAATAGTATAAGAAGTTTGATTAAATGTTTTAATTTAAGTATTAGTGTATATGTAATTGTTATTGTTTAACAGTTAGTTGTCATAGTTAGTTGTATGTTAAGTTAGTTACTTAACCAATTAGGTTGGCTAACTCTATTAGTTAGTTAACAGTTATCCAGTTGTACATGTGAGAGTATATATACTGTTGTAAAGTGTAAAAGTGAATAATGCAATCCTTTAATCTGAAGCTCTATGTTCTCATTCTTGTTCTTCCTCTATTCTTTTTCTTATTCGTATTATGGTATCAAAGAAACATCGCTGAAGTTGTTGTATACTGATCTGCTTTGTTTTTACTTCCGTGGAGACTCCTAGATTTGGTAGCCATGGATCTGGTAGCTATGAACCTAGAAAATCAATTGTTGATGATACATCCAGTCCATATTATCTTCATCATTCAGATAGTCCCAGCTTGGTGCTGGTTTCACAGCCTCTAACAGGAGAAAACTACGCCTCCTGGTCTCGAGCAATGACAATTGCTTTGTCAGTGAAAAATAAGATTGGATTTGTGAATGGTTCAATTGCAAAACCTGAAGGTAATGATCAAAATCTTTTGAATTCTTGGATTAGAAACAACAACATTGTAATATCTTGGATCTTAAATTTTGTTTCTAAGGAGATATTTGCCAGTGTTATTTTTTCTGATTTTGCACATGAGATCTGGATAGATCTCAGAGCTAGATTTCAACAAAGCAATGAACCTCGCATATTTCAGCTTTGTCGAGAATTGATTAGTCACAATCAAAATATGCATTCAGTAGGTGTTTATTTCACCAAACTGAAAGCAATATGGGATGAATTGAGTAATTTCCGGCCACATTGTACTTGCAACCAATGTACTTGTGGTGGAGTTAAGGAGCTAAATTCATATTTTCAAATAGAGTATGTGATGTTCTTCTTGATGGGATTGAATGAGTCTTTCTCCCAAGTTTGAGGTCAATTGTTGTTTTTAGATCCTATTCCTCCAATGAGTACAAGGTTTTCTATTTTGTCTCTAAAAAAGAAAGACAAAGATCTATTAATAGTCAAGTTAGTAGGTGAGTTTCTGATTCTATCAACAGTTTAGCCTTAGCTGTTCACAATGATAATGGTAAGAAACCAAGTTATGGTAATAAAAATCAGAAGAAAGGCAGACCGTTTTGTACACACTGTAATCTTCATGGCCATACAATGGATAAGTGTTACAAGTTGCATGGTTATCGTCCTGGATACAAACAAAACAAAAAAAATCAGCAAAATGCAACTGTAAATCAAGTTTCTACTGTATCAGTTTCTAAATCATCGACTGATCGAGAACCTTCTACTGCTGGTAACTTCTTCAGGAATCTTAATAATGAGCAATATCAACAACTCATGACTATGCTTTATGGTCATCTTACATCAAGACTCTCATTCCACTTCATGCATGGCAGGTACTTATTTTTCTTTATCTATGAATCATATTGATTCTTCAGATAATGGTAGTGTGTGGATAGTTGATTCTGGAGCCTCTAAGCATATTTGTTCAAATGCCAACCTCTTTGTTTCTATGAGACAAATACAAAATTCTACAGTTACGTTGCCTAATAACTCATCCATTCCCGTTAGTTTTTGTGGTGATATTGTGCTTAATTCACAATTAGTTCTCAATCAGGTTTTATATGTGCCATCGTTCAAGTATAATATGATTTCAGTGAGCTCTTTAACTAATAACTCACAACTGATTATTACATTTTTTCTTGATCATTTTATGATTTAGGATACCGTAAACAAGAAGATGATTGGCAAGGGTGAAAGGCTTGATGATTTGTATTTGCTTAAAGCAGATTTTGTCCTTGATTTGAGGAGTTTCAGTTCATATTGTGTGAATAATGTGTCAACTCAGATTTGGCATAATAGGCTTGGCCACTTGTCTTCCAAAAAGCTTGATGTTTTGAAGCATTGTTTGAAGTTCAATAATTCAGGTTGTAATAATTCAAATCCTTGCTATGTTTTCCCATTGGCTAAACAAAGGAGACTGCCATTTGTTTCTCATAATCATCTGTCTTCTTCTCCTTTTGGTCTAATACATTGTGACATTTGGGGTCCATATCATGCCAGTGCTCGTTTTGGACATAGATACTTCCTAACCATTGTGGATGATTGTACTCGTTTATCTTCTCAAACACAAGTCTGATGTGCTTACTATTATTCCTAAATTCCTTATTATGGTCTTAACTCAATTTAACTACAGAAATAAAGTATTAAGATTAGACAATGCTAAAGAGTTGGATTTCTCAGATTTTCTCTCTAATCAAGGGACTTTACATCAGTTTTCTTATGTTGACCGACCTCAGCAAAATTCAGTGGTTGAAAGGAAGCATCAACATTTGTTGAACGTGGCTAGAGCATTATTTTTTCAGTCAAGAGTTCCTCTCCCATTCTGGAGTGAATGTGTTTTAACTATCGCATTCTTAATCAACAGAACTCCTTCTCCATTTCTTGGTAATAAATCTCCATTTGAACTACTTCATTCTTTTGTTAAAATCTTTGGTTGTTTGGCATTTGCTTCCACTTTGCCAGTTCATAGAACTAAATTTGATCCAAGAGCAAGGATACGTGTATTCATTGGATATCCTAATGGCATGAAGGGATACAAGTTATATGATGTACAGTCTAAAACCTTCTTTGTTTCCAGAGATGTTGTCTTTCATGAGGAAGTATTTCCTTTTCATTCAATCACTGCTCATGATGCTTTAATAGATCCATTTCTTGATTTGGTTCTACCAATTCCTTCACCTGATGTACCTTTTGACATATCTTCTTTTTCATCTGATGTCTTACAACCTTCCATTCAAACTTCACCTCCAAATCAGTCTTTACCACCTGATCCTATTTCGCCTGTCCTTGTTTTAGTTCCTTCTTGCTCAATTGATCATGTCCAAGATGTTTCTTTACCAATTAACAATCCATTACGACGTCCCACTAGACTTGTTAAACCTCTATCATATCTCCAGGATTTTCATTGCAACCTTTAGCTTTCCAAGCCTTCTCAATCTACTTCTTCCCATATTGTGCCATATCCTCTTTCCAAATACTTATCTTATGACTCTTTTTCCCCTTCACATAAATTTCTTACATTAAACATATCCTCTCATCTTGAACCACAATTTTATCATCAGGCTGTGCAATATTCTCATTGGAAGGATGCACTGAAAGTTGGATTGGATGCAATGGAACTCAACAACACTTGGTCTCTCGTTCCTCTACCTGTTGGCAAACATTCTATAGGTTGCAAATGGGTCTACAAAATCAAATATAAATCTGATGGATCTATTGAAAGTTACAAAGCTCGGTTGGTTGCTAAAGGTTACACTCAACAAGAGGGGGTGGATTTCATTGAAACTTTTTCTCCTATAGCCAAGTTAGTGACTGTTAAAGTGTTATTAACATTAGCTGCAACTCAGAATTGGCATTTGGTACAATTGGACTTCAATAACACTTTTCTCAATGGTGTTTTATTTGAAGAGGAATATATGGATCTTCCTTTTGGCTATACCATTAAGGGGGTGTCTTCTATTCAACAGAACAAGCTTGTGTGTATGCTTCATAAGTGTTGCCTTAAATGGTTCATCACTTAGCAAGTTCCATAACGGTTTTGATGCTAACAAAAATAAACAATATATTACTTGGTGCTAACGTTTCAATCAAGGATATATTTCAACACCTCAGAAAGCAAAAATTACAAGAACAATTTGATCAAGGACTTCACGATCACGACTGCTCAACTCAAGTGCGAAGAAACTGATGAAGATCTCATGAAGAAGAGTAGGGTTTGAAAATTATGAAAAGAACACATAAAAAATGTAATGTACCTTTCTTTATTTTTTTATTGGTAAAACATTTTTCAAAATCACACATAAATTTCTTGCATGTTTTGATCGATATGTTTTAAAGGTATTTTCAAATAATTGTTAAGTGTTTGATTTGATCCAAAAACACCAAGATTTTAATCATGTTTTAAATGAAAAATCAATCCTGTTTATAGTGTCTTTCAGGACGTTAATGTCTCAGCAGCGCTCTCTTGGACTTGGTAAGTCAGGACACTGACAATGTTCAAGGTTGAAATGTACTTATTCGTTAGGACACTTACTTCATCAGCAGTGGCCTCATTGAGTTAACCAATGAACTTGTCAGGAGGCTGACTTAGTATTAGCTCGCTGAAAGATTTCTGATATTGTAATGTTTTTAATCTTTAAGGACGTTGATTGTTATAAGTTGGAAAACTACCAGGATGCTGCTTGAATAGGAGCGCCCTCACTTTAAGACCAACTTAATAACTTTCAGGACGATAATCGTCCTTTAACATACTTAGTGTTTTTACAAGTTTAAACATCAGGACGCTTACATGGTCAGTAGCGCCCTCATGTTTTGCACTTTAAAAAGTCAGGACGCTTACTCATTAGTAACGCCCTCGTATCTTTAAATGTTTTAAAACAAAGCAGGACGCTAACTATGGATTAGCTTCCTCATGATTTAGTCGTTTTAATCATTAAGTAAGTCAGGATGTTTACGATTTAGTAGTGCCCTCATTTCACAGTTTAGCAGGACGCTTATGGTCCATGAGCGCCCTCAAAGGAACAAAACGACAAAGTTGATATTATGCACCAGGATGTTGATTAGCCAATCAGGACGTTAATTCAACACTGTCACGGTTCTGACACTTGCACCTTTTCAGATTTGTCAGATATTTTTTTTGATGCATGAATCACGTTCCCTAAAACATTCCTTATTCATGCAATCTGAGAAAAAACTATAATGTTTGTGAAAATTGCAGTTGCCATTTTCATGAAACATTATAGTTGTTGTGTGTAAACTTTCACTTTGAATTTCAAATTCAAACATCCAACAGCTCTATCCTACTAAGTCTACAAATACCAGCACTTAAATTCAAAACAAACCGTCGATAATTTTATTAAGCCAAAACTTTTGAACGTTAGTCGTTTTCAATTTTATTTTCAAAAGTTTAAATTGTTCTAGATTTTCAAAGTGTATTCTTTAAGACTTTATTTATTCAAAAGATTTTCGTACTAAGCTTAATATCTATCTTTCTTTGAAAATCTATTTGAATAATACATAATTGTTTGCCATATTTTATTCTTATCATCCATCTTGCTGATCAAGGAATTTGAGGATAGCTCATAGGATACAGTTGTATCTTATTTCACATCTTGAAAATTGTACCTTATGTGTGAGCTGAATTGTAAAGTGTTTTACTCAATTAGAACCATCATTGTTATTTTGTAATTGTGTGTCGGTGTGTTTCTGAATTGAAACAACCAAGTTAAGTGAATGTAGTTCACTTGATGATTCTAAGGTTAAAATCATACGAAGGTTTATCCTCCACTTGAAAGTAGGATCATGGGTTGTTCCTTAGCCCGCAAAAGGATCATGGTTCTTCCCCAGCCCGCAAAGGAAATGTGGTTCATCCTTAGCCTGCAAAAGGATAGGTTTGCCTTGAACTTGTAAAAGGGTAGTTGTAACGGTTTGGTTTTCACCCGTAAGAAAATCAGTTAGTGGATTTAGAAAATCCTAACTGAGGAGATTAGATAGTGAATGTAGGCGTGTCGAACCATTATAAATCATGTGTCTCTTGTTTTTTACATTTTTCTTCGTCTTATTTTGTTAAGGTTGATTATTCATTCCAATGTATCCAAGTATTTCACTAAGACGTTGATAAAGTTTAATTTTGGCCATTATACCCAATTATACCCATTTCACCCCCCTCTTGGGTATAACCAACAATAAGTCCATTTATGGTCTCAATCAAGCCTCAAGGCAGTGGTACTCTAAGTTCTCATCAGCTTTGATTCGTTTTGGTTTTACACAGTCCAAATTTGATTATTCTCACTTTGTTAAAGGCTTTGGTTCGTCATTTGTGGCACTTTTGGTTTATGTTGATGACATAGTCATCACAGGTCCTTCCATTGATTCAATAAACTCCTTGAAGTCTTTTCTTCATAGCCAGTTCAAGCTTAAGGATCTTGGTTCCTTAAAATACTTTCTTGGAGTAGAGATTGCTCGTGCTTCAAAGGGTATTATGCTTTCTCAAAGACCTTATACTTTGCAACTCCTTGAAGATACTAGTCTTCTTGTTGCCAAGCCTGTTCCTGTTCCTATGAATCCTCATGCTAGTCTTTCTGCTACAGATGATGATATTTTACCTGATGCTTCTCAATATCGAAGATTGATTGGCGGACTACTTTATCTTACATTATCAAGACCATATATTACTTTTGTAGTGCACAAATTGAGTCAATTTGTTTCACAACCTCGTGTTCCTCACTTATAAACAACACACTACCTCTTACGGTATCTCAAACAACATCTTGGCCAAGGCATTTTTTTCTCCTCTACTTTTTCAATGCAGTTGAAAGCTTTTTCAAACACAAATTGGGCTTCTTGTGTTGATTCTGAAAATCTGTTACTTGTTTCTGTATATTTCTTGGTGATTCTCTCATTTCATGGAAGTCTAAAAAGCAAGATACCATTGTTAGATCCTCTGTTGACGATGAGTATAGAGCTTTAGCAGCTACTTCAAGTGAGATTGTTTGGACTCAACAACTCTTGAAGGATTTTGGATGTGTTGATGCTTCTCTTGCTCTCTTGTTTTGTGACAACCAAGTTGCAGTATACATAGCTTCCAATCCCACCTTTCATGAACGTACTAAACACATAGAGATTGATTGTCACTTATTGCGCGATAAGGTTACTTCTAGTGTTTTGAAGCTTTTGCCCATTCGTTCTCAACATCAGCTGGCTGATATTTTTACTAAACCTTTACCTTATTCCTCTTTATCTTCTTTATTATCCAAGATGTCTGTGCAGGACATCCACAGTCCATCTTGAGAGGGTGTATTAGTGTATATGTAATTGTTATTGTTTAACGGTTAGTTGTCATAGTTAGTTGTTTGTTAAGTTAGTTACTTAACCAGTTAGGTTAGCTAACTCCATTAGTTAGTTAACAATTATCCAGTTGTACATGTGAGAGTATATATACTATTGTAAAGTGTAAAGGTTAATAATACAATCCTTTAATATGAGGCTCTTTGTTCTCAATCTTGTTCTTCCTCTGTTCTTCTTCCTATTCATATTATTAAGATTTTGATTTCACGTTAATTTCTTTTTTTTTTTACTTTATATTTCTTTTAGAACATTATTTTATTTGTTACTAATTTATATAACATCCGTCCTACCTAAATGGATGGGATTATTACTAATGTTGTATCAAATTCAAATAGGTTATTGTTGTATATCAAATTTCTTTTGAATATGGTTCAATACATGTATAGGGATGTAATTCAAATATTAGTATATAAAAAAGATTTATTACCTCCTAAAAAAATCAAAATTCAAATAGATTGTTGGTTTATTTCAATATTATTGACTTAATTTGCCTAATATAGTATTTTAAATTAGCAAGAAATAAGAAAATGAAAAAGCAAATACCTTTTTTCCTAGATTTATGGTATTAATTAATATTCACCAAATTAATTAATTTAGCACCTTTCCAATTAAGTAGCTAACAATATTATTGGATATATTAATTATTTGTTAATATATGACTTTATCAATTATTTGTTAATTCATATTTATAGTATTGTCAACTAATTTTGAAAATGGAGATAGTGAATACGGTTATATTATATAGCACTACAACTCATGTTTTTTGTCATCTATAATGCCAACTACTACACCAATCAACTTCAATTCTATTTTCCTTCTTGTAAAGTCAAGTCAAATAATTAAATTATGAACTAAATATGAATTAGTTACCGACAATAAGGACCATTTCAGAGCTTTCCTCCCCTCCCGATCTCAAGTCAAGGATGCTTCCCGACCGCTGCTTCCTTCGCCCTAGAACGGAGTAAGATATAAGTTATACGTAACATATCATGTACATCTGATATGACTATATATATATATATATATATATATATATATATATATATATAGTTTAATTGTAGAAGTCGTCAACCTTTTCCTTGCCTATATAAAAGCCTGTTTTTCTCCTTTCCTTCTTCGTCAATAGAACAAATAGCAATGGAGCACACTTCTTCTTCTTCTTCTTCTTCTTCTTCTCCATCTTTCTTTCTTCCATTGATTCTATTGCTTTCTTTTATAGTTTTCGTGTGTAATGCACAAACCACCCCTCCAATCGTAAATGGACTTTCATGGTCTTTCTACAACTCTAGCTGTCCTCAAGCGGAAACCATCATCAGGAACCATTTAAGGCAAGTGTTCCAAAATGATACCCGCCAAGCCGCTGGCCTTCTTCGCCTTCACTTTCACGACTGCTTTGTTCAGGTAGTATACATACATACATGTGTATAAACCAATTACTAAATATTGATGCAATCATTATTTAGAAATTGCTTACGAAACTGGGAGTTCTAAAAGTTTATATTGTTAATAATATAGATGGCTTGATAGGTATTATTGAGTCTATATCTGTCAATTATAACTTTTAAGTTCGGTAATTTTTAACAAGCACTCGCCTCAAACAATGAATTGATGTTAGAAATTTCTTTAAACATGCAAATCAAACTTTAATATTGCATTTAACTCTAATACTTAAGAACATAGAACAACATAATTTTCACAAAATAATAATTAAAAGAAAAACATACCTTCATCATGTTGAAATTAGAAATAATCTAGATTATATTTTGTTAGAGTTTAGAAATTTGAGATTAGACGTTACTTATTATAAGAGTTTAGGAATTAATTTAAATTTGGTGTCTATAAATATATCACATCATAGGTTGTAACATACAAGTTTAAGCAAAATAAAGTATTCTCGGCCAATTTATTTTTTGAGATTTAACAGATTCATGTGTAGGGAAGAATCAATGATGAAGAACCCAGGTTTTTCTTTCTTAACCTCTTTGAATTTGACAAAAATCTTTGTTTCACCGTGATGAAGAGAAAACGATCATTAGTTGGTAGAGAGAGAGAGAATCCCATACTTTAATTCAAAGTGGGTGGTTATTTAAGTTTCTTTCTCGATTTAAAAAAAAAAAACTTAAGATTCTTTCTCTACTGACCAATATAAATTTATTACTATATCCAAAATTTATTTGAAACTTGGGCTATAATGTTTTATTATTAAAACTAACAATAGATTAATGTAAGAGACAAAATAATAATAATAATAATAATTAATCTAATATTATTGCAAAAGCCATATGAACTTTGATAATATAATTATGTAATAGTGTTAATGATGGTTTTGACACATACTGTTAATGTAGGGATGTGATGGTTCAGTATTGCTTGATGGCTCGGCAGGTGGACCGAGCGAGAAGACTGCGCCACCAAACCTGTCTCTAAAGGCACAAGCATTCGTCATTATTAACGATCTTCGCCAACAAATTCACACCGCTTGTGGCCGAGTCGTCTCTTGTTCTGATATTGTAGCTCTCGCTGCTCGTGACTCCATTTTCTTGGTACGTCTACTCATGACCTTTTAGAACTAATTCATGTCATAATCATTATTATTAATTGTCATTTCTAACTTGACACTAATAAAACATCACGTATGAACATAGTTGGTACACAGGCTTTTTAACAAATATCAAGTAGAAATAACACTTCAGCATTTTTCTTTTAACTAATCTGGTTAAATTATGCAGAGCGGCGGACCAGATTACAGGGTTCCACTAGGAAGACGAGACGGGCTTAATTTCGCAACCGAAAACGATACTAACTTCAATCTTCCATCCGCAACTTCTAAGACAAGCGCCCTTATTCCCTTCTTCGCAGCCAAGAACCTAACTGAAACGGATCTTGTGGCGCTCTCCGGCGGCCACACGATAGGTATCAGCAACTGCACATCATTCACCGAACGCTTGTACCCAACCCAAGACTTCACCATGAACCTAACCTTTGCGAGTAGGCTAAGATCGATATGTCCAAGCAATACTTCGACCAACTTTACAGTGCTCGACATTCGAACGCCGAACTCGTTCGATAACCAATATTACGTTAATCTTGTGAGCCGTGAAGGCTTGTTCACTTCGGACCAGGACTTGTTCACTGATACTAGGACTAGTTCTATTGTGACAAGCTATGCTGTGAACCAGACATTGTTCTTCGAACAGTTTGTGTTGTCAATGGTGAAGATGGGGCAGATGGGCGTGATTACTGGGACTCAAGGTGAGATTAGAGCAAACTGTTCTGCGAGGAACGTTAATGCTTCGTCAACATTGGCATCTTTAGTAATGGTGAATGGAGAAGAAGGGCAGACTAATGCAGCATTGTGAGCTAGCAGTATTTCTAGTTAATTATATCTAAATAAATTAATATGCTTAAATTACATCGATTATGATATATATAATTTAAGCATTGTTAATTGCAAATTGTCTCAGATATATATATATATATATATATATATATATATGGTGGATATTGTCATGGATTACTCAAATTGTGTTTCATTTGGTGGTGTTAATTTATATATATATAGATGGTGACTAAAAAAAGTGTATAAACATGGAAACAAATGTTAATAAACATGAAATAATTAACGAAAAAATTATCTAAGGTCTATATTAATTAATAAGATCATATCCATTTACAAACTTAATTATTTTGACTTGCAAGCCAAGCTCTATTACTAGAAAGTATATTGATAACCCAAAGTTTAAGGAAAAAAAACTATATGAGCATCATGAATTAAATCGCTCCCCTCATGTGATAAAACAGACACAGGACGCAATGCTCATATTTTGGTATAAAAAATATTTTTATGATTTAAAAATAGTATTTAAAATCATATTTATGCTAATGCGGTATATGATGAGTGGTTAGTCTTTTTTTTTTCTCTTTCATAACATAGTGATTTCTTGTATTGCAACATCAACTTGCATATATGTTGTAGGTTATCCTAACACTCCTCTTTCGGTATACAATTGATCGGCACCCAAACTACTAGGTCTAGGATGCAGTTAAAGTGCTACCTATATAGTTGGTTAGATCAATTCATTCTTTTTTCCTTTTTCTTTTATACAACACATCCCCCTTTTCTCTTTTTTAATTAAAGTTGAATTTGGACATAAAAACTAACATGAGCAAACATCATTGTGGGGTATAATTATATAAATTAATTAATTAAGAGGACCTTTTTTGTTTGATTGCATGTGATGATCAGTTTTCTACTTTAATTTATTTAGGTGGCAAAGGCGGTGGGCTGATTGCTTTATCAAACAAATATATATATATATATTGGATCCACTTGGATTAAAATAATAGTGCTATAATTCAAAAATACTTTTTCAAAACACTTCTGAAAAAAATCCAACACTTTTTTCAAAACGTTGATATTCCCTCGCTTATTCGAAAAGAAGAAAAAAGAAATTATTACTAAATACTTTAACTGTTTTTGATCTAAAAATACTTTACAAAAATTTGTAAGATACCTGGGATAATTGTGCAGTCCAATACTAATTAAAAGAATGTTTTTTAATAATTAGCATGTTTACCTCCCGCATCCATCTAGCATAATCATAATCCTTTTATGTATACATGGAATAAATGCATATTATTCAATAATTTGTTTCAAAACCAGTCATATTTCCAAATTTCTAATAGGTCAACCAAAAACTAGTTTAATTTTCTAAAAACTAAAATGTCCGCAAATTAGATAAAGAGTAATGTTATATATACACCGAACTTAATACTATTTACCAACGTTGACAGCTAGTCTTCCTTAAATATCTTAAGAATATTCGTGATTTTAAAATACTCTATAATACACATTCATTTTTATAACATTGAATAGAGTTGTGTACGAGGGTAAAAAAAAATTGACCAAAACACAAACCATAAAACATTTTTCTTGGATAAGTTAGCAGTAGGACATGTAGTAGCTACCATTCAAACTCTCTCGTCCCTTATTCTCATTAATTAACAACAAAAACACCACCATCACACTACGCTACTTAATTAATTCTCAATCAAAAAGCTGCACTACCACTCTCACCTTCACCACCAACCACAGACCCCAAGCTCTCCTCCACCGACGACCGGTCAGAGTTCCTAACCGAGCAATTCGCACGAATCTCTCCTTGCCCTCCGGTGAGCACCCTAAACTGACCCATCTTAATCATCGACAACTTGAACTGCTCGAAGAACAACGCTTGATCCACCGCGTAGCTCGTCACTATCGCCCGAGTCCTTGGATCAGTATACAAGTCCTGGTCGGACGTGAGCAGCCCCTGGCGGTTCATCAGGTCGACGTAGTACTTGTTGTCGAACACGTTAGGTGATCGGAGATCGAGATCGGTGGAGGCGTTGGTGTTCGGTGTGGGGCACACGGACTTGAGTCGGTTGGCGAACGTCTTGTCGATGATCGGGTCCTGGGTGGGGTAGAGACGGCCGGTGAAGGCCGGGCAGCTGGCGATACCGATGGTGTGGCCGCCGGAGAGGGCGACGAGGTCGGTGACGTTGAGGTTCTTGGCGGCGAAGTCAGCGAGGAGAACGGTGACGTTGGAGCCGGAGAACGGTAGGTTTAGGTTGGTTTCGTTCTCGGTGGCGAAGCTCAGGCTGTCTCGCCGGCCCAGTGGCACCTTGTACTTCGGTCCGCGGCTCTCAAACCCAAAAAACATAAAAAAAAATCAAGGAAGATAAAATAATAATTTTATTATTTCTCTTTTCACTCTTATATCGTATAAGAGTGAAAAGAAATAAAAAAATATTTATCAATCACCATTCACTATATTAGATATCAAGTTTTAACCCTAAAAGCATTTTTGTTTGATTAAATGTCTATGTCAATACTATTATTAGGGTAGTTGGCTTTTTTTTTTTATCTAAATTATTCTTGACAAGTGTATCTTATATTTTATTTTTTAAAAATTAATTTTATTGAAAATAGTAATTTTACAAATTAACTAATTTTTAATTTTCTTCTAAACCCTATAGTTTAAGGTTTTTTTTTTAAAAAAAAAATTCCCGTAATTTGCTTTTTAAAATTCTAAGTTTTACTCTTGATTACCTTTGTCGATGTTTTTGAAATTTTGTTTCAAAGCTAAATGGACCAGCTTAGCACCTTATGTACAAAAAGGTATAAAATTTTTAAGACTTTTAATAACGTACTAACTAATATAATATAATACTTGGACCAGTTATTCATGATGTATGTAATTGTTTTAGTTGATATTCTTTAAATATTTTTATAAGAGTTAATATGATGATATAAATATTTAACTAAGATATTGTATTTTTATAATTTGTAGTGAATTTAGAATTACTCCTGTTTAAGGATATTTAATTACTTTAATTGTGACTTTGCATCTTATTCTTTTTCTCAATTAAGTTGCTTTCTACAGAAATTATTTTTCTCATTTGCAAATAAAAAGTCATTCTTAATTAATATCCTTTCATTCAAAAAACCATTTATTAAATATTTTCTAAAAAATAAATGCTTATTCTTACTTTTGTAATGAAAGCTATTTGCCAATGTTTTTATCAAATATAAAGCTTGTCAACAGAATATACATGCACCCGCCTGTAGTAATCATAATTGATTAAAATATATATATATATATATATATATATATATATATATATATATATATATATTATAATGAGTATCTTAAAGAAGAATATCCTTCTTATTATGTCGTATTTTTGTTTTAAATAAAGAACATGATAAAAGTCATGTTAAGAGTTATAACAACATTTTTTAAAATTATTTTTTCAATGCATCATTATATTATGTATCAAATTATAAATAAATGATATATTAAAGATTGTAT
Organism: Paratinospora sagittata; assembly: GCA_035771175.1. Classification (NCBI taxonomy): domain Eukaryota; kingdom Viridiplantae; phylum Streptophyta; class Magnoliopsida; order Ranunculales; family Menispermaceae; genus Paratinospora; species Paratinospora sagittata. The sequence continues at coordinate 6,048,211 of JAYMFD010000012.1, read as the reverse complement.
ATTTTTCTATTTTATTTAGTTATAAACAATCATATAGCACTATTCTTCTTGAAACCGTTTTAGATGACAAATCTACGAAGGCTAGCTCCACCAGAGATAATATTAACTCATGATAACGTACCACGTCCACTAATCTTCTAATCTGACCCACCACTCCAAAACCCATAGAAACTCCCTCGTTTCCATTCATTTTACTACAATTACTCATACTTTTTCAATAAAATCTGCTTAGATATATCATTACTTCCACTTGTAAATTGCTCCCTTATCCGATGTCTTCTCCAAAGTTCCACCACCATTCAGTTTCTGATTCAAGTTAAATTCATTTTATCCAAAATCCATTTACTTTGATTGAATTCGAAAAACAGTTTTCAGCTTTTTATACAAAAAACAGATTATTTTCAGAAAACCATAAAAAGTCGACTTTTTTATTTTCAGATTGGACAACCAATCAGACCCTTAAAAACAAAAAACAAAAAAAAAATGCTAAAATGACGAAAAGGAGCGGTGATTCACCACAACCCCACGTCAACAAAGATAAAAAAAAATAAAAATAAAAAAATAAAATAAAATAAAATAAAATAATAAAATAAAAGGAAAGAAATAACCACCACTTGCTACTCATCATGATATAATTTTTAAGTCACTTTTATAATTTTGTTAAAAAAAAATTAATTGACCGAATTTAAAAATAAGAAATATTATAATAATTCTTAACATGACTCCTAACATACCTTGCATGATATAACAATCATGTAATTCACTTAAAAAAATTACTTACATAAAAAGGATAAAAAGGACACTCTGTGGCAAAAAAATAAATAAAAAAGATTATTTTAAGAAATTAAGGCGACGAAAGTCGTGTTAAGAGTAATTTTAAGAGTTGAAATAACACTTTTTTAAAAAAAGTGATTTTTCATAATTTTTAAAAAATAGACTAATTATAGAAACAGTAAAACAAATTATTTTTAGAGATTTTCAGCTTTATTTTAAGGATTTTAACCAGAGACCCAAACTGGACTCCAGAGGTTGTCCATATCTCAACTTCATATCTAACATTCCGAGCAAATAATTCAAAAAAAAAAAATGAAAACGGAGAGTTACCAGGGACACAGAGTCACGAGCAGCAAGAGCAAGGATATCAGAGCAAGAAACGATCTGCCCACAAGCTTTATGAACGCGTTCACGAATATCATTTATAGCCCTTATCGATTCTTTTCTCAAAGACAAGTTCGGCGGCGCCGTCTGCTCCGATCCATCCAGCAGAACAGAGCCCTCACATCCCTGAGATATATATATATATATTCAACCAAATTAATTAATCAAACACTAGTAGTAAAACATATATTATTCATATACATATAATCCAAAAGAATATGAACAAAATCACTAGGTACCCATATCTTTAAATCCATTAATCTGAAAGAAACAAGCATACCCACCATTAATACAGCTTCTGGAATTACTTTTTTATTTTATTTTATTACCTGAACAAAACAGTCATGAAAATGAAGGCGAAGCAAGCCAGCAGCTTGGCCAATGTCTTTTTTGATGATCTTCTTAAGCTCTTTTCTAACGATGGATTCGAGTTTGGGACATGAGGATTTGTAGAAAGTCCATGAGAGACCTTTTACTACGGGTTGGGCATGAGACAGAGGAAAGTAAGAGAGGAGAAGAAGAGAAGAGAGCAGTAGAAGACACAAGGAAGAAGAAGAAGAAGAAGACATGGCTATGTATGGTGGTGGTTGTTTTGTGTTTTTGCTAAGTAAAGAAGGTTATATTTATAGGGTGAGAGAGATAAATGGGAAGGACTTTTTTAATATAAAGCTTTAGGAGCAATAATAACAACTACCAAAACCTCTATGCCATCAGTGAAATTGTCTATAGCCACGGCCTATGTCCCAATATATAGTAAAAGGAATACAATTGAGGATAAGAAGAAAAGAAAGGAAAAGGACATTTTATTAACGCAATTTTTTGGGGTTTTTGGATACAAAAAAAATCACCAAGCAAAGTTAATCTAATTTTTTCAGCTTTTTAAAATATTTAAGTGAGACGAACATTTTCAAAATATATATTAGGCAAGAAATACTTTGCTTTAAAAAGCACTTATACAAAAATCGTAAATTGAACATAGTATTCTTGAGTACATGAATCTCTTAAATTAATATAGAGCTACTCGATTCATACAAATCTATGTTGATTTAAGAGATTGAGTGCCTATACACCTTTCATGTTATTTCAATAACACTATTTTTTTTTAATACTCTAAATATAATGGTATATATTTCTTTTTAAAATATATAACTTTTTCTTTGATGCTCAGGGTGCATTTGATTTGTAATTTAAAAAAATGGATACAATAAAAATTTAAAAATTTTAAAAATAAATATTTATTGTTTAAAATAAACAAGTTATTTTTAAATAAAATATTAAAATGCTATTTTTGGTTCTAAACAATAAAATGCATTTGTTATGTTTTTAGACTTTTTCACATACCAAAAATTATCCCTTTAACTATGTTTTAATGAGGCATAAAGATAATTGAGATAGATATAATTGTGAGGGACACATGACACTTGACACTTGAATTTTAATTAAAACATACAAAACAAATATAATATACTTCCACTCTAAATGAGTAATGACATTATTAAGATGATGTGGAGCTCAAAATTTAACACTTATTTTAAATAAGAGTAATGTTATACTACGATGGATGAATGTCAACGTCATTTTTTTATGCTTGGCATGTAGCCTCCCTTAGATATTTTTTAAAAATATGCATATATTTAGAGATGCTATGTAATAAATATATATTTTTGAAACATTAAAAAAAGTTAAGTGTAAATGTTAAAAAATAACATATTAATAGTTTTAATTTAAAAAAAATAGGAAAAAAAAAGACTAGTAAATAGGTGGTAGGTGGAAACTTTATTTCATTTTATTTGATAATATTAATAAGACATTTAAGATTTTGATATGACAATGTGGAAAACAAAAAAAAAAAAGCTTTTTTTGATAAGTCAATTTAGTCTTTAAAAATGGGCACGTGGCCGACACACGTCCCAAAGTCGTAAAAACAATATCTCGGTGATCGCTAAAACGGGACGACATGCCTACAGCGGATCTTGCACACCTGGTAGTAGTTTTAGAATCTCTGCACACTATCCAGAAAAGCGACGCAATTGCAATAGTAGGGATGAAGTACACGTGGCGTTCATGTATTACATAATATTCTTAAAATACTTAAAGAAAGACTAAGTGTCAGCATTAAAAATAATATTGAACCTCACCGTACATATAACATTACTAAATAAACTTTTACGTCCAAGTCATTTTATATATTATATATGATGAACAACGTTTATTACAATTATTTTTTCAATAGATATGATTTTTTACATGACTGTAGTATGCTTTTTTTCTTTTTTAATAGATTAATATAAAAATGATTCTTTGAACGGGCACAACTGGGCAATATATTGTTGTTCACCTACTAGCTAGTTTAATGTATATTTTAAGTTCTTTTGAATATAAGCTAGTGTCCACTAGTTGATTTCTTATCAAAGAGTACTACCCCTCAATATAATTACTATACTAAGTAACTTGCCATGTATTAACATAAGTAAGCAAGCCAAAGTTGAATTACAGTTAATGATCATCAATTTATTGGTCGAGGGGATCGACTTACGCCCGTCCTAATCCTCCTGGAGAGGACGTGATTAGTAAAAAGTGAGGAATATGCCTCAAATTAAATTATTTACAGTAATACTAATTTCCTCCTAGTTCTATTGAAAAAAAAATTATCTTATTTCTTAACTATAGTGTCCCATTTTTTGGCATTTAACTGTCCAAAATACCCTTCTTTAATATTTAATTATTAGAATATAAATGATGATAAATAAGTAATTTAATTATGTTAAATCAGTTAACAAGACTAATTTGCAGTTAAAAAAACTGTCCAATAGTTTTATTTACATCCAAAGCAAGTGTCTGTAGACTGGTAAATATAATTAAACAAAGTTTTTTAAATTTTATTTTAGTACATAAAACATTTTTTTTAAATAAATGATGAGGAGGACATGTAGTAGTTACCATTCAATCTTTCTCGTCCCTTATTCTCATTAATTAACAACAAAAACACCACCACATGATCATCACCACACTACGCTACTTAATTAATTCTCAATCAAAAAGCTGCACTACCACTCTCACCTTCACCACCAACCACAGATCCCAAGCTCTTCTCCACCGACGACCGGTCGGAGTTCCTAACCGAGCAATTCGTACGAATCTCTCCTTGCCCTCCGGTGAGCACCCCAAACTGACCCATCTTAATCATCGACAACCCGAACTGCTCGAAGAACAGTGCTTCATCCACCGCGTAACTCGTCACTATTGGCCGAGTCCTTCGATCAGTATACAAGTCCTGGTCGGACGTGAGAAGTCCCTGGCGGTTCATCAGGTCGACGTAGTACTTGTTGTCGAACACGTTAGGTGATCGGAGATCTAGATCGGTGGAGGCGTTGGTGTTCGGTGTGGGGCACACGGACTTGAGTCGGTTGGCGAAGGTCTTGTCGATGATCGAGTCCTGGGTGGGGAAGAGACGGCCGGTGAAGGCCGGGCAGTGGGCGATACCGATGGTGTGGCCGCCAGAGAGGGCGACGAGGTCGGTGATGTCGAGGTTCTTGGCGGCGAAGTCAGCGAGGAGAACGGTGACGTTGGAGCCGAAGAACGGGAGGTTTCGGTTGGTTTCGTCCTCGGTGGCGAAGGTCAGGCTGTCTCGCCGGCCCAGTGGCACCTTGTACTTCGGTCCGCCGCTCTGAACACAAAAAACAAAAAACAAAAAATTTAAGGAAAATTAAAAAAAAAAAAAATTTATTATTTCATATTATTGCAACGGATTTGACGTGGAGGCGTATGCGGTGAATTGATTGAAAACTCATTAATTCGATTCAATTGAGAGGCTTTAATCGGATGTGGTTTTGAAGGTTTAAACTAAAAATAAATTAGAATTGAAAATAAACTAAAAATAAATTAGAATATTCTAGAAAACACCAAGCAAACTGAAAAACCCTAAAAACTCAAAAACACAAGAAAATTTTAATATAATCTAAACTTTTAAAATCTTGAAAATATATTAAATAAGTTTCAAAAATCATAAAATTAAGTATTTTGGGTTTTTTCAATAAGATCTAACTACCGCAAAAAAATGGAATTGAAATATAAAAATTAGTAATAGTACCTCTAAGTTAAATTTAGCCTAAAAAATACACTTTTATGCACTAATTTAGTAAAACCCTAACTTAAAATTATCAAAACAAATGAAAATTAAAACTAAAACCTAAACCTAAGAACAAACACAAAAAGAAAACCAACAAAGAAAAAAAAAAACAAAATTTAGATTAAATCACTATACTGAAATACCTAAAACATAGTAAATCAAAGTGTGAACAAAGAAACTATCCATATGAAAAGAAACAAGGTATTCAAAGCAAATAAAAGAATTAAAATAAACTAAGGAAGGAAAGAAAAAAAAAAAAGAATAGGAAAAGACAAAGGAAATAAAAACAAAGATATAAACTAAAAATTTAACAAAACTTTATTAAAAAAAAAAAAGAACTTACAACGATAAAGACCCAAAGCACTTCGTTCAATTTGCAGATTAGAGTCTTAAAAATCAATCTTAAACCGAACCGGACCTATTTAGTTCGGTCTAGTAGTTTTCTTTGTACTTTATTTAGTTTTATTTTAGAAATAAGATGTAAATTGATTATTTATTATCCGTATCATAAAAAATGATACCATTCTTGTTTTAAATAATAAAGAATTTGTAGTGTAGTGTATAGAATTACTCCTGTTTAAGGATATTTAATTACTTTAATTCTCACTTTGTATGGATGCATGCACCCGCCTGTGGTCATAAAAATAAATAAATTATTATAATGAAATCGTTTACTGTTCTCTCTCAAAAAAAAGAAAAAGAAAAAATAAAGAAAAAAGAGAGTTACCAGGGAAACGGAGTCACGAGCGGCAAGAGCAAGGATATCAGAACAAGAAACGACCTGCCCACAAGCTTCACGAACGCGTTCACGAATATCATTTATAGCCCTTATCGATTCTTTTCTCAACGACAAGTTCGGCGGCGCCGTCTGCTCCGATCCATCCAGCAGAACAGAGCCCTCACATCCCTGATATATATATATATATATATATTCAACCAAATTAATTAATCAAACACTATTAGTAAAACATATATATGATCCATATACATACAATCCAAAAGAATCTGAACAAAATCACTAGGTACCCATATCTTTAAATCCATTAATCTTAAAGAAACAAATATCCCTACTGTTACGTGGGTCTAACATTAAAGATTAGTCTCGCATTAACTATTAGATCTTTTAAATAAAGACGTATAAAAATTCCGTCTCCTCACTCTAGAAAAAGGTTATTTTTTCAAGTAGAAAAACAAAAACTCCTCGGGCCTTGTTTTTATAGCATGTTCTAAGGGCCGGTCAAACTTAAGAGCATGTAAGATGAATAATATTTTGCAGTGTAAAAGCAGGTCAAAATGAACTTTAACCTCCACCATTAATACAACTTCTGGAATTGATTTTTTATTTTATTTTATTACCTGAACAAAACAGTCATGGAAATGGAGGCGAAGCAAGCCAGCAGCTTGGCCAATGTCGTTTTTGATGATCTTCTTGAGCTCATTTCTAACGATGGATTCGAGTTGGGGACATGTGGTTTTGTAGAAAGTCCATGAAAGACCTGGGACTATGGGTTGGGCATGAGACAGAGGAAAGTTAGAGAGGAGAAGAAGAGAAGAGAGCAGTAGAAGACACAAGGAAGAAGAAGACATGGCTATGTATGGGTGGTGGTTGTTTTGGTGTTTTTGCTTTGTAAAGAAGGTTATATTTATAGGGTGAGAGAGATAAATGTGAAGGACTTTTTTAATATAAAGCTTTAGGAGCAATAATAACAAACTACCAAAACATTTATGTCATTAGTGAAATCTTGTTACGTGGCTATAGCCGGTTAATAAAAAAATAAACATTTTATTATTTTATCTTTTAAATTTATTTTTTAATACAAAAAATGGTATCTGTATAACGAACCAAATAAAACCTAATTTCTTTAGGTTTTTAAAAAGTTTAAGCGAGACAAAGGTTTTCAAAAAGTATATTGGGCAAAAAATACTTTGCTTTAAAAAATATTTTTACAAAAGTCATAAAATTAAACATAATATGCTCGAGTACCTGAGTCCGTTAAATTAATATAAAGCTATTTAATTCATAGAGCTTTATATTGATCTAAAATATTTGAGTGCCCTGATACATTTTGTGAGTTCTCAATTCATGTTATATCAATAATATTATTTTTTGAATACTCTAAATATAATGGTATATATTTCTTCTTTTAAAAAAAAAATAAAAAAAATTACATATAACTTTGTGTTGAATCATCATCATGTATGTATATATCACACATATTATTTGATGATTTTCTTAAAATATATCACTTTTTATTTTTCAAAGCAGACGCTCAGAGTTTGTAGAATAAACTATAAAGGGGTGGGAAGCTTCGAGGCGACATACATCTAGGGGGATGATAAACTATTTGATAATATTAATAAGACATTTTAAGATAAAGTTAATTTTGATATGACTTTTTTAATAAGTCAATTAATCTTAAAAAAAGGGAACGTGGCCGACACACCTCCCTAAGTCGTCAAAACAATATCTCGGTGATCGAAAATTGAAAAAAAAGTAGCTTAGATCTCTTTCTTCTAAAACGGTACAGACATGTCTACGGTGGATCCTGCACACCTGGTAGTAGTTTCAAAATCTGTGCACCCTATCCAGAAAAACGACACAATTGCAATACTAGGGCGGAAGTACACGTGACGTTCATGAAGCTGAGGTGAAGAACTTGGAACCATACGCCTGGGTGTAGTAGACGTTTGGAATTACTTTTGAACGTGGTCGTCACGCGCACCTCATTAATTATATTAATTAACTATTTGTTGTACTATTTTTATTTATTTATTAATTATATTAATTTACATCTTTTTGTACTATTGTATATTATATTAATTTATTATTTATTATATTTTTTTTGTGGACTAATATTTTTACTTTATGACAAGACTAATTTAGAATTAACTATTGAGAGTGCTGTGCGATTCATTGTCGGTGTCTCAGAACTTGCTGCCAAGAGGAAAAGTTTGGTACATGTGGAGCCAATTTTGCAAAGATATATGAGCCGTTGATTTGCTTCATAATTCTGTTCCCTTTATCGTTAATTGATTTTGGTTTAGTTTGACCAAAAATAAATAAAAAACGTGGCACGAGCTACGAGCTAACCGCACGTGTAAAATAAACTCAAGGAAATAAAATTTGAAACGTCTTCTTTGTTGAAAAAATAAATGTAATTAGGTAACGTTTTCTTGAAAAAGGTATTTTGGTAGACCCATATGTATTTTCTCATCCAACTAATTTTCTTAATCAAAAGTTTTTTTTTTTTTAAAAAAAAAAGCTATATTTTCTTTATTTTTGTTTAGCTACCAATCCTTAATCATATAAATATCTGGTGTATCAGCAAATTAATACCATAAATAAAATTAAAAAATATTTTATGTATACTGAGTTAATACTATTTTTTCGGCACCCAACTCCTTTAGATGTTATACGGATGCCCGTTTATTACGTAACATTCTTAAAACTCCTAAGGAAGACAAGGTGTATCATAATAAAAAAAATAGTGTTAAACCCAACGTATATATAATATTATCTAATAATATTTTATTTATCAATAAATAGTATCTCAATTAGTTGAGAAACTGAGTATAAGTACGGTTAAAATCGAAGTCTTGAGTTCGAACCTGAGCAAGCCCTTATTTATCCTCTTTTGTTATAAGGGCTAGTCCAAACACTTTTATCATGCCCGAATTGGGAAGGATTAATCTCACCTAAAGGAAAAAAATATATTTATCGGATGCTAAAAAAAACCAATAACCAAAAAAAAAAAAAAAAAAATTTTATTAAAATAATAATAGTCGATGTATACATGTGTTGATATATTACAAATTTTTTCTAAAGGCCAAAGATTATTTGTGATTTTCAAACTTACAATCACGCCAAAGTAAAATCACAAGTTTGAAGTTTAGACCAAAAGAATAAATCTAAAGTCTCCGGAGCCCATAGTTTGTCTCTATCAAGTAAATATAAACTACTGTCTACTAAACGGTTTCTTATCAAAGAGTACTACCCGTCAATATAATTACTATACTAATTAACTTGCTAGGTATTAACATAAGTAAGCAACCCAAAGTTGAATTACAGTTAATGATCATCAATTTTTTGGTCAACGGGTAACAGGAATGGACGTAAGTCTTAGAACACGGTCACAAATACCAGACGACATGAACGGAGTCGGCTAATAAGTGATAAAAGGTGTGTTAAACTCAAAATCTTCAGGGTATGAATTAAATTATTTACGATAATACTAATTTTCTCCTAGTTCTATCAAAAAAAAATTATAAATATAATTAAACAAAGTTTTTTGAATTTTATGTTATTATTGTTGATTACATAAAATTAAGAAGTCGAAACTTGTGCCCACTTAAGGAGAGTCGTCCAATACCTTTACACAGACGCGAATTAGTCTGACAGTAAGGGTAGAAATATGGATACCAAAAAAAAAAAAAAAAAAAAGCCCTTTTTATCGTGTTAATAGCTTAAATGAGTTTACAAAATTGTACTCAATCAATACACTTTCTCCTAAAAGAAAAGGATTTAATTACCTATTTTTTGTTACTTTCTTTCTCTTTTTAGTTTTTTTGGAAAAAATAACACATGGGTTGATCATTATACTAATCATCTATTCTTGAAAAAGAAAAATCTGTAATGGATCAATTGTATAGGTGATAGAATATGGTCCATAGTCTCTGCCAATGGACAAGTGGGCTAAATTATTATTACAATATTATTCATAGATAAATAAATAAATAAATAAAAGCAGATAAAAGCGAGTAAGAGAAAAGTAAAGCCGCCCACATGTGGATTAGGTAAGATTAAGATTAGGAAGCATATATTCGGTCTAAAGGCAAGAGCCAAAAGCCACAGACAATTTTTCTCTTCATGCACTTTCATTTGCTAAGGGTTGCAACATGTAATAGAATATATATATAAGTTTTAACAATTACTTCTTATATATATATATATTAGAAGAGTAATGTTGTATTAGAAATTTAGATGTTTTAAAAATATATATATATATTTATAGATGCTGACAGCACAATGCACATACAGCCTTAAAATGATGAAAATATCTAATGCACATAAATTATTTTTTTCATACTAAAATATTTCAAAAAAAGTAAATTATATTAAAGGCAAAATAGATAGGTGTTGAAAAGTAACATATTCAATGGCGTATATTAATAATCAAACAGTTATATATATTTAGAACAAACGAAACAAAACAGCTGTTTGGAGTTGGTTATATAGAAAGTTTGAATGTGAAATGGATTATTAGGTTAGCGTGTACGGTGCACAATGGTTTTTTTTTTTCACGTGTCCATTTCAGTCCATTTCATTTAATGGAGCCAAAGTTAATGGATTCAGTTCATTTCATTTAATGCACCTTTTTTTTTTTATTTTTTTTTTCGGGGAAACCATTAATTTAACAGACTAAATAAGAGAGTGTTGGTTGGCCAAATAGAAGCGAAATGGGTCTTAAAGTCATTCTTATTCTTATATAACAGTTTTAAGGTTTAATTCTTAGAGGTGTTAGGTCTATCATTTTATTCTTGCCTTGAATGGAGATTAGTCTCGTACTCAAAGAGTGAAGATATTTCTTGAGAAACCAAAAAGAAAGAAAAAAGAAAAAGAATATTTTGTTTTAAAAGAAAAAGAATTTACTTCTTTTTAAGACAATATTACAGACTTTTTCCAAATACGTCTGTACACATAGGGCGGATTTGGCGTATAGGATAAGATGAGATTAGATTAAATATAGTTAAATTTTTATGTTTGGGTGTGAGATTAAATCAGATAAATATAATCTTACCTCATCGTTTTATTCCGTTCTAGTGGGATAAAACAATCCTGACCCAAATGGTAGAAATTTTTTATCCTCTTTGCAACTTCGACGCTTTCTCATTCTTCCTTTTTTATAAAATTAAAAAAAAAGAAATATCGCAAAACAAGATTTTTTTTAATTTAATTAAAAAATTATAATTATATTTTTGTTTCAATTCCAAACATACCACCAAACACAAGATTACTCTACTTTTAATCTTATCCTATTCAATCTAATTTTATAAAAATAATTTTATCTTATTCTATGCACCAAACGAGCCCATAAGGTATAGCCAGAGGAACAACGAGATCAATATTTTAAGAGAACTTATAACATGTGTAACCCTTCAACAGGTAGGCCAACCCAAAAGGCCTATCGAGATTTAAAAACAATCCGAACAAAAGGCCTACTACCCGTAAAGATAAAAATATTTTTTTTTAAAAAAAATAAAAAGTTGTGCATTTCATTGTCAATATTTTCGTAGAGAATTTTTTTAAACCCCCTTATTTTTTTCACCTATAGATGTGAAAAATTAATATTTCTGTAAGAAAAATTGTAGTGTTGTTGATTATATATTAATGTTTATATGTCTTTTGCTGACAATAATCCCATTAAAGTACCATCAAACAATAAAATAAGAAACATATATGGGTATATTTTATATAATAAGATGGGTATATCCGATTGGACTATGTGGAATTTTGAAAAAAGCACTTACTATATTAAATGAACTTGTCAATTATTTATTACACATTTATATTCTTTTTCAATGAATCTAGCTAGTAATAGTATTTTTCAAACACAAGTAAGTAATTCTTGTCAAACAAACAGCTCACATCACATGCATTAATGTAAAAGGAATAAATCCCCTCAAAAGTCATGGTAGGGTCCCTTCACATCAACAATGGTTCTATAAATTAATTTTGAAATTAATTAATACTACTCTTTTCCAAAACTAAAACCACACAATCAATAATTGGATTCATTTTTAATTAGGCCTTGCTCTAGCTTCTTTAGGGGTTATTTATTACTTCTTTGGTAAGCTCAACACATATACTCTTTACCTGCTTATGCATTCATAACACAGGACTTTACTACTCAGACTGCATTGCATACTCATCACCAATACATTGCAAGATACATCATGACGAAAAATTTGCTCACGGAGCTATATTCTTCATTAGAGAGTACAATCTGAAACTGAATGAAGATAATGTATTGACAAGTCAAAATGTTAGACCATAAATAAACAATCATATCCCATTTTTGTTGGGGCAGCGCATTTATGGGGTTCTATACTTTGGAGCTTTCTTATTGTGACCTTAAAAGTCATCAGACAGATTTAATAATAGTTTGAGATAAGGTTGAAAATATTATCTCTTCTCATGGCATTACACGTGTCTGCGTATACTTTATTTTTTTTTGGGTCTATGGGTCTATGGCCCTCTGCTAACCCTTTTGCTCACTAGATCTATGTAGGCTTTTAATGCAAAGGTTGATATTACTTCCTTATTATCTTAAAGTTGTGTGTGGGTAATAAGGCAGTAAATTTTATTTTATTTTTGTTGATATTACTAAAAAACAGAGATTTTTTTTTGTTTTTTTTTTGAAAAATGGTATCTAATTTTAAAAATTAATTAATTTATTGAGACCTACACGTACCCATCACGCATTAATCAGAATACTCAGACAACAAAATATGTCAAGCCAAGATTCAAACTTGAGACTTCTTCAACCTCGCGCTCCCCTTTCGACCGTCGAGCTAATACCTTGATAAGTGAAAAAAAGAGATTTCTTTTGAATGTTAGTAAATATAAACTTCCTTTAAGAATTATTTTTTTCTTTACCATTTTTAGTTTTTTTTTTCTTTTTTTGCTAACGTTTAGCCTTTTTTATTTTTTTGATAATTTTTAACCCTTTTTATTATATTTTTATAAAAGTTGCTAAAGTCAGAAAGGACACCTGGCTCTCGGAAAGCAGGAATGTGGGCCTTATAACACGTGGCGAAGACAAATTGGCTCACTCCAAACTTAGAAGAAATGACGTTCTCGTGCTGATGAACGTTCTTACAAATGGCTGTCCCCCCATTTTCGAAGACTTTCTTAATTAATTAATTAGTTGCTAAATGAAATAAAGAACTGGGTGTTTGACACGTAGAATAACGAACTGCATGCTACTGCAACATTGAGTTTTGTTAGAAAAATATTTTCAACAGAAGTGACGATTTTTAAATGGCTTATTCTGATAAATATGTTTCTATAGATTAAAGGTTTGTAACTTTGTATAAGTAGCTGTTCTTTTTTTTTTTTTTTTTTTCTTTCTTTTAACGATTTTTTGACATTGGAGATGTGTCTTTTTTTATTTTGTACTGAAATTAATTCTTCTGAACTTGAAGAGTTCGTGGGCATTTAATAAATTTTATTTCTTAATTAGAATATGTCCATAATAAAGTTCCAATTATGTAACTATTTGTTTAATATAACTAGAAGGTAAACTTATGTATGGTTATGATGCTATGTACTTATTGGGCAGAAGAGCTTTTTCTCGTTTGTTTGTTATTTTCTTGCCATTCTTTTGTTTAAGAATAGTAGAATTAATTTCAGCTGCTAGTTCAAATTTAAATGAAATCTATATCATAATTATGTAGAGATGAGGAGTAATTCTATTTCTTACAATTGTAAGAAATCTCAATGGGAATGATTCTATTAAAGTCTTGAAAATTATTAGGTTTTTTCATCCATTTGTATATAAAATGTATACAACTCAGGAGGAAGCTTCTTTATATCCCAACTCGATATAATATTTTTAATTACTCTAACATTACTCATTGAATAAAAGCCTTTTTTTATTTTTTATTTTTTATTTTTTATTGCGAAGAGGGCTTTTTAATTAAGGTTTGATTCAAGTTAGTTCGTTTAATTTTTAAAGGACAACAGCTGTCAAAAACCAAATAGGATTACATTTGGGTTGTCCACTTAAAAACGAAACCGTGAGACTTCTTATAAATTTTTAAAAACATAATCCAAATCGTGTGATCAACCCATATATAGTTTGTACACACACGATAGGTTTTGACAATGAATGACCAAAATAGTGGCAATGTACAACCAGAAAATACATATAAAAATAAAAATCCAACTAACATCAATTAAAATCTAAAAACAAGCTAGGCTGTTTGAAATATTTATATTTCTTTCTTTGCTTTTGGTCTCAATTAATTAGCCTGGTCACCTTTTAAGGGGAGAAGTAGAATTAAAAAAGAAAAAGAAAAATCAAGTTAGTAAAAACAAATGAGGGAGATAGCTATTGTTCCTTGCCAAAATTCAGAATTCTTAAAACTAATTTTTGGCTTGCCTTGTAACCTAGCTATACTTTTGCTATATTCACATCTAAAAAGGATTACGAAAATCTCAAGTTGAGAAGTAATTCTTTGCGGGTTAAGTCTATGTGTTAATAATTATCTATCTTCACACTTCATATACATAGTTGGGCCTTTATAATATGATTGTTATAGCTTTTGGATCAAGTAGTTTTTAACATGGTATCAAAGTCAAGTTTATTTTAGAAGTTTCGTGTTCAAACCTCATTGCAAACATATTTACTTGTTTATCTCATTTATTAATCATATTTTTCTTCTTCGTTATAAATTAAGTTCACTTGTCATCATGCACGTAAGAAGCAGTGTTTATATCTATCTATCTTCGTTTGATGTACAAAGTTGAGTCATTATTTGATAGCTTAGCTTTTGGATTAAGTGATTTCTAACACTATTCTATAGTCATTGTCTACATGAATGACAATTTAACTATTGCTAATTTGTTTATGTACCATAAATCATATAATTGAATATAAATTTATAATAGTTTTTTACTCGTGTCTGCAACAATGACATGCTAGCTTGAATGCAACCTTTTTATTTTATTTTTATTTTTTTAACTCAGAACTCTAATTCCAACAAAAGCATTGCGCACCAATTGATTATCATCTAAAAGTACTGAAACGACCTTTTTATTTCTAAAGCCATCTTATAGGGTACTAATCAAACACAAACAAATACATTAATTGTCATATATATATTTCATGAAAATGTTGTTGCACTGATCATCTCCTCTACTACACCTCCATCAACCACAGTTGCCAATGAAGGCCGAGCAACATTTCTTGCAGAACAGTTAGCTCTAATCTCTCCTTATGTTCCAGTAAGCACACCCAACTGATCCATCTTCACCATTGACAACGCAAACTGCTTAGAAAACAACCTTTGGTTCAGCGCAAAGCTAATCACAATCGGTCGAGTCCTCATATCGGTGAACATATCTTGGTCCGACGTGAACAACCCTTGTCGGTTCATAAGCCCAACGTAATACCTATTGTCGAACAATGTAGGAGGACATCAGTAGCAGTTCTGATGTCCATGACCATTGTGTTAATTGAATTGGCAGTTGGACATATGTGTCTGAGCGTGTTAGCCAAGGTTCGGTTCATTGTTGGGTCTTGCTTTGAGTAAAGTCGGCCGGTGAACGATGTGCAGTGGCTGATTCCGATGGTGTGGGCGCCGGAGAGCGCCACCAAGTTGATTGCGTTTAGGTTTTGATTGGCGGACAATGAAGAGAGAAGGAAGCTTGTGTTTGTCGTTGGTGGCGGAAGGTTTCTTAGGATTTCATTTTCAGTTGCGAAGGTTAACCCGTCTCGCTTTCCTAAAGGCACCTGATAGTCCGGTCTACCACTCTGCGAGGATATTTAACGGACAAAAGTTGTGTTAGAAATGAGTGCTAAAGAATAACGTTACATTAATACTTAAAAATGTATATTCAAAGTATACATTATCTTTATATACAATTAAATTTTTTAAAGTTATATATTAATACATAATTCAAGGCAATTTAAATAACCTTAACTGTAATATATACTTTGAATGCACACTTTAAATTAAAATCAACATGAATTAGACTTGAAGTTGAACAAATATAGGAGAGATTATTCATAATTAAGGTTAAGGAGGAGGTACGAGGAAGATGGAGTCGCGAGCGGCGAGCTGCTAGCCGCGAGAGTGGTGATATCAGAGCAAGAGACGACGTTCCCACAAGCTGTTTGAAGGAGATCACGGAGGTCGTTGATAATGGTGAAAGCTTATGGTCTTAGGATTAGGTTTGGTGGTGCGTCCTTTTCGAATGGCAAGCTTGCTTCATCAAGCAGAATTGAACCATCACATCCCTATAACACACAATTTTAATAGCCATTAATGGATCAATTACACACACAAAAAAGAAGAAGGGGAAACAAACTCTAGCTAATTAACCCAATTAACTAAGCTTGTAAACGGTACATTACACATGACTTTTATTACTTCTTTTTATAAAAGTGAATGCATATAATTATTATATATTTTAAAATAAATAAAAAAGTAAAAACATTAAAAGTTACATAAATAAAGGAAAAAAAAAATCCATTAAACAAAGTCAAAAAAAGTAGCCTATATATATATATAATGCTATATAATGTAAAATGGTAGAGATTTGTAAAAAAGAAAAAAAATAATAATTATATCGTTTCTTAAAATGAGATAAATATTCTCCAAGAACATCCATATAGATTTCGAGTTAAAAAATAAAAAATAAAAAATTACAGCTACGGAACAACTTTCAGTATATATTCTCATAGTATTTATACAAATAAAGTATGGGTACATATAACCTAAAAACTCTAATAGGATCTCGAAACTAAAACATTATGATACAATGTTGAAATAAGACATGTTGCAGACTGCTACCTGGGCTAATACTAGTATAGGTATTTTTGGTTAAAAAGGTTTGGGTATTATTAAGAGAAGAAAGGTACAAAAGGGTTTTTTATCTAAAATATTTACCTGGGCAGATGGGCTAATACTAATATATTTAATATTAGTTTATTAAATTATATAAGAAATTAAAATAATCTGGTTAAACAATTTTTTTTATTAAAAGTAGTAATTTATCAAAAACTAATATTCAATAAATTATAATCACAATCAAATAAAAATCTTTACATATAAACACAAAAAAATACAATCTTTTGAATTTGTCGCTCATGCGTCAATTTACAACGTTAAAGATAAGGTTGTCAAATAGTTTTTTAAAAGTTTAGTTGGACCTTTTTTTTATCATAATATTTTTGAATTCAAAATAACTACACATATCTATTATTTGGATATCAATGATTTATATATCTTAAAGTGTGTAATAAATAATTCAATGGATACATATATATAGTTGCACATGTAGTTATAAATTTTTACATATCTTAATCAATAAATTATTCTAATACTCACTATACACCATATCAACATAAATATAACTTTAGGGTATAATTTTTGGATCCTAAAAATATAGTCATGAAAGTGAATGGGAAGAAGGCTAGCAGCTAGGCTATAATCGTTTTGGAACGCTTGCGGAGATGGTCTCTGATGATGATTTCCACCTGAGGGCAGCTACGTCTATAGAAATTCCATGAAAGACCGTTCACTATTGGAGGTGTGGACTGAGCTCTCAGAAGTACAGGCAAACCAGAGATCCAGAAAAGAGAAAACAATAATGGAAGAAGTACGACAAACGAAGAAGAAGAAGAAGAAGAAAGAAGAAGCCATGGCCAATAATATAATATGTATATGTGTGCACAGCTCAGTGCTCTCTCGTTTTGTCAATTGAAGGAGGGCTTATTTATTGGTGGAGAAAGACACATTTTCATAGGCAATTTTGGACAGGATTAACATGTACTAATAAGTAAAGCATCCTTGCAAATTCTTAAAATATGCTTTACATTCCGGTAGCAAGGGTGTTAATGAATTGTTTCAAACTGTGAAACTGAACCGAACTAATATGTTTGGTTTGATTTTTTAATAAATTCGATTTGATTTAGATTTGAAAAAAGTATAAACCGATAGGTTTGGTTCAGATTGCGGTTTGAGACTTTAAAAATCGATCTAAATCGAACCGAACCAATTTTAAAATTAAAACTATTAATATTTATTTTTAATATTTATAATTCTTTTATGATATAAGCATTCTTATTAAAAAATTATATAATTATCTTTATATAGTAAAGATAATTTTTAAGTTTTTAAAATATGCATTAAAAAAATTAAAATTATCTTATATACATACATATATAATTAATTATTTTAATTTATTTAATGTATGTACATGTAAAACTTTAAACCGATCAATCCAAACCAAATCGAATCGATTATGTTAGGTTTGGTTTGGTAATTCGAAATAAACCGATTAAGCTAAACTGAACTGAAACCGATTATATTTAGTTTGATTTAGGTTTGAGCATTAAACCGATTCAAACCAAACAGTCGACACCCCTACTTGGTTGACCAAATCTATATATATATATAGCCATGACTTTTGTTCTTCTTCCTGTTCAAAATATTTTTACAAAAAATGTTTTATGTGCATTGTGTCAATGCTATTTTTTGATACTGACACTCAATTTCATTTGATGTTTTGGAGATGTACATGTATTGCACTATATCTTAATATTCAACGAAAATTGAGTTTCAGCATTGGCAGGTATCTTTAGTATTAATGTATTTTTATTTGTTAATTTATAGCAAGAGGTAAAATAATAATAATAATAATAATAATAATAAAGTTTGACTTTTTTTTTTTTAATTGTGATAGTAAGAGCCTTGGGCACATCAAGCTCTAAAAAGAACACAGAAACTAAGAATTCATTGAGTGACATTCTAAATCTGCACAAACTAAAAACTAATTAATTAAAATATATTTGAAATAAAGGGTTTATAAGCCCCTACTGTGTTACAAACAACATTTATTTTTCTTGTTTAGGGATTTGATCTCTGATCATGTTAATTATTCAAAAGTTCACTTTACCCAATTTCATTCAAATTATTATTTTAAAACTCATTAATTACTCGACATTTATTTGTTATTATAAGCACCTACAATCATTTTAACAAAATAAGATATATTCTTAACTCAGTACAGTAATGACATATTTCTAAAATTAAAAAGGCAATTCAATACACAAAGCTCCGCCTATACATGTAGAGTCTTGAAAAAAGTTGACTATTTTAAAATTTATTATATATAACTTTACTTTACATTGCAAGTAACTATTTGTAACTATTTTTATAACTCGAACTCGTATCGATGACATGATCATAGCCAAGGGGAGCCTCTTGATATTCCTTGCACTCAAAAGAAGACAATAATAGCAAAGGTGTCTAAGCAATATTTTTAATTTAGGGGGTGTAGCTGATATTTATTGATGTTTTGAGTCTGTTCAAACTTAAAAGTATTTTATTTATTTTAATTTTATTTTCCTTTCTCACGTGACTGAAAAGGGCTAAAGCCACGTGGTGGACACACCACCCACAATTCTTTTTCTAACCCTGCAGTCCTGCTCGAAACATGGGACCACCATATATTTGATCACACGCGGTTGTGTATTGACTACTGCCAGACTCACGCCGACCATTCCACACAATATCAGTGGCCGGGAGGCGGCCCCCTACATTTTGAGCTCATCTTCTTCAAATTTAGTTGAGTAATTTTTTCATTAAAAAATCTTTTTTCACAACGAAACCATAAAATTTATAATTTTATCAAGAAAATTATCAACATTTTCAAGAAAATTCTAATTTTCTCATCTACCAAAATGATAACCTTTTCTATATAAATAAATAAATAAAAGTCAATAAAAGATGCGGCCAAAAATATACCAATGCATATGTGACAACACACCACTTAAGAACGTCATCATGAGAGAGATATATATTTATGAGCCTTGTCTAACTAGATGAATAGATTTATGAACTAATTAAATGCAATAAAAACTTAGTTACATCAAAAGGCTTCTTTTATGATAAAGTTAATTACTATTTGATGAAATTCATATGATGCAATTTTTTTCTCCTTTTCTACAAAAAAGTAATTTATATCATTCATGTAAGAAGCATGAATATAAATTATTAATTCCCAAGCTTTTATGTGATTACCCAACTTTGATTAACTTACTTTACTCAGTTTTACCCTCAAATTTAACCTACATATCAATATTGGAAGATATGAAAGCACGTAAGACTAACAATAAATAAGAAATATGAAGCAACATATATCTTAAGGTTGTGTTTGGTTCTTAATTCGAAAAGTAAAATATAACTTAAATAATAAAATTTTAGAAAATAATATTTTATAATTTTTTTTAAAATAGCTTGTTTTTTCTTTATAATTTTAGAAAATTATTTTTAAATTTTAATGAATCAAACGCAAATTACGTATTTTGTCATTGTCTATATGAATGAAAATTTAACTATATATTGCTAATTTTGTTTATGTACCATATATAAATCAATTACCCAACCTTCTTTTTTTTTCTTTTTTCTTTTAACACAGAACTCCAATTCCAACAAATGCATAGCACCAATCAGTTAACAAACACATTTATCTATAAATCAAAGTATCATATATATATTTCATCAAAATGCTGCTGCACTTATCATCTCATATACTACACCTCCATCAACAACAGTTGCCAATGAAGGCCGAGCAGCATTTCTTGCAGAACAATTAGCTCTAATCTCTCCTTGTGTCCCAGTAAGCACACCCAACTGACCCCGCCATCTTCACCATCGACAACACAAACTACTTGAAAAACAACGTTTAGTTTGTTGAGATTTATGCATCGGAACAAACACAAACACGCACATACACATATGCAAATCAAAGCAACAAGAAGAACACACACAAATATGAGAGAATTCAATACAACACTCACAATGTTTCTTTATTGTCCCTCTTACCTCTTAATCACCCAATACTAGGTATATATAGAGAGCGTTAGACTTAGTTCCCAATTTAGACTGAGAAAGTTTCGTACTTAATCCAGGAAATCAATACAGTCAAGAAAACTAATAAAATAGAAACACATAAATAGAAAGTCCTCGGGCCCATAAAGTGGCCGAGCCACACACTATACATAACAATCTCCACCTTGACAAGGACCACCACAAGCCACTAGTCAATCAACCAATCAACATCTCTAAACACGCCCCTCGAGGCGCTCAACACTGTAAGATATTGATTAAGTTCAAGCAATGCTCAAACTTGACCATTAGGACTGTCTTTGTCAGCATATCTGCAGGATTATCATTGGTACTAATCTTCTGTAAAGAAATCTCACCATTTTCGATAATCTCATGAACAAAATGGAAACAAACATCAATATGGTTGGTCCTGACATGATGCACTTGGTTCTTAACCAAGTGAATGGCACTCTGACTGTCGCAATGAACTGGTACACTTTTCAGGGTAATCCCCAAGTCACCAATCAAACCTCGTAGCCATAAAGCCTCCTTCACAGCCTCTGTCACTGCCATTGTCACGACGCCCCTGACGTAGGCTGACGTCATGACCGGCACAACGTACTATACACTGTACATACCCATATACAATATATAAATACACTGTCAGCCTTCACGTACTCTCACAATAGTCCCCAAAATGTACAAATTTTTTTTTTCTATACCACAAATCAAACCCAATATAGATCTCTATAATCATTCCATTCATTCCACAAAATAAATTCTCACCTGATATGTATCTATGATCAGCTCATTTCATCATCTCAAGCATTATATAATATTACCACACAACCCATCTAGGTGATATTACATATATATCGTGTGTGATAATTATACATATCAAAATAACATAAATATAATCTATTTCCTCCAAGCATACATACACATACCATACGAAGGCTCACGTGATTATCACTCACGAAGTTTCCTTTTCCCTTCGACTCAATACCTAAAATATTGGAGGAAATGGGGTGAGCAAACAACAGCTCAGTGAATATAGTTCTTGAGATGACAATTATATACATTTAGAGAAATATGAAATTTAAAATCATTTCAAACACTTATGCAACACATGCATCATTCAACGAATATATTATACATGTCAACAACATAAATTTCATGAGTTTTTCATAATACAATGCACAATCTTCCTCCTCCGCAAGGCAAGAGAGCGGGTCTAACCATTGTATGGCCGTACAAGGTAGACACAGCCTCTCATTACCCAATTCACAGTCATTTCAAGGATCGCAACCCTTGTTAGGACAGACCTACTGACAATGAGGACTCGCAAAACCTCATCCGGGTCTAATTCCTAACGAAATGACAATGAGGATTCGCAAAGCCTCATCATTACAAACTCCAATGCTAAAATCAGTTTGCATGATCCATAAAACTCAATGCCTTATATATAATATCACATGCATCCAATCAAACAGTTTATATGCGTACAAGGCCATACCAGAACCAAATCAAGAAAACTATACTCACAGTGGTTACACGGGGTTTCTAAGCCAACCTCTAAAATCGAGCACCATAAACGTCATTGCTTCCTCACGAGCGTTTAGCCATGTACTTAAGCTCTCAACTGAAATGAACCAGAGCTTATAATGAGAAGCACCATTTATCATATAGTTAGCTACTAAAAATATCAAATCATATCCAAAAATCACAATCTTAGCATCGAAACGTCCGGAATTCAGTTCTCTACGATTCTATGATCTCAAACCGGAGTTTCATTGGATGCACATCATTGTTCACTGTTTATATAGTATTGTTCACATTTACTATTCACTATTCACTATTCACTATTCACTGTTCACTGTTTGTATTAAAATTGTCAAACGGTCTCCAAAACGCATGAAATAGAATCTAACCACAGATTCGGGGTTCCGACTATCCAGAGAGTGTTTTTCTATCTTCCTAACGGATTTTCTATTCACGTTGGATCAAAACCCCAATTTTTGAAAACGCTGTAAAACGGCTCCCACAGTCAGAATTTCTCCGCTAGAATAGCTTAGATAGTAATTTCACGAAGAAAGAGAGTGAAAATCACTTACCGCGAGGCCGAATTTGACGTGAATCTCTCCCCTTTTTCTTCTTCTCCTTCTTCTTTCTCGGTTCTTCCTCTTTCCTCTCTGCAACGACTTTTCTATTCTTCTTTTCTTTTTTTTTTCTTTCTTTCTTTAATTCATTTCCTTATCTCTCTTTTATTTTTATTTTTTTATTTTTTTTTGTTTGGACGTTGGTGAGAGAGATTGAGAGTAGACATGAATTCTTTTGTTTTTGTTTTTATTCTTCTTTTCTTTTTCAACGTTAGAGGGTGGAAAGAGATTGAAATGAGAGAGTTGATATTTTCTATACTAAATGATCCCATACTCCTCCTCTAACTTAATAAAACAACTTTCCCCCATTTTAATATTTAACTTTCATTCATTAAATCATTTAATAATTCAATTTCAATCTACACCATTCAATAATTCACTTATTTTACATGTATTCATATATACACATGCATTACATCATACTATGCCTTAAGTATTTAAATCATACTCCAATCCACATGTTTAATTAACCAACCCCATAAATTAATCACTTTAATTCAACTCAATTCAACTAATACAACTTATATTCTTTATTTAATAATTTTATTTATTTGCTCACATTCCGTAATTATAGCATGTATTTCATACACGCGTATATTTAGCTAAATACGTGTATTATCACGCGTATATTTAGCTCATACGTATAAAATACGTATATTATACATCTCGATATACGCGTACTTTAACGTATGTATTTAATTAAATTTACGGGGTGTTACAGCCATATACTCTGCCTCAGTAGTAAACAAAGCAATTGTAGTCTACAACATTCACCTCCAATTGATAAGACCACGTGCCAAAGTGAACACGTACCCTGTAGTGGAACGCCGCTTGTCTAAATCACCAACATAATCAAAATCTACATATCCATTGATAAGTAAACCTGTACCACTGTCCCACTGAAAAACCAATCTTACATCCAATGTACCTCATAGGTACCGCAACAACCATTTCACTGCTTGCCAATGTTGTTTTCCAGGTTCAACCATATATCTACTGACAACACTCACTGCATGTGGAATGTTTGGCCTAGTGCACACCATAACATACATCAAGCTACCCACTGCACTAACATATGTAGCATGACTCATGTACTCACGCTCCTCATCGGTGCTCGGAGACATATCTACTGAAAGTAAAAAATGAGTTGCCAATGGAGTATTCACTGGCTTAGCTGCATCTAAATCTTTCATCTCAAACTCTTGAATAAGTTGAGATTTTAACATGTTGATCTCTTTCATGCTCTTAGCAGCAATTAGCATGTCATCAACATACAAGAGTAAATAAACTTAAAAGCCATCTGGAAGCTTCAGAAAGTAGACACAACTGTCATACTTGATTTTCGTGTATCCCTGCCTGATCATGAAAGTGTCAAACTTCTTATACCATTGTCTGGGTGACTGCTTAAGCCCATATAAGGAATTTTTTAGTTTGCACACATGATCACTCTTACCAGCAACCTCAAAGCCTTCAGGCTGTTTCATGTAAATTGTCTCACCCAAGTCCCCATGCAAGAAAGTTGTCTTGACATCTAATTGCTCCAACTCTAAGTCAATTAACGCAATCAATGCCAACAATAATCTGTTAGAATTGTGCTTCACAACTGGAGAAAACACCTTATTGTAGTCCACGCCTTCTCTCTAAGTATACCTTATGGCAACCAATTTTTCCTTATATCTCACACTATCAGATCCTGGATGACCGTCTGTCGCTATCCCTTCTCGGGTGACGTCACGACGGACACAAAATTCTAAGTATGTTGTACTCTGACATCCCTGAAATCCTGTCAGCCTCTCACACTAACCCAATTTTTCAAAAATTTTGACAGAGTCTCCCCATAAAAGTAATAAAATCACAAGTTCAAACGTCACCTAATAAAATCATATTCAATTTTCACAAAACAATAATTTCATAGCATATCAAATATCCATATATAGTGTCTACTGATCCTCAAATCTCACGTAAATTCCATAAACATCCCATATCCCATCTATGTGTTAATTATACAGACATCATAATGTTACAAGTATATACATCAAAATACAAAGTCATAATACAACCCAAAATATCAAAACATACATCAAAAAGAAAATCAGGAGTCCAACAACTATTACTCCTGAGCTTTTCCTTTTCCTTTCCTATCAGAACCTGGAAGAAATGGTAAATATTGTGAGCAAACAACAAACTCAGTGAATAATCTTACCTATGGTATCATATATGCATCATATATAAAAACATGAAAATTATTTCAAAACATTTAAATCATATGCAAGGAAAACATAAATAATATATATGCACAATATAGTTCGTGAACATGTACTTAGTTCTAAAACCATGCAAATTTCTATAAAAATTCATCATCCATCTCCCTCCTTCTAGATAATTGAGTGAGTTTGCTCCTCATTATGCATCGATGAGGAGTGCACCGACCTCAAATTACCTATTTATCAAGTTACGTCATTTCTACGTCTTTTACCTCATACCGGGAATGCACCGACCAGGATTACTAAAACCGTCAATCTTGTGAGTCTGTTCCATGAGATTTAGATCCATAGAAATATTTTCCATGTCAATAACCTACTTCAGTACGTCCATTGACATGCTCTAATGCATCAAATCATTTTATGATTTTCAAACAACGATTCGAATACATATATTAATATGCTTAGTTCACAAACACTTTCATAGTATATACCAATGCCACACATAAAAACCAAAAATAAGGCTTACTCACAGTACAAGACTTTCCAACTTAAAATACAATCACCACCGTTTCCGAGTTCAGTTCCAATTTAAATCCAACTAACTCTGTTAACCTATACAGTTCATCACTTATCTCGTCCCTAAATATGCTATGATAACATATATTTTGATGATCACAAACAAAGTACTTTTCGGTGCTAACGAACGTTTATCAAGAACTTATCTCTGCACCAAAGGAAAAGCAAAAAGTCAAATAACGACTCAATCGAGGAACTCAAAGCTCATATCCAACAGTCAAGTTCATTTCAACTAAAGAATTTTAACGATCACATCCTAATTTCAAGATTACTTCACTCAGACGTTTTGATCAAGCTTCATGTCTACATCTCTCGATCAACGTTCAAGTTATTCAACTTCGCGCAAAGCTCTTATTGAATATCTCATAATGAAGAGTTGGATTTAACGGTTCTGAGAAAAGAGAAATACACAAAGTATTTAAGGTATATCTTTCGCTAATCATTATTGCTCAAAATATTTTTCAAAACCATGCATAAATCATCTACACATGTTTTTCTAATCTGCATGTTTTGATTTCATGCTTTTACGGTATTTCAAATGATCTAATACTATATAAAAATTTGAAATCTACCGAGTTTTTATTCGCATTTATCATATATTTTATCGCGAATCAAAATTGTTTTAAAAGAGTCTTTCAGGATGCTAATGAAATAGCAGCGCTCTCATGAATTTTACAAGTCAAGACGCTGATAGTTCATTAGGACGCTGATAACGTTCAATGTTGAATAGAACTGATTTATCAGGACGCTTACTTGTATAGTAACGACCTCCTTTATTAGTCAACCTCTGAAGTTGTTAGGAAGTTGACTCAGCATCAACTCACTAAAAGATGTCTTAAGTTCTTCAAAGAATGTTTTTTTGAGGACGCTGATAGTTATAAGTTGAACAATCTATCAGGACGCTATCTGGATAGAATAGCCTTCACCTTAGGAATCAACTTAGTGACTTTCAGGACGTTGATTGTCCTTCAGCATGTTTGTGACTTAATTAAAATGTTTTTAATCGGTAGGCGCTTACATTATTGTAGTGCCCTCATGATATGTCTTAAAGTGTTTTTAACTGGTAGGACGTTTACGTAATGTAGCGCCCTCATGTTATGTTTTTATGTTCTTAACTAGTAGGACGCTCAGGTAATGTAGCGCTCTCATTCACTTAGTTGTTTTAAAATATAACAGGATGTTAACTATGCATTAGCGCCATCAAGTTTAAGTCATCTAAGTGACAAAGTAACTCAGGACGCTTACGAGTTAGTAGCGCCCTTACTTAAGTGTTCAACAGGACGCTTATACGTAATAAGCGCCCTCAAGGAACAAAATGACATTGTTGATATTATGCGTTAGGACATTGATTACATAATTAGGACGCTAATTCAACAACCGTCACTGTTCGAACAAGTACACTACGTAAGTTTACTTTCTCCGAACAAACCTTTGCACAGAGTCATTTTCAGACTTATCAGAGACCTTATCTGATACATGAAATAAGTTTTTCTAAAACTTTCATTTTTCATGAAATCTGAAAAAAACCAGAATGTTAGTGAAAATTGCAGTTGCCATTTTTATATAACATTCTAGCCGTTGTGTGTAAACGTTCATATTATTTGAACTTCAAATGTCTAACAGTTATGTCCCGCTAAGTCTATAAATACCAACACTTAGGATCAAACAACTTGCCAATCACTTTGTGTTGTGCCAATACTTTTTGAAAGTTAGTCTGTGTCTAAATGAATTTCATTTTCTAATCTTTCAAAGTATTTCTCACTGATATCTTTACGATTACAATAAATTTTCATATTGAGCTTCAATTATACGTTATCTTTGAAAATCTTTCTTTATTGGTATCAAGTCAAATTCTCAGCACTGATTCATATTTGGTATCATTCTTGCCGGAGATAAAATTTGAGAAATAGTTTAAGATATACAGTTGTACTTGATTTCATATCTTAAGTATTGTATTGAACTATATCAGTAGTTGGTTAACTACTGATCAAAGAACCAGAAGTTTTCATACTTATATTTTATATTTATTTTGAAAATTGTCTGTCTTTGATTTACACCAATCCTTCGTGTTTTAAGTCAATCTTTATTCGGTATATTTTATTTTTCAAAAAGCACTGATTTTCATATCATGTCATTCATGCTTTTCGAAACTGCACTTGAGTAATAAAGAACATTAAAAGGTGAATGACTGAAGGTGTATTTCAACTTAGCATTACCTATTTCATATTTCATATCTTTGTAATGCTATGTAATGTGCTTAATTGTAAAGTGTTCTACTACGTTAGAACCAACATTATGTGTTGTAATACTGGTGTGTTTCTGGACTGAAACAACCATGACAAGTGAAGGTAGTTCACTTGGTGATTTTAGGATTAAAATCATATAGGTTATCTCTGAACCTGTAAAAGAGAAAAAGGTTTATCCTTACCTGCAAGTAAGAAACCGGTTCATCCTCATCCTGTAAAAGGATAGGTGTGTCCTTAACCTTAAAAATGATAGGTTATCTCTCAGCCTTTAAAAGAGAACCGGTTCATCCTCATCCCGTAAAAGGATAGGTGCGTCCTCAACCTATAAGAGGATAGGTTATTTCTTAACCTTTAAAAGAGAAACGGTCGTTCCTTATCCCGCAAAAGGATCACGGTTCTTCCTTAGCCCATAAAAGGAACATGGGTTTCTCCTCATCCCGGAAAAAGAAAATTTGGTTCATCCTTAGCCCGTGAAATGATAGGTTTGCCTTTAACCTGTAAAAGGGTAGTTGTAACGGTTTGGTTCTCACCCGTAAGAGAATTAGTTAGTGGATTGAGAAAATCCTAATCGGAAGATTAGGTAGTAGACGTAGGCTTGGCCGAACCACTATAAATCTGTATGTCAAACGTTTGCAATTTAGTCTGTGTGCTAATTTGTATCATATTTCAATACACTCATGTAAATCACTAAGTTATTGGAATGTATTTTTAAAATTGACCATCGCACCCAATTGACCCCTCTCTTAGGTGGACCAACAAGCTCAACCTGTCATGACCATTCTATAAATCAATTTCATTTATTCATATTCATTTCACGCATAATTACTCAGTTTTCATTTACATATTTAATTTTCCAGCACACTTCCAATCACCAATAAATATACATAACCACCAGTGCACCTCGAACTACCTTTAGAACTCCACCTTCAGCTACAATCCTGCAGCTCTGTGAATCTAAGGTACCCACAGAAAATAAGATTCTTGCACAACTCTGGAACATGTTTGACCTCTGTCAAAGTCCTCACAACACCATCATGCATCTTGATATTCACTGTTTTTATCCCTACTATCTTACTGGCCATATCATTCCCTATAAGTACAGTACCACCATTCACACTCTAATAAGAAGCGAACCAGTGCCTATTGGGACACATATGATATGAACAGCTTGAATCAACAGTCCACTCATCATCTGAGCATCCCACAGTGGCTAAAAGGACATTAGCACTATCAGACTCTTCCTCTGCAGCTGCTGCATTACTAGAATCTTCTGATTTCTGTTTTCTTTTTTCCTTACGATCTGGACAATCTTTCCTAAAGTGCCCTTCTTTGTGACATTCAAAACACTTTAATTTTCTCCCCTTTGATTTTTATCTAGATCGACCTCCATGACCTTTGGACCTTTTCTGTTTTGATCTACCTCTAACCAGCAAGCCTTCACCTGAGCTTCCTATTTTTTCTCCAGTAACCATCTTTTTCAACTCCTTCGAGTTCAAAGTTGCTTTGACATCTTCTAGAGCCAGGGTGTCTCTATTATAGATCAAAGTATCCACAAAGTGCTCATAGGAATCCGGTAGTGAACATAGCAAATACATTGCTTGGTCTTCATCACTGAATTTGTACCCAACATTCTTTAAAGCCATAAGAATCTAGTTAAACTCATCATGATGTTCTCTCAAGGATGCACCTTCCTGCATCTTTAACATGTGCAACTGCTTCTTCAGATACATCTGGTTTGTTAGATATTTTGTCATATACAAACTCTCCAGTTTCAACCACAAACCCGTAGCTGTAGTCTCCTCTTCAACTTCTAACATGACTTCATCACTCAAGAAAAAGAGAATAACAGTAAACGCTTTATCCATGATGTCATCTTTCTCTTCTTTTGTCACCTTCGCAGACAATGCATACCTTTCCTTTAACGCCTTTTTTAGCCCGTCTTGTGTCAACGGGGCTTACATCTTAATCCTCCAAAGGTTGAAGTCATTCTTCCCATTGAACTTCTCAACCTTATATTTTGCAGCCATATCAACGATCAAATCCAGTCACTACATAGATCTCGTTGACACGATCACACCACAAAAAATGGAACTAAAAATGGATTACGGATGACTTCAAACAAAGGAAATAACCTATGTCGTTGAATTACTTCTCCGTACCTAGGTGCGGCAAAAAAAAAATTCTTTTCCCTTTTTTTTTTCTTTTTCGGTTGCAGAAACAGAGAACTAAAAAAACAAAGTGATGGGGATGGGTCCCACCTTTTGACTTTTCAAATCACCAAACCCAAAAAAAAAATTTTAGTTCTTTTCCTTTTCTGGTCACAGCACCGCACCACAGTCGCAATTGTCAATTAGCGATCAACCGCAGCACCAGCGTGATACCGATTTAATCACCGCAGATCAATGTCGTACCCGGTTTATTTAATCGCAACAGCAGCAAACGAGCAATAATCACACCCAACGAAACCATCGGTATACCACGTGTTTATAGTTTGCAAAAAACTTCGCTCTGATATCAATTTATTGAGATTTATGCAACGGAACAAACACAAACATGCACACACACAGATGTAAATCAAAGTAACAAGAAGAATGCACACAAATTTTCGTGGTTCGGCGAAAATCCATCTACGTCCATGGAAGATAAATATTTTACTAATATGGGAGAACTCAGTACAACACTCACAATGTTTCTCTATTGTCTCTCTTACCTCTTAATCCCCAATACTGTGTATATATAGAGAGTTTTAGACTTAGTTCCTAATTCAGACTGAGAAAGTTTCCTACTAAATCCAGAAAACCAATACAGTCAAGGAAACTAATAAAATAGAAACACATAAATAGAAAGTCCTCGGGCTCACAAAATGCCGAGCCACACACTATACATAACATGGTTTACCGCAAAGCTTGTCATAATCGGTCGAGTCCTCCTATCGGTGTACATATCTTGCTCCGACGTGAACAACCCTTGTCGGTTCATAAGCCCAACGTAGTATCTATTGTCGAAAAATGTAGGAGTTCTGATGTCCATGATCGTTGTGTTAGTTGAATTAGTAGTTGGACATATGCCTCTGATCGTGTTAGCTAAGGTTTGGTCCATTGTTGGGTCTTCGTTCGGGTAAAGTTGGCCAGTGAACGATGTGTAGTGGCCGATTCCGATGGTGTGGCCGCCAGAGAGCGCCACCAAGACGTTTGCGCCCAGGTTTTGATTGGTGAACAATGAAGAGAGAATGAAGCTTGTATTTGTCGTTGGTGGTGGAAGGTTTCTTATGGTTTAATTTTTTTTGAGACAGTGGTATCCTTTCGACTAATCTACTGCAGTCGCCACCCACCCACAAGGCCACGAGCCGGGAAACCCAGGGCGTAAGACTCACCACGCCACCCAGAAATAAATCCCATAATTGAAGCGCCAAAAGGATTCAAACTTGCAACCAGTCGGGTCAGCATTTGCTCGCTCGCCTCCATCGACTGTTGGGCCAATACCCTGATGGGTCTTATGGTTTCATTTTCGGTTGTGAAGGTTAGCCCGTCTCGCTTTCCTAAAGGCACCCGATAGTCCGGCCCACCACTCTGCGAGGATATTTAATGGATACAAAAGTTGTGTTAGAATGAGTGCTAAAGAGTAACACTATATTGATACTTAAAAATATACATTCAAAGCATACATCACCTTTATACATTGTTGGGTTATCTTAAATTATATGTTAGTATATAATTCAAGGCAATTTAATGCCTTGACGATGATATATACTTTGAATATACACTTTAAATTAAAATCATCGTGAATTAGGCTTGAAGTTGAATACATATAGGAGAGATTATTCATAATTAAGGTTAAGGAGGAGGTACGAGGAAGACTGAGTCGCGAGTGGTGAGAGCAATGATATCAAAGCAAGAGACGGCATGGCCACAAGCTGTTTGAAGGCGATCACGAAAATCGTTGATAATGGTGAAGGCTTATGGTGTTAGGGTTAGGTTTGGTGGTGCGTTCTTCTCGCTTGGCCCGTTGCTGACCCATCAAGCAAGAGCTGAACCGTAACATCCCTATAACACAACAATTTTAATAGCCATCAATGGATCAATTACACACACACAAAAAAAGGGAAAAAACTCTAGCTAATTTACCCAATTAACTAAGCTTGTAAACTAAGCTTGTAAACAGTACATTGCATGGCTTTTGCTGACAATAATCCTATTTAATATGATGAAAGTACCATCAACAATAAAATAAGAATTACATGGGTATATTTTATATAATAAGATGGGTATATTCGGTCTGTGGAAATTTTGTAAAAAGCACTTGTTATATTAAATGAACTTGTCAATTATTTGTTACACATTTATATCATTTTTCAATGAATCTAGCTAGTAATACTATTTTTCAAACACAAGTAATTCTTGTCAAACAAACAGGTCACGTGCATTAATGTCAAAGGGAATAAATCCCCTCAAAGTCATGGTAGGATCCCTTCACATCAGTGGTACTATAAATTAATTTTGGAATTAATTAATACTCTTTTCCGAAATTGTCGTGTATAGTTGGGGTTATTTTAGAAGCACATATTCCTTCAGGGTGTCGATTGGGGTGTGGACATAATGATCTTTTTGACACAATCAACAATTCGATTGATTTTTAAGTAGGCCTTGCTCTAGCTTCTTTAGGGTTATTTATTACTTCTTTGGTAGCTTAACACATGTACTATTTACCTGCTTGTACATTCATAGTATAAGACTTTACTACTCAAGCTATGTTGTATACTCATCACCAATACATTGCAGGATGCATCATAACAAGAGCCTTTGCTCGTGAAGCTATATTCTTCAATAAAGATTATAATTTGGAATAGAATGAAGAGAATGTATTGGCAAGAATGTTAGACCATAAAAAAGCAATCATATCCGATTTAAGTTGGGGCAACCTATTTATGGGGTTCCATACTTTGAGACTTTATGTTCATAATGATGTCATGCCTGCTTTTGGTACTATGGAGAAACAAATCTTGATTTTGATTAACATTTGATTGGTCCGCCCTTTCTTAGAGGAAAAGAAAGAAAAGAAATGAAAAAGAATCACTAGCTACAAAAGTAACCCATATTGTTAGTGTAAGATTTGACCAACACTAGTAGACGATGAGGTAGAAGGAGGATGTTGATCTGAAACTCGTCGGAGTGGTGGAGAAATCGTCAAAGGTTGATTATCTAAGAGAGGAAAAACAAGATAAAGTAGGATATTATAAGGAATACCGGTGTGATGTCGTCCAAAGACTCTTCAATGTCTAACTTAGTTCAGAGTTCCGTAGAGTTAGTAACTCTGAACCGAGTCGAGAATTGCTTACCTCCCCCTTAGGGGTTATAGTCTTTTTATAGAGAAGGCTTGAGGTATTTGGCCTTGTAATAGAGTTGTTGTAGAATTAGGAATCAAACTTGTGCTAGAAGAGCACATTTGATTCTTAGTAGAATTAGGAATATTTGGTACGATCCTTATAGGATTAGGATGACTTATCAGCCTCCTAATCGAATTAGTAGAGTTTTAGGCCTTATCACAGTCGAATTAGGAGTAGATCCCGAACTTATCGCAGTGGATCACGCCTTATCCCTATTTGATATAGCCTTCGGTCGTCATCCGTTTCGGATCGGTATGTCGATTTGTAGTCTCCTGTTCTGTCTGCTTGCTGCGAAGATATGGTCTGTAAAAGAGATCGATAGATATTGGTCTGTAGGAATTGGTCGGTAGGACACATGTCCTACCGGGCTGATGTTGTCGCCCTATAGTCCCTAACTTGTCATCCAGGTCAGTAATCAACACTGCCGACCTGGAGCTCTCCAACGTTGACCTAGTTATTGTGGCGAATAACACATCATCATGGTCGGTAGGACCGACCGTGTTTCAGGCTGTGTGTTTTGCTGAGTAGATCTATATCCTCTGTCCATAACAGGTCGGTATATCAACCTGATCTACATTACATCCTACTTGGTAAAACAGGCATGACTGATATATCTTATATTCGGTATATGGTCCAACGCATATGAAGGACGATCGAGGTTGAGACAAACACTATGACCATAAGAGCATTAAAGGAACTAAAACTAGATGTAAGTTATATGTGCCACAATGAAACCATACTTTTAAAAATTGAATTAAATTCTATAGAATTAATAGGTATAAAAATATATATTCAAAATTTAAGGAAAAAAATCAAAGGTAAAACCACAAAACCACCAAGACCTATAATAAAATTGATTTATCTTTTAGCTTTCAAAAAATTGATTTATTTTATATATATATATATATAATTCCTATTATTGTAATGTCAAGGGAAGGTGTAATGTTCCCAACCTTATTTTAAGCTATTAATTATTAAATTTGACTAATGACCTTTAAGGTCAGAATAACGAAGTAATCTCAACGTCTGCATTAAAACCTATACGTTGAGAATCTTGAGATTACTTTGTTATTGTGACCTTAATTAAAGGAAATATATAGGCTTTAATGCAAAGGTTAAGATTACTTCGAAGTAATCTTATTGTGACCTTAAAAGTCATCAGGAAAATTTAGATAAGCTTGGGAACATTAATTATACCATACCCTCACATTACAAATAGTTTGAGATAAGGTCGAGAATATTATCTCTTCTCGTGTCTGTGTAAGCTTTAATGCAAACGATGTGATTACTTCAATTCGTTATATAGGCTAGAGTGTTCATCAACCCGATCAATTCGATCAAACCAAACCTTTTGGGTTAGTTTGGATTGATTTAAATAGGTAATTTGGGTTGGGTTGAATTTTAAAATACCTAACCCAATCATTTTCGGTTGGGTCACGGGTTCAACCCATAAAAAACTAAATAATCCGACGCGACCGAACCCTAGTATTAGTCTCAAAGTCATAAATTTTATAATTAAATATTTATGATTTAAAGCTTTAGTAATTTCAAAAAAAAAAACTTACTAATACAGAGCTTAACAATTATTATAACTTAAAATTAATTTTTTTATTATTTTTTTCTGTCTTTTTTGGCTTGTCTGTATACTTGTGTCTTTTACTTATTCTACCTTATCCGTTCTTATGTGTATTTTTTCTACTGTTCGATAAAATTTTCAGTGTTTAACCATTGACACTTTTTAGTAATGTAAAAGTAAGCCTCTGTAACAAGTTATGTTCATATCAAGTTTTAAAGATGTAAACTAACAAGAGAATTGGATCATCATGATGAACATGAGTTTCATAATTACCTATCTAAGTCATTGTAATAGCATACTGTAAATATTAGGTAAAAGAAAAAGGTCACCATAATTTGTTTTGTAGTAATTATTTTGTAAATTATTGTTTGAAGTTACCAAAATTAGGCTCAAGTCCAACTCGATCTACCGACCCAACCTAAACCGAACCCGAACTATTTGGGTTGGGTCGGGTAGGAGGATAAATTGGGTTGGGTTGCGTTTCAAATTTAGTAACCCGAACTGTTTGGGTTGGGTTAGATTTTGGTCTCAAACCAACCTAACCCAACTAATGTGCACCCTTAATATAGGCTTTAATGCAAAGGTCAAGATTACGTTGTTATTATCTCAAAGGTACTTGATCTGTGTGTGTGTTAATACATAGTTGGGTCATTATCTGACATCTTAGCTTTTGGGTTAAGTGATTTCTAACACTACTTGTAGTCATTGTCTAAATGAATGACAATTTAACTATTGCTAATTACTTTATGTACCATAAATCATATAATTGAATAAAAATTTAGAATAGTTTACTCATGTCTACAATAATGACACACTTAACGGTGTCAGTTCGGTTCGGTTCGGTTCAGTTCAATTTTTTTGCTCTAATCGGTTCGATTTTGGGTTGAAAGTTTTATAAACCAATCGGTTCGATTTGGGTTGCCAGTTGAGGTCATGAAAATCGATGGTAATCGAATCGAACCGACCATAGTTATGCTTTATTATTGTACTATGTATGTTAAATATTTCTATATGGGTATTAATGCAACAGAATATGTTAATATATATGTTGATGAGTTTTTTTTTTGTTTTTGTAACATTACATGTTTATGTTGTATTATTTGCAAATGTGTTTCTTTTACTTTTAAAAAATATATTACAGGTTAAAAAATGTAAACCAATTAACACAAACTGAACTGAATTTTCCTTCGGTTTGGTTCGGTTTAGGAAGGTATAATCAGTTCGGATTGATTTACAAGAAGCCAATATGATGCCCATTACTTTGGTTTACAGTTTAGGATTTAAACTGATCTAAACCGAACTGATGACAATCGTAGACATGTTAGCTTAATTGCAACTTTTTTTTTTTTTTAACACAGAGCACCAAATAATTATCATGTAAAAGTACTGAAACGATCCTTTTATTTCTATAGCCATCTCATAGGGTACTAATCAAACACGAACAAATACATATATCTATAAATCACATATATATATATATTTCATCAAAATGTTGCTGCACTAATCATCTCCTCTACTACACCTCCATCAACCACAGTTGCCAATGAAGGTCGAGCAACA
Source organism: Paratinospora sagittata (assembly GCA_035771175.1). Lineage (NCBI taxonomy): Eukaryota > Viridiplantae > Streptophyta > Magnoliopsida > Ranunculales > Menispermaceae > Paratinospora > Paratinospora sagittata. Next base: position 6,011,599 of record JAYMFD010000012.1, on the reverse strand, counting down.
TTTCTTGCAGAACAGTTGGCTCTAATCTCTCCTTGTGTCCCAGTAAGCACACCCAACTGACCCATCTTCACCATCGACAACACAAATTGCTCAAAAAACAACGTTTGGTTTACCGCAAAGCTTGTCACAATCGGTCGAGTCCTCCTATCGGTGTACATATCTTGGTCCGACGTGAACAGCCCTTGTCGGTTCATAAGCCCAACGTAGTACCTATTGTCGAAAAATGTAGGAGTTCTGATGTCCATGATCGTTGTGTTAGTTGAATTGGCAGTTGGGCATATTCCTCTGAGCGTGTTAGCCAAGGTTTTGTCCATTGTTGGGTCTTGGTTCGGGTAAAGTCGGCCGGTGAACGATGTGCAGTGGCTGATTCCGATGGTGTGGCCGCCGGAGAGGGCCACTAAGTCGATTGCGCTCAGGTTTTGATTGGCGGACAATGAAGAGAGAAGGAAGCTTGTGTTTGCTGTTGGTGGTGGAAGGTTTCTAATGGTTTCATTTGCGGTTGCAAAGGTTAGCCCGTCTCGCCTTCCTAAAGGCACCCGATAGTCTCGCCCGCCACTCTGCGAGGATATTAATGGACACAAAAGTTGTGTTAGAAATGAGTGCTAAAGAGTAACGTTATATTGATACTTAAAAATATATATCTAAAGTATATATCACTTTTATACGTTATTAAATTATCTTAAATTATATATTAATACATAATTCAAGTCAATTTAATAGTTTTTAGGATGATGTATACTTTGAATGTGCGCTTTAAATTAAAATCAACATGAATTAGAATTGAAGTTGAACACATATAGGAGAGATTATTCATAATTAAGGTTAAGGAGGAGATGTACAAGGAAGACGGAGTCGCGAGCGGCGAGAGCGACGATATCAGAGCAAGAGACGACGCGGCCACAAGCTCTTTGAAGGCGATCACGGAGGTCATTGATAATGGTGAAAGCTTCTGGTCTTAGGGTTAGGTTTGGTGGTGCGCTCTTCTCACTTGGCCCGCTTGCTGACCCATCAAGCAGAACTGAACCATCACATCCCTATAACACAACAATTTTAATAGCCATTAATGGATCAGTTACACCCAAAAAAAAAAGAAAAGAAAAAACTCTAGCTAATTAACCCAATTTTAGTCCTTTTTATAAAAGTGAATGCATATAATTATTATATATTTTATTATTAAAACAAGAAAATAAAAAAAGTAAAAACGTTAAAAGTTAAACAAATAAAGGAAAAAAAAAACTTCCATTAAATAGAGTCAAAAAAAAGTAGGATATATATAATGCTATATAATGTAAAATGGTAGAGATTCGTGTAAAAAAAAAGGATTTTACAGGGAACATCTTCAAGTATAATCTAAAAACTCTAATAGGGTCTCAAAACTAAAATATTATGATATAATGTTAGAAATAAGTTATGCTAAATCAACACTAGCATCAGCCATTAGATGTTTGTGGAGATGTGCAACACACATATCTCGACAAACATCTAATTAGTATTGGCGCCCAACGTCTTTAAGGAACTTTTCTATAAGAAGTCAATTAGTATAAAGTCGTGCTCTGCTCTATAATGCATTGAGAAATGCCGGAAAAAACTCCCACCATGACCGGAAACGTCACTTTAAGTGATGATTTCTTTTGCCCTTATTCAAAGAAGAAAACTAAAAAGAGTGTTGTGTTAGAACAAAGTAATAGCACCTCTCTGCTTCATTTATAAAAATAAATAAAAAATGCTAAAGTGACATTTAAAAGTATATAAAAACTATACTTTAGGATCCGTTTGTTACGTGCAATAGGATAAGATTATTTTTATTGAATTAGATTGGATTGGATTGAATTGAATTTGATAGGATACGATAAGATTAAAAATAAAGTAATTATGTGTTTGATGATATGTTTGGGATTGAATTAGATTGATATCTTTTTTTTTTTAAATTATATTAAACCTCTAAAAAAACCAAAAACACTAGTTTTGCAAAACTGGAAAAAAAAAAAAATTAAAGAAAGTTGCATGAGGTGGAAGAAGAAGACGAGAAGAAAAAAAAAATGATGGGATTATTTTATCCTGCTAGAAAGGGATAAAATAACGAGGTAAGATTATTTTTATCTCATCTCACCTTACCTCTAAATATAGAATTAGAACTAAAAATACTTCGGTCTCATCCAATTTCTTGCACCAAACAGCCTCTAGATGTATATTTTGAATGTCAATATAATATTACTCTTTATATAATGTAGAGTAGTGTTAAATCGACCTACAATACATATTTAAAAATATATCTAAGCTGATGTGGTAATATACTAATCACCACATCATTAAAGTGAAAAAAGAATAAAGAAGTACCCATAAGTCACTATACACCACATCAAGATAAATATAATTTTTTAATTGTAAAAGCATATCTGATTTGTAATATACCTGAACAAAGCAGTCATGGAAGTGAAGGCGAAGAAGGCCGGCAGCTTGGCTAATATTGTTTTGGAACACTTGCCGTAGACGGTCTCTGATAATGGTTTCCGCCTGAGGACAGCTATTTATATAGAAAGTCCATGAAAGACCGTTCACTATTGGAGGTGTGGGCTGAGCTCTTAAAAGTAAAGGCAAACCAGAGATCCATAAAAGAGAAAACAATAATGGAAGAAGTACGATAAAGGAAGAAGAAGAAGAAGAAGAAGAATAGTGAGCCATGGCTAATAATACATGTGTGGTGCACAGCTGATCAGTGCTGTCTCGTTTTGTTCATTGAAGAATGAGGGCTTATTTATAGGCATTTTGGACAGATAAATTAACAGGTAGTACTAATTATTAAAGCATCCTTGCAAATTCTTAAAATATGTGTTACATCCCTTGGTTGACCAAAGCTATACATATATATATATATATATATATATATATAGCCATGACCTTTGTTCTTCTTCCTTCAAAATATTTTTATTATTTAATTTACTGTAAGGAGAAAAGTAATAATAAAATAAAATTAATAATTCATGGAGTGACCTACTAAATCTGTACAAACAAAAAACTAATTAGAGTATACTTGAAATAAAGGATTAATAAACCCATTTATTTTTCTTGTTTAGAGATTTGATCTTTGTTCATGTTTTAATTATTCAAAAGTTCAGTTTACTTAAATTTATTTAAATTATTATTTTAAAACTCATTAATTACTCTCTATTTATTTGGATAGTACTTGATAACTCTACTTAACCTCTATTTTTACTTTAAAACTAACTTCTAATTGTAGTAGAGGTTTACTTTTTTGTTTATTCTTGTAAATGTTATACCCTACTTTAATTAGAGGTCAAAAAATTTTAAAAAAATAATTTAAAAAATAATTTTTTTATTACCCGTTACCTTTTTTAGGGGTTACAAATAGTGTTACTAAATACCACCTTATTATTAGAAGTACCTACAAGCACTTTAACAAAATAAGATATATTCTTAATATATTATAGAAATTGACATAATCCTTGCATTAAAAGGATAGTCTGATGTACAAAATTCCTGTCTATATATGCGTGAATCTTAGAAAATGTCGATTTTTTTAAAATCTATTGTATGTAATATTACCCTATATTTGCTCTCTCCTCTTGACAAGACCACTATTTAATATGCTCATTTTTTTCTCTTCAACCCTTTTTTTTTTTCAACACATAGGCATAACTGTTTTGTCTTGTTTTTCTTTTCCATCATATCACTTTCCTCTCCATCCTTTCTATCTTTTCAACCCTATTTTTTCCATAAGTAATTAACCAATAAAATATACAGTTAATAAATCAATAAAAAAAAGATATAAATGTTGTATGGCATTTTAGTTATATTATATTAGAACAATACCGAAGGTGTCTAAGCAATATTTTTAATTTTGCTTGGGAGGTGGTGTAGCTGATATTTATTGATGTTTTGAGTCTGTTCAAACTTAAAAGTATTTTATTTATTTTATTTTATTTTCATTTTCATTTTCATTTCTCACGTGACTGATTCAAGGCTAAAGTCGCGTGGTGGGCACACTTCCACCAACACATCTTTTTCTAATCCTAGAGTCCCGCTCACCTCCATATATTTGTTCACATGAAATTTTCTCTTTTTTTGTTTGTTCATTTGTTGGAATATCTATGAAGCTTTTTATTATGACATTAAAATTTTCTAAAGCGAAAGGCTTTTATTTTTTTTTTCTCGATTATTTATTTAATTAGATACAAAAAGTTACATTTTTCAGATGATTTAGAGCTCATTAAAAAAATCTTCCCCCCCCCCTGAATTTTTTTTATATTTTGAACAGTGATATCTAATCTATTGGGACTTACACGCACCCATTATACATCAGTCCGAATACTCAAGGCAGAAAACTCGTCAAGCCAAAATTCAAGTTTTCCTAGCTCTTTTTTACAATGAAACAATAGAATTTATAATTTTATCAAGAAAATCATCAATATTTTTAAGAAAATTTTAATTTTTTTGTATACCAATGAAAGATACGGCAATAATGTTTAATGAAAGAGAAGTATTAAAATGACCTAAAATATGTATCCAGAAATACACCAATGCATATGTGACAGCACACCACTTAATAACGTCATCATGAGATAGATATGTTTATAAGTCTTGTCTAACTAGATGAATAGCTTTATGAACTAATTAAATGCAATAAAAACTTAGTTAGCAAAAGGCTTCTTTTATGATAAAGTTACAAAAATATTTGATGAAATTCATATGATGCATTTTTTTTTCTCTCTCCTTTTCTACAAAAAAGTAATTTATATCATTCATGTAAGAAGCATGCATATAAATTATTAATTCCCAAGCTTTTATGTGATTACTAAACTTTGATTAACTTACTTTATTAAGTTTTCCCCTCAAATTTAACCTACATATCAATATGGTGGTTTTAATTTATCCTAATATATATAATTACAATTTTTTATTAGGGAAACTTCAACCTTTTTCTTGTTGTGGTTTTTCAAGTGAAAGATCAAACACTGCGACTTCATGTTGAGCAAACAGCTAATTATCTGCAATGTCAAAAGGATAAATCCCCTCAAAGTCATGGGTAGGAGTAGTTCACATCAATAGTACAAGATATTTTCCAAAAGTTTTATACTTATGAGGCCTTTTTGTCACGTTCAGAATACACCACTGCGCATCTACCCGGACGCGGGCACAATCCCTCACCTCTGTGAAGGACGTCAGCCACGTACACTCAATATTGTCACATCCCAGTACACAGCCCGCCACTGCATCTAATACCTCCGGGATCCTTTGTCTATATTATTCATGGGAGTGTGAATAATATGGACAAAGGATCCTGGGGAACTAGACGCAGTGGCGGGCTGTGTACTGGGATATGACAACATTGAGTGTACGTGACTGGCGTCCTCCACAGAGGTAGGGGATTGCGCCCGCATCCGGGTAGATGCGCAGTGGTGCATTCCGGGCGTGACGATGTTTTGAGTCTGTTCAAACTTAAAAAGTATTTTATTTATTTTTATTTTTTTTTCATTTTTATTTCTCACATGACTGATTGACTGTTAAAGCCACGTGGTGGGCACACTTCCACCAACACATCTTTTTCTAATCCTAGAGTCCCTCTCACCACCATATATTTGTTCACATGAAATTTTCTCTTTTTTTGTTTGTTCTTTGTTGGAATATCTATGAAGCTTTTTATTACGACATTAAAATTTTCTAAAGCAAAAGGCTTTAAATTATTTTTTTTCACAATTATTTATTTAATTAGATACGAAAAGTTACATTTTTCAGATGTTTTAGAGCTCATTAAAAAAATCTTCCCCCCATGAAAAAATTGTGGTGAAGTAATAGAAGCTGAGAAAAAAAGTTTTCCTAGCCCTTTTTTTATTTTATTTTGAGCAGTGATATCTAATTTATTAGAACTTACACGCACCCATTATACATCAGTCCGAATATTCAAGGCAGAAAACTCGTCAAGCCAAAATTCAAGTTTTCCTAGCTCTTTTTTACAATGAAACACTAGAATTTATAATTTTATCAAGAAAATCGTCAACATTTTTAAGAAAATTCTAATTTTCTCGTCTACTAATGAAGGATACGAAAATAATGTTTAACGAAAGAGAAGTGTTAAAACGACCCAAAATATGTATTCAGAAATACAGCAATGCATATGTGACAGTACACCACTTAATAACGTCATCACGAGAGAGATAACTATTTAAATGCAATAAAAACTTGTTACATCAAAAGGCTTCTTTTATGATAAAGTTACAAAAATATATGATGAAATTCATATGATGCATTTTTTTTCTCTCCCCTTTTCTACAAAAAAGTAATTTATATCATTCATGTAAGAAGCATGCATATAAATTATTAATTCCCAAGCTTTGATGTGATTACCCAACTTTGATTAACTTACTTTACTCAGTTTTCCCCTCAAATTTAACCTACATATCAATATTGTGGTTTTAATTTATCCTAATATATAATTACAATTTTTTATTAGGGAAACTTCAACCTTTTTTCTTGTTGTGGTTTTTCAAGTGAAAGATCAATGTTTTGAACATTGAATTCAATATATATAAGAAAGCTTATTGTATTAAATTAACTCTTGTCAATTTTTTTTTTTTTGCAAGCTCTCTTGTCAATTACTTGTTACACGTTTGCAACGGCTGTTCAATGAATCTTTCTAGCAAGTAACAGTAGTTTTCAAACACTGCTACTTCATGTTGAGAGCAAACAGCTAATTATCTGCAATGTCAAAAGGATAAATCCCCTCAAAGTCATGGGTAGGAGTTGTTCACATCAATAGCACAAGATCTTTTCCAAAAGTTTTATAATTGGGGTTGCTTTTATACTGAATTTCTATTGACATTTGATTGATCTCCCCTTTATTAGGTAAAAAAAAAGAATCATTTTAGTAACCCATATGAAAGGAAGGAGGCATGAGATTGAAACAAAAACTATGGCCATAACACTATTTAATTATCTAAAAATAGAAGTTAATTATATATATATATATATATATGTCAAAAAACACCCTTTAAAAATTGAAGTTCTTAAGAAAGAGGCATTGCATACATTAAAAATTATGGCCTTCTTTAGGAAAGTTTTTTTAAAAATATTTTTTCGAAAAGCATACTCTATCAAAAACACTTTTACAAAAAGTTGATATCTCTTAATTTTATTTAAAAGCTGAAAATTATTTTTTTTTACTGCAGTTTAGCTAGAAGTAAGTGTTGTCAAACACCTTCAAAAGTATTTTTGCTTTAAAAGTATTTTAAAAAAAATCTCCCAAACGGGGCTTATATATCTTTATAAATTAAATACAAGATTAATAAAAGGTTAAAAAAGAATACCAAACCCTTTAATCAAATTCATTTATTTTAACACACATATATACACTAAACTGCTGTCACTTTAGGAGTATACTTTAAAATTATATCTCAAGAAACAAAGGAAAAAAATCAATGGAAAAATAAAAAAAAAAACCATGCCAAGCTCTTTAATCAAATTTATTTATTTTTGAAATATATATGTACTTAATTCCTATCATTGTCTGAGTGTCCGAAAAATAGGTAATTTTTGCATTTAAATTCATAAAACTTTAGCTTAGTTTAATTTTTTAAAATTCAATTTTATTATTAACAGGGGTAGAGGGACGGATAATTTTCACACTAAATGGTCAATTTAAAAGATAAATATATATATATATATATATATATATATATATATATATCTTCTTCTTTCTTTCTTTTTTGAAAACTATATATATCTTCATTGAACGTGTGGTTCAACAACTACACTGCATTTTCCTTCTAAGATTCGGTGAGGCGCGGCGACGTATGGAAACGGACTTCCCTTGTTAATTTATAACGTAGAAAACAATTGATTGGTAAAGTCAACAGACACCTGGCTCTTGTTAGGCAAGTATGTGGGCCCAATCACCGGTGACAAAGCAAAGACGAAGGATCACTCCAACTTTAGAAGAAACGACTATCTCTTACTGATGTCATAAATACCCTTGATGTCAGGAAGCAAAACACTGCCACGTGGTTAGAATCAATTTAATTTCTAATTAGTTAGATGTTTAAAAAGCATTGAAAACTACCCTTACCATTGTCATCATCGTTAGTGTCCATTGCTTCCTCCTTAAGAATGATTTGAAAAGCTTTTTCTCCTTTTAATTACTACATAAGAGAATTTCAACAAATAAGAAAAGTTAGGATACACGACTATTATCATCCAATGGTTCAGATGGTTGTTGGAAAGTTTAATGGGTGTTGAACATTTCTCCAAAAATTAAAGTCTTCTTTTGGAAGGTCTTGAATAATATTCTTCCAACAGGTGTAAACTTTTTCTCAAAGAAGATAATGGATTCTCCTTTATGCAAATTACGCCAAGAGGAAGCTGAAACAACAGTATCTCATGCTCAAGGGAGGTGTGTTCATGCTGCTGACATATGGGCTCATGCTGATATAAAAAACTTGAATGAAATGGTACCTTGTGTTTTATTTTTTTAAATCTGGAAATTTCAAGGAGTTTATTATAAATTGTGAGAAAACTCAAGTAGAAGAGGAAGTTGCTGTGTGTTGGAAGATATGGTCTTCCACGAACTCCCGGATTCATGGGGGATCAAAAGCTTGATTGCTCTTCATCTCCTAACCAGGCGCTGCTCCTTTTCCAAGAAAAAGATGTAAATGGGAACCTCCAGAGATCTCTCATTTGAAACTTAATTTTGATGCTGGAGTTAAATTTGAGCATAACTGGATTGGAGTAGGAGTGGTAGTTAGAGATGGCAGGGGTTTTCCTATTGCATCAATGGCAAAAAAAACTGATGGGAGGGGCTCCGGTTTGCAGCAGCAAATAGTCTTAACATTTCCTTTATTGAAGGAGACTCTGTGTCAGTTATTTCAGCTCTTAAAAATCAAAATACAGGTCAAGAGGAATTTGGTATCATTATACAAGACTGCAAGCATCTGCTAACTCATTTTCCTAATGTTCAGGTAAAAGCTATATTCAAGGAAGGCAATATGATAGCTCACCGCTTCAGTCAGCTTGTTTCAGATTTTGATTCTTGTATTGTTTGGAAGAATTGTATTGTTCCTATCATCTTGGATGTTGTGTATCAGGACTCTCCTTCTCTTTCTTTATAAAATGTTCCCTTTATAAAAAAAAAAAAAGTATATATTCTCTCGTTATCGTCTCCAATAATGACATAAATTATTTGTTGCAAAGAAAAGCAGTAGCATATGTAAGGACACAAAAAAATCAATATTTATAGAGGCCTAGCTATAATAATGGTCCTCATTTATATTCATCTGCACGGATCTTTAGTATGTGATATTTTTATTGGCAATATGTACTCTTATTTGGAGATATGTTTTTATGACAATGGAACAAAACTTTGACAAAAAAGAAAGAAAGTATATGACTCATTTGATAACATGAGACATAAAATAGCATGTTTATATTTCACGATGATGTATATATATATATATATATATGAAAAATATTTTATGTATGCTGAGTGCCAACTTTCTTAAATATTTTGAGAATGTCTATATATTATACAATATCTTCAACATTCAACGAAGGTTGGTGCCAACATCGAGAAATATAACTGAAACTGAACATATCTTCTTCTTCTTCTTTTTTCTAACAACTAAGTGGTATACGGACTTTGCCCGATTAATCTACTTAGGCACCTGGTTGCTCAAGCGGGAGACGCCCCTAGTGGCCAATGCGAGAATCAAACTCGGTAGCCCGTGTTTTCACCAAAAGCCTCTAGCCATTAACCCAACCACGCACTGGTCTACGTATCTTTAACATTCCTTTCTCTCTCTCTCTCTCTCTCTATATATATATATATATATATATATATATAGATATATATATATTCCTTGTGACTTTGGATTTTCTTTAGATTTTAGGTGGATGGTCATAATGAGCTTGGTAGAGATAATCTAGATTATGGTATTATTAGACTTAGAGCTTACGTCTAATTAGGATTTTGAAAATCAGTAAGTTGTAAAAATAAGATTAAGAGAAATAGTGAGAATTTTCTCCAAAGAAATTATTTTAGATCTAACAAAGTAATATCATATTATTGGGTATTGATATGTTGAGTTTTATAAGTAGTAATTTATAGGATTTTTATTAGTTTTTTAAAGCATTTTTCTAATTTCTAGGTATTTTTGGCATATGTTGCATATTTTGTGTCTTAAGTTCATTTTAGTGTTTTAATGCTTTAGTGTTTTTATGTGTTTTAGAGGTTAATTTTAGTTGTTTTCATGAATAAAATTCATTAGGCTAGTTTGAAAAAATAATATGATTTTTAAGAATTTTTCGTAAAATTATTAGTGTCATTTTCATGTTATCAGGTTTTATGTTGCATTTTGAGTACATAGTTGCATTTTGAGTTTTAGCATGTGATTAGTACGATGGATTTACTTGCTTTTGTGTGATGTTTTGTAAGTGAATAAGAGCTTCAAAGTATGGTGAAACGACGTTAAAACGATGAAGAAAAGTAGCCAAGAACATGTGCGAGAAGTATACAAGGAAGTGTGCAAGAATGAAAATAAACAAGAAGGAAAAAAAATGGAAAGATGTCGTTCTGGGCGCAGCGCCCAGAACACTAAAAATCAGTGTTAAAAATTAGTCTCGGAGCGCTGCAGCGCTACTGCAAAATATTGGATTTTTCAGTTAAGTTTTTGGGCAATTTTGGAATTCGAATCTGAGGCGAAGTAGGGCATATTATATATCATTTTTTAAGGTTATTTGAGAGGAACACACTGGAGAAGAGAACAAGACGGCTCAGAGGCGAGGAACGCGAAGATTACAATTGGAAACAAGGAGAAGATTCAAGTCCCAGGATTTTAACTTTGCTATTCAATGTTTATTATTGAGTATTTCTCCATATCTTGTGTTGTTTTCATTCAAGCTATGAACTAGTTTTGTTTTCTAGAAACGAGATGGATCTTAAGTTGAATATTATGGTTTAATATTACATTTTGTTTATTATCAATAAAATTTCCATAGTTTATTCATGATTTCATATTCTTAATGCTTTCGGTTTCTTGTCCACAAATCGAATGAGTTTAGACTTGGGAAGCGGCACTCGAGAGAAGGTTCTCTAGGTTGGAACCAGGGGATTATGACATGAAATCGTTGTAAAATCGAGAGGTTTACAAGGTTTCATGAAGTTGTAGGAAAATCACAGAATTTAATGGGTTGTTAGGAATTAGGGTTTTATCGAGAGATTGAATCTTAATCTTAATGATACGTTCTAATTCGGCACTCGAGAGAAAGAATTAGAGACGAGAGGATTTTGACTTATTGACTAGGAAATTGATTTAGTGATAAGCATGTCTAAATTACATAATTGAAGGGTCAGGTGAAATCGATACTCTAGATATTCCCGTATATAGTGATCTTTCTCACAATTCGTTCAGTTTAATTAGTTTTATTTGTTAGTTAAATACTTGAATCCCTACAATTTGATCGCTAGATAAAGTTAGAAATTAGTGAAAACGATAATTAGTGAGGTAAACAATTCCAGATGATGACAACCCGATTTTTATCCGTAATTACTACTATTTATCACCATACACTTGCAATTTTCAATAAATAGGTACTACACGTATGTTTTTTATTGTAAACTATTAATTATTAAATTTGACTAACGACCTTTAAGGTCAGAATAACAAAGTAATCTCAACGTTTGCATTGAAGCCTATACGATGAGATTACTTTGTTATTGTGACCTTAATTAAAGGAAATATATAGGCATTAATGCAAAGGTTAAGATTACTTTGAAGTAATCTTACTGTGACCTTAAAAGTCATCAGGAAAATTTAATAATAGTTTGAGATAAGCTTGGGAACATTAATTATACCTTCCCTCACATTACAAATAGTTTGAGATAAGGTTGAGAATATTATCTCTTCCCATGGCGTTACTGTTGGTTCACCCAAGAGAGGGGTGAATTGGGTGAGGTGGTCAATTATAATTTTTTCTTCCAATAACTTAGTGATGTACATGAGTGTATTGGAATTGAACGCATAGATAGAACTCAGACTAAAATGCAAAAGTGAGACATAAGATTTATAGTGGTTCGGCCAAGCCTACGTTAACTACCTAATCTCCCGATTAAGATTTTTTTAATCCACTAACTGATTCTTTTACGGGTGAGAACCAAACCGTTACAACTGCCCTTTTACAGGTTAAAGGCAAACCTATTCTTTTACAGGCTAAGGATGAACTGTATTTCCTTTCTTCGGGATGAAGAAAAACCCATGTTCCTTTTACGGAAGAAGGAAGAATCGATTTCCTTTTATGGGATAAGGAATAACTATGATCCTTTTACGGGATGAGGAAGAATCGTTTCTCTTTTACAGGTTAAGGACGCACCTATTCTTTTACGGAATTAGGATGAATCGGTTCTCTTTTGCAGGTTAAGAGATAACCTGACATGATTTCAATCCTGAAATCATTAAGTGAACTAGATTCACTTGTCTTGGTTGTTTCAATCCAGAAACACACAAGCATTACAACACAAGATGATGTTGGTTCTAACTGAGTAGAACACTTTACAATTAAGCTCAGTACATAGCATCACAAATAATATGATAACAAATAAACATTGACCTGAAATTGAAGGACAAGTGTAAATCAAAGACAGACTATTTTCAAAATAGATATTAAATATAAGTATGAAAACTTCTGGTTCAGTGTTCAGTAGTTAACACAATTACTGATATAGTTCAATACAGTACTTAAGATATTATTAAATCAATTACAACTGTATTTCTCATGAACTATATCTCAAATTCTATCTTCAGCAAAAATAATACCAAGTATGAATCGCTGAGAATTTGAGTAGATACCAGATCAAATAGATTTTCAAAGATAGAATGTAAATTAAGCTTAGTATGAAAAATCTTTTGAAGACGTAAAGGTATCAGTGAAAAATACTTTGAAAGTTTAGATGTTTTAAAAACATTTTGACACAGACTAATTTTCAAAAAGTATTGGCAAAATACAAAATTATTGGCAAGTTTTTTGGTCCTAAGTGCTAGTATTTATAGACTAGGTAGGAAATAGCCGTTAAACATTTGAAATTCAAATAATATGAACATTTACACACAACGGCTAGAATGTTATATGAAAATGGTAACTGCAATTTTCACTAACATTCCGATTCTTTCCAGATTTCATGAAAAAGGAAGGTTTTAGAGAAAAAAAAAATTAATTCATGTATCATAGAAGATCTCTGATAAGTTTGAAAAGGGCTTTGTGCAAAAATCTGTTCTGAAAAAGTAGACTGATGTAGTGTACTTGTTCGAACAATGACGGTTGTTGAATTAGCGTCCTGATTCCACAATCAGTGTCCTGACGCATAATATAAACTTTGTCGTTTTGTTCCTTGAGGGTGCTCATTAAGTATAAGCGTCATGCTGAAGAATAAAGCGTCATGCTGAACTTAACCCTGAGGGCATTAATGCACAGTTAGCGTCCTGCAATGTTTTAAAAACAATTATGTGCATGAGGGCGCTATTTTTCGAGTAAGCGTCCTACCTTTTAAACAATAAAATAAAACATGAGGGCGCTACAACATTGTAAGCATCCTACCACATATTAAAACATTTGAAACCAAAAACAAGTACGTTAAAGGACAATCAGCGTTCGGAAAGCTATTAAGTTGATTCTCAAAAGTAAGGGCGCTCCTATCCAGGTAGCGTCCTGATAGTTTATTCAACTTATAACTATCAGTGTTCTCAAATATACATTCTTTGAAGAATTTTAGAAATATTTCAGTAAGCTGATGCTGAGTCAGCGTCTTGACAACTTCGGAAGTTGACTAAAAGGGAGCTCGCTACTATACAAGTATGCGTCCTAATTAATCAGTTCAATTCAACTTTGAATGTTATCAGCGTCCTGACTTAACAAGTTCAGGAAAGCGCTACTAAATCATTTGTGTCCTAAAAGACTCTTTAAAAACAATGGATGCGAATAAAAACTCGGTAAATTTCAAAATTAAATATAAAAAATTAAATCATTTGAAATACCGTAAAATGTAAGATCAAAACATGCAAATATGCAAGTGATTCGTTCATTGTTTTAGAAAACGTCTGAGCAACGTCGATTAGAGAACGATATACCTTAAATATTGTGTATTTCTCATAATCGTTAAATCCAACTCTTTATTTTGAGAACTTCAAGAAGAATTTTGCGCTGGAGTTGAATGTCTTGACCGTTGATCGAAGGATGTAGACTTGAAGATTGATCGAATCGTTCGTGGGAAGTGATCTTGAAATCATGATGTGATCGTTGAGGTTCCTTGATCAAATCATTCCTTGGCTTTTTGCTTTCTTGAGGTGCTGGAATGAGATCTTGGCGTAGGCTGACGTCATGACCGACACAGTGTACTATACACTGTACATACTCATATACAGTATACAATACACTGTCAGCCTTCACGTAGTCTCACAATAATACCCAATTTTTTTTTTCTTTTTTTATATACCACAAATCAAATTCAATATAGATCTTTATCATCATTTCATTCATTCCACAAATTAAAGACTCACCTGATAAATATCTATGATCATCTCATTTCATCAGATAGTATTACCACACAACCCATCTAGGTGATATTACATATATATATTGTGTGATATTTATACATATCAAAATAACAAAAATATGATCTATTTCCTCCAAGCATACGTACACGTACCAGACGAAGGTTCACGTGAATATCACTCACGGATTTTTCCTTTTCCCTTCGACTCAATACCTGAAATATTGGAGGAAAGAGGGTGAGCAATCAATAGCTCAGTGAATATAGTTCTTGAGATGGCAATTATATACATTTATAGAAATATGACATTTAAAATCATTTCAAACACTTATTCAACACATGCATCATTCAATGAATATAGCATACATGTCAACAACATAAATTACATGAGTTTTCAATAATACAATGCACAATCTCCTTCAAACACTTATTCAACATATGCATCATTCAATGAATATAGCATACATGTCAACAATATAAATTGCATGAGTTTTCAATAATACAATGCACAATCTCCCTCCTCCGCAAGGTAAGAGAGCGGGTCTAACCCTTGTATGGTCGTACAAGGTAGACACAGCTTCTCATCACCCAATTCACAGTCATTTCAAGGATCGCAACCCTTGTTAGGACAGACCTACTGACAATGAGGACTCGCAAAACCTCATCTGGGTCTAATTCCTAACGAAATGACAATGAGGAATCACAAAACCTCATCATTAAAAACTCCAATTACTAAAATCAGTTTGCATGATCCATAAAACTCAATGTATATATAATTATAACAAGCATACAATCAAACATTTTCTATACGTACAATGTCATAAAAGAACCAAATCAATGAAACTATACTCACAGTGGTTACACAGGTTTTTTAAGTCAACATCTACAATCAAGCAACAATGTTGCTTCCTCAAGAGCGTTTATCCATGCCCTTAAGATCTCAATTTAAACACTGAAATGACCATAGATTATCATGAGAATCATCATTTACCATTTCGGTAACTACTAAAATATCAAATCACTGTTAACAGTACTATTCACTATTCACTATTCACTATTCACTATTTACTATTCATTTTACTATTCATCCGAAAGATGTAAATTGTATTAAAATTATCAATTGGTCTCCAAAACTTATGAAATTGAATCTAACCACATATTCGGGGTTCTAACAGTCCAGGGAGCATTTTTCTACCTTTCTAGCGGAGTTTCATTCACGTTGGGTCAAAACCCCATTTTTTGAAAATGCCGTAAAACGGCTCCCACAACAAAAATTACTCCGCTAGAAATGTTACATCTAGCTTAGATAGTAATTTTATGACGAAAAATAACAAAAAATAGTTTACCACAAGTTCGGATCTCCCTTCGTTTCCCCTTCTTTCTTCCTTCCTTCCTTTCCTTTCTCTCTGTCTGCTCGTTCTTCTCTCTGCAGCAACTCCTTTCTCTTCCTTTCTGTTTCATTTCATTTTTTTTGATTCCTTGTTGCACACGTTGGAAGCAACTAAGGATATTTTTATTTATTTTTTGTATTTTATTTTTTTATTTTATTTAGATTTATATATACTAATAATTCCATGCACCTTGACTACCTTTATTAACTAACTCCTCCATTAAATTTCATTAAATTCATTCAATCATAATCAAATCCACATTTTTAATTAACCAACCCCATAAATTACTCAATTTAATTCACCTTCATTTTTTTTATAGGATGATCTCATATGTATCATCTTCACTTCATAATTTTATTTATTTACTAATCATAAACGCGCATATTTAGCGCATACGTATCAAATACGTATATTATCACGTATATATTTAGCTCATACGTATAAAATATATATATTATATATCTCGATATACGCATACTTTAATGTATGTATTTAATTAAAATTACGGGATGTTACATTGATAAACGCTTGTTAGCACCGAAAAATACTTTGTTTGTGATCATCAAAATATACTTCATCATAGTATGTTTAGGGATGTGCTAAGTAATGAACCACTTTGATTAACAATTACATGTGTGTCTGTGTAGGCTTTAATGCAAACGATGTGATTACTTCAAGCAAAGGTCGAGATTACTTTGTTATTATCTCAAAGGTACTCAATCTGTGTGTGTGTGTTAATACATAGTTGGGTCATTATTTGATATCTTAGCTTTTGGATCAAGTGATTTCTAGCACTACTTGTAGTCATTGTCTAAATGCATGACAATTTAACTATTGCTAATTACTTTATGTACCATAAATCATATAATTGAATAAAAATTATAATAGTTTACTCATGTCTACAACAATGACATGCTTAAGGGTGTAAGTTGAAACCGCGGAATTCGGTTCAGTTCAATTTTGTTGCTCTAATCAGTTCAGTTTTGGGTTAAGAGTTTTATAAACCGATCTGTTCGGTTTGGGTTGCAAGTTGAGGTCATGAAAATTGATGGTAAACTGAACCGAACAGACTATAGTTATGTTTTATTATTATAGTATGTATGTTAAATATTTCTATATGGGTATTAATGCAAGAGGATATATTGATGAGTTTTTTTTTTTGTAACATTACATGCTTATGTTGTATTATTTGCAAAATGTGTTTCTTTTAATTTTAAAAAATATATTTTACAGGTTAAAAAATGTAAATTGATTAAACTGAACCGAACCAAATCGAATTTTGATTCGATTTGGTTTAGGAAGGTGTAATCAGTTTGGATTGATTTACAAAAAGTCAATCTAATGTCCATCAGTTCAGTTTGGGGTTTGGGGTTTAACGTGATCGAACTGATAACACCCCTAGACATGTTAGGTTAATTGCAACTTTTTTTTTTAACACAGAGATCTCCATTTCCAACAAAAGCATAGCACCAATTAATTATCATGTAAAAGTACTAAAACGACCCTTTTATTTCTAAAGCCATCTTATAGGGTACTAATCAAACACAAACAAATACATATATCTATAAATCATATATATATATATATATATATATATTTCATCAAAATGTTGCTGCACTAATCATCTCCTCTACTACACCTCCATCAACCACAGTTGCCAATGAAGGCTGAGCAGCATTTCTTGCAGAACAGTTGGCTCTAATCTCTCCTTGTGTCCCAGTAAGCACACCCAACTGACCCATCTTCACCATCGACAACACAAATTGCTCGAAAAACAACATTTGGTTCACGGCAAAGCTTGTCACAATCAGTCGAGTCCTCCTATCAATGTACATATCTTGGTCTGACGTGAACAACCCTTGTCGTTTCATAAGCCCAACGTAGTACCTATTGTCGAAAAATGTAAGAGTTCTAAGGTCCATAATGGTTGTGTTTGTTGAATTGGCAGTTGGGCATATTTCTCTGAGCGTGTTAGCCAACGTTTGGTCCATTGTTGGGTCTTGGTCCGGGTAAAGTCGACCGGTGAACGACGTGCAGTGGCTGATTCCGATGGTGTGGCCGCCGGAGAGCGCCACCAAGTCGATTGCGCTCAGGTTTTGATTGGTGGACAATGAAGAGAGAAGGAAGCTTGTGTTTGCCGTTGGTGGTGGAAGGTTTCTAATGGTTTCATTTTCGGTTGCAAAGGTTAGCCCGTCTCGCCTTCCTAAAGGCACTCGATAGTCCGGCCCGCCAGTCTGCATGGATATTTAATGGACACAAAAGTTATGTTAGAAATGAGTGCTAAATAGTAACGCTACATTAATACTTAAAAATATACATTTAAAATATATATCACCTTTATACATCGTTGGGTTATCTTAAATTATATGTTAGTATATAATACAAGGCAATTTAATAGGCTTAATGATGATGTATACTTTGAATGTACACATTAAATTAAAATCAACATGAATTAGACTTGAAGTTGAACACATAAAGGAGAGATTATTCATAATTAAGGTTAAGGAGGAGGTACTAGGAAGACGGAGTCGCGAGCAGCGAGAGTGAGGATGTCAGAGCAAGAGACGGCGCGTCCACAAGCTGTTTGAAGGCGATCACGGAGGTCGTTGATAATGGTGAAAGCTTCTGGTCTTAAGGTCAGGTTTGGTAGTGCGTTCTTCTCGCTTGGCTCGCTTGCTGACCCATCAAGCAGAACTGAACCTTCACATCCCTATAACACAACAATTTTAATAGCCATTAATGGATCCATTACACACAAAAAAAGGGAAAAAAACTCTAGCTAATTAACCCAATTAACTAAGCTTGTAAACAGTACATTGCACATGACTTTTATTAGTCCTTTTTATAAAAGTGAATGCATATAATTATTATATATTGTATTATTAAAATAAGAAAATAAAAGTTAATGGCTATTTTAGTATGCATATAATTTTTTTTTAAAAAAAGATAAAAACGTTAAAAGTTACACAAATAAAGGAAAAAAAACTTCCATTAAACAAAGTAATAAAAAAAAAAGCAAAGTCAAAAAAGTAGGCTACATATAATGTAAAATGGTAGAGATTTGTAAAAAAGAATAAATAAATAAATTATATCTTTTCTTAAATGAGATAAATATTCTCCAAGAACATCAATACAGATCTCTAGTTTAAATAAAAAATAAAAAATAAAAAGATTTTACAGCTAGGGAAGAACTTCGAGTATATACTCTCATAGTATTTATACAAATAAAGTACGGGTACATATAATCTAAAAACTCTAATATGGTCTCGAAACTAAAATACTATGATATAATGTTAGAAATAAGACATGCTAAATGAACGTATGCTAGCATCAGTCATTGGATGTTTGTAGAGATGCACAATATACACATCCGGACAAACATTCAACTAGTCTTTAAAGAAATTTTCTATCAGAAATCAATTAGTACAGACTCATGCTCCGCTCTATAATGTATTGAGAAATGCTTACACTTTTGCCCTTATTAGGAATAAAAAAAATTAAAAGAGCGTTGCGTGTTGTAATTTAAAATAGTAAAAGTAATAATCTTAATTGAAAGAGTCATGAGTTTCGTTTTGAATTTTTTTAACACCTTTCTTTGAAATAATTCAATGGTATACAAAGTTATGTGCACTTTATATGTACATTTTGAATGTCAATAAAACATCACTCTTTATATAATTTGGAGTAGTATTAAATCGACCTACAATATATATTTAAAAATATACCTAAGCTGATGTTGCAATATACCAATCACCACATCATTAAAGTGAAAAAAGAATAAACTACCCATGAGTCACTATACACCACATCAATATTTTCAGTATAATTTTTTAATTGTAAAAGCATATCTGATTTGTAATATACCTGAACAAAGCAGTCATGGAAGTGAAGGCGAAGAAGGCCAGCAGCTTGGCCAATATCGTTTTGGAACACTTGCCGTAGACGATCTCTGATAATGGTTTCCGCCTGAGGACAGCTATTTATATAGAAATTCCATGAAAGACTGTTCACTATTGGAGGTGTGGGCTGAGCTCTTAAAAGTAAAGGCAAACCAGAGATCCATAAAAGAGAAAACAATAGTGAAAGAAGTACGATAAAGGAAGAAGAAGAAGAAGAAGAATAGTGAGCCATGGCTAATAATATATGTGTGGTGCACAGCTGATCAGTGCTGTCTCGTTTTGTTCATTGAAGAATGAGGGCTTATTTATAGGCATTTTGGACAGATAAATTAACAGGTAGTACTAATTATTAAAGCATCCTTTCAAATTCTTAAAATATGTGTTACATCCCTTGGTTAACCCAATTTATCAATGGGTGACATGAATTCTGATTTGAACTCTTCGCTTTTGGGTTAAGGACGCTTATCCCCAAGTACTACTGAACCAACTCACTGTCGATTATTAACATGACCAATAATTATTCAAGAGTTTTAGTTTCCCCTAATTTATTTAAATAATTAATTTAAAATTCAGTAATTACTGGCTGTTTATTTGTCATTATAAGCACCTAAAAGCATTTTAACAAAATAAGATATATTCTTAACATAGTACAGTAATTGGCATTGTCCTTGCATTAAAAAAGCGTTCTGATACACAAAGCAAGCTTTTGTCTATGTGTGTGGGTCTTGAAAAAGGTCGACTAATTAAAAATTTATTATATGTAACCTTATAAGGCTGTTTTCATAACTCGAAATCGTGAGGATTAGATGATCATAACCAAGGCTCCCTTCGTATTTCTTGCATTCAAAGACAACAATACCAAAGGTGTCTAAGCAATATTTTTAATTTTGCTAGGGAGGGACCGGGTGTAGCTGATATTTATTGATGTTTTGAGTCTGTTAAAACTGAAAAGTATTTTATTTTATTTTTATTTTTTTTTCATTTTTCACGTGACTGATTCTTGGCTAAAGCCACGTGATGGGCACACCACCCACACTTCTTTTTCATATCCTGGTGTCCCGTTCACCACCATATATTTGATCACATGCAATTTTCTTTTCTTTTTTGTTTTTCTCTTTTGTATGGAGATTTTTATTATGACATTAAATTTTACTTAAGAAAATTCTCTAAAAAAAGGTTTTTTAATTGTTTTTCCTGATTATTTATTTAATTAGATACGAAAAAAGAAATTTTCCTAGCTCTTTTTTTTTACAAAAAAAACCGATAGAATTTATAATTTTCTCAAGAAAATCATCAACATTTTCAAGAAAATTATAATTTTCTCCTCTACCAAATTGACAACCTTTTCTATATAAATAAATAAAAGCCAATGAAGGAGGCGGCAATAATTTTTATTGAAAGATGAGTGTTAAAACGACTCAACATATGTATTCAAAAATATACCAATGCTTATAAGGCAACACATCATGAAACCACATTATAAGCGAAATGTATATTTATGAGCCTTGTCTAACTAGATGAATAGCTTTATGAACTAATTAAATTCAATAAAAACTTAGTTACATCAAAAGGCTTCTTTTATGATAAATTTACAAAAAAAAAAAAGTAATTTATATATCATTCATGTAAGAAGCATGCATATAAATTATTTCCCAAGCTTTTTTATGTGATTAATCACCCAAGTTTGATTAAGTTATAACTTTACTATGTTTTCCCCTCAAATTTAACCTACATTTCAATATTGTAGTTTAATTTATCCTAATATATAATCACAATTTTGTATTCTACGAGTTAAATAATTTGTTTCTTTCACTTATTTATTTATATTTTTTTCCATTGAGAATATTCTTCCTTTAGAAATATGCATTTGAAGTTGAATGGAGTTCTCAGCTGAGTATAAGTACGGTTGAAGTTTAGGTCTGAGTTAGAAACTGAGCGTGCCCCTATTTATCCCTTTTTGTTGGGAGGGCTAACTCAAACGTTTCTGCTATGTCCAACTTCAGGAGGATTAATCTCGTCTAAAAGGAAGGAAGACATATTTTGGGTGTCAAAAAATCAATAATAGCAATAATAATAATAAATAAAAATAAAAAGGAACATTTTTTTATTAGGGAAACTTCAACTTTTTCTTGTGATTTTTCTAGTGAAAGATCAATGTTTTGAACATTGAATTCAATATATATATATATATATATATATATATATATATATATATATATATATAAGAAAGCTTATTATATTAAATGAACTCTTGTTACACATTTGCAACGTTTTTCAATGAATCTTGCTAAAACTGTGGTCCCTTTGTATGCCTTTTGGCTTGTTTTTGATGTTTTAATGAAGTAACTCTTTTCTCTGTCAAAAAAAAACCAAAAGAAAAGAAGGAAGAAAAAAACATCCCCTCAAAGTCACGGGTGGGATCCCTTCACGTCAATAGTACCAGATCTTTTCCAAAAGTTTTATAATTTTATTTTATTTTTTTGAATTCAAGAGTTTTATAATTGGGGTTGCTTTTTATACTGAATTTTGGTTGACATTTGATAGATCTGCCCTTTATTAGAAAAAAAAAAAAAAAAAAACCATATGGAAGGAAGGATGTGATTGAAAGAAAAACTATGGCCATAATAGCATTTAATTATCTAAAACTAGAAGTTAATTATATATATTCCAAAAATCACCCTTTACAAATTGAACTAAGTTCTTCAAAAAAAAAGGTATCATATACATTAAAAATTATGGCCGTGTTTACGAAAAAAATTTTAAAAATATTTTTTAATAAAACACTTTTACCAAAAATATTTTTTAAAAAAGTTGATCTCTCTCAATATTTTTTTTAAGGCTGAAATTTTTTTTTTTTTACCTTAATTTAACTAGAAACATGTATTGTCAAATAACTTTAAAAGTACTATGAAAAAGCTTTTCAAATAGAACTTATATATCTTCAAACATTAACGACAATATTAATAAAAGGTTATAAAAGAATGTCGAGCCCTTTAATCAAATTCATTTATATATATATATATGTGTACACTAAACTACGAAATAAAGGATGAAATCAATGGAAAAGTCAATAGACAACTGGCTCTTGTTAGGCCAGTATGTGGGCCCAATCAAACGTGACAACCAAAAACAAATGGATCATGTATAATAAAATAAATAATGTATCATTATATATAAATTCAAATCCGGCATGTTTAAAAAATGGGTTAAACAAGTTAATATATTTATAACCCTTAAAACTTAAATAAGTTCATTCTAACTTATTTATCATATATAAATTCTAAATGAACATATAAATTTAAAATTTAAAATTATAATTATACAACTATATATTAAAGATCAAATAAAATATTATAAAGTTAGAGTCACAACATATGACATAAAATATTAAAAAGTCTTCACATATAACATAAATTTCAACAAAAAATATAATTCTATTAAATGGGTTAATTTCGGGTTTAATAAGTCGACATACTTTTGACCTAAAATTTAATTATGTCTAATCGAGTTTAACCTATTTTAACCCACTTATTTATCCAAAACTCAAATTTATTTATTTTGTATTAATTTTGAGTCGTGTTATCGTGTCGTGACTTATATTGTCACCCCGTAATCATTAGTGTCCATTTCTACCTCTTAAAGAATGATTTGAAAAGTTTTTTCTCCTTTTAATTACAACATAAGAGAATTTCAACAAATAAGAAAAGTTAGTATTGTCATTGTTATATATTGCATTTTTAGGTATATATTCTCTCGTTGTCGTCTCCAATAATGACATAAGTTTCGGTATTTATTCTCTCGTTGTCGTCTCCAATAATGACATAAATTATTTGTTGCAAAGAAAAAGCACTAGCATATCTAAGGAGACAAAATATTAACATTTATAGAGGCCTAGCTACAATAATGGTCCCCAGACTTTTGAATCCAAGGTACGTATAGGTAGCATGAGACATAAAATACCATGTTTATATATATATATATATATATAATGTTTTATGTATACTAACTGTTAAGGTCATTTTTCTACGCTGCCACCTAACTTTCTTAGATGTTTTAAAAATATATATTTTATAACATTAGGTGTCAACGTCATTTCTTTATTTCTTTACGCTGACATTCAACTCTCTTTAACATTTTAAAAATGTGCGTGTATTGTGCAATATCCTCAACATTCAATAAAAGTTAGGTGTCAGCATCGAAATATAGAGTTGACACCCAACACATCCTTAATTAGCTTTACTCTATATATATATAATATATATATAGGCCTTGTGCTGTTTGAATTTTATTTAGATGTCACAATGAACTTGGTAGAGATAATCTAGATTATGGTATTATTAGACTTAAGAGTTTATGATTAATTAGGATTTTGAAATCAGTAGGCCGTAAAAATAAGATTAAGAGAAATAGTGAGTATTTTCTCCAATAAATTATTTTAGATATACCAAATCATAGAAAGTAATATAATATTATTGGGAACTACAAGTATGTTTTCTATTGGAAGTCCATGAATTAAAGAGAGGTCTTAAAAATAAATTTATTATATTCTTTTTAAGTAAAACAAGTTCAATAACAGTTCTTTTACATTCTCCCATCTACTCACATATGTAATATTAGCTTAAAGAGTACGTGCTACACATCTGTAAATTAAAATATAGGGAAGTGTAGAAAACGCAAAACAACCTGTAGAGCGCTCTACAGCTGCAAGGACCCCATGTCCCATTGGGGACTTGGAGGTCATGGGCTCGAGTATCTTTTAAAGGCATTTGAGTGGAGTTTTAAAGGCATTTGAGTGGAGTTGAACCATACGTGTGTTAGTGCCTTATGATTTTCCCTGCATTGTTCCATGCGCTCTTTGATGAGTTCATTAGATCCCCGTCTAAGAGCGTATACAGGTTAAGTTGAGTCAGTTTTAGGCCAACACCTCACCTAATTATAAACTTAGTTCGAAAGAAGTTAAATTGTCAATAGGAATTGGATTTCAGCCTGGTCGTCGATCAATTTCACGCTGGATTCAAATTTAACTAGAGGACAACTTCTGAATTTGCATCTCTCTTGCTATGTGCTTTTCTATCTAGGTCCCAGCTTCATTTTTTTTTTTGTCAAGTACATCGAACACTGATGAGTACAACAGACTCAAACGGGTACAACAACCAAACCCACCTTTTTTTTTTTTTGTAAGAGGATGATAACTATCCAAGAACAAGATAGACCTTGACAACATGACCAAACACACCCGCAACGTCACCCCATATATAAAAACATGGATGACGCTCACAAGATATGGATTTTCTTTTAGTGAACAGATCTAATGAATATTTTCTCAATATATAGTTGAATGCCACATCTGTATCATTTTACACATGGGGATCGATTTAAAGGTTCAGGTTTTGGTTCTCAATAGATGTAGAATTTGGAGCAATGAAAAATTCTCTTATTGAGAACTAAGGGTGTCAAAGAATTGGTTCAAACCGTAAAATCGAACCGAACTAATATGTTTAGTTTGGTTTAAGTTTGAAAAAAGTATAAACCGATAAGTTTGATTCGAATTGTGGTTTAAGACTTTGAAAACCGATCGAAACCGAACGGAACCGTTCCGATTCTAAAATTAAAACTATTAATATTTATTTTTAATGTCTATGATTCTTTTATCATATAAGCGTTCTCATTAAAAAAATTATATAATCATCTTTATATAGTAAATATAGTTTTTAAGTTTTTTAAATAGGTATTAAAAAAGTTAAAATTACCTTATATACATACATATATAATTGATTATTTTAATTTATTTAGTGCATGTAAAATTTCAAACCGATCAACCCAATCCGAACCAAATCGATTATGTTTGATTTGGTTCAATTTAGTTTAGTAATTTAGAATAAACCGATTATGTTAAACCGAACTAAAACCAATTAGATTTAATTTGATTTAGGTTTAAACATTAAACTGAACTGACACCTACATGGGGTTTGCAAAACTTGTCTAAACAGGTTTTCCAGTATTGTCCAGCCCAGAATAAAGCGGGTCTATGACAAATTGGTTAATTTAGTAGCATTACTTAATTCATTTAATTAAGATTTTAGTTGTTTATTTTAGTACAATTCTAATTAATTATTTCATTTAAGTGAGATGTAGCTCCAAAATTATATTTAAGTACTCTAGATTTCTATAAATAATTGTTTTGAAATTGTAATAGATTAATGATGGTTTATAGAATTAGTTGACTATTTATAAAATAAAAAATGTGAATTTTGGTTACTCTTTCTTTCTCAACTCTCTTTTCGTCTTTCCCTTCTTCTTCTTCTATTTTTTTTACTTATCTTCTAAAAGATAAATAAATAATAATAATAACTCATTAACTAATAATCTATTGTTCAAAAAATTAGTAATCCTTATATCTTTAAGTAATGATTAAGGATAATAATTCTTCACTAAATTAACCAACTTCCTACGTAATTCTTCATTACTTATTTTTCATGTACAATCATAATTTCTGTTTAAAAGTAATATAATTTTCAGCAGGAAAGTGAAGCCTAATATTAAAAGTAGGCTGGTTGCATAGCTGGCTACGAGGATCTCGGATAATATGGGAGGCTATCTAGGGGCGGTCATTGATTTCGGCACTTCCAAGAGAGGGGAGGCCTTCTCACCCCTGGCCAATAAACTTAATGCTACAATTATGGGCTGGGAGGAACAACTCCTCTCTCCTGCCAGCAGCAGAAAAGTCTTGATTAAATCTTTTATAGGTCCCATAATTTTTAAAATTAACAATTGGGTCTTCAACCAACCTCTCACAGGACAATCAAATTACAAATTATCAAAAAATGTATTTTACCATTTTGCACTTCTCATTTAATTCATTTTTTAAACTCAAGTTAGTGATTCAAAAAGAGTTCAAATTAAAAAGTTTTTAACCAACGATCAGATACATCAATAACCGATCAGTGATCGATCGATTACTAAGTTGCCATGGTTACCAATTTGTCCGATGACCGATCAAAAACTTTTTGATTTTAACTCCTTTTGACTCATTTTAACCCAAGTTTAAAATATAGTTAAACTGAAAAGGGCAAAATGATCAAATGCACTCTTTAACAACATGTAATTTAATCGACTTGTGACAGGTTAATTAGTTGAAGACCCAAGTGCTACTTTTAAAAACTATAAAACCCCTACACTACATAAAAATAACCACAATACCCAAATTCTAAATATCCCTTAAATCTATTGGGCCATCTATTCGCATTTATCTTACGTCTTGTTTTAAAATTCCTAGATTAATTCTAAGGGAACTTTCTCAAAAATTGGTTAACTACTGGTGGGAAATCACAGGGCTGAATGCTGAGAATATCCCATTCACTTCTTTTTTAGAAGCATGGGAGTTTGCTTTGAAATCTTTTCATGACATACAGGGGGTTGATTGCCGGGTATCTTGGTTGGTCGTTGGCTTGTGGCATATTTAGAAAGCTCGAAATGACCAGGTCTTAAAGGATAAAGATCCTTCTCCTTGATAATCATGTTCAATCTTCTTCCAATAATCTTAATTTATTTTAGCATTCTAATGGGTGGAAGAGATCTTCGTTTTGCAGCTATTTCTATTAATGGGGGAGCTCTACCAGTTGAAATAGCTAAAGCCCAATGTATTTTTAATGGCTTATTGAATTCTGTTTATTACATTATTGGACGAATTTTTATCCGCTCTGATAGTAAGCTAGTGTTGGACGTGCTTGTAGTCAGGTTGAACCTGTTGCTCCGAATATCCGGAATTTCGCTAGTGGTAAAAAATTTTCAGTGGCATTCCAATGTGTGCCTAAGACAATGAACACCGATAAACCCAAAACAGGCCTTTTTGTTGCAACAATTTGTGTTCGTTAATAAAAAGAAATTAAAATATACATACACATTATATAACCAGTCAAACAATAGTCAAAACTAGTAAAGTTGCTGGGCACATAACCAGGGGTGACAAATTAGCCGCTTTCGTCCGACCGGATGAATGAAACAGAAGTTTATAAAATCGGGCAATACGAAAATTTGAGTCTACTTTAAAAATTGAACAGAATCTAAATGTATGTACAACATAAGAAATATATTATATAAGTCACTGTTTTTATTTAAACTTTTACTTGATTTCAATTAAATACTTATTACTTAAATTATTTTTATTAAATCTCTATTATTTCTTAATATCGTCGCCCCTCTTCTTTGTTTTTCACAACTACTAACATAAGATTTCTATTTTCAATCCAGAACCAAAACAAAAAAATACTTTTCCACAAAATACTTTAAAAAATTAAATAAATAATACGACAACCAATTTTTTAAACTTACAAACACGAATACTCATATTTTATAAACCGGACCGGGTATAAACATGCTGTACATACGAGGCATTGTCATCCAGAACCATACGCGCCGCCGTACCGAATTTTTGCTACCCTTACACATCACAACAACAAACGTGGTTAAGATGCATGCTATATGTGTTAGTATAAAGCTTCGTCAGTACCCAATTTTTCTCCAACCCAAACGTGTTCAAGATGAGTCGAAGTAGCGGGGATCAGATTCCTGGCTTGGATTCTCTAAAGAGAATACATTAAAAGCACGGTATAATCAGAGTCGATCATGTGGGGAAAGGATCATCATCTACACCACCCATTCACATCTTGTAACAACAAAAAACGAAATCACCCAATTCCATTGCACGGATCAATTGAGAAAAAAACATCTATAATCTATAATGAAATAACTTAAAAACTATTTAAAAGGACAAATAGTAAGTTTTGATTAATATTATAATTTTTTAGAACTAGACATACATGGGGATCAGATTCCTGGCTTGGATTCTCTAAAGAGAATACATAAAAAGCACAGTATAATCAGAGTCGATCATTTGGGGAAAGGATCATCATTTCCACAACCAATTCACATCTTATAACATCAAAAAATAAATCACACAATTTTCTATTGCAAGGATGAATTGTGAGATAAAAAAAAATATCTATAAAGTTTTGATTGAAATTACTAATGTTTAAAACTAGAAATACACGGGGATCAGATTCCTGGCTTGGTAATTCTCTAAAGAGAATACATTAAAAGCACAGTATAATCATAGTCGATAATGTGGGGAAAGGATCATCACATCCACCAATAACTGTACTAATTTCAAAACATATCAATCAAGAGAGACAATTTCTAGAAGTTGAAAAATAAAACCCATGAACATATTATGTAAAAATGATGAACAATTAATGAAAGAGATCTCAGACATCCAAGGAAGGATTAAAGCAGCACAAGCTCTCAAGCCCGGCGAAGGCGAAAGCTCTTAGACGGCCACTGCGAATGTTCTTTGAGAAACAAGCCTTAAATTTATCATCACAGATCAACAACCAACGCAACATGCCCAGATAACCAAAACAATTCAACATCAAAACAAGTGTTTCTACCTTTTAAAACCATACAAAAGTCAAATTTTTCGAATGGTTTATTTTGTTTTGCCTCAGACATCCAAGGAAGGATTGAAGCAGCATAAGCTCTCAAGCCCGGCGAAGGCGAAAGCTCTTAGGCGGCCACTGCGAATGTTTTTTGAGAAACAAGCCTTAAAAGATTATCATCATCGGCAAAATCTTTCAACGCCGTTAAGCAGAACAAACACATTTCAAACAAGAACAAATTATGATTAACAGTCCCTAAGTTTCTAATTAACAGAAATTCTAATGGATGTTCCATCCAATTATGATCAGCAAATAAGATGAAAGAAAATAGTGCCGACAAAGTGATTTGAATGGATGAATCAATGACTGATTTCATGTCAGGGACCCATTTCATCCCAGGGGGAACACTGAATCAAAAGCCCTAAGGGAGAGACGATCAGTCCCGCATTGTTAAATGATTGTAAGTAATCAAAAAAGAAAGATTAACAAGGATCTATGAAGAAATGTAGGAGGTCTCAGACATCCAAGGAAGGATAAGAAGCAGCAAAAGCTCTCAAGCCCGGCGAAGGCGAAAGCTCTCAGGCGGCCACTGCGAATGTTTTTTGAGAAACAAGCCTTGAAGTTTTTCATCATCGACGCCATTTCATTCATATCACAATTAAAACAACACATAATCGAACTACATCTTACTAAATCGACGCTTCATCGAACGAAGAACAACGAAAGGGAAATTAACAAGAGAATAATAATCCGAGGGATTCGATTCCGATCATAAATTGAACAAATTAGGGTTCCAAATCGACGAAAAAAGGAGCCAAATCAAACCACATCTAACTAAGTCAAAGCTTTATCGAAGAAACAACAAAGAACAAACGCTTCAGGCAGATGAAAAACGAACAAAATCAAAGGATTTGAAACTTGAACCTTCTTCTGCTTCAGAGAAGCGAGGACTTCATCGAGAGAACGAGAAAAGATGATTTAGAATAAGCTTGGATGAGAAGTATATATAGAGAAGAAATTAGGGTTTTTGAGGAATTAGGGTTTAAGGTGTTAAATATGGAAAACCTTTATATGGAAAGGGGAACGAGGACTGCTGGAATGATCTAGAAGATTTTGTTTCCGGCTTTTTACCAGATTGCCCCTCGATGGGACTCTCGATGTCCTTTACTGTCAATTAAGAAAGTTTAAAAATTTTAAATGGTTATAACTTATATGTAAATCAAGAAAATAATATTAAAATAAAAAAATAGTAAAGTGAATATGATACATCAATCTTTTAAAAATGGATGCAAAAATATATTTTTAATGTGATTTGAGATAATTTAAAAATATTGAGAAGATATAATTTGTATTATTGTCAATTAAATTTTAAAATTATTTTATATTTGATTTATTAAAAAAAAACCATGATATCCAAACATACCATAAGTAAAAAACTGAGTCCAATAATTAACCCAACCTTTAATTTATTTTTATCTTAAGTAAATTATGATTACTATAAAATGTTATATTAAATTAAACTATAAAATATTTATATAAATTAAATAAAAATAAGTTTCATTTTCTAATAAAATAGAAATAATAAATTGATGATTGACAGATAACTATCCAATTTGCTTTATTTTTTTATAAATATTAGCTATTACTCTTATTTATTTAAAAAAACTAAACAATTGTTAAGAGACTAATATCAATATTGGCAAATTAATCCTTTTCATTTTAAGAGTGTCAACTAAATCATTTGTTTTAACTCTCCAACTTAGGCAATGTTTGATAGTACGGAGAAAGCAGGTTAACTGAATTATATTTTGTACAGAGGTCTTTTATGGACTTATATTTATACCTATGAAAATTTAAAGAAAAAAACAATGTTATTGTTTCTACATTTTAGGAATCTGATTGAAGTTAGAATATCTTTGGCTGTATTGTCTCTTCTGATTAATTTTTTTTTTCTTCGCTACTTGGAAAAAAATTCAGAGAATTTTCTTCTGTAAGATCTAAACAAAATGCTGAGTAAAACATATAGACTTGTGATATTGCAAGTAGCTGATGGTTTGGATCTCCATTAAGATCTCGGATCAAATAACATATATGACAAAATTTTATGCTAATTATCAACTACCCAACATAATTCTCCTTTATTTTTATTCAGGCTTAAAAGGAACCAAAAGTATAAAAATTAAGTTCAACACAGCCCTGTTTGAATGATTTTTTTCAAAAAAACGTTTTTGAAAAAACTAATCTCTTTTAACTTCTTCCAAAAGTTAAAAATTATTTTTTTTTTCCGCAGTTTAATTAGAAGAGGTGTTGTCAAACAATTTCAAAAGTCATTTTGCTCCAAACGCAAAAAAAAAAAAAAAATCTCTAACATGGGCCCACTTATATTTCCAGAATCTTCTCAAAGGAAATTCTATAACTTGCACAAAATAGTACATAATCACAACCAGTTCTAATAAAATGGCAGTTTTAACATGAGATAATTGACATGAATTGAAAGCATAAATTACCACCAGGCACAATGCATTAATGCAATAACTTCAATAAACTATTAACATAAGAGCTTATTATGCTGGATTATGCCCACCTTTTGTTTTCTTTTCTTTTCCTTTTTGCAAGGTCCCCCACCTATTACTGTTTCTCTCTCATTGGTAAGCCACCCCTTCAATTTTACCCTGATCTTGAATACTCAAAAAGAATATCTGTTCTAAATACAAGAATAGATAAAAATAAATAAATAAATAAAAAGAAAGGAACAGCATAATCTTGGTGACCAAACAAACCTTGTGTAGCTATAATATGAAAGAAGAAAACTAATCAGCAATATGGAGACTTCGACGGACAAATCCCAAATGGTCCGGTCCAATTTATCTGGAATGAATTACACCTCAATTCCAATTTATCAAACAACATGAATTGTATACCTCTATATCAATCAAAAAAATAACGATTACCATTTTATCAATCAGATTAAAGAAAATGTGTCAAGTTTTCGGTGGCGTTTCTTCGCCTCCGGCTGAATTTGCCTCACGATATGACCTTCGAGGAGTGCAAGCAACGTGCTTAATGATAGAAGAATAAAGATCAAATTCTGCCTTCAATTTAAAGCAGCTAGCTTCAATCCATTTTTCTGCCAAGCTCGTTGAGACACTGTCTTGGCTATCCCTCTCATGTTCTTCAATGGCAGGCCTTATTTCATTATACAAGGAGTCGAGTTGTGACGCAGCCTGTTTCTTCCTTTCCTGTAAGGAAAACAGAAAAATTTAGCATATGTTTGGTTTTGAACTCAAAAACAGTTTTTCAGCCTAAAAAATTTGAGAACTGTTTTGAGTTTTATTTTAAGAAACGAAGAAAACAACATTTTGTTGTTTTTTCTTGTTTCTTTCACAAATTTCGATGTTCTATCCAAAAATAAAATTTTCATTTTTCAAAAACAAGTCAACCGAACACTTGTCTACAAGAATATTTGTTTACAGAAATAGGAACAGTTGTTTTAGCAATTTTGATTTATAAAAAATCAAAATTGAGAAAAAGGAAAAAAAAATCATAAGAAAAGGATTCATGAGAAGCAAATCAAGCCGGGTAAAAGACAGTTTGTTCAGACTACTAAGATTATAGGGAATTTTAGTACGTACCTCATTACCATCAACCTCATCTCGAGCTTCTGGTGATGCTAAGAGTTGACTAAAGACTTTTGTGTTGATTTCCTTTTGGGCTAGGAGCTTTGATTTACCATTGGAGTATTGCAGGGATCTCTTGTTGGATAAAGGAGTTGTTTGTATGTAATAGTTTCGGCATGCACTATTACTTCTGATACGAGATATCATTGCATTTTTCTGTGCAAAAGTCCGATTGGTTTCCGGCGTAACCAGTACCTTGTCTTTATTTTCTTCAATCTTTATGTCATCCATTACCAGACCCCCCATTGGAATTGAAGCATGAGAAACTATTGCAAGAACATTGGAGTTCAAATGCCGCTCTGCCTCTATATTTAAATGATCATCAATATTCATAGAATGGTCGTGCTTTTCCTTGGAGTTGGACTCAAATTTCGATGAATCTGTAGTTTTTAGGAGCTTTGGATTTGGTTTGTCCTCCTCGGAATCATAAAGAGGAATATTCTCAACCGAGTATCTGTAATATTCAACATTCAACCATATTAATAGAGTAGACCAATCCAAACATTAAGGAAGTTTTTCATGATGCACCAACCACAATATTTTTGTAGGTCTCACATTTTTCTATCATCCACTATCTAATCTAATCCAATAAACCACCCTCTTGAATCTAATGAAGATAAGTGTCCCAAATAACATCTCAAGATCCTGATCGCCAATAGATCACCTGCCTTCTAGTAATTCTAGAAAGTTGGCAACGCTAAAGAGTGTGAACACCATGAGCTAGTATCCTATGATGAACAATTTTCTAAACCCAAACCGCACTTTCATGGCCAGAATCCACTTTCATCCAATAATATATTATTTTATATGATTACAATTATAAAGTATGTTTTGGATAAGATATTATATAAGCATCATAAAGCTCCAATTATTAATTGTAAAGGGATTGCAAGTACATTAATAGTTGGATTTGCAAACATGTTACCTGCCATCATCATCCTCCCACAGATACGTATCCTCCTACATAACAAGTTTTATTAGAAAAGAATCAAAACTTCATTCATAGTAAAAGCAGACCTCACCTAATAAAAAAAATGTGAGTAATTGTTCAGTCATTTCAAATAAAGGACAACCATCCAATATATATACTAATATGAAGTAAAAGCCACAAACAAGCTTTTTACAATTTTTGCCATGCAGTAGTTCTATTAGTTATAAAAGGAAAAAAAGTCATCTTTTCTATGGCATCAATTGAGTTCAACCCAAACATCTAATTTCTATATGTGCAAACACACTCAGAAACAAGAATTAGGGAAGGAAGAATTTTCAAAGCCCCATAAGGAACCTTAGTATATTACTTTTGCATCTGTGCCATTTTAAAGATTTCAACAAGGATTTTTTGTAAGTAATTCGGGGTTGACTTCTTAGCCTATGAGTGTTCAATGTGCTACTGCCAAAACGGGGCCAAGTTACTAGCGATTGCTAGTAATTCGGGGTTGACTTCTTAGCAATTCGCACAGTACACCTGAAAGCGGTAGAGTACCACTCTATCACCCGTGATGCACTAGGATCCACAACTAGTCTCGGCAACTCCACTTCACTTCACCAAGTATTTCCCCTCCAAATGCAATTTCACTCGGAAATTACCATGGGAGTCTCACCTTTACTCAACAAAACACTAATGCATATGCATACAGTAACAATTACACTGGTATTACTCGAGTAATAGCATATGGACATCAAGTAAATAGCACAAATGCAAGGAAATACGAATTAAGCATCAAGAATAACTCTGTTCTCATTCAAAAACGGGATTACAAAGCTCTCTATGTGTTTCCCAAGCAAATAGGAGTTATATACAACCAACCATGTAACCAATTGGGTAGCTATAACTATAAACTACCTGAACACTTGTCACTATCTCTTGTGACTTTCTAAGATACAATCCTGTCCTTACACGAATTGTAACTTCCCAAATTGATCGTAGCTTGTGATTGGTAGTCCTCAAACTACCCCTTGATGCCTAGGTGGCATAACCACCTGTAACTCTTACGTAGTTACTAGTGTTAGGAATTACCCAATTGCTAGTAACTGCCCCTCTTGCTCAACCCATGAAATTCACTTGGGCTTGGCTTATTCGTGCATCTCTTTAGCAGCTCATGAGTCCAATACGCCCCCAAGTCCACCATAAGGCCTGCTACTTGGTTTCTTGGGCCGAATCACTCACCTTAGCTCCACCACACTAAGGCCTCTCCTTGGATTGTTTCTGTTGGCCAAGTCCAACAATTCCCCATGGCACTTGATTATTAGGTCGAGCAAGTGGCGGAGTTAAGGGGCATAAGGTTCTACTATAGAATAGATCCTAAGTTTGATCCTCCCCACTCACACAACGGCGTCCTCGGGTGTTTGTGGTCAAGCTCCTCAAGTAAGTCACCTATTGGATGATGGTCACAACAAGGCATTGAACTCTGGTCAAACTGGTTTTAGCCAAACCAAATTGGCCAAGGCATGTTTCAAGATTGTTTACGTCTCCATCTACCATAGAAAGTCCCAATGTCGCACAAAAGTGAATCAACTATCAAATTAAGGTTAACTAACATTAAAACAATATCTGAATTGTAGCATATACAAGAGAAGTTTATTTTAGTCATAAATTCCCACTATTTTTAGTCATAAATTCCCACTATCTCTAAATGTACTTTTGCAGAACATCTCCCTTGAATGGTGATTGCTTGAACTTTTCATTCATCTTTACTTATTAAAGAACAACATCAAACACCTTCTAATATTAGAGTTCAATTCCATAAGTTTTACCAAGTATTATAGATGAATTATCAATTATGAATAAATAAGTTCTAGGTATTGCAGATAAATGCTATCTTTCTCTTAATCAAAAGATTATGTTAGATCAACACTACGGAAAGAAACTTCCCCCTCTAGAAGTGGTCGTAACCAGAGAAGTCTAGAACAAGAATACTGATTACACTCAAGTTTTCAGTCCCTCTTTTAACTCCCGCTGCTATGATCATTGAAAGAGGACCTTTGCTTCCCCTCCGCATAGAGTTTCCTCAAGTAAATCCTCAGTACATGTGACTGATGAGTTGGTTAAATAGACAAATTACTTTACTAATTATTACACCTTAAAACTAACTTCTTAAATATGTGATAAATCAAGGTTTACGGGGGTAAAATGACTTCATTGTACACTGGAGAAAAGAACCAGCACTATAATAGTAAAGCTTTACAAATATTAAGAAAGGAAAATTTTCTTTTAATTAGAAGTGCATAAGTATGTGCAAGTGTGTGTATGTGC
Organism: Paratinospora sagittata; assembly: GCA_035771175.1. Taxonomy (NCBI): domain Eukaryota; kingdom Viridiplantae; phylum Streptophyta; class Magnoliopsida; order Ranunculales; family Menispermaceae; genus Paratinospora; species Paratinospora sagittata. The sequence continues at coordinate 5,975,397 of JAYMFD010000012.1, read as the reverse complement.
ATTCATATAGCTCAGGTTTCAGAAGTTTTAGCTGCCACGCTGTCCAACTCATAACTAGGCAGGAAAATCACACATGCAATAGCCTACAATAATAGGAAATCATATAGTTTATACTTTATAGACCATTTTAATAAGATTCTATCATTTAATCCTTTCATAACACTCACCTGAAAACCACGAGACTTTGCCCCAAGGAAACCAGAACAGCAAAGTGCACCACAAAGGCAGCGAACCTTTGTGCCACCATACCACTCAAAATTATAATCATAAGCCAATTCAGTTCCAACAAGTATATCTTGTTTGGCAAATATCCCAACCCTTACTTCCCCAAGAACATTCCATTTCCTTGTCTCACAATTTGGTTGGCTGCATATTTCAAAGAGTATAAATGAGAACCATAATATGTCTTACCAGAAAAAATCAAATGGAAAGGTTTTGAAACATGAGGGCCCAAGGAAAGAATGGAGAAACCTTAAATTCATATTTTCAACTCCTCTCTGTCCCTCAAAGAAGAGAGACAGATATGCAATTGCTTATTATAATCAAAACGCCTAAGATTCATAGTCTCCAAAATTTAGGTTTTCAACTTAAGCCATTTTACCATGAGTGGTTTATGAACCTAGCAAGGCTTCCCTTCTTAGTGGCATCAATTGACTCATGAGCATTAAGGGATATGATAAATGCATCTTTTAGACCTGAAACAATCAATTTGAAGAAAAACAACTCATTTTAAAATGAACATGATAACTATCATATAAACACAAACTTTATCCTGATTCCATAATCATCAGAGACATTGATCTTGCATTGACAGATATCTTATAAAACATGTATTTTACCATGATTTTCGTACGCATGAGACCTTTGTCTTGCTTCTTTCCAAGAAATTACTTCTCCACAGTATTCAATAATAAATTTTCCAGCCTAGATAAGTAGAAAAATGTTAACTAATAAAAATTAACAGGAAAATATTTTTCTTCAAATAACTAACTGATGGCATTATCTTAAATAGCCAATAAAAGCTCATAGAAAAATGTTGTAAAATTTCAACAAATATACATGTGTTACAATTGTCACTAGCAACCAAAGCATGGTCAAGTGAAGCATTTCCAATCCGTGGATAACTTTAGAAAAAATTTAACATGCAAAGGTTGCACAACAAAGTACCCATTATCTTAAATAGCCAACGAAAGCTCATCTATAGTTGTGCATAAATTCACAGGAGGTTAGTAGTGTAGGTCAGCAAGTAAGAATTACCTTTACATTCTCATCAGCCAGAAGACCCCACCCACGGCCTTCAGTTTTGAACAGCTTTAATTTAGCATATTCACATTTCTGGAATCTCTGTCAACATAGATGAAATGCTTAAAATAGTGATAACATAATTTTATATCAAGAGACACAAGATGCATACACAAATTATCAAATTATCAAAATCCAATGGAATATCTTAGAGGTAGAACAAACCAAGTCAAGGTTTCTACAATCTAGCAGAAGACCCACTTCCTAATTAATGGATGAAAGAAAAGGAAAATAAAATAATAATAATTCATGTCAGTTGCTAGAAATATTCCAACATGACTCCAAGCAAATATGAGAATATGGCAATCACTTAAACAATACACCAAAGATCGACAGAAGCAGTTGCAGTCTCATGTAAGCTAGAATAGTAATTAATGGATGAAAGAAAAGGAAAATAAAATAATAATAATTCATGTCAGTTGCTAGAAATATTCCAACATGACTCCAAGCAAATATGAGAATATGGCAATCACTTAAACAATACACCAAAGATCGACAGAAGCAATTGCAGTCTCATGTCAGCTAGAATAGTAATTATTCATTGAACTTGCATGTTTGATGATGTGTCAGTAATTTAAACATCATTTATTTCATATTTTTAGATTATTTGTGCTTAATTTTATATTTCAATTTGAGAATTTTAGCTAACTCGAGCTAATTTGCGGTATTTATTGATTTTATAGAGAATTGGAGGGATTAGTGGCAAAATTGGTAAATAAAGAGCAAAAGAGGGTTAAATTGGGCTTGGACTTGAGGCATTCCTGTTTGTAGCCACTTCTTTCTATTATATATATATCTACATGCTTCTTGTCCAAAAAAAAAAAATTGTTAGACTAGGGCTTGATGTAACTTGTGAAATTTTGCATAAATTCTTAACAGTAGTGGTTAATTGATTGTAATTTGTTTCTATAATTGTGAAGTAGACAAGGGGCAAAAATAAAAATAAAAAGTTTATCAAAGGAGAGAAAGAAACGATTCTAAGGCACAAATTCTGATTTGGAATTCTCTACAAGATGGTGGAGTTGGTTGTGACCTTTTATAGGTCACCTTATTAATGAAGTTGTGCAACTAAGGAGTTGGTCAAGAAGAAATTCAAAGAGTTGGTTCTTTCACCAAGAAGTGTTAAGTGTCTCTAGTTTTCCTACATAAAATAAATAGTAGTCATAACTATTTTAGTGTTCCTATGGAATTCTAAGATTTTATATGGAGTTCTTAGATTTTCCATAGAATATTTAGATTTCCTAGGGGTTGTTGAATTTCCTAGAGTTTTAATACTTGTATTTTCCAAGAATCATTAATGATTCTTGATCTTTTGTGTTATAGAAGTCTATAAATAGGATTGTAATCTTCTTTTCGGAGCATTGAACAAAGTTACAAATTTGAGTCTTTTCTCTATTGGGCTTGTGCGATACAATCCAACCTTAGGTGCAATGCCAAGGACTTCTAGGAGTGATTCCTAGACCTTCTATCTCTCTACTCTAACTCTTTACCTCTACTTTTCATAAACACTCCCAACACAAAACTACCAATCCTGTAATTTTCTTTCAACCCCCTTTGTCCTACATCAAATTGAGTTTACATTTTAGTATTTAATGCAATTGAATATTTGATCACCATTCAATTGATCTTGAATTAGTGTGTTAAGGACTGAGAGGTGACGCACACTATATGTTCGATGAAATGCAAACTATAGAATTAGTATAGGATAGAGGTATATCTATATAGTTTATGTGGTTTAAATGAATTGCCATTGAACTTAATGGCTTTCTAAGTGTTCTAATTTTCATCGAGAGAGAAAATTGTCATTTAGAAAGACTTTTAATATTGCTCGAGAGAAATTATTAAATGAATTATGGACATTTCGACCTTCAATTAGGACAAGTACATCAATTACCATAAAATTGGAAATTCATGTATATTAACAAGTGAAATCATAGCCCTAGTGTTTTAAGCTCCTCAATTTAATCCAAATTTCTTTGTCTTTTTTTTTTTTTTCTCCATCGCATGTTAACTTGATTTTTGGTTTTTTTTAATATTATTTTCATTAGCTATTTAGCCACAATTTTTGAATTTTCAAATATAGTTAGATTTAACCAATTTCAATAGTTAGCTCTAATCCTCGTGGGACGATACTCTTATTCATCACTTTATTACTTGTTCAACCTGTGCACTTGCGGGAATTTTTAAGTTTGACATTTAAATTCACAACATTTGACAGTAGAAAGGTAGAACTTGGGAACAACAAAACACCCAAAATAAATAGAGATTAAATAGAAAGAAAGAAATGACGGAAGAAGAAGCCATCATATGCCAAAGTGTGCCCCATTCAACCATATTAAACATGCCATGAAAAATCTTGTTCCTTTGACAAAAAAGACAGGAAAATAAATCAAAGACTATAATGTAGTGCAGCCCAAAATTACCAATAAAACTATGGCCCGTCGTTAAAGGTTCAGTATGTCATAGGAAAATGATAAAAAGGGTGTTCTTGAGAAGGCAAAGGCTCAATCAATAGAAGGACAAGAAGAGGAAAAAAGAAAGCACCTCACCTCCCTCCAAGCCAAAACACACACACAAAAAATTAACAAAACAACGTCGAGCAGTCAGCTAAGTGTTGAGTGGACACAAATACCACAGGGCACAAGCAAAGTCACAAAGAACAATGATGCATCTTTACCTTCTAATAGACCATAAGAGATAAGATATAATAAAGAACCCCAGCAGAGGCAGAGGATTTGAACCACACATATTTGTTCAAGAAACCAAAGGCCAAAAACTATCAAATTCATCAGCATAGTTTACGAGTTACCATCTCACAGAGCACATTCTTGACAGAAAACTATAGAAGGTAGAACTGCAAGTGGGAGATCTTTTCCTAAACCTTTGAAGTTCTATTACAAGGAAAGTGATAAACATTTAGGTCAAGACATCCTCTAAGGATCAAAGAGAGATAAAATTGTATGTATTCTATTTAAGGTAGCTTTCCTTTTTCCTTGCATAGGCTGTCAATATTAGGTTAGTAATTTGTGTGAAAAACAAAGTATATAAACAACAAAAGTTAGAAAGATATACTTAAGTACCAGTCTGGGTGTTTGCTTTCTGATACACATTTCCCTCAGTTCCATATTTAATAACAAAAACCTTTATGTTTCAATTTTAAATAGTTTCCATAATAGAACTAGAAGGTAATCTCACTCCGAAGAAGGTCTGTATACAAATAAGAACGAGCACTGCTAAACTATTTTTTACACATCAATTTGTAATAGTCCTATACAATCAAACTACTTTGCAGCAGGACAGATATGACAAAACAAAATTGTTCCTTCAGATGATGTAATTTGTGAGTGACCACATAAAATCTTAGGTAAGGGAATCATTTATTCAAAAGTAAAACTATCACACAGACAAATTCCTACTTGTGCCAATCACTTAAGCTATATATAACAATAGAGACCTAACTCACAACTTGATAAAGAAAAAAAAAAACCCAAAACCACCTTAAGAATGAAACACATAACCATTGCCCCTTTTAATCTGATTGCTGAAATGTAATCTTCTTCCCTACCATGATCCTGAGAAACCCATAGAAGACTATCTTGGGAACCAACCCAATTGACTTATGGTGAAACTATCATCTAGATGTATAAATCTATATTCCTTTAACAATTAACTGAAGCTTGCCAATATTCTTATACTAGGTGTTGAAACTTTAAAATGCATGCATTGCATCAAATGATGTGGTGCAATCTAAATGTTAAGCAGCATATGTTGGAAATGATCAGAATATGGTGAGCTAATGTGAAACAAACATCAGAAATATGTCCATAATAAATAATTTTAACTCCTTGACAAGGTTCATGCTACAAAGGGGGCTCTCTTATTCTGCACCTCATGTTTATACTTTTGTTAGAAACAGAAACATACAGGATGAATCAAATGCCCAAATTGATCTCATGCTTACCTGATTCTTGCAATGCATGCCACAAGAACAATAGCCAGGTGTGCATTCTGTGCTAGTTAGCACATTCAAGCACCGCTCACCACATGCACTATCCGGGTCATTAGCGTCATATCTGCATTCACATGTCGCAATATCTTCCTCTTTCTGCTTTGTATGCCTAATCACATTATAATATTTTCAATAAAAAGAAGTCAATCCAGTCGCATTAATGATAGCCAGCTAAAAAGTGGTGGTGATGAACATGAAGTAAAAAAACAAAACCATAAAAATGAATTGAATTTAGTGTCTTAACAGGCATCATTGCATAAGTGTCTAGTTAATATGCATAACTAAATCTTAATCAATATTAAGAACATCATAGCATGCAGCAACATTTAAACTACCACAATGCCACTGCAAACTAAACAATATTTGACCTCTAGAAATACCCAAAAGTTTGCTAAGATTGCTCCTTAACCAAGTGTTAAACATACAAATATAAATAAAATATGTTTTTTTTTTAATTTAAGACACCTTGCCTGACAATTTGTACTCTTTGGCGTCTTTAATTGCATCTTATCTTTTACCAAACACCAACTGAAAAATGAAATACTTGAATTGGCATGGCCAAATGGAAAATGAACCCTTCAATTGTTTCCAATCACTTGGTTTGAGAATTGCTCAACAATATTATGCACCATGAGAGTTTGGTGGAGATGCCACAACTTTTTGTGAAACACTGAAACCCCTAAGAAGGAAGGGATTCAACAAATGTGTTAAAAGATGGTCCATTTACCAATTGAGCACCAGTCTACAGGTGTCACACCCTGGGTTGCACAGCGTGCCCCCTACCCAGGTGTGGGCGCACCCCCTCGGGGCGAACGCCTAGCCATTATAGATCCATAATATTGTCCCATCTCGGCCAGCCACGCCACACAAGGACGCCGGTCACCGAGATCATTTATCCCCCTGCACAATTGGCTCAATGGATACTCAAGTTGCGAAATCTAACCTTATGAGGAAGAGGTTGCGAGTTCGAACTTGGGGGAGGCCCTCCCTGTGCTGTGGATTGTGCAGGGGGATAAATGATCTCGGTGACCGGCGTCCTTGTGCGGCGTGACTGGCCGAGATGGGACAATATTATGGATCCATAATGGCTAGGCGTTCGCCCCGAGGGGGTGCGCCCACACCTGGGTAGGGGGCACGCTGTGCAACCCAGGGTGTGACAAAAAGGCCTTATGTTGGTTCAATGGGTACTCAAGTTGCGAAATCTAACCTTATGAGGAAGAGGTTGCGAGTTCGAACTTGGGGGAGGCCCTCCCTGTGCTGTGGATTGTGCAGGGGGATAAATGATCTCGGTGACCGGCGCCCCGGTGTGGCGTGGCTGGCCGAGATGGGACAATATTATGGATCCATAATGGCTAGGCGTTCGCCACTGCGGTGGTGCGCCCGCACCTGGGTAGGGGGCACGCTGTGCAACCCAGGGTGTGACAACAGGAATACAGTACATTGATCAACTTGTGAAAACAGAAAGTAACTTTCAAGAAGATAATTAAATCCATGTACACATTATTAGGAAAAGGCCTTTGCTTCAATCAAATACAAAACATGACAATCAAGAAAATATAGTCAACAACATGGTTCTTTGGCTCATCCACTGAAATTTTTGACATCCTACAATGACTATAACAACAAAGAAATAATGAAAAATAATCTCACTTTCGAGAAAAGAAATCATTTTGGTCAATATGAATATACTCTGGTGGCCATTCAATTATTTGAGCCTACAACAACAATAGAAAAAACCAATGTTAGGTCATTAGTTGACTTGTCAAATTTATGATACTGTAAGTAAAGATCATCGAACTACTAAGAAATAACTAATAAGCATACTCATTCTTAGTCAATGCGATAATCTTGAAAATTAAGGGAATCAATTACCAAAGAAATTTACCTTTGTCTGTTTGAGAAGGGGGTAGAAAAGAGATAACAAGTCAAATTCAAGGATAGGCTAGATGCAAGTGATCAAACATTGAAAGTCCCTAATGCTCCATGAAAATGTAACTAAACAATGCACACCTTATAAAGGGAAGCATTAGATCAAAATCCTAAGTACCGTTACGAAAAAAAAAAAAAAAAAAAGCCGTAAACTGAAAGATGATTATCCTAATGATGTACAATTTTGGATAAATTTGGCCCAAAAAGCAATTTTCCAGCTGTGTGAAGGGACATTTGCAAGACAATTGAGAAGGACATATGTGTCAAACTTGACTCATTGTTCCATTTCATATAAGGTACAAAGACAAGGAACTTTGTCCACTGTTCTTAGGAGCTATTTTACAAGGCAACAGTGGTTTTGAGGTTTTTTCTCATCTCAACATGTTTCAGATTTTGAATCACATGTCAGAATAGAATAATAATAAAGTTTCAGTTATGTTCAATTAGAGTATTGTTTTTCAAGATAAAAGATCTTTTGATCTTTTAAAGATCTATGCATGAAAATAAAGCGTAAAGATCGAAAGAAAAGAGAAGTGAGGGGGAAAAGAAGAGAGAAAAAAAGAATTGTATGGAGGATAAAATCTACTCATGCATTTATAAGCACCTTATCCCAAAGGACTATTGCAAGTTTAGGTCAGTGTGTCTACACTGGACTCAAACTTCAAGCCTTGTTAGATGCTACCATATGCCAGTAAGGTTGTAACATTGTTGTATAGCTTAAGAATCCAAAGACATCATGGAAAAGACCCTTTCCCATCTAGAGATAGTCACCAATATGTTTTACACATCCAAGGTGCTGTTGTCAAAGAAACTAATTGATATGGAGCTATCGGCCACTGAATACATGATCCAAGGAGAAAGGGGAGTTCTTTGCAACACTTAAAACAACAAAAGAACAAAGAGTACCATTGAGTCATATGTACTCTTCTCACTGGAAGAGTATATGAGAACAATTCAGTGGAAAAACTATAACAGCTGCTCCATCCTTTTAATTTTCTTTTTTCTCTCTCTCTCTAAAACCTGCAAGGTTGAGATGAAACAGAGGTTTACTCATACACATAAAATGCATTATTATTAAACTTGAAATACAGAGATCGAAATGGATCAATTAAAGACTGTACTTGCTGGCTTAAAATATATATATAACATATACAAGTCTTAAGTTTAACAGTTATCAAACATCTAATGTATTCCAATTAAATCTATCCTTCTGTACCCAATTAAAAGTTGGATTGGCTTTGTGAAGGTATTGCAGTTCAATTTTTTCAGCTCTGTCTGTACTTCCAGTCCCGAAAAACTTAAATATACACCATCATTCAATTGCACTTTGATAAAATGAGTTTTTGATGTTGCAATCAAAATCAAATCGATGGTTTGAACACCATAGTAAGACTTGACAACCTGGCATTCAGAGTCTCAGCAAATTTCCCAGCTGTTTCGCAACAGTCCATGATCCAGGAAACATCATCTTCTAAATACAGATTTTTATGGAAACTAGACCTCCATATTTTTCTTTTCTTTATACCTTTCTGTTGAAAGTACATAAAAATTATGGAAAAAGATAGAAACAATGAAAAAGCCATCAGCAAAATTATATTTTCTAGAATAACTTAGCATAAGCTTAAAAATTCAGAACAACTCCATAGCCAATATAGTATCCATGTCTGGTATATAGCCACAACTATGTTCAGCTAGCAAGTGGGTGGCATGGTTTAGTTTTCATAGCTGTTAGACCAGTCACAAGGAATACAATACACATAGAGGGGTAATAGACAATAAAAGAGGTCGAATTTTCTAAAGCAACAAAATACCATCGTTTATATTGTTTTCCACTTTTAGTACCTCTATCGCGCAAGTTTATACAATGTTGGTTTATCAGATTTTCTGGAAGATGAAAGATAAATAAGATATACTGCTTGAAGCAATCACTTTTCAGATTCAGAAAGCAATGTCATTCAATTTTATCCATTGCAATACTTTTTCATCCTTGTTTCTAGAGAAATATTGCAAGTTGCGCTACAATTGCCCAACCCAACCAAAAGGGAAAACCTAAGAAGAAAAAGAATGCACTAATATCTCTCCCATGAACGGCAGCAGTTGCAGCTCCTACCTTGCCCTTCCTCATCAGCATCCAAGTGCAATCTTCTTGGCATAGACTCCGTCACTAGATCATCTGATCACCTATGTTCTTCCACTTTTCACCAAAACCAACAGACCATCCAGCGGATCCAATCCAATCATCAAATTAGACGGAAGGTTTTTGACCCCCCAAATTGAGTTTCAGTCCAATAATCCACTCAACAAGGTCAAGTCATTTGAGATTTTTCGTTCAAGTCTGTTTGAATCCAACCCATGTGCAACTGCAACCCTAATCTGCAATAAGGCTCACCAATAATGCTACAGCCTACAGTGCCAAGTATTTTTGTCATTAATGAGTGTGCTACTTAGTTTGGTATTTTAATCCTTCATTAACAATTTCATTGATGCTTTCTCCCAATGATACTTCTCTTTCATTTACACTTTTTAATGCATAAAATGGTAGAAGTTTCCATGTACAATGGTTGAACTCGGTAAATTTAATCTATTACAATGACATTTTTTAGTGGAAACCACCATAGGTGTTTTATGCTTATATGTTAAGTATTTTTAGTTTTGGTCATGCCACAGAGTTTTGAGGCCCTTTTCTAGCATAACTTTCTCAAGCCCTCACCAAATTGTTGCACTAAAATCAGGAGTTGGAACATATACCATCCATGCTACAAATTTGATGTATTTCCCTAATGCTACGACAAAACATGTGCAATGCCAACAATCTCTAGATATGATCTTCAAAAATTTTGCAAGGGCTCTGCCTCCATTATCTTAATCATTGTTGGACCATAATGGTAACACATGCCATGCTTTTTGTCAAGGAACGAAAATTCGATTTCGCCATAAACTTCGACCTTCAAAAATCAGAATTAATTCGGAGAAGTTTAATTCGACGTGGAGAATTTTTGTAAAAATTCGCCAACTTAGAGAAGTTTAACGAATTTGTATATAAATGTTAAAATACGCATAATTACTATTAGAAATGATGGAAACAAGACATAAAAGTATAAATATAATCATTTAAAACATGTGTTTTTACTTTAACAATGTTTATGTGCATCGCGCATACTATAAATTTTATATTGTTTACTTGTATCTAACAATTTCTTTCTTTTTTCAGGTCAAAAGATTTATGAAGGATTTAAATTGAATTCAATATGCTTCAATTTCAAAGTGTTGAGACTTGATTGGCCATTCTTAAAAGGATGAAGCAGCATTTTTGAAATTTAACTAGTATAGTTAGTATAGTTAGTAGCTTTCATAAACTTATTTAAGTTGTAATCTAAATGTTTGTCTATTGTTTAAAATTAAGATTTATTTCTTTCCCGTGAATAACTTTTTTTTTAATATGAAAGGTTTCATGCATATTTTGATTAATTGTCCATTAATTCTATACATTTAAAATTTAAATGTAGTTTTTTTGTATTGTTATTGTACTATTATATGTTATTGTAGAAATTGAATGCAAACTAATTGACTAAAATGAGTTGAAACATAATGCATTTTCATTGTCAAGGCAAAATATCATTAATATATATATTAACGTAATATTAATTTAGTGTAAGTATTTACTAAGGTAATATTAAGTTTTAAAATATTTAATTAACATTATTCGTATCTACATTACTAAGATATTTTCTATAGTAGTCTATTTATTTTCGTAAGATGTATAACATTAATTTAGAAATGTTGATATAGATCAAAATTATTATAATTAAATATTTTAGTCTATGTTTTTTTTTTGTTAGATGTATAACATTAATTTAGAACAGGTTGATATAGATCAACACTATTAGAAACAACATTATAAAAATAAATTTTTAATTTTTTAATGTAAGTATTTTATTAAGGTAACATTAATATTAAGGATGTTAATATGACATTATTTGTATTAATCTTATTAAACTATTTTATTTACTTTACTGGCATATTTATTTTTATGAGATGTATAATATTAATTTAGAACAAGTTAATATAGGTCAACATTATAAAAATTAACTATTTTTTTATTTTACTAATCTATTTATTTTAGTAAGATGTACAATATTAATATAAAACATGTTAATAGAGATTAACATTATTTGAATTAACATAACGTATTTTATTGAGACATTTATTTGAGAAAGTTAATATTAATTTTAAATATTTTAATATAGATGAACATTATTATTAACTTATAAACTTGAACCATATATTATTATTAACATATAAACCTGTAACATATGTATAAGTAATAATTATATATTTTTTATAATAATATTTTTTTATAAAAATATAATTAATAATTTAAAGAATATATATTTTATTTTATTTAATACTTTCACATTCTGTTAAATTATTTTTAATTAGTTTAAGTAATTAAAGTTTCTAACATATACACAAATACAATTACTATGATTAAATTAAATAATATATTATATTATAATTATATTCACTGTTTTTTAAATTATAATATATTTATTTAAATTATTGTAATAAAACTTTAATATGATGTTGTTATTTTTATTATTATATAATATAATTTAAAAATTATAAAATATATTTACCACTATTTTAACTATTTTAAAAATTATAATATATATATATATATATATATATATATTAGAATGCATTAATGGAAGGTAACCTAACTAACATATTAATTTTAATAATCAAAGTTCAGAGTAACAAGGTTTCATCCAAATTCTGATTATAGAATTGAAAAAGCAATATTTTTAAAATAAGTAATATGGTTACATCCAAATTCTTATCCCAATTACTTTAAAATTTTCAATGCAAATGTACTTGTGCTACCATTTATTTTTTTAGGTCATATTTTTAACTTAAGAGTAAGAATATGACCCACTTTTCTGTTTATGGTTGTTTGTCATCTTACACAGTCCAACAACATTGTCAGACAACTTAAATAAATTAATGTAAATTTTTTTTTGAAAGGACATTAATATAATTAATTACATCTAAAAATAAATAATAATAATAATAATAATAATAATAATAATAACAATAATAAAATAGGATACTTACTATATATAATATTAATAGTATTCATTTTAAATATTAAAGAAGAAGAAAGAAACCTAAAAAAACGTATAATGTCATTTTATAAAGATATAATGTCATTTTATAATTAATTGGGCATATAGTGGTGTCAAGTTGAGCTTACCTATAGTGTCAATGTGACTTCTAATCGGGTCAAATAATAGGACTTCAATTGTATCACTAAATGCTCGAATACGTATGATTTTCATTTAAATTAAGGATGCTCCTAAAAGCAAAAAAAATGGGAAAGCTATGATGGTATCACCTCCAGTTCCACTTTCTAGCCAACCTTCGCCTCTGCTTCTCGTCTCTCCCTCCTCCGCCTCTGCTTCTCCTCTCTCCCTCCGCCGTTGCCGCTGGTTCTCCTCTCTCCCTCCGCCGCCGCTGCTTTTCCTCTCTCCCTCCGCCGCTGCAGCTGGTTCTCCTCTCTCCCTCCGCCGCTAGTTCTCCTCGAAGGTTCTCCTCTCTTCGCCGCTGGTTCTCCTCTCTCCGCCGTTGGTTCTCCTGCGCCAGCGCAAGAAGGTATTATTTTCACTCCTTCTTCCAAAATCTCTTCTTCTTCTTCTTCTTTTATAATGGCGAAGAAAATCGACGCACAAATCTTTAGCGAACTGTGCATCCCGTGAAGAAAATCGACAAATTTCCTTCAATTTCGCCGATTTCGCAGATTTCGTCGATTTTTGTCGATTTTATGTCGATTTTTTGTACTTTTTTTTTTACATGCGCCAGATTAATCGGCTCCTTCAGATTTCGAAATTTTTCGGCGAATTTCGACGAAATTCGCCGAATTTTCGTTCCTTGCTTTTTGTGCCAACAAATTCTTGCATGTGAATGAAGAAATTTTAAAGCAAGATTCTTGAGCATGAGTAAGAGTTGTTGTCGTGTGACCATGTGGTCACAGGTTTGAGTCGTGGAAACAGCCTCTTGCAAAGCAAGATAAGATTGTGTACAATAGACCCAAATGTGGTCCGACCCTTCCCAAGACCCCACATAGGCGAGAGCTTAGCGCACCGGGGTGCCCTTTTTATTCTTGAGCATGAGTAGAGTGCTTTCATCATTTTTGTGTACTTGCTTCAATTAAAAGCAAATGAAGAGGCAAGGAAAAAAAAAAAAATCTTTAACACCTTGCTCTATTCAATCATAGTTAGTCTTTTGCTACTACTATCTTCGAGGTATTAATTTCAATGTGACATTAAGTAAGATGTAGATTAGTAAAAAAGAACGACTATTGATCAGACACCCTATATCCCAACATAGGGGTGGCAATTCAGGCCGCTCAACCCATCCTAGTCTAGGCCAAGACAGCCTAATTCATTATCAAATTGGGCTAACCAAATCGGCTCGACATCTCAAAGGAATGGTCCAGCGTAGCCCACACCCTTAAGAAAAGGATCAAGCCAGCCCAAGCTAGGCCCAGCAACTAACAAGCCTACTAACTTACCCACAAGCTAATAGACTTGCAGCATAATGCAACACAAACCTATCTCCTGAATCTCAATGCTCTTGCATCCTTGTTGATACAAAAATCTTTCGACTCCATAACTACTTTCTAACCCCAACAAAATACTCCAAACTATTTTTATTTTTTTTGAGAACCGTGGAATCCTTCCTTATGGTCCGACTAATCCACGGGGCCGCGTATCCACCCACAGACCGCGCACCGGGAAAGGCCAGGGCTAAAGGGCCCACCACACCACCCAGAATAATTCCAAAATGGAGTTTGCCACACAGAGATTCGAAATTAAGACCACCCGTTCACTATAGATTTTTACAATATCCACCGACCACTAAGCCATACCCCTGTTGGGTAATACTCCAAACTATTATATATTGAGCATAACATCAAAAGGACAAAATAGGGAATGTGTGAATATCTTAGGCCATCAAAACTCATACTTTTGATTTACTTTTCGGGTGCTTCCATGTTCACCAATGATTTTCCCAATGTTCACTTTTTTCAAAGTGCAGCAATAGGATCTTTTTGTAATTTTCATTATAAACCCCTTTCAACGCCTAAACTACCATTCTAATTCCAACCATTCATTTCATCTATAAATCTTAAAAACTCTCTTTTTCACACCTTTTTTTAATCCTCTCCTTCAACTTCCTCTTCATTTTTGCCTCTCCTTCAATCCTTCTTCATTGTTTCTTATTCTCTATATATTTTCAAGGAAACCAAGAACAACTGAAGATTGGCTTTCAACTTTTTCAAGGTAAGAAACTCATTCTCGATTTTCTTTTTAATGTTAAATTGGTAATAAATCTCAAAATTATTAAAAGGAATTTGAAATCAATTTCAATTAAGGAGTTAAAATGGTGTATCAGAATGAAGGGAGGAAGAAAATAATTGGGGAAAAAATCAAAGAGAAGAAAAAGAGAGTGGCTAAAGAAGACGAGTGTTTCAACCGAACAAATTCGAACATGCAAGTAGTGTTTTGTGTTTAGACGAAAACATTGCATCTTTGTTCGACCAAATAGGGTTGATCACTACCTGCTCATTTGGACCTATTCAACCGAACGACTACTTTTGTTCTCATGTTTCGTTCGTTTTATTTTTATTTTTTATTATGATTTATTTATTGAAGGGGAGCCTTGGTGCAAAGACAAGAGTTGTTATCGTGTGACCATCTGATCACACGCTCATGTCATGAAAACAACCTCTTGTGAAGCAAGGTAAGGATACGTACAATAGACCCAAATGTGGTCCAACCCTTCCTTGGGACCCTACCCAAATGTGGTCCAACCCTTCCTAAGCTTCATGCATCGAGCTACCCTCTATTCATGATTTATTTATTATTACGTTTATAATTTGTAACAAAAATGCATGTGACCTTCAATTAACATGTTGAGTAGTTAGAAGTCAAATTGAGATTCTTAACAAGGTAGCTAGCAAGGGAAATTAATATTGAAGAGCATATTACTAAAATAAAGATGAGAATCAGAGTGAGCCTAAACATGGAAAAGAAGAAAGAGAAGAAATCGATGATGAATAATTGTCATAACCTTTTTCCTGGAAGTCTACAAGACATTTCAGTGACAAATACATTCAAAACTCATATTGATGCAGGCTGCAGCAATATGATTTAATCAAGAAAGTTGATGGCTTTTGAGTATATTGATTTTGTTTGAAGTTGGTGACGATTTTTATCATAAAATTAATTAAAAACTCATAAAGCAACTCGTAATTTAATTCTATCAAGTTTATTGTAGGGTTGAGTTCTTATAAAATCATTGAGTAATGCAAAAAAATAAATAAAAACAAAAAAATACAAAACAAAAGAATTGTTAATTCAAAGATCTAACACTAGTAGTCAATGAACATTATTCAAAGGTTAGCACTACAAAGTTTAGTAATATGTTCTCCTCACTTTGTTAATCATGTCGACGATGTTGTTATTGCATACTTGCCTCACTTGCGATTTTCTCTCCTCATTCTCATAATCATTTTAACTCCTTATTTAAACATGAGTTCAAATTTAATTTGATAAATCCAGAGTTTGTTACTGATTTAACATTACCAAGAAAATAAAGGATTAGTTTCTTACTTTGAAAGTGTTGATGGGGGAGCCAATTTCAAATTCTTTTGGTTTCCTTGAAAATGTTTGAAGAAAGAGAAACAATGAAGAAGGATTAAATGAGAGGAAAAAATGAAGGGAAAGTTGAAGGAGAGGACCAACAAGAAAAGGAAGGATAGAAAAGAAAGGACTTTATATAGATTTAGGGTGTGTTTGACGACTAAGAAAATTATTGTTTTCTCAAGAAAATAACATATTTTCTAGAGAAAATGTTGAGGTTGTTTCTGTAATTGCCAACTTTTCCAGACAAAAATTTTCTCAATCCCAAATTTTGAGGTGAAAACATTTTTAGTATGTCATTGATTGTGGTTCTGTTAATCTACAACGAACTTTCCCATTTCTCCTTCTCTTTACATTATATGGGTGTGAAAAAACGTTTTTCTCATGTACAGGTGTGAAAAAACGCTTTTTTCATGTACAATCCAACAGCCAAGAGAAAATCCTCGTGAAAAAAAATACAAATATATACTTGAGAAATTATTTCTTAATAAGAAAAAAATATTTTTTATCAGCTATCAAACATGTCCTTAGAGATTAGGGAGATGTTTGGTATGGGTTTTAAGGAGGGTGGAAATGGGGAAGCACACTCGAGATTGTTTCCATCTTTGGGGGCGTTTGATACACAATGAACTAAAAATGGAAATCATACTACTAGGAAATAAATAGGGAGTAATAGAAACTAGGAATATCATATTGTTGTGTTTGTTCTTATACAATTTTACCAAGAATATCATATTATTATGTTTGGTTGTGCATTGGAATCTTATACTATTTTTTTAAGAAAAAAAAATACTAAATTAATATAAAAAAGATAAATTATAAAAAATAACCTAGTAAAATTTCATTCCAAACATCAATAGTAATTTGTCTAATGGTGTTATGCCTTAGGGGATTGGCTTAGAGGTTAAGGTAATTTTGTACCCATATAGAGAAATGTGTGACATGTCATTGCACAGATTTTATGATTCTCTTATTAATACGTATACACTACACTTTTAGTTTCTTCTAAAAAAAAAAAACCATTCCAAACATGTCACTCAAAAAGTTCTAATAATATTATCAAAAAATCTAACCTACCATTCTACCAAATCAAGTAAGTGACAGTCAATGCTCACATCTTAAACATGTCACAAAAATATAGCACCTATAAAATGAAAGTAAAAGTCACTCGTATATATATCATAAAAAGCTCCTATCTTAATTATTCAAGCAATAGTAAAAGAAACTCAAGTTTAAATTCATCATCCAAGCTGAAGAAATAATCAATGTTGGCTTGATTTTGGACAAGAAGTTGTCCAACTCTTACTCCTTGTTCATTTGTTGACCCATCGACTTTCTTAAGTTCATCAAACACCTCCATCCTTCTATTGGCACTATTGACCTCATGTTGAACGCAATTGGTAATTTATCCAATATTTTTGTCAATTCCAATATACATGGTGTCAAACTATTTAACTGTTTTAGTCAAAAAATCAACTAATACATCTCCACTCTTGAATATCTTCCTACTTTTTCTGTCTGATTCTGTTGAATTTAATTGCAGAGGTGTTTGGCTAATGTTTGCACTACCTTCAATATCTTCAAAAGAACTAAGATAGGAGACAAGCTCATCAGCCTCCTTTTTCTCTATCTTTTTTTTTTTTTTTTGAGCAGAAACAAAGTGACTCATTTATTAATTAAAAAGCTTATTACAAGACAAGTAAAAATTGAAGCAAAATGCACCAGCGGTACATACTACTGCATCAAATCCTCCCTCAACCTAGACTTATACCCACAATGTCATCCCAAACCATTCTATTAGTGTTGCATAATACCCTCACAATGTAAACATCTATCCCAACCCAAACACCAATCCGAAAGAGAGAAGCCTAAGTTCCATTTTGACGCTACCACCCAAGAGCTAGCCACCATCATTGTTGTTTCCCACAATTGTTCCTCCCCCCTTTCCACATTTGTGAAGATTTTATTATTCCTCTCCAGCCATAATGACCACATTTGTGAAGATTTGTTTGACAAATGAGATAATGATAATCCCTCATTAATGTTACTTGGTGAAGTTAATCTGCTACCTGAGAAATCATACCAGCAACTCCAAATACGCCTAGCAACTCTACAAAAGAAAAATAAATGCTCCAAATTTTCCTCATCTTGTCTACATACAAAAAACTAATTGGGGGAAATATATAAATTAGGCATTTTCCTCTGCAAAATATCATGTGTATTGATCCTCCTATGGGCCAATAGCCATCCAAAAACCCTTAGAGGGCGTTTGGTATGGGGTAACCTTGAGAATGGAAATAGGAATCTTGAAAATTCTCATGTTTGTTTCACTTTCTGCACTTATTTAGAAGTGGAAAAGTGATTTTCAGAAAAGTAGGATTTCCACCCAGGATGGGAAAGTGATTTCCATGAAGATAGGTGGTATTCACTTTCCCGGGAAAGTGATTACTGTGGGAAACTTTTTTATTTCTTAAAAAAAATAAGGCAAAAAGGAAAAAAAAACTTACGCCAACAAAAAAAACAAAATTATCTCCTTATGTTACCTATGTTAATATAAATATGATATTTTTTTATTAAAAATAATATAAAATATATTGATTTGATTAACTTAATATTAATAATAATAATTTTTATAGTTTCATTAAATATTCATTTTTTATTTAGAAAATAATTTTATTATTATTTTTCATCACAACTAGTTTTATTATTTAAAAAAAATCAATTTCATTATTTTTAATTAAAATAAAGTTTCTTATTTTAATAAAAATACTATATTATTTGGAAATTATTTTTTATTCTAACTTTCTATTATTAATAATAATTTTATATTTTTTAAATATTCATTTAATTATTTTTTTAAAATTATTTTATTATTATTTTTTCACCACAAATAATAAAAAAACAATTTTACTATTTTAATAATTTTACTATTTTTATGAAATATTCATTTTATTATTTTTTAAAAATTATTTTTTTATTATTTTTTCATCATAACTAATTTATTGTTTTTAACAAAAAAAATTACTATTTTTTATAAAAATTGAGTGTATTATTTTAATAAAAAAAAAGTTATTGTTTGAAAATTATATAATATGTTTACTAATAAATTTTAATTATTTATTATATTAATAAAATTAATATTTTATGATAAAGATTATTTCATTATCTAAGATCATGATATGCTACCAAACACAGTAATATGATATTCCCAGGAAAATTGTGTAAGAGTCCTATGTGTAACCAAACACAGTAATGTAACATTCTCATCAATCACTTTTCCAGGAATTTGATTTTCATTCTCATGTAAAGATTCTCGCGTACCAAATGCAACCTTATTTTAGATGGAACTAGAATCTTCCATAGATATGTAGCTAGGTGAAATATGTGTTTGATGAACTTCAAAAAGTCAATAAATCGACAAATGCACAAGTAAGAATTGGACAACTTCTTGTCCAAAATCAGGCCAACAACAATTATTTCTTCACTTTGGATGATGAATGCAAACTTGAATTTCTTCTACAGTTGCCAAAATAAATAACATATATATTAGAGAACTTTTACTTTAATTTAATAAGTTCTAAATTTCTATGACATGTTTAAGACATGAGCATTAATGCTCACTTACTTGATTTGGTAGGTTAGATATTTTGATAATATAATTAGAACTTTTTGTATGACATGTTTAAAATGGAATGTTAGAAAGCAATCCAACAATTTATCCTTAGTTTATTAAATTTAATAGTTTGATATTGTCTAATTTAAAAAAAAAATAACAAAATTATAAGAATCTAGTGCATAACCAAGTACAACAATTTGATATTTCATGTCAAGTAGTTTTAAGATTTCCGAGCACAAACAAACATCGCAATATGACATTTCAGTTTCGGATTACCACAATCACTTTTCCAATAATATAATTCAAATCTCATCCTTGGATTACTATGCACATATCAAATGAATGATTGGAATTAGAGGGGTAGTACTACAGGTATTAAGAAGGGTGTGTAAAGATCTCACAAAGATTTTGTATGGACACACTTAGAAATGTGTGAACAGAAGGAAAGCCATGGCTTAACATTAAAGGACCCTTTTTTTTCACAACAAAAAGAACCCAACATCCCAAAAAGAAAATTCACAACTTGCAGCATGTCCTGCACAACGTACAAACAATGAAAGATAGACGGTCATCCGATTGACTGTTTGAACTTTCCTAGCACCACATTTCCCAACCACCATCTACCAGAAACGCAGTAATAAAGTAATTCCACAACACCAATATATTACTCAGTAATCAGCAGTTAACAATAACAGATCGTTATAAAGAAGAAGACCAACATCAAAGATCATGAATGATAAAGTAAATGGAGAAAAAACAAATCAACGATGCATATTGAGCCAGAAATAGATTATCCGAAGAAGACAATGCAGAATTAATCACTGAAAAAAAAAAAAAAAAGAGAATCACAATAACAAATATCCTGAAGAAGACCAACAATAAAAATCATGAATACCGAAGTAAATAGAGAATGAAAAAAACTATTCAAAGATGAACATTGAAACAGAAATAGATTACCCGACGAAGAAAATGCAGGATTAATCTCTACCCAAAAAAAACACTAAATTTCAATGACAAATGTCCTGAAGAAGTCCTACAACAAAGATCATGAATGAATAGATTATCGAAAGAAGACAAGGGAGAGTTAATCACTTCAAATAAATAAACCCTAAATCTCAATAAAACCTAGTCGATGAATCGATCATTTCCTCTACACATAACACCAAAAAAATTATACTAAATAATAAATAAAAAAAGTGAAAGAATTAGGGCTTTTATGAATCTCAGTCGAAGAAACTTACCTCAATTCGAACCAAAACTTAACCCTTGCGGGAACAAAACAGTTTCTGACGTGCCTCGGCTCCAGAGTTTGAATTCAATATGCTTTTTGTTGCTCTGAGCCAAGCGTTTACAGCGACACCGACACGCTTCCGTCTTCTCCGATGAACACCGGCGCTAGTTGCGAGTTTCGCAACTATTAGGCTCGTTCGGGCCAGCTCGGCCCAGCCCATTAACGGGCTCCTTATATTTCATTTCTGGGTTCGTTCGGCCCATTAAGCAACATATTTATTACCTTTTCACGGACATTAAAAAAAATAAAAAAAAAATAGAAAAGTTAAATTAGGTTACATTTGGTGTCCAATATATTTTTTTTTAAGTTTTTGAAAATAAATTAAAAAATTTGCAGTTAATTTGCAGTTTTCGAAAATATATTTGATATTATATTAAAAAACTAAGAGTGCTAAAATGATCCAAGATATGTACTTAAATGTTATATTCAGGTTAATATGGCATTATACTCCATCACTATATCATCGAAAAGAAAAAATGAGAATTTGTTTGATGCGTTTAGCTTATTATTTACAAGTGGAAAAAAAATGATATAAAAAAAAGGATTGAGAAATACATTTTTAAAAATGGGTTGTTTTGGATTTGATCCCTTAAATAATTTTATGATTTTAAAATAATAACAAACTCAGCACTTTTTTTTATTTATTTAAAATAACGAGTGCAGCTTTAGTTTTCATAACATTCAACTCACATGTAAAGCACCCTCTCAACAATCTTCTTCTTCTTCTTCCATGAAACTTTATTTTTTCAACCAAACTTGAAAACTTTATATATATTTTTCCAAAATCACAAACCAACACCTTAAGAGTTTTGTTTGGTAGGAGATTTAAAAATTTTGGGTTCATTTGTTATAAAATTTTAAAACAGTCAATGAAAACATGTTTGATTAGGTTGTTTTTAAAATTCTAAAAAACTGTTTTGATTCATTTTTTAATTTGCAAAGAAAACAAGAAAAAATATTTTTTGCTGTTTTCTCTATTTTCTAAAAAAATGTACCCAAAACAGTTTTTTAAATATTGAGTTTTCAAAAAAAAATTAAAAATTGTAAATCAAACAGACCCTTTATTGTTTTTTAAAAAAAATTATTTTTTCATCACAAAACTTGAAAACTGTTTTTCAAAATTTTTCAACTAAACTCTTTTTTCTTTTGTATGTATTTTTTAAAATTTTAGATATAAAAAACTGTATTTGAAATGCAAATCAAATGAACTTATATTTTTTACTTTATTGTTATATTTTTTTAATTTGCCACTTTATTCCACTGTTATTCATGCGGAATATAAACGAGTTGACCAACATACCCATAAAATACCAGTTTATTACGAGACATGCCACAAAACCCAGCCCTAATAAATTAGGGTTTATTTAGAAGTTTTAGGTCTTTTGCATTTGCAGAGAGCGAGAGAAGGAAGGAGGCCGAGAAGAGAAGAAGAGAAGAAACGATGCCGGCAGGTCACGGTCTCCGATCTCGAACTCGAGATCTGTTCGCGAGACCCTTCAGGAAGAAGGGTTACATAGCGCTCTCGACTTACCTCAAGACTTACAGGATTGGCGACTACGTTGATATCAAGGTTAATGGCGCTGTTCACAAGGGAATGCCCCATAAGTTCTATCATGGCCGCACCGGAAAGGTCTGGAACGTCACCAAGCGCGCCATCGGCGTCGAAGTCAACAAACAGGTTATTGTCTTTTTTTTTCGAGAAATGATGCTGTTGTACATTTATTTTCTAGTTTCTTGTGTTTCAGTGTCTGGATTTGATAATTTCTGTTATTGTTTCATTTCCCCGCTAATGGAATCTTTTTTTTTTTAATTTGTTGATCTAAAAATGGATCTGTTTTACATTTATTTTATAGTTTCTAGTGTTTTAGCGTCTGGATTTGATAATTTCTGTTATTGTCTTAATTTCTTGCAAATGGGTTTGTCTTATTTATATGTTTTCCTTTTATTTAAAAAAAGCCAGTAAGTGAACATTGTTGAAACTTGTTATATCTTGTACATGATAGTGAATTTCTGTTGCGATTTTTTTATTTTTTTTATTTTTTGGGGGATTTGTTTCAAATTTATTGATTAAACAAAAAAGCTAGGGATAGAGAAGCTAACTTTGCAAGATTTATTTATTATTTTTCAGTATCAAATGCAGCCATCCAAAGACATTGAAAGAAGCTGATGGCTCTTTTAGTTACTGGTGCAATTAAATATGTTGTTTGTTGTGTAATGGGTAAACCCTAATAATATGCTATTCTTGAGATTTTGTAAGCTGTAATCGTAGAAACTGTGGCATTTCACCATGTTTCACCGGTGTTTATTTAGTAACTCATTAGGATTTAACATTGTTAGGTTTCTTTCTACCGAAAGGAACTATTTCCTCTCAACTATGTATCAACTAATAATCAGATGGGTCTTTGGGAAGATCAATGGCAGTAATTAAATCTGCCTTTTTACTGAGGAAACTGATGGAACTTGATCTGTAATATCGGGGATGTAGTGGTAAGTTCCAACTAATACGCAAAAGAAACTATTTTCCTCTCAAGGTTGAACTAATAATTAGATGGGTCTTTAAGAATAGCATTGGTAGTAATTGAATCTATTGTTTTACTGAGAAACTCAAGGAATTCAATATGTAATTTCAGGGATTTGGTAAGTTGCCACTGTTCAAACAATGTAGTATGGCTCCATATTTATTGGGTTTTTCATTAACATCTTCTTGTCTTCACTTTCACGAGGCTCTTCTGTTTGCAATTCTCATACAATCTCTTTGTTCCTATTTCTCTTATATAGGTGAGCAACAGAATTATTAGAAAGAGGATTCACGTGAGAGTTGAACATGTTCAGCCATCAAGGTGCAGGGAAGAGTTTAAACTGAGAAAGATTGCAAACGATAAGCTGAAGGCAGAGGCAAAGGCTCGTGGTGAGAAGATCAGCACGAAGAGACAGCCTGAGGGTCCTAAGCCCGGTTTCATGGTTGAAGGAGCAACACTTGAAACTGTTACTCCCATCCCGTATGATGTTGTTAACGATCTTAAAGGTGGATACTGAGCAGCTGTTTCGCTTGCTTGGAATGGAATACTATGGGCTTGCTTTTGTTTATTAGTGAGAAAGATTTAGTTTTGAGACCTAGTCTTCTGGTACTTTTAATGTTTTTCCCACCCTTAATGCAAGATTTAAGAGTTCTTTTTATAGGCACATTTTTGTTGGATAATTAGTTCTCTTTGGTTCTTTGGTAATGCTTGTTTTTGGCCTCATCTTTCTCTAATTGTTATAATACTCCTTCTGAGAATACCACTGGGGTTAGCAGATTTGTTTAGTCTGTTATCATTCTAATTTCACAAACATCAGACTTTGAATTTGAAACTTTAGAGACTGATTGAATTAGCCTGTATTGGGTTGGTTTGATATGTCTGTTCAGAAGTAAGAAATGCTTTTATTGGAGACATCTGGGAGAAACGGTGAGAAGGGAAATGATGTACATTTGTTCAAATCTCTGTAAATCAGGTCATTGGTTAATTGAAGGGAAGGGATTTGACAGATAGTTGGAAGTGAGGTTGTTGACAGATAGTTGGAGGTGAGGCTTTTGACTTGATCGTCCTTAAAAGATAATTTTTTTTTACAAATGTCATCAAAATTTAAATAATGATCGGTTTGTCATAGTTTGACAATTCAAAGCCTAGTTAGCAAAAATAGATGCTGATTAGGCTAAAAAAAGGTATATAAAAAGACATCTTTCCTAAAATAATTTTCTTTTTGTTTTATAGTAATTGCCTTTTTAAAAGATGACTTGAATAAAATATATTTTTTTTATTCTAAAAGACGCCTCTATAAAAAATAAAAATTATTTTATGAAAGACGTTTTTTAAAAAAATGTCTTTTATATAGATTTTTTTTTTTTTTTGTATCCCAATATCCTCTCACGATCCCCTGGAAGCGACGGAACTTCATTCTCATGCTCGATTAAATTTTTGGACACCAATTCGGAATTTAAGTTATTAAGAAAAATTAAAGTTTTTAGTAAACTATTCGGTCTCATTGAAGCCAATCCACGTGATTTTTTTTATCCGACAACTTTCAACGCGACCCACGATCTTCCGAAGGGGAAGGAACCTCATTCTCATGCCCAGTTAAATTTTTGGACCCTCATTCGAAATTTAAGTTATTAAGAAAAATCGAAGCTTTTAGTAAACTGTTCGGCCTCACCGAAGCTAAATTACGTGGTTGTTTTTTACCCGACCACTTTCAACGCGTTCCACTATCCTCCCATGATCTTTCA
This sequence comes from Paratinospora sagittata, assembly GCA_035771175.1. Taxonomy (NCBI): domain Eukaryota; kingdom Viridiplantae; phylum Streptophyta; class Magnoliopsida; order Ranunculales; family Menispermaceae; genus Paratinospora; species Paratinospora sagittata. The sequence continues at coordinate 5,950,281 of JAYMFD010000012.1, read as the reverse complement.
GAGGCGACGAAACTCTATTCCCATGCCCGGTTGAATTTTTAGACCCCCATCCGAAATTCAAGTATAAATGAAAACTGCAACATTATCAAAACATATACAAGGTAATTCTATTTAAAAAAATTTACTAAATTGAAATAGCAAGTATTAATACACGTTGACTACAACATTATCAAAACATATACAAAAACAATAAAACAAGCTGTCAATCTGTGCCACATATTGGTCATTTACGTCGTTTGTTGCGTTGTAAGTGATCTCTTGTATAATGCTGCAAAGGCATCTGAACAGCTCGCTCGACATGTGGCGTTGAATCATCGTCAACGGGCATAGCTGATATGTGCTCAATAGTCGTATCTGCTATAAATGCACCTCTCAAGCCTTGCCCTCGCTCTCGCTCTCGCCTTGGCATTCTTTTTCGTCTACCTATCCAATTTCCCTCTCGATTCCAATTTCTCCATAAGTAAAGGTCAACATTTTGGTAGCCCTCTTCACCCAATGTTGGATTGTCCTCGAATGAAGTAACTGTCGGGTCAATCTCAATATCTGGTATTGCATCGCCAAAGGTGGAAGGATCCCGCTGCAATGGTGACGTGTGGACATTCGTGAATGAATCCACTCGACTAGAAGGAGTGATGGGACTCTAATGGTATGCTGACAATGGTCCTTCTGTTGTGTCCCTTCTAACCATGTAATCTGCATGCACCGTTTGTAGCGTAGTCATTGAAATCCCCTTAATGTCAGTCAGTACAGTCACATCATTAACCTGACTGCGCAAATTAATTTGAGTCATGTTGCAAACCTAAATAAATAAAAAATGTCATACGTTAGCCAAAATAACTACAACTTAGTAATATGTGAAAACGTGAATTGCAAAATATACCATCTTACCAAGAATCGATAGTTGTGCCACTTTTAATCATATACCTCCGGGTTATTGATCATACCAAATCATGTATAGGTCATTGTACTCCATATATGACGAAGCATTATTTTCACCAACTGCCAAGTTTTCAGCACGACGCTCTCATTCATCAACATAATATCTGTGCTTTTGAATCCAATCAATATCACATTGGCTCCTCATATCATACTTGTGAAGGTTAACACTTGTGTCGCATGGCTCCAGAATCATTTGTCTCATGTCAAATTGATGCAACACTCGATCTTGCCGATGTAACTCAACTATGGCGAAACAAATTAGTGGAGAAACAGTGTGCCAAATGTGTCGATAATCTAGCAAGGCATCAATCAAATCATCGGTATATGGAGTCCACCTGACCTGTATATGCACCCCTAACGTCAAAACTGAAAACCATGCAAAACCAAAATTAAGCAATACATATATGTAAATTGTTTGAAATATTGTACCTCTTCAAAACCTTTAGTGTCCAAGGTCTCTCTATATTTATTCAACACATGCGTTGGGACCTCTTTCTTTATCAATGCGTGTCTCCACCTGCAAATATTAACGACAAATTATGAGATTTTAACAGTGCATGTTAAAAAGAAAGAGACAAGGTGACTTAAAATTACTCATTTACCTATATGTCAATGGTGGAGGTGGCAACAGATGTGCATTTGGACCGGCATGATCCTCGCGACGAACGTTGCATCTACGTGGAGCCAAAAATGGAAATTTATCTCATGCCCATAATTGTACTAGGACCAGTGCTCCTGAAACACCTCGTTTGTCATAATCAATGGCACGCATCTGACGATATAGCCATGCTAACACTGCACTGCCCCACACATATGTATCAGCCACATCAAAGTCCGCAAGAAGAGGCAGAACACATAGGTGTACAAGATTGTTTGATTGGTCTGACAACAACCCACCTCCAATCAGCTGCAAAAAATAGGCTCGTGCATATTGTTGTATTTGAATTTTTATCGCTTCTTCAGGTAAGTTTGAAACTATTTCTCCAATTGTGACTAGACTCAATCATCCCCTGCGTCTTTCTTTCCCCACTGGCATGAACCCGAGCAACTCAGCGCATAAATCCCCATATTCAGGTTGGTCGATCCCGTCACTGGTAGACCATCGACCCGCAACCCCAATTGCACCTCGACATCTTGGAGTGTAATAGTCGTCTCTCCGACTGTAAGGTGGAAGGTATGGGTCTCTTGACGCCAACGCTCAATGAAAGCAGTAATTAAGTGCCAGTCCAACTGAATGAATCTAACACGTGCTACCCCATAAAAACCAGCTCGCTGCAAGTATGGAATAATACGTGGGTCAAGTGGAAGTGTGCAATGGACCACAACCTTCCTACGTCGGCAATGTAACTCTTGCACTGACTGCAAAAAAAAAAATTATATTGTCAATGAAAGATTTTATTCAAAAGGAATTAAATATCAAAATAAAAGGTGAGTACCTCTCCATCCCAGATGGGACCAGATCAATGACGGGCATGCAACGACAGTATAGATGGATCTAAAGGGCCTGGATCCATCTAACCTAGATGAAATAACATTACATTTAATTAGCACATATTAGCATCAAAGATGATAAAATATTAGAAAAAGATCAAAATGTGACAATAAAACACTATATAATTATCGGTAGAAAACACTACAACTGCATGCGATAATCATTAAAACAATAGCTCGTACATGACAAAGTGTCACACCCTGGGTTGCACTGCGTGTCCCCTACCCAGGTGCGGGCGCACCACCGCAGTGGAGAACGCCTAGCCATTATATATCCACAGTATTGTCTTCATTGAGGTCCACAGAACACTGCACGCACCCAACGACCTTTGTCCTTTCCCTATGCAGAACACTGCACAGTCCAAGGGCCTCCCCCAAGTTCGAACTCGCAACCACTTCCTCATAAGGTTAGATTTCAATGGGTACTCAAGTTGCGAAATCTAACCTTATGAGGAAGAGGTTGCGAGTTCGAACTTGGGTGAGGCCCTTGGACTGTGCAGTGTTCTGCATAGGGAAAGGACAAAGGTCGTTGGGTGCGTGCAGTGTTCTGTGGACCCCAATGAAGATAATACTGTGGATATATAATGGCTAGGCGTTCTCCACTGCGGTGGTGCGCCCGCACCTGGGTAGGGGGCACGCTGTGCAACCCAGGGTGTGACACAAAGTCTATCCAAAAGTGTCATATTACATTGCAATAGATACAGGAGACTGAAAAAGTAGAAAATATGAAATATATGTGGGCAAACAATAGCTTATGCAGCCCCATCACGGAGGGTTGGACAACTCCGCCTATTGTGGCCTTCTTGTCCACAATGTCCACATCTAATCTTAGAAGAGGGTTCTCTTATATCCATCTCATGTCTTATGCGCGACGACCTCGGTCGACCAGATTTGCGAACATGATCAAAATCAAGTATCCCCGTATACGGAATAGTACACTGTGGCCAATAAAATTCGAGAGGAATGGGATGAAACTGAGGTTCATAATACTTGGAGTAGTGATCGATGAGGTACCAATGATCAATGTATTAGTCACAATTGATCGAAGCATAATGACACACTGCTTGTACGTGTGAACAAGGAATCCCATAACATTGTCATCTGCCACAGCTGCAAAGACGATCTTTTAGTCGAACGACCTGCTTGTTTCCCCCTTTGTTCATGCGTGTCACGACGCCCCTGACGTAGGCTGACGTCATGACCGGCACAGTGTACTATACACTGTACATACCTATATACAGTATACAATACACTGTCAGCCTTCACGTAGTCTCACAATAATACCCAAAAGTTATAGTAAAATTTTTTTTTTATATACCACAAATCAAAACCAATATAGATCTCTATAATCATTCCATTCAATATCTCAGTTCATCAGATAATATTACCATACAACCCATCTAGGTGATATTACATATATATCGTGTGTGATAATTATACATATCAAAATAACAAAAATATAATCTATTTCCTCCAAGCCTACATACACGTACCAGAAGAAGGTTCACGTGATTATCACTCACGGATTTTTCCTTTTCCCTTCGACTCAATACCTGAAATATTGGAGGAAATGGGGTGAGCAAACAACAACTCAGTGAATATAGTTCTTGAGATGACAATTATATACATTTAGAGAAATATGACATTTAAAATCATTTCAAACACTTATTCAACACATGCATCATTCAACGAATATATCATACATGTCAACAACATAAATTGCATGAATTTTCAATAACATAATGCACAATCTCCATCCTCCGCAAGGCAAGAGAGCGGGTCTAACCCTTGTATGGCCGTACAAGGTAGACACAACTTCTTATCACCCAATTTACAGTCATTTCAAGGATCGCAACCCTTGTTAGGGCAGACCTACTGACAATGAGGACTCGCAAAACCTCATACGGGTCTAATTCCTAACGAAATGACAATGAGGATTCGCAAAACCTCATCATTACAAACTCCAATTGCTAAAATCAGTTTGCATGATCCATAACACTCAATGCAGTATATATAAATATAACATGCTTCAATCAAACATTTTATATATGTATAATGTCATATAAGAACCAAATCAAGAAAACTATACTCACAGTGGTTACACAGGGTTTCTAAGCTAACCTCTAAAATCGAGCAACAATAAACGTCATTGCTTCCTCAAAAGTGTTTATCCTTGCCCTTAAGCCTCAATTTAAACACTGAAATTACCCATAGAGTATCATGAGAATCATCATTTACCATATCGGTAGCTACTAAAACATCAAATCACTGTTCATAGTACTATTTACTTTTTACTATTCACTATTCACTATTTACTTTTATTATTCACTATTTACTATTCATCCGAAAGATGTAAATTGTATTAAAATTGTCAAATGATATCCAAAAATTATGAATTGAATCTAATCACATATTCGGGGTCCCGACAGTCCAAGGAACGTTTTTCTACCTTTCTAGCGGATTTTCATTCACGTTGGGTCAAAACTCCAATTTTTTAAAAACGCCGTAAAACGGCTCCTACAGTAAAAATTACTCCGCTAGAAAGTTTACATATAGCTTAGATATTAATTTCACGAAGGAAGAGAGTGAAAATCACTTACCGGGGTTCCAGATTTCGCGCGAAGTCCGCCTTCTTCCTTCGTTCTTCTTTTCCTTTCTCTCTGTCTGCTCATTCTTCTTTCTGCAGCAACTTCTCTTGTTTTTTTTTTTTGCTGCAACTCCTTTCATCTCTCTTCTTTATTCTTCCTTTTATTTTTTTATTCTTTCTTCTTCTTTTTTTATTGTCATACGGTGGGTGGAGATGAGCATCTTTGTTTTTTATTTTATTTTATTTTATTATTCTTTTGATCTCATGCTCCTCATGCCATTTAATAAACCAACTTTCCCCCTAAATTAATCCCTTTAATTCATTAAACCATGTACCATCAACTCAATTCACTTGTTTCACGTGTATTCATCATACTATGCATTCAGTCATTAAATCATACTCCAATCCACATTTTTAATTAACCAATCCCATAAATTAATCAATTTAATTCAACTCTATTTTTTTTATAGGATGATCCCATATGTATCGTCTTCATCTCATAATTTTATTTATTTACTAATCATACACGCGTATATTTAGCGCATACGTATCAAATACGTGTATTCTCACGTGTATATTTAGCTCATACGTATAAAATACGTGTAGTATACATCTCCATATACGCGTACTTCAACGTATGTATTTTAGTAAAATCACGGGGTGTTACAATGCGGGCATCCAGTATACCGGTAACAACCTCAAATGTCTCAAGCTGTCGATTGATCAACGTAACAATGTGGTTCCCTGCCTTAAGCCCACAATTTCTCATTTTCTCTACAACATACTTTGTGAAAACTTCTCATTTACTAATTGCTTCGTCTATTTCTTGTCGTCTAACAATGAACCACGCAACACATCTATAAAATGTCAAATGCACCAATGTTGTGACCGGATAAAATCGAGCCCCCTTCAATGCTCCATTGAAACACTCTAAAGAAAAAAAGAGGAAAAGAATCAATCGGTAATTGCACAAAATTTTAGTAAAGTAGACAATAAAAATAAATAGCTCAGACAATTCAAATAAGTAAATGCATAGACTATGTCACACCCCGCCCGGACGTGCCTAAACCAGCGGTACACTCGCGGACGGGGAGCGCATTTGGAGCAATAACAATGGTAACAACAGCGTGCGCAGCGAAAATATATAACACACAGTACAAATTTGATTTTATTTAATTTAGAATATAATTTGTACATAAAATGGTCAAGGGAACATACTCCCCAAAATCCCCAATGAATCATACAAAGAGTACAAAATGTGGGCCCCATAACCTGCACCCAGTCCACCCTAATTTCCTGTGAAAGATTGGATAATAATGGAGTGAGCTTAACGTGCTCAGTGGGTAAATAGTTCGTGAGTATAACAATTAATAAAGCATACTTCAATATCAGATATCTTAAATACACATGTGAGCATCATAATCAATCAATATGTATGTATTCATGACACCATCTCGTAATGGTTTGATGAACGTACATCGCCTGAGTTCACGTATAGGTGTCCTTCCCCGGGCGTAGCCAGGTTCTCACTATACGTCCCTCTTCAGGAACGATGCTCTGGATTCACGTACTGATGTCCCTCCCCGGGTGTAGCCGTGTTATCATGTACGTCCCTCTCCAGAGAAATGTAATGAATAGCGAGCAATGCTCCTAACTATTCTATGAGTCATGAACCATATACGTCCCTAGGTGGTGATATGTATGATGCCACTGCATGAACTGGTCTAGTCTACTGGTCTGGTCTTTTCTTGACATTTAGACTGATTTTGGCAACGTTCAGTGACCCTTATCAGAGTCGGTATCACGACGTGCATGGTTAGGACATTCAGTATTACATGTATACGCTGATAGCTTTCAATAAGACCAACTAGATCAGTCCCCAGTTGAGAGGTGAGACACTAGGTCTGCTTAAATAACCAATCGCCTAGAGCAGCCCGCTGCCTCCCGTTTACTATTTAAAGTTACTGAGGACAAGACCGAGTTTAGTTAAGTCAGATTGACCACAAATTCGGCATTATAACAGTATAATACGTGAATTCCAAGTGTACAGGCATAAGTGCGGCAATATAAACATTATATGACATAATGCAGTGTAAATGCACAGTAGACATAATAATAATTAAATGTAAACTTTAATAAAAGTTATAAAACACGCAAACCTATGTTTTGTTCCCCACCTTCAGATAAGAACTTCTTCTTTTTCAGATCTGGCGCTTTCCTCCAGACAAAACTTCGTCGTATTGCATTGAGAGTCTCGGACAGAGAGTCTCAAAAGACTAAAAACTCAATATGAGTGAAAAGAGGAGGAAAAATCACAATTTGGAGTGAATTTGGTGTGAAAAATGAAGATGGGAGGGTTGATTTATATAGAGTTTTTTGCGCCTGGAAGTCCAGGCGGGCTGCCTGGACTTCCAGGCATGTGTCATGTGTCATGTGCCATGTGCCATGAGCCTGGACTTGCAGGCATGTGCCATGTGCCATGTGCTTGGACTTCCAAGCATGTGCTTTATCCTAAAAAAATTATTATTATTATTATTATTATTATTATTATTATTTTTGTGAAATACATGGTATTACAGACTAACCAGCCACATTGATAGTCATCCAACCATACCGCACCCCACCATCGTAAGCCATTGTCCACCTCTCTCTAGGAAGGGTAATGAGATTAAACCATCTTGTGCAACCCTCTTTCTGGTGCTCTAGTTCTTTCATTAGTGCCTCAAACTTACGTGGTTGGTGTTGTGACCCTACTGCCTTGGCCAAATCTCTCAACTTCTCGTTATGGAACTTATCATTGAAATTACTACCCACATGCCTCAAACAAAACCTATGATATGTCTCAGGCTCGGTCCAACCATTCTCTACTTTTTTAACAGCATTCAATATGCCAGGGTGACGATCACTGACAAGGCAAATGCCTTCTATGTTCATCACGCTATAACGAAGCTTCCTAAGAAACCATGCCCAGTTGTCAGTATTTTCTTGATGAACAATAGCAAATGCGAGAGGGAATATGTGACTGACTGCATCGATTCTCATGGCGATGAGCAACTTACCGCAGTATTTTCCATATAAGTGTGTACCATCTATTTGTATAATAGGCCTATAATGCTTAAAACCCTCAATTGAGAGGCCAAAAGCCCAAAAAGAACGATGAAACGTGGCAGTCTCATTGTTGTCAGGTTCGTAGTGATCTACAAATGCGTGCGAACCTAGATTACTAGCATTCAATGCATCCATCCACTTTGGGAGTAGGTTATACGATCATTCCCAATCACCAAATATCTTTTTCATCACCTTTTTTTTTTGCACACCACATTTTTCTGTAATGCACATCATATTTGTAACTATTTTTAATTACTTGATGTAGCGTTGACACAGAAGTAGAAGGATCTTGCTTTATAATATCAAATATATCGCGATATATTAGCTTTAAATCCAATTGTCTATGATCTTGCAACATTTGGGCGAAAATACATGTGTGTGGGAATAAACATTTTGTGATCTCAAACAATCCCGATTTCTTGCGTTTAGAAGCCCTTAGCCTCCACTGACAACCATCTTTCCATTTCTTATACCTAATTGACCAAAACTTGGGTTCTGAATCGACCACGGCATATTCTTGTTGCTTGGCTATGCAACATCGTTTTACTCTATGTTGCAAGTCTTCCTTACTAGGAAATGTGAGTCATTTGCAAAGATCTTGTGACTCGTTCCACCCCATAGATATGTTATCATGGTTGTCTGATAATGGGGTCATAGCTTCATGATTAAGTTCCATGAAATTCGGTGATGGAGCCTCAAAACTTGCTACGATAGGTTGTGGTGTATCCCCCGTACTATGCAACTCAGTGTCTTGTAACTTGGTTTCCTCAATGCTTACGCCATTGCCATCTTCTCGTAGTGGCGATGCATACATAGTCGCATATCAACAAAATTAGACATCTCATGTCTATCATCGTCATCACTGTTTTCATCACTGTCTTCGGCGAGGTGGGCATTGCCGTCTTCATAATTGAATTCATCATCAGACAAATGTACATTGGAAGGACTAGCATCTTCAGAATCATTGGTCATGTATTCGATTATAGCATCAATAGGTGAAGTTATACTCGGACCAATGTTCTCCGTTGATCTCCGTGCTATGACTGCCAAAATTCATGTGGCTTCGGCGACTCCCCGTTTGACGACCTTGGGTTGGATTTTCACCAACAACTTCTACATACACCTCCATATTATTAAGAGGTGGGAACTCTTGCAACATGGAAAAAATATTCCTTAACGCTTGCTCAGTTCTAATCAGAACCACCGTATAATTGAAATTCTTATCGCCAAAAAACAAATGATATCTATAGGTGATATTGATCATTGCACAAATTGAAATCCCTAGTGCACCTCAAATAACCCCTTCAAATTCTTCAAGACCAATGCCTAATCGGACTCGCAGAACCTTGAATGGTTGTCTATCGTATGATGCACCTCGCGAACCATGTACTACAGAACCACCACTGTAGCATATTATAGAAACAAACTTATATGTCATTTGGACGCAATAAGCAAAATACAATCGGCATTCCTTCAAACAAAATATGAAATAAAAGCCTATGATTTCAACAAAGTAACAATTAAAAAGAAATGTAATTAACCTTTGACCTTCCCGAAAATTGAATAATATAATCACGGACCACTTGAAGCGAATTAGTCAAGGAGGCAAAATCTTTTCTGAAATAAAAATAAGCGCCACAAATAATTATATGTTTTGGTATAATTACGTCAAAATAATCTAAATAACAAATCAAATTATTATATACCTGATTCTCACCGGAGAGGTCTTCGCAATGCTGCACACTTTGACGTCGACACCAAACGTCTACAATATACGTTAGAAATAAAATCAAATTAGTTATTTGATCCAAATAATTTATACAACTCATCAAAACAAAAATATTTTACACAAGTTAAAAAAAACCATAAAAGATATTAAAAAAAAACCTACCCAATCAAATAAAATAATTTGTTGATTATGATGCACAATTTTTTTAATTGAACTCATCAAGTTTTTTTTTAATTAAATCCATTTGGGGTATATATTCAAATACAATATGTTTCTAACATCTTCACGTCCTTCGCCTTCCACTAGTAACATATAAAATTTATGTCTAAACTATAATATTAATACTTAAAAAATTATTATACTATAATTTTACTCAAGAAATTATATTATAATACTAAACCATGAATCCTAAACCCTATACTATAATATTTATACTTTACACAAATAAAAATTTAAAGCAAAACCAAGAAAAACTATTATAAAAACTAATATTCAATTTGAAAACATATCACTCAAGGTATTTGAACAATTTAACTTCATGATTTAAAATTTATTTTTATGTTTTGATATAATTACGTCAAAACTTATTTTTAACGTGACCAATTGCTAATAAAATAATCTAAATAACAAATCAAATTATTATATACCTGATTTTCACCGGAGATGTAACACCCCGCAGTTTTAATTAAATATATACGTTGAAATATACGTATAGTGCACAGTGAATAGTGCACAGTGAATAGTGCACAGTGAATAATAAATAGTGTACAGTAAATAGTGTACAGTGCATAGTAAATAGTATACAGTTAATAGTGAATAGTGTATAGTGCACAGTGTACAGTGCATAGTAAATAGTGACATTGATCAGTGATGTGAATCGTACTGTGCACAGTGATGTGAACCCAATGAAACCCCCGTTTGAGTTTATAGAAACGAGATAACTGCTTTTGAATCCTAAATGGATTTATTAGTAGTGAGTTGAAGTGAATTGAGACATTAAAGATGTAAATAGATCTGAATACATGAAATTGAATCACGAAGTGATTGTTACAGGTTAAATTAGTTGGATTTAACTTGGAGCTGGACTCGAAAGCGACGATGATTGGGTTACGTGTTGTACTGTGAGTATAGTTTTCTTGATTTGGTTCTTGTATGGCATTGTACGTATATAAAATGGTTGATGGTATGCATGTTAGATTTCTATATACTGCATTAAGTTTATGGATCATGCAAACTGATTTTAGCATTGGAGTTTGTAATGATGAGGCTTTGCGATTCCTCATTGTCATTTCGTTAGGTTTGTCCTAACAAGGGTTGCGATCCTTGAAATGACTGTTAATTGGGTAATGAGAGGTTGTGGCTACCTTGTAACGGCCATACAAGGGTTAGACCCGCTCTCTTGCCTTGCGGAGGAGGGAGATTGTGCATTGTGTTATTGAATTGGGTAATGAAAGGTTGTGTCTACCTTGTAACAGTCTTACAAGGGTAGACCCGCTCTCTTGCCTTGCGGAGGAGGGAGATTGTGCATTGTGTTTTGAAATTGGGTAATGAGAGGCTGTGTCTACCTTGTACGACCATACAAGGTTAGACCCGCTCTCTTGCCTTGCGGAGGAGGGAAATTGTTCATTGTATTATTGAAAAGCATGAAATTTATGTTGTTGACATGTATGTTATATTCGTTGAATGATGCATGTGTTGCATAAGTGTTTGAAATGATTTTACATGTCATATTTCTCTAAATGTATATAATTGTCATCTCAAGAACTATATTCACTGAGCTGTTGTTTGCTCACCCCATTTCCTCCAATCTTTCAGGTATTGAGTCGAAGGGAAAAGGAACTTGTCTGGTATGTGTATGTATGCTTGGAGGAAATAAATTCTATTTACGTTATTTTGATATGTATAATTATCACACACGATATATATGTAATATCACCTAGATGGGTTGTGTGGTAAGATTATATAATGCTTGGGATGATGAAATGAGATGATCATAGATATTTATCTGGTGAGAATTTAATTTGTGGAATGAATGGAATCAATGTGAATGAAATGATCATCTATATATATTGGATTTGATTTGTAGTATAGAAAAAAAAATTCTGTACAATTTGGGAAGGTTTGTGAGAGTACGTGAAGGCTGACAGTGTATTATATACTGTATATGAGGATGTACAGTGTATAGTACGCTGTGCCGGTCATGACGTCAGCCTACGTCAGGGGCGTCGTGACAGGAGAGGTCTTCGCAATGCTGCACACTTTGACGTCGACACCAAACGTCTACAATATACGTGAGAAATAAAATGAAATTAGTCATTTGATTCAAATAATTTATACAACTCATCACAACAAAAATATTTTACACAAGTTAAAAAAAACCATAAAAGATATTAAAAAAAAAACCTACCCAATCAAATAAAATAATTTGTTGATTATGATGCACAATTTTTTTAATTGAACTCATCAAGTTTTTTTTTAATTAAATCCATTTGGGGTATATATTCAAATGCAATATGTTTATAACATCTCCAATAGTAACATATAAAATTTATGTCTAAACTATAATATTAATACTTAAAAAATTATTATCCTATAATTTTACTCAAGAAATTATACTATAATACTAAACCCTAAATCCTAAACCCTATACTATAATATTTATACTTTACACAAATGAAAATTTTAAAAGCAAAACCAAGAAAAACTATTATAAAAATTAATATTCAATTTGAAAACATCTCTCTCAGGGTATTTGAACAATTTAACTTCATGATTTAAAATTTATTTTTATGTTTTGATGTAATTACGTCAAAACTTATTTTTAACGTGACCAATTGCTAAAAAAATAATCTAAATAACAAATCAAATTATTATATACATGATTTTCACCGGAGAGGTCTTCGCAATGCTGCCCACTTGGATGTCAACACCAAACGTCTACAATATACGTGAGAAATAAAATCAAATTAGTCATTTAATCCAAATAATTTATACAACTCATCAAAACAAAAATATTTTCCACAAGTTACAAAAACCATAAAAGATATTAAAAAAAATCTACCCAATCAAATAAAATAATTTGATAGAAGTGTTGTAACAAGCTAGAAGTGGAAATGCGAAAGATAGGGTAACAAGATTTGGGAGAGATGAAGAGAGACGAGCTATAGAAAAAGAGAGCAAAAGAGAGAGGGGAAGAAGGTGAGCAGAGATTGAGAGCGAGAGGGAGAGTGACAGGGTGAGAGAGCGAGAGAATGAGAAAGAGAGAGTGAAAGAGGGAGGAAAGGAGAAAGAGAGAGTGAGAGAGAGATTGTGCAAGAGGGAGAAAGAGCACGAGCAGAGTGAGATGGGGCAATTGTGCTAGAGGGAGGGAGAACACGAGCAGAGAGAGAGAGAGAGAATGGCGAGAGAGCAAGAAGAGAGCGAAAGGGCCGACACAACGAGGAGGGAGAGAGAGAGGGGCTTCCGACGACGAAACCATGACGATGGAGGAAGGAGTTGCAGAGAGAAATTTGAGTGTGGAGTAGGTTGCAGAGGATGGGATCACGGCGATTTTGATGTTTTAGGTTTAGTGAAGGCGTTTTTTGAAAAGACACATTCACTAAAAAAAAAATATATTATTTTCTTTATGTATAGAAGGCATCTTTTTTCCATACAATTTTTTTTGTAGAAGGCATCTTTTAAAAAGACGCCTTCTTAACTGCTGCACCGGCAGCTCACCCCAATCCATTAAGCGTCATTGTGTCTGTTGACCAGACTTTAAATAGTCAAATTATGACAAAATGGTCATTATTTTAAATTTAATAGTATTTGTAAAAAGAATTTATTTTTTGAGGGCAATCAAGTCAAAAGCCCGTTGAAGGTGGCTATTGTGGGGATGACCTGAATTATGTCTGCTAGAATACAACATAGAGAAGAAATTGCATCACATCTAGCATGTGTAAACTTAAGATGGATACATTTGTCTGTTTTGCCAAGTTAGATGCATAGCGCAGTAGTAGTAAAAAATGATGTTCTAATCCTTAGCTTGTGTTATAGCTATGGTTGATGGTTTCGGGTCTTTCAGGGTTCAAGTTGCTGTTTTGACCTGCATAGTGCCATCCCTCTATCAAATACCATCCAAAAAAACAAGAAAATAAATGGGTAGCACACATAAATGGTCGAAAATCTTACATGGCTTGTTTGGTTTACCATTGCAGGTGACTTTATTACAAGGTTTTTGTTATGAGTAATGTTTTGATAATATATTTTTTTGACATACATATTTTCGTTGTCCTTAATAGTTGTTGGATCTCTCGTGTTATCCCATTTACATTGATGCTACCCAAATATTATATCTTGACAAATATCATGTCTTTTGACCAGCGGTTCTACTTTTACTACTCTTTCCTCTATTCAGACAATCGTAACAATCCTAAAAGTAATTTATAGTAGCTAATTAATTTCTTTGAAAAAAACTTATATATATATATTTTTAATTTAGACTATAATTAGTTAATTTATTAAGTTCCAGACAAATTAGCTGTTACAATTTAGTAGTTAATAATAAATTTAATTAGTCTTATTATTAGTTGTCATTTTTTTTTCTTTCTAATATCATTGTTAGATTACTGCAGTTAGTTAAAAAAATAAATAAAAATTACAGATCTAGAACGTCAAAAGAAAATTCATACTTATTTAGTAAGAAAGGAGGGATAACCTTCCTATCTTATATTTTCCTTTTCCTGATACATGGCCATAAGAATTTTAAGAATAAGTGATGATATAAAAAATGTTATTTTCATTACCAAAAGTGCATCTAGTATTAAGTATAACAATACCTCCTCTACAAAAAAAAGTGCAATTAGATCATATATTACATCAATAAAAAATAAAAAATATTTATATCTAATGAACATGAAAATATATTTGGCGCCACATTTCTTATAATTTTTTTATTTTTTTTTTAAAGGCTCATTTTTTTATAGTTAAAATAACATTTTTAAAAATAAAAATATTATAAAATTACTGTTAATTTTTATTTTTATTTTATATATATGTTTTGTAGTATTAAAATCTTTTGTTAAAGGTTACCTGTCCTCACACAGATTTACAAAAAAACCTTGTATATTTAAAGAAAAAAATTATGCGACTAAATAATGCGAAAACCATTTAATTCAAGGGATGTTGGAGCACCGTATCAACAAAAAAAGAAAAAAAAAAACCAACAATACTAACGCGTAACCTTCGCTTTCCCTTCTCTCTCTTTAGTTCTCGCCTGCTGCAGACCGCCAGTTCGTCTTGAAGGTCGCCGCTGCAATAATCTTCTCCGGGCAGGGTAAGGTTTCTCGCCGTCACCGTCGCCGTCTCAACGATCTAGGTCAGTCTTCCACTCACCCTTTCTTCTTAGTTACCTCTTCCAAACTCTTTTCTCTAATTCTCTACTTCGTTTTTTGGTTTGCGAATGGATTGAATGTTGGTTTTCCAGAATGTTGGTTTTCCTGAAGGTTTCGTACATAATGTCCACATCTCGACAGACTTCGTCGAATTTTTGCTTTTTTTTTATTTACTTTAAAAAGTTAGTTTTTTGGCGAATTTTTCTATTTTTCCGAATTTTTTCGACTTTTTCTGAGTTTTTACTCTGCACATCGGTAGCGTGAAAAATCGAAAAAATTCGCGAATTTCCGCGAATTTTGTCGATTTTTCAATTCTTATAATACTGGATCCTTGAACCAATTCAATAAGGTTGAAGATTTTCTATATAATTTAGTGAAAGTTCCATATATTTTTGGATCAGGAATGGATAAAATGATACTCAAGGAGGATGAGACCTTAAGGCATATCCTCTGTCCTTAAAAAAAATAAACCTATATAGCTTTGACGTGACCTAAACCAATCTTTTATTGTTTTAGAACATGGGATAGGGCTGTGTTTCATCTCATGTCTTTGCTTTGTTTCATGGTGGAAACAGAAGCAAGCTTGTTGCTTTTTGCATCCAACAATAGCTATCATCTAATAAGCACCATAAGTTGTTGTGTCTGAGACTCTGAGATATGAACCTTGTGAGGAGCTGTGGAACTTGAGCAAGACCGCTTGAAAGAGAATGAGAAGAAAATGATGAAATCAAAACCCTTTTTGTGTATGATATAGATTCATATGTAGTTTTCTGAAAGCTTCTATTATTTGTTTTTATTTTTTATTTTTTAGAAGAAACAGTGTTAGTAGTTAGTTGTATAACCAACTCCATCACCATACCACACTCTCGGAGAGATATCAGGCTCATTCCCGACCCATTAATCCCCCTTATCTCCTAAAGTGAGGCAGTGGCAAGAGTTGAACCTGGAACCTTTGAGTTCCACAACCACCTCTTTGCCAATTGCACCAACTCCATGTTGGTAAAGCCTCTATTATTGTTAGTTATGCTTGACCTATAGATTTAGAGTTGGGATCTTCAGAATTGAGGTTTTTCTTTTTTTGCAATGATTTTTGCAAATAATAATTGTAATACGTTGAGTTTTTCATTGTGTTTGGAAGAAAAGCCTAAAATTGTATGGATCGAAAATTGCACTTCGCTTGCCAGGTTTACAATAGTCCTTGTTAATATTGTGGGTGGAACTCAAAATAGGAAAATGGGAAGTTTGAAGGAGCGCTTTATACCCAAGCCGGAATTTCAAGAGGACTCCAAGGAGCCACTTGTAGATATTTCTTTGACCAACTCGACGGAGCTTTGGCTCATTCAATGGCCAATTAGCCAAGTAATGTTTCCATTTTAACCCTTTTATATTTTTAAAGATTTTTCTAGTTTATTTTTTTCAATGATAACTTGTTTCACCTTGGGCTTATTGGTTTGCAATATGGGTTTCTGCAGGATCCTGATTTTGATGGACAAGAGGTTACTCTAAAGTTGAAGGACAATGGATTGATAGGTAGCTTTGAGAGTTCATCGGGTAAGATCAAATCTTTGTTAACATTGTAGCATGTACTTTATATTGTCTTAAATAATGACATAACTTCACTATGGCAGGAAAATCATATGATGTTGTCAGCTTTGCATCTCAAGAGCCTGATCCAACTGTTTTCTTACCCTCACGATCTGACTCAAAAATTGGTATGTGCTGTAAAAACCTTTTCCATGGGATAAAGAAAATAAAATTCACCATGAAAATCAAGGTCATGATTTATGAAAGTTTTAGCTCACATGAGGACATTCAAAGAAGCTTCCTGATTTCAAGATGTTTTCGATAGTTATAGTAAAAGCATGGCAAACGCAGATTTGATAATATGGATAATTGATGGAAGTATCTCGATGGCAAGACTTATAACTGAGAACTTTACCTGTGAAAAAAAGAATTTGTAGTTAAGTATGTGCTGTAAAAAAGAATCCACTCTTACCTATATATGCAGATAAAAAGATTGAGATGATCCATAAATTTTACAAAAATGCAATTCAAAATTTTAAGGTATGAGCAAAATTAGCAAATTGACTGTGGAACCAAAGTGCACTGTTTCTGGGAGTGTGGTAAAAGTTGCAGAAAACTTGTTCTAATAGAAAAGATACAACCCTTTATCTACAGATTCTGTAGTTAGTTACAAAACTGAAAATAACTAAAAATAAACTAACCCAACTACATTCTTACGACTACACTAACTGAACTGTAACTACCCTAACTGCATAAATCAGAGATTCTAATATATTAGAACATGTCTGAACTTAGGATTACAATATTTATAAGAATATCACATTTTCCCACACTCCCCCTCAAGCTGGTAAATGGATGTTATCCATTCCAAGCTTGCCAATGATTGACTGGAACGCAGTGCTGGCCGATCCTTTGGTCAGAACATCCGCAAGTTGGCCTCCTGTTGAGACATATGGTGTGCATATTAATCCACTATCTAGATTTTCTTTTATGAAGTATCTGTCCCCTTCAATGCGCTTGGTCTTTTCATGTTGTACCGGGTTATGTGCAATGTTAAGAGCTGATTTGTTATCACAGTAGAGTCGCATAGGAGCTTCCCACCTGATTTTCAAGTCTTCCAAGATTATTTTCAGCCATAGGAGTTCGCAAATCCCAAGTGTCATTGCTCGGAATTCAGCTTCTGTGCTTGATCTAGCAACCACACTTTGCTTCTTACTCCTCCAAGTTACCAAATTCCCACCAAGGAAAGTACAATAACCCGATGTTGATCTTCTATCCACCACTAACCTTGCATAATCAACATTTGTATATGCTTCTAGAGTTAATTCCCTACCTTTTTTGAACATAATTCCCTTTCCCGGTGTAGCTTTTAGATAATGAAGAATCTTGTACACTGCTTGAAGGTGAACTTCCTTAGGATTGTGCATAAATTGGCTCACCACACTGACTGCATATGCGATTTTCGGTCTCGTGTGCGAAAGGTAGATCAACCTGCCTACTAATCTCTAGTAGGAGCCTTTGTCCACAGTTTCAGATTCATTTCCATCTCCAAGTTTTTTATTAGGTTCAATCGGTGTGTCAACTGGTTTGCAATCATACGGGTTTCTTGCATCAAGTCAATGGTATACTTTTGTTGAGAGACAAAGATTCCATGTTGAGAGTGTGCCACCTCTATCCCGAGAAAGTACTTCAATCTGACAAGATCTTTTATATCAAATTATTTGGCTAAATACTTATTCAATTCCTCTGTTTCTTTGACATCATCACTAGTCACTATAATGTCATCTACATAAATCAAAAGAGCTCTCACTCCCCTTGAACTCGAATGCTTCACAAACAAGGTATGATCACCTTGACTTTGTTTGTAACCCATGGAAATCATTAGTGGAAATTGTTTCAACCCATAAAAGGCCTTATTGAGTTTACACACCTTCTTGCTTTCTATATTCACACTAAACCCCGGAGGTAACTCCATATAGATCTCTTCTTCAAGATCTCCATGCAAAAAGGCGTTCTTAACATCAAATTGGTGTAGATTCCACCCGAAGTTAGCCGTTAAGGATAATAAGACTCTCACAGTGTTCATTTTTGCCACTAGTGCAAAAGTTTTAACATATCTACTCCATAAGTTTGGGTGTAACCTTTGGCTACCAACCTAGCCTTATACCTCTCAAGTGAGCCATTTGATTTGTACTTGATAGTGTAAACCCATTTATAGCCGACCGGGCTCTTCCCTTTTGGTAACTTCACTACCTCCCATGTTTTGTTCTTGTCAAGTGCCTCCATTTCCACTCTCATAGCTTGTTTCCATTCCTCAGTTTTTAATGCCTCAGATAGAGTCGTAGGAATTGGTATGGTATTTAGGTGTGTAAGGAAGGCTCGGTAAGATGGTGATAGTTTTCATAAGAAATAAAATTGGACAATGGATATAAAGGATGTTGGGTACATGTTCTTTTTCCCTTTCGAACTGCAATGGGCAAATCACTGTCACTATTATCAGGAGAATTAGAGGAAATATTCGAAGGAGGTTTTGTTTTAGTGATTACCTCATTTTCTGGAGTAGGCTCTGATTCTTGACTTGCATGGGTTCAATCATGGCTATCTTCTTGCTTGAATATACCTGTAATGGTCTTGTAGAACCTTGACCTTGGTTATCCCTTGTCAATGTCTCAGAAATAGGAGTGGATGACTCTAGTTCAATGGAAACTTGAATTGATTGAAGAGCTTGAATTGTTTGAGGTGTTAAGGTAGACTTCGATTCAAATGGCAAGTCAAGCAAAAATAAGTCTTTGTCCTTATCTTCCATAACTAATGTCTCCCCTTGAAAATAAGGACGAGAGAAATAATTTTCTTGTTCAACAAAGGTGACATCGGCAGAGACATAAAATTTTTTAGTGGGTGGATGGTAGCATTTGTAGCCTTTTTGTGTTGAGGAGTAGCCAACAAAAACACACTTGAATGCTCGAGGATTAAGCTTCCCCCTGTTATGAGCATGAATATGGACAAAAGATACATGATCAAAGATTTTTGGAACAAGATTATTTGATGTGTTAAAATCAGGAAAAAATTTAGAAAGCACTTGCATCGGACTTTTGAACCCAAGAACTCAAGATGGAAGTCTATTTATAAGATGAGTAGCTGTAAGAACAACCTCTCCCCAAAATGTCTTAGGCACATTTTTCTGAAACAAGAAGGCTCGAGTAGTGGCAAGTAGATGGCCAATTTTCCTTTCTGCAACCCCATTTGTTGAGGTGTGTTTATACAAGATGACTCATGGATTATACCCTCTTTTTGAAAAAACGACAAAACTTGATTAAAATAATCCTTTGCATTGTCTGATCTAAATCTTTTGATACCAACCCCAAATTGATTTTTGACCATGTTATGAAAAGAAGGGAAGATAGTACTCAAATCAGATTTTTGTTTGAGAAGAAAGATCCAAGAAACCCGAGTACAATCATCTATGAATAAGACAAACCATTTTGCCCCTGAAACATTGGAAACTATGGAGGGACCCCAAATATCACTGTGAATTAAAGAGAAAGGAATAGATGTTCTTTTATTACTAATTGGAAAAGAAACACGACGATCTTTTGCAAATTCACAAACATCACAATGAAGATTAGCTACATCAGTTTCTTTGACCAATAAAGGAAACATAATTTTAAGAATGCTAAAAGAAGGGTGTCCAAAACGAAAATGATAAAGCCAAATTTCATAACAAATGACAAAGGTAACTTGTTCTTGATTCCACTTTGACCACTTGGCTCTTCAAGATAGTAGAGTCCATTTTTTCCCTTAGCACGTACAATCATCCTCCCCATACCCCGGTCCTGAAACACACAATAAGAAGGGTAAAAATCTACATTGCAATCCAAATCTTTGGTAAGTTTGTGAATAGAAACAAGGTTTGTGGATAATTTTGGAACATGAAGGACACTTTTTAGGATGAGATATGGTTTTATTTGTATGTCTCAATGACCAGCCATGGTTGTAAGGGTTCCATCTGCCATGGAAATTTTATTATTGCTTGGACATGGATTGTAGGTGCTGAATTTATGAGAAGAGTGAGTCATGTGGTCGGTGGCTCCTGAATCAATGACCCAAGGGCTTGAAACGGCATGTTTGAGGCATTAAAAGCATGAAAAATAGTATACTTACCTGAAAGTGCCAAGGAGCAGGCACCGGTAGGTTTCTGAAGGGACTCCAGTAGATTTTTCAGTTTTTCTATCTCTTCTCGATTAAATTCACTTTGTTCATAGCTCACGGGTTCACCACCAGGTTGTGCATTTGTCAAATGTGTCTGTCCTTTTCTCTGTTGTACACTCTTATAACCCCAATTCTTGTTATTAAGAGTCGGTGGTTTCCCATTAAGTTTCCAACAATGCTCACGAGTATGACGAGGTTTGTTGCAATGGGTGCACCAAAGAGTTTCTTTATTCCCAATCTTAGCCAAATCTGCCTGCACATTATCTATGTTTGGCTTCACTTCAGGGCTAGTTTTCTTTGTGACAATACTTTTCGAGACCATAGCCGAGCCATCTACCATTGGAGGGTCAGGCATAACACCCCTTCTTCCTTCCTCAGCTCGAATCATGGAAATAGTCTCATTTAGTGATGGTAGATCTTCCTTCCAACACTTGAACTCTCACTTGGTCAAATTCAGGATTCAAACCTGCAAGAAACTCATAGATCCTCTCCTTTTCCACAAATTTTTTAAGCAGCACAACATCCTCACTGCTCTTCATGTGAAGTCATTGATAGCGATCCATCTCTTGCCATAAACTCTTCAAAATATCGGTGTATTCTGTGACTGATCGTTCTCTTTGTTTGGTGGCTGAAATCTTTGTTTTGATCTCATATATTTGTGCTGCATCACGTACCTTAGAATAAGTTTGATGAACAACCTCCCATCTTTCTTTGGCAGTGGAAAGGAGCATACAAGTCCCACTGATTTCGGGTAATATTGAATTCCAAAGCCAGGACATAATCATTGAGTCTTCTTCGTCCCATGCTCTGAATTTCGGATCATTCACATTAGGAGCAATGCCCGTTAAATGATTCAATTTCCCACTCCCCTTCAAAAACGTTCTTACCACTTGAGACCATTGTAAGTAATTCTTCCCATTGAGCTGGTATGCTAATTGAATATTCTTGAGTTTTCCGGTTGATTGATTGACAGAAAATTCTGTCCCTTGTATTGCAGAAGCGTTGGTAGTTTCACAAATTTCGGACATGATCAATTTGGGTAGAAGGAGATTCTAATATGTGGAATGAAATAACAAGCTTCAATAGGCAATTAAGGCCTAAAAATTGCAGATTCTGGAGTCCTAAAGCTCTGATACCATGTGGTAAAAGTTGCAGAAAACTTGTTCAAATAGAAAAGATACGACCCTTTTTCTACAGATTCTGCAGTTAGTTACAAAACTGAAAATAACTAAAAATAAACTACCCAAACTACATTCTTATGACTACACTAACTGAACTGTAACTACCCTAACTGCATAAATCAGAGATTCTAATATATTAGAACATATCTGAACTTAGGATTACAATATTTATAAGAATATCACATTTTCCCACAGGGAGTAAAGCTTCTATTGTATTTTGGGTTCATTACCTTGAAAATCTAAAAGATAAAGCTGTAAAAACTGTTTAAATGATCATATCAACATACATTAACACTTATATTGAAATGATACATACAATTTGTAATGATTCATGTTAATTTAGCTGAGTTATGTAGCTCTGACATCATGTAGTTAGGAAAAGATTTATTTGAGTTGAGTTGTATCCAGCTTAAGTTTGGACACTTTCATTTCATCCAGCCCTAGAGCTTCATCGTAGAGAAAACAAGCCTCTTTCTTATAATATTAGTTCAAAAGGCAAATAACTGTCCTTCTCCTGCACTCAGAAATTTGATGTTTCCTTAATGTTTGTGAGAGATTGATAATGAGTGGTAATCTTCCTTTAGAATTACAGGTAGATAATTTATTTTCTAAGTTTAAAAATCAATAAATTTGACAGAATGTTTCAAAGCATTGGCCAATTTTTGGTAACAGGGTGCTATCACCTACTTATGATCTCTTTTAGTTTTTGTCTTTGTAGACATAAGATCCATGAGGGTTTCTTTTGCTTATTGAGATATTGACTACTGGGAATTCTCTTTACTTCATTGTTTGGAAGTAAACATGGGTTTATGCAAGCTCAATATTAATTTGAACTTCAGTTGCTTTGCCAATGGTTTTAATAAACTTTATGTACCTGATATTATATGCTAACAAAAACCTGAAATTGTTGTAGACCAATTATCCCATAGCTAATTTGCTATCATATTTTATTTTTGTTCTTATATATATTATGCTCTTTAACAAGCAGCCCATTTTGTCCATGTAGTTGGAAAGATTTCACGCCGAGTTTGTTTAGTGCACTATCCAGAGCCTAGTGAGCTGGAGAAGCGTAACTATACTAATTCAGGTCGGATGAGATCTGTGGGAGCTTCTTCTGCCGCCAGCTCCCAAATGCATCGATACATGACTCCAAGACAAGGTAGCAGAAGCAGGGCCTCAGCGAGTCAAAAGTCTTATAGTGCACTTACCCCAAGTTTTGGAAGCAGGAAAAGTTCATTGTTTGATAGTGGTGAACCCTCAAAGCTTTTGAAGAGAATAAGGACTCAAGAATCGATGAAATCTGCAGATCGAATTACCCAAGAATCCGATGGGCGAGGCCGGAGTGATGTCACTTTTGGATCTGCTGGCAGTGCTCACCAAGAAAAATTGAAGGGTAAGATCAAGCAAGAGAAGTGACAAATTGGGTTATTTTTGTTACTTATGGATTTTGTTTAATTGAGAGCTAGTAGCCCTTTTTTTTCATTTCCTTCTTTTTGGCGATTATGCATTGTGGCATTGATGAGGGAGCATGGGTGAGAACAATTTGGCTTAAGTTTTTTGGTTTAGTTTCTTCTTTCGCTAAGTGGAGATGGCCTTTGTACTAAGCTTTGAAGCAAAAACTGTCATTTAATTTTATATATATATACAAAGATGGCCTATTGTTCTCTTTTATATTTCTTTAGTTCTTCAGCAGAGAGATGCCTGGTGTAGTTCTTTTATGTAGTTGAAAAAAGCTTTAATTGAGTTGAGAATGCCTACACGTGAGAAGACCTATTTTAAGGTTTTGAAGTTGCAAGTTGAAACAATTGATATAGGTGTTATGGAAAAATTTAAAATCTTAAAAGGAATAATTAAGGAATTAAAACCACAAAGAATAATGTAAAGTCTCCCAACCATTTACTAGGTTGAATACTGAAGTTTTTAGAAGAAATCATATTGACGTAGAAGATGAACAATTATCTCTAGATTTAACTTATGCATGTGGTAGAGAAAATTTTAGTAACTTCAAGTTAAAGCCCTATTGCCTGCCTGGTTGATTTATGGTGAAAATACCTTGATGATGATGCTATGAAAAAACTGAAGATTTTTATTTCTTCAAAGACTGAAAAGAGGGTCTGCTGCCACTCATTACAGAACATTAAAACCTTTAGACCTGACTACGGGTATTATACAACTAGATGGATAGATATACATGGCTTTTGCAACAACAATAAATTAACTTAAATTAGCTGGTGACAGCTTCTCCTTTCTTCTTCTTCCTCATTTTAAGGGCATAGCAGCAGCTAGTTGAGTTCTTACAAGCTTTGCAATAGCTTGGAAACCCGGTATCATTCGCATACTTTCTTGTACATTGCTGGATGTTTAAGCATGTTTAACCAAACAACTAGTCCTTGTTATGTATGGACCCAAAATCAAAAATTGTATCAGAGCACTTAAAATGAACAACATGCTGGCACAAGCGTAAACAAAAGTTTAGATATTAATCTCCGTGATTAACGTCTCGTACAAGCCACTGGTAAACTACACTTACACCAGAATTATAAATGAAGCAAACCTGTAATTTATTGGTGAAACTCTTGAGTCTTGACAGTAGTAAATTTACAAACAACTTAACTACAGGCTTACCAACTTGAGGGAATTTGCCTTCTCTTGGAGGGTAACAAGAAGGCTGTCAAAGCTCTTCTTGAAAGAACCCACTCCTTCCACTTCAAGCTGAGATCCAACTTCGCTCCAATCAATTCCTAACTTCTCAAGCGCACTGTAAATGCCTTCCCCCTCAGACACATTGCCGTCAATTGTTCTCGAAACGGTTCCATGGTCAATGAATGCTTGGAGAGCTTGGTCGGGCATGGTTGAGACCTGATATGAAGAACACGAAACAGCTGCTAAGTGTCCACAATTATAAACCAGGCTCTAAACACTAAACCCTCCATTGAAACACAAGAAGAAAAATATGGTTCCTTATGAAAAGAAGGGGCTCTTACCGTGTCTGGTCCGATGAGTGGATCGATGTATAAAGTATCAGGGTAGGCTGGATTTTTAACACCGGTTGAGGCCCATAGCAGTCGCTGCTTCTTGGCACCTTTCTTCACCAAGGCTTCCCATCTTGGACCCGAGAATTTCTTCTGGTAAAGTTTGTATGCCAGCACCGCTTGGGCAACTGCAGCCTGTAAGCTCAAACCCATAAGCAGAAGTTTGGACATAGGAGTTGATGTTCAAAAGTAGAACAAAAGTTTAGGCTTAATGGCTCTACACTCTAAGAGCGTTTACCTTCCCACGGAGATTCAGTGCTTCTGGGGTTCCAATCTTCTCAAGCATCTTGTCGACAAGGGTATCAACACGGCTTACGAAAAATGAGGCTACGCTGGTAACCTTGGAGAGGTCACTCAGACCAGAAGCCTCAAGGCCATCCAAGTAGGCATCGATGACAGCTTCATATCTAGCAAGTGAGAATATAAGCTGCACAACAAAGAGAGAACAGTAATGATGTGATGTCGTTATAAAGTGTTAAAGGTACAAAATGTAAGAAATATATCCAGGTTTTGTCATACATTTGAAGGATACATATTTCAAATTCCTCCCTAGCTAAACTGAAGCAAATGTAAACTATAAGGACTGCACAAATAAGAAAAAAACTAGACGAAGTATATCAATTATCATACTACACAAGCTACAATGTTATTACAGTTTACGAGCAGGAATGAAAATAAAGATTGTTTGATCAGCGTCAGGTTATATTGGATTCTGAGGCATCTGAAGCCCTCAACAGGCAAGCCATAACATACTCAGCCCATATGATAAGGAATTGTCTATCAAGACTCTAGTTTTGGGCGTGCTCAGAGAATAAAATGGATAACAACAGTTAGTACGGAAGAGCACTTTCAAATGCTCTGAGTCTAAAGGCTGAAAAAGGGTGAGGACACAGATTAAAAGT
This sequence comes from Paratinospora sagittata, assembly GCA_035771175.1. Classification (NCBI taxonomy): domain Eukaryota; kingdom Viridiplantae; phylum Streptophyta; class Magnoliopsida; order Ranunculales; family Menispermaceae; genus Paratinospora; species Paratinospora sagittata. Next base: position 5,924,207 of record JAYMFD010000012.1, on the reverse strand, counting down.
GTAATGCAAGTTACTTAACAGTACAAATGATTATAGGCTCAAGCAACACACAGGGCACACTACTCCAAAAGTGTGTGGAATGTACTTACAGTAACATTGACACTTATGCCAAGTGAAATGACCTCCTTGATAGAAGGGACGCATTCTGCAGTTGCAGGGATCTTTATGTAAACATTTGGACGATTAACCACTTTATGAAGCCATTTTGCAGCTTCCACAGTCTCTTTTGTATCATCAGCAAGTCTGGGAGAAACTTCAACTGATACATAGCCATCAGCTGCATTTGTCTGATCATATATTGGCTCAAAAAGTTTGCAGGCATCTTGGATGTCCTTTATCACAAGTTCCCAGTAAGCAGCTTCTATGTCTTTGCCTTCTTGAATAAGCTCCCTATATGGTGCAGCAGTATGAGTTTAGTAGGCTATGGAGAAACTTCACATAGCTTCATACAACGAACTTTCCAAATGTCAAAATATACAAGATGAAACCTCAAAGCCATGTAGTCATTGCAGGAACAAAATCAATTAAAGTGAAATCAGCAACATAAGCGTGTATTCATTTGCAATATTTGATACTTGAAAATTATATTTAATTCGAGACAGAATCCAATTCAACGTACAGAACTTTCATGAAAATACATCTATGAGAACTTCTATATAATGTTAGAAAGATCCAAATATACCTTATGATATGGTAAAATAAGCCTGGTTATACTTTAGGACATATTAAGTATTAATATAATTATATAAAGAAAGATTTATGAATTGGATAATGCCTGACGCTATGATGCATAATACTAATGCGAAAAAAAAAAGAAAAAAACAATTTTATAACTTCTACTTTTTATGATGATTTTAAAATTTTAAATGATATTTTCAGCATATGTAGAAGATTTATAAATTTATCAATATATACTTTATATTTAGAAAGTTATTTTTCAAGTTTATATTAATTACCCTGATCACATTAAAAAAAAAGTCTACACTAGTTATTTACAATCAAGCTTTTATTTCCCCTTTCTTTCTTGTAATTTTTTTTTTCTTGTAATATTTTTAAATCATACAAATTTTACATAAGACTGAGCTTTAATCATAGAAATCTGTAATTTTAGGGGTATTAACTAATTAAAATTAAAGTTTGCCACTTCTTACAATTTTTCATCCAAAAAAGTAAATAGTCATACAAATTCATTGATTTTTGTGATTTATTTCAATTTTTTATCTTTTTATTTTCTATTTGCATTTAATTCATAATTCAATGATTTATAATTAAAAACAAACTCGGCGCAAATGACTTAATGAATCATCTCTATTTACATGTACATTCAACATAGGAAACAAGAGTTGAATCCAAGAGTCTCAAATGCATAAAAGTGTCTCTCTCTCCCTCTTTCTCTACCTCTCAAAAACCATTGCATATATAATATATTTATACCTATTTTTTTATTATATTAATCCATTTGATGATTTAACCTTAAATAAGTGACATATGTCATCAGTCATTTATATTTTTTTCTTTAAATTTGAGAAAGTGTACTTTTGAATGTAAAGCTAAAACAACAATAACACCATCTGAAAAGATGTCCCATTATCCACTAGGTTAGATTGCAATTTTCTTTGTTTTTTTCTTAAGAACATATGTGGATTTGTAACATAACAAGTCTTCATAGGTTTTCATCTATGTGAATTTAGCCATAAGAAAAGGGAAAAGATGGGGGGGGGGGGGGGGGGGGGGGGGGTTACGAAATGCCTACTCCCTGCCCATCGTTGACACATTGGTAATTTGAGGTGAAAAAATCTAAACAATAGACTGGCTAGTTGATCCCTAGTTAAAACATTGGTAACACTGGTTGTATCCATTGAACAAGGGCCATATGGAGGGGTTCATTTATAGTTTCTTCTTTCCCTCCAATTGAAAAGGAGTCCTATTTACTAATCTGTTATTCAGTGCAATTACAAGTTTGCAACTGGTTAATATACTAAGACTGGGCTCCTTCATTCAGTGAGATTAAAGCTTGAAATCTGAAACAAGATCTTATAGACCATGCTTATTGGTTAGAAAGAATAGTCACCAAAGCTTCATCTTGTTTGGTAATGGTCGTCTCCTACAGTTGTATTACATGTAGTCAAGAGGTCTTTTCATTTTGCCAAGAATTTTAGATGCTGAAAACCAATATAATGTTAAAAAGCCATGACAATAGCAGTCAAATATGAAACCATCGTGCAAAATGTATTGTGTGCAAAAATGAAAATATCTCTCGTGCACACATGTAAAGAGTAAACAACTATCACTCACAAGATTTTACCAATGAACGTAACACTGAAAGTATAAACAAAAAACAATACCTGAATTGATCATTGTAGGCATCAGATGATGATATTGCTTTTTGGAAAATCTGCAAATTAACATATCAAAAATCCTAATTACAGGCATTCCAATTAAACAGAATAATAAACCAGAAAAAAAAGAACATTAGGGAAGAAAAACTTCTTGTGAACTTCTTGTGTGAAAGTAAATAAAATAAATTAAGAAGGTGTCGGTGTATCACCGCTGGGTTACTAGTGACGCCTCTCACACCACTGGCAATCAATGGCAGCAGATCTGTAACAGGTCTGCAGAGATTATCATACCAAGGACTCTGTCCTTGCCGCTCATAGAGAGTATGAAGTGTAGTTCTGTTAGCCTGGCCACCATTTCCATCAACTTGAGAACACCTGACACTGTCATAGACTGGAGTGTTATCGGAACCAGGTAAAAACAATGCAATATTCTACTATAAGCAAACAAATGGCAACTACATAAAAAACCATTTGACTAAAAGCTATAGTCGTAAGTAGAGACTAACAATACATACCAAGCAAAACACTCATCCTCATGTGCATGACGGCACAAGGCTTATAAATGAATAAAAACAAGCAAATGCTTATAAGCAAAGTTTGAAACTTCGACTTCGCCCTACACTTCGACCTTTAAAAATCAAAATTAATTCGGGGAAGTTCGAGAAGTCTTAGAGAATTATTGTAAAAATTCGCCAACTTAGAAAAGTTTAAAGAATTTTTATATAGATGTTAAAATATGCATAATTACCATTAGAAATGATAAAAACAAACATAAATAGATACTTTTCACATATAAAAGTATAAATATAATGGTTTGAGACGTGTTTTTACATTAACAATGTTTAACGCACATCGCACATGTTATGAATTTTATATTATTTACTTGTATCCAAGGATCGAAAATTCGATTTCAACTTGTCACTTGAAAATTGTAATTAATTTGGAAAAGTTTAATTCGATATGGAGAATTTTTGTAAAATTTCGCTAAATTAGAAAAGTTCAAAAACTTTTTGTATATATGCTTAAATATCTAGATTTATTGTAATATAAGCTAAAAACTAATATAAATAAACACTTTTAATACATAAAAATATCATTAAGTGACCTAACAAAATCAATCTTGTTAAGTGGGTTGACGAATTTGAAATGGTGGCCTTTGGTCTTAATTTATTTTCTTTGTTTTGATATTTAATTTTGTGGTGGCTTGCTTCTCAGCCATATACTTTGCTAGTTTGAATTCCATTATGTTTAATTTATTAGTTTATTATTTAAATGTTTTTTTTAATCTTGTTTTATAAGAGTTAACTAAAAGAAAATGGCTTTGAGAACTCTTTTAATTTATTTTTAAGTTTTTATCTTATTTCAACTTTATTTATTTATTTATTTGCTTCTTTTCTTCTCTTTTTGGTAAAGGATATCCCATAAACTTCATAATTTGTTAACTTGTTAAATTTTTTTTAAAAATTTATATTGCTATTTTGGTTGATGAAGTTAAAAATAATACATAATTATTGATATTTTTTTGTTTTCTATTGATGAAATAACATTTTTTTTACTTCTCTGTTGAATTTCATCGAATTTTGTCGAATTTTTGCATTTTTGAATTAAAAAATAGAAATTTTATCGATATTTTTCGGTGATTTTTTGTATTTTTTATTTTACATCCACTTCGCACTTTGATGGTAAAAAAAAGAAAAATAATTCGTGGAAGTTCGCCGAATTTCGAAAAAAATTTGAACCATGCTTGTAAGAACTGTTGGCCGAAGTATGGCTCACGTCATAACTCATAAAGTGGTCAACATAAAACGCGTTATCGGAATAGAATAATATAATCATTTTATAATACGTTATCTTTTATAATATTCTATTCCGTCGATAACACGTTTATCTCTTTTAATATTTTATTTCGTCGATAACGCAATATCTCTTTCAATATTTTATTCCGCCGAAAGAGAACGCATTTTCGTTCTCTTTCGGCGCCACTCCCACGCCACTAACCAATTAAAATAATTATTGTCCACTCTTTGTGATGTAGAGAAAGAGGACAATACATCTATAAGAGTCTCCAAGTTCATTCTCTCCAAATGTATGAAATAGCCTGTGAATTCCATCATTAAGGTAGAACCTAGGGACTTTGAAGACATACATCAAGCAATACACTTCAATGTGACTGTATGATTTGTTTTCCAATTTTAAGTCTTTCAATTGGTAGCAGAGTCATTAAAATTGGCTTAATGGGTTAAAATCATGAAAATTTCATGATTTTGCAATTTCAAATTTGCGGCCAATTCACCGGAATTCAGCCACCGGCCGACTTTCGCACTCACCAACTGAGATCGCTGGAGTTCGGCAACTCATCCTGGGTCGTCAGCGAGGTACCAGCAACGCTCCAGCATGAGCATGATAATGCTCTGTTTTGGTACATGAGAGTGGGGAAGAAGATGAATAGCGTTGTTTTTAATCTTAACCGTCCAATCTTTTACATGTAAAAACGAATGGTTTATAATGATTTTTTCAAAAAGTTTGAACTAAGACTCATACTATTTTGTTGTGATCTTTATATCCATACAGTTAAATTTCTCATATTCATGATGTATGATCTAGATCTATCATGTTACTTGAGATTAAATCTAGACCGCTGAAAGTAAAGGTATCATAAAAACAGACATAGATCATGATTTTGGCTAACCCATGATTTGTGACCTAAGGTTGATTGTCATAAATTTTACATCTATACGGTCAAATATGTTGTGTAAGTTCATCATAATACAAATCTGTGATTTTATGATTGAGGTAATCTTAGCCCTTGATTTTACATAATTATGATAAGGGTCATAGATCATGAATCTAAAAATATCATGAATTGTAACCCGTGTTATTTTTCTCTAATCTGTAAATCTATATGGTTAAATTATATCATAAGGATACAAATGACACAGATCTAACAATTGCATATAGTTAGATCCTGACCGTCCAGTTAACTTTGGTCATAATGAGCATGTTATGATTTGATCCATCAAAAATGATGAACTGTGACTAGTGCTATTTTAACATGATCTGTAAATCTATATGGTTACTTTTCTTATAATCATATTATACATCATGAATATGTGTTTTTTCTTTAAATGTGATCTATACCGTTCGTTTTATTAATGTAAAGATCAAAGGGTAACAATTTGTTTCTCAAAAAGTGATGAACAATAACCTATAGTATTTTTTGTTGATCTTTTTATCTATACGAACAAATCATGCATATGGACCTTATAATAGACACGTGCGGTATATTACTTGCGTAGACATAATATATATATATATAATCATGTCTATGTGTCTATGTTTAAACGCATGATATTTGGTTATGATATCATATACCAAACGAAAACTCATTCTCTTTCGGCGGAATATAATATTGAAAGAGATATCGCGTTATCGATGGAATAAAATATTAAAAAAGATAACGCGTTATAAAATGATTATACTATTCTATTCCAATAACGCATTTTATGTTGGTCACTTTATGAGTTATGACATGAGCCACACTTCAACCAACAATCTCCCACTTGGCTCACTGGCTGAAAACCTTATGTGGTCTTACTAAAACTAACCAATACATACTTAATTAGAAATTTAAAAACTTGAATCATGGCGGTTGGGTTCTTTAAACAAGCATTCCATTTTAGGCATCACAAGTATAAAATTTCTAAAGAAGCATATTAAACTATATGAATGAACTTCTTATTAGTCATTCAGAGTCCAACTTTATTAATCCTAATAGATTAGTGAACATTACCTTTATGTGCACAATCAAATATTTATTTCACCAATTGAAATAATTAAGAACTACAGATTTAAGCTAGTCAGTCCCATGATACCCACATGATCCTTATACAAACTAGTTGGCAATCCTTTAGTCATAGGATCTACTAACATGAGATGAATCCTTATATGCTCAATTACAATTACGCATGCCTTAATGTGTTCTCTTACAACCAAGTAGTTTATATCGATATGTTTACTGCGACTGCCGCTTTTGTTGTTCTTCGAAAAAAACACTGCAGTCAAGTTATCACAATAAATCTTTATTGGCCTTTCTATAGAATCGGTGATCCGTAGATTTGAGATATAATTTCTCAACCACAATGCTTGTGTTGTAGCTTCATAGCATCTAATGAATTATATCTCCATAGTGGATGAAGCAATTATTGTTTGTTTACTGCTTCTCCAGGACATTGCACCGCCCGCAAATAGGAAGTATAACCTAATGTAGACTTCCTAGTATCGACGCAACTGGCAAAATTTGAATATGAATATCCAACCAGTTCCAGATGGTCAGAATGTCTATATGCCAGCCTGAAATCTTTTGTTCCTTATAGGTACCATATCACCTTTTTAGCTGCCTTCTAATACTCCTTGCCTAGATTACTTTGATATCTGTCTAACAACCCTACTGCAAAAGCAATATCAAGTCTGGTGCAAACTTGGGCATACATGATGCTTTCGATGGTAGATGCATAAGGTATATCCTTCATCTCTTCCCGTTCCAAATCATTTTTTGGGCAATGATCCTAACTGAGTTTATCCCCTTTAGTAATGGGTGCTACTGAAGATGCACATTGTTCCATTCTAAATCTCTTTAAAACTTTTTCAATGTAAGCCTTTTGAGACAGACTTAGTGTCTGATTGGACCTGTCTATGTGAATCTCTATGCCAATTACATAAGAAACTTCACCCATATCCTTCATATCAAAGTTTTGACTTAGAAATTCTTTAGTCTCAAATAGCAACCCCAAATCACTACTGGCAAGTAGAATATCATCCACATAAAGGACTAAGAAAATATATTTGCTCTCACTGACCTTAAGGTATATGCATTGATCAACAATGTTTTCCTCAAAACTGTATGAAGAAATGACACTACGAAACTTTATGTACCATTGTCGGGAAGCCTATTTTAGTCCATATATAGATTTCTTTAATCTACAAACCAAGTGACTACTTTCACTTACATGAAATCCTTCAGGTTGTTTCATATATATTTCCTCTTCCAATTCTCCATTCAAGAATGTCGTTTTCACATCCATTTGATATAACTCTAAAATCAAAATGAGCTACTAAAGCCATGATTATTCTAAATGAATCTTTCTTAGAAACTGGAGAAAATGTTTCATGGTAATCAATGCCTTCCTTTTGAATAAAACCTTCAGCTACAAGTTTGGCCTTAATTCGTTCAATGTTACCATATGCATTTATTTTGGTCTTATAGAGCCATTTACAACCGATGGTTGTTTTACAGGATGATAACTCAATGATATCCCAAACTTGATTTGAAACCATAGATGTCATTTCTTCCTCAATAGCATTATACCACGAGCTGAAATTTTCTCCTTTCATGATTCGTGAAAACGACTGTGGATCATTGTCAAATCCAAGTTATCCAACGTCAATGTTAGACTCATGGAGGTATACTAAAAATTAGAATTAATTCAGAGAAGTTTGAGAAGTTTTGGAGAATTATTGTAAAAATTCGTCAACTTAGAGAAGTTTAAAGAATTTCTATATAGATGTTAAAATATGCATAATTACTATTAGAAATGATGAAAACAAACATAAATAGATATTTTTCACATATAAAAGTATAAATATAATCGGTTGAAACATGTGTTTTTACATTAACATTGTTCGCACATCCAAGGATCGAAAATTCGATTTCAACTTGACTTCGGTCACTTGAAAATTGAAATTAATTTGGAGAAGTTTAATTTAACATGGAGAATTTTTATAAAAATTTCCTAATTAGAGAAGTTCAAAGATTTTTTCTTATATATGCTTAAATATATAGATTTATTGTAGTATAAGCTAAAAAACTAATATAAATAAACATTTTTAATTCATAAAAATACCAATAAGTGACCTAACAAAATCAATCTTATTAAGTAGGTTGATGAATTTGAAATGGTGGCTTTTGGTCTTAATTTATTTTCTTTGTTTTGATATTTAATTTTTTGGTGGCTTGCTTCTCAACCATATACTTGCTAGTTTGAATCTCACCATGCTTAATTTATTAGTTTATTATTTAAATGTATTATTTTTTAATCTTGTTTTATAAGAGTTAACTAAAAGAAGATGGCTTTGGAAACGTTTTTAATTTATTTTTAAGTTTTTATCTTATTTCAACTTTATCTATTTATTTTTTTGCTTCTTTTCTTCTCTTTTGGTAAAGCATATCTCATAAACTACATAATTTGTTAGCTTATTAAATTATTTTTTTTAAATTTATATTGCTATGTTGGTTGATGAAATTAAAAATAATACATAATTATTGATATTTTTTTGTTTTTATTAATGAAATAACATTTTTTTACTTCTTTGTCGAATTTCATCGAACTCTGTTGAATTTTATCGAATTTTATCGAATTTCTTGTCAAATTTCTGCATTTTTGAATAGAAAAATATAAATTTTATTGAAGTTTATCGAATTTTGTCGAATTTTATCGAACTATTTCGGCGAATTTTTGTATTTTTTATTTTACATCCACTTCGCACTTCGATGGTAAAAAAAGAGAAATAATTCGTAGAAGTTCGCCGAATTTCGGAGAATTTTCGAACCATGCTACATAGTCACTAGAAATTGTTAGTTTTCTAACCCTCGAGGATCTCCTTAATATTTCTAACTCGTTATTATTTTGTAAATTTTGAGTAGGAGGTTCTACATGTTCAGATGGAAGTGTAGGTTCTGGAATTGGTTCTTCTTCAACTATATTGAATGTATTTCTAAAGGAAAATCAATTCACCTGAATTAGAAGATGGACCAATGGTTTCTTGTATTTCCTCAAATTTAATATTTCTTGGAAACACACTCCCACTGACTTCAAGATCCTCTAGAAATTTAGCATTTCTACCTTCAACAACCTTTGTTGTATGTGAGGGACAATAAAATCTATAGCCTTTGGAGTTTACTGGATAGCCTATAAAATAACCACTAATTGTTCTAGGGTCCAATTTCTTTATTTTATGATTATAAACTTTAACCTCAACTTGGCATCCCCAGACATGTAAATGCCTCAAACTAGGTTTCCATTCACTCCAAATCTCAAAAGGAGTTTTAGGAATTGTTTTTGATAGAACTCTATTTAAAACATACACAGCGGTTTTTAGTGTTTCACTTCATGAATGAGCTACTAAAGCCATTATTCAAAATTTAAAATTTCTAATTAAGTATGTATTGGTTAGTTTCAGTATGGTCACGTGAGGTTTTTAAGCCAGTGAGCCAAGTGGGAGATTGTTGGCTGAAGTGTGGCTCACGTCATAACTCATAAAGTGGTCAACATAAAATGCGTTATTGGAATAGAATAATACAATCATTTTATAACACGTTATCTTTTATAATATTTTATTCCGTCGATAACACGTTATATCTTTTTATATTTTATTCCGTCGATAACGCAATATCTCTTTCAATATTTTATTCCGCCGAAAGAGAACGCATTTTCGTTCTCTTTCGGAGCCACTCCTACGCCACTAACCAATTAAAATAATTATTGTCCACTCTTTGTGATGGAGAGAGAGAGGACAATACATCTATAAGAGTCTCGAAGTCCATTCTCTCCATATGTATGAAATAGCCTATAAATTCCATCATCAAGGTAGAGACTAAAGACTTCGAATACATAAATCAAGCAATACACTTCAATATGACTGAAGGTATAATTTGTTTTCCATTTTTAAGTCTTTCAAGAACATTTGTACGTGAGACATCCAAGACTAGAGCTCTTATACCATATTAGAAACAACTTAACCTAAAAGCTTTAGCAGTTAGTTAGAGACCTTACTATCACTCCATATGTATAAGTCACCAATAATCATCCATAAGATCTTTTGAAAAGAAAATAAAAATAAAAAATAAGCATCCATAAGAAAATTAATAGTTCCACGAGTTTTTGAAAGGTAAAAAATTGATTACTTTCTATGTTAGTATAAAGTTAGAGGCTGACAACAATAATGAGTGAATCCGATTGAGCTATGACACTCCATTTGGACAAAACTTGATTACATAAGGATACACAAGAACATATATGTTATTATTATTATTGTTGTTGTTGTTATTTTTTATTTGAAAGGTACGAGAAAATGTATGTTGTATACCTTTTCTTATTTTAAAATGCTTTAAAAACACACTTCATTGACATTATAATTGGATCGCCTCAAATCATGCATTAACACTTGATCTCTCTCTCTCTACCCTAAACCCTAAATGGGTCAATTTCTTTTACCCGAAAATCATCTCTCTCTCTCTCTCTCTCTCTCTCTCTCTCTCTCTCTCTCTCTCTCTCTCTCTCTTACTCTCTCTCTAAAAAAAAAAAAAAAAAGTCATGGACTATTAATTTGTGAACATAAAATTAGGCTTCGTGTTAAAAAGGGGGAATAACGCCATTTTCCTGCTTAAGTGTATCTGAAAATTACTAGTAGCATAGAAAAATTCATATGACAACCACAGCGGCGCAAAGATAAATCACATAAACAATAATTCCTTCAACACTTCTCAATAAGAACAAACTTTCAAAAAAGTAACAAAAAAATCAAATGATCTCCATACCGATCGATCTATAAACAAACTAAAGACAACAATTAGCTGCAAACGAAACACAAAAAGATCGCCGATGATCAGAAAGCGAAAAAAAAAAAAAACTCACACCAAAGACGTGCTGTCGGCGCGATTTCTCCGAACCGATAAGCTCGAAGACGAGAAACGCTTGTTGACGAAAGAAACGGCGCGGAAATCGAAAACCGAAGCTTTGGGTTCCGATGATCTCCATCGAAGAGAAGAAGATGAAGAGGTAACACTAAGCTTTGAAATGGTGGCCATTTTAGCGAGAGAGAGGATCCGTGAAGCAGAGACGTAATCGAGAAATAAATAAAGAAAAAGGTCGGTTGGCATGTCGCGTTTCCAAATCAAAATCTCGGTAAAGAAGGAGATGTTGAGATTCAATTACTTTTCTGCCCCTATGAAGTTTTATAATGGCGCCTTTACGTTTGGAAAAAAACAAATGTAATTTTTCATTTGTTAAAATTTTAATTTTAATCATATAGGTATGGGATTGTCTCAATTCCAAAACAAACAACAAAAATCTTATGTGTCACTTGCTTCTATAGTTAGCTTAAAAGCTAAGTGTACTTAGAGAATCTGATTGTCATTCTTGGACATGAAAAGGGTGAGACAGTCCTTTCACGGAGGAGTTCAAAAGAAGGCACCATTCGAGCACTAAATACAAATAGGTTGGTGAAGACGGCGCCATGAGAATTCCGTTACACTGTGTCTGAGAGTTGAAACTTAAAGCCTACTTCTGGATCATATAAGTGCCACGTGTACATTGACCAGCGTGAAACCGCGGGGATGGTGGAGACGTCTTGTACACGAAAGAAAATAGAACGATGACATCCGGGAACACAGAATCAAAACTCTGAACGCCACCAACCCCGACTGTCGAAATCGTGTAAAATTATTAATTATATGACCCTTAAGTTATCCACAGGTTGCAAATACTCCAAAAAAATATATTTTATTTTTGTTATTCTTACAAAAAAAAACTAAGGAAAGCATTTGATTTTTGAAATATAAATATATATATTTTTTAAATGTGTTAACAATATGTACTTTTTAAGCCATATATATATATATATATAAACATTTGAATGTATGGTTATCACTGTTAGCATTTTTATTTATATAGGTGGTCAGTGTTCAATTTTCCTTATAAAAAAATAAATATTATTTACAATATGATATTTAGCTTATGAGATTTCTTGTTACGAACGCAAGTATATTTTAGATTAGATTGTGTAAGTTTATAAATTCACTTATTATTTAAATAGTCAACTTGTTCTTTATCAACTGATATATATATATATATATATATCAATGGGCTCCTTGGTAGTCGCGGTCACTTCGAAAATCAGTGTGTCCGCGCAGCAAAATAGGATATTGAAAAAAATGATTTAATCAAAATTAATATACTAATAATATTACAAAGACCAGGAAATACTTATAGCTATGCATGATATAATCCTAAAGACTATAGAAAAGTAAACATTTAAATGACATAAAAAAAAACATATGGTCATATGCATGGACTAAGAAATTGTCAAATGCATGAAAGGATGTAACATATGTTATGGAATGAAATTTTTGACTACATGACATTGTGGGGAGAATTAATCAAAAGATTAAGAAAATTAAAAACAAACATTTAATCAATTTGACTTTACAATAAATATGCATGTTATTTGTATTGTTGCATATATGAACAATTATCTTAAAAAACCTTTTCGAGGGGTGATGATAAATCTATGCATGTACATACATATATATTATATGTATATCACTTTTAAGCATTTAATGCAACGTCTAGATAGCATAATATGCAGTAAGACATGTAGCAGAAACACATTAACAAGTAGTTTGAATTGAAAATATTGTTTAAATAATTAAGATGCAAATTATATTATTGATTCTTAATAAATTAAATTTATACTACCACACCTAAGTCTGCAACCCTATTCTATGGATTGATTATCACAATAACAATATGTGCCCATATTAGTTTTTCTGTCATTTAAAGTTATAATAAAAATATTAAATTTTTTTGTTGAGGTTGGCGGGTATTAAGATTTTCTTACTAGTTCTCTGAAGAACGGTCGACCCTTTAACACTATTAACTAATATATTACTAGGTGACATAAGTCTCATTCGAGCTCTCCACTTTAAGGTTGGGGCACTTACTCTTAATTCTTAAATTAACCCACCGTTAATTTAAATTATGATTTTAGAAGGAATAAACTAATAAAAATATACAAAATCCAAATATAATGAGAGGACAATAAGTGGCATTAGGGAAAATCGGTGAAGTTGGGGGCAATGACTTAATTAATGATAAAGATTTGTGTCTTTTGGTAAACTTTTTTAGCAACAAGTGGAATCATTTGGCTAATTATCTTGAGATAATGATTATGATGACAAAGTGGACATAAAATCATTTCTAGTCAATTATTCATCATAACATTAGTACGCCATATTCAAAAAGCAAAATATCTATTTGGAGTGAAATATCTTAAGATGAATAAGTAGGAAATAAAGATAAAACTTATTAATAGACATAGTTAGCCAAATTATAAATCTTCACTTAAAAATCCATACAATCAATCTCTCCAGGTGATCAAGGGTTTTTTTTTTTTTTAGTGGAAGATCAAATTAAGGTTATTTAATTAAGCTTAAAAGCAAATAAAATAAAAGTGGAATTAGCTCCTTCTTAATATTAGTTTTAGAGAAAATATTGGTTAGTTCGAATAATGTGCATCCGAATTCCTTAACTTGAAGTCTGGAGTTCGATTATCTCTTTTACAAATAAATAAGAGTTTTTTCTTTCCTAAAAAAAATAAAAACGATACCATGATAGTTAGTTCGTATAGTCTATATATATATATATACATTAGTTTTAAAAATTTATAACAAAATTAACAAAATGTCTTTGGGGGAGATTTGTGGTAACCCTTCATGAGCTTGGACAATATTTGATGTTTGGCATTAATTAATTTTAGTAACTGGCACCATTTCCCGTATTTTTTATTTATTTGTAATTTAGTTGGCTATGAACAAAAATTAAATGAAGAGATTGAGAAGATAAGCATAAAATTATTAATGAAATCAATATATAATATAGTGTTATATATATTATGGGCAGTGGAATTATTGGACTGTCATGTCATGTTATGTGTACCTTTTTTTTTTATCCTATGATGGAGTGGTCCCTTATTCTTGTTGATTCATAAAGTTCTGTCTGTTCTTATCCAATAATTATATTTGTCACTTGGCCCCTTTCATCCTTACAACACACATGGGATCAACATGCCGGAATGGCAAATAAATCTTTTTCCATTTTGCACGAACTTCCTAGTAGAAAATATAATTAATATATACGTATTTCATGACCAATTATATATATATATTATTTATTAAGTTAATATTTCTTATTGATGATGTGTTGTTTTTATTATGATCATAATAATATATTTTATTTTTTTATTAAAAATTCTGATTTTTAACCCATATTATAAATAGTTAAGTGGCATTTTTAGAATAATTAATCTAATCAATCCATTTTTTTAGTGTTTACCTTTTTTATATTTATTTCAATCGACACGTGTAACTGATAAACTTAATTATTTTTAAAATTAAAATTAAATAAATATATATTATAAAATATAACTGTCAATTACATGGACGTTCACTAGTATATATATATGTATGTATAAATTGAGTATTTTCGTAATGAATAGCAAAACTGAAAATGGAAACCAATTAATAAAATGATTACAAAGAAAACGAAAGGGATATGTGTAATTGGACAATCTAGGTTGAAATTAACTTGAGAGGTACTAAAATGACATAAGAAATATAAAATCTAATCATAATATACAATGAGAATGCAAAACTCGTGACGTAGCGCATCACAAATAGTAGAGATTGGTCTTTTAATTTTTATGTTCATTGCAAAACAATGATAAAATGCTATTCAAGATTCAAAATAATACTGATAAATTGAAATTTTTGTGATCGTATCAATATTTATCCACAAGTATTCACATGCAACACAGGCTTTTATTACTTGGTATGCTAACTTTTAAGCAAATTTTAAAGCACACATTTAACATATGTACGTCTAATTAAAGAGAAAATTACTGTTAAAGACTTATAAATTTGTTAAGACAAAGCTAAGGGCATCTCTAATGCAAATATAAATTGTAAAAAAATTAATTATCATATAAGATAAACAGACATTATATAAAAAAAAAATTCTCCAATGTAATTATTGACATTCAATGTCAGACTGAGTTGGTAAAAAAAAATAGAGTTTGTCAATATAATCATCTATTTTTAGACGGTCTATTGGACAACCATCTATTGCTGACTCATCAAATTACTATAACTATATTATTAAAAATAAAATATTTAATACATCATCAAAATGTATACAATCAATAAAAGCATTAGAAACTACTTTTTAACTTGATTGTCTATGAAGTTTAATTTTATATTATGTAGGAAGTAAGTCTCTTGACATTGATGACACAACATTTTTTTTTTAAATACAAATTACTTTTACACTAAAAATGCTCTAATAGCCTCTTCGCCTCATGTTTACCAGTTTATAAAAATACTCACAAATACGGTTAGTTTGGTATAAGCACCTCCACCGAGTTACGTCTAAGCATAACCGTAACAAACCAACTCAACTTAATAAGTAGACAGTCAGATACATATGGAGACTTCTATCCAACTTATAAAAAAGTGTCACGTGTTGCTATGTGGCCCGTGATCTTCTAATATAAATACCCCATAGATTTCTTTAAAAAAGTCATTATTATTACTATAGTAGTTGCACCCTTATTTGTATTGTTTATAGATCTTGACTCAACTCTAATTTAAATATCAAAAGGTCTCACATATGTACCACAAGTATTTTTTGTAATAATTATTATTCTCTTCTTTTGGTTGCAAAGCAGTGGCTCCACTTTCGTAATTTTTATTAATTTACGTTAATTAAATCTTGCACCAACAAAATTAATATAAACAATTTTGTTCTTAAGAGTTATATTCAAATATGACTAGGCAAATCAATAAAAGTCCTTAAGAATTAGGAAACATTTGAATGTATTATAAAAACTTGTATGATTAAGTTACATTCACAGCTAGTCAAGTGATGCAATACAAATGATTAAGAGTTTGTGCTAAAGATAATTGAAGAGTGAAAGTTTTAGAATTGAGACTTGTACTCACTTTAGTCGCGTCTATTTAAAAAGAGCTGCCTAATATTTTTGTAATGTTTAAATACAGATTAGTCTCATTTTAAAGGTGGAGACACGGTGGGAAAAACTAAAAAAACAAAATAAGTTACATTTGTAACTTTCTTGGAATAAAAAAAAAGTTACATTCATTAAATACAAAAAAGAAGAAGAGAATTATAGTTAAAGGGGTTCCACCTTACTTCTTGACAGCAAATCAGCTGGCATCTGATCGTTTAATAATGAAAAAGTAATAACAAATTTTGCCTATTATAAACTGATAAAATTCTATATTATAAAAAATTGCATTGGATGTATATATATATGTTTTAATAAAAAGTAAAAATGAAAACTCTAAAATATTTCATTTCTCATATTCACTTTTTTAATTAATCAACTCATATATTATTTTTGGAACTAGAATTGCATCACCAATGTCATTCTAACGTATGGATGCTAATGTCATATTTGGCACAAATGGAACTCCAACGACAACTTATTTTATTACTACGAGGAGGAGGTTATAACTTAAAAGGGTTGTAATTAAAAAAATTATTATATAATTTTAAAAAATAATGTGTATAAATTTATTTAATATTAAAAAATGTTAGAAATATTAAAAGTCATTTTAAATGTTTAAAACTTTACATTCACTTTAATGTAAATTATATAAATATATTGTAATATAATCCTTTAATTTTTAACTAAATCAAGTGATCTCTTTCATTCTCTCTAACAAATTAATCATGCCACTCAAAATTATACGAACTCAATTAACCGAAAATATTTGTGTTGAGTTGTCCCAAACAACTTTAAATATATATTTTATTTTATCTTAAACTTTTAATGTAATATATTTTTTGTAATATATAATTACTATATAGAGACAAATTTTTTTAAGATGAGACATAAAAAAATTATAATTTATTAAAATGTAAAAATTATTCTTATTTATAATTGACTCAAGTTGGGACCAAATTTTTGTTATGATTATGTAAAAGTTACAAATAACATTATTATTGGGACCAATTTTTTTTTATAATTATGTAGAAATTACTTTTTATAGAATAACATTATTATTATGAACAAAAAAAATCGTATTTATAATGATGTATTTATGATAGTGACATTACAAATTTACCAATTTAGCATTTAGTGGTGGAGAATAAAGACATTAGATATGCTCCAAAGAATGGAAACTAGACTGAGTAATTTTTCAAAAGTAGAGGGGTATATTGGTAAACCAACTATGACCTAGAGAATTTTTTTATATATTTTTTAAAAATTTAATTTTAAATTAACTTATATATATATATATATTTATTTAATTTATCATTTTCTTTCTTTGTGCTTTCCGGGAACAACAACATCGAAACTTAAAGCCACCAAAATTTCTCTGCATTTTCCAACTGTGGTTATATAATTCTCTGCACATCCAAACACCCATTAATCAATAAACCCACGTTTTTCTATGCGAAGAAGAAGATGAAAAAAAGCCCCAAATTTCTAGTGTTGGATTCTGTCCTGGCTTAGCAGGAGCAGTAGTTTCTAATGGCCAGGCGTGTCTACCAAACTTGGAAGGGAAATAATGTAAGTTTCTTCTTTAAAATTCGTCTGTTTTCTAACACTTTTGGTGTTAAATTAGATTTGAACTGGTGTTGATGAAGTTCAACAGAGTGTCTAAGCCCTCAAATTTGATGAAAATTTGGAAGTTAAGAAGTAATGGGGATTTTGATTCTGATGGAATTGGGTTGTTAGAATACAGTTTCTTTTAATGTTTTGGTGACTACCCATTTGCTGATTTTGCCCATTTCATCTCTAATCACTTCCCTATCCGTACAATAAAATATAGAGAAATTGTTGTTTTACCTTTGAACTGGTGTTCATGAAGTTCGACAGAGTGTCTAAGCCCTCAAATTTTATGAAAATTTAACCAGCGTTCGGTTGGTTGAGTGGCTTGGGGTGCTTGTCTCAGGAAATGAGGTCATGAGCTCGACTCCCCACTAGCGTTGGTGGCTGGGACGTCTCCCACTCGAGCAATCAGGGGTCTAAGGGATTACACAGGATACCAGGATAACCTCGGTTATCCAAAAAAAAAAAAAGAAAAAAAAAAAAAATGGAAGTGAAGTAATGGGGATTTTGATTATGATGGAATTGGGTTGTTTGAATACAGTTTCTTTTAATGTTTTAGTGATTACCCGTTTGCTGATTTTGCCCATTTCATCTCTAATCACTTCCATATCTGTACAATAAAAAATAGAGATATTGTTGTTCTACCTTTGAACTGGTGTTGGTGAAGTTCAACAGAGTGTCTAAGCCCTCAAATTTTATGAAAATTTGGAAGTTAAGTAATGGGGATTTTGATTCTGATGGAATTGGGTTGTTAGAATACAGTTTTTTTTTTTTTAAATGTTTTAGTGATTACCCATTTGCTGATTTTGCCCATTTCATCTCTAATCACTTCCCTATCTGTACAATAAAAAAATAGAGAGATTCTTGTTTTACCTTTGAACTGGTGTTCATGAAGTTTCAACAGAGTGTTTAAGCCCTCAAATTTGATGAAAATTTCGAAGTTAGTAATGAGGATTTTGATTCTCATTTAATTGGGTTGTTAGAATACAGTTCCATTTAACGTTTTATTGATTATCCATTTGCTGATTTTGTCATTTCATTCTTAATCATTTTCCTATCTGTGCAATTACCTTTGAGCTGGTGTTGATGAAGTTCATTAGAGCGTCTAGGCCTACAATTTTATCAAAATTTGAAAATTGTGTAATGGGGATTTTGATTCTGATTGGACCAGGTTGCGAGAATATAGTTTCTTTTAATGTTCTAGTTATTACCCATTTGCTAATTTTGCCCATTTCATCCTAAATCACTCCCTTATCTGTACGATAAAAAATAGAGAAATTGTTGTATTGGTGTTGGTGAAGTTTAACTTAGTGTCTAAACCGTCCAATTATGATGAGATTTGGAAATTAAGTAATGGGGATATTGGGCTGTTAGAATATAATTCCATTTAATGTTTTAGTGATCACCCATTTGCTTGTCTTCCCATTTCATCCTTAATCACTTCCCTGTTTGTATGATAAAAATAAAGAATTTGTTGTTTTATGTAAGAAATCATGTAAGTTTGTTCTAAAGGTGTTGTTTTTCTGTGTTAGACAATTTTTCTGCCTGCCCATGATTCAAATTCTTTTATTTCTGGTGTTTTGGCAGAAATTTTTCTTGGGTGGTCGATTGATATTTGGACCCGATGCTAGGTCACTGATTGTGACCCTATTGCTTATCATTGTTCCAGTTGCTATCTTTTGTGCTCTTGTTGCAAGACATCTCCGGCATGAATTTTCGCCATATAACGCAGGATACGCGATTCTCGTGGTGACAATTGTCTTTACTATCTATGTTAGTACTCTTTGTCTTGGCCCATGTTTTATATTTGTGAAAATTTTAATTAGATGTCATTGAAGTAACCGTTCAAGGAGTTCCCACTTAGTATTATGTCATGCAGGTTGATATGATCTTGTCATTAGCTACTATGCACTATTTGGGTCCACATCAGCATTGAGTTTAGAAGATTGAAGTTAAATTTCAGATGACTTGATCATCTTCTCTTGTTTCACTTGTAGATTGTGTGTGCCCATGATTTACTTTGTTAACCACATTTTTTCGTTTGCTATTTATGATTTTGATGGCTGATTGTGTCTCTAACATTCTCTCTTTAGGGCCTGTTTGATAAGCGAGAAAATTAAAAAGTTGTCTGTTCGACTGCCAACACTTTTTCGAGAAAATTTTTCTCAACTACCTTATTTTCTCATGAATTTTTTTTTACTATTATTGATTATGTTCATAGTTATCTTCCGTGAAACTTCTTATTTTCCACATCATATGTGTGAAAAAACATTTTTCTGTGCATTATTCAAACAACCGTGAGAAAATTCTCTCAAAAAATATGCTTGAGAAATTATTTATTGAGAAAACTATATTTTCTTAGTATTTGGGATTTTTTTCTTGACTATCAAACATGCCCTTAGTGATCTCATAAGACTTGTGCTCATTATAAATGTATTTCTTTCTGGAATTTGGATAGGTGTTGGCGCTTCTTCTTATTACCTCATCTAGGGACCCGGGCATTATTCCACGTGCTTTACATCCACCCGAGGAAGAGATCCATTATGAATCCTCGGCATCATTTGAAATTGGTACGAGGCGAACATCCAGCCTGCAAATTCCTCGCGCAAAGGAAGTTGTGGTTAATGGCATTACTATGAGGGTCAAATATTGTGACACATGCATGCTGTATCGTCCTCCACGTTGCTCTCACTGTTCCATCTGTGATAACTGTATTGAACGATTTGATCACCATTGCCCTTGGGTGGGCCAATGCATTGGATTGGTTAGTTACTTAACCAACATTAAACATTTAATATTTCTTCTTTAGGGAAGTTTTGTAATTACTTTACTTGATTATTCCACATGTTGTTCTCTCTTTGAATTGTTTTTACTTGAAATCTTATTTGACCTTGTTCAACGATTTAGTTGTATCAATGTCTAGGTTTCAGATCCAATACCCTCTTTTTTAGAGGCATCTGAAATTAACTCTGATCCAATCTGTTGTGAATTGACCATGATCAGTTGAAATATGTCCAATTTGGTGTCGTATAAAAAAGAAATATCACATGGAGATGTATATCCATATATTGAGTGCATTGAGTCTGTTGAATTGGATCTAACCCTTGTAAAATTTGATCCAATTCCTCTCTGCTATTGAATGAGATACCAATTGAATTATTGTGATCCAACAAATTGTCTGATCCAATTCAAGAATTTTTTTTTTGTCTTTTTCTGGTGTGTGTGTGTGTGTGTGTGTGTGGTGGATCTACTATGAAAACAGATCCATTGATTGTCCTCAATCCGCTATCATGTTTGGAGCATCATATTTGGAATTAATCTGCTTTCTAACTATATGTGCTTGTGTGCAGCGGAATTACCGTTACTTCTTTCTATTTGTTTCTTCTTCGACCATTCTTTGCATATTTGTGTTTGCCATGTCAGCAATTTACATCAAGGTTGTCATGGATAATGAGCCTGCCTCAGTTTGGGGGGCAATGAAAAAATCTCCTGCATCAGTTGTTCTCATGCTCTATTGCTTCGTTTCTCTCTGGTTTGTTGGTGGCCTTACTGGATTCCATTGTTACCTAATGGGCACAAATCAGGTCAGTTTTGTTTTTTTTTTTCCCATTCTTTGTACACTGCTCTTTTATTGGTTGATTTTTTTTTAAGAAAAATTCTGATTAATTTTCTTCATTTCAATTGTTGCTCTGGTGATGCATATCTAATCATTTTTTCATAATCATCGGACACTTGTATTTTGCCATCGGCTAGTATTGAAACGGTTAAATACTTATATGGGATTCTTTACCAATTCTTTGGGCAGTGCTCTATTCTTTCTTTAGTTGTCATATTTCCCAAAGGTACTCCTATACTTTTAGGCTGTTAACCCTATTTCATGCATTATTCTCTTTCCATAGTTTGATTAAGATTCATGTCGTGGTTGATTTGATGAAGTTTTACCTTAGTTGTTAGCTAACTAACGCAACCCTCCTCCTTTACCCAGACTTGGGACCGGCCGTGGCGGAGTTATATTTCATGCATAATAAGATGGAGCTTATTTACTGTAGAAATTTCCTTTGATTCTCTAAACATGTTGAATGCATGCAGTTACTAGATTAATGGGAAGGGCTCCCTCAACGTTTTAAAACCACTGTTTTACCTACCTTACACTTTTGACGTGACTACCGTGAATCATTTTTTTTTTTTGGCAACAAACTGTAGTGCTGCCTGGGAAAATTTTATGACATAAACAACTTACTTTGATTAATTGCTTGAAGCTTTTTGACTAGGGATTTCTTCAATTTTGCTAATGTTTCTCTACTTTTCTTTGGTTTCACGAGTCTAAGAAATTGCTATTCTAATGTTTTTCAGACCACATATGAGAATTTCCGATACAGAGCAGACAACAGGCAAAACATCTTTAACCGAGGTTGCTTGAATAATTTCCTAGAGGTGTTATGCTCGAAAACAAAGAGCTCAAGAAACAATTTCCGTGCCTTTGTACAAGAAGAAGTACAGAGACCCACCAAAGTATCTACCCCAGAAGAACCAAAATTAGACGATTTCATTGAAAACCCTCGTGCTAAGGTGGAAGATGATCTTGAAATTGGTGGAGATTTATTAGCAATCTCCCAGCGCTGTAACTTTGAAGAAGTTAACGAAGATATAGATGTACGCAGCAGAGACAGCCATGGCAAACACCGTGATTCCTCGGAGGCGGAATTTACTTTGGGTTTGGACCGGGAAGGCCAAGCAACTCAAGCAGAGGAGCGTCAATAAAGTCAAGGCAGGAGCAGCGGAGGCTTGGATCCAATGAATACCCTTCACTTGGATTCCACTGAAACCAAAAATAGAAGGGAAGGAAATCTGTAACGTCATGGTTATTTTGGTTAATTTCACGTTGCTAATTCTTCGTTAGAAAAATGTAAAGTTGCAATGGAGCTAAGCCTTCAATGTTCGGATGTGGGCGGTCTTAGTTCAGCTTGTGTAGAATTTTAGTTCCTGTTTTAGTCAGAAACTTTGTGTTCCACTCTTTTTCGGGTATGCATTCATTTAGATCTTTTATAAGTCTCCTTAGGAAGCTCAACTTTTACTAGATGGTGGAAAGTAGAAATGTTTTTAGCTTATAGACTTATGCTGTTTTTCTTCTATACTCTCCTCTTTGAATTAATGTTCAAGGCCCCAGCTTCAAAGCTACAGATTCTGCCAGGACTATGAACAATTCTCATAAAATTTATATAGTTTTTGGAGCATTATCCTACTAATAATGCTCCAATGGCCTTGTTGTAAACAAGAATTGAGAACTTTAATAGTTTTAGGCTAGGTTTGGTTCGTGATCCGAATAATTTAGTAAAACTCAAAAAGTGAAAACTCATAAAATAAAATCTTATTATTCCTTGGAAACAGCTTAGGCGCTGTTTAGTTCGTGATTCAGATACATTTTTTTATATATTGAAAATTAAGAAATATTAAAAATTTGTTTGATTCAAAAGATTTCAAAAAAAGTCTTAGACTTTTTGTTAAGAAAACAGATTTGTTTTAAAATTTTCTCTTTTTTAATTGTAATCTTTTTTTTTTTTATCGTGAACCAAATGCAAACTTATTTTCTTTGTAAATTTTAGAAAATTGTTTTGGATTTTAATGAACCAAACGCTTTTTTATATTTTCAGAGTTTTGAATATAAAAAATTGTATTTAAATCATAAATCAAATACAATCTCGATACCATTATTAAAGACGTGCAAGTACTCTTGCAGTAAATCTTATATAATTAATTGTAATAATCATATCTTTTCCTTTTTGTATTGGATCATGTTATTTCTATATGGTTTGAATCTTTACTGTAATACTGTCCTTTGTACAAGCAAATATTTCTAATTTGGAACTTTCTTGGACATAAAGATTGATGGTACATGGAGTGTTTAGAACAGTTACATTTTGAATTACCTAAATCTTTTAGTGTCTTATTACCAAATTACTCACAAATACATTTTTTTTAATAAAATTATTTGGTACTTTTATACTAAAAATAATGATTAATTTAAGAATTGATGATAAAAATAATATATCGCAGTCAAAGGGTTTTGAATTTATAAATAATATAAATATAGATATAGATACGAATGACTTTTTCTAATTTAAGAACTATCATTGGAAAGGACATTAGGGTATCAAATCTCCCCTCCTCTTAAGGTTGTTTTATACATGAGAATTATTGAAATGATATTTATGAAATTATTTGATTTTAATTTTTTTTCTTCTTTGCTTGCAATTTTTAGTAATTAATTATGTTTTCTCACGTAATTCATCTCGAAAAACTTAACAAAAAGCCGCAGCATTTGACATTGTTTTTAAATTTGATTTTTTGTATTTAAAAACAAAAAAATGAAAAGAGTTATAAAAAATTTGTTTGGTTAATTGTGATTTAAAATACGTTTTTATAAAAAAAGTTAAGAAAATAAATTAGTTCTTATTTTTACAAAACATAGAAAATTTGTTTTTTGAGTTGATTTGTAATTGATGAGACTTCATACAGAGTTTTTTTAAGCTTGATTTGTGTGAAATCTTGAAATAACAAAATAATTTTTGTTTGTTTTTAAAATTTAAAAAATATTTATTAAATATAATACTAAACGTATTTTTAAAAATTACAAATCAACTAAAAATAAAATTATATTTTATTTTGTTAAAAAATATTTTAAAATTGCATACTAAACTATTTTTAAATTATTATATTGTAATTTCTCTAACAATTGAAACAAAATAAAAATAAAAATAGATGGGTTAATTTTTTTTTTTCTCCTGAAAACTGTTAAAAATTAAATACGTAATTCTATTATATTGCTGGTAAAATTCATTATATTGCTGTTAATAATTTCCATTAGACCAGGGGTAAAATCGGAACTAGAAAAACAGTAGAATTGCTTGAGCCGGAGGCAAGCGCAAGTAGAAACAGCTTTCATTTTCTTTCTTCACTTTCGCATCTCTCCCTTTCTTTCTCACACTGTCTCCGCGCTAGGGTTCGATTCAGCGATTTGAATTCTCCGAAGAGATCGTGTTCTTTCTGCTCCAACAATGGTGAGTTTAACTTAACATACTTCCATTTCCGTAGATCTCGTCTCGTTTCTCGATCAGTGTTTTGATGATAATAATGGCTTCTTATTGCAATCTGTAGGAAGGAGTAGCAAATCTAGATTCGCAGATAGAAGCTCTGTTGAACGTGGAGAAGCAGATGAGACTTGCCGGAGATGTTTCCGGCACGAAGAAAGCCGTTGTTGATATTATTCAGCTTTGCTTTCAAGCTCGAGCGTGGAAAACCCTAAACGATCAGATCGTTCTGTTGTCGAAGCGTAGAGGCCAACTTAAACAGGTTCGAGACGTCGTAGATTTAGATTTTTTGTTTTATCTTTTGAAGTTAAGATGTTTTTTTTGTGATTTAATGTTTGAGCCATTGAAGCTTTTACAATGAAGGAAACTGATCCGTATTTTAGATTATTTATATATTAGAGCAGTTGAAGTTTAGGAAAACTGTTTCAACCATCAATGCATGCTTTTCTCCTTGTTTATATGCGCTTAGATTGTTAGTATTTTGAAATTAATTTTTTTTTTTTTTTTTTTGAGACTCAATGTTTATCCATTGAAGCTCTTGTTATCAAGGAACTTGATCCGTATTAGGTTATTCATATATTTTATCAGTTTTAAGTTCAGGAAAATTGTTTCAACCGTCAATGCGTGTTTTGCTCATTGTTTATGCGTATTATAATCCCTAATTGGCTACTCGTTGCTGTGCAGGCTGTAACTGCGATGGTGCAGCAAGCGATGCAATATATTGATGAGACACCTAATATTGAAACTCGTGTAGAGCTAATCAAAACACTGAACAGCGTATCTGCGGGAAAGGTGAACACTTGTTGATGATTCTGAAGATATCCAGCTCTTGTTTTTTCCTTTTTCCATATCTGATTAGTGTTTTTTTTTTAAATATATATTAATTCTTTTTGGGTTTTCATCTGACTATTTTTCTTCTCTTGTAGATATATGTGGAGATAGAAAGGGCACGGCTAATAAAGAAACTTGCCAAGATTAAGGAAGAGCAAGGTCTTATTGCTGAGGCTGCTGATTTGATGCAAGAAATTGCTGTAAGTTTTGTCCACATGATTGCTACTTTTTTACGCATTTAAGATATTTTTACTAAAAGTAGCAAGTTGGCATGGGTTAGGCAGTTTGTATTCTCTAATAATGCTTTTATTGATGGTATCATTACAGGTGGAAACATTTGGAGCAATGGCAAAAACAGAAAAGATTGCGTTCATACTTGAGCAAGTATTCACATAAATTCTCTCTTCTTAAATGTGATGAGATGAATTAACCGATGATAGGATAGATAAGCTGAAGTGGTTGATGCTAATCTGACTAGTTGACATTCCATAATTTTAGGTTCGCTTGTGCTTGGACCGCCAAGACTACGTGCGCGCACAAATCCTCTCAAGGAAGATCAGTACTCGTGTTTTTGATGCAGATAGCTCAAAAGAAAAGAAAAAACCCAAGGAGGGGGATAATGTTGTTGAGGAGGCTCCTGCGGACATTCCTTCACTGTTGGAATTAAAGAGGATCTACTACGAATTAATGATACGGTAAGTTCTTACCTCTGTGCATGATTGCATACATCTTTTTGATATACATTGGTCCTCTAATTTTCCTTTTTCTGACCAATTATTTGATGTATTATAAAAATCTTAATTAAATATTTGTTCAGAAGCCAATAATTTTCAAAACTGGTTGGGTCCATGCCCATCATTTGTTGATGTAGAGTGAAAGTTCGGATCAATGCTCACAAGTGCCTTCCTAAATGTATCTTTTTCATTTTCTTGACTTTTCTTTTATCTTGAGTTGGAAATTGTGTTAGTTTAGTTCTTTTCTTAGCATTCAGGGACCAAATGTAAGAAATTCTCGTTTTACTTGCTTTCCATGAT
This sequence comes from Paratinospora sagittata, assembly GCA_035771175.1. NCBI lineage: Eukaryota > Viridiplantae > Streptophyta > Magnoliopsida > Ranunculales > Menispermaceae > Paratinospora > Paratinospora sagittata. Next base: position 5,897,447 of record JAYMFD010000012.1, on the reverse strand, counting down.
CTTTGTCATTGGTTATTTCATCCCCATAAGGTGAACTTTTGAGTTCATTGGTCATACTTGCCTAGTTGCCTCCAATATTCTCTTTCTCCAGTATGGTCCTCGTTGATTTTTGGGGTGATAAGTGTACTTTTTTCCTTGCGCCTCTCCTTATTTTTCAATTATATATCCTCCCAACGGTTTGGCCTTCTTGACCTGGGCTTTCTCAAACACTTTTTCTTCTAGGCTTGCTCTAATCCTTTAAGAGTTCAAGTCTTGAACAACTCTAGCAGTTCATATACTAAAACTGAAAGGAGCTAGTTCTTTGGCTTCATTCTAGAAGGTGGATTCAAAAAGGCACATCCCAGGATCCTCCTTGGGGACGAACTTCTACCCATGAGTTCTTTATTCTTCAAGTATCCAACTTAGGGTTTTTTTTTCCCAAACTTGAAGTTTGCACATATTGAGTGTTCTCCATGTGCACGGAGAATCATGCAAAGGTCGCAGCCCATGAAATCATGTCTTGTGAATCCTACTTGTTTTATAACTTGTATCCGATTGTACTTGCCTAATGGCACTATCCAATGACTATACACCAACTTCAATTGGCAAATCCACTGCATTCATACGGAGATAAATCTTGATTTTAAATTCTAGTGAAATCAAAAGAGTATATCATATCAACATGCATATGGTTACAAAACAAACAGATTATGTATCTGAAATTGTATGCTTCATCGTAAAATCTATTGAACTACATATCATTGAACTCAACTCAGTCTTTTCCTAACTACATGGAATTGGCTACATGAATCCGCTTCCACCACTTCGGTCGTTCAAGAGTTAAGTTGATTCTTAAATTAAAAGTAGTTATATCTTTCTTAATTATTTATGTTTATGTTATTTTAGCTTTTCCTCTACCTCTATCATTACCGTGACTTGATTATAGGTCAGTCTTTCTAATTGGCCCATCTAAAGGTCTTCGTTGAACTACACATCATTGAAGAACATAAAAAATATACCTGCACTCTTTTTTTGCGATAATCATTGCACAGCACACACTTAAAGCCATTGGTGGAGAATTTTCTTGATTGATCTCATAGGTAATGTTGTTGTGAAGAAAGCCTCCACTGGGAAAACTTTTTCAAGAATGTAGATGTGTATGAGAAGTAGCTTTTTGTTTTTTTGATTGGTTTGGTACCTTCCATATTGCTCAAGGTGCAGAAATCTGGTAAAGAAAGCTTATTCTGTGATTAAGAAAAAGGAAAAGACTAATGCTTGGAAGTTGCAAAGATGGCTTTGGGAGTAAAGCACTTCAGTAGTTATACCATTTTGCACCCGCATAATGCTGTTATTTTCATTGCTTTACACAAATTATATTTTGTGGAACACCTTTGAGGTGTTCATTATATAGTTTTGTGGGACAACCTTTGGGTCTTCTTTCTTGTGCTGCTAAATTTACTGACCTGAAGGAGAGAAGTTGTGTGTGTTCCCACTTTGTAGCCTGATCCAACAACCATTTCCATTAAATAAAGTTAGGAATACTGGAATAGACGATTTTGTTTAATATATTTATTCGGTTGTTCCTCCTTAAGTGTTTTAATCATGTATTGATCACCTGGAAGATCATTTTTATTTGTATTACATAGGTTGTTTATCAAAGAGGAAAATGATGGATGCTTCTCTATCTGTTTGAACGTTTGATGCTAAGATCAGCATTCATCTCAATTCCATGTTTTTGGATAGATGATATTCTTTGGTTAGTGTTTAAAATTGTGGAGTGGAGAGCACTTTTGCAAGATAAAATTGTGTTTGAACTATGGATGCTTCTCAATCTAAATGATTTTAAGGACACAATAAAATTGTGTAGTGGAAAGCATTTTTGCAAGATATTGGTGAGGAATGTCATCGTGTCAAAAGCAATACACAATTCTACAAAGCCTTTTCTTGACTAAGGAAACAATAGAGCTAAGTAGTTTTTATTTTATTTTGTTTAGTTTAATTTTTTGTGGTGAGGGTTGGCTACATAAATTGTTGGAACCTGAATAAAAATCATTATTTGTAGTCTAGATAGGTTGTTCTTGCCTTCTTGGTGACGAAAAAGTAAGACCATGTCAGTTAATGAATGAGATAAAAATATGAAACAAATTTGTGTTTGTTCTGCATAGATTGACACTATTTAGGAAATTGAGTGTGGATAAGCAGAATTGTTTTGAAGATCCTAAAGAAGGGGGTAAATTTTTTGTTGGGATCTAATATCTACTTCAGACCATGTAGATTCTTATGGAATGAGATATAAATATGAAATAGGGTTGTGGAAGTTAGGAACTTAGGCAAAGGTTGACATAGCATCAAGAAATGAGAAGTGGATAAGTAGAATTGTTTTCAAAGATGACACTAGAGAAGGAAAGAAGCATATTGTTTGTTTGGGGTTTGTATCTCAGCTTTGAACCTACATGTTGTGCTTTATTCTTTAATTTGGTTTGAGCTTTATTTTATTTGTGGTGGATGAGTATTGGTTAGGAAGGACACTTGTGGATGACTTCCAAATGTCTCGATGACGTTACTAGGTTCAAAGCTATTTGTCTTGAATAACATCTTTTCCATCCAAAAGCTTCTGGAGTGTAGTTAAAGAATATTGTGAAAGTGGCATTTGATATACAAATTATGGTCACTTTCATTTCTAATAACACCTTGCCGCTAGGTGTAGAACATTTGATAAATTTTAGAACAACCAATCATGTAGATGAAACAAGAGCAATGCAACTAATATGAAAGTGCAAGAGGTCGCCTAGTGATTAAAAATAAAAAAGCTCAAATAATATTATAGCATGAATGCAACATACTTAATCATAAAAATGTTGAGAGAAAATTAGGATGATGTACAAATAGTTTTAAAGCAATCTGGCATGTACTAGCAATTTAAAATACCAACAAAATTTGAGCTTTGTGCTATGCGCGACTATTTTATAATTATTATTATTGTCATCGTCATCGTGATTATTATTGTTACTATTATAAGAAAAGTTAAATTGTTAAAAGTACTATATTATCTTTTATTTCACTAATATTGTGTTTTAATTTTTAAAACAACTTTAAGGTTTTTAAGCATATTTTTGGAAGACTGAAAAAAATAATCACACAATGAGTTTTAGAATTCTTTGCATTCAAGCAGTGTTTATTATTGTTGTTGTTGTTATTATTAATTTGTTATTATATTAATGTTATTAGTAAAAACTCTGGAGCGTTGCACGTGTATAAATTAATATTTGTTATATAAATTATAGTAAACAAAGAGGTTTTAAAGAACAAAAACGTAATGACAAAAACAGTGAAATAAGGTTATCGAATGGGTGGAAACCATGAAGGAGGAGTTGGTTTAATTAACTAAAATTTGGGAGAGGCGTGGGAGGAGTTTGTTGAGAGGAGAAAAGTTTTCTTTTGAGGAAAAATATGAGAAATATGGAAAGTGTAACTAACTTCTAATAAAATTACCCTAATACCCTCTTTGCTAATGACACGTGTATTTTAATCATTAAAGTGTGATGGGCATTTTAAGTAGAGCCAAAAAGGCTTCACTGTCAATTGCCCAAGTATCCTCTTTATATTAGTCAACATTATTTATCAACTTAATAATACATATTAACACATTATTTATTTTTATTTATTTTTGGCTAGAATATATTAACACATATTATTCATAACTAAAAAGAGGAAAAAAGAAAAAAACTATGCTACAAAAATAAAAAATGAAAAAAACCTTAGAAAGGAAAGAGTCCAAACAAAGTAGGAGTATTCCATTTTTATATATTGTATATGATTAGAGGATTCTTAGGTTGTTAAAACAATCCTTTCTAGCTATAGAGCAATTTAAATAAAATACAAAAATCTTCATCCATTATGGAATATGAGATAATATGGATAATCTTAATTTTCACCAATTAATTATGTTGTGAAAAACAACAATAAATTTGATGCATGACAAGATCAATAGGAAAAGAAGTATGGTTATGCATAACTATATTAAAATTCCCACATGATAAAAATGCGTATGCTTTAATGCGCCAAGGCAATGTTATATGATAGCTTTAAGCCTTTAAAGCCTTGATCAATCTCCTATTGCAACCAGCAAAAGAAACCAAGGATTAGATGATCTGTCACTTTTTTCCCCGACTTCACCATAGGGGAATGGTTAATCCCATAGCACATCTCCTCGTCAAATTTGGTGAGATGTTTGGTCAAGTCCAATAACAAGCATAACCCTTGTTTAGTGTTGTTGAGACAATTGCCTAAGGAGAAAGTCCTCGCAATTGAAGTCAGCCTGATCCAAATGACATGCCAACAACACTAATTAAGTGTGAGTATGTTGTTGTGCTGTCATTAAGAAGGGCAGATGGTTCCTTGTGAAACAGATTAAAATCTTTAATCGATGAAAGGGCTGAGTTTAAGGCATTAAGGGGAAAAAGTGGGAAAATCTCTCAAAATATAAGAGAATTCTTTTCAAGGTTGATTTAGGTTTCAAGTGTTATTAATCTTAATTTTTGGATTGCATATTTACATTTTAGATAAAAAACTACATAGTAATAGAGACTTAATATCTTGATAGATTAGATCATTAAAGGAAGGAGAATTCTATTCGCGATATTCGACTCGTCCAAAATCCAAATAAAACCTATGTTACTCCAACTTGAGTATGTATGGTTTTTAGTAGGGGTGTGAACCTACCAACCAAACCAAGCCTTTTGGGTTGGGTTGGGTTTAGAAATTTTTAACCTGATCTAGTTTCGGTTGGGTCAAGTTTTTGTAATTTGATCGAACCAACCAGAGCTAATTACAAATAATAGCTTTAGGTAGTGTTTGACAACTCTAATATAAAAAAAAAAAAAGCTTTACTCTTTTTAGCTCTACTTCAATAAAAGCTTATTTTTGTAGAGCTTATTTGAAATGTATTGTTTGGTAACTAATGCTTTAACATTTAATTTTAGTTTAGAATTCGAGTTAAGAGCGTTTGGTAACCAACACCTAATTCTCTAATTAGAGGGGGTTTTTGATGTCTTTTATCAAAATATCTTTTACTATTGTATTATCTATATTAAAAAATATCAAAAAAATAAATTAAACACTAAAAAAAAAAATTAAAGCCAATAAGGCATCGGTCTGGCAGTTGGGGTGTGGGTTCGGGATGTGTCAGGTCCCGAGTTCGAAACCCCCTCCTGCCAGTTCTTTCTATTTCTCATCCGAAGGTGGGGGGATTAGTCGGGCTGTCTCGATCCCAGGGGGCTCGAATACCTTTCGGGAGGAGCAGCGCCCTGCGGCGGCGGTGCCTGTTGGGGTGTAAGAAGTTGTTTCTTCTAAAAAAAAAAAAACATTTCTCAAATGTTATATTATTATAATTATATAAATAATTTAATTAATTAATTATTTATTATTCACATGGCAATAACAAAAGTAGATAAAATAAATAAGTTATTTTTTAAAGGTTATAATATTATCTTCGTTATTGAGATAAGTAATTTACAATTATTACTCAATTTATTATTTTTTTGAATAAATGAGTTATATTTTTTTTAAAAAATTATCCTTGTTATTAATAATTAAATTATAATTATTAGTTTATTCTTCTTAAATAATTTAAACATATATTTATTATTAATTTTATTTTTGAATTTTGAAAAAAATTGAAGAATTAATAAAAAAAAACTAGGAGTTCCTCTCTGCCACATGCAAAGAGGAAAACCCCTCTACGAGCATGATAGAGGGATTTCTTCTCTCTGCGCGGCGCGATAGAGAAGATAAATCTTTCTCCTCCCGCTGACTTGCCAAGAGTTACTGGAATATCTAACTCCACCCGCTGATGCAAATCTGGATCTCGATTTTCTTTATCAGAAACTGTATGCTTTAACATCACAGATTCATCAAAAGTTACATCTCGACTTTTTACAATCGTTTTTGTCTCAGGGTTCCATAGTCGGAAAGCCTTAACTCCTTCACTGAAGCCCATGAAAATTGCTTTCTTGGACCTAGGATTCAGTTTGGATTCCTTCACATGGAAATATGCAGTGCATCCAAAAATGCGCAGAGAATCATAATCTAAAACGGGGTGTCCAGACCATACCTCCTTGGGAGTTTTGTCATCTAGTGCTGTTGCAGGAAGTCTGTTGATGATATGAGAGGCATATGACAAAGCTTCAGCCCAAAATGCCTTGCGTAGTCCAGAATGAGATAACATGCGGCGAACTTTATCTACCAAAGTATGATTCATGCGTTCAGCAACACCATTTTGTTGTGGCGTGCCTGGGACTGTGAAATGTCTGACAATCCCTTCATTCTCACAAATTTCCTGACATGGGTCTGACTTGTATTCTCCTCCATTATCAGATCTGAGCCTCTTGATCTTCCTTCCTATTTGAGTTTCTACCATTTTCTTCCATATAAGAAAGATATCTAGCACTTCATCTTTATGCTTCATGGTATAAACACAAACATAGCGTGAGAAATCATCAATGAAAATAACAAACCAACGTTTACCTCCCAATGAAGCATTTTGAGAGGGTCCCCAAACGTCAGTATGAACATAATCCAAATTCCTTTTGTGCGGTGGATTGCAGTGCCAAACTTGACTCTCGTCTGCTTGCCTAAGATACAGTGCTCGCAAAAGTCAAGTTTCCCGGTTTTTGCACCTTTCAGAGAACCTTGTTTTATCAAGGTTTGAAGAGCCTTCTCTCCAACATGTCCGAGTCGCATGTGCCAAAGTCGAGAAGTGTCTGATGAAACATCATTAGAACTGGTGCAAGCTGAGACACTTCCGATTACTGTGTGTTCGTCAAGGAAATAGAGATTTCCTTTCTGAGTACCCTTCATGGCCAAGAGTGCTCCACGTACAACCTTCAGAACGCCACCTTCAATGGTTACCTTGTAACCGCTGGGATCAAGGACTCCTAGTGAAATCAGATTTTTCTTCAGATCTGGGACATATCTGACTTCCGTGAGCCGTCTTGTTGTACCATAATGCATCTTAAGGCGTATAGTCCCAATATCCTTTGTTTGGCAGGTATTTTTGTTGCCCATGAGCACGACTCCTCCATCGAATTCATCCAATTTGGAGAACCAATGTCGATTCGGACACATATGATAGGAACATCCGGAATCTAAAATCCATCTATAAGACTGATTGTCTAGAGATGAAACTGAGAATGTAGAAGCTTCTTCATCCTTTTTCTTCAGGTAGAGTCGGTTCTCTACACTTTTCGTCATGTACTTGTCCTTCAGTTTCTTCCAGAGATTTATTGCCATAGTCTCTTTCATGACAAAGTACTTTTGATCTCTTGCCAAACAGAGTTTGATTGTTCCACAAGCTTGACGATTGACGAAATTCCAATCATCATTGGACATATCCTTGGGCTTGGTTTCCAAGGCGATATGTAAGCCTTCCTGGAATAATAGATCTTGAATTACGCATTGCCACCTGCCAAAATTGTTGGTGCCGTTGAATTTCTCCACCTCGAACTTTGCGTTGGACATCGAACTTCTTTGCCAAGGCTTGCTTGTGCTTGGAATTTCGTCCGCCATTAAGACCGAAGATATGTATGACGCCGAAAAGTGCTTGAAAAATGATAAACAATTCCAACTAAGCTATATCACTAACTTAGGAGCTGAATCTGCAGAAACTGATTGCACGGTTGCGTCTGGAACCGTCGAAAATGGTGGAAACGAGTCTGACTTTGCTGAAATCAGACGAAAAATGAGCCGGATATGGTTGGTCAATCGAAAATGGATTCGGCCAACTGCAGGCCGAAACGGACTGGGCGACGAACAGTAGCGGGCTGAACGGGCTGGGCCGAGATAAACAATGGCGGACCTAGTGGGCTGGGCTGAGATGAACATCGCCGGACCGATCTGCTGGGCTAAGATAAACAGTGGCAGACCGAGTGGGCTGGGCTGATATGAACAGTGCTGACCAAGTGGCTGGACCAGTGGTGAACAGTACCGATCGAGTGGGCTGGACCGCGGATGAACAGTGAGGACTGAGTGGGCTGGACCGCGGATGAACAGTTCAGACTGTGTGGGCTGGATCGCGGATGAGCAGCGCGACTGAGTGGGCTGGACCGCAGATGAACAGTGCAGACTTAGTGGGCTGGACCGCGGATGAACAATGTAGACTGAGTGAGCTGGACTGCTGATGAACAGTGCCGACCGAGTGGGCTGGACCGCGGATGAACAGTGTCGGGCAGATGGGTCGAATCTGGTTCAGATTCGGATAGGATGAACAGTACCAGGGATGAACAGTGCCGGCAAATGCTGTACAGGAATCAAACTTTGATCGGCTCCTGGAAACTCGTTTCTTGTCCGTTTTTCTCGCCTTTTGTTGCGTTGGACTCCTGAAAACTAGAGCTACCTCCACGGGTGATCAGAAAACAGTTCCGATCACTGTTGTAGAATCTCGAAAATTTTGACGTTGTCTCGAAAAATTCGACAGAGGGTCCGTTTTTCTTTCAAAGCTTCACCTAGGCTTTGATACCAATTTGTTGTGCGGAATCGTGGTAAAGCATGAAAGAAAAAATAAAACAACAAATTTAACGTGGTTCGGCAAATTGCCTACGTCCACAGGAGGCAACTAACTTGTATTATTTTACCCTTAGGTAGATCTTACAGAATGGATCTCTTGAATTAGATCTCTCAGAATAGATCTCAGGAATGAACTTTAATAATGAAGTAACGCTCTATTTATAGGAGTATTCAGGGGTATTTGCGTAATTTAAATATATTTAAAATCAACCTAAACGGCGCAGGCGCCGAATTGGAAGACCAAAATGGTGGCTGCCCTCCTGGGCGGCCATCAACCCATTCTTTTCCTTTCTTTAAACAGAGGTGGACCCCACAAATTAATTAAAATAATCTATTTTAATACTATAATCAAACAATTCTTCGCAGCCCTCCTGGGCGGCCGAATTGTTGACCGAGGCGGCCACCAACCAAATTGGTTGGTGTTTTCACTCAGGTAGGAGGACCAGTGAGTTGGAGATCAACACTACAGTCAACAGTTGCTTTGTCTACTACAAATGCAGAGTACATGGCAGTAGCAAAAGCTTTCAAGGAAGCAATCTGACTTCATGGATTGACTAAAGACTTGGGAATTGTACAGAAGAATGTTGAAGTTTTCTGCGACAGCCAAAGTGCCATTTGTTTGTTAAAGAACCAAGTTCATCACAGTTGAACGAAGCATATTGATGTTCGTTTTCATTTTGTTCGAGAAATAGTAGAAGAAGGGAGTATTCTTTTGCAAAAGATCAAGACTGAAGATAACCCCGCAGATATGCTTACAAAGGTGGTTACAGGAATCAAGTTCCAACATTGTTTGGACTTGATCAACATCTCACGAGCTCGGAGTGCCTAAAGGCACTAATGGAGGCATCAACAATTTTTTTGAAGGAAGCTTGCTATCTGTAGAGAGATTGCAGGTGTGGAGGAGTCCTGTTCCACATGAGGTGGAGGTGGAGATTTGTGGGGTCCACCTCTGTTTAAAGAAAGGAAAAGAATGGGTTGGTGGCCGCCCACGAGGGCGGCCACCATTTTAGTCTTCCAATTCGGCGCCTGCGCCGTTTAGGTTGATTTTAAATATATTTAAATATATATTTAAATATATATTTAAATTACACAAATACTCCTGAATACTCCTATAAATAGAGCCTTACTTCATTATTGAAGTTCATTCCTGAGATCTATTCTGAGAGATCTAATTCTCTTTGCGCACAAAGACGACTTCCTTTCTCAATTTTTTTTTTTTTTAATAAATTTATTGTTTAGATTTAAGAACTCCATGAAATCTCTCACCATGAGGTCATAATCGCCGGAAAGAAGTTGGGAAGAAGACAATGGAAGAAAAGAGAATGAAAGTTTGAAGAAAGCTATCGAAGGGCTTTTAGGAATTTTTATAAAATAATCCTCTATCCTGAATAGATGTTGTAACCTTTAAAATAATAAGCAATTTTTTTTGGCTTTTTTAAATAGAGGTTTAACCTCTACTTTTGCTAAACATCTATTTTTTTTAGAGTTCTTAAATTTTTTACCAAACATTCTATTTTTGCAAAAGCTCTATTTCAATTAGAGTTTGTTTTAGCAAATATGAGGAAAGAATTAGAGTTGCCAAACGGGCCCTTAGTTATTACTCTATTCATCATTTTTGCTATAGACACTTACCATGAGTAAATTACCTACAATATTAGAATGTAAATATGAAAAAAAATCATCTATTAACTATTATAATATTCACGTTTGGCTAAGAAATAAGCCAAACAATTTGACTAAGCTATTTACAATCCATAGATACATCGAGTGGATTTGGCAATTTTTATAATACTTTATATTGAGTAGACCAACCCAACCAACTCAACCCGAAGTCATTGGATTAGGTTTTAGGGGTCTACTATCAGGTTGGGTTGGGTTAAATTTTTTCCATCCCAACTTAATTGGGTTGGTATTTGGCCACAACCCAAACCAGCCCAACCTGTGAACACCCTTAGTTTTTAGGTACAAGTGGTCTAGAGATCAGACTTGTTCGTTTTTCAAATTATATGTAAATATTTGGCCAAAAGGTGTTAAAAAATGTAGATCTAGATGTATGGACATGGCCATATTTAGTCCTAAAGCCTTTGTTTGATCTATTCTCTTTTCTATTTTGTTTTCTTCTCTTTCATTCGTTCTTTGACTTCTTTTCCTTATTTCATTTTGCTTTTTGTCTTCAATTTATTTATTTATTTATTTTTGATAGTTTTATTTCTTTTCTTTGCTTTTGTCTTTCTCTTAATCTTTTTGCGTTTGCTTTTCTCTTCTCACTCAATGCATTGTCATGTGCAAGGTAATTAAAAGCGCAAGGCGCACGCCTGAGTAAAGTGAGGCACATAATTCTTAAAAACTTAATTATATATTATTTTTGATAAAATAATTCAAATTAGACAAAAAAAAAAAGTTCTATCATACATCATGATGTTTGTAATAGCACTAATGTTTCCATTTAATAGTTGTTCTTAGTATTGTGTTTGTTTCTTTTGATATTTAAAATTTAATTGAAGGAAAAAAACACAAAAGCAAGAAAGAACAAGTAGCAAATGTCTTTGTAACAACATCTTATTGTTATTATAAAACCGAAACACAAGTTTCCTTTAATGTTTTATGTTTTATATTGTTTATCATGTATATTTATTCAAAGAAGATAGAAAAAAGTATATATAGTAATACAATACTTATTTCTTAATTAAATAAATATATATATATATATTTTTAAATGAGGAGTAGGAAAGTAAGGCGCACGCTTGAGGCGCAGTAAGATGCACGCTTGAGTGAAAGTGCCTTGCCTGTGAAGTATTGAGGCGCAATAAGTGCGCCTAGCCCCAAGGTGCGCCGGGGCGCACACCTTGATAACACAGGTCATGTGTTAGTCATTTTCTTTTTGTTTTTCCCTCTCTTCTTATTTTGGTGAAATGATTGGTGTTTATTAGTACATATTTGAAGTGTTGGATGCATTCTTTATGTGCGTGTTGTGTCAAAATTGATACTTTGGGTTGGATTGGAGAGTTTGGGTAGCGGCACATATTATAAAAAATAAAAGATACGAACAATTGCAAAATAGTTCATATTTAGATCCTAACCCATATGTTGAAGAGATGAAGTGGAAGTGTTATCTATTTATTGAGCGCTTTGTGCCACCATTTAAGAGTCTTAAAGCTTTTAAATGAGAAAGTAAGTGGCATCAATCTTCAAAATTTATTAAGATAAACTGATATCATAAATATGTTTTAGGTTTTGGCACGATTCTTGCACTAGCAATGACTATGGACAAAATGATTCTAAATAATCACCCAAAAATACTCAATAAATACTATATGATGATTAGGCTACGCATAAATACTTTCAGAAACCCTCTAAACATTGAATTAAATCTATTAGGCAATCTGGAACCTCTAAAGACATTGAAATAAATACTATTGAATTAATGGAGAAAGGACTCAAAAATTTGTAGGAAAGTGACAAAAATCTCTAGTTATATGAATTATTATGATCAAAGACTGCATCGTGATCTCAAAGTCTTTGTTAATGCTTAGTAAAGTATCATAATCGATTTTTGGATCTCTTCTTCTTATAATGTGCATAAAATTTTTGAAGAGTTGATGTCCTCTCAGGAGGGGCATATAAGAATAAAAGGGCTATGATGGTGTCAATCCTATTAATTGTTAATATTTCTTACAATGAGTCTTTTTGGAGCAAATGTTATTCAATAAAATATTGATAGCAAAGTAGAGAGTTCGTGGCACCATTGTAAGTTTGGCATTTTGCTGATTTGCATTGTTTTGCTTTGAATCTTATTGTTCATACTAACCAACTATTTAAAATTGGTCATGCCTCTACAATCACCTAAAAAAGGAAGTTAATTCCCCTTGGATGCTAAGGGGCAAGCTTGAATTTCACTCTCTCCATTACCCACCTGCCGTTGAACATGTTCCTGCATTAAGTATCTAAATTTTAGTATTTTCCTCCAAATCTAGGATGAATCTTGGGGAGGAGGCAAGATCCAATTAGATTAAGCTTTCAAATATTGCGGCCTAATGCACTTAGAGACCATAAACTCTCTCTCTCAATGACTATTCACCAAATGAGCTTCATGATTTTTAACCTCCTTGATCCTCCTTATTTGCAAGGCCCCCCTCTTCCTTACGTTTGCAAATGCCATCCCATTTCTCAAATTGCATCTTTTTTACTAATGAGAGCCAGAGAAGAAGAATCTCACAAGTGTTTCCACAACCTTAATAGCCTTATGCGACCAACAGAAAACTCATTACTAGAAGGTGGGGCAATGCTGCAAAAAAAAAAACCCTAATCAACTGGGCTCTACCTGCATATGATGGGAATTTTGCCTTCTAGGATTGCCATTTTGCTTGCAAAACATCAAGAATAGGAACGGAATCAACAAATGTCCATCTCTTGTGTGTTAAAGGAAGGCCTAGTTATGTCAAAGGACAGTAGGATTGGGAGAAAGCCAATAAGCTGTGTCAGTTCTTGCTTTTGCATCTCTTAGATACCTCCCAAAATAATTTGGGATTTGCTCTCATTTACCTTGAGCGGTGATGACCACCAAAGAACTCAATCATCGTTTTATCCTCTTGTATAGGTATAGAAACCTTATCAGCTTTCGAAAACGAGGATGTCATCCACATACATAATGTATGAAATTTGAAGAGCTACAGACCATGAGATCAACTTAATCTTCCCTCGAGATTAACTTATTGTAGTCATATTAATATTGGACTCTCTTGATTTTGAAGTTTTTCTCTAAACATCTAGTTTTGTATGTACTCCTTACGAAATTGCATCAATTAACAAAACTGTAACTAAAATATTGCTAGCTTTGTTGGAGTCTTTTCTTTTGTTTTTTGTTTGTGAAAGAAACTCATTGTTTCCCTTTGCTCAAGCATGTAATTCTAGAATCTACAGTGTTGTTGACGTGTTGCGTAGGATTTTTGACCTCAAATTGGCTTGGCCCAACTATATTTTTTAGCAAGTTGAAAACCCTTTTCTTCCATCCTTTTCTCTTCTTTGCGCACATGTACTTAGACCAAAACCTAGAAATATTTGATAGCTTAAAAAATCATATATATTTTCTTTTGAAAAGATAAAAGGAAAATCATTATTAAATCTATCAAATAAATAATGAAATAATTTTAAACTAGAATCATTAGTATTAAGTATTATATGCATAATACCATTTGTAAAATTTAAAAGTTGCTCTAAGACATGTAAGTTCCATAAGTTTTGAAACCATTAGCATACATATTATTACCATTGTGTGTGCATGTGTATTGCACATGGTCAAATGACTTTATTGGTTAAGTAGTTCTTCTATAAGTTAACAATTTTTTATTTAATGAAATTTAAAATATAGTGTCTATATTTTTTTTCAAACGATTGATATGTATTTGTTTTGTAAAATTTTATCTTGTTTTAATGTAAGGAAGATGGATTCAATTGTTGATATAGTTATGATATTTCATACATTTTCTAAAAAAGAAAAAATGTAGATATATTTGTTCGACTAATTTCTAATGACTCTTGATGAGTTCTTTAGATGAAAGTAAAAGAATTAGAATATGAGCAAAACTCCATATCAAAATGTAAGTGGTGGATATCATTTGACGAATCAACTCAACTCCTTTCTCTATTTCATTGGGTCCACTACATGAATATGCTTTCTCCACTCCTCTCTACTAAGCGCTAAATTGCCATCTAAATTACAAGTAATATCTTTCTTATTCTATCAATGTTATTTTAAGTCTTTCTCTACCTCTATCCTTACCATGGATTATTATAGGCCATTCTTCCCAATTGGGGCATCTAAAGGTCTTTGTTGTATGTGTTAAAACCACCTTAGTCAGTTTTCTTTCATTTTATCTTCAATTGGAGCTACTCCTACCATTTCTCGAATATGTTCGTTTCTAATTTTATCGTTTAATGTTTTGTCGCATATCCATCTTAACATGTGCATTTTTGTTTCACTTAGTTTGTTCACGTGTTGTTTCTTTTTTGTCCAATATTCTGTTCCATATAGCATTACTGGTCTAATAGCGGATTTGTGAAATTTTATTTTTAACTTCAATGGGATTTGTTGATCATATAATACTCTAGAAGTGTTCCTCTAATTCACCCATCGTGCTTTAACTCATATCGTCGCTTATTTCACCTTCCTGAATGGTAACAAGTCTCAGATACCTAAAATTTCCACTCCTTGGTATCTCTTGATTTTCAATCTTCACGGTCTCTTCCTCTATATTTATACTTCCACGAAAATTATATTTAATGTATTTGGTGACTAAGATTTCTGAAATATATAAAAAGTGTTGGGAGTAGTAGAGGTGGTTTTCTATGATTTGCTATAATTTGGGATTGTTTGTTTTTGAAAAAAAACCTGGAATATACCTGTACTTATTTAATGAATTAACATTAGAATTAGATACAAAATAAGATAAGTAGCGGTATTGTAGGGAGTTTTGAGGAAAAAGCTTCATTGAAGCAAGGTGAACCATGGTTAGACACATAATTTTGTGACCATATATTTATATGATTTTCAGGATATATCAGTTGAGCTTTTGCTTCGATGTATATGCTTGTTGCAATATAAAAAATGACCCCAAAAAAACTAAGAAATCTTTCATTCTCAGTGATTTGTAATTTTAGGATGAATTTTTTGAATAGCAATGACTTGGTTATTGCATTGCTTAGTAGCTATTTACCTTGGTATTAACATGTGTGGTTTTAGATACTGGAATGTTTTTATGATTATCAAGAATCAAAATCTATGATATTGACGATGATGTTTCTCAAGTTTGTTCAAGGGAGAACTCTGTGCGTGTGACTTTTGGTGAAGATATGTTCAGCATTGTCGAGATCATCCTCACCCAAAATCAACGTTTCATTACATAGGCGCCAAAACCCATCTAATCATAGGCTCCTAAATATATGTATGCATCTGTATGTATCTACATGTGCTTCAAAGGTGCTTCCCCATGATGGCTTTATCTCGTAATTGTTGCCCTATCTGTTGTCATGAAGGGGAATCCATTGCACACTTATTCATTAGTTGCAGGGTCTCTATGAGCGTTTGGGGTTTTTGGAGTACTCTGTTTGATGAGGGGATTGCACTTCCGCCATCTATTTATGAAGGCATTTCTCTGGAGCCTATTTCTCATGGCAATATTAGAGTCAAAGAAATTTGGAGAATTGCCTTCTTTGCTACATTTTGGTCATTGTGGTTAGAAAGGAATCAGAGAGTTTTTGTGGGTCAGTCTTTTAGATTGCCTTGGAATTTGGGAAGAGGCAAAGTGGTTGGCATGTAATTGGGTGGCTTGCTCGAAGGTAAGTGGGGGATATTCTATATCGGATTGGTGTAGGAATTGAACAAATTGCTGCAGGTAGTTGCAGGAGGTCAAATGTGTCCTATTGTGGTTGTTCTTGGGATGGGGGGCGGCTGATGTCGTCGTTTTAGTCTGCCTTTCCCTTTTCTGCTCTTGTTGTCTTCCAGTGCATCTCTAATGCCCTGTTACTTGTATTTTGTTTTGCTTTTTATATTTATATAATATCATCAGCTTCTTCTCAAAAAAAAAAAAAAAGGAGGATTTGTCGAGGAAAATAAATAAACTTCATTTTCTTAGAATGGCAGTGGAGAGTTCCATTGTTCTGCCTGTCTTTTGTGATAAATTGTGAGAGATCGTCTTTTCTATTGGCCAACTTTCTTTCAAAGTGATAATGATAGCTAAATTTAAGTAAAACTTTTTATTTTATTTTATTTACTAAACAATTGTGGAGAAATAGATTGCTTGTATCTGGTTTATGTTTGGTGGCTCAAAAAACTGAACTCCTTGTCTTTTGTAGGTATCACTCCCACAATAATGATTACCTTGAAATTTGCCGATGCTACAAGGCAATATATGAGATTCCATCTGTAAAAGAAAATCCAGCACAGTGGACACCGGTAATGACTGTGGCAAGTGCCTTTATGATTTCCTCTATGTTCTTAAGTTTTGGAACCTTTTTAACTATTCATTGATCTTCTAGGTTCTGAGAAAAATTTGCTGGTATATAGTATTGGCACCACATGATCCAATGCAGTCAAGCCTCCTTAATTCTACCTTGGAAGATAAGAATTTTTCTGAAATACCAGCATTCCGGTAAGCCTATAATCTGGTTGTTAATGCTTGGTAATGATTTTTAATTTATTTTTTTTAAAATCTATTTCTTTTGATTCCTTCCTATGCTCCTTCGTACCATCATAGGTTGCTATTGAAGCAGCTAGTCACAATGGAGGTTATTCAGTGGACAACTCTTTGGGAAACATTCCGTGTTGAGTTTGAAAATGAGAAGAATATGCTTGGAGGTCCTTTGGGAGACAAGGCTGCAGAAGATCTTAGACAAAGAATTATTGAACATGTAAGTATTTCTTGTACACCAAGTTATTGCAGGATTTTATTTGTGGTCTTAAATTTCTGTTCATGTGTCATATTTGTTTTTGTGTTTCCAGAACATATTGGTTGTGTCAAAGTATTATTCAAGAATTACATTGAAGAGACTTGCGGAACTCCTGTGCCTCACTGTGCAGGTCTGTGTACTTTTCTGTTGAATCTTTGATGTTACATTTTTTGGGGTTTGGCAAGGGGGAGAGCTTGACCATGAGATATTTCTGCATTTTTATTCTTCCACTGCATGCAGGACCGTAGTTAGTAAGGTTTACTATTGTAATTTTGTTACATAGTTTCGTATGACGAGATATATTTTCTGTATTGACTACAAACTGCTTCTTAAAGCTGCTTGTTCTAATCTTTTTGCCTAGGCCTGGCCGCTTTACCTTAGATTTTTTGTAGGTTATCAGATCAATCTTGCAAATGGCTAATTGCCTGGCACTCGCACATGCTAGAATTAGTTGCATTTATCTGATCCTCGATGCTTTAACCAAAAGAATTGTTTAAAATTAGAAAAAAAAAAAAATAGTGATTCTTGCTTGAGTATCCTGATAGGATTTTGGGGTCTGGTACTACCAGACAATATAGAGGCTGTAACTCACTGCTTCTTTCTGCTATAATATCACAAGGCTTGCTTTAAGTTTTCTCCTTGCTTGCATTGGAAAGTACCGTAGATGATATTCTCTCTTGGTCCTTGATTTATCCGTGATCGATTCACTGACTGGTCTCGAAGATAAATGCATATTATTGTGAGTTTTATTTTATTTGTTGGTAGTTCAAGTAATTTATGTTGGCTAGGGTTCTGCACTTGTAACAAGTAGGTGCTTGACTATTAAGGTCAGGTTTGGAAAAGTTTTTGAGAACGAAGAAAGAATGTTTTTGAAATATAGTGATTCCAACTATCAAGTCATTCTGAAAATCAAGTCATTCTAAAACATGCACTAAACTCTGCCTTTTCTTAAATAGTATAATATAGTCATGCCGTTCTATCAACTTTCTTTTTCATATTTGACACCTTGCTTGGTTTGAAGAGTGACCTATATTAATGGATAACAATAACAATAGAGGATAAGGGAGACCTAAAATAATATGGATAGTATGAAGAAATATACGGCTTCTTGTAATATAGGTGAAGATTTTGCTCTTGATACTTGATGGAGTGCGAGTGAGAGAACCGATTTATGTAGCTAACCCCAGATGGTTAGAAAAAATCCTTATCAGTTGAGGAGTCGAGATACTTTTCTTTGTTCGGCTGACTCATTCATTTTGGTCTCACCCTTGATTTCAGGAAGCTGAGAAGCACCTCTCAGATATGGTTGTTTCAATGTCATTGGTGGCAAAGATTGACAGGCCAATGGGAATAGTCTGTTTCCAGACAGCCAAGGACAGCAATGAAATTCTTAATTCATGGGCCTCAAACTTAGAGAAAGTGCTTGATCTGGTCGAGAAGAGCTGCCACCAAATTCACAAGGAAACCATGGTTCATAAAACAGCTTTGAAGGTTTAATGACATAATTTTGCAGCAAGAGGTAAATGATCTCTCTCTCAATCTAGAAAGACGAGGCTTTCATTTCTCTAAAAAGACAAATGAATTATCAACTCATGCTCATGTGTGAGCTTCAAAGGTAGCGTGATTGAAAGCTTCAATATCTCTGTTTTGCGGGTTAATTCTCCTTGTCAGGTTTTGAAGACATTGTTAAAGAAGTGGGGCCAGACAACTGGTAAGATTTGACGTATAAAAAGAATTTCAGTTGGTGGTTGGTCTTACGTTGGCCATTAATCATCACAATCTAGTTCTTTTTCTTTGTCATGTTGGGGCCTTAGTTAAGGATCTGATTAACTTGTTTATGGCTCCAAAAACTTAATTTAATTTCAACTCTACTGTATACTTTCAGTATGTCATACCCTTCTGAGAACCTCCTTATATGGGGGGAAGAAGAGAGGAGGAGTTTAGAACTGGAACATCTTATAGTGGTTGAAAGAAATTTGAGTGCTGTGTTTCTAAATCCTTTAATATGTTTTCCCAAGATTATTTATTAATTTTTATTTCAGTGAAGTGCCATTTAGTTAAGAAAAGAAGGTCGAGCTATCTAATCTATTGTTCTCTAATTTTTTATTTTTTTTTTGCACTTGTGAATGTATCCAACGAGAGATATGTGGTAAGAAAGTACCAAATAGCTTTAGCTGATACTCTCTTCTTTGCTTGCTTCTTTGTTTCCCATTTTCTTGCTTTGTATTTTAAAACACCCTTGGCATTTTTAGAACCTCAGCAAGTGAATAGTAATAATGTATGTCTACCCATATACATATATATGGGTTCAGGGAGAAGAGTTTTTAAAGTAACCGTGTATGTATATATATATATATGTGTATATATGGATTGAAGGAAAACTTGAGGAATAAAGTATTTTGAATCTGAGTAGGGTACAAGCATTTATTTCGAAGTTACTTTGTTTTCCTTCTTCCAACTGCCTACAGCATTTTCCACCGCCTTTGTTTTTGTTTCTAGCATTAGTATTATTAGTGGAAGATCATAGATTGTGTATATTTGTTCTTCTGCAACATTGTCAAACTATTAAGAAGCCAAAAAATAAAAATAAAAATAAAAAATTGTCAAACTTCTTTACTTTTATAAAGTGAGCTATAATTACAACTTGAATGCGAAATGGTGAAATGAGTTTTGCAGACATAATAGCATCGATACACTCACAAACTCCGATATTTGGTAGGCTCTAATGCTAAACAGTCGGTGTAAACCCAGAAAAAAAATAAAGCTGCATAAGACTGGGTCACTAGGCCTTTTCAAGTGCCTATATTCTTGAATTCAGAGAACCAAATGTTTGAATTTCAGCACGAGAAAATTTAAAGTCCGAGGAACAATTTTCGCGAAAAGGTTTAGCTTAGTAGCTGTCCATGGCGAACCGAAAGGTAAGTTGGGTATGGGGCCATAACACTCCTTTGTCAGCTCTATCTCATTCATTTACTTTGTTCGCTTAAGGCTCTGCATGGTTAACACCATGCCGTTATTCCTCGAATCACTCGTCAAAATTTAAGCCACATTTTCATTGTGACCCCAAGGGATTCAAAAAGAGAAGAAAAGTGAGATTTGGACATTAAAAGGGCCAATTATTTATTTATTTATTTAAAAAAGATAGAAAGTAAAAGGACAAGTAATAATTTAAAAATGAAAAAAAAGGAATAAAAGAAACTGCCATGTGAAAAATATGGGAGAGTTGGACCCATAACGATCTGTCGGCATTTTTGTTTTGTTTACACGTAAGTTAGAGTAGGATGGGATGGGAAGCATCTAAGGAGTTAAAGAGTCATAAGTGAGTTGAATTTTGATGGGATGCTTATGGGTTCAATTCATTTCGAATTCAATCACAATTCTTAAAGATCTTTTGAAACTACTTAGTGCACTTTGCATTTTCCTTCTTTCTATTTGTTGATGTGCCCCTTACTAATGTTCTAGAGTACTTAACCTTCAATTCCCCTAATAATGCATGTACTTCAAATTAAAGTGATGTTTTTAGTTTTATATCCTAGTCTCTACAAGAAAACATTCTCATAATGCAGACTTGGATATGACATCTTAAAAATAAAAAATAAAAAAAATTAAAGCATAAAATTCATCCTTGAGATTTTTAAAAAAATTTAGTACAAAAAATGTTTTATGTATATTAGGTGTCAACGCTATTTTTTAATATTGACACCTAATTCTATTAGATATTTTGAGAATGCACATATATTACACGACATCCCTGACTTTCAAAAGAGGCTGGGTGCCGGTGTTAGATAATGATGTTGGCACCCAACGTCTCTTTAGCATTACTTTTTTTGTATAATTAATCACAATAAATAATTAATAGGATCGTGCTGCATTGATACTAATACGGATTCATTTAAATACACTCACTCTTAAGTCCCTTGGATCATTTTTTAACTACTCAAAATACACATCTTGTGAATGATTTAAGGGACTAGGGAATTACTTGAGCGATTCCCCTCAGTATTTTCATAGTTAGGATATCTACCATTTAATTTACTTACTCAAACTTAATCACCAAAACAAGTATACCCTTCTTCTATTGATCATCTTTTACATTTATGATCATATATATATATATATATAAGAAATCTTAGCTTAATGAATGTTTATGTCTACTAAGCACATAAGACTAGCTTTTCTTTATTTTTGGGGAAACCTATGTTTCATATAAAAAAAAAGTCAGACTCAGAGTTTGGTGTGGTGGTACCTAATATAGGACTGCCTGACCTATTTTGAAGCAAAAAACAAAAAGAAAAACAAAAAAACACAGGTAGGTGTTACACCTAACGTAACTCGTGGAACCAAGCTTCGATTAGGTTCATAAAGTGGGTGAGAAAAATACATCTCAGGTAGAAATCTTGTTTTGCTTTCGTTTGTTCTGCAAATAACAACAGTAACACAAAATCAATTAAAATTAACTTTAAAAATAAAATAAACAAATAAAAATAGAAAATTAATTTTTAAATATATTTTGTTTATATTATTTTAAAAATTATTTAATTATTTCGAATCACGTAGTAATACGTAATTTTAACAAAAAAAAATAAAAAAAAATAATTAACACACTTATTAACATTATCATTAAAAATTAATTATATTAAATCATATATTAATATATAATTCAAAATGATCTAACGTGGTAATAACAATATCGGTTATTTGTTTCAAAAGCATATTTTAAAAACATTTTTCAAAAATAAAACCCTCTTCTTTGTCTTTAAGCATGTCACTATCTTTTTCTACTATTTCTATTTTTATTTTTTTTATTAAAATTGAAAAGTAACACGTGCGAAAAAAGCATTCGGCTTTTGTCATTTTTGTTTTCAGACCGGTTGGCAAAGTGAACACGTATGGAGGTGGCGGAGATGGCGGTGGTGACGTGTCCTCTAGTTGGCCGTACAGCCGTCTCCGCTACACGTGGCGCTAACAGGTATAAGCTTTTTTTTCCACTTGCTTGTCGCTTTCCGAAACGATGCCGCGTCGACGCCTTTTTTGGCTGATGCATCTCTCTCGTTTGTTAGGTGGGATTCAAATGTTCACATAGATTTGCATGCCTACTCCCCTAATAAAAACACCACGTGCTCTGCACGTGTTATTCTATCCTAGTCTTTTTTTCTTTCTTTTTATATTTTTTTTAGGGTGTCGTCCGTTTAGTTTGTGTGAATTTAGTTCTCAAAGCAAAATAAAACTGACTGAACGAATCGAATTTAGACTTAACTTATAACAATATTTATTTCAAATTTAAAGAATATTTATTTATAATAATATAATATAATAATATAATTTTATAAATAAAAATTATATTTCTAATTATATAACAACAATATATTAATATATTTCATATAAATTAACTTTGATTAGTTCAATTCGAGTTGGTTATAGTCTAAAGTCACAATTTGAATCGAACATATAAAAATTGAACTGAATCGAATCGAATGCATTAGTTCGATTTAGTTTTACAGTTTTGACGAAACTATAACACCCCTACTTTTTTATATGTTATATATATATATATATAATTTATGATAATAAAGTGGTGATATATCACAATATTTATTGTTTTTTTTGTTTACAATAACCCTTTTTTTGTGTGTATGGAGGATCTGATAGGTATGTTAATTATGTAAAATTGCTATTTTCATTTTCTAATTAAAGACTTTAAGTTTAATTAATAATAACATAAAGTGTTGAATCAAGCTCCTTAAAGACATGTGAAAAGAAAACAACTAACAATTATTGATTTTGGAAAATAATTACATAATTGTGTATATCTAAAAAAAAAAACTAAATAAAATAATCAGTTATTTGAAGCTTTTAATTGATATTGATTTTTTTTTTCATTGAATTAAAATCACCTGAACCATGCATCTCTTGTCAATATCAACACAAGTAGAATCTCAACTCTAACTTACCTAACAAAAAAAAAAAAAAAAAAAAAAAATTCTCAACTCAAGTCAATTAAGTCTTTTATGTTTATATTTAAACATTTTTATCAAATATCACATGTGTATAAACTATAAACTTTTATTTTTAGCTTCTTGAACTTGAAGAGTATGCTAATCGCTTTATTTTCACTATGTTATTCCTTGTAATAAGGAGATCGAGGGGCTCACTCCCATTAGTCTCAAAAAACAGGGCCTTAGACACCTTATGATGCTTCTTGTTGCTAAATTTTAGAGGGTATATTGACTTAAAAATTTTGTGTAACCACTGTACAGAAGCAAAAAAATTTATTACCTTGAGTATGTCACGCTAGGGCGCACATGTACTGTTTATGAAGAAGAATGACTGTGAGACTATGTAAATGCTGATAGTATATTATTTACTGTATATATATATATACAGTATATAATATATTGTACCGATCATGACGTCAAATTATGTCAGGAGCGTCGTGACAATATTGGTATCAGAGTTTTTGGCACAAATAATAAAAAAAAATAGACCCAATATTAGGTTAGGCGAGTAACAGAATTAAGGGATAAATGTTATACTTATTACGTATGCTAAAAACTCAAAGAGTTACATGATAGAAAGCAGGCTCTCTCAATCATTAAATTAGCAATCTATGCAACACACACACAGATTTTCTGGTCCAATGACACGAGGAGCTTGTATTTTTATCCCATCTGTTTTCAAAATTTCGGTAGCATACTTAATTTATATATATCATACAAAAATAAATCTGTCAAAAATATAATTAGGTGGATATAAGTTCCAAGCATGTCCTTGTTAACTGTCAACATCTATAAGCTTGTAAATAATGCTTGATCTTATCCGCCCAAAGTAATATTTCTTTGGTATTAACAATTGTGCACTTGAAAAATAAAATAAAATCAGTTGTTTCAATAACCATTAATTAATTACTAACCCTATAACCCCATGTATAGAAGCAACCCTATATTATATAATAGATGAAAGATCATGGGTGACGTAATGTGTCTAAAGTAGTAATAGATTTGATATACTAATACCTAAGTTGTCTTTTTTATTTTATTATTATTATTATTTTATACAAAGCAACGACGGCCACGTAACCAACCTATGCTTTTATCAGTTAATGTTGACGCGGCTCTCTCTTTATCCTACAAGGTGTCTCTCTCTAGTCTCTCCCCGTCTTGCATTTTGAATGTATTCTGTTTCTAGGTTTTTATTAATAATTAATAATATTTTTTCAATATCTTCATTTTTTTTAAAGAATAATGCTCAGCCTCTTTTAAATGTAAAAATATCATGTAATATATACATATTTTCAAAATATTTAAAAATATTAAATACCAACATCAAAAAATAATATTAAGAATCAACATACATAAAATATATATATTTTTAATTATCAAATGAGAAGAAGAAATACAAAAATCTACTATATATATACATTTCGTTTTGTTCCTTCAAAATAAAGAGTACAAGATATATAACATTATAATTCATGGTTAACCATTATTTATGAAACAAAAAAATACTTGAAAAATATATTTTATAAACACTCTGTTGGTATTGCCCTTAGATTTGTTAGATTGACTTAAATAATATATTAATACGTAATTCAAAACAATCTAACAACTCTAAAAAATAATATTAATAAAATATATTAATCAAACATTACTCTTATAAAATATCTTAAATTGTGTATATATATTAAAAATAACATAACAAAAAATAACTTGAGTATTGATCTCCTAGAATTCTAGACAAGACAAACTAAGTCTTTGATGTTAATTAGAACCAACTTAATACAAATTAATATATTCTAAATAATATTATATTTCATCAGGAGAAGCAGGATCCATGAAATTACAATAAAATTACAGTCTAATAATAATAAAACAAAAATTATAATACTATCTTATTAATAACTAAATATCCTCTGCATTGAATTAAAGTTGAATTTGAAATTTATAATTAACAATGGATAATGACAATTCCAATTTTAAGTACATTGGTCCCCAAAAAGTAACCTCCCAAAGAAAAAAAAAAGTAATACGTGGCAAGCTTTAGAGATTTACAGGTGTACAGCTACCCAATTGCCGGCGTCTACACCTCTTTTTTTCTTTTTTTTATTGTCCTCCCCTGTTCTTGAAGATTCCTCCCAAAAATGTAGAATTGAAGCTAAAATCCATCACACTAAAATTTCTGAAAATATTGCCCTTTTTTTTTTGTATCTTTGAACGCATCAAACCAATCGATCGACCACAGACCTTATGCAACCTTACAAAACACTTCAAATAGTGTGAAAACAAGAAATTAAAGACCGGAAATTAAACAAATATTCAAAAGAGAAAAAAAGAAAAAGAAAAAAGATATGAAGAAACTAAAAATTCTCAGCTAGAGGAAGCCGGATCATGACTGGAATCCGTCCAAGAAGGCGTCGGAAACCCGGACCCACCAGCCTGATCATCATTTCCCCGCGGCCTGGGATAACCCATTTGCTGTTGATGATCAAAAAACAGAGGAAATGAAGGAGGAGGCAAAGAAGAAGAAGAAGAAGAGAAAACAGAAGGAGCAATGGTAGACGAAGAACCAAAAGCAGTAGAATAGAACATCTGTTCTAAAAGACTAGAGTTCGGTCTTTGAAACTCGCCGGAGCTCTGTAAAAGCTGAGAATACTCAACATAATCTCTTAGAACATCAGAAGAACCGGTGCCAGTGCCGGCGCCGGCCGGAATCATCTGCTGCTGCTGGTGGTGATGAAGAGTTTGATGATGAAAATGATGATGAGATTGTAAGAATGGAGGGGCTGTTTGGGAAACCGTCAGGAGGGTGGCCGGAGTGTCGGAAATGGTCAACTGGGTCGCAGGAGAAACGGGCAACGGTGGCCGCAGTATGACGTTTTCCGGGAAGTTGAGCTTGGCTCTGCTTCCCCTGAATCTCAGAGCAGCTTCATCATAAGCTCTTGCTGCAGCTTCCGCTGTATCAAATGTGCCTAGCCAGACTCTTGCAGCTTTGTGAGGGTCTCTTATTTCAGCTGCCCATTTGCCCCAAGGCCTTTGTCTCACTCCTCTGTATCTTCTTCTGCTCTCTCCACCACCACCACTTGCGCCGGCGGTGGCAATGGAGCCACCGCCTGAGCCATCACTTGGTGCAGCATAGTAAGTGGTCTCTTCTCTTGTAATTGATGATGGAGTTGGTGTAGCTGAGGTTGTAGATGTTGTAATAATGCTTGCAGCTTCTTCTGTCGCTGTTGAGATAAGAAAAAAAAATGGTATTTTTTATATATCTATGCATTATTATATAGAGTATTTTAGATATTTGTAGATGGAAAAGGACCTTATAGAGAGGGTATTTTTAAGTATGGAACATTCTTCTAAAGAATGAACAAAATGTCACAAAAGGTGGCAGCACGAAACCCTGCAAGTGGATTCTTGGGTGCTACAAGTTGCAGGACGAGACAGTTTTTTTTTTTTTTGATTAATTAATACAACTCATGAAAAGCTTTGTGCTTGTAAATGTAATAATATTAATATAAGGAAAGAATAAAAATATTATCAAGAGAAAAAATAAGATAGTTCATCAATATTGACTGTTACAAATAAGATAGTTCATCAATATTGACTATTACAATAATAATCATAATTATAACTATATTTTTTTCAGATGTTTGTATAGGAAATAATAAGAATAATTAGAAGTTGTGAATATTGCCAGCATAGTTAGGATAATGAGATTTAAAACATCTCTAAAATGATGGTGGTAATTATAAGAATTAGAAGAATGAAATAACAAGTAGAAGAAAAAAATTTGTAATGACAGAAAGATAGAGTTTGAGATTCCAGCTGAAGCGAAGTGAGTATTGATAACAGTCTGAATTAAGAGATAGCTAGAAGATTAGGAATCTAATATCATTTAAATAAACATCTTCTTAAATGATAGAAGTAGATAATGATAACATATAATATATGTATATGCATATATGTTTGATAGTAATAATATAGAGTTTTTGTACATGCAATATTAGAAAGCTATTTACAAGCATCAAGTATATTTTTCTACATTTTGGGTATAAGAGAAATTAAAACATCTGTTTTTGAACTAAGATTTTATCATATGAAAAAAAAAAAGAAAAAAGAAAAAACAAAAAACAGATTACAAAAGGGTGTAAAGATATCAAAAAATCAAAACAAAGAAGGGAATATATAACCAAAATAATTAGTGATAAATTGAAAAAAAAAAGAAAAAAGAGAATAATATTTATTTATTTTTTTTAAAAGAAAAAGAAAAAATGGGCACTATTGGATTGAATTCATACCTGGTATTCCAGATGAAGACTCTCCCTGAGAAACCCTGATATGATCACCAAACCTTCTGTAATTCCTAAGCACGGATTCATGACTCAACTGCCCACCACTAATCTCTTCTTCTCTTCCTCTCTTTTGCCCACCACCACCACCCCCCCATGAAGATGAAGAATAAGAAGAAGAACTTGGAGAAGAAACAGAAGCAACAGCAGCTGTAGCAACATTAACATGAGACGGAGCACCAGAAGCATAACTCATCATCATCTCCGGCGCCGACCCATAAACCCAATCTCCAGTACCACCAGTCACCGTAGTGATCTCGCCGGAAACCACATGGGTCAGAGCTGTAACCATGGCTGTCATCTCCCTTGGGCTACTGAAATCCGAGAACATCATTGCCGGCTCCGTCACCGCCAGCGCCGTTGATCCTCCTTCTGATACTACTGTTAATGTTGCTGCTGCTTCATCTCTTATAATTTCCTCATTACTTCTCCTTCTTCTTCCTGCAGATGCAGCAAGCCTTTCGTAATACGACTCAGTATTATCTCCTTGATTCGCCACCTTTAACAAACACATGTAACCCACCCCAAAAATTATCTATCTCTCATCAACTTTAGTAATATATATTTCTTCAATTTCGCCCAATAATTCAAGAAATCTACAATCTTTCTTCTTCTTCTTCTTGTGTTATTGCTCTAATAGGGAACTAATTTCAGGATGTAAAACAAGGGGTAGAGCTATATAAACAAGTTGGAATTCAAAGCAATTGCACCGGCTTGTTGCGCCGCCATAGAAATAGTGTAATTCCTCTCCTAATTAATTAAAAACCAAGATATTATAGTAGTAGTACTATAGATATACGGATATTATATACGGTATGTATAAGGTGGTGGGGTTTATGTATATTGAGGTTTTATTTAATGGCAGATATGAAGAGAGGATAGATAACATAGGAGTTGCCTAGTGGTTTCTTTGTTCACACTGGTATGTTTTGACTGGCCTTACAGGTGTTAAGAGGCCAGAGCTGAAAGAAAGAGAGAGTAGGGTAAGCTTTAATAAGACAGTCGGTGAGTTGAGAGAGAATGAGAAGTTGGTTTCAAATTGAGTTGCCGACAGAAGAAGGCCCTAAAAAAGTTTAAGATTGGGCTCTTAATTCTTTGGGTTTTCTGCCCAGCCCATTTTTCACATGGGTAAATCTCACTTGATCCTTTCCAGAATACACTTTAAAAAAAAACATATGTACTTTTATTTTTATTTATTATATAATATTTTACTACTTTTAATATTTATTATTATTGAATTCAATTTCAGAGATTAGTCTCACATCGACTATGTGCTCTTTCAATCTAAGACATATAAGAAGCCTCATCGACTTTTACATTAGCAAGAAACATTTTTCTAAGGAGAGAAATAAAATCCTATGAGACTTGTTTTTATGGCATGCGCTATTTGGGCGTCTACAAGCCTGGTGACCTAATTTAGGGGCCAACTAAACTTGATGGTCAGTAAGGACAATACTTTATGACGTGTGGGTGTGGGACAGGCCAAAATGAGATTCAACATTTATTATTGAAAAATATGAATTGATTGAGACTGCTCTATTGTAACATGAATCATAACTTTTTTTTCACACATATGGAAGGACAGTGTACATCATCCCTTTATCTTGCAACAGAGAGAGTCTTGTACAATAAATATACTCTTTATTTAAAGCTTTCGACTCAACGCTAAACACAATTATTTATTTTTTTAGAAGAAATAATAGATTTCAATCTCGAGAGGAATCAGGGCAACCGAGAGGTGTACAAAAAGCCTCCTAATCCCCCCCACCAACGACGCTTTCGATGAATGGAACATGTATCTCCCTTCCAGGGACTAGTTCAACTACCATCTTGCCAACCCACCGCAGGCAGCTAAACGGAACGTTTTAATAAATTATTATTATTCATAATAAAAATAGAAGAAGAAAGAAATTAATAGCACAATCAAAATATAAATTATAAATAATTAAAGTTTCTTTGTCAATAAATTAAAGGTCAGAGTTTTTATATATTTAAAAACATAGAATCAATATTATGATTAATTAAAATTAATTTTTCATTAAAATAAAACATTAGTTAACTTAAATATCTTTAAAAAAATGCAAGAAAAATCAGAAAAATAATTTTACCAGATGAGTAAAATAAAGTAGGAGTCTATTGTTTTTATATATAGTATATGATCAATTAAGATTTTGAGTGATTAGTGTTGGTTAATTTTTCATGAAAAAGTAGTTGTAAAAACTTCGTCATCCTTCTTGCCTTTCTATTTTTCTTTTGTTAGGTAAACACCCATCGTTCTAAACTCCAAATTAAAAAATAAAAAAAATAAAAAATTATATATTATATACAATCTAAGAATATTTAGAACAAAAGGAATCAACACCGTTCATCAATCTTAGACTACACGACAAAGTTGTTGAACAAAGTAATAATATCCGGTCTTTTTCAATTCCAGCATACAAAAATGTGACATTTTTGTTTCTTTTTAATATTTCTCCTGAAATAAATAAATATTAATCAAATCGGACGGCCATAATCACATGATCATCGCGATTGTTTCAAATATTGCCACCTTTACTTTTAATCATAAAAAATTAATATCTATGTTTTGACGGTCAAAGCAGGCATGTCATCCAATTCTGACATTCTACCACATGTACCAGAATATTAATTACTAATTCTACGTGACGGTGTATTGAATCATTCAATTCACGGACGGAAGCAAAGGAAGTACAGATGTCAAAGTCGTGGGCCAATTTTTACCACGTCAAGCCCATGAAGGGCCTGGCTCATTTCTGACTCGACCGACTTAACACGTTAGCTTGGTTAAGACCCGGTTCGGTGATTCGGTGGAGCTTGTCTCATTATAGCTGTGGTGGGACCCGTTTCATTTGTCGAGTGGGAAGTTAATGATTTGCCTTGGGTCAACTATATCATCAGGTGTTTGCTTTTTTAGGATATGAACTCTTAGGTAGACTCTAGATTTTTTGTTTACCGAAAATGCCACCGTTCTTGGAGGTTTCTTCGAGGCGTAATTGGCGCTTCTTTCGGGAAAGGAGCGAAATTTACTTGATCGCACGTGTAAGAAATTGAGAAAATTCTTAACTAAACAATCGAATTTTCTCGATGATTTTTTTTTTAATATATATATATATATATATATAAAATAAAATTGTTATTTGTTAAGTAATGGTTGAATCTAAGACTTATAAAAGTGTAGAGCCTATGTCAAAACTTAAATAAAAGTCTAAGGAGGAGAAAATTTATAAAATAGTATGTTTGTTATCTTGCTCTATCGAGTATGTCAATAATCGTCATGAGTCAATTCTATAAGACTACGTCGCGTTCTTCTCTGTACCACTTATTATATATTTTTTAAGAATTTTACTAAAAAATAGTATTTTTGAAAATTGATAATATATATATAGTAATTAGGATCATTGATTATCCTCATGTATTTTCTTTTATCCCAAAAGGATAATAATTAGGATCATCATTGAATTAAATAGTTGATTAAGATTCATTGTTCCAAGCAAATGGGACGAATTAGGAAAAAGTCACTTTAGTTACGTGCACGCAAGCAAATATATATAGATTTCCATTTTTCACTCAAAAGACTTGGGAGTTGGAAGAGACATGAAATGCATTATCATTACACTGTAGTAAAAAAAAAGAAAAAGATTGATAAAAGAAGAAGCGCCATGATTCTTGGTTCATATATATATATTGCCACGTTTTCATGATTTTTTATTTTACCTTTTTATCATCATGCTTAAAATTGATTATAATTAATAAATATAATGGGATTTTAATTATTTAATATTTAATCAATTATTTTATATATTTATACTATTTATAAAACTAAAACTTCGTAACTCATACCATAGTTGTTGGATGGTAAGCTCGGTATGAGCTGACCTGGCGATGTAAGGTGAACAAAGTTGCGCGAGAGAGCCGTCGAGCTGAGGTGGCAGGTCGAGAATTGTGTATGAGTCATGACAGTTCGACAACTCAGCTCAGAATAATCGGATTCGACTCAATCGATGGGGGTTGGACGAGCCGAGCTAGTGAGAGGATTTATACGGAAATCCCGAAAACGTATTAGTGACGATGGCTTGGCCTAGCATAATATGGCTCGATTCAGCCTGAGTTAGCTCGGCATGTTGTCGAGCTTACCTGTAACATCTTATAGTTTTAATTAAACAAATACGTTGACTTATAGGTATATCGAGATATATAATATACATATTTTTATATATAAGAACCAAATATATGCGTGTATAAAAATATATACTATATTTAAGGGATATAAATAGATAAATGAAATTATAAAATGAATAATATAAGTTTAATTAGGTGAATAGTTGAATGAATTAAAGTTAAATGATTTAATGAAATAAATAAGAAGATAAGAGAGTTGGTTTATTAAATGAAGATGATATATATATGAGATTAAATCAAGTTAAAAATGGAGTTGAATTAAATTGATTAATTTATGTTATGAGTTGGTTAACTATTGAGCATGAGATGTATGAGATCATCATTTTAATATTTATCTCATTTTAACCTCTCCATCATTTTTATCTCTCTCTCCAACTTTCCGACGTAGCAAAGAAAAAACAAACAGTGAAGAAGTGGAAAACGGAAGGAAAGAGAGAAGGAAGTGGAGAAAAAGAGAAAACGCGCAATCTTCGCCGAATCGGAACTTATGGTAATTATTTTTTACTCTATTTTTTGTGAAATTGATATCTAAGCTAGATGTAACGTTTCTTTCGGAGTAATTTTTGCTATAGGAGCCGTTTTACGACGTTTTCAAAAAATTAGAGTTTTGACCCAACTTGAATAAAAATCCACTAGGGAGGTTGGAAAACACTTCTTAGGCTGAACCCTAAATATATAGTTAGATTGAATTTATATGTTAGTTTGTAATTTTTATAGCTATTAGACGTTAGATTTGATACTGAATTCCTTTGGAACCCTTAGATTTGATATTTGAACCATTTGAAACTTCATTAAAACCCGATGAAACTCCGGTTTGAGACTGTAGAAAGATAGATCTACTGATTCCGGACATTTTGTTGTTAAGATCATGATTTTTGAATATGGTTTGATATTTTTAGTAACTCAATATAAGGTTTTGGTGAGTAAAATTGACCTTGGATGTCTCCGCAAATATGTAAAACCTCAATAAAATACCTATTGAAGGTAGTAAAATGGTAGCATGATTGATCTTACACGTGTCGATATAGACAGAATAATTTTAGGAATGTTCTATATTTTTAATAAAATTAATATATGTTTCCAGTAGAAAACTAAAATTAAGAACTAATGGAAATATGATGTGAAAATCTATTTTCACTATTTCTTCTTATGGAAACATCTAGATTGATCGTAAAAACGGTGTTTAAGTGAGATTGAATGATGTCTAGTTGATTATAATGATTAAGTATGACTTGAATTTCATATTTGCAGTGTTTGCAATTGAGGATTAGATATAGTGGTGACTGATCTATGTAGAACATTGATGCAAGTGAGTTTGGTGATCAATTTTGCTGGATAAAAGAGTGTACATTGTCTTAGTTAACATCGGTTAACCACTGTGAGTATATTTCTTGATTTTGGTTCTTGTATAACATTCTATATATATGAAATGTTTGAATTTAAGCATGTTATGTATATATTATTGCCTTGTGTTTTTACTTGCATTCATAAATGATTTTAGCATTTGGAGCATGAAATATGTTGTCATTTCATTAGGAATTAGCCTCGGATGAGGTTTTGCACAATCTCATTGACTGTAAGATTGTCCTAACAAGGATTAGAGATCCTTGATATGACTGTAAAATTGAGTAATGTGAGGTCTGAGAGTAGGCTCCCTTTTGGTTCATAATAGGGAATTCGTACCAGCTCCATTACAAAAAAGGAGGGAGGAGGTTGTTTTCTGAGGAAAACTTGCATTGTTTTATTTAAATTCATGAAAAATATATTGTTGGTGTCACACCCTGGGTTGCACAGCGTGCCCCCTACCCAGGTGCGGGCGCACCCCCTCGGGGCGAACGCCTAGCCATTATGGATCCATAATATAATCCCATCTCGGCCAGCCACGCCACATAAGGACGCCGGACACCGAGATCATTTATCCCCCTGCACAATCCACAGCACAGGGAGGGCCTCCCCCAAGTTCGAACTCGCAACCTCTTTCTCATAAGGTTAGATTTCGCAACTTGAGTATCCATTGAACCATTGGCTCAATGGGTACTCAAGTTGCGAAATCTAACCTTATGAGGAAGAGGTTGCGAGTTCGAACTTGGGGGAGGCCCTCCCTGTGCTGTGGATTGTGCAGGGGGATAAATGATCTCGGTGCCCGGCGTCCTTGTGTGGCGTGGCTGGCCGAGATGGGACAATATTATGGATCCATAATGGCTAGGCGTTCGCCACACGGCTGAGGTCGTGGTGGTGCGCCCGCGTTCGCGGCTGCGGCCGGGGCGTGACAGTTGGCATGTATGAATTATTTTCTAAATGATGCATATGTGTTTGATAAATGTTTTAATTGCTTTGAAATGTCATGTTTCCTTAAATGTATACGATTGTCATGTCAAGAACTATATTCATTGAGCCGTTGTTTGCTCACTCTACTCTTTCAGGTCAAGACTCAAAGGGAAAAGGAAGGATTAAAGAGTAACTGTCACGTGATTTAGAGCCTTGACTTTTGATGTATGTATTCGTTGAAGGAAATGGTTATTGTTGTTGTTTCTATATATATTTATATTTATCATATACACTATATATGTATTATCATCTAGATGAGTTGCTTGGGGGAAAAAGAATTATAGATGGCTATGATATATATATATTTACATGTAGCAATGGTGGATGATATGGTGATCAATGCATGTATTTGAGTATTTTGGGATATTGTAATACTTGTGACATGTGAATGATTATATATTTTGGAATGAATGGATGATTATATCTATATAGATATGATTTGATTTGTGGTATATCAGGAAACTTGTGATATATCCATGTTATGGGGAGACATCGCTGAAATTTTTGAAAATCTTGGGAATAGTTATGAGTATTCTTTGAGGTTGACAGTATATTATATATTATATAAAGGTATGTACAATGTATAGTATACTGTATCGGTCATGATGTCAGTCTACGTCAGGGGTGTCGTAGATGGAACAATATCTTGTGACGTGTAGGATGGGCCAAAATTGGCTTCAATAGTTGGCACCGTCTGTGGGAACCGACCCATCTGTGTGAGGTGCTGAGACTGGGGACCTACTATTAGTGGGTTCAACTTCAGATATCGATCTCATATTGACTATGTGTTCTTCCAAGCTAAGAAGTCCCACCCCCTCACGCTAGCAAGAGGCATTTCCCTAAGGAGAAAAATAAAACCCCCCGGGTCTTGCCTTTATGACACACTATACTTGGGCGTCCACAAGCCCGCTGGTCAAACTTGGGAGCCCATAAGAGGGACAATATCTTGCGAAGTGTGGGGTGGGCCAAAATTGGCTTCAACACCAGTGTTCTACTTTTATCATAAAATTTTAAATTATTTCTTATTTTTTAATATAAAACTAGCAAATAAATTTATATAAAATTATATATTTATGGATAATTTATTAATAAGGTGCTAAAAGATTTTTGTTTTTTTGTAATGTTAATTTTTTTTGTTTTTGTTTTCATTATAGACTAGTTTACTATAATGAGAATCTTTAGTCATTTAGTAGTACTAAATCTTTGGTATAAATATTAAAGTTAAAGATATATATATATATAAACTCTAAAATCAAAATAATAAAATAAAAACTAAACATGTGTCTTATTTCATTTCTAGAAACACAAAATGAATATTATATTGACAACTAGGCTATAGTTATTAAGATAAGTATATTTAATATTACAAATAATACTATTTTTACGGTGTGCACTGATTTCATCTAGTTACAATTATTTCAATCTAAAATGAACAAAACATGTGAATATACAATAAATTCAAAGATAAAAATCCTTCATCTTGGTCACTGCTGTCAAAGAAAATCGAATCGAAATAAGATGAATTTTACAAACACATTAAAATTATGTTCCATTTTTAGGTAGGCATCTGACTGTATTGAATGTGTGGGATGTATCGAGGATGTTGATCATATTTTTCGAAATTGCTCTAGAGCCGTGCAATTATGGAAGCGTCTATTGCAGCCAGTTGAGTATCATCTTCAGAGCAATTTGGATTTCCAAAGCTGGCTTGCTCATAATCTTGCTGGCGTTACTGATTGTAATGTTGACTATGACTGGGCTTCCTACTTTACAGTTGCCGTGTGGGCTCTTTGGAAATGGAGGAATGATCTAGCTTTTCGTAATCTTCGTTTTCACTTCGAGTATAACATGGCTTGGCTTAAAGGGAAAGTGACTGAAATCATTCATGCTTTTCGAGCCCAAGTGGCGGTCCATGGTGCTGGACTGATAGAGAGGGTGAAGATGGTAGGCTGGTGTGCTCCTAACCATGGTTGGACTAAGCTTAATACTGATGGATGTCTTAAGAATGCTTCATCGCGAGCAGGGGGTGGCGGTCTTCTCCGTGACTATCGTGGTATGTGGTTGAGGGGGTTTGTGGTTAATATTGGTTCTTGTACTGCAACTGAAGCTGAATTATGGGCTGCTGTTCATGGCTTACGTCTTGCTTGGGAGGAGGGCCATCGTTCTATAGTTTTCGAAACAGATTCGGCTATGGTGGCTGGTTGGTTAAAAGGCAACAGTATGCCGCAGCTTAGCCTTTCCAACTTGGTAAATGAGTGTAGAAGACTCCTTCAGAGAGATTGGATAGTTCAAGTTGAGCACATTTACAGAGAAGGTAATAGAGCAGCAGACTATTTGGCTACTGAGGCTTTGAAGTTCAATCGGGGAGTGTGTATCCTGTCTTTCCCTCCCCGTGGCTTATCCAATATTATGAGGGAAGATGCAACTAGGTTTACTTGGCCTAGGAGAATTTGCGATGTAGTGTGTTAATTGTCCTTGTTGGGTGTTCCCCTCTTTACCTTTCCAAAAAAATCATGTAATTATAATAACATGTACGATACGATTCCAAAAAAAAAAAAACATGTATGATACAATATTATATAGTATGATATAGGTCCTGTCGATAAGCCAAGCACGTGCCCATCACATTGGGAAGAAGAGAAAATAGGCACGTTTTTATATTAATTAATAAATAAAAAAAAGGAATAGAATTTAATGAGTTTGACATGTGGACGGTGGGGGGTGTGGGCCCATGAATGAACCATTTTTATAAATGCCGTGCTTATCATTAGTAACTTCTTTAACACAGCTCACGTGCATGTACCTACCCACAATTTTCAACCTTTGACTCTGCCTTATCCACTTATATTTATTTTATTTTATTTTTTGAGATAAATTTGGGATTTAAAGAATTGAATACAAAAATAATTTTTGTATTTAAATCCCAAATCCCAAAAAGAAATACAAAAATGATCAAACTAGAATTTTTGTATTTCTTTTTGACAGTTTTGATGTTATTGTTTAATTTCAAAATATAATTTAGGATACAACCAGCAAGATAATAATTTAACATCCTAACTACTTCCACTATAATTTACGGCTTAAATTATTAGTTTACAATTTTATCCTTTTAAATATACCATTTCACCCAATTTATATATATATATATATATATATATATATATATATATATATATATATATATATATATATATTTAGTTCAAACAATAGGATAATTCTAACTTTTAATTTTATTGAAAATAAATATTATTAGTAAAAGTACTAATACCAAAAGTTTATAAAACTTAAAATTTAACTAATAAATTGTAGAAGATGTGTAATATATATTAAGATGTGTAAAAGAAACAAAATTAACTCAAAGTTAGATAGCCTCTTTAATTACAGAATGAGGTATATACTGCGATTGAGGAATAAAGTTTTAGTTTTGAGTTTTATTTCATGTTCATACTTATGCGCCTACATTGAGAAAGAATTGTATAATACCGTGTATTATTCTCTATTTAAAATAGTCTCGTCCCAGACAAACGGGTTAGTAAGAATACTGGAACGTTAAAAGTCCAAAAAAAAATAAATTAAGTTTATATATAAACATTGTGATGATGGTGGTGGTGTTTTAGTTGGTTGATTGGTTGGTGAAATGATAAGGCATTAGTGATTTTAACTGTAAACCTAGCTACCACTAGGCAACCCATTAATATTTGCCTTGTATATTACTCTCCAATATATATCGGGCCACCTAATTTATACTATTATCAGTAGTGATGCACCTCAGCTTGCTCGGTGTGATTCACATGTTCACACTGAGAGTTATATGCTCCAGAGCAAATCAAAATAAACATGCATCAATCATCCAAAGCAAATCAAAATAAAAGTTCACATCAAATTTGCAAAAGAGCTAAAAACAAATTAGAGAAGATGTTTTAGATAAGAACAAATATGCTTGTCAAATTAATAGATGGGATATGTTGATAAGGCAAGCTAGCACTAGATTACTCAAAAAGGTAATAGTCCATGCATGCTTGCCACATTATTAATTTAAAAAAATTAAATATTTAAGTTCAGGTGTCGAATTTAAATTTGGGTATATCCTCTATTTATCGGTTTCTGTTGAAGGGTCAGCCCAAACGTCTGAGTCCGAAAAAAAAAGATGACACCTCCCGGTGCAAAAAAAACCGATAATAAAAAAAAATAAAAATAAACCAAATATTTATATCATAATAAAATCAAGATTTATATTGAATTACAATATTCCGAATTTCTAGTAACATGGGAGCTGTTATATAGCTTAACTCAGTTATTAATTATGTGTTATATACATCTATAAAATAGATCTTATGTCTAAATATCTTATTATATATATTTTTAAAGAATAATATATATATACTAGATAGATGGGTGTAATACCTGATCTGCCGGTTTGAAGTTATCATTTTAAATGAATAATTCCATACCATTTCTTATATGGCTAAAATTATTTGTGTTAATTAAAAATGCCTTTTAAATCTAAAATAATGAAGAAATATTAAACAAAATTAAATATAAGCTATGACTTTGTTTTAACTCAACAAGTATTTTTTGGGGGAGTCTCGTTCTCAATTTATATTGATATTAACTCTGATTGAAAGAGTTTTTTTAAAAGTATTTTTTTCAAAAAACGCTTATAAAACAAAAAATTGGTCTTTCTCTGTTTCTTCTAAAAGTAAATATATATATATATATATATATATATATATATATATATATATATATATATATATATTTTCACCACATTTTAGCTAGAAGCATTTGTTTGTCAAACACCTCCAATATAAAAGTTCTGCCAAAAGGGTCAGTTTTAAGGTTTACTCCATACGCCCTTGGTACAAATGATGATAAAATCGATATGAGAATATTATTTTGGTTCAAATATTGTGAGCAATTATGACTTTTTGTATCTGAAAATTTTGAAACCCGAAAAACACATTTAGTTGATTGAGATTCAAAAACAGTTTCATGAAACTTACAAAAAAAAAAAATTCAGAAAATAATAAAATATCGTTTTTTGAGTTTTTACTTTTTGAGTTGTATATTTTAGTTTTTAATCACGAATCAAACATAATTCTTACTACGTTTGGTTTACAATTTAAAAACCATTTTCAATTTTTAAATAGTAAAAAAAAAGAAAATAATAAAAAATATGTTTGGTGTGGAATAGTTTTTAAAAAATACTTTTCTAATTTTTTTCGCAGGAAAGTAAAAATTTGAGAAATAACAAAATGTCATTTTTTAAATTTTTTAATAGTACTTTTTGGGTACATGCAAATAGAAAAAACTGTTTTTGGACTGCCTGATATTTTCTAGCTATCTCTACCAATCAAAATCAACTTTACAATTGACTAATAATATCCATTCGAAGGTTTGAACCCGGTTTTATTAATTAATTACCAGGTAAAAGTACAAACAGGGTCCGGTTTTCCCGGTTGGTATTAGAAAGTTTGTTGTATTAGATAAGAGCAAAACATACATGCGTAAAGGGTGAGGTGAGTAATTAAGTTCAGAGTTCTACCACCCTTCTTGACAAAATTATGAGTTGGAAGGATGTTTTTATTATTGTAATATCTCAGTTGAGTTCTTATTGAACGTTCCTCCTCAGGAACGATGCTCTGAATTTATGTATAAATATTTTTTTTTAAGAGTAGTTAGATTCTCATTATATGTATATTTTCAGAGAAATATAATAAATAGTACACATTACTTTTAACTATTTTATGAATCATAGTCCATATATATTTTTAGATATTGCTATGTATAATGCAAATACATAATTAATTCAATTTTTATTTATCATTAGACAGAATTTGACGAATCTCGCTTTAAACGAAAAGAAAATACGAACAGATCCTAAAATTTCGATAATAAAAAAAAAATGCTGAAGAAAGACCAGATAAGAAATAATTTTCTAAAGTGGGAACTAAAGTGAAAAGGAAGAGCTAAAAAGCGTGTCAAATCAAAGTTCATAATTTGTAAAAGTGGGTTGTTGGTCATATATTATATATATATACACCACACCACTATATGCAATTTTTTATATAATATTTATCATTTTTATCTTGTACCTCTTATTTTATTCGGAAGAGTTATGATTTTGATATAGGGGGGAATGTTTTACATTGACAAGTTTGAAAACGCGTGTTCAAGTCAACTCCCAAAGACTAGACCATTATTATATATGTACAGTTATAATTGCAAAATTGATTTCATGTATTTCAATTATTATTATTTTAATCTTTCCTATGATCATGTAGTGGCAGTAAGACGAATTAGTGGGTATTAATTTTTTTTTGTTAATTTCATTGACATTGCGCTAATGCCAATACCATGAGATTAGATCCTAGGTAGTATGAAACCTTAAAAGGAGATTAGATTGAATGCAGTTCAAAATAATAATAATAATAACATAAATATAAAATGTAAAGAAAGTCAAAGTCAGAGTCAAACTTGGACCTATGTTATGGAACTACTATATATAAATATAGTAAGGTAAAACAAGTACATGCACCTTCTTCAACTGGTAAAGTTTGGCTGTTTTACATGGGTCATTGCAAATTCAAAACTGGATAAGTCTTTCTTTTTTCTGTTATTCTTCTTTCTATTTTATTTTTTGACATTTTATATTTGAAGAAGCAAGTGGGGAGATAGGTGACTTAACAAGAGGCTAGGGCTAGAGCAAGTTGTTCTGACTTCAAATAAGCATTACATCAAGCATTCGTTGTCCCTCAAGCCCACATAGGTTTTGGACCATTTTGGGTCTTCAAGAGCTACATTGAATGAAAAAAAATAGTTATTAAAATCATTCACCATTACTCGTTGTCTACCACCGGAGTTAAATTTTTGGGTAAGTAGATAAAGAGTAAATGGTGGATAATTTTAGTAGCCGTCTAATAAAATCAATTTTAATTAAGTCCCTGTAAAAAAAATTACAAGCCCTTTATGCGCAATAAAGGATGTATTGAAAACAAAAAATTAAAAATAAAAGAAAATGTTAATTTAACTATAAATTTTATAACTGCATATGTAACTATGTCCATTGGATGTTAATATTTTACACATCTTAAGGTGTGTAATAAATAATCTAATAGATGTACATGTAATTATAACTTTTTATAGTTAGATTGATATTTTCTAAAAATAAATGGTGTATTCATTGCTAGATGCTCCTGCTATTGTATGTTATTGTGGAGTTTTGGAAAAAGACAATTTAAGCAGCCTTACTTTTACATGAAGAGATTATTCTCGAATTCGCTTTGGAAAAATAGTGAATGAGAAATTGAATTAGTAATGGCCAAATATTTTAATTAACTCGATGACCACAATATTCTGACAAAGACCAAAATTCGACAGTGGTCTCAGGTAAGGTAGGCATCTCACGTGCATCTTGCCCGGATATGAGGTTAGCCTGCAAATCGAGAATTTGATCAATACAAATTCAATTTCTTATTCCCTATTTTTTTCAACAAATTTGATCGAAATTTTGGTTCCATTTTAGGTTTTTGAAAAAGAGGTCCATAAAAATGATGTTTTGTGCGTAATTAGAACTCCTTCATTGTCAAAAACTGATAGAATCAATAGTTTTGACATATACTTAATGCGCTCAATTGGTTGAAAATGAACTTTCATTTTACTCAACGCAATTCAAATAAGAGTACTCCAAATATCGCAAACCTAATCATCACCTTAATGTCAAGGACATCAAAAGCTTAAATTCTTATGATCCATTCTAAGATCATATGTGAAGGTTAATTCAAAGCAAGTTGAAGGATTCTTCAAGTGGCTACAAAGAGAAGAAAACTATCCATGAAGCAATTTGATCAAGTTTGACTAAGAAGAAGATACATGTACAAGTTGCTAGTGAACGTTTGCCCTTTTTTGCAAGAAAATGTCAAACCAAATTATAAATAGAAAAGGTGAGTTTTCTTAAGTCTATATTTTCCTTTATTGACTTTTAATTTGAAGGGACTTCAATATATTATTCGTATAAAAAATAAAAGTCAGATTAATATATATATTAATTCTAGTTTTATCCATGAAAATAATACTGCTAGAACTGTCCTTGTGACTTGGTTCAATAACTGAAAGCTTTGTTAAGCCATCCAACTTGGACCAATTATATTCTGATTTGGACAGTGGAACACTAGCTTAGAATACCATCATAAACTTTTATATAGATGTGGACATATATCAGTATAAATAGGTTTTTTTTTTTTTTTTTTGTGGCTGTCATTAATGTCAATACATATTATTAATTGAATATCAATGGTGGTTAGGTATATATGGATATAACATTTGAAACTATGATTATGATTGAAAAACTAATTCAAAATCAGTGATATAGATCAACTTTTGTGTAAAATGTCAATAACAACTTGCTATAAAGATTTAATTATATTCAAAGTATGAAAAAAATCAGTGCTTAAAAAGCTATGAAATTTGTTTAGATTTCTTGAAATGTAGAATACAATTTTTAGGGTTTTGACTGTTGAATCTCCTTCTTAGGTTAGCCTACATCTTTCTTCATTCTTTTTTAATTAAATTTTCTTCTTCTTCTTCTTCTTTTGGTCTATCATGACCCCTTCAGTGTCCCCCTTTAGGTCCCCAGTGTTAACTCTTTTGCAGAGAGACTATTCTGGAGTCTGAAAACTGCAGAGGCTATTTAGCGTCCCTTTCTATATATAAATAAGTATTGATATCAAATACGATATATATATATATATAACTTGGTAAAATAGCCATAATTTTGCAACCATAACTATAATCTAATGGTCTATTTATAATTGGAACATTTTTCATTTGAAATCCTTTGAAATGACATTTGTAAAACTCTACCATCTACATTTAAGAAGCAAATGTTAATAAAATTAAAAAAATATTTACTGAACATATTATTTTTGCATATATACATCTTATTAGAAGTAGGATTTCTAAAAATAAAGTCAAAACCTTTTCTTTTAAAACTTTATTATGAGTAGAATTTATTTTATATATGTCAAAAAATTAATTTTTAAAAATGTCAACTTTTTTAAGGTAGTTTGAGACTTGAGAAGAAGAGAAGCACACTTGATAACGTAGGCCTCACGGCTATCACGTACAGTGCTCCCCTCGCGATACTTTTGCAAACCGTCACACGTCATTCGTTACGTTACTTATACGGGAAAAGACAAGCCACGTGTTTATTCAAGGAGAAAAAGCAGTGTTCCAGATCTTAACTAATAAAAAAAAAAAAAAAAGTTGGACATTTTTGTCAACTTAACTACAAATAAAAATGTTTTTAAAAAGTATCGAATTGAATTCAAAATTAGACTGAATGGGATGTAAAAGATATCATAAGGTTTGTG
Source organism: Paratinospora sagittata (assembly GCA_035771175.1). NCBI lineage: Eukaryota > Viridiplantae > Streptophyta > Magnoliopsida > Ranunculales > Menispermaceae > Paratinospora > Paratinospora sagittata. The sequence continues at coordinate 5,854,223 of JAYMFD010000012.1, read as the reverse complement.
GTGCATTTAAACCCACCGACCTTGTGCTATATATATATATATATATATATATAGGAAGAAACAAATAATAGAAAAGAACAAAGATCCATGCTTTATCACATGAAACACATTGTGAAATGACAATTAAGAAAATATAAAACTTTAATTACTGCCAAAGAAAATGATAACCTAATTGCATTAATACAAGTCAAAGTCAAGTCCAAACTGAAGCCACCCAACATGTAACTAACTACCAATTTAATTAAGCACATTACTTCTTCAACTACAAACCATAATCACTGCAAATTCATAATAATTCTGGTTTTAAAAGGGCAGTTGGTTCACAATTTATACTAAAATGCCAACCATAGATTCTGGCAGGCTGGCCCAAATGCATTTAGGCCCAACATTCAAATAACCAATTGACCCTTTTTGGGCCTACTAACTTTCCGCTCTGTATTAATATAATAGAATAAGATAGAATTAAATAATTAAAATTTTTTAAAAAAATATAAAACTCATTACAATAAAATAAAAATAATCCACCCATTTTGATTATTACTATTTTATTTTATTACAATAAAATAAAAATAATAATAAAATTATTTTTTATCTCATCCTAATCAACAGCCAAACATGAGCTTAAAATTTAAAAAAAAAATTTATCTAATCTATTCTTGTACACCAAACAAGCCCCTAAGTCATGAAATTTAAGCCACATTTAGTTCAAGATTGCAATAAAGTTTTCCGTTTTTCAACCCAAAAAACAGTTGAAAACTTGTTTGATAGAGCAAAATCCGGATAGCAACAAATAAAGAGAAAACAGTTTTCGTTTCTTATTTTTCAAATACAACAAATAAAGAGAAAAAAATACAATTCCATATTTTAGAATAACAAACCAAACGCTGCCTTAGCTTCTATGTCAATTGCAAACATTAGGACTAGAATTAACAGAGGGACATGAACTATGATACACAAATAAGAACAGGAAATTGGAAACAAGAAGAAAAGTATCACCAAGGCACAAACAATATATTACTCCAAATGTAGTTTCAAGCTCTATATATTGCATATATATACCTATAATTTCAATACAGAATGCAAACTCCCATAGAAGAACATGCAAATACACAAATTTTCATACTTAGAAACACCAGAAGCACTATATAGGAGCAGGCAGCTATACAAGGTTGATTAAAGGATATGTAAACAGCATTTCTCATTTAATAGAACTTCTAACTTTTTAAAAGTCATCTTTCTCTAGCACTTTTGAGATTGCTTCTTCGTCCTCATTTTATCATCATAAGGAGGCAGATCAAGATTACAAGGTTCGCTTACTGCCAGCATTGAACACAGGCAAATTTGAGAGCTTAGCTGAAAAGGTCTTTTAACTCCCACAAGACATGCACTCATCTCGGTTCACAAGGGAACAAACCACTTGAGCCATCTTGGTTTCAGCATCATATTCTTCTGACTCAATCTTTTCCTGCAATGAATGCTCACAATGAAGATGAAGGCAGTAAAAATCATATGTAAACAAGAGTTTCAGAATTAATACCTTGAGAAAGGAGGTATCAACAGTGAATTTGATGGCATCAGCTGCAGCACGTGATCGAAGATAATACATCCCAGTTTTCAAACCCTGCCATGTATAATGAAGAAGTTAAATGTAGTTAATAAATCAGCTACACTTTAGAAGGGAAAATTAGCCCCTTGTTCTCTACCAAAAAAGGGGGAAAAAAACCCCAAGGCCCCAACTAAGATCATGAGAATTTTGGAATAAAAGGGCCCTCCAAAAGAAGGGAGGTGCCTTTTTTTTCCACCCCTCTTTGAGTCATTTGACAAATGAGCAACTTTGGGATCCTCTAAGATGAAAGTAACGTGGAGCAGCAGAAATGATACCTTAGACCAAGCATAGAAATGCAAGGATGTGAGTTTTCCAAAGTTTGGTTGGTCCATATGGATGTTTAAGCTCTGACTCTGATCTATGTAGCAGCCACGATCCACAGCCATGTCAACCAACGTCTTTTGCTTAATTTCCCACACAGTCCTATAATTATACAGGAAATAAGTTATTAAAAAATGTTACAAAGACAATCATAGAAAATGATGATTTAGATGTGAAAGAGCCATTATATTTATACTTATAGATTGCTTTTAAATCTTCAGGAATCTCTGGGATATTGAGAACTGATCCATTCTCATAAATGATCTTGTTCTTCAGAGCAGGAGACCAAAGACCCATCTCAGTTAAGTCATGAAGAAGGTGTTTGTTCACTACAACAAACTCACCACTGGAAAACAAAGAATGATTAGATGGGAATCAGTGACAGGCGCAATGAAAGCCAAATGCAATATAAAAGAAAAGCAAGCCCAATATGCAATATAAACAGAAAAGCAAACCTTAGAACTCTGCGACTGTAAATATTGGAGGTATATGGCTCAAAGCACTCATTGTTGCCCAGAATCTGGCTGGTTGAAGCTGTGGGCATGGGGGCTATAAGAAGGGAATTTCTCACACCATTCTTGGAAATCATTTCCCTGAGAGCAACCCAATCCCATCGATCTGATGGTGTCACATCCCACATGTCTGGTTGAAGAATTCCCTGCATATCAAAATTGCCACTAAGCATAAGCTATAAATGGATGTCCACATTTATTTATTTGTGTCTACCTGTTTTGAGTGCCTGCTAATTACAAATTTTGATCAAAACACAGAGCAAGCACTATCAAGATTACAAACCTTGCTCACAGGACTCCCTTGATATGTCTCATAAGGGCCTTGCTTAATGGCTAGCTCAGAGGAAGCTTTCAAAGCATGGTAGTAGATAGTCTCAAATATATCTTTGTTCAGCTGTTTAGCCTACAAAATTTGGCAAATGAAATGAATTTTCAATATCACTAAATCAATATGAAAGAAAATTGAATCTATCCAAAAGCCCAAAATACCTCTGGTGAATCAAATGCCATGCCAAGCAACATGAAGGTATCAGCAAGACCCTGTACTCCAATTCCAATTGGCCTGTGCGTTAAATTTGACTTCTTTGCAGTATCAACAGGATAATAATTAACATCAATAATCTTGTTCAGATTTGCAGTAACTATAGCAGTAACCTGTCAAAGTAGAAAACAGTAAATATACTACTAAACTAAGGTACTGATAGCTGTAATAATTGCTATTATTATCACATAAATAATACATTCCTTATATCCAAAGCAATCATCATAATGTTTGAGAGAACAAACCTCTGCTAGCTTGTCAAAATCAAAGTAACGATTTTTGGATCCCCTGCTACCAACCAACTTGGGCGGCTGTGACTCAATTGGAACATCCTTCAAAAAACAACACACAAATTGAGCATTGTATATAATACCCAAAAAGTAAATGAAGGGTATAATTAAAAGATGAGGGATTATTCATAAAACTCACTTTCTCCCTCACATATCGTGGAAGTGCAATTGATGCTAAATTGCAAACTGCAGTTTCAGTAGGGCTTGTGTATTCAATGATTTCAGTACACAAGTTTGATGACTTAATAGTCCCCAAGTTCTGCTGGTTGCTTTTTCTATTGCAAGTATCCTGCAGGAGAACAAATTATAAGCATAAACTTGAGAAAAATAAAATAAAATAAAAGAAGAGTCAACTAAGAACTGGTTGAGCAAAATGAGAGCGTTTTTAGTATACCTTGAAAAGCATGTAAGGAGTTCCAGTTTCAATTTGGGCTTTCAAAATCTCAAACCACAGATTCTGTGCAGGGACAACTTTTTTAGCCTTTCCCTAAGTCCAGAAATACGTAAAACCATGATCAGATTTATAAAAATAAACAACAAAAAAACAAACATCCTGATTCAAATGTGTCAGGATAGATACCTCTCTCTCATATTTTGAGTATAGTATCTCAAACTCCTCTCCCCAACAATCAGCTAAACCTGGAGCTTCATTGGGACAAAACAGGGACCATTGCCCATTATCATTTACTCTCTTCATAAACAGGTCAGGAACCCAAAGAGCATAAAACAGATCACGAGCTCGATGCTCCTCCTACAAATGTTCAGCAAATAGCACAATAAGACAATTTCTATTCATTGTTCAAGGAGAAGAACAATTAATTCTCAAAAAATTTGTAAAGTTTTTAAAAGATCCAATCAATCACAAAACAAACACTTAAAATGCCTCAGATGAGTACTAGGTTTTCCTTTGAGGTGGCTCAAATCCTCCAAATTGAAATAATTATGAAATAAATCAGAAATTCTTAACCTCAGAAAAATGCAACCAAAGAATCCTTATAAAACTTAAAAATGAATTACTCATGGAACAGGAAAATGAAAAGAAGTGCTTATGAATTAAGCATCTCACATAAGTACACTTTCAACACTTGATGAGCACAGTTTTAAAAATTGTGTCAATGAAACAAGTGATAATTTAAATAAAAACCAAATGCATTACAAGTTAAAATTTTACAAATTACCAAAATCAACTTAATTTAGCTAGCAAATAAAAGTGTAGAAACTATTAAAATATGTTGTAAAAATCACATTATTGTAAAAGAATCATACATCAATCCAAAAATTTGAAATTTAGCTCACAATAGAAAACACTATTAAACATAGAAATGAGTCGTTTAATTTTTATTTTAAAAAATAAATAAATAAAAGGCTTAAAGCAAAAATACATGTGTGAGATGAAATTGAAACAACAGTGCAAAAACAGGGGCCACACTCAGTGAAGATCCTTGGGGCCCAAACCTCAATAAAGGGGGAACCCACACCTCAAGCCCTTTATAACTAATTTCACAACAGAACTAACAGATGATATTAAAATGGGAGAGTTATAACCCAAACCACCATACCTTTCCATGATTCTTTCTAAGATCCAGAAACTCAAAAATATCAGCATGCCATGGCTCCAGATACACAGCAAATGCACCTAAACATAGCACAAAGAGAATTAAGATATGTTATAAGTTAATAACCCACAACATATCACAGTGAAAACATCAAAGCATGCACATTATATTAGATGCGTTCATATCCACATTTGTTAGATGAATGAGGAAGCAGATATATGCAAAATTTACCCTTTCTCTTGCCACCCCCTTGATCAACATAACGGGCAGTATCATTGAACACCCGTAGCATTGGAACAATCCCATTAGAAGTTCCATTTGTCCCACGAATATAACTACCAGTGGCACGAATGTTATGAATAGAAACACCAATTCCCCCAGCTGACTTGCTAATGGCAGCACACTCCTTCAATGTGTCATATATTCCCTCAATACTATCATCTTTCATACACACAAGGAAGCAGCTACTCAACTGCCAATTCATATCAAATACAACTATAAATAAAGAGAGAAGGAAGCCTACCCAACATCAGCATTTTAATTTTTCTCCAAAAAATAAAAAAAACAAAATAAAATGAAAGACATACTTGTGGCCTTGGTGTTCCTGCATTGAAGAGGGTAGGAGAAGCATGTGTAAACCAACGTTGGGACATCAGGTGGTATGTTTTCAGGGCAGCATCTATGTTATCCTTGTGGATCCCAACAGCAACTCTCATCAACATGTGCTGTGGTCTTTCCACTACCTTCCCTTGAACCTTCAAGAGGTAGGATCTCTCGAGGGTTTTGAAACCAAAGTAATCGTAATCAAAATCACGATCATATATTATTACACTGTCTAGGAATGCAGCATTCTGTAATTAATCAAACCAACCAAAAAATTAGCACACTTCAGAATACTAAAAATGGTAATGATTCACTAGATTCAGTTGTGTAATTTAGACCTAGAAAATAACAGAGATTAATATTACATAGCATGGAAAAGATTTTGGTGTGATAAAAGATTGAACCAAAGCCCACTACAATAATGTGAATTCCTATGGATCATGTTTCTCCAAACCTCTGAGGCTCTAACATAAGGACTTCAAACTACTGAAAATCTAATATCAAACATTGGGCCTATGGCAAGTAAAATTTGCAGGGTGATGTGTGCTCTTTTCACACAATTTCCAAAGTTAGCAACTAACAAGGTTGCTAAAATTGGCATCTTGCAAAAGATCAAAAATGAGATCATAAGAATTGGATTCTACATAGAATTATTTAATTGAACAAACAACAATTATAGACCAAGAAAACCAGAACCATTTATTTTACATAAAAGACAAGATGAAGTGCACACATTAGCAATAAACACCAAGAGTCCGTATAATTTAATTTATTTTTGGCATAATAGCCTGCATTTTGCAATAAAGAGACACAATGCATTTAAATTTCTCTACATATGAAATTTCAAGATCATGCTAGGATATCTAAATACTACCATAGAACTTCATAATCATCCTAAGATTATTCATATAGTAAAACTCAATGGTGGCAGTGGTAGATGGTTGGATCACAATGGCAGGAATTTTGGCATGTATTTTTTGTAAGTGATGAAGTGATGAAAAGGGTATAACTATTGTGTCAGCCATGGTGGAACATCAGAATTGTTTCCACACCCAATTTGATTCTAGAATATTGGAATTTCAATTCCACAAAGTAATTCTAAAATCAACAAAATTTAGAATCTCAACATCCAATTCACAAATTCATTGCAATCTAACCTCCCCCATGAACAGCACAACAAGTGATATAGAGTAAAAAAAATTACAATTCTAAACATTTCATTCAAACAAAAATAAGAGAGGAAATAAAGACCTTCATGATTATCTCATAAACGTCATCAGCAACAAGAGGAGCTTTGAGGCCAGATCTCTCATTAAAGTGGTGATACATCATCTTGATCCTGCATCAAACACCCATTTAAAGAAAATAAATAAATAAATAAACCATGAAATTTACAGTAATTTAAAAAAAAACATTTAATTATATATACTTACGTCTCAGAAAATGATTTCTTTGTGTTCTTGTGCAGATTCGAAACAACCACTCTCGCTGCCAACTACAATAACAACCGAAAATGATCCACAATTCAACAAAACAACCCCCAAACCAACCACCACACACAGAACCCTAAACCAAACAAAAAAAAAAACACACACACACACACACACAGAACTAACCGAAGCATAATCAGGGTGGTTGGCGGTCATGGCAGCAGCAGTTTCGGCCGCGAGTTCATCAAGCTGACTAGTAGTAACACCCTTATAAACCCCAGCACACACCTTCTGCGCCACGAGCACGGGATCACAGTGATCGATGCTAAGCCCATAACTTAGCTTCTTGAGACGCGCCGTGATCTTGTCAAACTGCACCGATTCCTGCCTCCCGTCTCTCTTCACCACATACATCTTTCAATCTCTCTGAGGAATTTCGTCGAACAGATGGAGCGCAGTTAGGTAAATGAAAATGAATTTATAGAATAGAAGAAGAAGTGTGCTTGAGAAGGAAGCGGTAGGGTTTGCGTGTTTAAATAGAGAGGGGGAAGTTTGAATTTAATTAGTGAGAGAGAGTGTTTGTTTCTTTGTTTGTGTTTCTCCCTCCAGTTTTTTCAGATTTGAAGTTCCCGCCATTTTATGATTTTGTGTTAGTGTGAGCAGCTGGCACCAGTGGCGGGAACGGTGGGGACCGCGTAACTAAGCACGTTTCTTTCTTATTTACGTCGTGCTTGCATCGAAGTTGGCGCTCACGCTCCTCCGCCTTCGACTGTGTGGTGTGGTGTTGTTGTCGTCACGTTGGCAATGGTTTTTCGGTGGCTCTCGGTCCAGCCCGATAAAATTGGCCCGTTATGAAATTTCTGGCCCAACATGCTAAAATCTTAGTTTTGTGTTTTTTTTTCTTGAGTAATTCCGAATGTATCTACCAAAAACACGTTTTATACCCATTTGTTTTGTACCATTGTAAAAAATTTATAAAGCATGTGGATAGAATGAATGATTTTCGCATATACATTTAAAATTACTCTTTTTTAGAGTGGTTATATTCTAACTAGGGATGTCCACGGATTGGGTTGTGTCAGATTTTGACCAAAATATTAATCTGACCCAATGAAGTTCAAGTTGAAAAAAATTTAATCCAACCCAAATAGGGGTGGCAATTGGTGTCCGGATCCATTTGTCCGGTATCGTCCTGCCTGGTTATAAACGGGTATGAAAAAATTAGTTACTTAAAAACTGGGCTGAGTATGAAAAATTCTTGCGTTCGTTTCTAAAAGAGGGTCGACTTTGGACATGGAAGAAAAAACGGGTACCCAGTTACCGAGGTAAAAATATAATTTTTTTTGGATTTTATATATATACCCAACAATGACTCTTGGTTATTTATATATGTATATATTGTATTATCTTATATAACAATGACTCATGCTTTTATATATATAACTTGTTGGTTATATATATATATATATATATATATATATAATATTATTTGTTGGTACAAGACTTGACCAACACCAGTAGATGATGATATAGGGAATAAACACTGATCTAGGACTCGTTGGAGCATCAAAAAAGTCACCGGAGGTGGCTGATCTGAGAGAGAAAAGAAGAAATACAAGTTATCGTGAAAAATACTGGTGTAGTTCGGGCTAAAGACCTTTTGATACCTAAGTTAGTTTAGAGTTCGTAGAAGAATAGTAGAATAGTGGAGTTGAACTATGTAGACAGGAACGTACCTTCCCCTTTAGGGGTGACAGGGTTTTTATAGAGTTGGGTCTTTGGCCTTTAGTATGGTTGTAGTCGAATTAGGAATACCCCGAATCAAGAAGGTTTCAGTCTTCATCCTATTCGAATTAAGAGGGATTTAATTCTTTCCTAGTCGAACTTGAAGAGTTGAGTAGCCTTCTAGTAGGACTCGGGAGATCGGATAGTCCTTATCATGGTCGGACTAGTAGAGAATCCTGAGTTTGTCGTAGTAAATCTTGCACGGCCGTTGTCCGTTGGTTCAACAAATTTTCCATCTTGGTCTATAGGACCGACCAGGTTTCAGGTTGTATGCATGACTTCGTAGATCGGTATTCTTTGTTCAGAACAAGTCGATATGTCTACCTTGTCTGTATCACATCCTACTTGGCGAGACTAGTGTGACTGACATGTCTTATGCTCGGTATGTGGTCCAACATTTACCCCCCAAGCTCCGAGCAAAACTGATTGCTTGGAGGTTAGATGAAACGTTAGATACCGAGTTATTTAATACTCATGATCGTTGTGCCCCGAAAATCGTGCTAACGTGCCCCTCCTGACAGCCCGACCACTCTTGCACGTCCGTTGAATACTCACCGTTGATTTTGCCTCGAGATTCATACTCATCATTATGCCCAGTAGGTCATTCGCCTATAATTAGAGAACTTGTCATTTGGTCTTCATTCATCCACTTCTCCCTAAAGAGATCGATAGTCGTTTGCTCAGCATTTATGGCCTTTTAATCTTGTCCGGTAACTCTTCACTCCCATATCTTTCTTTTTAATTTCTACTAGGCAGTCTATTAGTACAACTCTTAGGTTATTTAGATGGCTTCCTCTATAGTAGATCCACCTGCCGACCAGATTACCTCTTCTCCTACCTCGAAGGAAGTTTCCTTCGAGGATCTCTTTCGTGAAGAAGAAGAAGAAGAAGAAAAGGTTAGGGCTAACCCCCAGGTCAGAGGGGACGTTGTTAATGAGTCCTCCAATGAAGGAGATTCTGAGGAGGACTCTGAGGCTACCGAACAAGATACCACCGAGCAAGGTGAAAAGGTGTTTGACGTGCCCCCCTCATAGTCGATAGATGGCAAAATGTGCTAAGTACTATTGAGCCTAACACCTCAGGCTGTCCCTCCTTGGCAGTTAAGCCAGTAGTCATCGATTTCGGTGAAGTACTTTATTCGGTCGACCGCATTCCATCAAAGATTAAAAAGCACCATCTTGCTCAATTAAGGAAAGAGGTCAACATACCCAACAGAGTGGTATTGAGGGCACCTGCTTTGGGCGACCGACCTAGCTATCCTGGAAAAGGAGAAGTTGCTTTGTACACCAACCTCTTTGAGCATAGGTTAACGAGGCCCGACCCTGGGGCAGGGCCTAGATGGCAACCTCCCCGAGCTCCCAAATTTTGAGGGCCCATATATATATATATACATATTAACTGATGGACCCTTTGATGGTAGTGAGCCATTTGGTGGTTGTAGATAATGATGAACTTATTTCTTCTCAAAATGTGGAGAATTTGGGCTTATTTTTAACTCTTTTTAAAAAAAATTTAATTAAATTATTGGGGGCCTTAAATTTTGCACCAAAATACTTATATAGTATTTCTTTTTACCTTAAAAAAATTTTGCTATACTTTTTTTTAGCTCTATTTTAATAAGATCTTTTTTTTTTGTTCAAATAAGAGCTTATTTTAAATATATTGTTTGGTAACTAATCAAACCTCTTATTTTAGTTTTATTTTAAAGATAAAATATTTTCAATTTAAAATCACAACTTCATACTATAAAATAAGTGAACTTAAAAATAATATTTATATATAAAAATTATATTGAATATTGAATATTTAAAATCTCGATTTTGTAATTTTTTATTGTATTGATTTTGTGACTTTAAATGTATTTGAAATATTTATAAATAAAATAAAAGGACCCAATTTAAAATTAAAAAAGGTCCAATTTATTGTACCTTGCCTCGGGCCCTAAATAGTTAGGGTTGACCCTACCCATGCAGGCACCACTTTGTCGCATGCTCAGCCTAATCCGAGTAACTCCTGCTCAACTCAATCTGAATCTATGGTGGGCAATCTTGAGTTGTCTCGTGCTCTAGAAGGAGAAGGGATGGGCGGAGTTTGACTTTGACGACTTCGGCCAAGTATACCGACTAAAGTCTCACCCGAAATGTAGTTGGTGGTATTATGTTTTAACCCATCAAGGTGTTGAGGAGGGCCAACCCTTAATTACAGAGAACCCCACTTCCAACAAGACGTGGAAAGACAAGTGGTTTTTTACTTTGGGGGAGTGAGTAGAGGAAGTTGGCGTACCAGCCAGATTTGGGAAACTAGGTACCGAGCTTCCCTCCATCCCTTGGTTTTACTTCTAATTTTATTCTTGATCAGTAGATTCTGCTCGGCCTTAACTCATGTTTCTCGATTTGCTTGACAGGTACCTAAGATAAGCCGAATAGGGAATAAGGCTTTGACTTCTCTCGAGTGGACGAAATTTACCAACTTTCCTACGAAGATTAGCAATACAAGGTTATTTTGACGCCCAAGAGATTACACACGGCGGGCATGATTACCTATAAAAAGGTCTTCTCGGGCCATAAGTGATGCTTCTAACGGGTTTGTTTTCAATTTATTTTTGTCATACTGATTTGTTATGAAATATCGAGTTGATGTTATCTTTAATATGTAGGTTTTGCTGTTCTTGGTTCTGCCGACCAGAAGAAAAATACATAAGAAGAAGAAGAATAATAAGATGAAGAACCAAAAAGATATGGCCTCAAAAATAGCCGTTGTCGGTAGATACGCGGCCAACCCGGCCAAGTTGAAAAACATATCTACGAAGCAGGCCAGTGCCGCCCACGGGTTTATTGCAAAGTCACCGACCAGCTCCCCAAAGAAGACCCTTGCTTCCAAGGGCAAGGCTCATGTTGTCCCTTTCGAGCAGGTTACCACTCCTGCCAGGGAAACTCGGTCAATTGGGACTAAATCCAAGGCCCCAAATTCATCCAAGCAGGGGTTAACCAAGAAGTCAAGGCAAAGTGAGCCACCAAACACCTCACCAACAAAGTCAGGGATGTCAATCAGAGGCTCGATTCATACGAGGTCGGCATCCCCAACTGCTTCTCGTCCTTAATAAAGGACGAGCATGTATTTGAAGGCCTAGCAGATGCTTTCATCCCCAAATTCATCCAAGCAGGGGTTAACCAAGAAGTCAAGGCAAAGTGAGCCACCAAACACCTCACCAACAAAGTCGGGGATGTCAATCAGAGGCTCGATTCATACGAGGTCGGCATCCCCAACTGCTTCTCGTCCTTAATAAAGGACGAGCATGTATTTGAAGGCCTAGCAGATGCTTTCACGAAGTCCATTGAGGTAAGGCTTTAACCCTTTGATTTACTTATCTTTTTCTTGTTGTTTCTGACTTGTTTTTTGTTCTGTAAGCCGCTACTCAGACTGTCTACAACCTCCGCCGCATCCAGGGTGATTATCAAAACTTTGAGGAGGTTGTAAATGAGGCTTAGACCAACTTGGTGATCTATGAGTTGCAGGTTGTTGCTCGGGACGCCGAGCTTAAGAAAACCCATGAGCAGTTGAAGCATAAGGAAGTAGAGGCAGAATCTTTTCGGGACGAGCTGAAAATGTTTCAAGCAAAATTCTAGACCACTCTTGAGTCTAGGGTCGAGGAAGTCTACAAGGTCAAGGTGGATGAGGCTTGTGTCGACGTCATGACCCTCTACCGAGCAAACTTGGAGGAATAATTTTGCGATTTGGTGGATTGGAAGGGCTTCAAAGAGTGGGCCTGCTCTAGCAGCGCTTGAGAGGAAGAAGCAGGAGAAGAGGTCGAGGTCGAGGAGCAGCCTACCGATCAAGCTGCTGAAGAGCCAACTACCGAGCAAAATACCGAGGCCTCAGTGCCTAGGACTTCGTCTGAGCAGCCTCAGACCATAGATGATGAAGACAAGTCGATTAACTTGCTGAGATGTTGTATCGCTCCACTGCTCCAGATGCTCAGGACTCTGCGCGGCTTCTTTCGTTCTCTTTTGTTATTGGCCTGCGTGCCCATTGCATTTTCTCTTCCTGCTTGGCCTTGTATTTTTCTTTCAACATTAATAAAATATTTTTGTTCAAATCAGTCTTTCAATTTTTTTTTTCTAATACATTCTTAAGTGTAAATATAGCACATGTACCGAGCTATTTACTTGGCTTTTTCCAAGTATAGTCGTATATGAGTTCGGTAAGCATTATGTACTTACAGATCTCCTTACTTGGCCATTCTTCCTTTGTGATTTCCTTTTGGAATTCTTCTTGCACTGTGTTTGCAGATGTAGAGGTCGGTAGGTACATCGTGTGTACTAAGCTTAATACTTGACTTTCCAAGTATTTTGTACTTGTCGAGGGTGAGCTCGGTAGGTGGATGTTTTTGTCTGTCGACCACTTTACTTAGCCATTTTTCATAGGATGGGTAGCTTGGTCGAGGTCAGTATGTATACTGTGCTTACCAATCTCATCAATTGACCGATGAGGTTTTCTGAGTACCGACCTCTTTACTTAGCTATTTTTCGATAGAATAGATAGCTTGGTCAGTGGACAAGTAGGTTGGGTATTTCATACCTTTTTTATCTCGACAGGGTCTACCTAACCCCCCACCATGGCACTTTAAGGAATGATCATCCTTCATTCTCGGTGATACCTACCCTTTCAGGTCTATACCCCAAGGCAATTTTGACCGCAGTCATCTTCTTGGTGAGGATGTACCTCCCAAGGTAATCTAGGGGTGAAAACCTTCTTCTCGGTGATACCTACCCTTTCAGGTCGGTATCCCAAGGCACTTTAACAATTGTGACGGGTCAGTAGACATGTAGAAAAGAGAATACTTTATTGATGTAGATAAACTATAAGTCGACAATCATCGTAAAGAGATTGATCTCGCGCTAAATTTGTTATTGCTACTACTACTACTATTGGTAGTACTTCTTAAAATGCTCTGCGTTCCAGGGTCTGGGTATTCGTCTTCCTGACAGGTCTTCGAGCTTGTATACCCATGACCGAAGTATAGCGGTGACTTTGTATGTCCCTTCCTAGTTGGGGCCCAGAGCTCTTGTGTCGGGTTCCCTCGGGTTGAGCATGACTTTCCTGAGTACTAGGTCGCCTACTTTGAAACTCTTGTGCTTGACCTTGGCATTGTAGTGCTTAGATACCTTTTGCTGGTATGCGGTGAGCCTAAGCTGCGCCTATTCTCTCTTTTCCTCCAGCAAGTCCAGGTTGGTAGTCAATGCTTCTAAATTGTTGAACTCATCGAAATATGTCGTTATCAAAGTTGATATGTCGATCTCCACTGGAATAACCGCCTCCATCCCGAAGGCTAAGGAGAAAGGTGTTTTCCTTGTTGCTGTTCGAAATGTAGTACGGTATGACCAAAGGATTTATGACATATCCTTGGCCCATGTTCCCTTCTTCTCCTCGAGCCATGCTTTTAAAGTGTGTTTGATTATCTTGTTTACAGCCTCAACCTGTCTGTTGGCTTGAGGATGAGCAGGAGTAGAGAGGAAATGTTGAATATCGAGCTCTTCGCAAAATTGCCTGAACTTGAATTTGTCGAACTGTTTGTCATTGTCAGAGATGATGGCGTACGGGACCCCAAATCTGCATACAATAGATTTTCCTTATCTTCCTTCTTGGCCTCAGCTAACTCATCTACATTGATGTACTTGTCTGCTCGTTCAAGAATCTCATCGTAGGACGGAGCTTTCTTCTTTCTAAGTGAGTAATGGAACCTTTCAGGCCTTAGCCCGGCCTCGAAAGTTGTCACGGCAGTCTGGTCATCACAACCGTCGACTTCCAGCTTCTCATCATCAAAACGCTGCAGATAATCTTTCAGGTTTTCTCTTTGTTTGTGTCGAACAACGAGTTGGTTGTTTACTAGTCGTTCTCTTTTTTTCTTACTAGCAAAAAACTTCATGAACTTGTGCGCTAGTTGCCCGAAAGAATGGATAGATTTAGGCTTCAATCTTCAGTACCACTTCTTAGCCAAACCACCCAAAGTGACTTGGAAACCCTTGCACATTGTGGCATCATCGTACCCCTTGAACTCCATCTACGATTTGAAGTTCTCAATGTGATCCCTGGGATCAGTTTTGCCTTTGTATGTCTAGACTTCAGCAGTCTTAACGTTTTTAGGCAAGGAAGTTCGGAGGATCTCCCTTGTAAAAGGTGAGGGAAGGTCCTCGTACTCCTCATAATGCCAGGCTTGGTCTCGGCTAGGTATGATTGTTCTTAATCTAGATAAGGATGGCACCGACCTCTTAGACACCGACCTGTTTTTGTCGGTTCTTTCGATGTCAGGCATCTTTTATGGTATCGACATGTCTGCTCTAGCAGATGCCGACCTAGGACACAAAAATCGAGTTTAGATCTTGTGTTTCCATCGAGAAAGTGACATAAATCCCCTATGGGAAGTTGTCTAGGGTTGGAGCTTGGCTGGTGATGGCTGCTCATCGACTTTCGTCGTGATGTGACACTTAGGCACAGACTCACCTCTTCCTTCTAAGGTCGCAAGTCGGGGGTGGCTTGGATAGGGAGTACTTCCTTCAATATCCGTTGTTGCATTTGATGTTGCTCAAAGACCATTTCGGACATCTTCTCTAGGTTTTGCTCGACGACGGTGAGTTTGGCTTTCTGCATATTAGCAGAGGATTTTTTCGACTTCTTTAGTGGCCTTCATTTTTTTCTTATCCTGAGGAACCACTGACTCTACCACTGGTTCTAGTTATGTTGGGATTTTTGCGTCTTGATTCATTGCAGAAGAGTTGTTTTCGGCTTAAAACGTCTAGTTCCCCGTAGACGGCGCCAAATGTTGGTGCAAGATTTGACCAACACTAGTAGATGAAGATATGGAGAATAAACGCTGATCTACGACCCGCTGGAGCGTCGAGAAAGTCACCAGAGGTGGCCAATCTGAGAGAGAAAACAAGAAATACAGGCTATCGTGAGGAACACATGTGTGATGCCGGCCAAAGACCCTCTGATGCCTAAGTTAGTTCAGAGCTAGTAGAAGAGTAGTGGAATTGAACTGTGTAGAGAAGAACGTACCTTCCCCCTTATGGGTGATAGGATTTTTATAGAGTTGGATATTTGTCCTTGTAGTATGGTTTTAGTCAAACTAGGAATACCTAGAAGTATTCCAATCGGATCAGGAAGGTTTCAGTCTTCATCCTATCTGAATTATGAGGGATTTAGTTCTTTCCTAGTCGAACTGGAATAGCTGAGTAGCCTTCTAATAGGACTCGGGAGGTCAGATAGTCCTTATCGTGGTAGGACTAGTAGAGAATCCCGAGTTTGTCACAGTAAATCTCGCACGGTAGTTATCCGCTGGTTCGACAGATTTTCCACCCTGGTCGGTCCTACCAACCAGGTCTCGGGTTGCATGCATGGCTAAGTAGATCGATATTCTTTGTTCAGAACAGGTCGGTATGTCTACCTGATCTGTATCACATCCTACTTGGCGAGACTGGCGTGGCTGACATGTTTTATGCTTTGTATGTGGTCCAACATTATATATTGTATTATCTTACAATAATGCAACATACTTTTGGTTATTGTATAATTTACAATAATATTGTATATTATAACATATTTTTCACTTAAACCCAACTCTATTTGAAATCGGTCTCCTAGTTTTGTCCAAATCTTAAAAATTTGTATTACAATCACTATTAATTGATATTTACAAATCTATACTATATATAATGTAAAATTTAAAGAATAATGTATAAAATTTATGACTAAACTATTATATTCATATTTTAAAAAACTCATTATAATATAACAAAAATAATCTTGTGGTAAAATTATGCGATTAGTAATGTATTTTAGACAATATAAGAAAAAATTGACTCTTATACACGAGATTTTTATTCCCAAATTTTTAAAATTGCTTACTAAGACCTAGCTCGATTTTGAATTTTAGCTCAGTCTTTTGACTTAAACCAGGCTGTAGTTTTTAATAATATCGTTCGAACACTTTTTATAGACCAAGCCAAGCAAAATTGAGTAATTGGGTTCAGGTAAGTTTTGCCACCCCTAATTTCCACTTTTTATACGTACCTAATATTTTACAATATTGTCATTTTGATTTTTTTTCGACAAATTAAAAATAAATAAATAAAAGACAATTAAGAGGTTGTGTTTGAACCAAAAAAAATTGTTCGAACACTTGACCTAACCTTGGCTTTTTGTTCGATCAATGGTGGACGAACACTAGTTTGATTTCCCAAGAGTAAACAAGAGCATTTGGTTTGGTCCCATCCAATTGAACCAAATGTATTTGGGAGACATTCATCCTCAAAACTGATCTACTAAATGCAGGTTGCATGTCTTCCAAACAATGTCTTTTCAATGCAATGATTCAATTAGATTTTGTTAAATCTAACTCCAACCATACCTTTTTACAAAAGAGAAAGATTGAGTCGCTCAATGGTTGTCTTAGGATATTGAATGGTGGGATAAAAGACACGAAGAAAAGCAAACAGTGGTGCTGTGAGAGGTTTGTAATTTTAAATTTTTTTTTCGAGTGAAGAGATTTGAGGGAGTCAAGAGTGAAAGTGTTGGGTTAAAATAGAAACACCTTATTTTAGGGGCAGGGAATGAGGGGTTGTGTCTTGCGGCGACAAAGCTATTCAAAACATGTCCCATGTTATTTTAAGCTAGTACATGTTGCACATAATTTTTACAAATCATTCAAAAAAAATTGAATTTTATGAGCTCATTGTTTTAGAGGGTCAAGACCCGCCCCAACCCGACAGGGTCGGATCAGGTCGATCAAGTTAATCGAGTGGGCGAGTGAAACTTCCCGCCCTATTTGCACCAATAGCAATGCCCTATCGAACATGGTTGATGCCCCTCATGACATCAGTGAATAATTTCCATCCCAAGGATTGAAGTGCCAAGCAACTTCCATGATCATCACTCGGACCTGTATTGTCCATGCATAAACTTGGGCTAACCTGCATATCCACCTAGTTGACTTGGATAAACTCCTCAAAACATTTTTGTACCCTGCCAATAATCCCCTCTGGCTTATCACATATTCCTTTAAATACAATGTTATTTTGATTTTTCCATATCATTCATAATCCCCGAGCACACCAAGATAAAAACACATGTTATGGTTTTGCTGATTTTCCAACACTGATAAAAATATTTTGAAGCACTTCATTAAAGGGTGATCCTGGTATGGAAAGGCAATCCAACCCTAAAGGAGATCCAAACCAAAAGATCGTTGCAAGGGGACAATGGAAAAATAAATGAAGACTGTCATCCGTACTTGAATTGCATACTAGGCAAAAATCAGAATTGGAAATGGCCCTCTTCAAGAGATTACTTCTTAGAGTTAAAAGGTTTTGGACACATCTCCACATAAAAACTTTTATTTTTGGGGGAACATTAATCTTCCAACATAAATCCAGTAGTTTGTCTTTGTAATTTGAACTGCTTGTCCCCTTTGCTGACTTTCCAAGAAGCCCATTGGCTTTGAGATAATTGTTAGCAATAATGTAAGGACAAATAAATAAATAACTGAAATAATATTAACATAAACAATAAAATCCAAACAACAAAATAAGTCTAGAAATAAATCAAATTCAGCAGAGCAAAGGTTGAGCAAGATGGAACCGAGGCCTGTGTAACACACGGTGTCCTTAAAACATATTCGCCCCTCATGTTGGTGAAAAAGCCAGATCGGCGTCTGTCTCCCAGGATACAACGGTAGATGAGCAATTGACTAGCACCTCGTTACTACTCGGGTGAACTGAGCTTTGCAGAAGACTATCAACACAAACCAACACACCTCAAAATCAAAAAGAAGAACTAGAGAGAAAGAAGAGAATTTCAGAAGTAGTAGCAAACTCTGAGAATTGATGTGTTCAAAATGAGAGAAGGCACCCTCTTTATACTAGTAGAAGGGGGTGGTGCTCTTAATGCCCTCATTAAGAGCACCAAATAGCCTCAAAGGTTATGAATTAAATTGAATTAAAACCATATAACTATTTTTTCAATTTAATTCAAATTTAAAACTCAATTAAATTATTTAACCGTTACTAACTTTAATTCAATTTGAAACATATAACAATTTTTCTAATTTAATTCGAATTTAAAACTCAATTAAATTTAAATCGTTACAAAATTAATTTTCATTTAATAAATTTTTCAACAATTCCCCACATGAATGAAAATTGACTATAACAACAGACATTAGACTTGGTGATAGAATTTCATGGTCGAAACCTGCATAGGATAGATAGGTGTTACCCTTTGAACATTCTCTTGTGAAAGTATGTTTACTTTACTAGCTGATCAGTAGACGCGATGTCCTTGAACTGTTCTGCCATTTGTGTAAATGATGATGTACTCCACATAGGAATTATTCCAATCTCAACTCAGTTCTCATAGCTATGTTCGTTTTGGCCATGAACATCTCTCTGGTTCTGTAAGTGCTTTTAAGGAATCAAGCCCTTTAGAATTCCCCTTTAAAACGACCTCACTTCTCTCTTACATAGGTGATTTCTTAATGAAGAGTGACCCACATTACTCCGCTCGAATTTCCGACGCCTAAGAATTATTAAAAGCCTAACTTATCCTTTTCCTTAGGGGTTATCACTGTTTTCATCATAGAAATGGACAAGGGTAATCCCCATAGTGATCCAACACAACCTTTACAATCTCCCTTTGAACCTAGATCTTGGGATCTCCAATAAATTAGGTTGGGTTTCCATTGTATCAACTTATTATGTCGTGGGCTTTAGTTTCATTCCCCTCGATGATTTCTCAACTAACTTTTTGTTTAACCCTTTGGTTAGTAGATCCGCAATGTTATCTTTTGACCTCACATAATCAATAGAGATAACTCCAATTGAGAGTAGTTGTCTAATGGTATTATGTCTTCCACGAATATGTTTTGATTTATTATTATACGTGTTGCTTTGTGCCCTGCTAATAGCAAATTGACGATCACAGTGTATGCAAATTGATGGCACAGGCTTTAGCCACCTTGGAATATTCTTTAAGAGTTGGCGTAGCCATTTCGCTTCTTCCCCACATTTGTCTAATGCAATGAGTTCAAATTCTATTGTGGATCTAGCAATAATTGCCTGTTTTGTGGATTTTCATGATACAGCTGCACCTCCTAGTGTGAACACATATCCACTAGTAGACCTTTAGTCTTTTATATCAAATATTCATTTTGCTACAGTATAGTCCATTGTAACGCCCGTACCTTAAGATGACGTCATTTTGACCCGTAGAGTACTCGTATACGTATTTGATGCTTGACGTGTGTTAGTTCAAGTGTCTTTGCATACTATTTTAGAGAATTATCATTATTAATATTGTCATTTATGTGCTAATGACATTGATAGTGATAATAATACACTTCACTATAGTAATATATTAATAATGACATATTAATATTAATGTATGCATTATTAATTGTATGATGGGGCCAATTGGACCATGATTTGAAATGGGCATGTATTGATTACATAAATGAAAAAAAAATGATGGAATTGTTGGAATTAGTGGATTGGTTAACAACTCACATGTGAGGTTGTGATTGGGTAAAGGCATGACAAATGAGCCCTTGAGCTAACACTTGGCATGGTGTTGGAGCATGATCAACACATGGCAAAATAGGTGCATATGGGTGTAACATGTGTCTCAATCTCTCATTTTCTTCCTTGGGGGACGTTTTTAAGAGAGTAAGGTTGAGAGAAAAGAAGAGAAGAGAAGAGAAAGAGAGAGGAAGTTGCTTGAAGGAATATCTTAGCAACGTTTTGATCAGTGGTTGATCTCTAAGATCCGTGGTCGGATCAAGCTGAAAATTTGTCAGCCATTTATTCTCTTATGGTTCTTAATTCTTGTTGGTGGAGATCTTGATTGGAGTTTTTTCCAAGAGATATAACCTCCCAAACACAGCTGGTCGGAAAATCTGGATTTCTTGCACAGTTTAGATCAAACTGCTTGATCTCCTAAATCTATCGTCGGATGGATGTGATACTTCAGAAAATGGTTCAAAACTAAACATGTTGCATTATGAACGGTTAAGATGTGGACTGGTTGAGTATTTTGGGATATATAATTGTATGAGTTCAAGTATTTGCAGCAGGAGAGGAGAAACAGTTTAGTTGGAGCTGTTTTAATCAAAGAAGCATATCTCTTTGATCTACCATTGGATTTAGCTCAATTTTAGACAGAAGGTTTGTCTCTTGATGTTCTTGAATCTGAACGGTTAAATTATTTTGTTGGATGTTTCTTTTTGTAGTTTGTTACATTCGAACAATTCATTGAATTAGGGTGTAATTAATGTTTAGCTATGTATTTGACCTAAACTAGGATTTTTGGATTTAGGGTTTGCCATTGGATTTGCATGTAATGTATGATGAATAGATGGGTAAATGTGGTGTTATGGTGGTCCAATTTATTGATCTTAATGGCTGGAAACCCTAGGTGAAGTGCAATTTTGGCATAAGTAATTTGGGAAATTGCATGTGATTTGGGAATTTGCCCAAATTTGGGGATTTTGACATAATTGATGTCAATTGATCAAATTGACTTGCAATTAGTCTAATTAACCTATTTATGACTGAATGTCATGTATTATAGTGGTTAGATCAACTTATTGCATTCAATTGGGCTAAATGTGGGTTAATTGGGTATTAAATGGTTAAATTGGGCAATATGAGATTGACTCATGTGTTGGACCATTTTAGAATCTTAATTGGGCATTTGATTTGAGTTTAAACATGGTTAGTTGGCATATTTGGACTGATTTTCAGTTTTGGCATAAACCATGTATGTTTTAGGATTTGTGAATGATTTAAGTTAACCAAATAAGTCAATTGGGGATTGAGTTGTATTGGGTGATTGTGGCATCCTAGTGCTTATTGGAATTGAAAATTGGATTGGCTAGATCTAGCCAATCAAGTTGTGAGTGTCTCTTTACTTGTAAATTTTATATGTGACATTGTAGTATAAAAATGTTTTAAATGCTTGAATAATGTAGTATGCATGATTTATTGAATTCATGAACTATATTTGAGCATAGTCAGTTCGGGAAGACAGTTGAGTTATGTTGCATTCCCTAGGCTTGGGATTCTTATGGAATCCCATTGGGCCGATTGAGAATCCTCAATTGTGGACCTTACAAAGGATTTTTATGGGTTGTGTATCTTAGGATTCGCCTAAACATTGTACTTGTCTTGGTGGGCGAATCCTATGGTTCATACAATCCATAGGAATTCTGATAGATACAGGTAAGAAGTCGATCAAGTATGAGTTTCGCGCACACATGACCCTTGTATTGATTCTTACTCATGAGGTGTTAGGTTGCATATGCATGTTTATAAAATGGTATACATTGTCTTGTTTATGACATGATACATTATATTGACATGTATGTAATATTGCTTACACCCATGATTATTTAAATGGTTTTAATGATTCTTGCAATGCTTTACTTAAATGCATATATATGTTACCACTTGTATAGAACATTCACTGAGCTTGTTGTAGCTCACCCCTCATCCTTATCTTTTTAGGATCTGATAGGAAGAGGGAAGGGGAAAGGGAAAGCTTAGCTGCGAAGTGTTCCAGTACTGTCGTTGACGTAGGTGTTTAGTACATTTTCACAATTTATTTTGATAAATTGTACTATGTAACACCTAATGATTATACTTAACATTTAGATTAGTTTGTACTTATGGTTAAGTATATTTTGTACTTTTGAACACTATGGACTTGGAGAAAAATTTTCTGGTTGTCATTTTGGATATGTTTTACATGATGATCTTATATTATGTCATTGTTTTTATTGTTGTGTATTTGGGGATTATGGTATGTGTTAGAAGGCTTATCGGGACGCTGTTGTGGCGACCCCGCACCCCGGACCACCAACCCCGCAGGGAATGGCGTGCGGAATGCCGGGGCGGGACGCCCAGCGTAGGCATCTATGACCACTCCTCAACTCCCGTGAGGTGGTTGAGACCCTACGAGCCTTATCTCAAACAACGACATAATATCAAAAGGTACTAAATAAAACTACCCACCGTATTAATCATCAAAGACAAGAGATAATCCCAATCATGTTTATTTGAGGTTACTAGTGCACGTCTATTTCACCGTACCGTTGACACCAATCATTTCCTTTCCTAAAACCCTCATATGACAAGGTTAAGTCCCCCTATTAGCCAGATAGATGGGCCCAACCAAAGTCATAAGGTTTTCTCAAATCAATGCATCATTCAAAACATTAGAACACATTCATGCTTTCAACATACAATATATATAAGTGATATGATGACATAAAAGATATAATCATAAATGAAGTCTACTCACAACCAAGCCTCGCGAGAGTATTTAACCACACACGACCACCAAACTGAATCGACCCAATCAAGATCCTGAAACATTCATCAATATCCTACCATACATCAATTTCTATGCTCAATCACATAGACATTACACATCAACCCTAAATCAGCCCACATATAGACAATAGGCCTAAATCTCATATAATCCCATCATTCAACTCAAATCACATGACTTAGGCCTCTAATGCATAGTTCTCATACATAAACCATTATATTAATCAAAAATACTGATTTTCAATTCCTTAGGCATAAACATGCCTAAATTGGGTCACTTGATCACAAGTAGGCCTAACCCATGATATGGTCACAACCACCAAATCAGTAGCATAATCAACCTTAATCATGCTTAATTAAACATAAGTTGCATCAATTCAATGATTCTAGGCCAAAAGCATCAAAAGCCCTAAAATATGAAATTTTCCATACTTAGGCCATATTGTCGATTTACACTAGGTCACCATGTTCAGCCATGTATATCACTGATTTTGCATCATGGGTTCATCAACAATGGCAACTAGGTCAACATAGTTGACATGCAAGCTATTTGGAAAGGTCTAAGTTCATATTCTAAATTTGGGTCTAATACAAGCAACCCTACCAATTCTTCATTTAATATTCTGTTCAGATGTATCAATCTACCAACAGAAATATGTAATCACAAAATCAACCGTACATATTGAAGTATGTGAAGAAACAAACCTTCTGTCCAAATATCAGCCCAATCCAACGGTGGACCGAAAAGATAAGTATCTTTGATGAACAAGTCTCTAATCAGACAATTTCTCCTTTCCTGCTGCTAATACTCAAACTCAGATGACTATATCACACAACATACTTAACTTATAAACATCTCAACCGTTCAGAATGTAGAAATATCAATTGTAAACTACATACCCAAATTTTATATCCATCCAACGGTAGATTGAGGAGATCTATAAGTTTGACAGAAACGGCGCGAGAAATCCAGACTTTCCGACCAGCTTGGTTTGAGAGGTTAGATCTCTTAGAAGAAACCTCAAATCAAGATCTCCACCGTTCAGAATGCAGAACCATAAGCTACGAACTTGATGACAAAATTTGAGCTTAATCTTACCATATACTCCGAAGATCCAGCTCTTTGATGAAAACGTCGCAGAGATTTTCCTCCTGCAACTCCTCCTTTCTTTCTCTTCTTCTTTCCTTTCTCTTATTTTCTTTTATTTTTTTCCTTTCTCTCCACTCACCTCACTTTCTAGCACTTCCTTGATTCCCTCCACTCACCTCACTTTCTAGCACATTCTTGTAGCACATCCTTGGATTCCATCCACTCACCTCACTTTCCTCACTTTCTAGCACATTCTTGGATTCCCTCCACTCACCTCACTTTCTAGCACTTCCTTGGAGAAGAGAAGTGGGCATGGGACACTTGTCCACTTTCATGCACCAACCTTCACATGTGTTGGTCTCATACTACCCATACCAACTACATGTACTTTAACCAATCTCATGCTTTCATGTATTTTAAATGTCCAATCCATTTAATACACCAAATTTTCATTCTCATTTATCCTTTTATTCAATCAATCATAACCCATATCAATTCATGGTTTAATGGGCCCATGCATAAATAATAACATATGCATTATACTTTAATTTAACATGACCTATATACAATTTATGATACACATATTTATATACATTATCAAACATCAACTATACAAACATTAAACAACCATCAAATAAACACCAAACATATCAAGGCAACGCATAGAGTTTGGGCAAAGTGCAATTGGGTTATAGGCTAGATGAAATAATTTTCGGGGCGTCACAGCTGTATTGTCACAGCTGTATTGTCACAACCCACTCCGTATGAGTGATGTCACGATCGACACAAGATACGATATACGTCATGTGACGGCGTATATAATACCCTGTCCAAAATCACATCCAAATTTTCATCGAAATTTCGATAGAGTTTCCTTTGTTTATTGGTTATCTCACAACCTAATTATCACAAAGTCAACCACATCACAATATATATATGATCATTCATCATCTAAACCTCAGATTTTCACATATACATATCTATTTACAACCATCCATACTCATTCTCATAGTTCATCTATGTGATACTTATACTTAGATAGTGTTATATACATATCCATAACACAAAATAATAATTAAACACTCTACTATTATTCTCAAACATTACATACATTGCAAAGAAGAAAGATTCTCTATCATTCATGTGCATTTCCCTTGCCTTTAGGATCCAAACCTAAAATGCTTGAGAATTGGGTGAGCAACCACAACTCAATAAATATTCCTAACACATGATTCAATACATTCAAATCTCAATCAAAACACGTATGAAACTTTTCACAGTACATACATGTGCAAAATATAATTTCAAAATATGCAAGATTACAATAAAATCATACAATCTCTCTCTTACTAGTAATCGAGCGGGTATTCACTCCTTATTATGCATTTATAAGGAGTCTACGCAACAGACCTCTTATTACCCAATTTTCGCCTATGAATCATTTCAAATTATGACTTAATCTCAATTTCATTCAGAAACTATTACTTGGACCATGAGATTATTCAATCCTCATGCGGGATTGTCTTCTGGAAATGATCTCATGTTTTAACTTGCTCTAGCAAGTCCAAAACATGCTCCAAATTCAAACATTTTCATGAATTTAAAACAATGCAATACATATACTTATTCATGGTTTGAAACACACAATTTATATCATACAATGTCATATACAAGGAACCAAAGTCAAGAGATACTCACGGACAAATCGCAATGCCTACTACTTAACACACTAGCTGCTTACTTAATACTTGTCCAAATCACCAATTCAATCAATAATTCTTGCTGTAAATTGCAAACAAACAACTACTGATTATTCCTCAATGCATTTCCAACTCAAACACATTCAAATTACCCAGAAAATACAAAAAGAAACCTCCCAAACCCTCAGCTGCTTGCAGCTGCAGAGCTGAAGATTTAATCGGTAAAAACCCATTATTTTTACACCAAATCAAAGGCAATAACATGTGTTTCAACCACAATTCATTTACCTATCAATTTCCTATGAAAATCCACACATCCAAGCTCCAATCTCGTTTCTCAAACCCACAAATTCAACCGTTGAAAATTTGCAAAAATGACATATGTTGCATAACTTTTCGCAAGGAACAAAACTATGCAAATTTCATGAAAAATGGATCAAAACTCACCTTGATTCATGAAACCTTGGTTCAATTCTTCCCTTTCCTTCGTTTTCCCCTTTTCTCGGCTCAAAATGGCTGAAAAATGATGAAGTTTTCGATTTTAAAAGTTGCGGACCGCCTCATCGACAACTTAAAAAAAAACTGTCAGGCCGCAAGGAGCGCACTTCTCCTGCCCAGAAAATATTTTTCCCTTATTTCCCGTGAGAAGCGCGCTTTTCCCTTTTAGGAGTGCACTTTTCTGAACATTTTGAAAACAATGCTCTCGGGTTTGGTCACAGGAGCGCGCTTCTTGCAACTCAGAATTGAAATTTCACTAAGTATGGGTTATTTTATGATTCCACTAGCATCCTAGTGTACCAAGGACCCTACCATACTTGTATTTACGCTATTCTAAGGCCAATACGCATATGTATACGTGTATAGTATAAATACATCATACGATACGTATAAGTCAACATCTACGTTTAACCAATGTACGAGGCGTTACAAGTATCATCCTAATAGAATTTATTCTTGTCACAGGAGAATAAGTATCAAAGTAGTCTAGACCTTCTCGTTCTCTATAACCTTTTAACACAAGTCTTGCATTGTATTTATCAATTGATCCATCTGCTTCATTTTCCTCTTGAAAATCCATTTGGAACCTAGGGGTTTACATCCAAGAGGAAGATCCACCAATTCCCAGGTATGGTTTTGCATGATAGAATCAATGTAACTCCCGTACCCTTAGGATGATGTCATCTTAACCCGTAGAGTATGCCTATACATATTTGATACTTGATGTGTGTTAGTTCGAGTGTTCCTGCATGCTTTTATGTTGTTTAGAGTGTGCGTAAAGTTTCAGAACCATCAGAGACCATTTGGCGTCGAAAATGTCAAAAATAAAGTTCGGGAACCATGGAGCTCGCTCCATGGAAGAGGAGCTCGC
Organism: Paratinospora sagittata; assembly: GCA_035771175.1. Lineage (NCBI taxonomy): Eukaryota > Viridiplantae > Streptophyta > Magnoliopsida > Ranunculales > Menispermaceae > Paratinospora > Paratinospora sagittata. Next base: position 5,827,039 of record JAYMFD010000012.1, on the reverse strand, counting down.
TCAATGCACTGATCCGAGGCAAAAATGGTCTCAGTGCATGGAGGAGTGCGCTCCAAGGGCGTGGCCGTGAGTGATTTTTTGTTCAGTCTCTGATGGAGCGCGCTCCATGAGTGAGGAGCGCGTTCTATGAAGAAAATTTGAAATTTTGAAAATCACCAGAATTGGTGGAACGTGCTCCATGAACCCAAAAATCCAAAAAATGAAATTTTCAGACTAGTGGAGCACGCTCCATGGCCGTGGAGTGCAGTCCATGCAGGGCAAACACAAATTTTTTCTAACTTTTTGTGTGGGCCCAAACACATGTATATAAGCAGTCAACACTCATTTCTCGTCCATTTACACCAAATTGAAGGGAAAGAGAGGGAAAAAGAGGAAAAAGGAGTTGAGGATGCCTTCCAAAGGGGTTTCCACCCAAATCTTGCTTTAAGGAATAATTTCTTCATTTTCTCCTATTAAGATACCTTTAATGTTGTTTACTAGTTTTTGAATGGTGTATCTTTTGCTATGGACCTCGATTTTGTGTAGAACCAGGCTAAGGTTTGGTTTGCATGTGCTCATATGAGCTTGTAAATGGTAGTAATGGCTTTCCTTGACCTAAACCTACACCCAAGGAGTGTTTTCCACACTTGAATCCTAAATTTGAATGGGGTGGTGGAAGAACACATGTTGGAGTTAGGTCTTGCATGTTAAGTATGTGTGATTAGAGGGTGTTGGGAACCCATTAATTGTGAAACCCCAATTTCTAGCAAGAAATTGGTAGGGTTGTGTGTATTTGACCTAAACCTAGGTTATGGACTTAGGGTTTTCCATTTAAGTTGTCTATGTTGATCAAATGGGTAAATGTGGATGATTGATGGTTCAATTTACTGATTTTGAATGTTGGAAAACCTAGATGTAGTGCAAATTTGGCCTAGGCCATGAATTTGAGGATTTGCCTAAATTTGAGAATTTTGACCAAGACTAAGTCAATTGATTAAATTGACATGGGGATTAGTCTAATTGACTCTAATTATGATTGAATGCATTGTATTATGATGGTTGGATCATGGGAATCAACCTTATGCATTCTTTTGGGTTGAATGTGGTTTAATTAGATGTAAAATGGGTTGATTGAGCTATATGAGTTAGCTCATAGGTGCAACTATTTTAGAGTCTTAATTGGCTATTGAATTGGAGTTTATTCATAGTTGAATGTCATGCATTTGGATTGATTTTAATGAAGAATGAACCTATGTATATGCAGGGTTTGTGAATGATCCAAGTATCCCAATTAAGCCAATTGGAGGTTGAGGTGCATAGGAGTGTTTTGGTGGGATCCTAGTACTCATAGTGGTTGGATTTGGATTGGCTAGTCTAGCCAATTGATTTGTGAGTGTTTCCTTACTTTTGATTTCTAAATGTGACATTGTAGTATAAAAATGTTTTGAATGCTTATCTATTGTAGTATGCATGTTTTAATGATTCATGAAATAAATTTGAGCATAGTCTGGTAGGGTTAGCAACTGGGTTGTATGTAGTATCTCCTTAGCATGAGATTCTTATGGAATTCCATTGGGTTGAACTAGAATCCTCAATTGTGGACCTAGAGGGTTTCAATGGTAGGTGCAGATAGGATCGCCTAGACCTGGAAAATGGTTTGGAAAGGATTGTATCCCGGTGACATGCCCGATCCCATGGAATCCTAATAGAATACGAGTAAGAAGTCAATCGAGCAATGGGTGTCGTGCGCTCAGGCTTTTGTATTGATTTTTACTCAGGAGGTGTCTCGGATTGTAATACCCTAGGTTTGCACACAAAAAAAAAAAAATTCGGGCGCCTACCCGAACCTTCAGGCGTCATTTTTCCTATTTAAGGAACCCCTCCCCTTCCTCATTCCTCACACCAAAATCACTTCTCCTTGTGATTTTTCTTGTCTCTCTCTCACTCATTTTGAGTTTTTTTGTCTTCTCTTTTGAGACTCTCTTTCCGAGATTCTCTATGCGGTGCCCGGGGGAAGGCGCCAGTTTTCAAAGGAGTTTTTATCTGAAGGTGGGGAACGAGACATAGGTTTGCGTGTCTTATAACTTTTATTAAAGTTTACATTCATTTATCATTATGTCTACTATTCATTTACACTGCATTATTGCGTATAATGTTTATACTTGTCATACTTATGCCTATATATTTGGAGTTCACGTATTACACTGTTGTTATGCTGGATTAGTGGTCAATCTGGCTCAACCAGACTCAGTCTTGTCCTTAGTAACTTTAAATAGTGAACGGGAGGCAATGTGTTGCTCTAGACGATTGGTATTTAAGTAGACCTCATGTCTCACCTCTCAACTGGAGACTGATCTGGTTGGTCTTATTTGAAAGCTATCAGCTTATACAAGTAATATTGAATGTCTTAACCTTGCAAGTAGTGATACCGACCCTGATAAGGATCACCAGACGTTGTCAAAATCCTGTCTAAATGTTAAGTAAAGACCGGACCAATTCACGCATTGGCATCATACATAGCACCACCTAGGGACGTATGTGGTTTATGATTCATAGAATAGTTGGAAGCAATGCTCTATTCATTATATTTCTTTGGATAGGGACGTACAATGAGAACCTGGCTACTCTTGGGGAGGGACATCTGTACGTGAATCCAGAGCGTTGTTCCTGAGGAGGGACGTACAATGAGAACTCGACTACTCATGGGTACATCTGTACGTGAACTCAGGTGATGTACAATCATCAAACCAATACGAGACGGTGTCATGCATACATACATGTTGGATTGATTATGATGCTCTGATGTGTATTTAAGATATTTGATTATGAAGTTTGCTTTATTAATTGTTATATTCACGAACTATTTTACCCACTGAGCGTGTAACTCACCTCGTTGTTATCCAATTTTTCACAGGAGATTAGGGTGGACTGGGTGCAGGTTTTTGGGCCCACATTTTGTATCCTTTGTATTATTTATTGGAGATTTTGGGAAAATGTTCCCTTAACTATTTCATGTACAAATTTATTCTGAAATTAATGAAATCAGACTTGTACTTAATCGTGTTTCCGCGCACTCAGTTATTGTTATAATGCATTCGCACCCCGTCCGTGAGTGTCCCGCCGGTTTAGGCGCGTCCGGGCGGGGTGTGACAAGGATTGCATATGACATGTTTAGAAAAAATGATATACATTGTCTTGGTTAATGACATGATGCATTATATTTGACATGTATGTAATCTTGTATATCACCATGTTATTTAAATTGTTTTATTGATCTTGCCATATTTTATCTAAATGCATATATATATATATATATATATGTTGCCACTTGTAGAAAACATTCACTGAGCTTGTTGTAGTTCACTCCTCATTCTTATCATTTTAGGTTCTGATAGGAAGAGGAAGGGGAAGGGGAAGGCTTAGCTGCGGAGCACTTCCGATATATTTTGGTAATGTAGGTGTTTTAGTACTTTTCTGTATTTTGGTAATTTGTACTAAATAACACCTATTGTATATACTTAACACATAGATGGTTGTATTTATGGTTATGTATGATTTTGTATATTTTGAACATTATGGGCATATAGAATTTTATGGTTGTCATTTTGAGAATATAATTTATATTGATGATCTGTTTATGTCCATATGTTTTGATGTTGTATTGAGATTATGGTGTGTTGTTAGATGAGGCTGGCAGGATGGCAGAGATATCGATGGAGGATATACCCGGGGTTCTGTGCCGGTCATGACGTCAATGATCGTGGGTTGTGACAATCAATTTCACTCTTAATAGCCTATTTCCACAAGGGTCCTTCAGAAGAGCTTATAGTCTCATTAAATGTTCAAGGTTCACTTTCAAGCAAGTAAGTTAGAAAATCTGGACCAAATGATTTTTCTATTCTTGCTATTTTGCTACGTCATGGTTCTTCAGTTATTTCATTGTCATGCTCTTGGTTCTGATTATTCTCAGTAATAGTCTCGAGCGTTCGTTTTGACAAACTTGTCTTTTCCTTGGATTTACAAGGGATTACATATTCAAAGAATGATGCATTTCTAGATTTCATTATTGTATTTTTGTGAATGACTGATATTTTAGACTCATGCACAAGAAATCGATAAGCACTATTGTTTTGTGCATAACCAATAAAGATGCAATCAACAATTTTTGGACCTATTTTAACCTTCTTAGGTGGAGGTATAACTACTTTGGCAAGACATCCCCACATTCGTAAGAATTTATAGGAAGGTTGCCTTCATTTCCATAACTCATATGGAGTCTTATCTTCTTTTTTTCGAGGTACCTTATTTAAAAGTTAATTAGCCGACAAAATGGCGTCTCCCCACATGTTCTGAGGCAACCCAAAACTTGTCAACATTGCATTCATCATTTCCTTCAAGGTACGATTTTTTCGTTCGGCAACACCATTTGATTGAGGCGAATAAGGTGTTGTAGTTTCATGTATGATTCCGTGTTGTGCACAAATTTCACCAAAAGGTGATTCATACTCACCACCTCGATAACTTTTCCGCACCTTAATCTTGTTACTGAGTTGATTCTCAAATTCATTTTTATAGATAATGAATTTCTCTATAGCTTCGTCCTTGCTTTTCAGGAGATACACACAACCGTATTTTGTGCTCTCATCGACAAAAATAATAAAATACTTATTGCCTCCCCCCTTGTTTGTACAAATTTTAAATCACGTATATTGCTATGAATTAAATCAAAGGGTTTAATGTTTCTTTCAACACTTTTAAATGATGACCTTGTCAATTTTGCTTCAACACAAATTTCACACTTATATTTTGAATCAATTTGGAAAACGGATATGTGAGTTAAGTTAATTAATCTACGCAAAGTGTCATAATTAACGTGTCCTAGTCTACCATGCCACAAATTAGAAGACTCAAGCAAATAAGCAGAAGAGCTAGCACTAGCTTTATTCATTTTCGGCTTAATAGTCATTACATTGAGCTTAAAAAGCCCATTACTCACATATTCCTTTCCTACAAAGATTCCACTTTTGGATAGTACAACTTTATCTGACTAAAAAAACCAGACGAAATCCATGCTTATTCAATAGTGAACCAGACACTAAGTTCTTTTGAATTTCTAGCACATACAACACGTTGTTCAGAGTCAGTTCTTTTTCAGAAGTCATCTTTAAGATAACTTTGTCTTGGCCCTTGATCTTAGCCGTAACAAAATTTCCCATGAAAAACATCTCCCCATATTCACTTGGGTCGAAGGAAGTGAACATTCCTTTGTCAGAGCATACATGTCGGATTGCACCGGTGTCAATCCACCATTCGTTTGGGTTCGACCCGACTAGGTTCACTTCGGAAACGACAACAGATAGGATTATCTCAAAAACATCGTGAATGATGTCGCCCACCACATTAGCTTATTTGTTTTTATTCTTCTTTGACAACCTACATTCACTGGCTTTGTGACCCATTTTGTCACAATTGAAGCATTTTCCTTGAATTTTTGGTTTCTTGGAAATACCTCCTTTAGGTCCTAGTTTGGACCTTTGGCCAAACTTGTTCTTCTTGGCTTTGAAACTCTTAGCATGTTCCACAACATTTTCCTTGGCCACAACAGTAGCCCCCTTTTTCTTAGATCTTCTATTGTCTTCTTCAATACGAAGTCTAACAATCAGATCTTCAATGCTCATCTTCTTTCGCTTATGCTTAAGGTAGTTTTTGAAATCTTTCCATGCAGGAGGTAGCTTCTCAATAATAGCAGCTACTTGGAAGGTTTCACTCAATATCATCCCCTCAGCATGAATCTCGTGTAGGATTACTTGGATATCTTGGACTTGACTGATCACAGTTTTGGAGTCGACCATTTTATAATCTAGGAAGCGACCCACCACAAATTTCTTTGACCTAACATCCTCAGTTTTATACTTTCGGTTTAGAGACTCCCATAGTTCGTTTGCCATCTTCTTTTTACTATGCACGTGTTGTATAGGGAATCAGTGAGACCATTCATCACATAATTCCAGCATAGGAAATCAGAATGCTTCCAAGCATCAATGACATTGATGACTTGGATATTATGCTCATCATCTTTTTTGTGCTTCGGTGCATCTTTAGTCAAGAATCTCACAAGATTCAAGATGGTCAGATAGAATAACATCTTTTGTTGCCACCACTTGAAATTCAGTCCACTAATTTTTTTTGGCTTTTTGTTATGATTAATAGTTGCGTTGTCGGTACAGTCGTAGGAGTTAGCACTTGAACCACGAAAGGGTTCGACGCTTGGGTCACAACAATATTCATTCTATTCACGATAGAGTCACTTGCCATTTCTGGAAACACAAAATTAAATATTGAAAGTCAATAAGTTTATAACTTAGACAACTCTTTGAAGATTGCTTCCAATGGCCTCTAATTTGAATTTTTAATCTAATCAACTAGTGAGTCTCCAGGCTGAGTGGTGGAGTCACATGCACTATGCAAGGTCTCTATTAAAAACCATGTCTTCTAGAGCAGCTAAGTTGCCTCCTGTTCATTGTTTAGCGTTACTTAGGACAAGACTCATCTAGTATTGACCAAGTTAATTCAATAGAATTGGTGAAACCAATGAAAAATCTTTACAATGAGCTTTGTGATTAAAATATTATTTTTTACAAAATAATAATATTTTTTTAAAGAATATGGCAAAATATTATTTTTCTACAAAAAAAAATATTTTTCTACACAACTATTCAGAATATATATTTTTTTCAAAATAATAGATCTAATCAAAACATTATTTCCAAAAAAAATATTAGCAAATTTTTTCCAAAAAAAAATGTGCATAATATTATTTTTTTCTCAAAAGTAATATATGCACAGAACAAATATATATTATTTCTACAAAAAATAATATGTATGCAGAGTATTATTTGTGGAAAAAAAAAATAATCAATATTAATTTAGTAACTTGTTTCTCCTTTGAAAATCTGTTTTAAGTTGTTAGCAACAATGTACGGACAAATAAATAAATAACTGAAATAATATTAACATAAACAATAAAATTCAAACAACAATATGCTTATAACCAAACAACAAAATAAGTTTAGAAATAACCAAATTCAACAGAACAAAGGTTGAACAAGATGGAGCTGAGACCTGTGTAACACACAATGTCCTTAAAACAGATTCGCCTCTCACATTGGCCCAAGAGCCAGATCGACGTCTGTCTCCCAGGATCTAATGGTAAATGAGCAGCTAATTAGCACCTTGTCACTACTCGAGTGAACTGAGTTTTATAGAAGACTATTCCCATACCAACACACCTTAAAACCAAAAAGAAGAACTAGAGAGGAAGAATAAACTTTTAAAAGTAGTAAAAAACTTTGAGAATTGGTGTGTTCAAAATGAGGAAAGATACTTAATATTATACTAGTAGAAGAGGGTGATGCTTTTAATGTCCTCACTAAATAGCCTCTTAAAACCATATAACGATTTTTTCAATTTAATTCAAATTTAAAATTTAATTAAATTATTTAACCGTTATTAACTTTAATTCAATTTAAAACATATAACTATTTTTCTAAATTAATTCAAATTTAAAACTCAATTAAATTAAAACCGTTATAAATCTAATTTTTATTTAATAAATTTTTCAAAAATAATTAATTAGGAGATAACTGATTTCATTAAGTACTGCCCTGACTTAGTATAATGCTACACCAATTTATCCAGAATTCCCCTCTTGCTTGCTAATAGGAGTGGCACAAATGATTTCAGCCTCTTCTTTTGGAAAGGTATTAAGCACCAGATTCACATTCCAAGACAAAACTGGATGGTGTGAAAAGATCCTCCACCCTGTTTAGATTTGGGCTAGGCATTCCCGATACCATCCCCAACCCGCCACCTTAGACTGAAGGATAATACTTGTCGCCCCTTTAATAAACTGCGCCATCTCCACTAGTCTTTTTCCAAGCGAAGCCCTAAGAAAATCATAATTTTCATAATACTTAGCCTATAAACATTTGGCTATCAATAAGGATGGATCAGTTGCTACTCTCCACCCTTGCTTAGCCAAAAGAGCAAGATTGAAGTCTTCAAGATTTCTGAATCCCCCATCCGCCACCCCATTTGTGCTTTTCCAACTGATCCCATGAACACCGCTGAACACCATATGATCTCCCCTTTGAGCTCCGCTAGATATTTGCTAATTTCGATTTGAAGGACTTTAGCACTGAATTGGGAAATTAGAAGCAGGACATTAGATGCACTGGGAATCAATTGCCCAATGACGTTGATCAAAGTTTCTTTTCCGGCTATTGATAAGAATTTCTCCTCCCAACCTGAGATTTTATCTTGGTTAAAATATTTACTTCTTCCGAAGTAGAGAGTAGTTGGATGCTAAATTGACACTATACCACCCCATGTTACCCCAAAAAAAAAAGAAAAAAGAAAAATACAGCATGTTTGTCATCATATTAAAAAAGTTTTTAAATTTGTGTTTTTAAAAACTCGTTTTTAGAATTTGATTTCAAAAAACATGGAAAACAATAAAAAATTGTTTATATGTTTTCTTCAAAAATTTGAAAGTTGAATTAAAAAAACAGTTTTTACGACCAAACAAATTTTCAAGAAATTTTAATTTCAAAAACAGAAGACATAATTAATAGTTGATACCAGGGCTTTAGTCAAATTTGCATTTAGAAAAAAAAAAAAACACCGTTTTCTTTTTCTCTTAGAAACCAGACAAACTTCACAAACACACTCTGAATTAACAAATTGTGATTGCGACAAAAAAAAAAAAAGTACAAATTGTGATCATGGAAGTTATGACATCAAAGTCACGTGATCTTGATTATAGAAATAAAAGTTATGACATCAAAGTCACGTGAGCTGGCCGACTGCGACAGCAAAACTTCTGATGACGTGGCGCAAGGAGGGACACTTCAATGGGTGTACGTACGATGCGGTGGGGACTTGGGGAGAGGATCCCCAATCGAAATGACTCTATTGCCACCTGGAAAGCTTAGAAGACACGTTTAGGATAATTAAGCCCGCTTTCTCAAGTTAAAATAATTCAATGAGTCATAACATCGGCTTTTCCTCACAAAAATAAGATATTTTTCTACAAATACGTGGGCGCAGAGTTACTCACTTCTTGTCATTGCGATCGATCGATCGATCGATCGAAAGCGATTTTTGAGAGATTTTTGGGATTCTCTGGTGAAGTTGAAGGCCGAGAATCTCTCTGAATCTGGAAATGGCGGATGATAAGGAGTCCACGTCGCAGCCATTGAGTCAAGGTGGCGAAGATCCCGAAGATCCCGCCAAATCACCTCCCAGTTCTCCCAGTTCGTCCACTCGCAAGGTTAGATTCTTCTATTTCCTTGTTCCGATTTTTCTGATTCTTTTGTTTTGGATTCGTGGATCTGCCGCGTTTTCCGATCTTGATGTTTATTTGTTTTGTTTTTCGGAGTTTTCAGTCGTTTGACTTGGATTTTTGGCGAATTTTAGGGTTTTTATCTTTCGGAATAAAAATTATTACGAGATGTGTTGGATGTCGTAGATTGAAATTCGAATTTATTAGTTTTTTTTTTGTTTTGTTTTGGAATGGTTTTGTTTGTGTGAATGTAATGTAATGACAAATGGCGAAGGATGAAGATTTTGTTTTTCAGTAAAATTGATGAGAACGTGGCGATCTGAATTGTTTTGCTTCCTATTCAATGTGTCCAGAAAGTGTTCTCCGGGGAATTGTGGAGATTGTTAACATTACGCTGGAGTCCACTAAAATTGGCATGAATTGGAACTGAAAAACCTAAATTACCAGGAAATGTTGGTATAGAAAGCGTACGACTTAACAATTTAAGATCGGCTTGTTTGATTGTTGATTGTTGAACGAACAATTTCTTCTCCAATGATCTTGATGACATTATCAAGATCCTGATGTAAAAATAGAAATGCAACTGTTCGATTAGGTTTTGCTGTGGCCATTCCATGTGCTGACTGCTACTCTACATTTGCATCATTTTGTCTTCCTAAAATGGTGTAATCAGTGATCTATTAGAATGCTCTTTTGTGGACTCTCTCTTGTTAGTTTGTATCACATATTTTTCCACTAAATCATCCGGTTCAATGTTACACAACTTTTTTTTTTGGGTACAAAATTCAATGTTACACATCTTACCTATGTAAAGTAATATATAAATACGAAAGGAATTATTTAAATCCATCATGAGCTATTTTGTCTCGTATGGAAGGGAAGGAACCTAAGATTTTTTTTTAAGGAATTGATAGGGAAGGGTTCAAGGTATGGGAGATTTTGCACTTTGTTGCTTCCTTATGATTAGTGATTGTAAGTTGTTTAAAAGGTGGACCTAATAAGGTTTAAATGACTTTATCTGACTAAAAACATTAACAATTATATGTAAATACTAAAAGGTTGCTTCAAGAGATTTTAACCTCACAACATAGGTTAAATGCTAATACATAGAAAGTGAAATCAAGATTTGAAAGGCAAATTATTGATCCAAGAACTGGATGATGGAACTTAAAAGGAGAGAGAAAAAAAACTATAGATATAAACTTGTAAAAGAAATGATTTTGAACTTGAACATAAGATATTTTGAAATGGAGTGGTGGAATTTGTCCTCCTCCCCCCAAAAAAAAGCATTAAAGAAAAAAAAAACACAAGGAATTGGAAAGACAAGAAAACTATAAGATAAGATTTTTGAGTGATTACATTTGAGAAATTTAGGAGTAGGATGTAAGAGGATGGGAAAGTATGAAGGGCTGGAGGTGGAGTGTTGTGACTCGTCCTTCTACCAATGTCCCTGCCATAAAAAAACAAAGAAGAAAAAAGAAACATACCAGGTAAGTTATAATTAATTACCTTTCATCGAATTTTGAAATAACAACATTAGGAAGTAAAAGGAAATATGACTGCAATGGGAACTGACCACATATAGAAAAGATCACTATTGAAGGCTTTAAAAGGTGAGCATGAGGTGTAAAATGGTGTTCATTTAGTTGGTAAGGAATATATGAAGATGAGGCAAGCCTTTTGCTGGGGAAACATCTCTAGGTAGGGGTGTTGATGACGAGTCATTATTTTAGGAAATTAGAAATTTATTTTATATTAGAAATTGTTTCATATTAGGAAAGTTTGCTTGTTAGAAATTAGTAATTTATTTTATATTGTATTACAATTAGGATTAGGAGATTGGGTTAAAATTAGTGTTGATTTGTATTGCAATTACAATTTGTAGTTGGATTATAACTAGGGGCTTATTTAATATTATAAATAGGGGATAGGTGTAGAGAGATAGGCATTCCTTGATTATTGATGTTATCTTCAGTTTATTGAATAGAAATAGAGGTTATTTCTAGTTTTATTGTGGGATTTTGTGTGCTATTCTTCTGCTGAGATTACTTTACATTAGGTGTGCATAAAACCTGCTGACCCTCCCAAACCCAATTGACCCGACCAAATTTTATTTTGTTTGGTTGGGTTGGGGGTTAACCTGTTAATCGAGTCTCAAGTAACGTAGTGAAATGCCACTCGAACCCAGAGCTAGCTGATTCTCCCCGAAATGCGTTGAGGCGCAGTAGTTGACTGGACATCTAGGGGTAAAGCACTGTTTCGGTGCGGGCCGCGAGAGTGGTACTAAATCGAGGCAAACTCTGAATACTACTTGATTTTTTATTTTTATTTTTTGTTTTCTTTTTGAAAGGTAAATAAAGGACACAATGAATAAGGGGAATTACAACCAGTAAGTGAACCTAATAGTCGACTCCATGTAGTTGGGAAAATGCTTAATTGAGTTGAGTTGAATTGAGTAAGGAAACCCTGAACCATCCGATATTGATATAAAAGGTATTATGTAATACATAATAGTATTTATGTAATAATATAAAACGCTTATTTAATTAAATAAAACAAAAAAAAAAAGTTAAGGGGAGGGAGAGACTCCACTTTATGTTTATAGGAATGAGAGGGTGGGGGGAGTGATAATTATGGAGGAGGGGCTCCCCCTTCCCCTTTTAGTCCCTCCTACCCTATATATACCCCTTTCGATCTTCATTCTATCCTTTTCATCTCTAGTTTAAGAGTTGGACACCTCCACCTTGGAGAAGTCCCTTACTCATTCTTCATCTCAAGTTTTTAAACTTAAGGTTCTTGTCAAAAAAAAAAAAAGGTCAATAGTTAAATATTTGTAATATCTCCATTGAGAAAATTGTAACAAGAAATGTTTTGGTAGTTGTATTGCTATAAAATAATCAAACGCAACCACCAAAACCTGATCTAATTGTCAGGTCAGTTAGGTATTTTTTTCGTAATAATTTGACGGGTTTGGTTTGGGTGGCAATATTTTCAACCCAAAGGGGTTGAGTTTGGTTGAATTTTGGATGAAATCTAAACCGATGCAACCCATGCACACCCCTAACACTAGGTAGAATTTAAAGATTAATGGTAAACAAAATTTATGTCAATGACCTAGATAAATAGAAAAAAGGCATGAATGACGATGTAATGGTTTCTTGAAGTAATTTGACGATTTTCAATGTATGTGTAGGAAGAGAATAAAGTTATTATGGATGGTTTTCAAATAGCATTAACCTGGTAATGAGGATACAATTGTGAGATCTATCTAGAAGAAATGCGAGGAAACGACAAGAAGTTTAGGAGTATTGCCATTGCCATTGCTTCAAGTTTAGTATTGTTGGTAAGCTGGAATAGTTGGCAGAGAGTATCTATTAGAGAGTAAAATTGAAGTGCCACTCATATCTAGGGTTCAATTTTTTGCTTTAGTGCAAACAAGAATGGGAATCTTTGGAATAAGACAATCTATATATAATAATCATTCGGCCCTTTGCTCAAAATTACCTTGTTTGTTGGGGAGACTAGATTGTATATTTGCTAGGTACTGAGTATATTACATTTCTTTTTATTTACTATGTTTGGTTGATTTGCATTCACTATTGCATTGTTCTAAGCAGTTTAATAGTCTCTTATTGAGAAGTGGAGAGATCAGTCTATGAATGGTGGCCTTCTGGACCAAGCATTTCTCTTGTTCGACGACATTGCTTTCACATCCTAAAAGATGTGCTTCAAGAGGATTGGTTGATGCATCATGCATCTGTGTTGTTATCTATGCTTTTGCCTTTTTTTTATACTGACATTGCTTTCACATCCTAAAAGATATGCTTCAAGAGGATTAGTTGATGCATCATGCATCATGCATCATGCATCTGTGTATATTTATGCTTTTGCCTTTTTTTTTATACTTTAGTTCATGAATCTTTTGAGTTCTGAGACACGACTGCATATTTTAAATGAAACCAATGCGTGTGTGATCATTTGATATTGCTTAAGCAAAAGGAAGACAAATTTAGTGAGTTTTAATATTCTACTTGTTCATTCAGGGTATTAGTTGGGAGCCATACGCAAGTGGTTGTACTAATCTTTTGTCTTGCATTCCCCAGGCTTGCTATGCTGTTCTCCAGAGTTGGGTGTCAAAGAAGTTCATGACTGGATGGTAAGAAACTCATTTCTTGCTTGAGAAGTTAATTTCTTCTTTATTTTCCTAGTGATATTCTTCAATTTACTAGTTCTGACATCTATTTGCAATGTGAAAATGCAGTGTTGTCCTTTTCCCTGTTGCAGTGACATTTTTTATTACATGGTGGTTTGTCCAGTTTGTTGATGGTTTTTTCAGTCCTTTATATGCAAGGCTTGGTATCAACATATTTGGTAAGTTTACAACACACTACTAGTTCTTTTGTTATCTTGTCATTTTGAAATTGTTCACAAGTGATGACAAGGAAACTGCTTCTTTATGTCACATGAAGGTAAGGGCAAAAAACAACTTCCATTTGAATTTGTAATGTGAGGCCAATTCTATTTATAAGAAAAGACAATGAAATCTGTGCATTTTGATAAAGGAAAATGAATTTGGCTAGGCTATTTCTTTATGTCACGTGAAGTTAAGGGCAAGAAACACCTTCATTTGAATTTGTAACATGAGGCCAATTCTATTCATATGAAAAGACACTGAAATTGTTGAATTTTGACAAAGGAAATTGAATTTGGCTAGGCTATGTTGGAATTGCAAGACATGGAAGTTTGTTGTTTTGAATTCTTTTGATCCTTGGTCTGTGTGACTTGCAAATAGCCATCTTTATTTGGTTTCAAATTTGGTGAAATATCAATTGAGGAAAAACAAATTTCCCCATTCATGGTTGTCAAAACACAATATTGCTTCTTTGCTTGTTTGAGAGCCAAACCTTGGCTCAATTAATATAACACAAAAGTTATATCAATTGAAGGAAAATGCATCCCTTTTTTTGGGAATTTAATTGATTCAATTGAAATACATCCCTTTTTTGGGGAATTGGATTTATCAAGATAATTGATTTTATATACTAAGATGCTTTGCATTACTTTAAGTATATGTTATTGATCAATTATAGATGCTCAAAAACTTAGCCGAGGAAATAATTCAAAACCCCATAATATCTGTTATTTATCTCTAATCCTTTGGTGGGTTTCAACAATCTGTTCAAGTTTTATAATTCATTCATTATCCAACAAAAGGCTTGATTTTTAAGATTTCTATCTTCGAAACGTCTAACTCACATTAAGGGGTGTGTGTTAGTTCAAGATCATTTCAAAATGGGAAAAAAATCAGCCGAGCTTATATGATATTTTGTGAAATAAAATATGATCCAAACTTATTAAGGTACGCCATCCAATCCAATCTAATCCATAGCATATGTATTGTTATATTAAATTATTAATAAATTCGTCCAAGTCTTATGTTTATATCATATAACAAAAAGAATGATATTAAAAAGTCCATTACATATTTTCAGTGAATAAGTTCAAAGAAATCAAATCTTCAACACTTTGCTTGTTGGATATGCACAACCTTTTTTGAATTGGTTCCAATGAGATTAACATGGCCATCATTAATTTTATAATTGTAACTTCATTATTTTGACCACCCAAACGTTGCCAAACCCTATGCTCTTCAAGATGTCAAGTCTCCTTGATTGAAAATTTTAGTTCGGTTTAAACTTCAGACACTAAAATTTGAAATTAATTTGAGGAAGTCCAATTCATGTCATGGAGATTTTTTAATAAAAAAATTCAACATTTTAGAGAAGTATATTGAATGTTGGAAAGATTCAATGTTTGCGCTAAAACAAGCATGATTATATACTCATATGTAATTGTTTGAAGTAAGATTTATGATGCTTGATACACATTGTTTGAGCAACAAACTACTTTATGATTTTATTTTTAACATATATAACATATTTCTAGGATAATTTGACACTATTTATAAATCCCCAGTTCCTTCTTTTTTTTTTTTTTTACAGTTCTTTTTTAAGTTATTATTAGAGTTTTTGAAAATCTTATTTTCTTTCTCCCATTAGTGATTCTTTGGTTTATGTTTATTTCATATGAGATTAAGCTTCAATCTCTTATTTTTTATTATTTAGGTTCCATCTTTTAGCAAGATTGAAGTTAACATCGATTTGTTTTACAACTTTGTACCTAAGAATTAAGAAGTAAAAATATTCAAAGGATTTTTAAATCTGCAAATTATTTTGATTTTACGTAATTTTGATAGATTTTTGTAATATTTCATTTGCACTTGATTCATAATTTGATGATTAAAAATTAAAAAATGGTAAAATTTTGGATTACTTTCATTCAGTGGTAGGAATGAGGGGAAATTCCCATAACATCACACTTCATAGTTGGAGACCGTAGTAGCTATGTCGCAACCTAATAGTGCCTCATGCGGCAATTGGCCATGTCATCACTATTGATATCATGGTTGCTATTGACTTAAACAATGCCCATGCCAAATTTATCCCCATTAAACGCCCATCTTATTATTCATCACTAGATGACAATCATTCTTACTCAGACAATGATCAATAGGAAGATTTTAACGAACTTGTAAAAGGTTGCATCAAAATACACATCGATATTGGGCCAGAAGGAGTTATAGTTGCTTGAATAGGGGGAGGCAATTGACAATGACTTATCTCTTTTGGCATTTGGGCCTTCAAGTAGAATCCCTCTGCTTCTCCTGTATGAGCTTTTATCTCAAGGTTGTTTGTCAAAAATGGTCGAGTTTAAAATTTAAAACCTCACATTTATCAAACCCACTAAAAAAATTATAATTGTAGTATACTGTACTTGGTATTTACATATATCTTACATTAAGACATTACCTTTTAACAAGGCATATTTTGACATGGTTGTGTAAATTGGATTCTATAGCAACCAAAAGTATAATGAATGTAACTAAAGCTCGCAAGATGTTCCTGATTGTATCTCTCAGTAAGAGAGATTTTGTTGATGGAGGAAGAGAGGTGGGAGTGGGGTCAGGGGTGTGCATTATAAAAAAGGGTAGGCCCCCTTCTCCACCTCCAGTAAGAGTATTTGCATGTACTCTCACTTTTCTCTTTTTGTTCTATCATTTTCCTTAGCAACACATATTCAAAGTTTGAATATGTGTTGGTGTTGTGTTCACATTTGACAGTTGACACTTGATTGACTTGATTAGACTGTTGGATTGGTTGGATGGTAACATAATATTTATGCTCTAGGGCTGGTTTTAGTTTATAAATTTAATCACTTGATGGGGTTGGGTTGGATGGAATTTTGATTGATTCAGGGCAACTTGTGCACACTTCTATTGGTAGGGACAATGTACAATGGTGTCATAAATCAACCTGTGAACATCTTATGATGGAGCCTAGATTCTTTATTGGAAGCCATCACAACTGGAGTTTGGTTGTTTCTAACCAAGTAGCAAAGCAGAATTTTACCAGAAAATTCACTTTTTTACATATTTTGGTTGTTTTTGAGAGAATGGCTCTATGTTGTTTGTAAATCTCGCTCTCTTCAGTTTATGACTTCCTTTGTTCATTCTTAGAAGTTATCTATTTTTGCTGCGATAATTAAGATGTTCAACTTGATGAGTTTTTAAACCTAACACTCGAGACAAATTCTGGTTCATTAAGCTTTTGCTTTGTCAATCATTCACTAGTTACATGGCCAGTCAGAACCCACACATTAGTTGATTTAGCTACCATTCTTTTGGTTCAATAGGAAGAAAAGATGTGCTTTGGTTGTGAGTGTTCCAATTGGTAGTCGTTGTCAAATTTGCTGCTTTGGTAGTTTATCTTTGAATCCAATTTGTTGGCCGACGTTGTAAATCGTGATATTCATCTTGGGCTCAATCGTTTGACACCTCTAGTTTTCCATTTTGCACTCCTCACAGTGTAGGCACAACGACACAATTATCAGGGGCGCGCTCTACCACTGAGCTAATAGCCTGTTGTGCCGGCCTTCCACTGGTGGCCTGCTATGCCAAAAGCAAGAGAAACCCCATCCCTCTCTTTCCTTTTTGCGCCCCATGTCGCTACATGGATTCTATATTTTAGTTTGCATAAGCTTGAAATCATAATATATTACTTGAGTGATTACATCTCTTAAGGCCTCTTTCATCTTTGCTGCAGGTCTCGGATTTGTCACGTCTTTAGTTTTTGTATTTTTTGTTGGTATATTTGTTTCATCATGGATTGGTGGCACTGTTTTCTGGGTTGGGGAATGGTTTATAAAGCGAATGCCACTAGTAAGGCACATTTATTCAGCTTCCAAACAGATTAGTGCTGCTATTTCACCAGGTAATATTTCTTTCATTTTCTTTTGTCTTTTTGAATGTATAACTGTTGGACAATCATTTTCTATCTCTACCTTCATTTGTCCAAAGTAGTCTTAGAATGCGTTTTGTATCTTTACCTACACCCATCTAGGGTCCTGTAGAGACTCTTTTTCATTTGTTACTGCACTTGTGCAATCTATGATGATAGGCTTGTGTCATGACTTGGAATATGGGAACACTAATATACAAAGTAATGAAGATTGTAGACACTATGATTAGGGGAAAAAAAAAATATAATATGCTTACAAAAGATTGAATGGTTAGGTGAAAAATCAAGAGAAACAAATAACTTATCATGCAAACTATATTATAGTGCGAAACATGAAACATAAATGAACTAGAAATAATAATAGTTAGAAATGTATAATGATATAACTAGTAAACCTTATTATAGAAGAGAATATTATTTATGTATTTAGTGCATATGCACCTTAATAAGATTCAGTGTTATCAAGGTGCACGCCTTGAGGCAAGGCGCACATGTTGCGCCTCAATAATTGACAGGTAGAGCGCGCTAACTTAAGCGTGTGCATTAGTGCGCCTCAGGCATGTTCCTTGGTGCACCTTAGTGTGCCTCACTTTTCTACTACTCATTTAAAAAAAAAATTCATTTAATTATAAAATAAGTATTGTATTATATACATTTTTTTTTCTTTTATTTGGATAAATTTACATAATATACAATATAAAACATAAAATATTAAAGGAAGCTTGTGTTCCACTTTTATAATAACAATAAGAAGTAATTGTTACAATTTCGTCACAATTGTCGCTGTTCTTCTTTGTTGTTGTGTTTCTTTCTTCAATTCAATTTTAAATTTTTTTTAAAAAAAAAACATAATATTAATAACAACTGTGAAATAGAAAAATTAGTGTTATTATGATTTATGATGAGAAAAATTTAAGACTTTTATTGATTTTTATCCTTTTAAGATTCTTTTACCAAAAATTAATGTATTATCAAGTTTTTTTAAGGATTTTGTGCCTCACTTTACACAGGCGTGCGCCTCACCTTACAACTTGCGTCTCACGTGCTAGGGCCCCTCTTTGCCATAAGTGTACCTTGCGTTTTTAATTACTTTGATAAGATTAGACCAACAAACTAAAACACAATGTTAAAAAGTCATGAATTAAGTAATTCGAGTAACGCCTCAAGGAGTGAAGATATACAGGAAGACATTTTGATGGACATGTAGGCAAAGAGGTGGTAGGGTATGAATGGAATAAATATGGCATTTCGTCGCCCATTTCCTATTTTCGTTACCTTCATGAAAGTTGCTCCTTTGTTAGTGAAAGTTTCAAGCAGAAACACATGGTGTGTTGCTCAATGAACCCTTTTAAAACTTTCGCCCTTCTTAGAATTCTTTGGCATTTGGTATCGTCCGTTGTAGCCATGCAACCAAGCCCAAGTCAAGGTTAACAGAGAAGACCCTAGTCCCTTTAACCTCCTCGATTATGATCTCCCCACCGTCCCTATTGAGCTTGACACTGAATTTCTTCCGAGATATCTGAAACGATTGAGACAACTGGACCGGTCGGTCCCTCTCTTTGTTGTAATGGTCTCTTTGAGCTCTCCCTCTCTTTTGGTATCGCAGAAAACCGCCTTTCTTAAACTGTCGACGAAACCCACCATTCTCATGGGTACGTCGGAACGCCATCTCAACGGAACCCTCAATAGGTAATATAACTTGTCCTTTTAGTTTTTCTTATGACAAGATTGCTCTCTAAAATGATTTTATTTAATTTTAATTTTAAAAAACTTCTTTCAGCTGAAGCATTCGAAACTGGTATTGTTAGTAATATTCTATAAGCAATATATGCATTTGGAATAAAATCCATCTTTTTATAGTTGAGGATCCTTTTATTTCTTGAATGATCACAACACACTTTGCCTCATCTTCTTGAATGTCTTGAATTGTTATAAAATTTTTGATGGTGTTGTGAGAACACTTAAAAAAGGGAGGTGAGAGCTTGAGTAACTTGGGTTCTTTAAAGAATTTTCAAAATCCTTGAGTGTGAATGAAGTTAATTAGGTAGAGTAGGTTTTTTCACTACAAATAATAGCCCTAATAATTTGTATTTTTTTGCTACAAAAGTAATAGGATTAATTATTAGATAGCTAGCAATTGGAGTAGGCTTTTTGGCTTAAAAGAATAATCCTAATTATTAATTTTTTTTAACTAGTAGGCCTTCATCTTCTATTAGGCCTTAGGTTATTTAAATAGTCTTTCATCTTCTGCAAGGCCTTAGGTAATTGCCTCACATGCCTAGTCGAGGAGTTGACCCTTATTGATTGAGAAGTGTAGCGAGAAAAAGAAAGATCATTACATGATTTTCATGGATATAGAGATGGCTTATGATAGAAAATGCAGACATGACATGTTGGGTTTTAGGGAAAACTTGAATTATAAATAGGTACATTAACTTGGTAAAAGATATATATTTGGAGCAATCACCCTATTAAAATCAACAACACATAGATCATTCCATTTCAAAAAATGGTAGGAGTAGCCCATTTGGAGATAAAATGAGGGAGAATTAGTCATGATGTTTGGACACATACAATAAAGACTAGATGAGCTAGTTGGTGAGAATGGCTTATTGAGAGTTAGCAGTAATGATAGAGGTAGAGGAAGCCTTAAAATCAAGGATTGAAAATTCGACTTCCCCCGGACTTCGGTCACTTGAAAATCAGAATTAATTCGAGAAAGTTTAATTCGACATGAATTTTTTTTGTTAAAACTCGCTAAATTAAAGAAGTTTGGAGAATTTTTACATAAATGCTAAAATATCTAGATTTTATTGTAATATAAGCTAAAAACTAATACAAATAGACACTTTTAATGCTTAAAAATATCGATAAATGGCCTAACAAAATCAATCTTATTAAGTAGGTTGATGAATTTGAAATGGTGGCTTTTGGTTTTAATCCCTTTTCTATGTTTTGATTTTCAATTTTGTGGTGACATGCTTGTTAGATTATTGTTTTTTTATTTATATCATTGTGTTGGTTGATGAATTAAAAAATAATTCTTAATTATTGGTTTTTTTTTTTTAATGAAATAGCACATTTTTACTTCTCTGTCGAATTTCATCAAATTTTATGTCAAATTTTTGCGTTTTCTAATTGAAAAATCAAAATTTTATCGAATCCTGTCGAATTTTATCAATTTTTTTTTGACGAATTTTTGAATTTTTTTTCATTACATCCACTTCGCACTTCGATAGTTCAAAAAATCAATAAAATTTATTGAATTTCGGTGAATTTTTTTGATTTTTCTAACCATGCCTAAAATAACATAGATGAAGATAACTAAGAAAGATTTAATTACTTGTTATAATAATTATTGACTTAGTCTTTGATAGAGAGCAGATTGGAGGAAGTGGATTTATGTAGCCTATGTATTTGGTAAAAGTTGAATTGAGTTGGGTTAAGGATGTTATAACAAGATTAGGCAACACAAAATTACATGTTATGTAACTAATCATCTCCATCTATGGCTAGCTAGATTTCTTCTCTTGGCTCCTTTTCCAATAGATGATGACTAACCCTCTGCTTCTCTATTTGAGCTAATGACATTTCCCTGTATTATCACAGACCAAAATACAATGGCTTTCAAAGAAGTTGCTATAATTCAACATCCACGTGTTGGTGAATATGCCTTTGGTTTTATAACATCGTCAGTTGTTCTCCAGGTATATGTACAAGTTATTGATCCATTACATTGTTATGCTTTTTTCTAGTTTATGCCATTTGTTTATACATGTAGCCTCAGTTTGAGGACTTTTGAGTCAATTTTGTTTTTGATAGATGTCTTATTTTGTTCCATCTTTTTCAACATTGTGGTCAAGGATCGAAAATTCGATTTTGACTTGACTTCGGTCACTTGAAAATTGGAATTAATTTAGAGAAGTTTAATTCGACATGGAGAATTTTTGTAAAAATTCACTAAATTAGAGAAGTTTAGAGAATTTTTGCATATATGCTTAAATATCTAGATTTATTTTAGTATAAGCCAAAAAAAATATAAATAGACACTTTTAATCCATAAAAATACCAATAAGTGACCTAACAAAATCAATCTTGTTAAGTGGGTTGATAAATTTGAAATGATGGCTTTTGGTCTTAATTCCTTTTCTTTGTTTTGAATTCCCACGATGCTAAATTTATTAGTTTATAGTTTAACTGTATTTTTTTTTAATCTTGTTTTATAAGAGTTAACTAAAAGAAGATGCCTTTGAGAACTCTTTTAATTTATTTTTAAGTTTTTATCTTATTTCAACTTTATTTATTTATTTATTTATTTATTTAGTTTTTTGCTTCTTTTTTTTCTCTTTTTGGTAAAGCATATCCTATAAACTACATAATTTGTTAACTTGTTAAATTATTTTTTAAAATTTATATTACTCTGCTGGTTAATGAAGTTGAAAATAATACATAATTATTGGTATTTTTTTGTTTTCTACTGATGAAATAACATTTTTTCTTCTTTGTCGAATTTCATCAAATTTTGTTGAATTTTATCGATTTTTGTTGAATTTCATGTTTGCATTTTTTAATTGAAAAATAGAAATTTTATCGAATTCTTTCGGCTAATTTTTGTATTTTTTATTTTACATCCACTTCGCACTTCGATAGTAAAAAAAGAGAAAAAAATTCATGAAAGTTCGTCAAATTTCGGGGAATTTTTGAACCATGATTATGGTTGTGAAGTGACATGATCTGACACTGCACAATTCTGTTGGTTTCCATACTTGTTGACATACATAACTAATTGATCATATTTGATTGGGACTAATGAAAGGAAGGAAGACTGTAGTGAAGTGGCTTTTATATCTATTGCGATAGTTAATTTGCAGACTCCCTAGAATTCTCTGTTAGGTTGTCACACCTTGGGGTGAACATAATAATCACCTTTCTTGTTGACTCACTGAAGGAAGTAGATGTTATAAAGCTGACTTCTTTCTCCTCCTCCTCCTCTTCTTCTTCTTCTTCTTCTTCTTCTTCTTCTTCTTGTTAGCCTCTAGTGATAACCTGCTCTCCCTGCAATTGATTGTCATACCTTGGGTAGTGCATAATTGATCACCTTTATTTTTGTTGATGAGGGACTACTAATCAATGGAAGGAACTACAAAATATGCTTTTGATATCTTAAGTTTATGATGCCTAGTCGATGTGTTCTAGGGAATTGCAAGCAAGGGGGCTCATTTCTTTGATGATTCATTTGATGGTTCTGAGTTCTTTGGTTGTTCAAGGGGCTTGGTTATTGAGACTACACTTGGAATTCATGGCCAAGAATATAGACATGACTATGAAGTACGAACCTATAACAACAATGATAAGGTGAACCATGAATCTAGTCTATCAAAGCTTAGTACCATGAAGATGTGAGTCATGTTTTGCATAATGAGGGCAAAGTTTCTCTTGGAGTGTTAAAGCAACAGTTACATCTAAACAAACTTAAGACAAAATTGATTGATATTCAGTTGCTTGTTGTTAAGATGTGAAGAAAATAGGGAATTCTTGTAAAGAGTTCAAAGAATAATTGCTCATATATGAGGTTGGCCATCCTGGGATTTTGTGTTCCTACTCTTTAATTATTTCAAATCGATTGAACAATACTACCTCGTTCAATAAACTGATATTATAAACCAAAGACAATTATTTAGTTTTGCTCATATTAATTTCATCTTGTTTGTTTATGATTATCAAGAGGATGCCAATGAATCCCACCATATTTTGTCATTTGATACTTCATATGATGTGTTTCCTGCATAGGACATAAATATATAAGTGTGGTCATGTGACCAAATAGACACAAATACCTGTGCCATTTGAGCTTAGACAACTTTTGTGGTTCTCTTTTAATTAATTTGGATAGGAGGGGTTAGACTTGAGAGTGATTAGTTATTTTATTTTTGTTTTTATTGCATTTCTCCCAAAGGGTCGGCCTTGGCGCAATGGTTGAGGTTGCTCCATTGTGACCTCATGGTCACATGTTCGAATAAGGAAACAACTTCTTCAATGTGGAGGTAAGGCTGCATGCATCATCCATTCTATAGATTTCGCAATGCCAGGAGCCTCATGCAAGGATCGAAAATTCGATTTCGACTTGACTTCGGTCACTTGAAAATTGGAATTGATGCGGAGAAGTCTAATTCAACATGAAGAATTTTTGTAAAAATTCGCTAAATTAGAGAAGTTTAGAGAATTTTTGCATATATGCATAAATATCTAGATTTATTGTAGTATAAGCTAAAAACTAATATAAGTAAACACTTTTAATACATAAAAATACCAATACGTGACCTAACAAAATCAATCTTGTTCAGTGGATTGATGAATTTGAAATAGTGGCTTTTGGTCTTAATTCCTTATATTTAATTGTGGTGACTTGCTTCTCAACCATATACTTCGCTAGTTTGAATTCTAGCATACTTAATTTATTAGTTTATTATTTAAATGTATAATTCTTTAATCTTGTTTTATAATAGTCAACTAAAAGAAGATGACTTTGGGAACTCTTTTAATTTATTTTTAAGTTTTTATCTTATTTCAACTTTATTTATTTATTTATTTGATTCTTTTCTTATCTTTTTGGTAAAACATATCCCATAAACGACATAATTTGTTAGCTTGCTAAATTATTTTTTAAAATTTATATTGCTATGTTGGTTGATGAAGTTGAAAATAATACATAATTATTGGTTTTTTTATTTTATTTTCTATTGATGAAATAACATTTTTTTACTTCTTTGTCAATTTTTTGCATTTTTTAATTGAAAAATAGAAAATTTATCAAATTTTTGAATTTTACGGAATTATTTCGGCGAATTTTTGCATTTTATTTTACATCTACTTCGCACTTAGTTGGTAAAAAAAAGGAAAAAAATTCGATGAAGTTTGTCGAATTTCAGAAAATTTTTTAACCATGGCCTCATGCACTGGGTGCACCCGCACCCCTTTTTCTATTGTATTTCTTTTGTTGTTGCTTGCATGTTGAATACAATAGAAAAGGGGGTGCCAATTCTAAGTTTTTGGTATTGAACTTGTGCTCAACATGGCAATATCTTTGTGTTTAAGGTGGAATGTATCCTCTAAATGAGACATCTTTGGTTTTGCACTTCTACATGCTTGGTTGCTTATGATTGGTTAGAGTGGTTCTTTTATAGGACTTGTTGATCTCTTTTACCAATTTATGGTCTATGTTTCATTTGCAGAGAGATAATGTGGATGAAGAATTGTGCAGTGTATATGTCCCCACAAATCATCTATACATCGGCGACATTTTTCTCGTTAACTCCAAGGAAATCATAAGACCAAATCTATCTATTCGAGAAGGCATCGGTGTGTATTCTTATTTTTTATGATGCTTTATGTTTAGCACTTAGTCTTAATTTCGTGGCTATTGGCATCTACTTTCTCTTGATACATGATCATTTCATTTGGTTGTGGCTGCACCTTCCTTTTTTTTTTTTTTAAATGAATCATGACATTTGCAAATACCCCTTCCTAGGCCTAAAGAGGCTTCTTGGATTATGGAGGATCTAAAGACTACTAGAGAGTTGGTGTGAATCAATTTGGCGTGTAGGAAATCCTGCTGCTCTTGGAAAACCAAAATGGCTAGCTTTCGATCAACTGAACTCAACTAAACATTACATGGGATCTACTACACAAATCCCCTTCTTCCCCTCAGCTTGATCACGGGCTAGTTGTTACAACGCCCATTGGCAAACACCCGAACGCAGGTGCAACATGTTACTTAACGGAGACGTCCTAGCCCTTCACATAGTTTGATTTAGTAGATTCATATCATAGTTGATTTGAAAAGTTTTTATGTTGGTTGTCAGCTACCTAATGCAGCTCTCCTCCTTTATTTGAGCTTGAGGCTACCTGTGTTTAAAGATATCAAATATACTCAACACGAGGAGTTTTGACAAATTTCTTGAGTTCCTAATCATCTTAAGCAATAGAAGTCTCTACTCGCTCGTAAGTGGCTGAAAAATTAGAAGTCATTTCCTACCTCAAATTTTCAGGAAGGTGGGCTTGTAGGTAGATTAGGGGGCGAAGAAAAGGAGGAGTGGATAGGAGCATTGTGAAGGGAGGAAAGTCTATATAGGCGAGGGAAGGAGTGTGCAAGGGAGTGATCATCGAGCCAACAGTCTTCTGATAAGCTTCTGATTTTGCAGGTTTATTCGCCAAGAGGGAAGAGAAGAGAGGAGCGTAGTAATGTAGTGGACTGATGTATTAGGGGGCAAAACTGGAAATTCGGGTAATATTGTAAAATCTGCAGTAATGAGAACTATAAAAGAAAGAAACTCTGTAAACCTGGTATTCTTTGGATTGGGGAAGAAAGAGATAGGTGTTAATTCTGTAACAGTTTGTGCAATTCATTCTTGCTGTACATTTCTTAATACAATTTCAATTGATTCTTGAATTGATACCTATCAAGTTGGTATCAGAGCATCGATCAACATGGCACAAGAGAAAAACGATGGAAGAGTAGAATCGTTAGATAAAGAAGTCGGAGAAATGAGGGAGGAACTCCAAAGATTACCAGGAATGGAGAAATCGATGGATGATCTTGCTCAGAACTTGGCTCATGTTCTACAAGCATTGGAGGAGACTCAGAAATTTGTAGCAGCGTTAACCACGGGGTTTCAATCGACGAACAATGATCATCAAGCCCCGCACGTGAGACAAGGGCTTCATGGTACCAGTGTGAGTTTGGATGGTGATGCTTTATCATGGTACCAGTGGACGATTTCGTGAGAACCATTTCATAGCTGGGACGATTTGAAGAACTGGTTGTTATTGCGATTCCGATTGACTCAGGTGGGGAGTCTTTGCGAACAGTTGCTAGCATTGCGACAATCAGGTTTAGTGGCTTCTTTTTTTCGAGAGTTTGAAATCTTAGCTGCACCATTGAAGGGGATTCCATATGAAATCTTGGAAAGTATGTTTCTGAATGGTTTGTATCCAGAGATTAGAGTCGAAATTCGTTTGTTACAGCCACGAGGGTTAGCACAGTTGATGGTGGTAGCCCAGCGTGTTGAAGACAAAAACTTTTTACTGAGAATGAAACACGATTTCAGCAGTAATTGATTTGTTAACTCGTCGTTCAATGGCGGTCGAGGAGAAATGAAACCAAGCGAGACTTTTCAAACTAGAGTGGTGGCTTTGTCTGATCGATCTTCGCAACAGCGGAGAGATCCACCTATGAAACGTTTAACGGAATAAGAGCTTAGAGCACCTAAGGAGAAGGGTCTCTGTTTTCGATGTGATGAAAAGTTCACAACAGGGCATCGTTGCAAGGAGTTGAGGGTTTTACTTGTACAGGATGGTGAGCAAGATGAGTTTGGTTCTTCGTCAAATGAATTTCTTGAGGAACCGTTGATAGTACCAAAAACAGTAGAGTTGTCATTGAATTCAGTAATGGGATTAACGACGTCATGCACGATGAAATTGAAAGGTTCCATTGGAATGAGAGAGGTGGTGGTGTTGATTGATTGCAAGGCGACTCATAATTTTCTATCCACAGAAGTGGTTCATCAGTTGGCTTTACCGTTGACAACGACCACTAATTATGTAGTAATGGGTACCGGGGTTTCAGTGACAGGGAAGGGCATTTGCAAGGGGGTTTGTGTGGCTCTTCAAGGTATTTCAATAGTGGCTGGATTTTCTTCCATTGGAGTTGGGTAGTACTGATGTAATTTTAGGAATGCAATGGTTGGGCACTCTTGCTAGTATGGAGGTGGATTGGAAAAGGCTAACTATGAAATTTAAGATGGTTAACTCCTTGATTACTTTACGAGGTGATCCAAGTCTTGTTCAATCGGGAATATCGCTTAAGGCAATGGCAAGGGCAATACAACAACAGGGACAAGGTTTGTGGGTGGAGCTTTGTCATTTATCAATGAATTTGGCATCCGAAGAGCATGATCTTGATATTTTGGACAATGTTGTTGAATATAAACCTTTCTTCTTCTCAGCAATTTCGGCGCCGACACTAATGACTTTTTCATTTGGCCGCCCACGTTGCTGTTTTTGTTGACTATTCTGCCCACGCATCCCATGCAGCTTATTTGTTGAATTCACCTCAGCCCACGTGAGGAGGTGGACCAACAAATCTCTCCCTCCACCTCATGTGCAACAGGGCTCCTCCACACCTGCAATCTCTCTACAGATAGCAAGCTTTTCTCTGGTCAGGGACTTCGTCATCATATCTGCCCCGTTTCATTAGTGTGGATCTTCTCAACTTGCAGCAGTTTATTTTTCAGCACATCACGAATCCAATGATACCTCACGTCGATGTGCTTGGACCTTGAGTGGAAGGTTGAGTTCTTGCTAAGGTGAACTGCGCTCTGACTGTCGCAGTAAAGAACATAATTTTCTTGGTTCTGATGCAATTCTTGTAGGAACTTTTTCATCCACAGGATCTCCTTACAACCTTCAGTGATTGCAATGTACTCTGCTTCTGTGGTACTTAAGGCAATATACTTCTGTAATCGTGATTGCCATGAGACAGCTCCCCCTGCAAATGTTATTAGGTACCCGGATATCGACTTTCTTGTATCCACGTCGCCAGCCATATTTGAATATGTAAATCCTTCTAATACAGGTTTATCATTACCAAAACATAAACAATGACTAGAAGTACCTCTAAGATACCTGAGTATCCATTTGACTGCTGTCCAATGTTCCTTTCCAGGATTTGATAGAAATCGGCTCGCAACACCAACAGCATGAGCAATTTCTGGTCTGGTGCATACCATAGCGTACATTAGACTGCCAACTACCTATGCATAAGGCACCTTGCTTATCTCTGATTTCTCCTCCTCGCTTGAAGGACACTGGCTCGCATTAAGCTTGAAGTGGCTTGCCAGTGGAGAACTAACAGGTTTAGCTTTGCTCATGTTGAACCGCTCTAAAACTTTCTCAATATACTTCTCGTGAGATAGCCAAAGTCTCTTGTTCTTCCTGTCACGAACAATCTTCATGCCAAGGATTTGCTTTGCGGGTCCAAAGTCTTTCATTGCAAATGACTTGCTCAACTCTTTCTTCAACTTGTTAATCTTGCCGATATCTTGGCCTACAATTAACATATCATCAACATAAAGCGAAAGAATAATAAAATCACCATTAGAGAATTTCTTGATGAAGACGCAGTGATCAGCTGTCGTTCGGTTGTACTCCATTTTCTCCATGAACGAGTCGAACTTTTTATACCACTGCCTCGATACCTGTTTCAAACCGTACAGACTTTTCTTTAGCCTGCATACCAACTTCTCTTTTCTTTTGTCTTGGAAACCTTCGGGCTGCTCCATATAGATTTTCTCGTCAAGATCACCGTGTAAGAATGCGGTTTTTACATCAAGTTGTTCAACCTCCAGATTAAGACTAGCTGCCAAGCCAAGAACAACTCGGATTGAAGACATATTTACCACCGGTGAGAAGATTTCATCGAAGTCAACGCCTTTCTTCTGCCCGAATCCTTTCACAACCAATCTTGCTTTGTATCGAGGTTGCGAGCTATCTTCTTCGCTTTTGATCCTGTACACCCACTTGTTCTTGAGGGCTTTCCTTCCCTGCTGTAATTTCACCAGGTCAATATGTGGTTCTCATGTAGAGATTTCATTTCTTCCTGCATGGCTTTCATCCACTCAGTCTTATGCTGGTCAGTGATAGCTTCGGTATAGCTCTCCGGTTCTCCCCCGTCAGTGAGCATCACATAGTCGCTAGGAGAATATCTTCAACTTGGTTGTTGCTCTCTGGTGGATCTCCTTAGCTGTGCTTCTGGTTGGACTTGTTTAGGAACTTGTTCTGGTTCTGAACTACGAGCTGGTGGAACATCATCATCAGTATCTGGTGCAACTCCCTTGTCATCTGGATTTGTTGGTGGAGAGACCGGTTCCATATTAACTGGAATTTCATCTGATTGTGGCTTCTCAGGTTTCTGAAAATCCTCGATCGTCTGATCTTCTAGAAACACCATGTCTCTGCTTCTGACAATCCTTTTGTTGACAGGATCCCAAAATCTGTAGCCAAATTCTTCATGGGAATATCCCACAAAGATACACTCCTTCGGTTTTCCATCCAGCTTGGACCTCTCGTCTTTAGGGATGTGAACAAATGCTCTGCAGCCGAATACTTTCAAGTGTTTGTAAGAAACGTCTTTCCCCGTCCAAGCCTTTTCTAGTACGTCGTAGTTCAGTGGAACTGATGGAGAAAGGTTGATTAAATCTACTGTTGTCCTCATTGCCTCCCCTAATAGGAGTTTGGCAGTTTTGCATTTGAGAGCATACATCTGACTCTTTCACAAATGGTTCTGTTCATCCTTTCTGCGACACCGTTGTATTGAGGTGTCTTTGGTACCGATTTTTCCAGCCTGATGCCGAAACTTCTGCAGTACTCCTCGAATGATCCGCGATACTCACCGCCATTGTCTGCACGTACACACTTCAAACGTCTGCCAGTTTCTCTCTCAACTTTTACATGAAATTGCTTGAAAACTTCCTGCACTTGATCTTTAGTTTTCAAAGCAAAGGCCCACACTTTTCTAGAGTGATCATCAATAAAAGTCACAAAATAATGAGCACCTCCTAGTGACTTACAACTCATTGTACAGACATCTGTGTGTATTAAATCTAGAATATTTGCCTTTCTAGATGGTGGGGAACTACGAAATACAACTCTACGTTGTTTACCCATAATACAAACAACACAAGTACGTAAAGATGTACCTTTCATTCCTGGCAAGAGCTCCTTCTTGGAAAGAATTCTGAGACCCTTTTCACTCATGTGGCCGAGCCGCTTATGTCATAACTCGGTGGGAACTTCTTTCCTCATGGTATTTACTTCTCCTCTACACAGCTTGGCTTCTGTGAGGTAGAATGATGTATCTTTCTTGCCTTTGGCTACTACCAAGTCTCCTTTGGTGAGCTTCCATTTCCCTTCACCAAAGTTATTATTGTAGCCATCGTCATCAAGCATTCCGGTGGAGATCAAATTGAGGCAGATATCAGGAACATGCCTCACATCTTTCAAGAGTAACCTGCATCCAAGGTTAGTTTGTAAATAAATATTACCAATGCCGATAATTTTGGATGCATTATCATTTCCCATCCTCACTCGTCCGAAATCACCTTGAGTGTAGGCTGAGAAGAAATCTTGTCGTGAGGTGACATGGTAAGAAGCACCTGAGTCAACTACCCATGTAGAGTCTTGACATGTAAGGTTGACATAATCAGCATCTCGAACAATGACAACTTCTTTAATGACAGTTGCGGTGTCATTTGTTCGGGTTACTGCTTCTTGATTTCTGGATCGTTCCGCTTTTAACTTTTGACATTCTCGAATGAAGTGTCCGAGCTTGCCGCAGTGATGACACTTCTTGTCATGCCTCGATCTGGACTACGAGCGTCCTCTTTGCTGACTTTGGTTACGAGGATTTTTGCTTTAACTTCTTCCGTGCCATTCTTGCTTGCCTTGTTTTTCCATGACAAGTGCTTCAGTTTGTTTCAGGAGTAGATCATTCGTCTTTTCGTCGAGACTCTTCGTTCAGCATTCTGTCTTTTACCATATCCATGGTAAGCTTGCCGTCAGGAGCTGAGTTACTAACTGACACAACTAGAGTGTCCCAACTTTTTGGTAGAGAACTCAACATCAATAACGCTTGTAGCTCGTCATCTACGGTCATCTTCATAGAGTTGGGTTGATCTACAATGCCTTGGAACTCGCTCATGTGGTCCGATACACTGCTTCCATCTATATACTTCAAATTGACTAATCGTCGCATCAGATTAGCTTTATTCTGTGCGGTTGTCCTCGCATACATTTTCTCCAACTTTTGCCAAAGAACGTAAGCATCGTGTTCATTAGCAAAATTTTGGAAAATGCTCTTGTCGATCCATTGTCTGATTTGAGCAGCACACTTTCGGTTTAGCACGACCCAGTCAGCGTCTGTGCTGGTTGTTTTTGGTGTCTTGTCATCTGTCGAAGTTGTAGTCACGTCTTTCTCCTTCGGCATTACAATCGGCTTCCACAGATCTTTAATGTATAAAAAATCCTCCATTTTAGGCTTCCAAATTGCATAATTAAATGCAGTCAACTTGATCATATTGTCTGTGCTCTCCTCCATTTGAGTCGTCAGTCAACAGGTTTCGCGGAGCTTGACACTTTTCCGGCGATGAATAGTACTCTATGAATAGTATGACTATTCACTATTTTAAATAGTATCTGTCGTGTGAACAGTACCTTTGCTGATACCACTTTGTTGGAAAAAATAGATGGTTGTAAAGAAATTAATTCCACAAACCCAGGATAATTTTTCAAACTAAAATATAACAAAATAACACCAACAATTTTAGGGTGGAAAACCCTCTAAAAAGGAGGTAAAAACCACGGGACCCGTAGGCCGCTTAAAGACTTCCACTATAATAAAATGCGATTACAAACTTCACCCTTAGGTGGATTTCTCACAAAATACAATAACTATGTATCTTCAAATTTGTGGGTAAAACTTCACAAATTGGCTCACATTTTTTCTTCTCAAAGAAACTTTCTTTGAGGCTCTCTGGATCTCTCAGAATGATCTCTAGAATTAGATCTTTCAGATTAGATCTCTCGAATGATTTTCAAGATCAAAGTAAGGCTCTATTTAGAGGAGTATTTAGGGGCAATTTCATAAATATAGAAATTATATTTTAATATAAACCTTTCTTCTTCTCAGCAATTTCGGCGCCGACACTAATGACTTCTTCATTTGGCCCCCACGTTGCTGTTTTTGTTGACTATTCTGCCCACGCATCCCATGCAGCTTATTTGTTGAATTCACCTCAGCCCACGTGAGGAGGTGGACCAACGAATAGAAACGGATGGCCATAGGCGCGATGTGCAGCTTAATGAGGGTGATATGGTTTATATTAAACTACGACCTTATCGTCTTAAGTCTCTGGCTAAACGAGTCAATGAAAAACTGTCACCTCAGTATTTTGGGCCGTATAAAGTGCTGCAGAATATTGGGCAGGTCGCGTATCGAAATGGATCTTCCTTCTTCCGTTTCTATTCATCCGATATTTCATGTCTCGCAGCTCAAACAAGCTTTGGGGTCGATCAATTTATGTCAACCTGTGCCCACTATTTTGACTGAAAATTTGGATTGGGTGCTAGAACCGGCCGAGGTTTTGGGGATGCACCAATCGCCGAGACTGGATCCTTTGGTTAGGTTACTGAGGTTCTTATTCAATGGAAGGATTTACCTTCATTTGAAGCCTCTTGGGAATCTGCTGAATAGATTCGTAATCACTTTGCTCACTTCCACTTTGAGGACAAGGTGTCACTCATGGGGGGGAGCAATGATAAGCTTCCTATTTTGCAGGTTTATTCGCAAAGAGGGAAGAGAAGAGAGGAGCATAGTAATGTAGTGGACTGATGTATTAGGGGCAAAATTGGAAATTTGGGTAATATTGTAAAATTTGCCGTGATGAGAAGTATAAAAGAAAGAAACTCTGTAAACTTGGTATTCTTTGGATTGGGGAAGAAAGAGATAGGTGTTAATTCTATAACAGTTTGTGCAATTCATTCTTGCTGTACATTTCTTAATACAATTTCAATTGATTCTTGAATTGATACCTATCATCTTCCTAAAATCTAAAAATGCGTCCATCCCCCACCTCCATGGAAGTATGCCCCAAAAACACTAGACAAATAGATGCAATATACATCCAAGGACTGCGGAATGTAATGTATCGTCTAGGCCAGCTAGCCCACTTTGACATAGTTTTCCCATACAAACTAGATATGACCTGCGCCCACAAAGACTGTTTATCCTCCAAGAACCGCCATAACCACTTGGCCCCAACAGCCGAATTCCTTTTGAGAACATTTTTAATGCCAAGACCTCCCTTGGCCACCAATCTCTGCACCATCTCCCAATTTATAAGATTCAGCCCATCATTCTTGTCCACTCCTTTTCGTAGGAATGATCTAATCTTTTTCTCCATTCCCAGAGCCACCTCACTAGGAATCTTGAAGAAGGAAAGAAAATATGATGGAAGTGCCATGAGAACAGATTTGATCAAGGTTAGCCTGCCACCTTTTGAAAGGAAACCATGTTTCCACCCATCTAGCCTTTTTGAGAACAATGGGTTGCCACCCAAAGGAAGTCCTAGGTACTTCAAAGGCCATGAAGCAATAGAACAACCAACATGATAGGATAGGCAAAGAAGCACGTTTTGATCCATGTTAATACCTACCATTTGACTTTTGGCCATATTGACGCTTAGTCCCGAAGCCATACAGAAAGCTTGAAGAAGTCTAATTGCCTCCAACACATTGCTTTCCGACCCATGCAAATAAAACAACGTTTCATCAACGTATTGCAAATGAGAAACTTCCACCTCCTTAATTCCAACCCTGAAACCCCGAATAATGGAACATTGCCTTCCATTGTCCATCATCCTGCTTGGCCCATTAGCCTCCAACGTAAACAAGAAGAGAGACAGTGGGTCACCTTGTCTCAAGCCTCTCTTAGTTGAGAATTTTCCCCTGGGTCGGCCGTTGATTATAACAGAATAAGATATTGATCTCAAGCATCCCCCAATCCGTTCCTCCATCTCTCCCCCATACCTTTCCTTGCAAGTGTGAAGTCCAGGAAATTCCAATTCACCGAGTCATAAGCTTTTGCAAAATCATCTTGGAATACAACACCTTCCTTGCCCCTATTGCGATAATCCTCTACCGCTTCATTAGCAATTAGTACCACGTCCAGGATCTGCCTACCATGTATAAAGGCCGACGGGGTTACCCCAACTGTGCTGTGGAGAATTGCTTGTAGCCTATTTGCCAAGATCTTAAGTAGTTCTAAAAGGTGGCTTCTAATTAAATTAAGTAGTTCAATCTAACAAAATGGAATTCTTTGTTTGAACGATTTAAGTAGACGAGTGAGTTACTAGATTGAAGAGATAATGACATCTGGGCAAAATTCTCTGAGGCAACAAGTTAGTGATTCCTTCTCTCAACAATTTGAAGTAGACAAGTGGCAAAACTCAAAAAAGGTATATCATAGGAGAGGAAAAAAAAGATTCCAAAGCACAAGTCCTGATTTGGAACTCTTTAGAGGATAGCGGAGCTAATTATGAGTCTATGACCTTTTATAGATTACCTCCGCCAAAGAGTTGGTCAAGTTCTTAAAGGAGGAAGTCAAAGAGTTGATTCTTCCACCAAGGGAGTATTAAGTGTACTTAGTTTTCCAAAACTAAAATAAATACTAGAAATAAATATATTTAGTTCTCTTATGTTGTTTTTAGATTTCCTAGGGTTTTAATGCATGTATTTTCCAAGAATCATTGATGATTCTTGATTTTGTTTGGTGCTGTACAAGTCTATAAAATAGGATCGTAACCTTCTCTATGAAAGCATCGAACAAAGTTTCAAATTTCATCTCACTTTCCTTTGGGTTTAGGTTAGCAATTTACCTTATCTACCAGCCACGGAGATTAGGTATAAAGTTAAAGTACCAAGATATACCGTTGATCGTAATAATGATAAGTTCTTTCTGACTAGTTCCTTTTTCCTTTCATTTTAAATAGAAATAGTGGGGGAATTCTCCTCAAGAGAAGACTGATCCTCTATCCTCCCAAAACCTAAAGATTTGATTCAGTCTTGAGTACAGTTAATATTCCTATCCTGATACTGCATGTCTGAGAAATTACCTTTGTTCTTGTTCAATATGCTTATCGTGTTCTCTATTTCGTAAATTTGTATTTGCTATATCCAAGTTTGTCTTTTTGGAATTCCCAGTGTCGAGGCCTCTCCCTTTACGTACTTGCCACCACGTCCTAGTCCAAAAATGATAATTGTGTACCTCCATGTATTGCTACCATAAGCAAACAGTACCAACACTTGTGCAACAGTGTAGAAAGCAACCAGTTCATCTGGGGAAGTATCATGATTAATAAAATTCTATCAACAGTATTCGCCTTTGATACGTGTTAGGCCTCTCGAGCTGTTATTCCTTTCCCTAAATTTCGTTAGTAAGTTCTCAAATGGCCATAGATTGGGAACTAGCTTGGGGAAGTGTCTGGAAGGAGTAGGAAGCTTTCAATTTAGTTTGTCCCTTAATCCCGCTTTTAGGCTTTCCATGGCATCCCTATCTTGGGCACTAATCAATCTATTTTCTGGAAGCTTTTAATCATGAAACAGATGGGGGAAATAGAAGTGGAAGGATGCAGATAATACATTCTGGGCCTTGTTACTTCATCTTGAAATCCCTTTTTCTTCCAGTTGGACAAGGCGAATTTCATAGGATTATATGAACATATCATAATACTATTTACCTTGAAGCACTCTTAGAAGTTTTTCGATCAAGCAATCTTTCGCTATAGAACACCATCCTAAATCTTTCTGATCATAATGGGGACCTTATAGTCAGATTAGCTGGGAGAAGGAGAACTGATCCATTTCAGAAGCTAACATTATTTTTGGATAATCTTGCCAATTGCTATTTTAACTTGCCATAAGATATAAGACACTAATGCTGAGAATTGAAATATTAGCAATATCAGTAAAAAATAAATTCACATCACCACAATAACCAATAATGATTTAAATTATTTCAGGTGGTGAACCTAACGGGTAGGTACGTCTTCTAAAAATTTAGATTTTATAGTGCCTTTCTCTTGGATGCTTGTTGAAGCCTTAAATTTAGATGATTATATATTATCATCTGATTGTGATGTTTATATCTATGATTCAGAGATAATTGTTTCTGGGGGTATGACAATGCCACAACTTATCTCTCCTCTGGAAAGGACTCCTCGTCAGAGTGATCGGATCCCTCTTAACCGTATGGTGTAATTTACACGTGACACTGACAGATTTGCCAGGTAATTATTGCTAACTGCCTTCCATCTCTCACTAATTAGGAACAACAATTTTTTTCTTTTTCCTTTTTTGTGTTTACTTTAAAATTTACTTAATTTTCAAGCATCATGGTTCTTTAAGTAAGGTTAATATTTAGCAGGTTTACAAGATTAGGGAACTACGTTGAGAGACCTATGTTGTAATTGGAGTTGGAGGGTGATACTAG
This sequence comes from Paratinospora sagittata, assembly GCA_035771175.1. NCBI lineage: Eukaryota > Viridiplantae > Streptophyta > Magnoliopsida > Ranunculales > Menispermaceae > Paratinospora > Paratinospora sagittata. The sequence continues at coordinate 5,790,258 of JAYMFD010000012.1, read as the reverse complement.
GAAGCTGAGAGAGGGGGAATACATTGTCTTGAGTGTAAGGCTATTGGGCTAGGAAAGTTTTGTTGTAATCAGAGAAGTGATGTTGGGTGGTCAATGGGGCGTTGTCCCACGTGCATGGCTATTGCACTTTGTCCACCTACCTTTTCCTAAATGTTGTGTTTTATGTAATGGGGAGGAAGATGGCTCAAACTATTCAAGTTTATTTTTCACAAATTGGCCTTACATTTGTGTGATTATATGAGCAAAATCTTGACACTTCGTTCTCCAAGATTCTTGGAGGTGAGTTACCAATTTTGTTTGTGTTATATTATAACCAGTGGAGACCCATGGTTCCAAGGTATCATCAGCCTTAGGTCACCTTAGGGGTCACACGGTTTTATCCTACTGGTCCTACTTTGTTGCCTGCACTTGTACTCTTCTTTTGAAGTTTCGCAGGAGTGGGGACTTGAGTTTTATCAAAGAGAAAATAAGGTATTTGCTTAATCTGAAATATAGTATAAACTTTGACAAAATAACTGTCGGTTGCATGGAATAATAATGATAATAATTATTAACAGTTGTGAATTCAAGTCATTGGACAAAAAGTGAGATCTACCATAATAAAGGTTGTGTACCAATTTCCGTGTCCTACTATTATTATTATTTTTTATTTTATGAGAGGAAGCAGGAAGAGATATTGGGTCATTATTCTTGTGAGCCGTATAATTTCTTTGTTATATTTTTGCATATGCCTTGTAAGAAAGAAATCTGCTCTCCTTGATTTGCTCACTCCCTTACCCCCCTATAGCGACTAGTGTTGCTAGGGCACAATATGCCCATCAAGAAAACAAGATTTGCCCATTTACTCTACTTCCCCATGAAGGTCAAGACAATAGATTTAGAAGGAATCAAAATTTTGTAAATTGATGTTATTTTAGGTCTTCTTTTACCTTTATTATCATGATTAATCGTTATGTTTATTCTGTCATTTTTACCTTTATTTGGTGTTTTATGGTTTCTTAAACAATATTTCTTTTTGTCACAAATTATATATATATATTTTTTTTTATTATTATTATTATTTTTTTTCATTTTTAATTTTATCTTTTGTGGTCTTATACCATATGGTAACATTCTTATTTTTAATGATGTTATGAAAACTTTGCACCAACTAGCTTAAAATAAAATTGTAGTTATATTATGTTTACACTTTTAATCTTCTATAGCCTTTACTAATAAGACTCAACTGATTCTAATGAAACGAATTTAATGCACATTTAATGAGGTAAGAAATGAGGCATACAACGACTAAAAGACTTAAGCTTCCTAATCCTCAATAGACAAGACAGGTATGAAGAAATAGATCACTCACCGCACCCACTTTGGTGTAAATCTGGATTTATTTCTATGAATCCTTTCTATGGATTTATTTCTATTTTTCTAATTTTCCAAGCGTAAATGGAAACAATCAAGGTGTACTTATCATCAATGCACTTAGAACCGAAACCAAAATACACTCGTACCAGCTCAGTTTCCTGGTATTAGCTTACCCATGAACACAGTATCCCTATGAAGTCAAATTTCGGCACTTGAACGACGAAGGGTAACTCCGCACAAGCAAGTGGTAGGAAGTAACGCATGTTTAGCATATCCGGTCATTCCAACCAATGTGCTAAACCAATCATTCCCCAACCCACATCTTCCTCCAGCTCCCCCCATCGGGAAAATAGAAGAGGAAATATTTAAGAATAAAAGAATGTACTTATCTATTACTCCCTGCTGAAGTGGTTGTTTTACACTTTTATACCAAACGATGATAAAATTTCATCTTCACAAACCTACCCCTAAGCTGCCCACTTAAAAATCACTTGGTCTACAAAAACGCAGCTGCTAAGCAGCTAATCACAACCAAAACCTACTCACAATGCCTTTTATAAATAAGCAGTAAATTCCATCATGTGTTTACCATAAACACTCAGCACAGCAAGCGGTCCATAATTTCTTTCTCCAACCCCAAACATTGAAAATCCACATAATATAATTTTACTGTGATATCATTCTTAAAACATCAACCACGCCCACCACGGCCTCTTGCCCTCCCACGACCTCGGCCTGCATCAATTCCAATTTGTATATTGAATTAACAAGCAGAAACCCATTTGAAAAGCACACTACCTACAACTTCCAATAATAACAAAAAAAGAAGAAGAAAGCGTCGAAATTCTACAACATATATCCATGGACAAAGATGTGCATTATGTAGTGATCCATTGATGAACTTACCGCGGCCCTGAAAAGTTGGTGGTGCATCTGGTCCACCATAATTGTTGGATTCTTGATACATGTCTCCGCCACCATAGCCTCTTCCCCGTCCACCATAATTGTTGGATTCTTGATACATGTCTCCACCACCTCCACCACCATAGCCTCTTCCACGTCCACCATAATTGTTGGATTCTTGATACATGTCTCCACCACCAAAGCCTCTTCCACGTCCACGGAAACCACGCCCTCTGCCCCGACCTCTGCCTCTGCCACCACCATAACCGCGCCCTCCATCCCAACCCCCATCGCCATTGTAATCACCAATTCCATTATAATTCACTGCAAAAAAGATTCAAGATAAATCAAACCGGTTACTGAAAAAAGGCACGAGCAACAGATAGAAGATTAAATTGGAAAGCCAAGGCCTAGCTCATGAACTTCAACAGATCCAATAAGATAGCGCACACTTTCAGTGTTAGGATATCAGTTTTGATTTAAAATTTTAAATAGGGGATAGTTACAGGAACTGTGTGCAGTCCTACCACAGATGCTATGCCAATCTGTCAAATGAGTTCTAAAAAACATAACAAACAAATAGCAGTAATATAAAGCATTGCTGCATACATTAACGTTGTCAACAGTTTTTATGTTTTAACCATCGTACAAATGTTACTCGTTATACTACTGAGCTAACCAAACAATTAATATCTTTTATTATAAAATATGTCTGACAACTCAAAATAAAGAAACATTAGCACATATTACTCCAACTTTTAAATCCGATATGAACAAATATATTGTTATTCAATACATATATATATATACACACACACATATATATATATATAATATTTTATAAATATAAAATAAAAAAAAGAGCGCTAAAAATTGTAAAAATTTAGGGGCATCAATCCTATCAACTAAGGGACAATGTCCAACGGAATTTCCAATTAAATTTCAAAATTGGATCATTAAAAAGAAGTGGTACAACACACACAAGGCAACAAAAGAAAATGGCACATAGCCACTGACTCAGGCTTAATAATACCTCTGGCTCTAGCCCTTCCCCGACCACCACGGCCTCTTCCTCGCATGCTTGGAGAGCCATCTAGATTCCACGACAATAGTAAAAAATTGTCAACAAATCAAGTTGCAAAGGAGAGGAAATGATCTCAAAGTATCAGCATGGAAGCATCAATTACCTCCTTCATAATAATCAAACTCTGCCAATGGTTTCACTTGATCAATTGGAATAGGTGACTGATACCTGCTTTGCAAAGAGAGAGAGTGGACACAATAATTATAAGCAAAAAATTGTGGTACTAAAAGCACTCATGCATGCAAGACATGATGAGAAAATAAGAACTTGCGGGCACTACAAATAGATGCTTATTCATTCTTGAAAATATAGTCCTCAAAAGTAAATAATGTTTCCAAATGCTACCAACAACATTGAGAATTATTGGCAAGGTAAAAAAGAAGCCTATGGAAAATTGCAAAATCTCCAACCATTTAAAACGTTTTAACTATCAAATATAATGATAAGCAAATATTGCAGGAATCTTCATTGAGAATTAATGGTAGGGTAACAAGAAGCCAGTGGAAAATTGCGATATCTCCAACCGTTTAAAACATTTAACTATCAAATACAATAATAAGCAAATATTTCAGGAATCTTTAAAGAAACGGAAATCCTGATTTTTTTTTTCTTTCCTTCAAAATTTTGCCTCACCAATGAAAGACTATAATAGATAGCTCCAATTACATAAAGAAAACCTACAAGGGTGTTAAATTGTTTAAGTATTAAATAAGCATTAGTGTCAAATGACCAGATCTTTTTTCTTTTCAACTAACCAGTATCCAATATATTCATGTGCCTAGTACTAAAATAATGGCACATTTTCTTAGTCCAAAGAAGTTATTTGAAACTTTTTTGTTTCAAGGTTTTAGAGTTTCTGCATACTTGTAATTTAAATATAGAATTAGCCTTTAAAAAATAAAGTGATGGAACCAAATTCAAGCAGCCAACCCCATCTAATTGACAAAAAGTTATCTAAGTTGAGTTGAGGGTACTTCTCGAGACAACTTAGTAAACTAACACGTACAATGTCTATCCATAACAGCATTGTGCATGTTATACCATGTTTTTGTTACATCCAAGTACTCCATATCTTTCACTTTATAAATTTAGTTATATTCCATCAACTACCAAGCATCTGCAAAATCTATTCTATTAGAAAACACGCATACTCCATAATTATATCACATCGATGGCTCATACAACTGCCAAAACCATGTACTAATAATTTAATACAAATGCTGTCTACACATGACTAATTGCAGGAACCAACTAATTGACCTAACCTAAGTAAAATCAAATCTAAGAATATATAAATTTCCTAAATTATCAAATAATATGGCTTCCACGGTTTCACAACACAATTCCTCTAAACCATAAAGAGAAGAGCAATATTGTACATTAAATATAGTTTCAACTTTCAAATTTAGTTATAAATAAATTACCCAGTGGAGGATACATCCAACTCGTTCTTGGACAGAGTAATTGTGATCATTGAGACATGGCGTGTAGTTTCCAGGCTGAAACGAAAAGGGAACATGACAGCGTGACTCAGTACCTTGCTAAATTACAAACAATAAATAGGCAATGCATGACCTTCAAGCAAAAAAAGATAATGTTCCTTACGGAAGCAAGCCTTCTTCCAACGGCTCCCACGTATCAGTAATATCAGTAGATCCAATTGATGTATTCTGATGGAGACCAGCAATCCTTCTCTAAAAAGAGGAGACTCGTTTTTAGATGAATGAGTTCATGAAGAACCATTCATTGAGAAAGTATGGTTTTGATACCATAATACACCAAAATTGTAATAATGAACAGAAGAACAAGGTGCGTAACACAACCTTAATTAGTTCAGCAATCATCACAGTCTTGTTGATAGCTCTCCCCATGGCTTTAAGAACAATTTCGTTTGACCCTTTTTCCTGTGCAACAAAAAACCATGGTAAGAAAAAATAGAACATTAATTCCCTTAGCTATGGTGTTGCTCAAGGAAACATCACCACCATACATGAAAACTTTAATGGGAACTTGCGAAGTGGCAGAAGCATGTCGTCTTCTAAAACTTAGGATGCTATCATGTGGCAGGTCCATTCAAAGTAAACTATTTCCATTTCTTCATCTATAGTCATTTAACATTTAAGCATTAGTCCATGAGACCAATATCCACCAAATTGACACAAACGCTATGAGCTGCATATGTTACTCAAACTCAGGTATGAGTGTTGGATGCGTATACATATTTAGAGGTCAATCTTGTTCATTTCAAAATATGGGATATGGGAACTTGGTTAAAAAATGTCCAAAAATTTTGAACTAGGTAATTGGATAGGGTTATGTTCGTTACAATGCCCATATTTTATCTTTTTCTTTCCATAATTTTTTTTCTTCTCAATCATTTATTATTCTGTTTTTTTTTTTTTGCTCACTTAAGTGAACAATTACTTATTAGTCATTCTCTTATTTTCTACTTTCCCTTCCTTCTTTGCAAAAACTAAGTAGCCGTATTCCAAAATATAAACTGTCAAACACGTGTCATATCATATGAAGACACAGGTATTATTGGGCTAAAGTAAAGAGTTCGAGTAACAGAGCCAGCTATTACAACTTAAACCATTGGGTAATGCAAATTATCTAGACTATACATGATACAAATACTTGGAAAAGTTCACCATGTACACCCATTTTTGCCAGCCTTCCAAACTACTTCTTCAAACTTGTAATTATCTTTCAAACTTGTAATTAAATTATAGGGAAAAAATTGTAATTTAAGTAGTTAAGTAGTTAAACTACACATCGTGTCTCCATATTACCCTTTTCAAATTTAATTCTTTACAACTCTTTTCTACTATTTTTTCTATTTCTAAGCAAAATTTTATTTTAATTAAAAAATTAAACGTTCATATACTAGTAGTAAATAAGAAAGCTCTTGAAATATATTGCAAAAAAACTATTTTTACCTTAGGGTCCAAACAACAATAAACCCTATTAGGATCCATTTGGCCCAAAAAGCTAAGAAGACGACATCACTGCCATGCAAATCCAGCTTAAGTTTCAACTTTTTCCAAAAGAGTTGAACTAGATCTACATGTCAAACTTTCTAAAAGATAATGTCATACATTACAAATATGAAATATGTATACAATATTGTTGATATAAAACCATGTCAATTTTTTTTTTGAGAGGATACAAACTTGAGAAGTATTGGTTACATGGTGAATAGATTGACGGCCTCCTCCGTTCCCTCACTAGTAATCGACTAATCCCCTCACCAACTTGGAAGGGCCAACAATGGCAGGTCTTGAACCCGTGACGACCATGCCAACTCAGCTAGTCGGCACTCTCCTCCTACCATAGTGCCAACGCCTCTCGTTGGCAAAACCATGTAAAAATGTTGGGTCTATTGTACCTTTAGAAAGGTTCCTTAATAGAGGTGTAAAGAAGAAAGCTTAAAGAGGGTGACAGGGGAGAGGAGACGGGGGGGTGCTCTGTCCTTTAGTCCCACATCAAAGGCAAGAGAGAGATAGGATCCTTCCTCTCTTACAAAAGGGAAAACCTTCCTACCTCTTAATATTCTCATGTCTTCCTTCTCACTTTGCTATGTAGAAATAGAATGCTTTATAGGATATTCCCAATATCTTTAAAAGTTCAAAACAAAAATTTCAGAGGTTGGATTTGAATCAAATTGCACATACAACCAACATGAACCAATAGTTAGACCAGTCTAGAGAAGAAATTTCTAAAATTTTGTCGGAGCTAGACGGGGGTGATGAATTTTATCACTTAATAAAATCAGGTTGGATGGAAATTGTTCAAAAACCAACATGGCTCAACCCGGCACACCGCCAGCAAGTGCCCAAGAAAAATGGCCTTTGATGCATAGGTATTGATGGTTGTGAGGTGAATAAGATAATAACCTGGTATTAGTTCCTTATCCTTCACTGAGATATGTTTGACATGCATTTAAATCCAAACCTAATCCAAAGATGAGCAAGAAATTGCCTTCAAAAGAACTCTTAAAGTGGCATATCGCACCATTCAGCTTTCTAACAGCCCTAGCACTTGTGTAATGTTGATGAATCGGTTATCCAGCCAAAAATTAGGAAGTTGTTTTGGTCTACTTCAGTCATCAGTGACATACTTGTGTAAAACAAGAGAATTCTGAATCTAGACCACCTTCTCTTCTCTTTTTACGGCATTTCTTCTAGTTTTGAGACAAATAATCATTTATGAGCTAAGAGCTCAGGTCAAAATTATCCAAGATATAACAATCATACACAATTGTCCAAGATATAACAATCATACAAGCCTATTTGGCTAACAATTGCCTCAGGTAGAAAGAAAATTATGCCCTTCAAATAAAGGGATATGGATACCAAATTTCCATTCCTTAACCTAACCAATTTAAATATATCTTAAGCAAACATCAAAACCTTTCCAATGTTACCGTTTTAGATTAAAAAAAACCACTCAACCAGGGGCGGAGCTGTATTAGCCGCTACCTGGGCTCCAGCCCAAGTAGCGGTCTACAACCCCACTATATATATAGAGGTATATACACTATATTTATAGATAATAAATATAGCCCAGGTAGCCTAGGTAGTGGGGTCACTAGGGTCTCTCTCTCTCTTTCAAACGTAGGACGCACAGTGACCTATTTACCATCTGCAGTTGCGAATGCTTCCTCCACGGCCACGTCACCACCCTACCCATCTATACTTCTTATGTTTGCTGACTGGTGGGTCCCACCTCTCTTTAGTAAACAACAAACTAACTACATACCCAAAAAACCCTCTCTCTTTTAATGATGAGGTTGTAGCCCACTTTATGTATAAATATAGGAGAATGTTATTTTAAGTGTTGTAGTTATTTAAGTGTAACTACACTCACAACCAATAGATTTATATGTGTTACATTCTCAATGTGTGTAATAAATCTAACACACAATGATCCAATGATTATGAGTGTGCAATTACACTTAAAAATATAACTACAACAGTCAAAATAGCATTTTCCATAAATATATATGTATATTTCTCTCTTTTTCTCTACATTTGATTCTCTCTCCACATTTATTTGGATACTAAAAACAAGATGCATACTAAAAAATAGGCCTTTGTTTCCATGAAAATGATAAATAATTATTTTCTAATTTTATTATTTGCATTGTATTGTAAGTCTTGGATGGAGATAAAATATATTAAATATTAGTTTATCAAATTATATAGAAATTAAAATAATCTGGTTAAGTAAAAAAAAATTATTAAAAATATTAATTTATCAAAAACTAATATCCAACAAATTATAATCACAATCAAATAAAAAATTTACATATAAACACCAAAAAACGCAATCTTCTGAATTTGCCGCACAAGCGTCGATTTACATCTTTAAAGATAAGGTTGTCAAATGATTTTCGAAAAGGTTAGTTAGACCTTTTTTGGTCATAATATTTAGCTAGATTCAAAATAACTACACATGTCTATCAATTAGATATCAGTGATTTACATATCTTAAAGTGTACAATAAATGATTCAATAGATACACAAGTGTAGTTGCACATGTAGTTATAATTTTTTGCAGTTAGATTAGATTAGCATTTTCCTTACTGAAAGAAAAATGATAATCTAACTATAAAAGTTGTAACTACATGTATGACTACATATGTTTATCCTTTGGACATTAATGATTTACATATCTTAATCAATAAATTGTCTTTAAAGTTTTTCTAACGAAAATTTGTTAGCCCACCCTAACTAAAAATTTTGGCTACGCCCCTGCACTCAACCTTACTTCATCGCACAAAGATTTAAATATAAAAAATTAAAAAATTAAAGAAAAACAAACAACCAAAATAATAATACGAGAATCCAAAGAACAAAGACAAGTATCGAAACCTGGAGAAGAGTGGTTGCATAAGTAATGTAGTTCCTCATCCTTCCTTGAGTGGTTATACGTATCTCATTCTCGTTTATCGGTGTCTCTGCCTTCGGCTTCTCCACCCTTTGGTACCGATCCATCTCTATCTCCCCAAACCAATCAAACACCAACCTTAATCAACTAATCAATACATCAAAAAATAATAATAATAATAATAATAATAATAATAACCAAAAGACATGAAACATAAACCAGGAACAACATCAAATCAACAAGCAGCTTCAACCATGAAAACCAAAAAAACCAAACAGAGAAATCGAACGAAGAAATCTACAACCGATAACTTCAACCAGATCCAAAAACTCGAAGCTATCAACAAAATCATAAAAAACCAAAACAAATCCACAAATACGCAACAGGAGATTTGAAGTAAGGGTTAGAGTAAGGATTAGGGTTTTCGCGGTACCTTGTTCTTCACTCGGCTAGTTGAAGGAAAAAGGTCGCTCGCGGAGAAGCGTCTCGCTCTAAATGGTTTGGGCTTTGAAAAATCAGGCGTTTAACACTTGCGCGTGCTTTTATGACAGACGAGAGATCGAATCGATCGATATCGATCCATCGGGAGTTCGGAGGCAACGGGCGGTCAAACCAATGTGGGGCTGACACTAGCGGGTCCAACGCCTGTAAGACTGCCCGGTTTAGCGGTTCTCCTCTTTCATTGACTCATGATTTTGATTTTGATTTTGATTTTTGATAGACGGTTGAGATTTGTTTTTCTCTCCTTTTGTTGTGGGACCCCTCAACACCTTATCTTCCACTTCGAGAAAGAGCTTTTTCTGACGCGTGGCTTGTCTTGTTGAAAATTATATTAAGAACGTCCCCAAAAAAAAAAAAAAAAAAAAAACTGTGTTTCGGAAAATGTAAAAACTGTTCAAGAAAATGTACACAAATAGTTTTTTTCTTTTTCTTTTTTTTCTTTTTTTTCATTCATTTATTTGTTGAAAAGCTTGAGATAACAGGACCCACGGCCGCTTTAACTGAATGACAAATCAAAATCCGTGGACAAAGTTTAGTTGTGTTTGGGAGGTGTTTTACAAATTTGCGATTGATGAATTTTTTATTTAAAAATATACCTTATAATACATATAATTTTGAGATCTATCCTATTAGACTCGGTCAACAACTATTGGCTAGTCCAACTATAGTAGATTTCTTTTTTTATTCTAATTTTTATTTAAAGACATATTTTCAAAATGTGTCTTTTATAGTCGCATTTTCAAAAACCGACTCTTAGCGTTACATTTTAAGGCCCTGTTTAGATGCGAGGTATAAACCCCATTTTGGTGCAAAATTGAAGGAAACACAGGATTGGTGTGTTTAATATCGCGTCTGCGTTTTGATTTGTAACATGATTTTTGAGCATTTTTACAAAGCATCATCCCCTTACTTTTGCTTTTGTCCTTAGTGTTTTAAGAAAACGCTTTTGGTCGAAAACATCACCACTCTCCCAAACAAGCCCTGAGAATGAGACTTTAAAAGGCACTTTTTCAAAAGGTGTCTCTAAGCCAACAATTAAAAAAAACAAACAAACACTTTGTCACACATACAAGGCAACCATGCGTAAAAATTGTTCGTATATGTTTAACTTAGAGTCGTCTTTTCAATAGTTGACTTTAAGAGTCGCATTCTTAAAATGTAACTTTTAGAGTAGTCTTTTCAAAATGCGCTTTAAACGAAAACATAAATAAATAAATAATATATATCCTATTGAACTAAATCAATAACTATTGACTGGTACAACTAGAGTAAATCTAAAAATTGTATGTGTTAGGAGGTGTATTTCTAAGTAAAAAAAGTTCATTAATAACAAATTTTCAAATAACACTTGTGTTTGGTATCTTTTTAAAATCTTGTTTTCTATATTTCAAAACAAAAGGTAAAAAAAGTTGTTAAAAACTTATTTGATTCATTGTAATTAAAAAAAAAATTACAAAAAAGTTGAGAAAAATGGCTGTTTTTAGAAAACATATAAAGTTGTCTTTTGAAGTTTTTCTTTGATTAATTTGTAATTGGTGGAATTTAAATAAGCTTTTTTTACTTTATTTGTGTGAAATTTTATAACTAATCAAATAAGTTTTTCTTGTTTTCAAATTTTAAAAACTTTTTTGAATATGTTATCAAACATCTTTTCAAAAGCTACAAATCAATAAAAAATAAATCATATTTTATTTTTTAAAATTTTTTTATAAATTTTATACCTAACACTTTTCCTTTTCTTATGTTTTTAGATACATGAACAAGCTCATTTTTGTCTAACAACACATGTCATAAAAGGGAATTTATATTTTGGGCATTTACATACCCATTATGGGAACGTTACTCTCTATTTTTTATATGTTCATTGGGTTATGCCAATACCCAACTACCCAAGATACAAGTTAAATTATCTAATAATTTTTTTTTGTTTTTTATAATATGAGTAATATTTAATTAAAACATTTTGTTAACACAGTCCATCAAAGTTGATGGATCGTCTCAAATCACGTATTGAAATATGATTTAAGGTGATTCAAAAACTCTTAGAATATCAATAATGTGTGTTTCTAAAGCATTTTCCTTATAATGTAGAACATATCACGACTTACAACGTGATGTAATGATGTAATAGGTGATAGTTCAATTGATTAAAAAACTGAGTATAAGTGAGAACTCAAGACCTGGACGTGTCCTTATTTATTTGTCTCTATTAGAAGGGCCAGCCAAAACGCTTTTGATATGCTCGAATCTGAAATGATTAGTCTCGCTTAAATAGAAGACACCTCTCAAGTGTCGAAAAATTAAATTATATTCTCTTAATTTTAGGCTAAAAGTAATTAATATCTTTCTAATAATCAATATATTAATCATACTTATTGTTGTTATTTTTTTGGACAAGGTAATAATACTTATAATTTTTAAAATTTTATTTTTAACTAAACAGTTGATGAATAATTAAAGTAGTGTACAATGCAACTGGTCAACATTACTAATAATAACAGCTTTGCTTCAAGTGTGTTTTTTGGAGATAAGATGCAAATCCAAGGCAAGAGAAAAGAAATAAATATACGCCACGCGGCGGAACACAACAGACGTATGTTCGGATAGTTAACCAACCGCTGGGCGTACACAGCAGTCAGGTACAAGTGTTTCAAGTCAAAGTTGTGTAATATCGCGAGAATACCAAAAAAAATATCAAGAGAATGCGTTGTGAATTATAACGATATATCATCGTCGGATAGAGAAGAACTTAGAATACCATATCCGAGTTAGGGTAACTGCCTCTCTCTCTCTCTCTCTCTCTCTCTCTCTCTACCCCTATTTCTTGGTCTGTGAAATCTAGGGCACGACACGAGAATTGAAAGTGAAAAACATTAAAACAGCTCCGTCTATCTTTACAAATCTCTGATTATTTCCGCCATTATCGACCTCTCTTTTACTTCTATTTAACTCTATTTAACCTTCTTCTTCTTCTTCTTACAGGTAACTTTGTCTGAGCTGATTTCCACCTGATTTTTGGATCTCATCGCCACTTGCTTACTATCGTTTAGATTAGAGGTTTTTTGTTAGGGAAATTAGGGTTTTTGTTTCAAAGTTTGGAGCTTTGGATGATGAATATGGATTGATTGAATCAAATGTTTCTGTGGAGTTGCGATTCTAAAGTTTTTTCTGTTTCGTGGTCATTATTTTATTTATTTTTCTATTTGGAAAGGGCGTTATTGGTTGAATCGGAACCGTGGTTTTGATATTGAAAGTTTGTTTGATTGGAATCATTGTTTTGAATAGTAACAGGCTTTGTTGTTGTTACATCAGTTTTGATGTGTTTGGAGTTTATACCTTCTTTTTTTTTTTTTTTTCATGTTAAACATTCTAATTTTATTTGGTTGTTTCTTAAAATTCTCAAACCTGTTTTCATGGTTGAATTGAGGCTGCCATTTAGTTTAAGTTAATTGTGAGATAATTCTAAGTCAGTGCTACAGCTACTGTTAACTAGTTAGTTAACATTGCTATGTTGTTCATTGTCTTTAAGAAATGCTCTTATATTTGGCAGCCGCGTGAGCTCTATATAGAAAGTTTGGGTGGTTTCCACTAATGGGTCTTGGTTTATTAAATCACTAGACTCTCTATCTCTCTCTGTTTGTGCATTTGTTTCGCTTATAAAAAAAATGATTGTTATTTCAGTCTCGAATGTTTTTTAGACTAATTACGAAACATGGGCTTCTGTCAGGGGTCTACTAGTAAGATGACAGAACCCTCCAAAGTAATTCATATTCGCAATGTGGGGCATGAGATATCTGAGGTATTACTATTACTATTCTTTCCTCTTTTTGGTTCTCTCTCTCTCTCTCTCTCTCTCTCTGTTAATTAATTAATTATAAGACTCAACTGTTGCTCCTCCTTTATGCTCATCCTTTTTCAGAATGATCTTCTTCAATTGGTCCAGCCATTTGGTGTTGTCACCAAGCTTGTGATGTTGCGTGCTAAAAATCAGGTCTTTCATGCTGGGCTTTAGATTAGTTGTTTCAAATCCCTAGTTGCTCCATTTTTTAAATTATCTGCTAAAATGAGCTTTTTCAAATATGTGCTTAAATGCTTCTTATGTTCCCGGATGTAGTCTTCTATTTGATAGTTTGATTTATACACTTTGTTATTATGTTGTACAGGCTCTACTGCAGATGCATGATGTTGCTTCTGCTGTTAGTGCATTGCAATACTACACTAATATTCAGCCAAGTGTCAGGTACAACATTTTTTGAATTTATGTGTCTGCTAAAAATATATATTAAAGGAATTCTCTTTCTTCTCTCTGTAAGCCAGACTTATCAATTGATTTTTTGTTGGTGCTACTTCAGAGGAAGGAATGTTTACATTCAATTCTCATCTCACCAAGAACTTACAACAATTGAAAATTCTCAAGGACGCATTGGTGGAGACCAGGTTGGTAGTCCATTTCTCACTGTTGTCTGTATTCACTTTGCCCCTATTTCTTACAAAATTTATTGGTTAGGGGTAATGGGGCTACCTATTTCCAGACTTTCTCTTGCCCTTGTTCCACACAGTATTGCATATCTTTAACATAAATGACAACCTGATATCTGTATGCTTGAAGCATTATGATTGAGGTTCTTTTCTACTTCCCCCCCCCCCAAAGAAGAATCTTTCTATCAAAATCCCTGCCAAAGCAGCTGCATTTGAACTTTCGGTTTGGTGCTTATACACGATACATGCTTGCATTTATGCATAAATCCATTTCTTGTAGAGGATCCAGTTGTTCATTTTTCTGTAACTGTCTTTAATTGCTGGGCGGGTGGGAAGAAATAACTTTCATTCTTTCTGAAGTTAGCTTAAACTACATCTGCTTACTGTTGGGAGAATGAGTATCTGCTTCAATTCTTATGGTTTCCTGGATTCATTAATTGTCTGTCATTACGCAATGTGTCACTTGTTGTTTTCATTTCATCCTCCTTTACTTCTTGTTCATCTCGATATGATGCTTGGTCATGAAAGCAAATCAAACCCCTGTTTTTGTGAAGTCAGTGGAGAAGGGAGGCATTTATTGGGTTTTTGGGATTTTCTCTTTCCTGGTTTTTATTCTTTGGGTTTGTTCGAGCTTAGAAAGAACAAAATATTATATGGACTCATGGTTGCATGTATATTTGGAATTCTGCATCCTTTTTTTTTAAGAGGAGTTATTAGCTGTACCAATTTGATGCATGTTTACAACGGACCAAATCTGTTTTGTATTTATTTTTAAATTTTTTTTTCTTCTAAAATCTTGTTTCCTCGTGAAGCAAGTGGCTATGCTCTGAGATTAATGGTGCAACTGGATGCCATTGAGCTCCTTTGCCTTAAACATAGGCATAGCAAGCTATGCATGGTGGGCATCTTAATAAAACCCAACATTGGGAGTCAGTGATTTGCTTTCCAAGCCCAGCTGGTGTTTTTCAAGAAATATCATTAATCAATTTTAAGCTAGTTCTGAAAAAACAAAATTATAAAGAACTGGGTGAATAGTTTCTTCATGTTTTAGAAATAGGAGATAGTTCTCATGTGTCAGGTTCTTGGGTTTTCCACGGTAATTTTCCGGTGTTCGTCCTTTCTACAAATAGGTTCAGGAAGTCATAACTAAGGATGCCTGACAAAGTGCATGTTTGATTTTAAATACCCTATTAATGTGTATTTCCATGTGAATGATAAATTTCCTGCAATAATAACCAAAAAAATCTTGTTTTTGTTGAAGAAAGAGGCTGCATTCCTGCTTATTCACGATGAAGCCAAAGACAAAATTCTGATCATCTGTTCACTGCGTTGCATATTAATAAAATCTTCTAAAGAATAATTATCTGCTATCAGAATTTCCAAAAACCAGAGAAAAGAACTACGGAAGCAACTTTGGGATCACACACAAATAGTTAGAACTGTTCTGGGAGATGCATCCAAAGATAGAACACATTCACCTATTATCATGATTTCATGCATATATAATCTTATAGCTGTCCAAGATTGAAAACTAAATATATTTTTTTTCCTTCCAAAAGAAAACTAAATCTGTTGATGCTGCATATGTTGGAAACTATATTATTTTACCCAATCACCGGCATCCCTTTTGATTCAAATGGATATACACATTAAAAAATGGTTAAATTCTGCACCAGACAGTTTTTCACATCTCACAAGGGTTGAAAGTATGACTTTTGGAAGGAAGTTACATAATTTTCCCCAAGCCTAACGCTACTATTTTGATATCCTATGAGCCTAAATTGTACCATAGTTAGATGTTTAGTACACATACCAGACTCTGCAATATTGGACGTATTGTTGCCTTGCTATCCTCAATGAGCTGTACTCATTGCTAACACAATCTTAAAGAAGTAGTGTGTTCCTCTTAAAAATCTGAATATGAACACCCAAAGCATCATGAGACTGAAATGTCTTGGCGAATGTGAAAACTCTCTTGAAACTTATTTATTCTGCCCAACCCAAACCCCACTGTATCATTACTTTCACTGTTACAATGGAATGATGTGTATATTGTATAAGAAATCCCCTGTGCTAATTTCTAGACTTCTAAAATGGTAGTGGGATGCTTCTAGGAATTGCAAGTACATAACCGGAAAGCCATTCTCTATGGAAACAAATGCAAAAATAATATGCACCTGAAGTTCTTTCTCTTCTACTTTAAGCCAAGCACCGTTTCAGTTAACATATTATCTGAAAACTTCAGTTGGGTTATGTTTGCTAGTGTTCTTTGCGATCTTGCAGTCAATCAATAGGGGGCATGATCTCTTCTATAGTTAATTTGTTCCTTAGTGATTTGAACCTTATAATGGCTATTGGTAAATAACTAAACAAATTTCATTTGTTAACAGAGGCTCCTTGCTCTCGCAAAGTAATTGAATTCCAAATGAAGCAAAACTAGGGGACAAAGTCATAGAGACTCCTGAATAACCTACCTAAAGTCTTCAATGCTCTTTTCCCTCCTTCCTTGGTGATCAAGTGTTGACTTAATAAGATGGCTGGGTTTGCCCTGGAAAATAAATTGGCTGCAATATCTAGTGTCTTCATTAAGTTAGATATGTGCTGTAACTTCAAACTTTTTAAACATGCTGAGATATTTACTTCTCTGTTATACATACTTTTCTGCCCATTGCTTTCAATTTCGTTTGGAATCATGGTTGTAGCCGACACTTTGAAGGATCATAAAAATTGGAGAAGAAAACTTCTCATAAACTAGCGTTTAGAAAATGTAAAAGGGAAAGAAAAGTTAAGCTTCCTGAATTTTTACAGTGGTGGCCAGACCATAAAAAGCCGTTAATCAGGGATTAGTTAGATCCTCCTTTCTCTTTCTCACTTTTGTAATTTTTTTCATTGCAGTATAACTTTAATTGCTCATTTATTTGCCTTATTTGCTAACTGATGTTTCATGCAATTTTTTTTCTTTTTTTTCTGTAGTTCTTTCTCCTTTTCTCGTTTTATTCTTCTCTATTCATTCTTCTCTCTCTCTTTCTCTCCTGTCTCTTTCCGGTCTGCCGTTGCACACTCTCAGGATTCACAGCCCAATCGAATTCTCCTAATTACAATTCATCACCTGCTCTATCCTATAACAGTGGAAGTGCTGCATCAAGTGTTCTCTCCTCATGGGTTTGTGGAGAAGATCGTCACATTTCAGAAGTCAGCGGGTCAGCTTCTTCAAGTCTTCCTTTTCTCTCTCTATATCTCTATCATAATTGCAATTCGTTTTGGCAATTGAGAGATTGATTGAAGGATTTTTCTATTAATCTGTTGGAAATATTATTTGACAATTTTCCTTTTTGAATATGAATCATTGTCTAATTAATAACATATTGGGGTCTGCAAAATTGTACTGTAATTGTTCTTGGCGAGTGTTGATAAACCTCATGCAGATTTATCTGCTACATCTTTTATTGTGCAAGAACCTGTTAAAGTTGTCTCTAATTGTTATGAGTAAATTTTGTAGGCTTTCAAGCCCTTGTCCAGTATCAATCACGCCAGAGTGCCGTTGCAGCAAGAAATGCTCTTCAAGTATGTACTTACTTTTGTTCCAAAGACATGTAGCTTGATAATTTTCAGTGGTTGATCTTAGAAGAAGTTCCTCCTGGGCATTCTTTGCAGGGACGTAATATTTATGATGGCTGCTGTCAGTTGGACATTCAGTTCTCAAAGTCAGTTTTATGCATTTCTGTGAGCTTACATTCAGTATTGTGCTTGATTTTCCATGGTGAGATTGAGTCTTACTTTTTGGGTTCTTGTTCTTACAGCCTCAGTGAACTACAAGTGAACTACAATAATGAGCGGTCTAGGTGAGTCTGTAGCTTCTTCTACTCTTTGATTTCTATTAATGTTATATCTGCTAATTGGGCTTCTTAAATATGCAGAGATTTTACAAATCCATCCCTGCCTTCAGGTGAACCGAAAGGCAGATCCTCACAAGTATGTTCTGTTTTTTGTTATTGTTTTCCTCTTAAATAACACAATCTCATTTTGGACTTGTCCTTGATTATGTTTTTTTTATTTATTTCTAAACTGTAAATCTGACTCCAAAACTTCATATCAATTTTGTGCTAAATCTTTCTGTTCTGTGTGTCATAAGCCCGGGTATGGTGATACTGGGAGCCTGTACGCACTTCAGCCTCCTGGAGCCAGAGGTGCTTAAGATATTCATTTTTTTTTTCAAATTTTTTTTGGTTATCCAGCAAATGGCTGATGCATATTTCATGATTTCTCTGTTTCAGTTGCGTTTCAACAGGTTGGTGATCTTCAAGTGGTGTTCTGATACCTTTTCAGGTTTTATTGTTTCAAGCTGCTCTCCTGTTCTTTTTTTTTTTTGGGAACAGAAACAGCTTCTGCTTCTCAAAACTTATCGTTAAATTAACAAATACTTTATTTAGGATCCCCTCTCATTTCATCTCGCTCATAATTTACTTCACATGCTCATTTGCATTTACAAGAATTCAGTTCCACATTGTCCCAATGGTTCTATTATGTGCTTCTTTTCATACAATCTTCCATATGAGCTGGATTCTGAAGGACCTGAGCAAATATGAACTTGAAATTCACAATCTTCAGTGTGATCAGTTGTTTGAGTTATGCTAGATGATCTGCTAGGTTACTAATTCAATACGAAGGTAGGTAGATAGATTAAGGGCTGGGAGGGGGTATTAATACAGAGATTGAAGTTTTACTTGCCATGTTTTGTTTTGGGACTCACTTTCTTTTTTTTTTCTTCATTTTCCAGATGGGAAATGCCGCGGCAGTTGCAGCTGCATTTGGAGGAGGCTTGCCTCCTGGAATAAGTGGTACTAATGAAAGGTGCACGGTCTTAGTATCTAATCTTAATCCAGATGTAAGGCATTTCTTTACTACTGTTGCTTCTTTTTCTTACTTCTCATATCATTTCTAAACATTGTCCTTTTACCTTCATTTCAGAGAATTGATGAGGACAAGCTTTTCAACCTATTCTCCATTTATGGGAATATTGTCAGAATCAAACTTCTGCGTAACAAACCAGATCATGCACTTGTTCAGTTGGGAGATGGATTCCAGGCTGAATTGGCTGTGCATTTCTTGAAGGTTTGATATTTTCTAGCCTACGCATGCATTCAGAACCTCCAGATTGTTGTGTCATTGTTACTTACGCGCATTATTAATGGTGTTGCTGAAAGAATTGAATTGTTTGCCAACAAAAATTTGCGTAGCATCTATGATGGCATCTGGGTATTTCCTAATCAGTCAAATCTTACCCATAGACAACCTCATCTGCATGAACCAACTGCAATATTAGTGTTACCTAAGCAAGATCTTTCTTTTCGAGCCAATGCAGTGGAACTAGTTGCGAGTTCAGAAAGGTTATGAATTCCTGAACGATGGGGTCTTTTCCTATCTTATGCATTCTCAAAATTTACACTTCTACATGATCGTTAGGCGGTTTCTCTATTTTGTAAGAATCTCCCATGTTGTCCTCCTAGTGCACCACCATCATGTGTGCTTAGTGTCCATTGGAGTTCATAAAACACGTGCTTTTCAGATGCAAAGAATGAGAGGCAGCTTTTGAATATGTTTGTGCCATTCCCTATTTCAATGGCATCTACCACTTGGTCGAAGCTTTAGATGTATTCGAGGGTGTAGCGATGTTGGCTTTATGAAAAGAATTCCATATTGACACGGAGAACAAAGGTCTGAAAGCAAAAGAAATAAAAAATAAAAAATCGTAGTTTTCCTTCCACATTTCAATTGCAATTGAGCGCTCAATCTTCAATTATGCATGGTTTTGTTAGAATTTTTCATAATTCTTTATGTATTGAGTTGGGTTTTCTAGGGATTGGGGGCTACAGGGCATCGTATATACTAGCATGGTATGTAATAGTACTTAAAGCTGATTCCTATCAGGCTAATGTTCTGGTTTTAGGGAAATTGGTTGATTGGTTCCATGTGTGATAAAAATATGAATGTTTTGAGCTCTTGTTTTACTTAATTTGCCTGTTCCAAGCAAATTGAGCCTTAGGCTTGCTTCACATGCATGCATCTGTGTACTAACCCTTTTTCTTATAGGAATTTGATTACTAACTACTTAGCTCTTCTGCCATGTAGGGAGCAATGCTATTAGGGAAGCGACTGGAAGTAAACTTTTCTAAGCATCCAAACATCACAGCAGGACCTGACACACACGAATACTCAAACTCAAACCTGAACCGCTACAACCGCAACGCCTCCAAGAACTACAGGTACTGCTGCTCCCCAACCAAAATGATCCACCTGTCCAGCCTTTCACAGGACGTAACGGAGGAAGATATCGTTTCACACCTTGAGGAGCATGGAGCAATAGTCAACACGAAGCTCTTCGAGGTGAATGGGAAGAAGCAGGCCTTAGTTCAGTTTGAGACTGAAGAGCAAGCAACTGAGGCCCTTATATGCAAGCACGCCACCACAATTGATAGATCGGTAATTCGAATCTCCTTCTCTCAGTTGCAGACCATTTAAAAGAAGCCCATGTTAGCCAAGGATGATAAGAACAATCATGAGAGTGATGAATTGTTATGATGATAGCTGCCGATATGTTATATATCATTCATCTTTTACTTCTTGTACTGCTTATGTAACCTTTGAGGAGAAGTAGGATGATCTTTGCTCTTTTTTCTCTTGTTTTTTCTTTTTCTTTTCCCTCTTGTTTCTGGGTGTTTGTGTGTCTGGCTAGTAGATTTTCCTTAGTTGTTGAGAGGGAGGACTGGTCATTGTACACCTAAAGGTCCTGGAAGATGGATCATCAAAGCATTATTTGCTGTTTCTTCTGGTAGCTTCTTTCCTTTAGTATTTTCTTTGCTTTCTGTACCATGAACCAGTCCAAGCTATTTTGCCAGTGATAGTAGCAAACCCACCCAGGAGATTCAATTGTTCTAATTCTATTGGAAGTTCTGCAGTTTTGCTTCCACTGTAATGGCCCTTTAGAGAATTTTCCTTTTACTTTGTTAATTGAGTAATCCTGAATTCTGTTTTGGTGTCTTTGGAGTATATACACTGTTGCAGGAGGATGCTTCCTTGCCCTTGAAGCATGCATGATACAGTTCAGCTTGGGGGGTTGTATTGTAACTGGGTATAATTGCAGCAATTGATTAAATATACAAGCTAATATGCAATACATGCATTTCTATCTTACAAATTTCTCACTTGTACACAGTGTTCTACCAAGCTGAGGTAAGCTCATTTGCCAAGGACAATTTTCTTATTGTTGTTTGATCAGACTATTTTTGTACTTTTCTAGCATTTGTTTCAGCCAAAAATTTGGGAAAGGAATAAGTTTTCATCTAAAGAAAAATTGATTGGAAACTCGGATGCTAAAAGAAAGACCTTTTATAAGAAAAAATAAAAAATTTCTCTACTTCAAGTGAGAAATTTTGGGTAGGAAAACAATTGAGGTTAAGAGCATGTTTTCTTAAGAAATTAATTTTCAAAGAGTGGAAGTTTTAATGAAGATAACATGACACTGCCAGTAAAATTAAAACTTTTCACACTAATGAGTGAAAAAATAAGGAAGTTTTTTTTTTCTCTACTACCAAATACACTAATAGCTAAGAAATTTTTTTTTGAAAAAATATAGTTTTCTTGATAAATGATTTCTTAAGTAAATTTTTTTAATAGAATTTTTTTATGGTTGTTTGATGGTATATGAGAAAATATTTTGGCATTATTCATTTGATGAAAAAAAGAAAGAAAAAGAAAAAGTTTTCGACAATATTGGACATAGTTTAAGATATTAAAAAAAGAGAGAATTAAAATTTCTCACCTTTATAGGTGAGAAAGTTTCGATGAGAAAATAAGGAGGTCGAGAAAAACATTTCAAGAAAATATTAGTTGAAGAAAAGGAAAATAAAAATAAAAAAAAGACTTGTTAAGTATGGCGTGATCCCGTACCCAATATGCACAATGAAATCAAAAGGATTCTTACTTCAAACATTTGGTCTTTTGTCGCAGTTAAGAGGGGTCATGAAAAGAATAGGTTCCAAATTACTAACAATTCCTTTTTTAAATCCTATTGCAGTTGCACGAGCACTTCCCACATGCCACAAATAGGAAGAATTCTAAAACTAAATGAGAAGTAGCTAACCAACTTCTAGGAAAAACATAATTAATTGCATTTATTGCGGTGGCTACACCACCCACGGAATTTAAAGAACTTAAAAGGAGGGTGGGTCATATATTCTATGGTCAAACACCCAACTTTCTCATTTTATCAAGAAAATAACAAATTTTGTCGATTTTCTCAGCTATCAAACACAACTTAAAGATTTTTATTCTTTTTCTTTTTTGAGAAAATACTAACAATAAAGCACACAAAAACGACACCTGACTTTCCTTGCAAACTCTCA
Organism: Paratinospora sagittata; assembly: GCA_035771175.1. Lineage (NCBI taxonomy): Eukaryota > Viridiplantae > Streptophyta > Magnoliopsida > Ranunculales > Menispermaceae > Paratinospora > Paratinospora sagittata. The sequence goes on along the minus strand of JAYMFD010000012.1, from coordinate 5,767,641 downwards.
AATGTAAAAGCTTAGAGAAATACATCTCCATTCCACATATCAAAGAAATAATTAACTAAAACGTCACATAGAACATTAATAAAAGCTTGATGAGCTTTTATGGAAAGTAGAAACATTTTGAACTATTTTATAACAAAGTTCCAACTTCCAAGGACACTACTCTCTACCAATGACCAGTAGCTCTAGCTCATTCGGTTAAGCATCTACCTCATCTCATATGAAGTAGAGGGTTCAAATTTGCTCAGCCTCATTTGAAATGAAGAGTTGTTGTGCCCTTACTGGGGTTTGTTACGGTCTTGTTGGCCCTTGGTGTGGCATCTGTTCCTATATTAGTACTTGAGATTTCTGGCCCTTTTCTTTAATCCATTAGTCTAGAATGATTTGTTTGTATGTGATGGATCCAATCTAACAATTAAACACTATAGATTGACACAAAAAAAGTATATGGCTCTTTGAAGAGAGTTCAATTAAAGCACAAGTAGTCTTTGAACCAGACATTACATATATAATAAGATTGGAAAATCTTCAAAATATTATATTGCTGAAGTGTATCACTTCTAACTTTTTTCCATAATTTTCTTTTAAGCAAAAAAAGGAAACGGATACAAGACATTATTAACCCTAAGTAAGTAGCTTTCATCCCTCACATGGTCTTCTTGTGACATATATTACTTCACCCTGCAACAAATCAAAAGCCTAAATCAGAAATTTTTAATAAATATGGATCCGCTACAAGCCATATTAAACCAAAACCAAATTGCAGGTATGATGGATTTATGAAATCTACAGTCCGAACAATTAGAATTGATATAATGTTAGAGCAACTCCATTTTTCAACGTAATTCCTGACTCATGCTGATGTGGTGTTATTTCCATGCAACATGAAAAAAAAAAATTCTAAAATGGTCAAGGGTGTATTACATCATACACTGTCACGTAATACAATGTTGAAAAATGTGTTGAGGATCGTTTCCTTAGCATTTTCTTATAATAAAATTCTTAAGCTGTTGTTAAATAGTAATCTATATTAGGTAGGATAAGAAAAATTGAGGATTTCACCCCTACATAAATCGGGTTTTTATACTCAGATTTTTAAGATTTCTTCCCGAATCTGCCCCGATTTTGAATTCAGGGTAAAGTTCTTTGTCCAAATCCGGCCTAATACCCGAATCATTTTTATATCAGGCCGGCAAAACCGAGCAATAAGATTCAGACATAGTTTCCCACCCCTATGTAAAATATACATATTCATTGATCGCAAAAATATGCCAATGATCCGTAGCTCACCCGATTAGACATCTAACTTTTATATAAAATGGAGGTTCAAATCTCCTTAGCCTTGTACAAGGTTAAGGTTCGGAGTAGTTGTGCCCTTACGGAGGGCTTGTTGTGGCCTGTTAAAGCCTTTATATAAATGCACATGTAATAATTTAAGTTTTTATGCATTTAGAATAGAGTAATGCAATTCAATAATATTTAATAGTGATTTACATTTAGAGGTGTACTTTAGATGTCAACATTTTTCGAATAAAATAACATTTCCCTTGAAAAACTTATAAACACGTACTTGGAGCAATTGACGTTGTTGGTGATGGGGAATGGAAGGGAAACCCCGCACTTGCCGGGCAGAGAACTAGCAAGTCCCAGCTGAGCACCACCTGCTGCTGCTCCTAGTTGCTTCAAGCAATTGCACACGGTCTGCCGATCTTGAGTATTGGTAGCTGCTGCATTCACAGCCTTCACGCCACCGCAGCAAGCTGGTGGCACAGCACCACCATTCTGAACGTAGCTCAGGCACGGCATCAGTTGATTCACCATTTGCCCACATGTCACCGCTGCTTCCGCACCTCCCGGCGCCGCTACCGCCACCAACACCACCAGCGCCACCACCTTTAGTACTACTGTAGAGCTAGCCATTGTTCAACCACCTTTAACTAGTTTGTAGTAGTAGTAGTATAGTAGTTTTAACTACTTAGAAAAATTGAAAGTATTGGAAGTTTTTGGATAGTAAGTGATTTCAGAATGGTTGCTTGTGGAAAGGTTTATATAGAGAGAGACAGGTGATGACTTGATGTAGGTTGTTCAGAAATTTAATGCCTTTGCCCATCCGTTTGATTCTCTTCACGTGGTCCTCGTGACACCCCCATATGTTTCATTTACTATGTAAGCAACCGACCGACCAATCTACCCGTCCAAATCCGATTCGAGTTGGTTGAGTTAATTTATATATATATGTAATAAAAATATTAAAAAAATATTATATACAAGACTTTTAATTAAAAAGCTTATAACCTTCGGTTACTTTTCTTGAATTATTGAGTTAGATAGTAAAAAAAATATAATAAGATAAATGTTTAAGACCAAAAGAAAAAAAATTCTCATTTTAGTCTCAGAAGAATGTGAGACTTTTTCCATTAACTATTCATCGTCATTTGAATTCTTCAAAAAAAAAAAATATCATCTTTTAAAGTTTAAACAGCAATTACTAAGCTTTAAAAAAAATTAAACTATTTAATATGGATCCAACCCGACCCAATCTTAAGTCGGGTGGCATTGAATCTAGCACGCTACCACCCAAACTCATCGGGTTGGATGGGGTTAGAAAGCAAAACTCAACTGGACTCGACCCAATTTCACTCCTATTTTCATTTAAGGCTTTACCTATCTTTTTCTTATTTTTCATTAGAAAATTTAGTTGTTGATAGTGTCAGGAGGGAAGGCTTGCTGGTACGGCTATTAATTAAGAAGGGCAATACTAAATATACCTTGGAAGCCAATGCTTGTTGCGTAAAAGACGTACATCCCACGGCTTCTGGCACGAATTAACATTGACATCTAACAAATCTTTAGATTTTTTAAAGTAAGAAACTTAACTTATTTTTTATAATCATTTCAGTTTTATCCATACGTGTGTTACATGTGTTTTTCTGTATTTTATAATAGAGGAATATGTATATTTATGTTTTTTTAATATAAATAAAAGAATAAAGTTGTTTCATATGGATTCAAAAATAAGAATGGAGGTATATAAAAAACACCCCGTTATAGTTTTTATCTCCATTTGATTAATACAATTACTTCTCTTTCTCATCCAAAAAAAAAATGGAGATAAATAAGAATAAGATTGTGGAAGTTATAATAATAGGATGCGAAAATCTTGAATTAAAAAAGATAAAATGCAGGATATACGAGTACAAAAAGGATAAATTAGCTAAAAAAGTAAAATTACTATTTTGCCTTTCGATTAAAAGTAGTTTTTAAATAAAAATAAATAAAACAAACTTTTGAAAGACAATTTTGATAGCCATCAAATAGTATAGATACCGATTAAATCACCTTAAATAATGTATTCGACTAATTATTCTTTTTTTTGGTTTATCATCAGACGTCTCCACACTCTTCAGACATAAAATTAGTCTTTGTTTAAAGAAGGTAGACATTTTACCTTAAATTGAAATAAAGAAATTGCAGTGTTGCAGTTGGCTTAGTTATTTCAAATTATATAAAATTTATTATGAATATAAATGTTGGCATTTTCCCAACCATTAAAAATCAACTACATTTAAAAAAATTTATGATACTACTATAATGCTATTTATAATGAGTAGGTGATCATAAAGAGAATAAAATTTAAGAGCGACGTGAAAGAAAGCCAACAATTATTATTATTATTATTATTATTATTATTATTATTATTATTTTGAAAGCCAAACAACTCCATATCATTCAGGAGGTAATGTCCCCTCAAATACAATATCAACAATTATAAAGGGGATTTCCTCAATCCATACATGAGAAATTTGAGTACATAATCCAAATTTGCTAAGGCGATTAGTGACTGTTACATTCACGCGGCATTGTCGATACTGAGACATTCTGTCAATGGTTCAACAGATGCTTGCAATCACCTACCAATTCACCGGTTTCAGTAAAATTGTGAATACTTCTTTTTAGCTCTTCCAACACTCTAGAGGAATCACCCTCAATCATATCGACGGGGATTCCTGTTTCAATTGCAAACTCCAAACTCACTCTCAGTGCACTAAGTTAAGTTGCAAGTGCATGGAGGCGCCCCATCTCATAAGATGCCTTGGCCACAATGACATTCCCAAAGTGATCTCTCACAATAATACCAATGTCAATTGCTCATTTCTCATCCAAACATGCATCAACGTTCATTTTTAATTTGTCATGGGGAAGAGGATGTCAACTGTGATTTCTAGACGCTCTTGGAACTTCATGTGATTCAGTAGTGTGTTGAAATTCCGAGAGATAAAGTAAAGCTCTTTCAACAAAGACTCTATTTCTATCATTCCATGAGGCTCACGCAGTAATCATGATAATTTCTAAGTCTTTTTTATTTGCTTTCATGACCAAGTCCACTAAATTTCCATCAGCTAGCCACGACACTAATCTTCTATCTTCAAGCATAGGGTCAACATAGGTCCACCGCTCCGTAACTCTCTTACATCTTGCAATGGCATGGATAGATGATTCAATTTCTTCTCGGCATAAACCGCAAATGGCATCATCAACAATCCTTCTTTTCCACAAATTGTCCTTTGTTGGGATGATATTATGGATTAGTTTCCAAAAGAAAATCTTAACTTTTGGAAGGAGGCAAGTGTTCCATACTTTACACCAAAATTTTTTGGCACCAGCACTATTAGAGCTTTCCCCATTTCCTGCACCTTCAAGAGCCACCCTATACCCACTTTTGACTGAGTATTGCCCATTTTTTGTATAATGCCATACAATTGTATCTGGATGACTCATTTTGCTTAATGAAATCTTCATTATCTCATCAGCATCAATAGGGAGGAGATGTTCTCTAAGTTTTCCTGTGTTCCAACACTGCCCATCTGCTATGAAGGATGATACTGAACCATCAAGAGCCACAGAAGGCGGGGAGATCAGTCTGAAGGAAGACGGCCGAAGGAGCCATGGATCTCTGAACATATGAACCTCTATCCCATCCCCAATCCTCCATCTGCTTCCTTTCTCAAGGAGCTCTCTACCCCATAGGATATTTCTCCAAATTTGCGATGCCCCATTCTTTAGGCTTGTTTTCCAAAAAGTAGCATCTAGGAAATATTTTGCTTTAATTATCCTAGCTAATAGGGATTTTTGATTGCTCTGGATTCTCCACCCTTACTTCGCCAAAAGGGCTTGGTTGAACAATTCCAACGATTTGAAGCCCAAACCCCCACCCTCTTTTACATTGCACAACATATTCCATCTTTTCCAATGGATTTTTGTCTGACCATTGGATTCCCCCCACCAAAATCGGGAAATGATTGAATTCATCTGTTTGCATAGAGTTCTTGGGATTCTAAAACAGCTCATTGGGAAGATTGACTGAGCCTGAGCAACTGCCTTGATCAAAACTTCTTTTCCTCCCCATGAGAAAAGTTTGGATTTACATTGATGACTAGTCTTCCAAAGCTTTTCTTTCACGAACTAGAACATTTTTGTTGTGCTTCGATAGCCAAGGGAAGGGAGACCCAAATACTTGATGGGTTGTGTTGTGAATTCCAAGTCTTCTCGAGAACCACCCTCTTACTTCTTCATTCACATTTGGACTGAAAAAGAGTGGAGATTTGTTAAAATTTACTTTTTGCCCCAATGCATCTTCATATGTCCTCAATGGTGATTTAACTGCATAACTGTTTAGTGAATTTGCTCTACACAAAATCAAAGAGTCGTCAGCAAATAACAAGTGAGACAGCTTAGGGCTGCCTCGTGCCAGTCGTGGGCCTTCTAAGATTCTCGTTCTTTCAGCATTTCTGATAATGGTTGAGAATCCCTCGGCACACTTATCAGAAAGAGATATGGTGAGAGTGGATCACCCAGTCTCAAACCCCTAGAAGGCCTGATGTGACCATGTGCTTGACCATTAATAATTACCAAGGATGATACAGTCGTCACACACCTCATTATTAGTGAAGTCCATTGTATTGAAAACCCCAACTTGAGCATGATTTTTCTAAGGTAAGGCCATTCTATCCTATCATGGGCTTTGCTCATGTCTAATTTGATAGCTACATAACCATTTGACCCAGACCTAAGGTTCTTCACATGGTGCAAGTGCTCGAAGGCCAATATTATGTTATCTGTAATCAATTTGCCTTTCAAGAAAGCACATTGATTCTCAGATATCACTTGGGGCAATATTGATTTAAGTCGGTTAGCCATAATTTAATGTCACATTGTAAAGACTAATTGGTCTGAAGTCATTTGGGCTTGAAGGTTTTTTAACCTTTGGGATCAGTGTAATGTAGGTCTGATTAAATTTGCTAATGTTTCCATTTCCATTTAAACCACAAAGGCAAGCATTACACATAGACTCCCCCACAATGTCCCAGTATTTATGATAAAATTGTGCAGTTAGACCGTCAGGTCCAGGGTTTTTGAGGGGGGCCATTGAAAATATAGCTTTTTTTACCTCCCTTTTAGTGAAAAGAACACTTAGTTGGTGATTCATTTCTTCAGAGACCACTCTCTCCATTCCAATCAAGGCATTCTCTATCTTAGCCATCGTTGGGTCCGCAGAAGTGAAGATGTCGTCGAAGTAGTCGATCATCATCTGGCGAATCTTTTCTTCATCACTTTCCCACACCCCTATAACATTTTTCAATTTTTTCATCTCATTGGTCTTATGTCTTGACTTGGTTTTTGCATGAAAATACTTGGTATTCTTATCACCAAGCTTCAACTAATCCGCCTTTGCCCTTTGGCCCCATAATGTTTCTTCTTTCACCAGCAACTTCTCAAGATTAGCTTCCAAGGATTTTATGATGCTCCATTCCCTTGGCCCTTGAACACCATCATATAATTTGCTGAGATCTTTCCTTAGCCTGTCAATCCTTTTGGGGATTCTATCATACTTTTCCCTTCCCCACCTAATGAGATCCGACATACACCTTTCAGACTGAGAAATAACAGATTCGTCTGCCCTAGTATCCCCATAGGAATTCCATGCATTCTTGATTACCTCTTCAACTTCTGCATCACACACCCACAAGGCTTCAAAATGGCGCCGCTTTTTCCTTGGTTGTTGTATCTCAAAATCGACATCTCTGAGGATCATAATTGGTCTATGATCCTAAGACATGTACTAGAGATGGAGAGGCATGTTGCGTTCGAAAATCGACTCTTCCAGCATGAAGAACACAAAGCTCTATCAAGTCTTTCTCTTACATTTGCCGCTCCTTGTCTTTTGTTGTTCTAAGTAAAAATGTTGGGCCCTGGAACCCCAAATCAGACATATCACAGCCATCCACAGCCATTCTGAACCTATCCATAGCCACTTGTCTTCTACTATTATTATTTTATGTATATGATATATATGTGTGTGTGTATTTTTCATGGATGTGCAGTATTTGAAAGAAATTCAACAATGCTATTCTTCTATGAAGGGATGTTTGCCTCCAGATGCAATCATTTTAAAGATTATATTACGTAAAATCTAAAAAATTGCACATTATGATCTTTAAGTTTATATGCAAAATTTTATATTTGAAGGTAATAACTAGCCATCATTTCCTTTTGTATTTTTTTTTTACAGTGACCAATGTATGGTCATTATATCCAATTAGGGTTGTCACGATAAATAAACAAATAAAAAAATAAAAAAGAGACGTGTCTAAAATAGAGGAAAGAAAAGGCAGAATGCATTAAAACTATCCTAATGGTTATTTAGCTTGGCAATCCAAATTTAAACCATACATGAATAGTGCATCTGAATTTATTTTTTTTTATAACAGTGGTATCCAGTATTCTGACTAATCCACAGGATCGCTACTCACCTACAAGGCCACGAGCTGGGAGACTCAAGGCAAGAGAACCCACCACACCACCTGAGAATAAATCCTAGAATGGATGCGCCAAAGATATTCAAAGTTGCAACCATCTGGATAGAAATTTGCTTCTCCTCCTCCCCTACCACTGAGTCGTTACCCTGATGGGTTTTGCATCTGAATTTAATTAATGGTAGATAAACCTTCAATCCAAGTTAGAATTATTGTTGCTACCTCCAACTATCAACTTAATTAAAGTTGTTCTAAGTTGAGTACAAAGAAATGGCCTAACATTTAGAGGCATGGATTTTTTTATATTTTATTTTTATTTGGTATCCTCACACCTAGGGGTGAAATCAGGTCAGGTCAGATTTTTGCCCCCTAACTCACCCGACCCGATGAGGTCGGGTGGTAGTGGGTTGGACTCGATGCCACCCAACCTAAGGTCGGGTCGAGTTGGTCAGGTTGGCCCTCATTAAATAATCTAGTTTTTTTAAAAGTTTAATAACTATTATTTAAGCTTATATTAGTAATAAAATATATTGAATTATCATGTATCTAACTTATTAAACTACTATTTAAACTTTAAAAGATGAGATTTTTCTTTTTTAAGAGAATTCATATATGTACAAGTCAAACAACTCTTAAACTTGACTTATGAGAATGAGGATGAACTCACATATATATATTTTAAGAGGTTGGATCGAGTCGGATAGGGTTTGGTTGGGTTGCTAAAAAATTAACCCGACCAACCCGACATATCAATCAAACCCGACCCGAAATGGTCAGATTTGATTGGATTGAGTCGGGTCAGTCGGATTGCTTACACCCCTACTCACACCTTTCGAATATGAGACTAATCCACGTTCGAAGCAGAAACAGAATGATAAACCTCTAAAAACTTTTATTCAATGACGACCTTGAAACTCTGCTTCTGCTGAACCAACCAAGAAATGGCCTAACAATTAGAGGCTTGAATTTTATTTATCAGTGATGAATTGTTCCTAACATAAAGGAGAAAATTCACGGCTACAAGTTTCCAGCAACATTTTCGCATTAAAACCATGGTATTGCATTATATTTTATCTTTAGGAGTTGCGTTGAAGTGCATTAGTATCATCTTTTAGTTTGCTAGTTTTGGGTAAACCTTGTTTTCATTAAGCTTCCTTTACTTATGTTATTTGAGAGATAATTTAAGAGATTTTTTGTCGAGTTAAAGTTTGATCATCTTAAATATTTTTTCTTGGAAGTGACGATCAACTAACTATCATAGGGATCATGTCGCTACTCACGCTTCTGACTTTAGGTTTGATGATAAGTTCAATTTAATTTGTAATTTTATAACCCTTCTAAACTGATCAAAAGAAAGCTGAGGATAGACAAATAATGTCATAAGGGTAACTGTGAGCATATAACACTGTTACATTATGCAGTTCAAGCCAAACTAATTTTGACTAATTCAAAACCAACGCATTTGGACAAATCCAATTCCAACCCAACTCAAACCAAATAAATGAATTAACAAAAAATATTCTTAATTTTCCCAGCTAAAAGTACCAAAACCGAAAATATTCTTAATGCTAATATTTAGTTTTAGGTTGTTCGGCTTTTTTTTATTTGTTAATTTTTTTGACATCATGGGTATCCGAGTACCCTCCCTACTAACCCAATAGTACCGGTTGTTCAGCCATTTTCACATTTACATATGCCATGTTGAAGCTCAAAAGGCTCACATTTCTAGCATTCTTGCAGCAATGAATGGGCATTGAAAAGATGGTTTAATTCGGCCCTTTTGTTGAAAGTAGAACACCCCAGCCTATGCCAGATGTAGGGAGTTTGGCTGTAAAACTGCCCTAGTGCCAACTCTAGAACTTTATGGAAATGAACACACTCCTGAATCCTAGCGGATCAAGAGTGAATACAAAGCTTTGAGCAGAGGATGAAGCATTGGTGGCATTTAGTTTAAGCAGAAAAAGAAACCAAATCCAATGAAATAATATAACAATGAGATTAGAACACAGGAAGTAAGATAATCAAATATCGTCGTACCCTTTAAAAAGAAATGTCAAAGACTAAGACAACCAAAGACAACAAGAATATTTGTTCAAGTCTGAATCAAAACTTGCTCAAAAACAAAACTAGCTTTTCAGTTCCCAGCCTCTCAAATTGTCCACTAGCTAGGCTACTTAAAAAGTGACACCAAATCAAATACCTTACAACTAAAGAAAACTGATGTACCTTGATTATTAAGGCTTCTAACTCCCACAATTGCAGAATTACGCCTTAAGGCGTCCATAGAATTTTTCCTTCTCCTGTGTTGTCTGGAAGCGGCCATGACCAAACTTGGATGAAGTATCGATGAACTTGAGCTTGATCTCCTCAAGAGCCAAACGAGATGTCTGCTTCAGTAGGGATTGTCTGAGAGTAACAACCCTCTTTTTGGGCCCAACACAGCATCCCTTGATCAACAGATAATCATTCTTCACAACACCATAGTGAGGGAATCCACCAACGGGCGTTATGTCCTTCTCAGTCCTGAATCACCACAGAACATGTTTTTAGATAACAAAAAACAATGGAATGAGACAAATAATGACGGACTCCATCTCAGATGATATAAAAGAAGCTAACCTGTCAAACTCGGTCATGGCTGTGTGAGACTCATCACCAACCTTGCCAAGCTTGTAAACCTTCTTGTTCATTTCGGTACGGTGGTGGTATCCATTCTGACCAGCCCTTGCAACTGTGAAGGAGACCCTAGCAGGATGCCACGCTCCAATACAAGCCACCTTGCGCAAACCTCTGTGGGTCTTACGGGGAAGACGGGTCACACCCCATCTAGTGACAACACCTTCATAACCCTTACCCTTGGTCACACCAATTATGTCAATCATCTCATCTTTCTGGAACACAGCATCAACTGGAATCTGTTTCTCAAAGAATTTATACGCATAGTCCACCTTATCTGCTATGGTTCCACCATTCACCTGAATTTCCATCAGATGTGCCTTCTTCTGCTTCAATCCCTTCATCTTCCTTATCTGAAGTCACCAAATAGATGCAACAAGTGGAGTTTATTATCACACACAAAAAGTAACTCTGAGTGAAGGCACAAGAAGAAAAGATGTGGCATGCATAAAATATCAATCAGAAATTCAGATGCAAGACATAAATGACTTGTTTGATACATGTATCAGGAACCATGTAAGAGAATCCAAGGAAAATAAGAATATAAATAGTTGCAGCATTAGAATGCAAAGAAAGATTTATCCATCATAAAATCACATAGAATAAAAAGGATAAAATTGATTATATACATATTAACAAACCAAATCTCAATTCTAAACGACAAAACAGATACCTGAGTGTGGGCCAAAACACGAATGACTGTTGCATATTTCTTCATTTTCTCAAGCTGTGCCTCAATATCTTTCTTTCCTTCTTCGGTTTCGAACTTCTTGGAGTACTTGGTGAAAGCCTTCTTCTTGGACTTGCAAAAGTTCTTGTAGAACCTCCTTCTCACCTCTTCACTCAAATGCTGAGCCCACACAGTGTTCAAAGATCTAAGGCCACGAGGGGTCTTCACATAAGCAACAACTCCAACGACAATAATTGGAGGAGTTTCAATAACTGTCACGGCCTCGCAGGTCTCCTTCTTGTGAAGTTCTAACAGCATATGATATATTAACTTAGTTCATTTATTAAAAGATCCATGCTACAATTAAAAAATTGTAAGAAGGTAAAGGCCTGTTTGGTTCAGCAGTTTAAAAAAAAAATAGTTTTCCTAAAACAAAGATTTAAAAAAATTGCTTTTAAAAGCACTTTTCTTACAAAACAGCACTTTTTCTTCACAAATCTTAAGGTTAAATTTCAAGGCCGTTATTAAAAGTTTCAAAATCATCCTGGCCAAACAAGTTTTCATGAAACCTTTGTTTTCAAATTCAAGAATTTTTCTTTTGGGTTTTCTATGCCAAACACAGGACCCTAAGCTATACAAAATTTAAAATTAATCAGAATGAAATCACTAAATAAATGGTTGAACTAGAAAGGTTTTACTTGATCCGGGCTTTTCGACATCTCTGACAATGTGAGTCATTCCAGCCTTGTATCCCAAGAAAGCAGTAAGCTTGCAAGGCTTATTTGGGTCATCCTTGGGGAAAGCCTTCACTGCATTAACACATGGAAAACAAAACATAAGATCATGTGCAACCCTAGATCAACTTTTTCAGTGATCTAATCAGAGATACAATCTGAAATGTGCATCAAACTCAAAAAGATGAGAATAATCTATCTATACCTTTTCCTCTGTGTCGAGAAGCTCGCTTCCTTGGGAGAAACCCAAGTGACCCATGCCTGGGATGCTCGAACTTCCTGTGAGACATTCTTCTCCTCCTCCTTCACACTAAACAAATTAGCAAGGGTGAGATTGTATATGTATACTCGTATCCAAAAAAAAGAAAGAAGAAGATGAAGAAAGTCTACTCGTAAATAGTTAATGGACCCAAAAAAAACCTATTTGATGAAATCAACAAAATCCATGGTTTACACACAACGAAAATCACTCGCATAAAAACTAGTGTCTCGCACCCTGAAAACAGGAGTGGTGTTGCAACAACGGATTTATTGACATCGATGCCAAATGAAAATCCAAACAACAATATAAAAAAGAACACTTGCCGACCTGTTCTGCAGTCAATATAATATAACATAATCAACGAAGAGCATGAAAGGTACACAATTGATCAACTGAAAGAATGCTAGCAAGATCTAAGGAATTAGAAACATACAGATAGAAGAAAAAAAAAAACATATACATGGTTCATCAACAGAAAACACTATATCTTAGCGAAACAGATCTCCATTGCCAACAAAAAACAAAAATAAATAAATAAATAAATAACAATTAGCTCTAAAATCATTCCAGAATACAATAACTGAACAAAGAAGCTTTGATTGACATACTATTAAATAACATAATCTGTTTGCCAAAACACATTAAATAACCTAATATGTTTGGAAAAACATATACATGGTTCATCAACACAAAACAGTATATCTCAACTAAACAGATCTCCATTGCCAACAAGAAAAAAAAAAAAAAAAAAAAAAGAACAAAACACATAACAATTAGCTCTAAAATCATTCCAGAATCCAGTAACTGGACAACGAAGCTTTGGTTAACATGCTATTAAATAACCTAATACGTTTGCCAAAACACCACACAATGCTCGAAATGAAAGATATATCAATAAAAGAGAACGAACAAAAAACCCTAGATTTGATTGAGAATCGAAGTAATGGAGAAAAACTAATCGCCGGAGAAGATGACTGAGCTCTACCTGTGAAACTCCTGCTGGAACGAGAGGGTGAAAAAACCCTTTAGCGGCGTCTCTATAAGAGGGTTTTGCACAAACCCTAGCCAAGGTTCTTATGTGTTACGGGAGGGTGTTGAGGTCAAAGTTTTTAGTGAAATGACTCAAATGTCCTCTGTCTTTTGGGTAAATATATCCCCTCTTTACTTTTAGCACGTTTCGTCAAGTGAAATGAAAATTTTATATTTATTCGGTAAAATAATAAAAAAATTGAAAATAAATGCACCTCCCAAAAAAATAAAAATTATATTTTTTTTTTAGAGAAAAAAATTGTTTAATTATGGAAGCATGAAAATTTTAAAATTATTACCTAAAGTCGGGTAGCCTCGTTGAGTAAAGTTAAGGTGTAAGGTATTGACTTTTGACTTCGTGCTCACACTTATCTATTCACTTTAAAAAGAAATGTTTAGTTTTTAACTCTGGAGTAGTCTCGCTCTCCTTAAAAAATGTTAGTAGGGACATTGGGTCATGGACAAAAAAAAAAAAAAAAAGGGCTCAAAATTGTTATTTGACTTATTTGAGATATAATTATATTTTGAAATTGAATGTATGAATTAAACTAAGAAATATAAATGTGGATCACTCTTAACCAAAAAAAAAAATGTAGATTACTCCAATTTTTCAAATAGTGTATGTAATTTAGTTTTCTCTGATTATTATATATTTAAATCAAGCAAGAGTAGATGGGTATCATAATATACTCCAAAATCTTTTTAGCAAACAAAAAAATAATAATTAAGGTATAGAGATTCCTATGCTTAATTCTTGAATTATCTCTTTCAAAAATAAAATAAAAATTATCCATGAATATTAAAACTCTTTTTCCTTAAAATTTTTTTGCTATGTAAATAAAATCCTACACCTTAAATACTGAATTTTAAATAAATAAATAAATAAAATCAATATTTTGGAGTAGAGCAAACAGCTTTTTTTCTCCTCCCTTCTCTTAGAATATTTCCAATTTTTTATTCATTGTCCAATGAATAGGAAAACTTAGTTTAGTAAAATAAAGCAAAACTCCCCAATATTAAAAAACTATATAACTTTAAATTAGTAGTAATACATTAAAGCTAAGTATCTAAATCAACAATATACCATATCATGGCTTGGTTGGATTTATTGTTAGGTATATAACCTATTGTGAGACAAAAGATGAATTTATCTTATGAGGCCTCGGGTCTAAATTTCAGGAGTAGACTTTAATCTTCGTCATGCAAGAGGTGCAACCTTTGTTTGAGGCAAAGCCCTTGTGTCATGGCCTCTTACGGCACAATTGAATAGGATGTCGTCATTTTCTCTTAGTAGTACTTAGTTTAGGTGAAATAGTCTTTATGTCATTCGTATGTTGGCCAGGAAACATCTCCTAGATTACTAAAAATAAAATAAAAAACCCTATTTTTCAAAGTTTTAAGAGTTTTTGTGTGTCAAATTGTCAATTCATGCAAGACTATATAGAAAAGAAAGTGACTGAAAAACAATTAAAAACATTTGAGATTATTGTATTAAAAAATCATCCCTGAAATAATAATAGAAAATCAAAACAAGAGAAACAAAATGTATGTATTTTTATTAGTTTTAGAAAAGTAATATGGTGTAAAAACCAAATCTGTGCTATTTATACAATAAAAAAATTATATTCACGGTGTTACTTTGATCACAATTTTTTAAGTTGTATTTGGTATAAGATTTAAATTTAATTTTCAGTATTTAAAATACAAAAATACAAAAAGTTGTTAAAAATATGTTTGACTTGAAAAGATTTAAAAATAGTTTTTGGGAGAAAACCTAGAAAATGACTTATTTTTAGAAAACGTGTAAATATCTGCTTCTTTTCTTTCTTTTTTCAGTTTGTTTTTGACAAAAAAAAGTTACTTATTTTTTTAGAGGGCCACTGATTAAAACACTCTTTACATCATAAATTTCAATTTTCAATAATATTCTGATGTGATTGTACCAAAATGTATCTTTTTTATTTATTTTTTTTTAATTTTGTCGTAGGGTTTAGTCTTGCGTGACTGAGCCAAAATGTAGTCGTTCGGTCATACTGACCGAACCATCCATTTTTTGTGTTTTAACTATATTAAAAAAAAATGTTCAGTTCGATAGGTGAAGACAAAATAAAAAACGTAAGGTTATGTTGTCTCCGACCAAACCTCCGCAATCGGTTCAGTATCGCAGTCCTGTTCTTCCCATGGTGATTTTTTCGGATACCAAACGACGATTTTACGAACAAAAATATTAAAACATACCATTTTAACAACAAATATCTTATTGATTTAGTGATTTTTGTTCCCGAAACTTTGAATCACAACCGCCTTTCGTGTTGAAAAAAATGATACAAAATCCACAAAAATCATCGATTTTTTCACTGAAGATAAGATAATGGCAAGAAAGTAAGTGATTTTGAAAGTTTTGAATATAGTGATTTAAAGTTTTTAGTGTTGAGAATGAAATAAAAATAGAGAGTATGCGTTGAAAACGGTAGGGTTAGGTTAAAAAAAGATGAATTTGTTTAAAATTATGAGAAGAGTATTTAAGAAAGTTTAATACGGTAATAATAATATTTTTTTAAATTTCTGTGGCAAGAATAAAATACGGTGAAAATAGTATTCTTTTTTTTATGATTTATCTAGTTGCCCCTATTTTAATATATTTTAATTCTCTTTCAAGCTTATTTTTTTTTATACCAAGGTACAAATAACAAGACTAAAGGTCCCACTAATTGTCCTTTAAACTTAAAATCAAACAATTTTTTACTATTTCTAAAATTTTAAAAACAATACCAAGTACATTATCAAAATTTTCAAATTAATAAAAAATAGAATTATATTTTAATTTCTCAAAATTATGTATATCAAAAGGCTGCCTATATTATCATCTACCTTCCAATATAAAACTTCAAAATATTTTTTTGTGAAAAAAAAATACTTATGGATAATTTGACAATAAGGCACTAAAAAACTTCTTTTATGATATTAGTACATGCAAAAATTATTTTAAGAATTATTTTTTTTTGCTATTTTTAGCCTATTTTTACTTTTTTAACACAAGCGCGTGAGCTAAGTATATATAATATAAGTAAAATATTAAATTAACTACAACAGTCACAACAAATTGTGATTGTCGCTGAGGTGATATTAGGGAATGACTGTTTGATCTATTTATTTAGTTGTATTTTGTGACCACGTTACCTTACCAACAGTCACACTAAATTGTGATTGCTGCAGTCAATTTAACATTTTCTATAATATAAAGAGTTATATAGAAAAAATATGCGAGGAAAAAAAAAACTTTGTGGAACAAAACATTGAGCATTAAAGAAACAATGTGTTACTGAATTAATTATAACCATAATTGTATTGATAAAATCATCAATACAAGTGGTCCATATACAATCAAAATCAAAATCATTAGATTTCTGTGTAAGAAGAAATGCCTTAAATATTGATATTGCGATTGTAGGATCCAAACACATACCTTAGGGCCTTAAACACGCTCCGGTGAAGTCTTGACAGAGTTAAGCGCACTGATCTCTCGCATATTCGTTTTAATGTTGAGCTCTCATACGTTCTCATGGGCATTTAGAATAATTTCGATGGTTTTATAAAGTGTCCGACACGTATATTTATATAAGAATCAAGGTAGAGAAGAGTAATGCAACTCTATTATTAACTTTTTTCAAAAAGTTGTAAACATATTTGTTTATACGTTGTTGAAAGGTAAAATTGTAATCTACAAGTAAAAGTATTTACAGATTCCTCTTTGAAAGAGTTCCATACCATTTTTTTTTTTTTTGTTTTTTTTTTATAATCAAGTTAGTATCCTTCTTGGCTTATACACAATATATAAATTAAGTTCACCTGAAACGAAAACCACTAAGAAGGGGACACAATATCTCCACTCTATAACATATGAACATCGTGCATGTGGTCATCACACAAAGACTTCAACCCACGCAAATGTCGCACTACCTTATCTTTATAGTAAAAATGAAAGTCTTCCGAGTAGCTCGAATTGAGACGTTGTGGAAAGAAACATGTCACTCAATACATGTATTATCAAACGTATATTGAGCTCCAATGTATAATATATGTGTATTATACATTTCGATATACGTATACGTCATTTACTTAACTTAACGGGGTGTTACAAAACATGTCTCCTTACCACCCAGTCAAATTGGTTGGTGGTATCGAAAATACTTTTTCAAACTAAAATTTTAATATAAGTTAAAAGTTAAAAGCTAACTAACGAGTGGTTGACTCAGTGAAAGCTGATTGAGTTATAAGATTGCCCCTGTATAATGATTTCGTACACTAAAGGCGTGAGGATATTTCGTGAGAAAAAAAAAAAAAAAAAAACAAAAAAAGCTAAAAGCTAGTGTAAGTTTAATATATAATAACATTTTATTGAAATTTACTTTGAATATTATTATTTTTTAATTAAATAAAAGAAAAACAACTAGCTTTAAAAAAAACAGAAAAAAAGAAAAAAAGAAAAACAACTACATTTAATTCAAAAACAAAGAACAAAACCACATTATTTCAAAAAAAGAAGAAGAAGAAGAAGAACAAAACCACACAATAGAGAGGTCGATGCTCGTCTTGTGCAGCGCTCTCTGTGGCACACACTCCAAAACCCGCACTGTTCTTTGACAAGAGGAAGAACGCTAAAGCGAGAAAATTTCCAGAATCCCATCCGCAGAAAAACTAAGCTCAGAAGCACCGACATGGATTTTTCTCTTCTAAACGAAGCAATGGCTTCTAAATCCTACGAGAGAATCGCAGATATCTGCGACGAGCTCATGCTCCAGGCAATTCTTTTCATAAATTTATAGGGTTTTTTTTTTTTTTTTTTTTTTTCTTCTTCTTCTTCTATTTCCATTCATTGCTATTGTTGATTTCTTCTTCTCTTATCGAAATCTCGGACCATCAGAATGCAGCGGAGGGCGTGGCGTTTCAAGAGGAATGGCCCTACGCGATTCATCTTTTAGGGCACTTATACGCCAATGACATGTAAGTCACCGCGCTTGTTCTTCTGTATATATATATATTTTTTGTGATAATTTAGGGTTTAGGGTTCTTGATTTTGTGCCTTTTTTTGCGATTTTTGTCGGTAATTGGTACTTGGCACGGTGTTTTTGCAGTAATAGTGCTAGGTTTTTGTGGAAATCGATACCTTTAGGGATCAAAGAGGGTCAGCCTGAGGTTGTAGCCGCTTGGAGGATAGGTCAGCAACTGTGGTTGCGGGATTACGCCGGAGTTCATGACGCGATTCGCGGGTTCGATTGGAGTCCTGAAGCTGGAGATCTCGTGGGAGCCTTCTCAGGCAAGTTTTCCATTCAGTTTTGAATTACGTTGAGTATTTTTATGTTTTGTTGTCCTTTATCATGCACTTTCTGGCTGGAATTTTGATAAATTACGGAAAATGAAGACGTGATTGGCGAAGAAATGCACACAAACACTGATCATCGAAACTATAAATGCTCCACTAGCATATTTGAGTATAAGGGCATATCCAGTAGTAGAGGCTAAATTTCTAATGCTAATGTTCTATTTTGTCCAACCACAATATTAAGAAGTTTGAAATGGTGGTTGGAAAATTTTGAAATAGCTGTTAAAGGACAGTGAACAAGTAGAGAGTAGTGAGAGGGAGAGCGTGATTTCAAAGATTTGATTCAAAAGAATACTGTGATCTAGGGAAAGATAAAAAACAGAAACAAAAAAAAATGCAGAAAAAGTAACTTAGATTGAATCAAACACCCAAACTTCACCTCAACTCAACTCAACTTAACTAAGCCTTTCTCAAGTACCAAACACTCAAACTTGATTCTTTAAAGTGCACGTCGCTTGCTACAGTGCACAATGGGACACTTCTCTTGGTAATTAACATTAGACAAATTTTTTTTTATGAAACTGTCAAAAGGTTGCACCTTTGGCACCTCCACATCTGTACTAAACTGAAATACCTTTATTAAAGCTTTGTAGGAGATTAAAAGTTTCCAAAATAATAATATAAAAAATTGAAGTACACTTTTTTTCTTCTTTCCTTTTTTTTTGGTGGAGGTGGGATCGTAGCTCATCATTTGGAAGCGAAGTGGTGCAAGGTAGGATGCGTAGACTTTTGTTGTAACTATCTTTCTCTCTTTCCCTTCTTCTTCTTCTTCTTCTTCTTCTTCTTCTTCTTCTTCTTCTTCTTCTTCTTCTTGTTTTCGGCTCAAAGGGCTTATTGAGCATTTTACTTTTGTGCCCAGTACATATATACCTGTGAATGTATCTATCATAGAGTTTCTTATTCTGAATTGTACTAGAGAGAAGTAGGGTAAACACAAGAAAGGTTGTAGGGAGGTTTGTGAAAACTCATTGACGTCTATGAGGAGCGTGTAAGCTGAGTGTTAGAAGGTTTGGAGCCTTTGGAATGAGTTTTCCATTTTTATTAAGTGAAATAGAGTTTCAATTCTCATTTGAAGCCATAGGAGTAACTTTTATGGTGAATGATAAACTGCACGTATCTTTATCTCTTATGATTTAATGTGGTTCATTTGATTCTCTTTGTTGTTGATTTGCTTACATGACTTTGCTAACAACTAGCATTAGAAACGGACATGTTTCAAATGAAGGATGTTGGTGCTCCATCCACTATTGCCTTTCCTTAAAAGGAATTTTTAATTTTTAATTCAGTCCCTCATCATGTTTCTTGTTAAAAAAAGGTTTAGCCCCACATTGCCTGGATTAAAGGGAGGGGGAGGGGTTCAATTCAAGCCTTTTGTCTTTAATACCTTGGTTTTTTGCACAGAGAATATAGTCTCGGACTTGTTTACAAGGATGAGGACCTCATGACGTTGGAAGCAAGCTTGAATGCCTTTCTGGTATCATGCCTGAAATTAGACTAATAGTTGACTTCAGTGTTGTCAAGGCCTCACCTAGGCCACATTTAAGCCATTTTCAGGGAGAACCGCCTAGGCTGTTTGCTAGGCAGTTAGAGGGGGGTCTAAGAAATTTTTAAAGAGTTGAAGATGTCTTTGGACGAAGATAAAATTACAAGGGTTTATTTGTAAATATGTTTTTATTTAATATAAAAGGATTTGAATGGGAAACCCTTGAGCCCTAACCCATTGTTGTGTTGTCTGACGGTTCTCCGACGATTCTATATATATATCATATATGTATGTATGTATGCATGTATGTATATATACATGTGTATGTATACTTATACACATATACATATGTATGTATGAATGTGTATATATATACGTATGTATGTATGTATGTATGTATACATGTACATGTATATGTGTGTATATAGAAAGAGAGAGGGACCTATAAATAAATATATAAATTTTCTAGGGGCCTCTAAATAAATATTTTATATGTGGCCTAGGCGCCGCCGAGCCTAAATAGGGTATATCGCCTTGCCGCTTTGACAACACTGGTTGACTTACTTTGGTGATCAATATGACTTAAATGAACTTGGAAACCCAATGAATAAAATGAGTGTTTAGAAGACATGGCATGTAGAGCTTAAAGCAAGTTTTGTCCTTTTTAGCTTGTGTTTTGCCTGAGATACAATGGTTAGAGTAACATTGAACGCTTTCTTATCAGTTATCAATATTAGTCCAATCATTATCAATCATCATTGTTGTCTTGTGTCATTTTCTTTTCCCAACAATGCATATACATCCTTTGTAAATAAACCCTTGTTCAGAGGGGTGTTAAAAACTCATTATTCTAGAAGAAATCACCTTTCCAAATTAGTCATACAATAATGTGATCTCCTGCATTCTTAGGGCTATGAACTATTTTGCTCAAACTCCATATCTTTCTTATAAGCACGTTCATCATCTATGCAAGCCATGTTCATTGTCAAAAATTACTCGTTTTTTATTGTTGTTGATAGAATTTCACAAATAAGTTGTTGAAATTATTGGTTTGAATTGCTTAATGCTATGTTTTTCTATACATCATCCATATAGCGATATGACTAAAAACATTTAGTGGTCTAGGAATAATTGTCAAAAATACAAAACTGTTACATATAAATTTGCGGCATAAAGTAACTAAAGTTAGATGGTAGTATCTTGCAAAGGAAAAAAAGAAAAGAAAATATTCATTGTGTGGTAGATTGTTCAAGAAGCAACCCTCATTATTGGTATATGTGTGAACTATTCACAGATGCCACTATTAGATTGTTGGAACCACTAAATAAACTGTTCATAGTTTGTACAATTAGAGGGTTGAAATCCCTGGATAAATAGGAAAACAAAAAGGTTATCAAGGAATCACTTGCACAAGAGGTTTATTTGATAGATCTACCTTGTTGAATGAATTTTTTATGTTGTATTGCTATTTTTCTTAGCTCATCTCCTCTAATCTATTACGCGGATTTATGCCATTTAGTCAAGTTCTTAATATACCCCTCTTATATCTTGCTTAAAAAAATCAAGTTTGAAGGCTATAGTTGCCTAGAATAGTCTACTTTTTTTAAGAAGAACCTAGAATAGTGTACTTTTATTATTAAAAACAGAGAAATAATTGTCAATTTCATTGCTTAAATGAAGAGAACTGCAAATGTTAACTTTATAGAAGTCCAACTCCATTTACTCTTTCAAACTTATTCTAAACTTTTTATTGACTCTCAATATTCACTAAGGTATAGTTATCACTTATTATTTATGAAAAATATGATTAATTACTCATAAGTCTTAAAAAAAAAAAGGAAAAGATTCTAGATTCTAGAAATACAACAGACAATACTAAAAAAAATAAAGCGATTTAATATTGTGCGTTTTAATATCTGAACAAATAAACTTGTATTCTACTTTTTGAAATGCAGTTGAAAGAGTAAGACTAGTATATATGATATATCTAATTCTAAAGCCAATGTTATATACAGTATAGATTTACATACTCAACTTTCTTCTTGTAAAATTTTTATTTTGTAAAAGTAAGGAAAAAGGAAAGTTCAAGATCTTTGTTTTACTTTTTGAACTCTATTGAGAATAAAAAATTGGGACTTAGAATATATCTAATTTTGAAGAAGTATTGGATTTTTTCATCATAAATATATTTATTTTCAATCATTGAATGATGGATGGTAAAAGGAACAAAAATTAGAAAGATAAATCATCAGTTAGGGGATGTTCGAAGGGTATAGTTTTTCTTTTAAGGAGTGCTTTTAGACCCAATAGTATTCTATATATTAAGTTTGCACGAATAACTATTTGCTAAAAACCTGTAAACCCCTATAAGTCTGATGCCCTAATGTGGTTGAGGTCCACAAGTCTTTCTTGAGGTATATCATGTTATAGTTATTTGGTGCTAATGCTCTGTAAATTTTTATGCAGAGCTCTATACCAAGAAGATTTTCCAGCTATTGCTGTCTGCATATTCTACAATAAGCATAGGAGACACAGCTCGCTTTTTGGGGATGAATGAGGAAGATGCCACCAACTGTAAGTATATTTGATCTGTAGTAATACTGTAGTAGTTTGAAATTTTAATTAGCAAATGCTTAACTTCTTGTTAAATCCTTTTGTTTTTTGTTTTTTTCTCTGGACATCTATTTTCCAAATGTTCTAAAGAATTGAGCAGTTACTGATATTGATGTAGGGTCGTCGTGTAAGCAAGAATGAAAATTCTCAAAATTATAGCTGAAACAAATTTCTGCTGAAGAAAAATACTCAAAAAAACAGATCTCCTTTCCTAATAGCCAAACCTTATTTATACAAAGCTATCAAATAAGAGTTGTAAACTGACACAACTATTAAAGAGGTTACGTCGTGGGCACATAAACAAACACACAGAATTAAAAAAAAAAAAAGCATAGAAAACATGATAAAAACACGTTACGCATGCATGTGTGTCCTTGCATCAGATATTGTAGGGGGTTCTTTTTATTCATGCTGCTTTTACAGTCGTGTAAAATACGTCAATATGGTAAGCTTGATCTCTTGATATAATTATTTGGGAATTTTTTAGTCTGTTAGTCAGATGGTTTATAATTTTAGAATATCATCCCACAATTCTAGAACACTTCATCATAAGTAGATGGTGTGATTCCATAAATAAGTAAAAAAAAAAGCTGAAATGTATTTGCAACCATGGATTGTGCTTTACAGTTTTTCCTAGTTAGTTTGTGTGAAAGTGACCTTATAAATGCTGTGATGTCTCTCTCACGCAGATGCACAACAGCAAGGGTGGATTTTGGACCCTGTTTCGGGAATGCTGACAGTGAGGAAGCAATCCATTGTGACCGAGCAGAAATTGGATGCCAGCAAACTACAGCGCTTAACAGAATATGTGTTTCATCTGGAGCATTGATTGATTCTTTTTACATATTCCACCAGTTTTGCAGCTTGCATGAGTTGCACAAGTCATCTTCTTTCCTTTTTGTTGAAGAATGAATATGTATGGAAAGAAGGGTAGGAAGCTTAAATTTGAGCCGGAGTTACCACCACCAGCTGAACTAAATTATAACCGATTATGGGTCCATGCTTTTCCAGTATCACTTGCACATGGGGAGATATGTGTCCTGCCTGGAAGAAAGTAATATTGTGAATTTGGTCTTAAACGCCGTCTTATTGTATGGAAATCTTATTTTGACTTTTATTCATTATTGATTCAGACTTAAATATCCCTTCTTTATCAGGCTTAGAGTGGCCATGTGGGATGCTCTTTCTTGCATGACATGTTGGATTGTGAAGGTAACTTTTGTTGTAACTTTGATTTTCTTGCTTGCAATACAAAAGAAATTTAGTAGGTGCATAAAAATGTCCATGGCAAGATTCAAAAGTTCACTTGTTTCATTGAATGTAGGGTTAGAGCTAGAGAGAAAAAGGTAGCTGAGAAAAAGGTATGTAGTAGTTGAGTTGAGTTGAGTTGAGAGGACATTGGCAATTTGGCCTCATTGATGAGAAGTTGGTAATTTGGTCTCCCTTTTTATCCTGTTTTTCCTTGTGGCTTTTTTATTTTTTTGAGGTCAGGGGTATCGAGGGGCTCATTCCCACTAGTTTCCTAGAGAACGGCTGTAAACACCTTAGGACGCCGTTGTATGAGTGGGAAGATTCGAACTCTTGGATGTATTTTATATTAGAATTTTATGTCCCTAAACTCCCACTGTCCCAACCTAATGTCAGTAGTGGCCTTTTTTTTATTTATTAACACACACACATATATATATATATATATATATTATTCTCACTTCTGTTGATGTTTTGGATATATTATACAGCTCAGCTCTTCCTGCTCTTCTTTTGATGGATTTTATATATGACAACATTTACAACAGCAACCTCATCTTTAATTCAACAAGCAGGTTCTATATTTATTTATTGTGCTATTTCAGTGCCCGAGGCTCCTGCCATTTTAAAGTTCGAAAGTCCTATGAGATTATATCATTCCAAAAACAATAACAAATAAAAAACAACACTGATTGAGAACATTGCTGTGAGATGATCAGATGAAGTACTAGAAGATGGTTATTGGGAATTATATGTGATGCATGTTTAGACATAGATGATACAAAGGAGAATTGGTAGCACAATGAATGCCAATCAATGAAAAATGCTTCTTGGTTTGTGATTAGAATGCCTTACTAAGTGATTAGTCATTTGTAACAGCTAGCAAGCTAGATGGCACTATGCGCTAATATAATGAATTGGGTATTAATTGTTCAATATTCATACTAAATAAATAAATAAATATATACTTTAATGAGCATAAAAGAACCTCATAAACTTCCCAATTATCTTAACTTCTTGTGTTACATATATTGAGAGAAGAATAATGATATATACAGTCTGTTGAGCTCCCCATGCACGTAACGGTGCTTTCAATATTTCTTCTATATAAACAAGGCCTTCCCAACAATTTTCTTCATCTCTTCTGGTCTTTCTGTGATATTCATAGTAAGGAATTATTAGTGAGAAACAATTATATATATAACATGGCTTTCAACAGCAACTTGGCTCTTCGGCTCTTCATTTCCTGCCTCATCATCATAGGATCAGCTCATCCCATGGAAGCAGGTCGAAACCTTCCCATCAAGCCCGGTCACAATCTCAAGGCTCGACTCACCCTCAGCGGAGAAGGAGGGCTGGTCGAGTGCTGGAACTCGCTCCTTGAGATCCGCTCGTGCACGAATGAGATCATTCTCTTCTTCCTCAACGGCGAATCTTATCTCGGACAAGACTGTTGTCATGCCATTCGTGTCATCACACGCCATTGTTGGCCTTCCATGCTTACATCCCTCGGTTTCACCGCTCAGGAGGGTGATATATTACGAGGCTATTGCAATGCATCGCCAGATGATTTGGCTCCTCCTACTTCGACTCGGCCAGTGCAGCCGCCGGCTGCTATGTCACCTTTGGATGTGAAGGTTGGCAAGAAATATTGAAAGGAATTGAAGGGAAGATTTTGAGTTAAAAAGAGTTTGTTTTTCATGTAGGTGTTGTTTTTGGGTCATTTAGAGAAGGGTCTGTTTTGTTTTTTTGGTTGATTTTCTTGTGCCTTTGTGTTCTTATTAGTCTTTAGTTTTTTATGTAAAAGAAATCTGATGTTTGAGAATGAAAATCTTGGTATGGTTTGTGTAAAAGGTTCAGTTTAATCACCTGAAAATTTTCCTTTTTTCATCTTAAATAAAGATGAAAATCAGTAGTGTTTTAGTTATATTGAATTTTTGAAAATGTGTATACTTTTTTTTTTTTTTTTTTCAGAGAAGAAATATCTTAAGGCCCCTAAGAGACTTGATTCATCTTAATCGGTAGCGTGTCCAAATACATAATAGATAGATTGACGACAGCCGACCTATTCTCTCACTACGATTCGATTATTCCTCACACTAACCAACGACCTTCAAGCCTTAAAAGGTGAATCGCCCTAACCTTGAACTATTGACAAAATGTGTATATTGTTATATATATATATATGAACCAGTTTATAATTTGTATATCTTTTTTTTTAATTTTTTTAATTTTTATGACCAACCAAAAGAAAAGCCCTTAGCTACTAATTATAATATTTAACTTAATGGCGGCAAATTACACCATACCATATAATTTGGTGATTAGTGAGTATTAAATCTCGATTTATTTAAGTGCCTTAACAATCATAAGACATTTAATTAAACCAACTGTGTGGCGTATTTAACTGTCCGTTACATTTTTATAACATGTTGCAATGGTTACGCATCATGCATGGTCGTCTCGTTATTAAACTTGCTAGAAAAAACAATCCACTTGGTGGACGATGGTGCCATGGGATTCACTTACCTATCTTACTCCCGGCGTGCCTAAGACACTTATTAAGTCTCAACTATTATAATCTTTTTTTTCTTAAAAGTCTCCACTTAATTTACTAAACAAAACGCGTGGATGTTACGGGTTCATGCACGTAACCGTGCCTTCTTGTTCTCTGCCTTTACCTTATTTCCCCTCTTTATATAATCTATGTTATTATATATTTTTAAACAATTTTATCTATTTTAATCATATATATATATATATATATATTTATATATTTATTTATTTTAATTAATTTATAATTAAAATCATGTATAACGCATATGTGCAAATACTAGTATGTATAAAAATAAAGTCATTTTATATATCCATAAATATTAACCCTTAAATATATGTTCTTCTTACCAATTTTCTTTTTTATTTATTTATTGAGATTGACTTTCTCCTTCAAGCTAATTACTTTCGTTGTACGGTTGACAAAAAAAAAATCATTGTGCTTCTAATATAACCATGATGTCCCACATTATTATTTTGGCTTGAACTATTTCTGAGCGAACCCTAACAGTTCAATTACATTCAAACGATAACACAAAGTGTTGGGATATTTTGTTATTAGAGCTTAAAGCCTCTACGGAGAGTTTTTATTATTCCCTTTCGTTGGCAAATTGTATTTGAAGCTTTCTTGTTGTAGGACAAGTAAAATCATTGAGTACAAGTATTGAGCTGTGATACTTACCTCACTCAGTTTTATTGTCAAGGAAGACGATATACTTTCAAGATATCACGAGTCTATGACACTAATGACACCACCATACAAGGTGTAGGGAAACTAGTTATGAAATTAATTTTACGGCTAAAAAGACATTTAGGTAGCTATTGACTATTACTAGATTTTTAGTTGTGGCCCCTAAATGTAGGCTCAGTTGATTTGATGAGCACAACGCTCTGACGAAAGTCAAAGTTTGAGTCACGTTAGTGGCTTTCGATGAGGTAGACATCCTACGTGCACCTTACTTGCCTATAAAGGTGAACCCCTCTCTGTACTTATTTTTGTTTCACCAAACAAAAAAAAAAATCTTTAGTTGTGGAATTGATTTCATAGCTAAAGGAACTGATTTTATCTACAAAATTTATGTTTTAATAATTTCTAAAAATAAAATTTTTAACAACTGTTTTAGAGCACTCGTATAAAAATCACATAACCATAGGTTTGTTAATGTTTATTTTTTATTTTTTTTGATTTAAAAAACATGAAAGCTATTTTTTGAATTCTATACTATAAGTGGGCCCAACGTTTTCTTAGCTGAAAGGTATGGAATTTTTAGCATTGTTACAGATTTAACACTTACAAACACATTTAGCTACAGGAATTAGGTTGTTAGTTTTTAGCTTTAAAAATTAATTTCACAACCAAAAGCAATTCAGTTGTCTTTACGTATAAAACATCTATCATAAAACGTATTTAATTATGAGTAAAAATAAATAATTAGTATTTTGGGTCAAACTTCCTCCCTTTCAACATGAAATTGATTTTGACAGGGGAAAACTTCCACCATAATTTTTAAAAAGGTTTTTATTATTTTATAAGGTCTACGGATATATGGTTTTTAAAAAGGGTTTAATTGCAATAGATATATGTATTATTATTTTTTTATTTTTTATTTTTGATTATCGATTTTTGAAAGGTGTCCTTATTTTTTTTTGAATGTGACTAATTATTTCGAACTCGAATATAATAGATATATTTTGGCTGACCCTTCAAACAGTGGTAAACACGCCCAAACTCGAATTCGAGACTTGAATCTCAATTCTACTTATACTCAGTTTCTCAACTAATTAAGCTACCTTCTATTGATAATAGATATGTGTATTAGCCGGTAAAGAATAAGAGATTTTAAAAATAATGATTATATAATTTAAATTTAAATTAATATATTTATATTATTTATAAGGCCAAAATTCTTTAACTTACGGTGTATTACTTTTATCTTTAATTTCTATATTGTTACTTTTGATTATAAAACCATCATATCAATTTATATAAAAAATTATTTATAAGTAATTTGGTAACATGACACGCCAAAAAGTTTTTTTTGCAGTGACCTTTAAAGTGTAAATTACGTTACTATTGAACACTATTAGATCATCTTAAATTATATATTAATATATAATTTAAAATAATTTAATAATATATAAGAGTGATGTACATTTTAAATGTAGTGTAACATTACCCTTATTTTTTTTTTGCCATTTTTTAACCTTTCTTATTTTATTTTATTTTTGTAACTTTTAGCCTTTTTTTATTATTATTTTTAAAATAAATAAGTTACAATTAAAAAAAAAAATTTCATTATTATAAGTCGGTCAGCGAGGAATAAAATAAAAGAAGACAAAAACCTGTACGTTGAAATGAACAGCCTCAGACTTCAAAACTGTAGAGAAAAAGAAAAAAAGAAAAAGAAAAAAAAAAGAGGAAACGTAGAAATAGAGGAGAAGACGAAGAAGAAGAAATGAGAAGAAGAAAAGGGACCGAGTCGTTGAGTAAGAAGGGCGATAGAGAAAAATCCCTAGCTTGGTAGAGCGACGAACAAAAAGGTAAATCTCAATAATCTCTTCTTCTTTTGTTTAAGATTTAGTGTTTTTGTTACTGATTAGATGCAATTTAATCAAAAAATTAGTTGTTTTTTGTACTTGAAATGAAACCCTAGCTCAAACGATCGTTGTTTGTTTGATTTTAAGAAGATATCAAAGGTCTCGCGGTGTTTTTGCTTCTTCTGCAACTCTTCGATCTGTCACTCTCTCTAAAACCCTCTGGTGATGGTGGCCGTGAAGCTGTCTCTTTTAGACGGATTTTTTCTTCTACGGCAGAATCGTCGTTGGTGTCGGAAGCTGCAAAACTAATCCAGCGGCGTGGCCTTGCCGGTGTCGGAGATCATCGTGAACTCTCTAAGGTGAATTTCTGGCTGGACTGAATCCATCTAATTGGAAAGAAGAGCATGCGTATATGATTCAGATGCGTGTTGTTGAAATGATAGAACTGTCATTTTTGTACTGATATTACTTTATATTGGTTGAATTTAGATGATTGTGGCGGAACTAAATGTTATTGTTCAACTTTTTGTAAGGAAATTTTTGGATTTTTCCCGCTTCATTGGTGATGCAGGCAATACAGTTCATAGCAGGTCATCAGTTTTTCATTCTTTGGTGCTAAGTTGCAAATGTGCATAATGCATATTAGAGATGAAGTATAGTATTGAGGCAAGTTGACATGCCCACATTCTGAGCTTAACCAAATTTAGATTTAGTTATGTGGCCAAGTAGGAGCAAGTAAGTTGCGACATTTATGAACCTTTCTAAAAAAGTTTGACCATTCTTGGCATAACCTTATGGTTGAGGTTTGACAATTCTTGGTTGAACATTAATGTTAAGGCTTAAACCCCGGGCCTCAAGGTTGAGGTTCAACCATGTTTGGCCTAACTTTAATTTTTATGTTTTGGGCACCATTGGCTGAACAGGAATATTGTATCCCCATTTGTTTAGTGAACAGCAGATGTATAGAAGCGAAAATATGCCATTTCACCTTAAAAATTTCTAAAAAAATAAATTGGCGGGTGAAGAAAGATTGACTTGTTGGTGGAAGAACCCAAAAATGGATGTGGAGGAAGTGAAGATTGATTAAATCACTATATTAGCCCTATAGTTGTTTTTTAAGATAAAAGAGAATTATAAAGTTTAGAGGGCCAAATTTAAAACTTTAGCAAAAATGGAAAAGCTCTAGTATTCTTATCATAGTATGTATAGAGTATGTTTTGATAGCATTATTTTCTTAAAAAAGCTAGACCCACCTGAATTAGTAATATAACATGTATGTATGATGTATCCGTGCATGATGCACTACTGAATAGCTAGATTATAGGCTGTAGTAGTAGTAGTAGTAGTAGTTGGGTGACACAGCAGTAAGTAGTGGGCCCTACATCTGCTTAGAAAACACTTTCTTTCTCTTTCTCCTTCCACCTGCTAAGGAATTCCAACTTTGCAAGTTTTCAGTTCATGCAATTCATTTTTGTTCTCTCTGTTCAAAGACTCCATTGTAAACGGTGGGTTTATTATATTTGTTGCTTTGCGGCAGGAAGATGACATTTAATGGAGTTAGCGATTATGCTGGTTGTGATCTTTGTTTTGCATAATTGAGTCTCATCTTGTTTGGGATGCTTCAACAGTAATTTATGCTTTTCATCCTTTCTCATTTCAGGTCTTGTTCCTTTCTCTTTTATCCTTTTTTTGACAGTCAAACATTGGATTTTTAGTGTTATCCTTGTGAATTTGAATTTGGATATATATGGAAGTTTTCATCTAGTTTGGCACTTGAGAAAGTTTTTTTTTTTTTTTGAATTGGTTTATCTTCTTGATTTCTTTGGTTGCCTCTCTTTGAGATTTCAGGTAGAGAGGTTACTTCAATATGTAGTCTTTTTTTTTTTTTTTTTCATGTTTTAAATATGTGTTTGAAGACATAATTACCTTTGAAATTTATTTTTCTTTTTGATGAAGAGAACGTTTTCTTCTGAATTTCTGTTTTCTCACCTTCGACGTGAGAATAGAGTTATTTCTTAACTTTGGGCTTTAGCGAGGAACTTTTTATTGTTTTTTGTTCCTTTTTTTTCTCTTGGTAACATCCAAGTCTAGATCTGGGTCTTTTGAGAAATCAGGCTTCGATTTTGATTTTCTTTTCATCGAGTTTTCAATTTGAAAAAGAGATGGCTTTGTTTTGTACAGATACTATCTCGAGTTCATTATTAGTGAGTCATTTCACAGTTAAATTTAACTGATTTTGCTGAGACTTTTGGGATCAGATGGGTAAAATATGCCATTTTTGTGGTGTGGATTTGGCAAAGATGGATAGTGGAGAGGAATTCAAGAAGAACGAGAGTCTCAGTTTGGTTCTGTAAGGACTGTAACATGAAGTATGGGCAAGAGTCCTTGAAGCCGGATTCTTTCACTCCTTATGCAACTCCGATGATCAGTCCAACAATTTCATTGACAAGCAGTGATAGCTTTGTCTCAAGCTGCAGTAATTCCTTGACTTTCAATTTCCCCTTTTATACACCTTACACATAAATTCGTTGAAA
This sequence comes from Paratinospora sagittata, assembly GCA_035771175.1. Classification (NCBI taxonomy): domain Eukaryota; kingdom Viridiplantae; phylum Streptophyta; class Magnoliopsida; order Ranunculales; family Menispermaceae; genus Paratinospora; species Paratinospora sagittata. The sequence goes on along the minus strand of JAYMFD010000012.1, from coordinate 5,736,107 downwards.
ATTAAATGTCATGCTTTTCAATGAGCATTGTACTGTTAACTCTTTCTTGTTTCGTTTGTTTAGGTGAGCTTTTGGTTGATGAGCAATTGCAAGGAAGGTGAGAAGTATTGTTTTTAACTTGCCCTTTTGATTTTATGATATTATTTTTTACAGACCAACTTGCCTGCTTCTTTACTTTATTTTTTTCTTCAGCAGGGAGGATGAAGATGAAGGTGCAGTGGCTACCAGCCAAGAGTGTGTCAACCCAAGATTCCTGATTCCCACAAAAGGAGTTGATAGATCTGATTCATTAAATGTGGAGATTCTTGATGATGGTAATTATGGTTTGGAAGAGACTAGTGTTGATAACAATGCATTGAAAGAGGTAAGCAATACCAAAGCTAGTATTAATCCAGAAGGAGCAGGGGATCATGATATCAATAACCATACTCAGTCATGTACTTCCTTGAAGGAAGGAGCTGTGTGTTCTTATTCCTTTAAATATGATACAAGTCCCTGTATTTGGTTGCCTCCCGAACCAGTGGACCTGGAGGATGACTTGGAGGACAGTGTGGCCAACAACGACGATGATGATGAATGTAGTGATGGTACAAAATGGGGCCAACCTAGTTCTTTGAGTAGATTCAGTGGCACACATCACGGAACCTTCAGGTTTAAAGAGGAATGCCAGAAAGCAATGGCAGGGGTAATGCATGGGGAATTCAAGAACCTTGTAAGCTTACTTCTTACATCAGCGGGCATTCCCCTCTTAGGAGAGGCAGGTGAAAATTGGGTGGATATAGTTACTTCTTTAGCTTGGAAAGCTGCGTTACTTGTCAAGCTTGATGACATTGAGGGAAAAGCTCTGGATCCTGAAGGATGCGTGAAGGTGAAATGTATTTCAACTGGTCATCGCTGTGATAGGTATGGTTATCTGAATTGGTGGTGTCTTCTATGCATCAATTTGTCAATTCACAGATCACCAGGTGATTCTTAGCTGAATGTATTGGCGCATCTCATTTAACATGGATAAGAATTTTTTTATTTCACAGTCAACTAATCAAGGGCTTGGTTTTTAAGAAGAATGCTGCGCTCAAGCATATGCCTACCAAATACAAGAACCCGAGACTTATGCTGCTCCAGGGAATGGTGGGACAGAGTTCAAGTGGTTTATTGTCTTTTAACTCAATGGAGCAGGTAACATGGTTTCTTCATCATTAATCATTCTAATGGAAGTATGTTATTGATGGTGTTGATTCTTTGTCACTAACAGGAGATAGATAGCGTTAAATCTCTTGTTGAGTTGATAGGAATGTGCCATCCAAATGTGGTTTTAGTGGAGAAAACAGTTTCTCGTGATGTGCAAGAAGCTCTTCTTGGGAAGGGAATAACTCTAGTATTTGATATGAAGCTACACCGTTTAGAAAGAATTGCTCGTTGCACTGGTTCACAGATCATCTCTTCTGCTGAAAATTTGTTGTGTCAGAAGCTGAAGCAATGTGAATTCTTTCAATTTCATAAATTTGTGGAAGAACATAACATTTCCAAGGAAGGTGGAAAAAGGATGACTAAGACCTTAATGTTTCTTGAGGGCTGTCCCAGGCCTTTGGGCTGTACGGTATGTCAATTGTATCTATTTTCCAATTGATTTGTGTTTCATACAGTGTCTTCTATTTGAGAAGAAGGAAACTCTGGGAGTTTTTCAGATGACAAGCTTTTACTGGTTAAATAGTCTTTCTTTTTCTTTTCTTTTCTGATTGGCATAGTATTTGAATATTAATTTTTCAGGGAGAAGAACCTTGTTAATTTCTAAATGATGCTTCTAGTGCTGTATTCCTACAGTGTCAAATCAATTGTTTCTTGTTTTATTTAGTTTGAGATATGTAAGAGCCATATTTTTGCTTATAACATATATCAGTGTCTTTCTATGTGTTTTGGTTTTCTCTTTATTTCTTTAGTTCATTATATTGTTTAATGGGTGGTAATGAACGTTGTTATGTTATACCATCAATGTACTTCTTATTCTGGTTTGAGTTATGCATAGGATGGATTCTATCCAAAAAAAAAAAAGAAAAAATTGAAAGGTAAAGCATTTGATAAAAAGTCTATAATGTTAAGGTCGTATTTGGTTCGTGATTAAAATATTGGAATACAATTGAAAAGGTGAAATTTAGAAAACAAATTTGACATTTTTTAGAAAATTGAAGGGCGGGCCTTGGTACAACAGTTGAGATTGCTCCATTATGATATGGAGGTCATGGGTTTGACTCTAAAAACAGTCTCTTCAACTTGGAGGTAAGATTGCATTCATTGTTCCTTTCCCGAGTAATCTGGAAAAACTGTTTCTAGATTTGACCAACCAAACTCTTATTTTATGTTTTCCTATGTTTGCAAGATTTTGGATATAGAAAACTCTATCCAAATCACAAGCTTAACGGGCCTAAATGCTTGTATGCTTGTGTCATATCATAAAATGTATTACATGCTTAGAATAAAGAAAGTGTTTGAAAACACAAAACAGAAAGATCCTTTACTTACAATTTTTTTTGAGTTTTGATTTTAAACTGTTGCATGTTTAACATCTTAACTTAATGAACAAAAATGTGGGGAAGCATCTGGGCCAGTATTCTTCAAAAGGAATCTTTTTATACATTAGAGTGCATGGATCATCATATAGTACTTACATCCAAGGATGTATTCCATTGTCTTTGGCTGGGTGTGGTTTTGTTTTGATAGATGTTCTAATTGGATCCTAGAAGTGGGGGCTTCATATTGTCATTTTTTTTTTTTTTTGGGTTTTGACTGGTCTGTATCTGCATCTTGGAAATATCCATTTTTATCTATTGAGATTTCCCCCTAGACAATTTTGTTTGCTAAATCTGTCATTGGTTTTTTGGACATTTACTAGATTTGTTATTGATTTTCCATGAAAAACCCATATAGTTGCGCATACTAGATGTGCAATGACATACTTTTCATGTTGTTCTGTATTTCTAGGGGTTAGATGGCTTGAGTATTCTGTTAGTGTTTAACATCCATTTACATTCCATTTCTTTGTGGCATATGACAAGGTTCATCGGAGCCAAGAAATTATTAAAATAGTGAAGTTTTTTAAGTAACTTCAAGAGGCGATGAAGCGAAGAGAGTTCTCTTGTAACATGGTTCGTTGCACTTACCCTTATTTGTATCCTTATCCTTCTGTTTTTTCTTGTTTCCCCTCTTTTTATTGCTCCATTATCTTTTTAGTTAAGAAATAAGTATTTTATTTTATTCGACGACTAAAAAACTACCTTAACATTGTCATCAAATAATGCATGGCTGTGAAATTGTCCTTGGTGGTGGTTAGGATTACCTTCGAATTTTCTTATTATGAATATAGGCTATAGCTATTATATATATTGTCAAGTGGGCTGTTGTGCACTGATTATATTTATTATATATTGTCAATTCAAATCATTTTTGTTGTACTTTGTCCATTGATTATGCTAAATTAGTATTGTTGGTTGGGGTTAGTTTTTGAAGTGAGATATGAAACTGCTGAATTGATTTATTATCGATTTTGGATTAATGTAAGGTTTTTCATGAATTTGGAAAATCAATCCTAGACTATGATGAGTGATGTTCATGAAGGAAGGGTCAATCCATCTTATTTCTGTCCTCAGAAAAATCAATTCCATTTGTGAAGATGTAGATTTCCATGAACAAGAGTTATCGATGTAGATTCGTTGCAGAAGCAAAAAAATGAAAATACTTAAATGAATAAGCAAAATAAATTCTATAGAATAGAATATTTAAAGAGAAAAAGTAATTGATCTTCATTGACTAAATTTCATAATTGGAGCTCTATATATAGATGACTCCCCTAAAACAACTTCTAAACTACTTAAAACACTTACAAAATAAGTTTCTAAGCTCTATAACATAATAGCAACTTCCTAATTCTATTAGAACTCTATTTAGACACTTCTAAAACACTTTTAATACACTCAAATAATAAAAACGAATTTTAGAAACTATCTAGAACTACCACTAAAATATAAATTTACCAAAATAGAAACTTGTCTAAAAAAAGAAACTTAAATGAAAAACATAAAAAAAATGATAAAATACATTATACATCAGTTATCCTAGGTTTTTCCCTGTATTTAAGATTGGTTCCAGTTTAAAGATGCACCTTCTATAAATTGGAGAAAATCATTTCTCGTCAAGAAATTGGAAATTTGAACTTGTCCTAAACTTTGGTACCTTAAAATTCAAAATTAGTTTGGGAGTTCATTTCACCATAGGGTTAGTAAATCGAAATCTTGGTTAGAGATATACAAAGAATTTGATTTATGTTTAGAAAATATATGTTTCTTTCAGATATTGTTGAAACAAACATAATTTTGTACTTAAAACTCATGAAATTGTACAATAAAATAATTTACAGTTTAAAGTAAAATTTATAATTTCTATAGTCTATAATAATTGATTTGTATTTTATAATCTCCGTAGTACTTGATGTATATTATATGAGTAACAAACTATTTTTATGATTTCTATTCTTAACATATATTATACACAGGAGATCTACGGGTTGACACAGTTTATAAATTATGTGTTTTTTTTTTATTTTTTATTTTTTAAAATTAGTATATGTTGTTTTCTTCATTTAAGTGATTTTGTAGTTTTTGTCTGTTATGTATGAAATTGTGCTTCAATTTCTTTTATTTTTATTCTTTAGAAATATCTTCTAACAAAAGTTGAAGTTGGTATTTATTTATTTTTTATTTGGAGTTAAAATCAAAAGGATTTTTTGAATTTTACAAATTGTTTTGACATTTTAACTAACATTGATGGAATTTTTGTTATATTTGATTTACATTTAATTCATAATTCAATGATTAAAAAATAATTAAAAAAAACTCTTATGGAAACTCAGAGAAGTTCGAAGAATTTTCATGACTTGACTTTTCTATTAAATTAAAATTATTAATTGATTGATGTATAATTGAGGTTTTTATGAATTTTGTGCTTCATTTTTTATCTTTGCCTTGTGTCTCAGGAGCTAAGGTGCTTCATAGCCTTAACTAGGTCTTTTGTTTCTATCTGCGTTGTTGTGATGATTGTGTTGGGAAAGCTGCTTCGAAATTACCATCTGTTGGAGCAAATTGATATATGCAAATTATGAGATTACCATCTGTTGTTAGATATGCATTATCCACTCGAGTATATTTACTTTGCTTTGTTGCTGAACTAAACTTAATAAAGCCTTTTCCCAAGTTGCTGAATTGGATGAAATTTATTGCTCCTTGTTTGAGGCTTAAGTATGATTTGGATCTCATTCAGCTAGCACAAACTGGATGCTTCTGAATCCAAAGACTAGAAAAAAATAAAAAGGACAAAAAAGAGAATATTTTTAAGAGGCTTCGGGTGGTAAGGTTGAAAAGTTAGAGGGTGGATATTACTAAAAGGATTAACTGGCTAGGAAAGAAAGTCAATCTTTCACTTCATTTTTTGTATCATTGAATTGTGTTTCTTGATTTTGGTTTGATGTATGCTCTATCTCTTCTCATGTTGAATATGAATGTCTTGATCATATAAATAGAACATTAGTCAAGGTTTGCTTGTTTTGCATTTGGCCTATTACATGGTAGATACAGACTAACATGTGCCTCTTTGTCCTTTCATAACGGTTAGTAGGATGTTGTGGTTATAGTTTTTTGTACTATAATTTCTTTTGCTGCTCCTTTTCATCTTCATTCCATGCTTTCTAGGTGCCTATATTTTAGTTTGTTTACCAAATTCTTTGAGTGGGTGAATGAATATTAATCTTCATTGCTCGATGCAGGGAATCTTAGGTAGTGTGTTTTTGAACTCCATTTAGCCTCAACTTCTAATTTAAAATGAACCTCTATTTGTAGGGAGGTTTATGCTCTAATAGAATAAGCCAAAATTTCTAGCTTATTCTTGTAGAGGTTATACCTCTACTTCAATTAGAAGTAGAAAAAATAAAAATATTTACCCAATAAATAATTTCTATATTATCCTCTTCTTTTTCTTAGAGGTTGCTAGTAGAGTTAACAAACACCACCTTAAGCTTTTCGTCTACAGAGCTTTGATCCTGGTTTCTTTAGTTTGTTATTTGCTTTGCTGACAGAAGTTTTGATTGCATGACCAGAAAGAGTGTTTATCTAATACAATTCATTCTGCTCTTTTCCAGAATATTTTGCTAATGACTTTCCTAAGTTTTAATACTGCAGGTTTTGCTCAAGGGAGCTCACAGTGATGAACTTAAGAAGGTTAAACGTGTAGTTAGTTGTGCAGTTGTCATGGCATATCGTTTAATTCTAGATACATCTTTTCTTGTGGGTCAGAAGGCAATATTCTCCTCTACTCATTCTGGTCTATTTGACGGAAACAAAAAAGATGAACAACTTGCACTTGTTGGCTCAGTTCCATCAACCCCACGTCTGGAGGAGATCCCAGCCCTAAATGCTTGCTCACTTTCCATGGATGTCCCTATTGCTGGTGACGAATTTCCAGAAATCTCTGCTCATAACAGAATTTCCCAAACCTCCAACTTGGGTTTAAGAGGAAATTTGGTGTTATCTGCCTCAAGTCCTGCTGATATCCATTTATTTAAGAATGGAATTGTTGAAAGTGCTAGTATTTCTCATAATTTACCTGCCAAGGGTAATGACTGTCAGCTAGAGAATTCCCATGAGCCAGCTTTGCCAACCATTCTTCATGACCCGTTTCTGTCATTGCTCTCAACTTCTCTTAAAAAGGTTCCTGGGGACAGCTTGTCTCTTGTTTCTGCTGCTTCTCTTCAGTCTTTCTCCATATACTTTGGCTGCAATGCAATGCAAACTGATTGCCAGAATAAAGCTATTGTGCCTGTTTATACATCCTCGAATTCATCCACTTCTTGTGAGATAGAGGCAAATGATAAGGTCCTAGGATTCAGGTTACTTAATGATGAAAAAGCCGAGTCCTTGTCAGCTCTCAATAAAGTCCCATTGGAGCAGTGCAAATACAATGCAGATGATGGAGAATTACTTGTCAGGAATGACTTCAGCAAAGTGTTAGATGCTCGGAGCATTCTATTTTTAATGTCTAGCCAAAATGTCTCAAGCGGTGCAATTTGCGAGCAAACTCATATTTGTCGTATTAAATACTACAGGAATTTTGATGTGACCCTTGGATGGTACTTGTGCAATAACTTACTTGATCAGGTTTTTCAACATTCAATTTATTTTGAATCTAATTTTTATGGTACTTCCCTGGTTCATGGCTTCATGCAAAGTTGCACTCAATATAGATACTTAAAAGGAACTTTTTTCTACTTTTCATTCCTTCCATGACAGAGGCAACAATGCTCCATCTGTGGTGATCCACCAGAGGCTCATGCTTTCAATTATGTTAATCAGAGTGGGAAGCTCACTGTACAAGTCAAACAGATCTCTGAGGAGATCCATTTGCCTGGTGAAGAAGAAGGAAAACTCTGGATGTGGGCCCGATGTTCAAAATGTGCACCCATGAGTTGGAAGCAAAGAGATATTAGAAGAGTAGTGATGCCCACTGCAGCTCATTCTTTGTCATTTGGGAAGTTTTTGGAGCTAAGCTTTTCTATTTATTCTATTTCCAATCTGCCATCTAGTTGTGGGCACTCACTGCATGACTACCTACTCTTCTATGGGTATGGGACATACTGATCCTAGAATTTTTGCCAATGCCATTTGGTCCAATACTTTTAGTAGTTTTCATGTTTTGTACTATCTATTGATCTGCATTATTTTTGGTTGATGTGCAGATTAGGCTCCAAGGTTGCTATGTTTAAATACTCACCTGTCAATATGTACATTACATCTATGCCACCGCCTGTTTTGGAGTTCAATAATCAAGCTGGACAAGATTTCGTTAGGAAAGAAGCAGAATATGTATGTTCATAGTTAAAACTCTTCTCTTTTGACAATTCCTGATTCTTATGTAGCTTTGCTTTGTAAATTTGTTTCTTGAGTTCCGACTTTTTGTTTCAAATTTCTGAAGGTCCTTGAGAATGGGATCTTACTTTTCACAGAGGTGAAGAACACATTGCAGAAGATAGGATCTGGACTTCTCTGCTCATCTTCAAAACCATGCATCAATCAAACAAGTTTACTGAAAGAGGTCACTGAACTTGAAGAAATGTTGAAGAAAGAAAAATCTGATTTTGAGGTTTGTGTTTCCATCTGATAATTGACCTTTTTACCAATTCAGAAATCTGCTTAGCAACTCTCTCTCTCTCTCTCTCTTTAGATTATTAGTAAACAATAATATAGGGTAGGAGTCATATTCTTTCAAGAGATTTTTAATGCAAAGTATTTTTGCCTTTATTATTTAGCCACTTATGTAACCTTTGTGGTTTGTGTTTCCATCTGATAATTGACCTTTTTACCAATTCAGAAATCTACTTAGCAACTTTCTATCTCCACATATCTCTCTTATTACTTTAGATTATTACTAAACAATAATATAGGGTAGGAGTCATATCCTTTCAAGAGATTTTTGATGCAAAGTATTTTTGCCTTTATCATTTAGCTAGTTATGTAACCTGAGTTTTAACAATTGCTTATGTTTGGCCATGGAAATTTGGATCTTTGTGCGCCTATGTTTACAAGTTTAGTTCTTCTTACTATCTCTCACTAACTACTTTTTAGTCATATTGCTGATACGTAAATCCCTTATTTTGGGATTGCCAAATTTATGACTGTTTATTATCATTTAGGTGTAAATGTTACTGAATTTGTGACTCTTTATTTCAGATTTTAGGTGTCATTCCACCCTGTCTACACCTGTATAATCTTTGTTGCCTGATATTCTATGCTTTATTTTCATTTCAATTATTTCATGTAACCATGCTATGGCGTTGTTTACTTTTTTCTTTCTGTATTATTACAAATTCAGGCACATATTCAAAAAGTTATTCATTGCAATGAGCCTCGGGAGCATGGTGTATATGAGCTGCTCAGTTTAAATCGTTTGATCCAAGATCTTGTGCTTCAGTCATATATCTGGGATCAACGTCTGTATTTCCTTCTGTCTTGTGATTTTAGAATTGTTAATACTGAAACTATCAATGGAGTGCACGAAGAGCTAGTACAGTCGCAGTTGCAGAAGGATGAAGTTGCCAGTACAAGAATTGAGGAAAAGGATGCCAGTTTGCATGATGGGGATGAAATTTCTGATGGAAGAGCTGCTACACTTATTGACCCTATCAAGGATGCAATACATTGCAGCAACCTAGAAAAGGAGCTGGAGATCACGTTAGATGAAACTTCTGCTGAAAATGATGAAAATTGTAGAAAAAAGTTTCATGTTTCAGAGCTGCAGGTTTCAGGGTCTGTTTCACCAGACAATCCATTAAACAATTCCATTGATGCTGAGGCTAATGGCAGGCCAGCCACTGGGACTTCATTTATGGATGGATCTTCACTTTATGAGAGAATTGTATCCATGGTACATAGACTTCATGAAGATTCTGTTGCAGAACAACTTTCCTCTAATGTTATCTCTCATGTCACCACTAAACTTCCTTTACATGATGAAACTTGTCAAGAGTGGTTTCTACCCATTTATGAGCCTTTACAGGTTGAGAGAAGTATTCCTCACCCTGAAGAGCTTTTGACAGACTCTGATACTGTTGCCAACTCATGTATTGAAGGGTCAACTCTAGGGGAGGTATCTTCAAATTCTTTGCCCCAGGGACTGGAACCAAATATTTCTATATCTGGAACTTCTCCACAATCTGGTTTAGCTGATTCTGGGGGATGGATCCGGGCACCTTTTCCAGAAATTTCCAAGGCATACAGAAAAAGGTTTTTGACTGGTTTCCAACACAAGTATGATGTAATCACTGGCTATAGTCCAAGAATTCTATCATCGGCCTTTCATCTGATCAATGAGGAAGAATATGGGTTGCATATTCCACTTGGGCATGGGGACAATATTGTGTCGTCCTATGAGAGTGAACCCACAAGCATAATTGCATGTGCTTTGGCTTTGTCCCATTATAAACATATTTCAGTTAAAGATTTAGTTGGGGAGGATGCGAGGGAAGAAAAATCTTCAAATGATTCTTTGGATTCAGAAGGGATTCGCTCAAGAGGAAGTATTTCAACTGAAGAGTCATATACCTCAAGTTTCGATGAGTTAAATTTGGTGGATTTTTTCCTGTCTTCTGAAGATCTCCATCCTGAGATTCATCTAGGGACTGGAAAAATAAATGGGAAAACCAAATATTCTGTAGTCTGTGTATATGCAAAGCTATTCCATGGTCTTCGGAGGCGCTGTTGTTCTCTTGAGCTTGATTATATTGCTTCCTTAAGCCGTTGTAAGCACTGGGATGCTAAAGGTGGGAAGAGTGGGTCTTTCTTTGTAAAAACTTTGGATGACAGGTTTATTGTTAAGCAAATTAAGAAGACAGAATTTGAATCATTTATAAAGTTTGCACCAGATTATTTCAAGTACATTAATAAGTCTCTCAGCTCAGGGAGCCAAACATGCCTTGCAAAGATACTTGGGATCTATCAGGTTGGTTTTCCATTTATATTTTTGATACGAAATTGTTTGCCCATATGTTCATATGGGCAAGCATTTAAATAAATGGGTTGGTGGTTGCCCATTTATTTATATGCTTGGTGCTTTCTTGACTGGACTTTTCAATAATTCATGGTCGTTTTATTCTTCATTTTTTTTTAATTTCCACTAAGGTTACCATAAGGCGAAGCAGAAGTGGAAAGGATCTGAAATATAATCTAATGGTCATGGAAAATCTTCTCTTCGGCCGAAAAGTGGAACGCCTTTATGATCTTAAAGGAGCTCAGCATGCTCGATATACTCCGAATTCAGATGGGACTGGAAAAGTCCTTTTAGATCAGAACTTTGTTGAGGACATGAATAACTCTCCTTTTTATGTCAGTGGGAGAACTAAGCATCTCTTGCAAAGGGCTGTTTGGAATGACACATCTTTTCTCACTGTGAGCGTGCAGTCAATGACCTTTGAATTTTTATTTGGTTGGAAATTATCTATGTGCTGAAGTTTTTGTGTTCTGATGGTTTGCAGTCGATCAATGTCATGGATTACTCGTTACTTGTGGGTGTTGACATGCAAAGGTGCGAACTTGTATGTGGTATCATTGACTATTTACGGCAGTATACATGGGACAAGCATCTTGAGACATGGGTGAAGGCCTCTCTTGTTGTCCCCAAAAATGTGTCACCTACAGTTGTGTCACCAAAAGAGTACAAAAAAAGATTCAGGAAGTTCATGTCTATGTACTTTTTGAGTATTCCAGATCATTGTTGTCAAGAGAGATCTTCTGGCCATTGCAAGGTTTGTGGTGCCGCATGTGGTGACTCATCTTCATTGAGAAAACCAGAGCAGGGAGAAACATAAGTATTGATTGTGATTTACCAAAGCCTACTTGCCTTTGTCCAAGTGTTAGCTATTTTCTCTCTTGTTGCTCCATTGTACATAGATGTCTGTCATACCTATACCCCTCTCTCAATTCTTTGCCATTTGTAGATAATTTCTTTTCTAATTTCATAGATAATACCAAAAATATTTTATTGTATTTTTTGGCTATTATAGAAAATATATAGAAGACTTTTGATACAATTTTCTTCAGAGACAAGTGAGAATTGGCAATTTATAGGGATCCATGCTTCCTGAGTCCTGACCTGTCTACTGAAAATAAATATCTTGTTTTCTATATTATTCTCAATTTCTCATCCCCCTCAATTCTTCTCCTGTATCATCAATGTATTTCAGATCTTCACTCTTTACTTTTCTTCTCAGTTTTTCTTTTCTGTGTGTTGAAGTTGCTTAATAAAGAACTAAAATTGTTTCCTAGAAGAGGTTCTATGTGATTTTGATATTGATTGCTCATTGCTGTTTTGATATTGAGTTGATTATCAGGATAAGCATGCATCTCAGAAACAGTTGTTAATTTCTTACATGGAAACATCTCATTTTTTATCCTGTAGGAAAAAATCTCATTAATGGCTGAAAGTTTGTGGTTGTATCTGCTTTAATCCCTTGGCATGTCTTAGGGTCTCTGTGAAGTTAGCTGCAAGTTGAAGCTTTACACACTGGATAATTTGGTTTTTGTTCAATTCTTATAGTATATCTTGTAAACTATTTTTTGTTGACAAATTCCAATCACGATATCATCCATGAAGACTTGAAGACTAAGGTAAAATTTTCATGCTCAGCAGAGTCACAAGCACGGTCGGTTCTATCAAGATAGAATTGAAGCATCAAGAGATTAGAAGAGTTCATACAAGAGGATTGATCCAAAGTTCTTATTAATCAATAAACCAGAATCTTGGGCTTTTGAAGATCAATCTTACTATTTATATATTTTAAGTGTAAGTAGTTCTTTTGTTGATTATTTCTTTATTTTTTGAAACAAAAAACTTGATCTAGAGGCACTTCTATGTGATTAAAAGGGATCAAGCTCAGTTATCAGGTAGTGTTCAGGCTTGGGCATAATGGCTTAAAATTGTGAGTTATTACTGCCTTTTTAATTTCTTTGTTTCTTTTCTTTTTGATTGTCTCTAAATGGTTTGCTATTCAAATGGAACCATGTTTTCAAGGAATAATGGGATTTCTTTGCATTGGAACAGTTATTTTTGCATTTTATGAAAGTGTAGTTGTATTTAATCTTGTTGGAAGATGAGTGTAACGTGTGGGAAATCACTTGCATCCTTTGTTGGGGTCTTCAAACGTTACATGTTTTGTGAGCATCTGCACCGTTCATGCTTTTGGGCTCCAACTTATACATCTTCTAAGATGTTCATTTTCTTAATGGGGGTTCTATTTGTGCGGTTTGGGAAATCAATTTTGTTTTTGTTCTTTGTTATCTCAATATCAATCTTGTAAATTATTGCAGGTGAAAGTGAAACTATAGATGGATTAACCACTTCTAGGATTGTACGACAGAAGATGCTGCACTTAAGGTAGTTATCAACTTAGACTTGTGCTCGGTTGATTTTATATAGCGTGATAATTATTGCGTTGAGATTGTTCCTCAGCCTTTCATGTCTTCGCTATACATATTTTATGAGCTTACTGTTTCTTTTTTCTTTTTGTTTCTCCATTGCTTTATGTATCTGTTAGTTTCCACATGGCAGGTACTAAATGTTTCTTAATGGAATTCTTATTTATGGTATTTTGGCACTGGATGTTGTTTGAGTCTTTTTTTATTGTAAACTGAATGATATAAATTATTGTTTATTGTTTTTTTTTTATAATAGAAAAGGCGGGGACTTGGCACAACGGTTGAGGTTGCTTCATTGTGACCTAGAGGTCATAGGTTCAAATCTAGATATAGACTCTTCATTGTGGAGGTAAGGCAGCGTCATCGTTCCTTTCTCAGACCTTGCAATGATGGGAGGCTCATGCACCCGGTACGCCCTTCTTTTTTCTTGCTTTTCTTTTTTTTTTTGTATTGATATGGAATTCCTGGACAAATTGTTGAGGAGTTAACCCATTTCCAGCATCGTCTGATGCTACTTGCTACAGTATTTGATTGGTACTTTTAACTGTTCCATAGCTTAAAAATCTCTTGTTTACAGACATCTAGCATTATATTTAAGGTTTGAACAATTTGGCTATATTCAGATATACAACTTTTGGTACTGTCTGCCTTGCAGTTATTCTTATTTTCTCCTATTTTCAAATACTATGCACACAATGCACTATTCCTTATTTGAGTTGGAATTTAAAATACAAATGATAAATTTACCTTGAGCTTTTGGTTCAACTAGTCTGCTGCTTGGTTTGATGGGAAATACTTGTTAGGGGCCTAATCACGGTTAAGATCATGTTTTAAACCATAATTTTGGATCGTATACATATCAAAGTAAAGAGGATAAAGTCTTGAGGAAGTGAGCCAATCAGTGAATTTTAGGATCTAACGAGGGTCTGTCTAAGGGCCCCAACAATGTGCAATATAAGGTAATTTGCATAGGTGGTGTAATTTAGCTTTATTATTTGGCTTTGATAGAAATCAGAGATAACACCTTTCTGAATTTTCTGATAGGACTGGCCCTTTGCTTGGGGCTTCTTATATTCTTTATCTACCAAAGGTCTTAATATTACTTCTAAGAACCCAAAGACAGGCAGACAATTCAGATTAGAAAGTGAAGTTCAATTGTAAGACTTAAAAAGAGTCCACTTAGTCTCTTGAATCCAGCTTCTTGGTTTCTTGGCTATAGTATCCTGAATGGGGAAAGCAAAAGGGCAACGGAAAAATCATGTTGTGAAGGCTTATGTTGGAGTTTTACTGAGATATAATCTTCAAAAGAGACATATATGCTTAGGGCTATTGATTAGATCACAAAGCGAAAGTGCATTTCTTCAAGGATGATGAAACAATTGATGTTGTTTAATTTGTCATAGTTTAGAGAGGATGAGATAAAAATGCCCTCTTATCTGTAGTAGTCTAGCAAATAGCACTTCTCTTCTAAATATGAAGCCTAACATTTCCTCCCCATATGCCTTACAAATACTTATGTGGAGTGAGGAGCTACCCCATTGACAATGTGCAGGAGAGAGGCCAAACTCACAGGTGTCTGCTTCATTGAGGTAACGAATCTTTTACTACATGAAACAAAATGAAAATAGCATCTTCAGGTGTTTAAAAAATTCTTTTTTTTTTTTTTTTTTTTTTCAATATATTAGATCCACCTAGAGAAAATGTATAGGCATCGAACAATCAAATCTTATGATGTTTACGTGTTAAAACTATATTTTTCATTTTTTCATTTTCATTTTGAAAATTTGCCAATAATATATTTGATGTGCCTAAACAAAATTTCGGATCTCAAGATTTCTTTGGGTGTATATATATATATACTTTTTTCTTTTTTATGATTATCGGTTTTTCTGCTCTGTTCTCTTCCCCCTTTTTTTTTTTTTTTTTTTTTTTTAAAGGCGAGACTAATATTTCTGAACTCGGATATGACATAGATGTTTTTGGGGTAGTCTTTGTAATAGGGGTGGATAAATAGGGATACGTTTAGGCTTGAATTCGAGACTTGAATTTTAATCTGACTTATACTCAGTTCTTAACCAATTAAACTATCATTTGTTGGTTGCATTGCAATTTTTTACTTTTCTTCCGTGGAAGGGAGAAATGAGAAAAATATTGTCCAGACAAGAAGTCGTAAAACTTAACTTAATCAACGTTGGAGGAGGTGAAGAATAGAAATGGTCACAGCTCCAGAAGATACCTCCCCTAGCAATCTATTAGTACGTAGATAATACCTTTCCTGGTTAGCAATAATTTTAAATTGATCTTAACATCAATCCATGAATACGAAAGCGCACTCCGAATTTTGACATTAGATTCATTCAATATATGTAAAAAACTTAATATGGGGCACATTGGTTGATAAAACAAATTAATATCAGAAACTGTCACTTGCTGATTGTGCGTATATATATACATATATGTACTAACTTTTACTCATTTTTATCCCTTTACATTGTCAAAAAAAAAAAAATACATGTATAAAAAAAAATTAAAAAAATACTCAGAATTTTAAACTTTGTTTTTAATCAAAAAATTAATTTTTTAGTTTGCATGTAACAAAAATCATGTACAGTGCACATTTAAGCCCACTGTGTATATATATATTTGTCCAACTAATCCACTTTGCTAAAATAATATAAATAAACTGCTTGTTACAGCTGTCAAAAAAATTTGTAATAAACATCTTTATTTTGGTGACCTACCTCTAATGGAAAATATATATATTATGTTATCTAGAATCTTTTGAGATCAGGGATTCAAAGTCACCATTTATAAATATATTTGTTTTCTAAGGTATTATTATATATAATATTGTAAAAACTGTTGATGCTTATGGATCACACATCATAACAAGGTGGAAGCCCTACTGTATTGTTTGTATAATGAATTAGTTAATTAGCTCTTTCCAAATATTTAAGCTCATTAAAAGTAGATAATAATAATTTACAATCTTTGAATTACATTTTTTTTTTTTTGTAAGATATCTTTTTATATACATTTTAATTATTGCATATGATACATTTGTCAATGGAATAGGTAATGATCATATCCTAAAAAGAAGATATTTCATTATCATAAGGTCCTACAATATCTAAAAGTATTTGCTAAGATTAAGATGGACGGTGTAATTGAGGTCTTTAATTTATTGTCATTTTCGAGATGTCACACTTTTAGTAGACACCATAATATTATAACTCTACAGATCATCCAAAAAGTTGGTAAAAAGCATTGAATTTTATTCGCCACATATTCAATCAAACTATTGGTTCCATAAGGCATATGCCACATATCCAAAATGTATAGGTCGTTCGTGATACAGATAGAATTTTTCGATATTCAAGAATTTAAAAACATCAAAAATTTATTTAATTTTAAAAATTTTAAAAAATAATTTAAAAAATAATTTTTTATTTTATGATTTAAAAATAACAATACAATCTGAAAAGTAAAAATTTAAAAAAAATATATTTTATTTGAAAATATTATGTTATGTTTGTAAATTTCAAAAAACTGTTTCTCAAATTTTAACTAATCAAAAATATTTTTTATGTTTTTAAATTTTCATATACAAAAAATTATATGTAAATCACAAATTAAACGTAATTTTAATTTTTTACTATTTTTGTTTTTTTGTTAAGAAAACAAATCTAAGAGACTCAGCCTCTACGTGTGTTTGCTCTCTCTGAGACGCGTACTTAAGTCACCTCATCATTATTTATTTGTATAAATATTTACAAAAATACTAAAACAACTAAAAATAAACCCAAAGGCATACTCAAGTAAAAATATTTGTATAAATATTTGTTTCATATTTTTTTCTCCCCTCTTTATTGATGTGGAGACTCGTCATATCAATATTCTGTATATAATTTTGGGTCTGATTTTGAATTTTTTTTTTATTTTTATTTTTTAAAATATTCCTCAAATATTTTAGTCCTTAGTCCAATTACCCAAATCAAAATCATGAAATTGTTAGTATAAAATAGGTGCAATTCAACTTGTTATATATTCCCAAAAAACTACAGACCATAGATCATGATCACATGGAATTACACTCATATATATATATATATATAGGGCTTTTGACATGATTACCCTTTAAAAAAAAAAAAATTTCACAAATGCCATTCATTCAAAAATAATGTCACATTTGCCCCATTTTACTGTTCACAGCACCGTCAGCGCATAGTCAGCGTGCCACGTCGGCGTGGAGGTGGCATTTTTTTAAGTGGAAGGGAAGGCGTCTTTTGAAAAGACGCCTTCCCTTCATAAATTTTTTTTTAAGGTGAAGAAAATGCGTCTTTTCAAAAGACGTCTTCTATCCGCCTTCCCTTCAAATTTTTTTTTTTTTTCTTTCTTGAGTTCAAAGACCCAAATGAAATTTTTTTTTTGCAGAACGAGCGGAAAATGAAGATGAACCCCAGTTGAGGATTTCTAGTTTTGATGCAATAATCAGAAGAGTATTTGGGAGAATCAAAAGGAGAAAGATTAACGGACGGTATTTGAATCTTCAACTGTGATTCAAACAGAACCATTCTGCTATTGGGTTTTGAGATTTTCTGATCATCGGATTGTTCTTCATCATTGAGAGCATCCACAATTCCTACCAACACCTCCTCTTGATGAATCTGATTTTTTCTCAAATGGGTTGTATTTGCAATCCAAACAGGGCTCTGGGGATCATCTACTTGCAGAGAAAAAAGGGTTTCCATTAAGACTGAAGATTTTCTTCAGTTTGTGATCGTATGTATGCATAGAGAAAAAGAAACAATGAAAGCTGAAGGATACCCCTAAAGATTTGCTAGACAAGTTTTTCTCCATTAATCTGAAGGGGCACCTTAATCCAAGTTTGTTTTACAAGGCTAATTGCATCAAACAGCATCAATTTTATCCTCACTTCTTTCCATTATTACATTATAACTACCAACAAAACTTCTGTAGCTGAAGAATCAGAGAATTCAAGATTCAAAAAAACATCAACTTGTAAAAAAAAAATTGAAGGGATCCCTTTCGTCATTTTTTTTTAACGTGAACAAAGAACCAAATTTCTTGGTACTCTTTGATTCTTTATTGAACAATTTCTCAATTTTGAGCTTGGGATTGTTGTTGATGGATTGAAGATGATGAAGTGGAGATCTTGATCTTGATAATCTGTGATAAACAGCGTGTAAACATTATAATGTTCATGTTAAAAAAAAATGACGAAGGGAGACGCCTTACCTTTTAAAAAAAAAATTTTGTTTGAAGGTAAGGCGTCTTTTGAAAAGACGCCTTACCTTCAAGTTTAAAAAAAAAAAATTGTTTGAAGGGGAAAGCGTCTTTTGAAAAGACGCCTTCCCTCTACAGTATTTTTTTTAAGGTTGAAGGGGAAGGCGTCTTTTCAAAAGACGCCTTCCCTTCACAATATTTTTTTTTTAAGTTGAAGGGAAGGCGTCTTTTGAAAAGACGCCTTCCCTTCAACCCTAAAAAATTCCACCTCCGCGCCGACGTGGCGCTTGTTTGGACCGCTGACTGTGTGCTGACTGTGTAATGAACAGTAAATTGAGGCAAAAGTGACATTATTTTTTAAGGGATGGCATTTGTGAAATTATTCTTTTTTTGAAGGACAATCATGTAAAAAATCCTATATATATATATATATATCACTTTAATTTATTTTCAAATCCAAACTATGAAACACAGATCATACCCAGGATTAGAAACTCTCACACACATCTGATCATCAAGCCCATCACTCCATCATCAAACACATAAAAAGCAAATACACATACACATGATATATAAGAAGCTGCATGTAATTATATATATATATATAGCATATGGCTATCTATCTTTAGCTCTATCTGATCAGAAGAGATGGTGATGATGCTTCTTCCCATGAGCCTCTTCTTCTTCTTCCTTAGCTTCTTTCTTCTCGTGATGCTCATGGAAAGCATACCCTCCTGAAGCCACTGCTGCTGCTGCTGCAATCTCCTCTTCTATTTTGTGCCTGTGTGCATTCTCCGGATCCTTCTGTGACTTGTGCTTCTCATGCTGCATTATTTGATCATCATGTCGCCAATTAATTAGTACATTAACACAAAAAAAAAAACACACCTAATTTAGAAAATAGTCAATACAACGAATATTTTTCAAGGAAAAGAACGATTTACAAAGATTTTTTTTCCCTAATGAAATCGCAAGTCAATTTAATTAATCACGATTAGAAAATATCACAAGTATATTACAGCATTCTATCCATCTCTCTCTCTATATATATTATTTTTAGATGTAGGCCTATGTCAAACCATATAAATTATTCATTTTTTTATTAATCTTCATCTTATCATATTGGTGGGTCAGGATTTCAACTATAGCCGCATGTTGGCTCCACTTAACTATTTCTAGGTCCACTGTTAGTAGAGGAGGCGTTAGCGCAATGACTTTTTTTTAGGCGCTCAATTAATGAATGTATAGATCGAAATAAGTATGTATAGATTAAAATAATAATCTCATAAAAAAATATGAACCTGAGTTAATAAGTATGTGTAGATCGAAATAAGTATGTGTAGATTAAAATAATAATCTCATAAAAAAATATGAACCTATTGATATAAGTTTGAAATTTTACTCTCGTTAATAGAAAAACCTTTTAAAACAAAACCCCCTTATGACTCAAAGGTAATTAAGTTAAGAGACAATATAAGATAAAGATCTAGGCAACAATTTTATTCTAACGGAGAAAGATTATACTTATATTTAATGTAATAAACTCTTTTTATTCGGATTTAAAGACTATTCTTTGGATCCGCACGACAAGTAAACCATGGTTTGATTGTCCTGATTATTCATTGACAACAAACTTTCTTCCTTTTGTTTTTAGGCATGTATTGCTTTGCTTCCCTTTCAAATAACTCTGAGCCTTTGCTTGTCATCTGTGTTGGAAAAATAGAATGAGAAATTGAATTTGTAACATCCAAATGTTTTAATTGCAAAACGGTAAATTATTTAATTTGAGTTTAACTAAAACATTTGGATGTTACAAATTCAATTTCTTTCGTTCACTATTTTTCCAACAATTTCCAACTACACGTAATATATTACAATAATAATAAGAAGACATAAATTAACCAATTACCATTGCAAAAGCTCCAGCAGCGACAGTACCAAGTTCTCCAAGGTGCTCCTTGTGCTTGTGATGCTTCTCTTGCTTCTCATAATCAATCCCACCTGAAACTACTTCTGTGGCTTCACCATATATCACGTCGGCGCTGCCGCCCTTCCCATATTCCGAACCGTATGCAGCAGTAGTTTCCGAGTAAACCACCCCCGGCGATTGTGTTTTCTCCTCCTTGTGGTGCCCGAACAGGCCGTCGTGGTGGTGGTGGTGGTGCTGCTGCTGCTGCTCTGACATGGTGGCTCGCTGGTGGTGGTGGTGGTGTGTTTGGCAGTTCGTCAAGGTGGGTCTTCCATTTATAGGGAGCGTCGCGTTGATGGAAGGTTATAAGATAAATCGGGATCACGTGATCAGGTCCACCTGTATATTTATTTAATACAGGCCTCCCATCATCTCTACTCCAAGGAGCTGTTTAGTTAACCTACTACTTGGTGTTGATGATTTCTTTGATTTGCATTAGATTGGTCCCACTTGTTCTGGTAGTTGGTTTGACTATTACATTCAAATAAAAGAAAAAACAAATATTAGTTAATATTATGAACTTTTGAGTTGGTGTCTCGTCTCTATTAACTGGGTGGATACAAACTTTGTAAGAAAAAAAAAAAAAAATATATATATATATATATATATATATATATATATATATATGCATCATATATTACATGTAAAGACATTTATAAATTTAATAAAAATGCTACGTTTTTAATACTTTGAAATAATTTTTTTTTTAAATTAAAAAAAAGAAAAGAAAAAGTGACGTCATTTCAATAAATACATAAGTACCCCATATATAATTTTCAGGGCAACTACAAATTAAATAAAATAACGACTGCCAACACCGTTGATTTTCATGATCACACCAATCGTGTTGCGGATGGCCCGTCATCAAGTTTGTGGTATGACTTTTTTTTTTTTTTTTATGGGTTTGTTTAGCATTTTCCTTGTTATTGGGGACATGTAGAAGGAAATGAGAGGAAGTCAAAGAAGGATAGTTGCTGTCAGGTTCAGCTGATCACTGGATGTGACCTAAAGGTATTGCATACGTGTGGGTCATCGTGTCAATTATTAATTGGCCATGTGCTTGGGGTGTATGGTACTCATTAGCTTTCCTTCTGTTTTAATGTAAAGACTATTTTATTTGCCCTTTCTATCCCTTCTTTTTCCTCTTCAGGTTTAAATGCATATCACTATGATTTTTTTGATGAAAGTCGTTTAAATTTTAAATTATTTATATGTTAAAAAAAAATCATTTATAATATAAGTGACTGATACAAGATATTTTACCCTTCCACCCAATAGAGGACAGCCCAATAAATCAGCTATTTTCATTACATTTTATTTCTATCACAAAAATAGGAAGAAATGCTATCTTTACCGTAATAAAATTTTTTAAATGCTATTTTCATAATTTCAAACAAATTTATCTTCTTCTAACTCAGCCCTACCATTTTTAACGTATCTTCTCCATTTTTCTCTCATTCTCAATACTAAAAACCATAAATCACTTAGTTTAAAACCCTCAAAATTACTTACTTACTTCCTGTTATCTCATCTTTAGCGGAAAAATCGATAGTTTTCACCAATTTTATATTATTTTTTCCGACAAGAAAGGCGATAAGAGATTTATTGTTAAAATGATATGTTTTGATATTTTTATCCTCTAAAAACGTTACAGGGTGTCAAAGGAAATCATCATGGGAAGAACGAGATCGTGGTTGGTTCGGACCTGCTATACTGAACCGATTACAGTGATTCGGTCTGAGACTCCAGAATCTTACGTTTTGAGTTTTCTCATCAACGATCGAACCATATAATTTTTTTTTAATATAGTTAAAACACACAAAAAAAAGGATGGTTCGGTCATACAAACCAAACCAATAGTTACAGGTTCGGTCTGTATGACTAAATGAATACATTCTAGTTCGGTCAAGCAAGACCGAACCCCATGACAAAATTTAAAAAAAAAAAAAAACAAGGGCATTTTGGTACAATCACACGAGAATATTATTTAAAATTAAAATTGATAGTTTCTTGTAGTGTAAACAGTATTGTTTAGTGGTTTATTTAGCCGTCTTTTAAAAAAAATAACTCTGCAGGCACATTCAACCAAGAGTGTCACTGGTTTGGTTCAAACCACGAACTAAGATGCGTTCGGTACGATTCGGTTTTTTGCTCTAATAGATACAATTTCAGGTTGAGAGTTTTATAAACTGATTGGTTCGGTTCGGGTTGCAGGTTAAGGTCTTGAAAAATGATAGTAAACCGAAACCGAATCGAATCGACAATGATTATATTATATTATATTATTATATTATGTATTTTAAATATTTTTATATGAGTATTAATGTAACAAGGTATGTTGATGAATTTTATTTTTTTTGTAACATTACGTGATTATATTATATTATTTGTAGTACATATTTTTTTTAATTGTAAAAAATATATTTTATACGTTAATAAATATAAATTGATTAACCCAAATCGAATCAAATTGAATTAGAGGGTCTAATGATGACACCCTAAGATTCTAATGCGTAAGTGTAGGATGCAAATGTCATTAAAAAAATTCTTAATAACAAAAAATGTCATTAAAAAAAATTATAGGGTTCAAATGCCAACCACATGCTGTCAAGTTCCCCGGTCCCCGCCCATGTCGACGTAGTATTAACAGGTAGTGTGCTAGGGGTA
Source organism: Paratinospora sagittata (assembly GCA_035771175.1). Lineage (NCBI taxonomy): Eukaryota > Viridiplantae > Streptophyta > Magnoliopsida > Ranunculales > Menispermaceae > Paratinospora > Paratinospora sagittata. The sequence continues at coordinate 5,713,220 of JAYMFD010000012.1, read as the reverse complement.
TACAAGCTTATCCATGGTTATCTTTGATCCAATGGGCTTTAGTGTAAGAAAAATTAAAATAAGACGGATATACAATTCTTTTTGCATTGAAAATACACCTTGCACTTAAAGAAAAATAACTCACAATTGGCCTAAATGTTTCATATATATATATATATATATATATATTAATTTCTGTAAAAAAAATGTTTCATAGATATTTGTTAGAAATAAAACTTAAAAAAAGTCTCCGTAGACTTAAATAAAAATTAAAATAATTAATACCAAGTGAACCCCTTTAACAATACATTATAATATAATTTTGAAAATACTTTAAATACATTAAGTATTAACTCTATTTTTTAACATAAACACATAACACCCTTAAATATTTTAAAGATATACGTGTATTATATAATATTTTTAAATATTTGCGCATCCTTAAAATATTAAAAAAAATAGGTGCCACACACCAAACATATATATAACATTACTCTATAATTTTAATATTGAAAACGCCCCCTTGTTCTTGAAATTATCTTTTCATATGGATGAGGGCTGTCAAGGCCATAATAAACAAATACAATTGTATTAAATGAGATATACATTCTTATATATAATTGGCGGGGCCGAAAAAAATATTAGAATTGTAGGGTCCACCTGTATGGGAACCCAATATTGGTTGGTGGCCGCCTATGAGGACGGCCACCAACTCAGTCAAGCCGAATTATTTGATAATTATATATTAAAATATATTATTTTAATTACAATAATACCCCTTAATACTTTTATAAATAGAGCATAACTTTATTTTTGAGATTCATATTCTTTAGATTTATTTTGAAAGATCTATTCAAGATATCAAATCTGATCCACCTAAGGGTGAAGTAATATAAATTTGCCGTCTTCTATGGACGTAGATAATTTGTCAAACCACGTTTAATTTGTTATATTATTTTTTCTTTCATGTTTTAGCACGATTCTGCGTAACAGGAATATTACACCAAATATTTTTAATATTTATCTTCGCTTGACAGATATACGTGGTTAGACCTTTTTACTTACCCATAGCTTTAATGTCAATTAATTTCTAATTTCTAATATGCCGTAAGAACTTTATTATTTTAAAGGTTATGTGTTTAAAACTACAAGTAAACATTTGTTTGTTTCTTTCAATTATCAATCATGTTTTTCCTTTTTCATTATAAACAAGTGAAGGGGCATTATATGTGAATTATAATGTTTGTTGGTGAGCGTACCCAACATAATCTCTGGCCCAAGCTCCTCCACATATCACTAGAAAGGTAACGTATGGAGTTATGTTTAGTTCAAGTTAAAACTTAACCTAATTCAATTAAAATAAATTTAAATTTTAAAAAAATAATAATTTGAACTAAATTAATTCTTTAACCTAATTCAAATTATTTCAAATTAAGTTAAGTTGATCATTTGAGTTGAGCGGACAAATTTTTTTTTCATCATAAAATGATGGGTTGACCTTGAGAAGAAAAAAATTATAAAAAAAAAAAAATTAAGAAGAGAAAGAAAACATAAAAAAAAGAAGAAAAAATGAATCAAAAAAGAAGAAACAAATACGTTTTATGTAAAAAGTAAAACAAAATTATAATTTAGGTTTGAGACTTTAACGGTTACATTAATTTCGTAATTTGATGACTTTAGAGAATAAAAGATTTAAGGGATAATATTAAGTTTGATTTTGATTGAGTTCAAAGAGTCAACTTGTTATCCAACCTAAATTGTTCGGATTAAAATTTTTAAACTCGAGCCAACCTAAACACTTAGATTAATACAAAATCGAGTTGTGTTCGATTGAGTTGAATTAACTTATAACTCTACATATTATTAATGTTTATATTTACTTGATATACTTGGGTTTGTAATTTCATATTACTACTCTAAGTTAAAAGTGATTTTTAACAAATGTTCATCAAATCAACTGACTTTTTTATTATTATTATTATTTATTACTGATTTTTCGTTGTCATCCTGCCATTCAGATCAAGAGTATTCATTTGACATAAAAAATCGACCACCTATGACTTAGCCTGTGGGTGTCGGCCAGTTTCCGCGCCTATGATTTGGCCAATGAAATTGAAATTAAAACACCTCCGTGGGCCCACCAAAATGACAAGTTGAAGATAGAATCGATCGACAATGTCGGCAATAGGATAAGTCCCAGATATTCACACACGTGGGACCCGCATGCTTAGCTCTACTCTGCTTCAGTGCTCCTGAAGGAGGTTATTTATTACTATGCTCCTTCCTTTAAACACGTGGCACCTGTCCAAGCACATCAGAACTACTGTATTTGCTGGTTGTGGCAAGTTGTTGACTTGTGTGTTGTTGGAAATAAATATGTGGGACATAAAGATTTGATGTAACGTTCCGTGCAGCGAAAACCGTTTCGAAATCCTTGAAAGCTTCTCTTTAAATGGGTGGGCCATCGCTCGTGATTGTGGCGAAGAAAGTTTGATTACCAACTAATTTAAAGTTATTAAAGATCTAACCTGCCACGCACGGCACTCGGGCATGTGCACTCGGGTGTTCACCCACTAAACCGAGCAACTAACAACATGGATGAGTTGGTATATAAGATTAAATTGGGTTGAGTTGAAAAATTGATAGCCCGACGGGTTTACATTCAGTCAAGCAAAACCGCCTGTATTGCACCCCTTGCCCATTTACTAGAGTAAAGGTTCGATTCTTTTAGATGTTTAAACAAAAAATATCAGTTGTTGCCGACCACGATATTTTCAGTGATTAGTCGGATTATAAAATTAATTTATATGAGATTTGAGATTCAACGTGTGACGGGCTGTACACCAGAATAAGACAATATTATATAGTGCTATAACTGAGTTATCTATTGTATCCGAAGATGTGACACTTATATCAACTCAAACTAATTAAAAATAATAATAATTATTCCATTTACTATTTTCATTATAATCATTCACCGTAACTAACTTGCTTTAAATGTTATAACGCAAGTATAGAATAAACGAAAACTTATTATATTATTCTTTTGTGACTTGAAAAAACTTTATCAGATAACATTTTAAATTTCATATATTGAGTGGAACATAAAATTTTGGATTATACAACCTGACCCAAATCAATCTAAAGGTATTAGGTTAGGTTATGTTGGATTGTTTTTATTATTTATTATTTTTTTATTTTATTTTTATTTGATAAGTAATCTCTAAAACTTTGTCATAAACTCATTATCATACGTTTGGGAAAGAAACAGAAGGAGTTTTAATTGACATTAGTTTTATTTTTTTATTTTTTTTATTTTTGGGACATGGGTTGCGCTAAGGTTTCATTTATTCATTCATCAAAACTTAAAGTCAATTAATAAAAATAATTATTTCTCAATTTTTAATAAGTATCTGTGATGTTTGTCTAAGGAAAAAAATATAATTGTTTTCAATAGTAGTTAAAGGATATGAATATGTTTTTAATTTGAAGATGAAAATGGAAACAAATAATAAAATAGGAGCAGAAGGGTAACATGAAAAAAAAGTAAAAAAAAATCATATTATGATTATACATTTGTAACATTAAAATTAATTTTCTAACCAAATATTTAGTTTATAATATTATATTCAAAATGATAAAATATTTTTTTTTTCGAATGATAAAATAAGATTATAATGAAAATTTCAAGACTTTTTGTGTCTGATTTTGTATAGGTCAATAATCTGTATATAATTTTGTGTCAGATTTTGGATTTTTTTTATTTTTATTTTTTAAAATATTCCTCAAATATTTTAGTCCTCAGTCCAATTACCCAAATCAAAATCATGAAATTGTTAGTATAAAATAGGTGCAATTGAAGTTGTTATATATCCCCCAAAAACTACAGACCATAGATCATGATCACATGGAATTACACTCATATACATATATATATATATATATATATATATATATATATATATATATATCACTTTAATTTATTTTCAAATCCAAACCATGAAACACATAGATCATACCCAGGATTTGAAACTCTCACACACATCTGATCATCAAGCCCATCACTCCATCATCAAACACATAAAAAGCAAATACACATGCACATGATATATAAGAAGCTGCATGTAATTATATATATATATATATATAGCATATGGCTATCTATCTTTAGCTCTATCTGATCAGAAGAGATGGTGATGATGCTTCTTCCCATGAGCCTCTTCTTCTTCTTCCTTAGCTTCTTTCTTCTCGTGATGCTCATGGAAAGCATACCCTCCTGAAGCCACTGCTGCTGCTGCTGCAATCTCCTCTTCTATTTTGTGCCTGTGTGCATTCTCCGGATCCTTCTGTGACTTGTGCTTCTCATGCTGCATTATTTGATCATCATGTCGCCAATTAATTAGTACATTAACACACAAAAAAAACACACCTAATTTAGAAAATAGTCAATACAACGACTATTTTTCAAGGAAAAGAACGATTTACAAAGATTTTTTTTCCCTAATGAAATCGCAAGTCAATTTAATTAATCACGATTAGAAAATATCACAGGTATATTACAGCATTCTCTCTCTCTCTCTCTCTCTATATATATATATTATTTTACCACATAAATTATTCATTTATTTTATTAATCTTCATCTTTTTTGGTGGGCCAGGATCAACTATCGCGGCCGATATTGGCTCCACATAACTAATTCTATGCGTAGATGAAAATAATAATCTCATAAAAAATATAAATAGTTTCATCAAATAAAATATAAGTTTAAAATTTTATTTACTATAACAAAATATTTTAAAATAAAATCTCACGCCTAAGGTTAAAGACAATGCGGTACCAATAAAAATAAAGGCCCATCAACAATTTTATTCTAAAAAGACTTCAGTTCTAACGTGAGGGAGAAAGATTATACTTCTATTTAATGTAATAAACTATTTTTATTCGGATTTAAAGACTATTCTTTGAATCCGCACATCTGACAATTAGACCATGGTTTGATTGTCCTGATTATTCATTGACAACAGACTTTCTTCCTTTGTTTTTTTTAGGCATGTATTGCTTTGCTTCCCTTTCAAATAACTCTGAGCCTTTGCTTGTCATCTGTGTTGGAAAAATAGAATGAGAAATTGAATTTGTAACATCCAAATGTTTTAGTTAAAGTCAAATTAAAACATTTGGGCGTTACAAATTCAATTTCCAACTACACGAAATATATTACAATAATAATAAGAAGACATAAATTAACCAATTACCAGTGCAAAAGCACCAGCAGCGACAGTACCAAGTTCTCCAACGTGCTCCTTGTGCTTGTGATGCTTCTCTTGCTTCTCATAATCAATCCCACCTGAAACTACTTCTGTGGCTTCACCATAAATCACGTCCGCGCTGCCGCCCTTCCCATATCCCGAACCGTATGCACCAGTAGTTTCCGAGTAAACCACCTCCGGCTTGTGATGCTTCTCTTGCTTCTCATAATCAATCCCACCTGAAACTACTTCTGTGGCTTCACCATAAATCACGTCGGCGCTTCCGCCCTTCCCATATTCCGAACCGTATGCACCAGTAGTTTCCGAGTAAACCACCTCCGGCGATTGTGTATTCTCCTCCTTGTGGTGCCCGAACAGGCCGTGGTGGTGGTGCTGCCGCTCTGACATGGTGGCTCCCTGGTGGTGGTGGTTTTTAATACCAGTAGAGAAAAAAAAAAAACACTAGAAATTGACCGGAGATCAGAAATCGGGTGGCGCCGGTGAGGTCTTGGTGGTGGTGGTGGTTTGGGCAGTTCGTCAAGGTGGGTCTCCTATTTATAGGGAGCATCGTGTTGATGGAAGGTTATAAGATAAATCGGGATCACGTGATCAGGTCCACCTGTATATTTAATACAGGCCTCCCATCATCTCTACGTAGAAGAAAATGAGAGGAAGTCAAAGAAGGATAGTTACTGTCAGGTTCAGCTGATCACTAGATGTGACCTAAAGGTATTGCATACGTGTGGGTCATCGTGTCAATTATTCATTGGCCATGTGCTGGGGGTGTATGGTACTCATTAGCTTTCCTTCTGTTTTAATGTAAAAGACTATTTTATTTGCCCTTTTTATCCCTTCTTTTTCCTCTTCGGGTTTAAATGCGTATCACTATGATTTTTTTGATGAAAGTCGTTTAAATTTTAAATTATTTATATATTAAAAAAATAATAAAAAGAGAGGCTATTTTCATTACATTTTATTTCTATCACAAAAAAATGAAGAAATGTTATACTTACCACATTAAATTTTTTTAAATACTCTTTTCATAATTTTAAATAAATTTATCTTCCTCCAACTCAGCCTTACCGTTTTTAACGTATCTTCTCCATTTTTTTCTCATTCTCAATACTAAAAACCATAAATCACTTAGTTTAAAACCCTCAAAATCACTTACTTCCTTCATGTTATCTCATCTTTAGCGAAAAAATCGATGGTCTTAGCGAATTTAGTATTATTTTTTTCGACAAGAAATGCGATAAGAGATTTGTTGTTAAAATCATATATTTTGATATTTTTGTCATCGAAAAACGTCACAGGGTGTCCGAGAAAATCATCATGGGAAGAACGAGATCGTGATTGGTTCGGACTTGCTATACCGAACCGATTGCAGTGGTTCAGTCTGAGACTCCAAAATCTTACGTTTTGAGTTTTCTCATCAACGACCGAACCATACAATTTTTTTTAAATATAGTTAAAACACCAAAAAAATAATAAAAATGGATGGTTTGGTCATACAAACCGAACCAATAGTTATAGGTTCGATTTGTATGACTAAACGAAAACATTCCAGTTCGGTCATGCAAGACTGAACCCCACGACGAAATTAAAAAAAAACAAATAAATAACCAGGGGCATTTTAGTACAATCACACGAGGATATTATTAAAATTCGAAATTGGTGGTTTTTTGTGGTTTAAACAGTATTTTTTTGGGGTTTATTTAGTTGCCTTGTAATATCCTGTATTTCACAAAAAAAAAAAATCACTATTTGGGCAACGCCCGAACGTTCAGGCGCATGCCAGAACGTTTAGGCACCAAAAATCTCTATATAAGAAACCTCATCATTTCTCATTCCTCACACCAAATCACATTCTCTTGTGATTTTCTTCTCTTTCCACGCATTCTAAGTTTTTAGTTTTTGAGACTCTTGGTGCGGTGCAACAAAGTTCTGTCCGGAGGAAAGCGCCAAATCTGAAAGCGGTGCAACGAAGTTCTGTCCAGAGAAAAGCACCAGATCTGAAGGTGGGGAACGAAACATAGGTTTGCGTGTTTCATAACTTTTATTAAAGTTTACGTTCAATTATTATTATGTCTACTATTCATTTACACTGCATTATGTCATATACTTTTTATACTGCCGCACATATGCCTCTATATTTGGAATTCATGTATTGCACTGTTATAATGCCGGATTTGTAGTCAATCTGACTCAACTAGACTCGGTCTTGTCCTCAGTAACTTTAAATAGTGAACGGGAGGCAGCGGGCTGCTCTAGGCGATTGGTATTTAAGCAGACCTTGTGTCTCACCTCTCAACTGGGAACTGATCTAGTTGGTCTTATTGGAAGATATCAGCTTATACAGTAATACTGAATGTCCTAATCTTGCACGTCGTGATACCGACCCTGATAAGGTTCACCAGACGTTGTCAAAGTCAGTCTAAATGTCAAGAAAGACCAGACCAGTAGACTAGACCAGTTCATGCATTGGCATCATACATATCACCACCTAGGGACGTATATGGTTTATGACTCATAGAATAGTTAGTAGCATTGCTCACTATTCATTATATTTCTCTGGAGAAGGACGTACATGAGAACCCGGCTACACCCGGGGAGGAACATCAGTACTGAATCCAGAGCATCGTTCCTGTACGTGAATTCAGACGATGTACGTTCATCAAACCATTAATACGTGACGATGTCATGCATACATTCATATTGATTGATTATGATGCTCACATGTGTATTTAAGATATTTGATATTGAAGTATGCTTTATTAATTGTTATACTCATGCACTATTTACCCACTGAGCGGGTTAAGCTCACTCCATTATTATCAAATCTTTCACAGGAAATTAGGGTGGACTGGGTGCAGGTTATGGGGCCCACAATTTATACCCTTTGTTTAATTTATTGGGAATTTTGGGAGTATGTTCCCTTGACCATTTTATGTACAAAAGTATTCTGAATTAAATGAAATCAGATTTGTACTATGTGTGTACCGTATTTCCGCTGCGCACTCTGTTATTACCATTGTAATTGTTCCAAATGCGCGCCCCGTCCGTGAGTGTACCGCCGATTTAGGCGCGTCCGGGCGGAGTGTGATATTTAATGGTATCAGAGCGTACGGTCCACGGCCCGCCCAAGTCTACCAAATTAGGAGAAGAAAAATTTTATTTGATATATATATCTCTAGAACTATATACACATATGTCAATTATATATAATTGAGATTTGTATTAAATATATATATCTAGAAAACTATATGATTTTTATATAGTTTGATTTAAATATACATATAGTCATGATTTATTAGAAACTATATGCGTAGTTATGATTGAATATATATATCTATATACCTTAATGTATATGAGGTGTATAAAAAAAATAAAAATAAATAAATAAATAAAAATTTCAAAAAAAAAAATATTTATTTTTCAAAAAAATATTTATTTGAATATTCGGAAAAAAAAATCGATTTTTTTTATTTTTATTTTTCGGAAAATATTTATTCGAATATTCGGAAAAAAAAAAATATTTTTTGAAAAAAAAAAAATCATAAAAATTTCAAAAACAATTTATTTGATATATCTAAAACTATATATATATATATATGAATTCTATATATAGTTAAGATTTGGATTAACAACTATATATGATTTTTATATAGTTTAATTTCAAATATAAATATATATATATATATATATGTAGTTGATTTATGGCAACTATATATATGATTAAAAATGTCTATACATTCATATGTGAATACGACATATATACATATTTCAAATCGTTGTGTTTGGAAACTATATATAGTTATGAGGAAATATGTCTATACATTCATATGCGCATACGACATATATACATCAACTCACTAATGAAGAAAATTTCATGATGGCATAAACATCAATAGAAAACTCGAAAATAATGTCTCGCAGACAAGGCATAAATCTTAAAAATATTAGGAATATATTTTGTGTCTTTCACACAAATTTATTTTCCTTTCAGCAAAAGAATGGCCTCAAGGGAGGGAACAACTTCTACTAGCAGGGAACCAATTCCCACTAGACTAACGGAATTGTCCAAACGAGAGGTTGTGACTATGAGGAACATCGACAATAGCGATCTCCGCCTCCGTCCACTCCTTCATGACAAACTCGCAACACTGGATTGGTTAAATATAACCAAAGTCGTGGGTCAAGTCTCTTACAACTTGGTCAGATCCTTCTATGAAGCCATGAATTACGTGGGACTTCACGGAGATGAGTTCAACCCTCATTTAGAGACAACAATCATGGGAACGACAATTCCTATCAATATTGAGATTATTGCTCGCCTTTTGAAGATTCCGATTGAGGAGATGATTATTGACCCACATGGTCCCCAGACAGTTGCAGAGATCGCAGAATCTAATGCACAACTGTTCAATTCCCTCGCCAAAGAGCCATACACTCAATCAGCATACACCAACCTCCCAAACAATCATCTTAAGCCATCTCTTGTCGGCCTCGGAAAAATTGTATACGGCAACATCTTGCCAGAAAGGGGCACTAGGGGCACTATGTCAAGGGCCCAACTCCTTCTGTTGTATTGCATAGAGAAGAAAATAAAGGTCTCCCTACCACACATCATCATCCAACAAATGTTGAGGGTGATTCAAAACCCTTTAAAGAAGGAATTCCTCGGCTACGGAGTCTTGATTATGAGGATACTTTACGAGGCAAACGTTGACACTTTCGATGGAACGTCAAAGCTGATCACTGAACCAGTTACAACATCCTCTATCTTCAAGACATATGGCACAACTGGAGGGGTAACTGACGAAGAGGTATTCGGCACGACAATAAGAAATGCCGAAAGAATGAGAGACAAGCATGGGCGTTGCCTTCGCAAAAGTCAACGCAAGATACCCGTCTAAGAAGAGCCAAATAATAATTCACATCCAAATCCTACATCAGACCCAGCCCCGCATAGTGATCAAACCGATCAACCAATTACTGACAAAGAATTATATGCCACACTAAATCCACCTATACAAAGTCATGATAGACAAGGTACGCAAGCAAATCCACCAACTTGGAACGTGCCAATTCAAGGCAACACTTCGTACCAAAGATTTCCAACTCCTGCTGTGCAGTATCAGCCAGTTCCCCAAGTTGCTGTAAACCAACAACAACAGTACTGGGCGTCACCAAATCTTGGAGGGCCAAACATTCCAATGAGCCCATTGTTTCAAACTTTTTCATCTCAAACAAACCAAATTATCCAAGGGGTTCCGGTTAGGGGATCCCCGCGCACTCAATACAACTATGTTCCATCTATAAATCACTCATACAACCAATACTTTCCTCCAATGCCTATGGCATACCCTTCACCTACGAGACAAACGACCCATCAACCACCAATGGGACAACCGACTAACCTACTTGAACGGTTAGATGAAATAGCATCCAATATTGCTGCACTGAAAGAGAGCCACAATCATATATTAACCCGTTTGCAAAACTCCAACGCAGAGCGGGCAAACTCTCAACCTTCTGTTAGTAGTCATTCTGTATATAACAGTAGATCTCGAAGGAACGGTAGCAGGCAAGAAAGTCAAAATTAATTTCTGGCATTGTAAAACTTTTCTTTGATATATATGAATGAAATTGTTTTGTTTAAAGACTATCTTTGGTGGGCAGACTTACAACCATTCTTTCTTTTGTATCACTAACTTTGGAGTGGTATGGGACAACAAAATTGGATGATACTAAATAAAATGTGGAAGTAAGAAAACCCATGACCTTGTGTGAAAAGAAACATTTGGAGAAAGTTGCATTACTAATATTATCACTAAGTTTACACGGTATGGGACGCGTAAATTTGGACGATACTATTAGTGACCTTCTATTCAACCAATATTTTTAGAGATCGTGTTTATACAACTTAACTTGGTTGACACCCTTATTACTAAATTCATGTGGTATGGGACACATGAACTTGGATAATAATCGAAAAGACTAAGAGTAAGCGTCTGAATGCATAAGATTGCGATAGAACGTTAGCTCAGGCTATTTACCGAGGCAAATCTTAGAATTCTTATGACTCGTATGGATTTTCAATGAAATATATGTATGTTCACGAACACCAAAACCAAATCTTCTTAAATACTTGCAAAGTTTTCTACTTATTATATAAACATTCTAACCTTGTTTGTTTTTACACAATGGCCACACATACGAGATATATAAGATTCTTTGATTCCTCAACAACAACTTTACACTTTACTTAGAAAAATAGGTGATTTTAATATTACAGTACTCTCGAAATTGTTGCTGAGCATACTATAACATTATACTTACCTACAGTTTCTTAATCTTTGTTTTATTTTCTCCTTGCCAGTGAGAAAATGCAAACAAGAAAGAGAGGAAGACCACGTACTGTTCGTCCCACAGTTGAGGCACCTCCTGAGATTCAGGAACCGCCGCCTCCGACAACAGCACAGGCCACACCCGACACTGCCACTCCATCTGGGCAGGCAATCCCACCCCCACCAGCACCCTTTGCCATGCCTTCAAGCATTGAAACCTTCTTCGCTGGATTTATTTAAGCGATGAAGGCCACTGTTCAAACTGCCGTTCAGGAGACTGCAGTCACTCAGGTTGCCACAGTTCAAGCACCTGTAAAATTTGGGTCGGAAGCTCAAACCGATCAGATTACTAAATACAAGCGACTCCAACCTCTTACTTTCGATGGCACCATTGATCCTGATGAGGTGCAAAAGTGGCTGGATGAGTCAAAGAAGGCTCTTGATGCAATGAGAGTCGATGAGACTCGCAAAATTCCACTAGCGACCTACCAACTTGTTGGTGGAGCAAACAAATGGTGGATCACAGTGAAAGAAGACCCACGGGCCAACATAGCCGATATGACTTGGCAACAGTGTGAGTCAATGTTTATTGATGAGTATTTTCCCAGCGCGGTGACAAAGAAGAAGCGCCAGGACTTTGCTAAGTTATATCAGGGCACTATGACTGTCAGAGAATATGCTGGAAAATTCAAAGAATTATCTGTCTACTCTCTCTCCACCATCTCAACGGAGCAAGATAAGTTTGAGAAATTTTATAATGGCCTTCGCCATGACATTCGACAAGCCTTATCGATCTTGGATCTCAAGATTTACAAAGAGGTTGTTGACAAGGCCATGAGCTTTGAACAAGAAAAGCTCTTACAGGAACAGCGCATGAATAAGGGCAAACGACCTGCCACATTTTTCCAACAGGGCTCGCAACAGGGCAACAAGAAGAAGCCCTACTATAATCAAAACCCAGCCCTCCCAGCTCCGATTTTGAAGAATGAAGCCACAACACCTGCGGCTGCACCTTCTAACTCTAACCACCAGGGTTTCCGAAACCATGGCCGTGGCGGTCGTTTTGGACGAGGTGGCCGTAACAACGGCAATGGCAGAGGTGGTGGTCGACACCACAATCAACAAGGCCAGCAGAATAATCAGAATGGCCAGCAAAACCATCAGCAGTACAGGCCGACTTGTTTCAACTGCGGCCAGAAAGGCCATGTAAAACATCTTTGTCCGCACCTTCAACAACCTATTCCCGTTATTCCAGTCCAACAAGCACCACCTGCTGGTAATGCCCAACCCAAGCAGACCCAGCAGAACCAGGGTCCACGGAATCAGGGCAGAGCATATGCCATCGCTTACCAACCCCTCCCAGACAATAATGTCATCGAAGGTACCTTTCCGTTGTTCAATACAATGGTACATGTTTTGTTTGATTCAGGTGCTACGCATTCTTTTATATCATCAGCATTGGTAAGACATTTAGGCCTGCATCCTGAACCCACAAACATCACACTCCATGTCCCATTCCCGTTCGGATCTGGTGCTGACGTCAACTTGCAGTGTTCTCGATGTGAGCTTCGAATGTCAGAACATATCATCTATGCTGACCTGTTTGTGATGGATTTTGACGACTTCGACATCATCCTTGGCATGGACTGGTTAACACCACTGGATGCAAATATCGAATGTATGAAGAAGCAAGTTCACTTAACCTTGCCTACCGGAGAGTTGGTCAAGCTTCAGGGAACGAGGCAATGGATACCCAAATCAACCGTTGCCCTTCTCAAGGCACAACTTCGAGCTCTACCCCTTGGCAATGAAACCAACTCCCCAGCACTATACCCTCTCGAAGTACATGATGTTCCAGTCATATCTGAATTCCCAACGGTTTTTCTTAATGACCTTCCTGGTCTACCTCCAGTTAGGGAATTCGATTTTGAGATCAACCTCATACCGGGGACAGGGCCTATCTCCATTCCACAATACAGAATGTCAAATGTTGAACTGGTCGAATTAGACAAACAACTTAAGGAATTAGAGAGTAATGGCTTCATCCGAAAGAGTTCATCACCCTGGGGCGCTCCAGTTCTGTTTGTTCGCAAAAAGGATGGTTCGTTACGACTTTGCATCGATTATCGCAAGTGGAATAACGTCACCATCAAGAACAGATATCCGTTGCCCAAGATCGATGACTTGCTCGACCAACTTAGAGATGTCAAATACTTCTCTAAGATTGATTTATGGTCCGGTTATCACCAACTCTGGATCCGAGAGTCGGACATCACCAAGACAGCGTTCAGAACTCGGTACGGTCATTACGAGTTCTTAGTTATGACTTTCGGTCTAACAAATGCACCTGCCGCATTCATGGATTTGATGAATCGCATATTCAGGTTATACTTAGACCGATTTGTGGTGGTTTTTGTGGACGACATTTTGATATATTCCTCACCGAGGAAGACCTTAAACTACATTTGAAGATAGTCCTCCAGACCTTGAGAAGCCACCAACTGTATGCAAAGTTGAGTAAGTGCGAATTTTGGGCAGATCGAGTTCAATTCCTAGGCCATGTGGTTTCAGGCAATGGCATTGAGGTAGATCCTTCTAAAGTTGAAGCAGTTTTAAACTGGAAGCAGCCTACCGCTGTTACTCAAATTAGGAGTTTTCTTGGTTTGGTTGGCTATTACCGACGCTTCATCAAGGACTTCTCAAAGATTGTTGAACCTATGACCAAGCTCACTCGAAAAGACGTGCGATTTATCTGGATTCCCGCCTGTGAAGCATCATTTCAGGAATTGAAGAAACGCCTCACGACAGCACCTGCACTTATTACTCCAAGAAATGGAATTGGATTTTCATTATACACCGACGCCTCTCTCCAAGGCTTAGGTGCCGTGCTAATGCAAGAAGGCCAAGTGGTTGCATATGCGTCCAGACAACTGAAGATTCATGAGGGTAATTACCCAACGCATGACTTGGAACTTGCAGCTGTCGTATTTGCACTAAAGTTATGGCGTCATTACCTATACGGTGAACGGTTTGAGGTCTTCTCGGATCACAAGAGTCTTAAGTACATATATACTCAGCGAGACCTAAACCTCCGCCAAAGACGATGGTTGGAATTCTTGAAAGATTATGACTTTCAACTCCAGTACCATCCCGGAAAGGCCAATGTTGTGGCTGATGCCCTGAGTAGAAAATCTTATGTTGCTTACACTCTTAACTACGAAATGGGAAAGTTGGCTACAGAGTTGGAGAACTTTAACCTACAACTGAACATAGAGGGACCAAGACCACGATTCTCTCAATTATTAGCTACCTCTGACCTCGTTCGCAAGATTTCAGCTACTCAAGCCAATGACCCTATGTTAATGGAGAAATGAGAACTTCTACTCAGCGGACAAGATCTTTCTCATTTGTCAGTCTCTGACGACGGAGCCGTTTTTTATAAAAAACGTCTTTGTCTTCCGAACGATCCCGAGGTTCGGAAAGACGTGCTTACTGAGATGTATTGTTCGAGATACGCTATGCATCCTGGGGGTGACAAGATGTACCAGGATGTCAAGAGACAATTCTGGTTTTCTGGAATGAAGACGACAATTGCAGACTTCGTTGCTCGATGTCTTGTTTGCCAGAAAGTTAAGGCAGAACGAAGACTTCCTTCTGGACTTCTCCAGCCGTTACCTATTGGAGAATGGAAGTGGGAGAACATCGCAATGGATTTTGTTACAGCCTTACCTTGCAATAATAAAGGGCAAGATGCTATCTGGGTTATTATTGACAGACTTACCAAGTCTGCACACTTCTTGCCAATAAAGTTCACGGATAATCCCGCCAAACTTGCAGAACTCTATGAAAGAGAGATCGTACGCCTTCATGGCATACCACTCACGATCGTCTCTGATCGAGACCCTCGATTCACATCCAACTTTTGGCAAAATTTCCAGAATAGAATGGGTTCTAAGATCACTATGAGCACAACCTTCCACCCTCAGACTGATGGACAGTCAGAGCAGCTTATCCAAATCTTAGAAGACATGTTACGATGCTGCATTTTGGACTTTAATGACGGATGGGCAAAGTATTTGCATCTAGCTGAGTTTGCATACAACAACAGCTACCAAACTAGTATCGGCATGACACCATACGAGGCTCTCTATGGTCGACCTTGCAGATCTCCGATATGCTGGTTAGATATGGCAGATCGACCGCAGTTAGGCCCTGAACTAGTACAAGAGACTTCTGAGAAGATCACACTAGTAAAGGAACGACTTCGTGTTGCACAAAGTCGACAGAAGAGCTATGCTGACAAGCGGCGACAACCTCTAGAATTTGATAAGGGGGACTTTGTTTTTCTGAAACTCCAGCCCACAAGAGGTGTCAAACGCTTTGGGATCAAAGGCAAGCTCTCCCCACGATATATCGGTCCATTTCCGATCATTGAACGAATTGGCAAACTTGCTTATCGTCTGTCCCTTCCATCGTCCATGCCTAAGGTTCATAACGTTTTTCACGTATCTATGCTTCGCAAGTATCGTCCTGATCCTTCGCATATCATCCCTTTAGTCGAGGTTCGGGTTGAGGAAGGAAATACGTATCAGGAGCAAGCAATCCAGATTTTAGATAGAAAAACTCAAGAACTACGGCGCCGTAGCATACCACTTGTGAAAGTGCTCTGGGATCACCACGACATAGAGGAAGCAACATGGGAACTCGAATCAACAATTAAACAGAAATACCCTGAATTGTTTTCTAGTACCAACTGATGATGTGATACGTTGTATTATTTTCACTTATCAATACCAGGATGAAACATTGTTTACACCTATCTTGATACATTGTTTCACTTCAATAACTCCCAGATGTCTGAAAATAATATCAATGGATATCGTGATGGACATATGCAGTGGCCTCCTTCACAGCCTGCGGCTACTTCTCAAGCCGACAACCCTCATCACTACTTGACTTGATTTCGAGGGCGAAATCCCTTTAAGGGGGGTAGAGTGTAATACCCTGTATTTCACAAAAAAAAATTACTATTTGGGCAACGGCAGAACGTTCAGGCACCAAAAATCTCTATATAAGAAACCTCCTCATTTCTCATTCCTCACACCAAATCACCTTCTCTTGTGATTTTCTTCTCTTTCCACGCATTTTAAGTTTTTAGTTTTTGAGACTCTCGGTGCGGTGCAACAAAGTTCTGTCCGGAGGAAAGCGCCAGATCTGAAAGCGGTGCAACGAAGTTCTGTCCGGAGAAAAGCACCAGATCTGAAGGTGGGGAACGAAACATAGGTTTGCGTGTTTCATAACTTTTATTAAAGTTTACATTCAATTATTATTATGTTTACTATTTATTTACACTGCATTATGTCATATACTTTTTATACTGCCGCACATATGCCTGTATATTTAGAATTCATGTATTGCACTGTTATAATGTCGAATTTGTAGTCAATCTGACTCAACTAGACTCGGTCTTGTCCTCAGTAACTTTAAATAGTGAACGGGAAGCAGCGGGCTGCTCTAGACGATTGGTATTTAAGCAGATATTGTATCTCACCTCTCAACTGGGGACTGATATAGTTGGTCTTATTGAAAGCTATCAGCTTATACAGTAATACTGAATGTCCTAATCTTGCACGTCGTGATACCGACCCTAATAAGGTTCACCAGACGTTGTCAAAGTCAGTCTAAATGTCAAGAAAGACCAGACCAGTAGACTAGACCAGTTCATGCATTGGCATCATATATATCACCACCTAGGGACGTATATGGTTTATGACTCATAGAATAGTTAGAAGCATTGCTCACTATTCATTATATTTCTCTGGAGAAGGACGTACATGAGAACCCGGCTACACCAGGGGAGGGACATCAGTACGTGAATCCAGAGCATCGTTCCTGTACGTGAATTCAGGCGATGTACGTTCATCAAACCATTAATACGTGACAGTGTCATGCATACATTCATATTGATTGATTATGATGCTCACATGTGTATTTAAGATATTTGATATTGAAGTATGTTTTATTAATTGTTATACTCATGCACTATTTACCCACTGAGCGCGTTAAGCTCACTCCATTATTATCAAATCTTTCAAAGGAAATTAGGGTGGACTGGTCGTAGGTTATGAGGCCCACAATTTATACCCTTTGTTTAATTCATTGGGAATTTTGGGAGTATGTTCCCTTGACCATTTTATGTATAAAAGTATTCTGAATTAAATGAAATCAGATTTGTACTATGTGTGTACCGTATTTCCGTTGCGCACTCTGTTATTACCATTGTAATTGTTCCAAATGCGCGCCCCGTCCGTGAGTGTACCGCTGGTTTAGGCACGTCCGGGCGGGGTGTGACATGCCTTCTAAAAAAATAACTCTGTAGTCACATCCAACGTAAGGGTGTCACTGGTTTGGTTCAAACCACGAACCAAGATGCGTTCAGTACAATTCGATTTTTTGCTCTAATCGATACTGTTTCAGGTTGAGAAATTTATAAACTGATCGGTTCGGTTCGGATTGCAGGTTAAGGTCTTGAAAATTGATGGTAAACTGAACCAAATCGATTATGATTATATTATATTATATTATGTATTTTAAATATTTTTATATGAGTATTTGATGTAACATGGTATGTCGATGATTTTTTCTTTTTTTGTAAGATTACATGATTATATTGTATTATTTATAATATATATTTCTTTTAATTTAAAAAAATATATTTTATACGTTAATAAATATAAATCGATTAACCTAAATCGAACCAAATTGAATTAGTTCGGTTTGATTTAGGAGGGTCTAATCGGTTCGGATTTGTTTACAAAAAGTTAATTTGATGCCCATCAGTTCGTTTTACAGTAAACTGATTCAAATAGAAGGGATGACATCCTAAGATTCTAACGTGTAATTGTAGGATGCAAATGTCATACAAAAAATTCTTAATAACAAAAAATGTCATTAAAAAAAATTGTAGGGTTCAAATGCCAACCACATGCTGTCATGTTCCCTAGTCCCCACCCATGTCGACGTAGTATTTAACAGATAGTGTGCTAGGGGTATACAAACTTATCCATGGTTATCTTTGATCCAATGGGCTTTAGCGTAAGAAAAATTAAAATAAGACGGATATACAACTCTTTTTGCATTTAAAGAAAAATAACTCACAATTGGCCTAAATGTTTCATGTATATATGTTTAAAACTACAAGTAAACATTTGTTTGTTTCTTTGAATTATCAATCATGTTTTTCCTTTTCTTTATAAACAAGTGTAGGGGCATTACGTGAGAATTATAATGTTTGTTGGTGAGCGTACCCAACATAATCTCTAGCCCAAGCTCCTCCACACATCACTAGAAATGTAAAGGATTGAGTCGGGTTGGCTTCAAATTAAAACTCAACCTAACTCAATTTAAATAAGTTTGAATTGATAAAAATAAAATTTAATTCAAACCAAACTAATTCTTTAACCTAATTCAATTCAATCCGAATTATTTCGGATTAGGTTAAGTTGGTCATTTGAGTTGAGACGACTTGAATTTTTTTTTTCATCATAAAATGATGGGTTGAACTTTAAAAGAAAAAAATTAAAAAAAAAAAAAAATTTAAGAAGAGAAATAAAACATAAAGAAAAAGAAGAAAAAATAGATCAAAGAAGAAGAAGTAAAGATGTTTTACGTAGAAAGTAAAAAAAGTTACAATTTGGGTTTGAGACTTTAACGGTTACATTAGTTTCATAATTTGGTGGCTTTAAAGGATAAAAATTTAAAGGTTAATATTAAGTTCGATTCTAATTGGGTTCAAAGAGCCTCAACTTGTTACCCAACCTAAATTATTCGGATTAAAAATTTTAAACTCCACCCAATGTAAATACTTAGATTAATATAAAATCGAGTTGTGTTGGATTGAGTTGGATTAACTTATAACTCTACATATCAGTAATATTTATATTCACTTGATACACTTGGGTTTCTAATTTCATATTACTCCTCTAAGTTAAAAGTGATTTTTAACAAATGTTCATCAAATCAATTGACCTTTTTTTTTTATTACTGATTTTTCGGCCCCTATGTGATCAAGACTATTCATTTGACATAAAAAAATCGACCACCTATGATTTAGCCTGTGGATGTCGGCCAGTTTTCGCGCCTATGATTTGGCCAATGAAATTGAAATTAAGACAGCTCCGTGGGCCCACCAAAATGACAAGTTGAAGATAGAATCGATCGACGATGTCGGCAATAGGATAAGTCCCGGATATTCACACACGTGGGACCCGCATGCGTAGCTATACTCTGCTTCGGTGCTCCTGAAGGAGGTTATTTATTACTATGCTCCCCCCTTTAAACGTACGTGGCACCTGTCCAAGCACATCAGAAACTACTGTATTTGCTGGTTGTGGCAAGTTGTTGACTTGTGTGTTGTTGGAAATAAATATGTGGGACATAAAGATTTGATGTAACGTTCCGTGCAGCGAAACTGTTTCTAAATCCTTAAAAGCTTCTCTTTAAATGGGTGGGCCATCGCTCGTGATTGTGGTGAAGAAAGTTTGATCACCAACTAATTTAAAGTTATTAAAGATCTAACCTTCCACGCACGACACTCGGGCATGTGCACTCGGGTGTTCACCCACTAAACCGAGCAACTAACAACATGGTTTAATAAAAATCCCAACTGATCGTAGTTGACACGTGGCTCAATAGGCCGATAAAACACATTATCCAGAAAATCTTGTTTGAGTAGCAAATGGAGGCCGGTGGGATATGGTGGACCCACTTTGTGTGGTGGGGGTTGCATCAGCTGAAGATATTGATATTTTCAACCGACAGTACACGTGTCACTCTTTATGAGATGGTACGTGGAAACGTATCCAATCTCGAGCCAGTTTAGTGGGCCTGAGTACAAGAGGATTACAGGAATGGCGTTTGATTTATTTTGCGACGAAAAAACTATTTTAATTGGTTAAAAAGTAGGCTAATTAAAAAACACTTTGTTTACAAGTTGATGAGGGCGCCATGGTGTTGATCCAACAGTCAGGGCGGTGCATGGGCGGCGGCAAGAACTTAGCTACATAGAAGGTCTTAAGTTTAACTTGATTTCTCGCAGAGTGATGACCGTTTTCTAGTTCAGCAGGCATGATCTTGGGGACCAATCAAACTTTGGTGTGAGTTTTAGTGAGGGAGGGGCTTGATACCCGCGCGATTTGATTTTTTATGGAGTAGCAACCCTTATTTAACTTGGGTTTGACTTTGGGGACCAATTGAATATTAGTGTAAAATTAGTCTGTTCTACCAAAGGTGGGGCCTGTAAGAGATTATTTTTTCTAATAAAAAAAAGTTGAAGAGGGTTAATCATACAATATAAACGGAAGCTGTGGCAAATATGGACGTCAACCCAAATCATGGTTGATTTGTGTACTTTATACATCTTGCCTAATTTTCACTGTGGAACCAACTAATTAAAGATATTTTGATACTATATGACTATTTAATATTATAGTTGAGTTTCATATTGTTATTTTGATAAAATCTGTTTTAATTAATTATTTTTATTACCTAACATGGTTTCTTAGTACTAATTAATGATTACATGCAGAATTTTTTTTGAAGGGCGGACATAAGGTTAGAGGATGATGACACTGACCCTAGGGCCAGAGGAAGCCGTGGATCCTTCAATAGGATCAAGAAGACGAGTACAACGAATCAACTACTATAGTTTCACTCTCACTTTTATTAGGAGAGGAAAAACTTTCATTTATTTGTAAGAAGAGAGAATCGAACTTTTAATTTCAAGTGAAGAGGTCCAGGTGCACACCATTGAAGCTAGCCAACGTATGCGTATTTAGATATTGAATGAGAAATTAACATTATTTATATGAGTTAGATGAACAATAACTATGACCTAGTCATTTATTTAGATTACAAAACAATATATATATATATATAGATATATAATTAAGAGAAGTGTTATTCTAACTATAGAAAGAATTATACAACTATACGTGCAATTATATTGTTATGATCATTAGATTGTGCACTAGATATATTGAAAGGGTTACCACAGGCATATCTAATGACGATAATAGTGTAATTGTAACTACCTATACTTTCTGTAATTAAAATATTATTTTCCTATAATTAATATTTAGAAAATATTATTTTAACTACCAAAAAAAAAAATACAACTATAGTATCATGATCATTAGATTATGTATTGCATACACAATGAATATAATAATTTTAGAGGAAAATAAATAATTTTATAGGTATATTGGTCAGATGCTTAAAACATAACATATCCAGTGAACATGATGGTATTACATATATATAATTGTATAGTTTTTAGTTGGAATAACTTCAAATTTCCTTAGTATTATATATGTACATGAACTTGTTACTTTTTATGTTAATTTAGAGTGTGTGTGTATTAATGCTATTATAATGCTATATTTTTTACGGGCTTATACATGATTAGAGGTAAGTAATGAGAACCCCAATAAAACCTGTGTATTAATGCTATTATAATGCTATATTTTTTACGGGCTTATACATGATTAGAGGTAAGTAATGAGAACCCCAATAAAACCTTTAAAGGTATGTACACAAGGCTCACAGTACCTGGGTACTTACGCCCAAACAAAATCGGGCACTTAGTAGGCGCTACGGATGGTTCGCTAAAAGTTCTCTGTAAGGGTATGACATTTTCGTTAATTTTTTAAATAACACTTAAAACTTTGTTGTTATTGTTTAATATTAAAACAAAGTTTTAGTGGTTGAAAGAATAATATAATTGATGAAGGATATACACAGAGTAATGACTGAATTAGGATTTCATTATTTAATTTTATTTTTATTTACATTGTTATTTAATTTAAAATTATATTTTGATTAAGATTTTAGTTAGAATTTGTGTAGGTGTGATATATATTTAAATAAATAAGATAATCTTACCATTTTAACCATACAATATATTTTAATAAAAAACTTCTCTAAAAAAAAAAAACTAAAAGGTAAAAATATCGAAAAAATCATAAACAAATCAATAAAATCATAAAATTTGTTTAAAAATCACATGTAATGCACGTGCACATGTGTGTGTGATGTAATTGAAACGGGTAACATTTTATGAAAATAGGATAAAGACAATTAAAAAGTTGAAACTTAAAAAAGTAGAATAAAAGAAACCAAAATTGAGAGGCCAGTGCTATTCATCAAACATTTTTAGCACCCATTTTCAATACGCACCCTATTAAATATATTGGACGTCCTGGCTAGAATCACTATTACGTCATTCAAAAGCATCCATCATACATTACAAGGGTGTTTGCTAGTTTTGTATATTAAAATTATGTATATTTATCATTTTCTTAAAATAAGAAAAAAAAACCTAAAATGTAGGAGATATATGTGAAAAGTACAAAAAAAAAAGAAGCAGTTAATATATCAAACTATTATTTTACCTTTGTTAATAAGAAAAATGCTAAAGAAATTAAAATTTTCATACTAATTACTACAAATCTGACTTAATAATCATTCACATCATATTTGTTTCATTGAAAAGTGTGTTATTTTGATGAATTAAAATTAAAAGCTAATGTGCAGTGATTCTTAGCAATTAGTGTAAAATTTTCAATTCATGTAGTATTGCTCTGTTGATAATAAAAGTTTTTTTTTTTTAATCTTCTTTTATAAAAACTTTAGTTCCAAGTATTCTCATCATGATAATAGCATAAACAGCTACAATGTTTGGCCAGCTCCATAACAGCCTTATTTTTAATAGCACTATTATTCTTTATTTTTAGTGGCACTCTTATTGGCCCATGCTATTTATATAAATACATATAATGTTAATCATTAATATCATTAATCAACCTCTCCTGAAGAGCTTGATCCCCCTCCAACGAGACTCCATGTAGTTGGATTCATCGTTTTGTGCATAAACACCGCACTTGAAGTAATGAGAATTACCTCCTCGATCATTCACATCTAGCTTTAGAACTCCATCGATGAACACCCTCACTTTTCCTGCGTTTACATCGTGAATAACATTCAATCTGAACCATCGGTTGTATATGTTGGGTTCCACAACTTGGCTCTGATAGTATCTGAGTGAACCATTGTAGACTCTAAGCATGAGGGTGGTGGCTTGTTGGCTCGCACCAAATATCTGCATGATGCTCACCCCTGTGGTTCCACTTGGAACGTAACCGTTCGCTTCGAATTGCCACACTCCAGACGAGTAGTCGTGTCCCTAATCGATTAGGATAGGAATTAATTAATTACTCAACTTAGCCCTTTGATTGAGAAGAGTGAAATGAGTAGACCGATAATATCATGAAGCTAGACCACCCATATTAACTTCAGCTATTTAAATTAGGAAAAATAAGTAGTACATGCTGTTAAGATGTTGTTAGCTAGACGGGTAACACTATACGTACAGTGGTTATTAACGTTATTTTTAGACGCTGACACTTAATCTTTTTTAGATATTTTAAAAATACATATGTATTTAAAAATATTGCGCAATACAAACGTATCTTTAAAACATCTGAGGGAGTAAGGACTTAGGTGTCAGCGTCGAAAAATAGCGTTAAACCGAACGTACATTATCATTATTCTAGAGTCCTTTTACATCATGTACTATACTATATTCTAATTCGGATGTATAATCATATATGACAAACCAATAATATTACATTAACACAATTTAAGCTAATACAATTATCGAGATGCCTATATCATGCATCAACATGTATGGACGTCATTGGTTGTGTTGTCAAAGTAGTTTATTTTCTTAACTATTATACATAATAATCTAAATTAATATGTGTACAAGCTTTTAGCTGTATGAGACGTGATTATTCTGTAAATTATTATTATCTACTAAATTTTTTTTTTAATACATATTATTATTCATGAATAAATAGAAGAAGAAAAATTGAATAGCATAACCAAAGTATCTATAAATAATTAAAGTTCTTATATCAATACAGTATAGGTCAAAGTTTTATGTATTTACAAACATGCACGAAAAATAGTATTAAACTTATTTATAAAAGTACCCATTCGAAAAATAAAGCTTGATGTATAAATAAATTAATTCAATCAACTTACAAAATAGTTAAGCAAAATACGTCTCTCAAAAAATTTAAAAATAAAAGAAAAGAAAAGAAAAGAACTAGCAAAATGAAATTAAGGAATAGAAAAACTAATTCATAAGTTAATATATAATTTATGACCTTGAATTCATAATGAAATCAAAATTCTTGTTTATAAAAAGGAGAGAAGTTCTTAAAAAAAAAATTAAAATAAGAGAATTGGGAGAGAAATATTTTTGTATATAGTGTATCATATGATACGATATGGTTTAATGATATAATGTGTGTATATATCTATATTTGAGGAGTGATAAAATGAAATAAGATATTTATCCAAATCTATACCCAAGTTGACGTAGGAATACACTACATCACCATATCATTAGAGAAAAAAAAAAGAAATTAAAAAAAAAATACTTCAATCATCATATACCACATCACTATGGATATAATTTTTGAGTTGTAAAAACATTTCTCTATATTATATACAAGCAATGCTTACGCTAATTTTGATCTCAGTGCGAGGTTTGGTTTGGCTAGTGGGAGTGTGAGGCCTATCTGTAGAGTAGACCCAAAGCTTGCGAACTCCATCGATGAAGCTGTATCTCTCGCTCAGTGGAACATTATAAGGTTTCTGGAGTTCAAAGTTTGAACTTTCCAGTGGAACCTGGGTGAACCCTGCTGTGGGATCAACACGCTGCTGACACAATGCTTGCTGGTATAATCCAAACTCAACAATTACAACAACAACAACAAGAGCCCTGTACAACATTATCAAAGGTAAAGGCATCATATTTGATCTTACAAAACCAATTTGGACTTTTCTTTCTTTTATAGAACTAAGATTTTCTTGTAAAATATAGAAAAGTCAACTAATTAAGCCTAATGTGTGATGCTGGACATAAGCTGGAGGCCAACGCCCGTCACCTGATTGTTGGCGTTTAACACCGTTAAATACGTATGATGCACATACATCCAACGGTGCTGGGCGCCAGCGTAAGGTGATGGGCATTGCTTCTAACATACACATAAAATTTTTATATATTAATAACTTTATGACGATTATAAAATCTGTTAGTGACGCATTGCATATCTTTGATGGTTTTCATTAGTTATTTAAAGTTCTTTAATCTTTCTTTTTTGTTCCTCTTTTAATATTTTTACCAGATTCTTAAATAATAATAAACTTTTTACAACATGAAGACCAACTCTTTTTTTATGATTAAACAAACTTATTATATAAGAAAAAAATAAAAAATTTTGTGGGAGTCTTATATTTAATTTTTAATTATTATATTTTTTTCCTTTTAATTTATATCAACATAAAAGTATATTTTTGTAAAGTGTCTCCACATATAATTGTGAAGTTGTTATATTATATGGAATGGACTTTTCTTCCTAATATTCATAGGGTTAGGCGGCACGGCAACTATAGTACTATAGATGTAAATGACAAATGGTAATGAGGTTGAAGAACATGAACGTAAGTTGTGTGGCGGGTGTTGGTTCGGATCAAGATATTTGCTTGCTTCGCCGCCACGTGTACTGTAGACCCACGTGTAAATTCTTCAACGCATTTACTGTCATGAGTCATGAGAAATACTTTTAAGATGCACCGAATCTCATTCACTCGTCTGTTTTACTAGAAAACAGTACACAATTCCCATGTGATCAAGGGGCCCACAGATGATAGTTATTTTTCGAGAAATATTTTGTATTTTTGTGATTTTCTTTTATAATTAGATTTTGATGATTTTGGGATAACGAAAATGACGTTTTTTTTTTTTTTTTTTTTTTTTAAATATTTAATATATCCTTGTCAAGCACTTCACTATTTTTATTTTTTATTTTTAAAAGGGTTAATCCAAATATAATTCAATATTTCGAGAAATATTTTGTATTTTGTGATTTTCTTTTATAATTAGATTTTGATGATTTTGGGATAATATGAAAATGATGTTTTTTTATTTTTTTTTTAAATAAAAAAAATCTTTAATATATTCAAGCATGTCAAGCACTTCACTAATTTTTTTTTTTTTTTAAAGGATTCACCCAATTATAATTCAATATTTTTGAACTGAAGAATTAGAATTTGATTTGAACTATTTAAAAATTAGAATCCTATTGCAAAAGTGAAGCATTCCTTAAATGGTATCTGATTTTTTGTTTGTATTTTTTATTTTTTTATATTTAAGGTTTTGAGATAGAGAGAGAGAGAAATATGTAATTGTAACAGTTCCATTTGATCCCTGTTTTATTTTTTTAATTTTTATATTGCTTCATGTTGAACATTTGTACTTAGATGTGTCAATTTAATGTAGCAGTGGAAAATTAGAAATTAATTGATTCACCTGATACAAATTATATATAGATTGTTGAATATATTTATCTACATCAAACATCTCAAGATAATGTCATCATCATCATCATCATCATCATCATCATCATATGCAATAATATGGGAATTTTATCAATGTCAGAATCATGTGAATTCAACAGAAAATGTCATCAAAATCATCAACATTACATGATATCGTAGCTCACATACAAGCAAAAAACGAAAAAATATGGTCTTGGTGCATGAGACAGCTCCCAATGAATCCTATTCCTAAACATATTAATTTCACTCTTAAGGAATCATTGGTATATCAAAAATAGCTAAGAAAGCATTACCCATCGCTCGTCAATGTTAAGGCAAGTAGAACTACAACGAGGGCAAAAATGATGGTGACACAAGCGAAGATCCACATAGCTTTTTGGCTTGGTCCATGGCCATGCTCGTTGCCCAATTCAACCTCCTCTAATAGCTCCCTCACCACATCCATGTCCGAGTCCTTCGCCGCTTGGGTTAGCCTGCCTTGGATTTTTTCAAGCTTAACAAGTTTTTTATCCCTAGATGTGTCCTTGGAAGTCCATAGAAAGCCAGTCATCTTCCACAAGAGAATGCCCACATAGATCGCGATCACACAGTCTACACTATAGTGATGCCTCTCCCGAATCTCTCTTTGTGCGCTGTGAATCACGAGTAGCCATATTAGAGCCGAAGTCCAACCTCCATAAGCTTCCTGTAACAATTAGTAGACAAAAACTTTATCTGTCTGGGTGGTGACAAGCTAAGCAAGAAAAGCTTGAACTAGTTTAGGGTTTAGGCCATTAATCATATTGGGCAAACACAAAGTCAAAGGAATGTTGCTATACCGTCCATGCCATAGCTGTTAAGACTGCAACAAGCATGTGCCCGCTGTATATAAGATCATTGCATCCACCACTAGCTTTCTTTAGAAGATTGTACCATGAGCCTTCTGAATCTATTGGCCGTAAAAAGTCAATTAGGAAACTCATTAACCCCCAATTTGGTCGGTACTCACTAGGGTAGTTCCCGGGTTTAGCTGAGAAAAGAAAGGAGGAAGCATCAGATCATGCCCATATTTTGGTAAGGAGTAATTTTGCAATCCCCCATCTGTGGAATTAGAATGCAGAAAAAATAGGAAGACGAGAGCCTTAATGTGAGTCCATCAATAGTAGAATGTAAGAGCAGTATCACAAAAGTACTGACATTTGATTATGTATGAACTAGAGAAGTAAATTTGAAATAGTAGAATGTAATCAATCAGAGAATTGAATATTGGGTTATCCATGATTTATCTCGGAATGTAGAATTCATTCTTCAAATGACATGAAAAAAGACATAAAACGAACAAGAGCCAAGCTAAAAGATAAAGCTCGAGTTTTAAGATCACACACACCATAAGCTACGTCATGATTGATCAGAAGGCGAATAGCATTAGCATCTGAAGCATAAGGCATGTAATATTTCTGAGCCCAAGGATGAGGATGTGCCGGAAATCTAAACCGAGCTTCAGCACACCAAGGGCGGACTGAGGGAAGAATTGTAGAAACAAATGAAATGGCTCGAAGAAGCCGACCAATAGCCATGGTGAACATGTACCTTGCTCCTATACCAAGACCAGGAGCTTTTATGGAGTTGAATAATACTGAGAAAGCCAGCATCATAAAAAGCATCAGATAGTGGTGCAAGCCAATAATTCTGGCTCTTAGTATCTCAACAACAAATGGAGGAAGTTTCTCATTTAGTGCTAGTAATATCCACTGGCCCGTGTCAGGAAGAGGAGGCGTCTCGCTGCCAATAAACAAACAATGCCATAGGCTCTTAGAACCAAAAGAGAACATCCAGAAGAAAACATACAGAACACAAGTGCAGTAGAATAGACAAATATAGTATTGCATAAGTGAATAACTGGCAGAAGGTATCAAAAACTCCTGTTCAGCATTTGCAAATTCCTTTTGGTCCCCATATTAGCTTAAGGACTTCACATGCATTAAGTTTCAAACATTGGTGGAATTTGCCATTAGGCCTAGTCTAAATATTCATGATTTACATTCACTTAATGAATCCAACAAAAAAAATTTGTTTTTCCTATTGCATGTATTAATAATGCCAAAATGATCAATATTAAGGTTGTATGGAAAAGATAATTCATTAATTGTTGAAGTAGAATGTAAACAGTAAGTAATATTCTTAGAAGATGGTTTATGTTTGTCTCAGGAGATAAATAATTTTTTTTTTTTTCATCCATTAGTCCCAATAAGAAATCCTAATCTTGGCTCCATTATATGCATAATTCCTAATTGCAAACTGATCTTCGTTTTCACAAAACATAGGTGTGGAAATGAATGTTAAGAGTTACTATATTAAATAGGAAAGGAAATATTTATATGTTAAGTTTTTTTCTCTTTATATCAACTAAGTGAATTGAAGATGCACACATTTCAAATGAGAATCGTTACTGGCTTAAGTAGGAAAGTTTACTTTTACAGTTTCACTTTGTTCTTTTCATTTACTTCCCAACATTCTTTCAGATACATATTTTTATTTTCCCTTTCATTCCTGTCTTTTCTTATTTTAAGAAACTTCTATTTACAAATATGACCTAAGAAGAATAAACCATCTTTAGGCAACATATATAAGATTTCAAAATAAATGAATATTGCTATGTTTCTCAATTGATGCACAAGAAATTGAGACAGAATAAGAAGAATCAAACAAGAAGAATAGGAAAAGACCAATTAGGAAATGAATTCAAGAACACAATAAAGATGGAATTAATGATCTACACCATTTACCAAAATACATAAGGAAAATTGCCCACTACACCAGTCATCATTATTCACATTGGAAAAACAAATTTAACATTCTGATTCCTACCAATCTGATCCCAAACCAACATCTAGACATCCAAAAAAGCTAATTCATCAGTAAATCAACCAGATAAAAATAACACTCAAAAGTAAAGTAATCAAAATAAATCAGAAAAATTCCAACCCTAATTAGATCAATATCTCTCTATTCTTACCATCTATAACCTCTAATCCAATCAATTCCCTCAAAAAGATCTAAACTTGGTAACTACCCAGATCATAAAATTACCTCATTTAAAAACCCAAAAATTCATACATAAATTAATAGCATTTAATTTAACAACTTCATCAAAATCCAACCCGACCCAACCCATTTCTCAATCCAACTCAATACCTCTAATCATCCATAAATCTGAAAGACCCAAATCCCCAAAATGAATTTAAACACTAAAAACCACCTGACTAGACCATAGTTCCCGCAGATTCAGTCGGAGTACTTCTTACCGGTGCCAGTCAAGCCCGAGAACTGCGGTGACGGAACGAACAGAAAGAACTTCAAAAAGAAGAGCAGAGAGCATTAAGATCATAGAAGCGATGAACGGAATCGAAGATCGGAGCTCCGATGACCAATGCTTGTAGAATGGGACACGAATCACTGCTGCGAAAGCAAGAACAGCCCAGAGTAAAGGTTGGAGCCGGTCGTGCCACGCCGGAGACACGTGTCTCAGGTAGTCAATAGCCACGTACGAGACGGCGGCCAACCCCAGGCCACGGTTTCCGGCCGGCGCCGGCGCCGTCCACGGTGGCTTCATGGTGATGCTGTGTTGATGTTTGGTTTGGTCTCTTCTGTGTCTCAGGTGCAACACAACGGAGTTAGATGAGCTTGAAGTCAGCTTAGATACGTAACGGTCCGTTATAACGGTTGGGATGATACAAGGGGAATTTGACGCCGTTAAGTGCAACCGTTATAACTGGAAGATGGAAGTAAATAGTAGAGATAACCAACTTCAACTATAAAAACCGTTTTTGAAAAGAAAAAAAAAAAAAAAATCTTAAACATTGGTATTAACTTTCTCCAACTAACCATTACAGTTATAATAATCACATGCATTGGTTTACTTGGGCCGATAGTTAACAAGTGTTATATATATCTAACTACATAAGATGGACTACATAAATATATTATTTATATTTTTTTCTGTCTAGGGCTTAGTCGATAGTTGGGTCTTTTAGCATTAATAGTTGGGTCTTAGTCGATAGTTGTTTCTTACAAAGAAGAAAAAAGATCTTTCTCAGTTGAAGTGTAAAGAAAAAATTGGAAAATATTCAATGAAAAATAAAGACTTGGAATGAAGGATTGGAGTTCCAAAAAAATTTAGATCTCCTCTAAATAGATAAAATAAGGACCTTAGAAAAGAAAAATAACTGGTGTGTCTAATCTATTATCAATTGAAGTGTTTTGGAAAAAATTAAGAAAAATTGTAAATAAAGAAAAGAGCTAAGTGGAGCTTTATGGTCACGTATAGTGAGGTTGAAGCCTCACATAGTAAAGGTTGTCAGTGAATTGGTTCAAACCGCAGAACCAAACTAAATAAGTGTGTTTGGTTCGGTTCAGTTTAGGGGCTTTAATTGATTCGGTTCGGTTTGCGAATTGAAGTCTTAAAAAACGATCCTAAACCGAACCAGTTTGATAGGTTTTTTTTTTGTACTTTATTTAATTTTATTTAGAAAATGAGATGTAAATTGATTATTTTTTATTTTTATGATAAAGAATGATACTATTGTTGCATGTATGTTAGATAATAAATGCTTTGATGTGGATTTTAAACTTTAAAATTATCATTCGATATTGTTATTATACTATGTATGTTAAATATTTCTATATGAATATTGATGCAACATGATATATTGATACATACGATTGATGAAATAATTTTTTTTTTGTAACATTACATGATTATGTTGTATTATGTTTCTTTTAATTTTAAAAAATATAGTTTCCACGTTAAAAAATGTAAACAGATCAATCCAAACTGAATTGGTTCGATTTGAATTGGTTCGGTTTAAGGGCCAAACCGAATTGGTTTGATTTGAATCGGTTCGGTTTCAGTTTACAAAAAATCAAACCGATGCTCATCGATTTGATTTGCAGTTTTTCGAAGACCAACTAACAAAGTGTTTTTGGTCCATTTTTTTTAAAGTAAAAGTTATGTAGTTACCAAGTGAGTTTAAATATAACTTTTGCTTAAAAAGTAAGCTAAATTACTTCTAATTGTTTAAACAAACATCCTTATAGCTTTTAGGCTATAAAGAGATTTTGGGTTCAAGACTTTTTATTAGGGTTTGCATATTCCTCATTTGCATATTTTGTATTTGTCTATTTTTCTTCCTTTACATGCAAAATGGGGATATACTTCAAGAAGTCTTAGGTGACGTTTAGTATATAGGAATTTTTGAATGTGAATGTGAATCATTTTCCTAAGAAAGAGATTGAAGGGAATCTTAAGAATGTTATATTATCGTGTTTGATTAAGCACAAAAATCTTAAACAATTTTTGTAGAAATGTTATATTATTGGGCTCAATAGGGCAAGCCCAAATGAGGGAAGAGAGTGACGTTCCTCCTCCCCCCACACGCATACTCTACGTATTATTGTGTTTAGTTACGAATTGAAATTTTATACCATTTTTTAAGTTTTAATGATATGTAATAAATTAATTAATAAAAATATTTAAAATTAAAAAACTGAATTTTAAGATTATAATAAATCAATAAAAATAATTTTTTAATATTAGAATTACTAAACTATTGAAATTTTAATTTAATCACCTAATTTAAATTTAATAAAAATAATAAAAATAATATTAAATTAATTAGATATTTTGAAAAAATAAATTTATTTATTAATTTTTTTTTTTAATTTTTCAAATTAATTAAAATAATTTATTTTATTAAAAATTTAAAAATATCTCTGTGATAAACTAAAAAGAAACTTTTAATTAAAATAGAAATTATTTTTTTAAAGTATTAAAATAACATTTAATAAAATTATAATTTTAAAAAAATAGTTATAGTGTTTTAATAAAATTAATGAAGTTATTTTATATAAAATATAATTTTAATTTTAAATAACGATTATTTTTAAATAAATTATAAAATTGATTTTAAATAAATATAATATAATTAATTTCAATAAAAGTGATTTTTTAGAAAATTTAGAAAATTATTTTTCCATCGTAGAATGGATGGATTCAAAAGGCTGAATTTGGATGAGAGAGAAAAGAGCATTAGATGAAAATAATTGGGTAACCATCAGTAGTCACTCTCCTTTAGCTTTACCCGTAAGAATGATGACTAGGAAAGCCTAAGAGCGGAGGACTTAGCCTAGCCACCAATGGGCTCTTGAATTTCATGAACGAGGAACCTCATGGAACCATAAAAAATGAGTTCAGTCGAACAACGTACAGCGTAACACCGTGGGGTCTTCCACTGGGGTGTGTTGAGATTTTAGTTCGAACTCGTATAAAAAGAATTTAATTTGTACGTCAAATAAAAAGTATCCAACTTGATGAAGAGTGTAATAATTAAAATAGAAAGTATGTTAATTTGAATAAATTTTTAATTTTGGAGATTTTTAATTGTATTAAATGTTTAATTTTTGTGTTTTAGTTGTATTAGAAGTTTATCTAATATTTATTATAAATATAAAATGGATAGATTAGATTGAAGTGAGGTAGAATGGCCGATCAATGAGTTATAGGCTGATTAAAAGGTAAGTGATGAAGGATGACCTTTTTATATTATAATTTTTTCAGTATAATTAATTTCTTCACTCATTAGCGTAGGCATCGATTGACCGAACCACATTAAAAGAGCATTTGACAAATCTATTTCCTACCTCTATTTCAAAGTCTTATTGAAATAGAGTTTTACGGAAATAGGATGTTTAGGATGAGTTTTAAAAACTTATAAAAAAAATAGAGATTTAGTCCAAATAGAGGTTGAACCTCTCTTTAAAAAAGCCAAAATTTTTTGTATTCAAGCCATTTTTTTTTTTTTTTTGAGGTTGAAACTTCTATTTTGAGTAGAAGATTATTTTATTATTGTTTGTTATTGTGCTTTTTTTAAAAAAAAAAAATTAATTTGTTCTGTTTGTTTGTTTTTATTGTATGCTATTATTTGTTTATACTTTGATGCATACTTTGTTTCAATTTAATTTTTTGTTTATTTTCGTGATAATTTTTTTATGTTATTTATTGAATGCTATTATTTGTTTACTTTTGTTTATTATTTTTTTATATGTTTAAACTATTAAGAAAAATTAAATTATAATTATTAATAACAAGGATAATTTTTATTATTTAAAAATATAACTTGTTTATTCAAAAAATAATAATTGTAAATTACTTATCTCAGTAATGAAAATAATATTATAATCTTTAAAAAATAATTTATTTATTTTATCTATTTTTGTTATTGTCATGTAAATAATAAATAAAGAAATAATTAATTAAATTAACTAAATTAATTATATAATTATAATATTTGAAAATTATTTAATTTAAGTTTTTGATATTTTTATTGTAGATAATATAATAGTAAAAGTTATTTTGATAAAATACATCAAATATTCTTCTAATAAAAGAATTAAGTTTTAGTTACCAAACACTTTAAATTTAATTTAAAATTAAAATTAGATATTAAGGCATTGTTACCAAATAATATATTTTAAATAAACTTTACTAAAATAAGTTTTTATTAAAGTAGATCTAAAAAAGGTATAGCTTATTTTTTAAAATTAGAGTTATTAAATATTATCTAAATTAATTATGTAATTATTTAATTTATTATTTAAATATTTTCGCAATGGTGGATTCGGAGTTGTTGCACCGGGTTTAAAAGACTGCGACTTGCTGGTTGATGTGGCTTAAGTGACACCCAAGAGCATTGGAGTAAAAAGAATTGAAGCTTTAAGGCGGTGGGTTTGCAAGGGATGCTACTTAATTAATGTACTCTCTAGAGCACTACATCATCGTTTTGTTTTTATTAATTAGATTGATCAGTTGGTGTTGTATGGTTTAGAAACTATTTAAAGAGCCAATGGAACGTTCGAGCTTATAGATTGTATATATATTTTTATTTGTGGTGGAGCAATTGTGAAGTTTGGATGATTAAGTAATTATAGATTGGACAATTGATTGGTCGTTTGTTTGCTTCGTATGAAGATTGATTGATTGTTTGATATCTCAAGAAAATGAGATGATTGATTGAGTATTTTATTCGCATATATTATAAATATTGATTGATTGGTATATCAAAAGATTGAGGTAAAGTTGTTTGATTGATTGATTCTTCGCGTTGTGATGTGAAAACAAATTGATTGGTTCCATCCCAACGGCATGAGATGAGTTTTGAATGATCGATTGAGAGATGATTATTCGCATGCTACAACGACGATTGAAGATTGATTGCTTGATGGAGTTTTTAACAAGATGGAGATTATTGAAATTTTGGTTCGACCTCAAATAGAAAGTGTCCAAGTTGATTAGGAATCTAATAACTAAAATAGAAAGTATATTAATTTGGATAAGTTTCTAATTTTGGAGATTTACAATTGTAATAGATGTCTAATTTTAGTGTTTGAGTATATTAGAAGTTTGTTTAATATTTATTATAATATGGGATGGGTAGATTATATTAAAGTGTGGTAGAATGATATAGGTTAAAAGATTATGAGTGATTGAGTACATGACAGATGATCTTGTATTGTAATCTTCTTAATATAATTGATTTCTCCACCTATCTAGATGATAATCACTTTTCTCATTCCCGTCAGATAGATTGATATACATTATTGAGTCTCTTATATAATAGCTATAGGTGTTGCGATCAATGGTTGTCTAACACCCACCGAGATTTTCAATTATCTAATCATCTTCTATCAGTTTCTGCTTTCAATTAAGACTCTTAAGAACTTTGACGAAAAAGTTTACATACAGGTTCATCATGGCGGTGCTGGCACAACAGCTACAGGGTTGAGAGCTGGGGTAATGGTTCTTAATTTCCATTAAGCTTTCCGTTTGAATGGATTCTTTTTTTTTTTTTTTTTTGGGTTTCTAACAAACTTGTGATTCCAGTGTCCAACTACCATTATAATACCATTGTTTGGAGATGAGTTTTTTCTGGGGTGATAGAATACATGAAAGAGGGGTAGGACCTGCACCAATACCCATATATGAACTTAGTGTTGAACGTCTTACAAATGCTATAAGATTTATGCTCCAACTCAGTCTTAAATCCCTAACTAAACATTATTTCAATCTTAACTACAAGTTTATTGTTTAATATAAGTTTAAATTAAAATTATATATTATTAAATCTAAGAATAATAATAATAAATTAGAGGAAATCGTATATAGAGGAATATAATTGGAAACAAAATGTGCTAAAGAAAAGATAGGTATTTATTTAAGAGTCTCATATATATATATATATATATATATATATGAGATGAGAACCATAAATAAAATAATAAAATGCAGTAAAACCCACGTGCTTACAACATGAAATGAGACAAATTACCTATACAACAACAACAGTAACTACAGCCAAGATTACTACCAGGAAGAAGAACAAGGAAGACAACACCATTTCCCAATTACCCAAAAAAACCAGTCAATGGGATTTTGAGGTTTCTCATCATCTTCTGTATCTTTAGTAGTAGGCAATGGCAATTCAGAAGGTAAATGCTGGTGAAATGCATCAACAGCTGCAGCAACACCGTCTTCGTTCTCTATTTTCTTCGCCAATTCCATTGCCCGTTCCTTTACCTAGAAAGATTAAAAGCTCTCTTAATAATAACCACCAGTATTTAGCCATTAACTTGAAGATGTCTAAACTTCTTGTCCATAAGCTATGCAAAGATGTGCCATGCCCACTTATTTCTAGCAAAACATGACTGGCAGTTCAAATCTAGACTAACTGATTTGGCTTTCTCAGTCATATCATGCAAGCACACCCCATACGATGCATCAAAGGGAGGGACGGGCATAAAGACTTAGCTAGGATTTTTTTTATTTTTTTATTTTTATTTTCTGGGCCAGAGGGACAAAGAAAACTGAATAAATAAAAAGCAACCATAACTGAAGCAATTAATTGAATATTTATGTTTCTAAATGCAAAACACAATCACCAAAAGATATCTGAGTCGATTTACCTCTGGTTGGAACATAAATCTTATAGCATTTGTTAGACGCTCAACACTGAGTTCATATATGGGTATTGGTGCAGGTCCCAGCCCTCTTTCATGTATTCTATCACCCCAGAAGAACTGGTCTCCAAAGAATGGTATAATGGTAGTTGGACACTGGAATCACAAGTTTGTTAGAAACCCAAAAAAAAAATAAAAAAAAAATGAATCTATTCAAACGGAAAGCTTGATAGAAAGAACCATATACCCCAGCTCTCAACCCTGTAGCTGTTGTGCCAGCACCACCATGATGAACCTGTATACTTGTAAAGCGCCAGCCTAGAGTCAGTGGAAACTGAAGCCTTATGGAAAGGAGCACAACATGCATCACAACTGAACTACTTCTTATAGATTATTGCTGCTATACAAGTTCAGATCATGCAATTGATCCAATTTTTCTGAATTAATGAACTTTTTCGTCAAAATTTTAGAGTATAACTGAAAGCAGAAACTGATAGAAGATGATTAGATAATTGAAAATTTTGGTGGGTGTTAGACAACCATTAAACGAAAGACCTATAGCTATCAACTATATTCATTTGGCAACTATAACTCCGGCTTAAAAATGTCCCAAAAGCATTTTTTAGCTGGTCCTCACAATAGTTTTGAAAAGCCATTGAGGCTTGCCTCGTCTCGAGTCTACTGAAACCTACCTTAAGGCTCAAGCCTCAATGGTACCCTCTTAAAGCTTATGCCTCACCTTCACGAAGCTTACTGCTCAAGGCTATTATGTGAGGCTTAAGCCTCAGCATGTGTGACCAAAAGGCTCAACATGGCCCTTTTCTCTATTTACATTTCTCCTATTTTTTCTCAAAACACTTCAATTGATACTAGATTGAATACACTAGTTCCTTTTCTTTTTTAAAGTACTAATCTTATTTATTTAAAAGAGATTCAAGTTTTGAAATTCCAAATCTAAATTCTAAGCGTTTTTTTTTATTTGCAGTTTCAATTTTTTTCTTTACACTTCAACTACATATGAGAATAAACAAATTACTTTATTTTCTTTCTTAAAGCTCTTATATCAATTATTAGGAGAGATCCAAGTTTTGAAATTCAACGCCTAAAATTCTCGTAGACTACATACACATTACCAATTGAACTAGTTGTTTCCATTAGTTTATTGCAAAGAGCATTTTTAAATATTATTAAAAAAAGTTAGAAACTTAAAAAACTTACAAGAGAACACAAAAATTAAGAAATGGTAATACCTAATATTGTTGTATTTTAAATTTTAATGGAATTCATTATAACTGATCATTTATATTTCATTTTTTGAATTAATGTAAAAGTTCTAAGTATTTCTTTTATAAAAATCTAAGGCTTGCACCTAATGGAGAATGTAATAGGAAAAATATAAATATAATAATTATTATTATTTTATTAGGAAATTAGTTACTTTATTTAGTATAAGATTTTAGTTATTTTATTTAATTAGGATTTTAGTTGTTTATTTTAATTAGAATTCTAATTAAAATAAACAACTAAAATCCTATACTAAATAAAGTAACTAATTTCCTAATAAAATAGTAATAATAATAATATATATATTTTTCCTATTACATTCTTTATTATTAAATAAACAACTACAATCCTAATTAAATAAAATAATTAATAATGAAGAATGTAATAGGAAAAATATAAATATTATTATTATTACTATTATTTTATTAGGAAATTAGTTACTTTATTTAGTATAGAATTTTAGTTATTTTATTTAATTAGGATTTTAGTTGTTTATTTAATTAGAATTCTAATAGTTTTATTTTAGTAGTATTTTAGTTTCAAAATTGTAGCAGGATACAAATTAGCTATTTTAGATTTCTATAAATAATAGGTTTGTAATGAGATATGATAGATTGATTGAAAGAAAAAATATTGATTATTGATTTATGTATCTTCTTGTTCTCTTCTTCTACTTCTTCTTCTCTTGTATCTCTATTTCTTCTTCTCATCTAATTTCTTCTATTTCTTATTTTTCCTCCCGATACTATATCAGTTTGGTATCAAAGCCTTCTCGATCTCCTTCTTCTTCTACACCTTTCTTTTTCTTTATCTTGTTCTTCTTCGTCTATCTTCTTCATCTTCTTCTTCTGCATTCTTTCTCCCCCGCTTCACTTCGTTTTCTCTTCTCCTCTTCATCTTCTTCTTTTTTCCCTCTTTCTCTTCACCTTCTTCTTTTTTCCCTCTTTCTCTTCACCTTGTCTCTTCTTCTCTTTCCTTCTTCTTCTCATTCACCTTTTGCAAACATTGTTATCGCAAACCAAAAACAACAACCACCTTGACCGTATTAGAAGCCGTGGAGATGAGATTACCGATATTATGTGTTCACTTTACCGAAATGAAATTGTTGTTAGGTGTGTGCCAGCGAGCGATAGCGCAACATGTATTCTCTTTAGAAGCATCCTTTAACTCGTCATATTCGAGTTCGTCAAGCCAGGGAGAATAATGAAGAACGTAATAGGAAAAATATTATTATTATTATTATTATTATTTTATTAGGAAATTAGTTACTTTATTTAGTATAGGATTTTAGTTATTTTATTTAATTAGGATTTTAGTTGTTTATTTTATAAGACTTCTAATTGTTTTATTTTAGTAGTATTTTAGTTTCTAAATTGTAGCAGGATACAAATTAGCAATTTTAGATTTCTATAAATAATAGGTTTGTAATGAGAATTGATAAATTGATTGAATGAAAAAATATTGATTATTGATTTCTCTACGTTCTTGTTCTCTTCTTCTTCTTCTTCTCGTCTTCTATCTTTATTTCTTCTTCTCATCTAATTTCTTTTATTTCTTATTTTTCCTCCCGGTAATGCATCAACACCTCATACCGCTTCAAGGTTGATGCCTTGCCTCACAATGAAAAATTATTTTGATTATGCCTCACAAATTTTAAAACCATGGTCCTCACCAGCTTTTTTTTTCAGCTTTTGGTAATGAGATGTATATAACAGTGGGAAAGCATTGATCACATTTACAATTCACATTCGTACCTAGTGTATAAAAGCAAATAGAACTCACCACTGCAGCACATTGAGGAAACAACCAATCGTGAGGACAATCGTCAAGGAAGAAGATATTATCAAGAGCTTCTAGAACTGAAAAACAAAGACAGCAATTAGAAGAAAAAACTGGCAGCGAGTCTTGCAACTTTAAAGAAAACAGTGAGTCGTCCATGCACTCAGGTTTGTGAAAAGCAGAGGCAAAATGCCAGAAAATGGAGGGAAATCTTTGAGGCTGAAATCCATGAGCCCTATTGGTAACAAATGAAATGCAATAGAAGTAAAGGAATAATGAAAAAGAGAAAAATATTTACGTATGCCAAGATCTCCCCAGCCCCGACCAATTATTCCTCTTTGTCCTGTATCTTTCAAGGCCTCCAAAATAATATCTGTAGTCTCCTTCGCATCTTGAAGAGGCTGAACAAGCAAAATGGAAGTGTTCAAGGTACAGAAAACTATGCAATATCTAAAACAGATTGATTATGTAACCAATATGTGCCATCAGATAACCAGCATACTAATGAATTTCTTGCATGCATTCCAAAAAATAACTAAAAAATAAATCAAAGAGGAATAAAGGCAAAGCTTGGCCAATAAAGAAATAAATTTGTAACCAATGCCTTTAGGACCCTCATAGGTACTGCATACTAATTGAGCTGATAAATGCAAAATATGGTTAGCACACTAAAATTGATAACTATGGAAGAGTTTTCTTTATTCAGCCAAATGTAGGCAAATTATGTTAAACATACCATTCTCATTGTTAAGAATTTGTTTTATTGCACCATAAGCATATGCTTGGAAAATGCTTCTTTATCCTTCTCTTAAGGTTTTGCAGTTTTCTTTTCAGATGTCATCTATTTCAATGAAATTGAATTCATAATGCAACCATCTTGGGCACAGTAATAGGAAAGCTTAATTATTGATTTAATATTTTGTTAGATCTGTAAGATCAAGAAAGTTTAGTGGCTAGTTCAAAAAGGGAAAGCATTATCACTCAAACTTTGCTCATTTCAGCTCTACAGTCCCAAACTTCACGCACTTCCATTGCTTCAGAAGAAGATAAAATAAATCATCTCTGATCAATTCCATTGAAACGTTCAAAAGACAATGTACAACTAATATACAGAGGAGAAAAAAAAAATCTGAATTTAAAGGAAACACAATGGAAAAGCAAATGGCACAATATAAATTAACATCAATTTCTTTTCACAATATTAAGTTGACACACAGGGATTTCTTGACCAAATTGCGGTCTTGGTGGCGATCTTCCATTTCATTTGGTAGGGAGGGAGTAGGGACACAAGTTTATGGTTACTTTGAAAAAGGTTAAGGGAACTGCTCAAAACTTGGGATAGGAAGGCGTTTGGTTCTATATCCATGAAGAAAAAGGAGTTGGAGGATATCATTTGGAATCATGATAAAGTGGAGGGGGATAGATGGACCCTGGAATTGGATACCTTTAGAAGAATTTCAAAAGCTGATCTTACTAAGATATGTCTCAAGGAGAAGAGGTTGGCTTGTCAAAAAGCCAAGATTCGATGGTTAAAGGAAGGAAATGCAAATTCTAGATTTTTCCATAACATCCTCAACAGCCACAAGAATACAAATATAATTACTAAGATTGAGAAGGAGGGCGGGAGCTTAGTGGACTCGGAGGATGGGGTGGTCCACGAGCTTGTTGCCTACTTTACAAACGTGTATACATCGAGTATGGATTATACATGGAAGATCGAGGGGCTTGCTTGGGACACAATCTCAACAATGGATAGAGCTTTTCTTGAGCATCCATTCGGTGAGGACGAAGTTAGGGCAGCAATATTCAGCTGTGATGGTGATAAGGCACCACGTCCGGATGGATTCTTTATCGCATTTTATCGGCATTCATGAGAGGTGATTAGGGAGGACAGCATGAGAGTCATTGAGGATTTCTTCCAGTGGGGTGGTCAACAACCTGACTAACGAAACTTATATATGCCTAATTCCAAAGAAACCGCATTCTTGC
This sequence comes from Paratinospora sagittata, assembly GCA_035771175.1. Lineage (NCBI taxonomy): Eukaryota > Viridiplantae > Streptophyta > Magnoliopsida > Ranunculales > Menispermaceae > Paratinospora > Paratinospora sagittata. The sequence goes on along the minus strand of JAYMFD010000012.1, from coordinate 5,671,134 downwards.
AACTTAAGGACTTCAAACCAATTAGCCTTGTGACTAGCTTATACAATATCATCTCCAAGATCCTATCACTAAGATTAAAAACAGAGCTTCCTAAAGTTGTAGAGGATACACAATTGGCTTTCATTGAGAGGGAGACAAATTTTAGATGTGCTGCTCATAGACAATGAGGCGGTAGAGGATTATAGGGTGCAAGGCCAAGCTAGGGTGGTTTTTAAGGTGGATTTTTCCAAAGCTTATGACTCAATTGAATGGGGCTTCCTGGAGTTTGTTATGCGAAAAAAAGGTTTCGGTGATAGGGATTGGGTAGATACTAGGGTGCCTCAACTCAATTACTTATTCAGTAATTATCAGTGGTCAGTCGAGGGGCAAGTTCGCATGGAAAAGAGGCCTTCGACAAGGCAATCCACTTTCCCCGTTTCTCTGCACTCTTGTGGCAGATATTTTAGGAAGGTTGATGACGAAGGCAAGACAGTGTTCTCTGGTAAAATGCTTTTTGGTGGGCGGTAATAAGGTGGAAGTATCACACTTACAATTCACTAATGACTAACTATTCTTTCTCAAGATATTTGAAAATAATGTACTCAGTGCCATACAACTTTTACGCTGTTTTTGCATGATGTCTGGGCTGAAAGTCAATATGGCCAAGAGTCAGTTGTCTGGGCTGAAAGTCAATATCTCCTCTGTTGACTTCTGGGATCCAGTGCTTTTTAAAATTTCAAAAAGGAGGTTGGAGGGGTGGAAGAGGTCCTTTTTGTCAAAGGGTGGTCGGTTGAGCTCATTCATTCTGTGCTATCAGCCTTCCCATCATACTACCTATCCAAGTTTTGAAGTCTTTGTGGAGTGGACAAACTATTTGAGAAGAAGCTGAAGTCTTTTCTTTGGGATGGAAAGGATGTAAAGGTCGTTTCTTGCTTAATTAAATGGAAGGTGGTTCAAAGACCTGTGGGAAAAGGTGGCTTGGGCATTGGTAACATTTCTAAAAGGAACATTGCATTATGTGCTAAATGGATCTAGAGACTCCTTTGTCACCAACATTCTTTATAGGCTTAGGTCATTATAAGTAGGTATGACATGATTAGATGCAGTAATGAGGGGGGCAGGAGGAGGAGATCTACATCTAGAAGTCCTTGGAAATTCATTTCATCTCTAGCACCTCAATTCCTTGAGCATGTGAAGCCTAAGGTTGGAAACGAGAGTTCATTTCGGTTTTGGGAGGATATCTAGACCGGGACTCACCTTTAGCTGAAAGCTTCCCCCACTTATTTTGACTCTCCTCCTTACATAACCAACCCATAGCTTCCTTCTTAGTATCCGACTTAACTAATTTTATACTCCTATTCCCTCCAGGAATTTCCACTTCTCGAGAGCACTCAAATCAAGAGAACAAAGCAAAATTACCATTCTTCTCGCAAGACTTTTGAGAACCTTAGGCTTTCTAATGATAATGACAAATTCATTTGGCTAGCTACATCGTCAGGTTTATTTTCTTGTAAATCCTACTGAGATATTCTTGTTGAGTGTCTGTCCTTACCCATATTTCCCCTCTCTCACACATTTGGAATGTACGTATCTCATCTAAAGTTAGGGTTTTCAGTTGACCAACGGCTCACAACAAGATCAACACTTATGATGTGTTGCAAAGTCAGTCTCCCTCTATTTATTATTCCCCACATTGTTGTAGTTTTTGTGTTTAGGATGGTGAGACTCTAGAATACATTTTCCTTTTATGCCCCTTCACCACTAGGATTTGGCATTCTTGATTCATATCTTTGTCCCATCTTCCAAATTTAACGAAAGTAGAAAAAGATGTGGGTAGAATTGTGTTTTATGCCACAATATGGGCTCTTTGGATTGAGCGGAATAGAAGAATTTTCAACAATGAGACTAAGGAAAGTTGCCAATTATGGGAAGAAATCAAGTTTCTAGCTAGCTCCTGGATTTTTGCTTCCTCTATAGTAAAAAGGTTCTCTCACTTTCAGATTGGTAAAAGTTTTTTTTTTTTTTTTTTATAACCTTGGTATCCATCCTAATCATCCAACTAATTCACGGGGCCACGTATCCACCCACAGACCGCGCACCGGGAAACTCCAGGGCTAGAGGACCCACCACACCACCCAGAATTAATTCCAGAATGAAGATTGCCACACGGAGATTCAAAGTTAAGACCACCCATTCACTATAGATTTTCCCAATATCTGCTGACCACTGAGCCATACCCCTGTTGGGTCAGATTGGTATTTAAGTTGGTCCAATTATTTACCCCAGCACCCTGTATTTGAACGTGTTGGATGTAGACACTTGTATTGAGTTGGTATAACTGAGAATAGGTTAGTTGTTTGGCTAGGTGAAGCACTTTTGGTGCTTTCCCACAAAATTGTAATCTGTTTAATGTAATTAAACAGATTACAATATAAGTATGAATACAATATATCTTTGTTTCTGCTCGAAAAAAAAATGTAGAGCAGAATGTTTACTTGAAATTAACAAGGATACGTACCATGCTCCCAAACCCTATATAAATAGGCTTTGGTCCTCCTTGAATCCATTCCAATAGTTCTTTCTTTGGTTGATACTTAGCCCCAAGGTTCAAAAAGCAGAAGCCAACAACATCTACTAAGATGCCCCAATCTGCAAACAGACAATTATTTAACAATTAAAACATGTCACCCATGAACAATAAGATTCACCAGCAAACAGCAAAAAATAAATTTACGTTCAGCTAGATATTCCACATGGATCAAAGCTAAGAAGTAATCAAGTAGCGAGCTCAGGCACAAATACAAGCGTTCAAGGGAAAATGTTGCTAGTGGAAATAAGGCACTTCTAGCTTTTTCATTTCAGAACAGAATTTAAATCACCAAAGAAGAAAAAGAAGAAGATGAGTTTATCTGTTGGCAAAGAGTAGAAGAAGAGCCAAGTAATCACAACAGCAGAAGCACAGTTAAAAGGAGAAATTCGCATATTTCATCGCTTATTTTGCCTTTCTCCAATGAGCTTTCCACCAGAGTTCATGTGAAAGGGCTTGATTTCACTGAATGCTCGCTTAGACAATTGTTAGTCTTAAACTCGACCATTTTGAATTTTTCTATGGCATTGACGTTATATAGTAGGATTTTATAACAAACAGAACTAAATTATGATATTATTTTGTGACCATCAGCCAACTAGTGTTCAATACTGGAAGTCTGGAAATCATAAAGCACTACATAGAAAAGCAAAAACTCAAAGCCACCAGCTCAATACCATTCAAGAACAAACTTTTCATGCAATAATCCTACATTCTCAGGAAATGGGAACCCATGGGCTGAAGAGTCAAAATCAAAGGGATCTCCTTGTGCATAATGAAGATATTGCATCATTGGACATACAAGGTGTGTTTCATCATTGGACATACAAGGTGTGTTTCATCATTGGACATACAAGGTGTGTTTTCTTTACACGTGGAAAGCCACATAAACATTACAATATACACACACAATGGTGAAAAGCAGTGACATCTGTCTACTCGTCAGGCATTAGAAACAAATCCCACTGTAAAAACAGTAAAACTCAAATTTACACTTACACAGCTAGAGAATAAAATTCTTACCATTTGGTTTTGCCACAAGATGGGGACTCCACAAATACCCTGTTGGCAGATGAGATATGGATCCATGGTATGTACTAAAGTATGCAATAGGAGCGAGCTTCAGCTTCCGTTTCCGAAAATCATTAATGAATCCCCTCACACCCCACCAGATTGATAAGTCCACAATAAGATACGAAAGCTGAAACCACCAAGAAATCAAATTAAGCAATGAGATAAGTGAAAGAAATCAATTTCAAGTGAAAAATAAACAAATAGACAAATCAGTTTTACTCAACATGCAACCCAAATCATACCCTATAACCAGCACTCTGAGATACACGCGCCAACGGGTGTGGAAATTCATGAGTCGGCCTGCCTATTGATAACAGTAGTAAGACATTGCAATATTGTCTTAAAGCACCTAAACCAATTTTTTACAAAGCACAAGATGTCTTTTGAGTCATGAATATGTACCTAAGTTTCACTAACTAGCAAATAAAAGTAGATAAGTTATGAGAATAAAGGAAAACAACAGACAAGCCCTTTAATCAAAAACTAAATGATTGTCTTCAAAACCGACGAATTATAGAATGTGAGTTCATTCATTACCAAGAAAAAAGAGAACTACATCCAAAAGACTAAAAATCAACTAAACAAAGAGACAGGAAATGGACAAATTGCAATCAAGTTACAAGAGAAGTAAGCAAACTAATTACTTTGGATTCCAAGTTCAACAGGAAGAACTACAAGACCAAAGCTTAATAACAATATTTACTCTAATGAGCAGCAGCAATTGAGACCGATCTAATCGCACATGATAAAGACTACTTCATTGAGGAAGATCCCTATGCTATAACTGACAACACTTTCAAAAAGTGGCACCAAGAGAACTCTGTGATTGTTCTTGGTCATAGCACATCATCCATATTCCCAAATTATATGTACGGTAGGACAGCTAAATCATCAAGCTAAAGTTGAAGAACACTTATTCCAGTCCCTTACTCAACTGGACTTATGAAATAGAAGAGATAATGGTGCCAAAACAAGGTGACAAGCCAGATGTATGGGGGAAAAACTTCCTCAATTTTTCAAAGCAGATTTTGCCAAGGCATATGACTCGATTGATTTGGATTTTTTGGACTTTGTTATGTTCAAAAAGGGCATGGGTGCTAGGTGGAGGAAATGGATTAAGGGTTGTCTTACATCAGTTACATGCTCAGTGATGATTAACGGTAGGCCAAGAGGCAAATTCGCAAGGGGGGAGAGGCTTAAAACAAGGTGATCCATTATTGCCATTCCTCTTTACAATGGTGGTGGATGTTTTAAGTCGTCTTATGAACCGAGCATGTGCACTTTCTTTGGTTCGAGGCTTCCATGTCGGCAGCAACATAATAGAAGTGTCTCACAATATGCTGACGATACTTTGTTCCTACTGCATGGTGAAGAAGCAAATATGATGTCAGGCAATTTTGTTTTGCATTGCTTTTGTAGCATGTCTGGCTTGAAGGTTAACATGACCAAGTGTCAAATAGCGGGGATTAATGTGGATGAAGGAATTGTTGGTTCCTTGGCAAATAAGATTGGTTGCTCTTTTAGTTCGTGGCCCATGAACTACCTTAGTTGCCGTTGGGAGGAAACCCTTGGCCTTTATCACATGGATTTTGGAACCCAGTCATTGCTAAGGTTTTGAAGCAATTAGATGGATGGAAGAGATCTTATCCAAAGGAGGAAGGTTAGCTCTAATTCAGTCCGTGTTATGGGCTATTCCAACATATTACCTCTCATTGTTCAAGATTCCCATAGAGCTACGCCAAGGATATTGAAAAAAGAATAAGGTCTTTTTATGGAAAGGAGCGAATAAAGAAAGTAATTGTCACCTAGTGAATTGGATGGTGGTGCAAAGGCTAGTTAACGGTAGCGGTTTGGGGATTGGGAACATGGTGAAGAAGAATATGGCCCTCTCATCAAAGTGGTTGTGGCGATTGTCTCAAGATAGATTATCATTTTGGGCCAAGGTGATTATCAGTATTCATGGGGCATCACGTCTAGGCTGGGACATTGGAACCTCCTCGTCCATTTCATTTTGAAGTCCATGGAAATATATCTCAACCAATATTCCAGTTGTTCGATCATACATTCGCCCTTCATTAGGTAATGGTCTATCTTTTTGCTTTTGGGAAGATAGATGGTGTCAAGATTTTACCTTTGCTAGTCGATTCCCTCGCCTGTATCAGTTATCTTGATTACACCAAAGCCCAGTTACCCTTTTTGTTTCCAATAACAATCCTCAGTTGCCAGCCTCTAGTTATTGGGATTTTCACTTCGTCCGTTTCATTTCGAAGTCCATGGAAATACATCTCAACCAATATTCCGGTTGTTCGATCATACATTCGCCCTTCATTGGGTAATGGTCTATCTTTTCGTTTTTGGGAAGATAGATGGTGCCAAGATTTTACCTTTGCTAGTTGATTCCCTCGCCTGTATCAGTTATCCTCATTACACCAAAGCCCAATTACCCTTTTTGTTTCCAATAGCAATCCTCAGTTGCCAGCCTCTAGTTATTGGGATTTTCACTTCTCCCGCCCTTCTTCCTCTAGAGCTTTAGGTCAGTTGGAGGAACTTGTTTCCTTAGTATCCAACATAAGGGTCATTCAACAAGACGACACCTTCCGTTGGGCCCTTCTCCCCACGGGTAAGTTTTCTTGTAAGTCCTTATTTCAGACTCTCATCAATCACCCCTCAACTGTTGACTCCTTGTGTTTTTCTACTCTTTGGGCCTCTCATGTACCTTCTAAAGTTAAATTCTTTGGATGGACCTTATTACATAGGAAGGTTAATACCGCTGACATGCTACAAAAGCGGTTCCCTTATCGATGGATTTCCCCTCATTGCAGTCCATTGTGTCAGCTTGATGGAGAATTTGCGGATCATTTATTTATACATTGTGATTGGACTAAGTTTCTTTGGCATAGATGGGTTGCTTGGTGCGCAGGTTCTTTTCATGGTCCCTCTTCGATTGAGGAGGGGATTTCCGCTTCTCATCTCGGTCCTCATTCTAGGAAGGAGAAGGAGATTGGACACATTATATCTTTTGCAACATTTTGAGGAGTTTGGAAAGATAGGAACAGGAGAATCTTTCATGATGAAAGAAAAGAGGTCAGTTATGTTTGGGATGAGGTGATGTTATGCGCTGCATCTTGGGTGGCTTCGTCAAAACACTCGAGAGGATTTTCAATCACGGACTAGGTTAGGAATTGGAATGGTTGTAGGTTGTAACATATTATAGTGGAATGGCTGTAAATAGTTAGGTGCTTCTGTTTTTCTTTTGTATTGTCCCTTTGTCTTTGTTTGGTTTCACACATTTAATAAAATTTATACTTGTTTCTTGTCCAAAAAAAAAAAAAAAAAAAAAAAACTGATAAGATAGGATGCTTGTCGGTGTTTCTTCATCTCCACAAGCAGCTGGCTTTAGGCCATTTGGCTTTTGTCTGCCCATGAATAGAAGCACCTGGAGGGCAAGGACCTACTTTCACAAAAGCAAGAAGTGGGCATCTACTGGACTATGGTACTCCAATAACAACTTAACAATCTATGCAATCACAGTCTCTTTCTCCCTTCCTTGCTCCAGCAGATATCATCTTTGACCTTCCATCCATTTCACCAAACTATTCATCAAATGTCATGCTAGCATAAATAGCAAGAAACTTGATTGCAGGGATTAACCATAGAGAACTATCAATTAGGTCCAGTGATATAAAATTAGAGTTGTTTTGATCTCACTATCCCATTGGGAACAATAAAATTGTGAGGTTACATCTAGAGTTTCTTTTTTGCACGCCCCGAACAAAAATCCACAAAGATCCCACACATTTAGTCATGGCAAAAAGACGTTTTGTTTTTTCAATAACTAAACAGGAACTGAAACTAGATAACAACTAATTAAAAAACTAGGTGAAATTTACATATGCTACTTAGATTGTTTGGCATGCCTACTTACTGCACTGTTGAGTTGAAACTGTAAAGGCCTACAAATACAGGATTGAATAACCAAGTCCTTCCTTTGTAGTTTTTTTATGGCACTAGTACTTTGACTGTTAGCCTACATAATTCCTTCACTTTCAGATCCTCAACTGAAAGGCATGTAGCTTTGTTTAGCATTAGTCATCGGGACATTTCAAAAAATAAAGATAACTTATAAATCTGCAGAAGCAACATAGAATATCACTTACATTAAACAAAAATAAGAAAAGAAACAATTTTCATAATCGTAGAAGAAATAGGATATAACATAATCAATTTTATGTAAAAAAATGCAGATAATTCAACTAAACAAAGTGTTTGCCCACTTACAAAATATAAAGATAAATTGTATGTCTTACAAGCATGGCGGAATCTTGCCAGGAAGAACATGAGAAACAAGAAATAAATGTCATGACAGCTAGCTAAGATGTTTTAAATTTGAGAAGCCATTATAGTGTGATGACATAATGCTCAAATACTCACGTCCAAGGCATTGTGAAAAAGATGTGAAGGGGTACACCAAGAGCTTCAGCAATGTGTGCATGACCTACAACAATAAGCATATAATATATTAGAATCAGTGTTGTATCTTTCTGGAAGAAACTAAGTAGGGTTTCTATGGATACAAAGGAATGGACAGGTTAAAAGAAAAGAAATGAGCACTTAAAAGAAATTTCCCACAGAAAGAATTTCTCGAATGATATAATCTCCTCATATGTGTCACAACATTGTTCTTGCTTGGTAAATCATCTACTGTGAGCATACAAAAGCAAATCAGTGATTCTATTTAACATAGTGCTTTCAAATTAAATTTGACACTTAGGAATATAATGCCTCTTGTTCAATTTACTTTATATCTCTTCCTTCTGGACTAGTTTTTCTTCCTCTTCTGCATTTTATTCTTTTTCTACATTCAGTTATCTTAAATAAGTATTTTCAAACAAATCCTAAAAGATGAAATGCAATTAGGATGCTAATGCATAAAACAATTATTGCAATTTGCAGCTGATTCACATGCCTAGACATGCTCAATCTGCAGTCTCACCTAGATTTGTCCCTGACACCTAATTTTCTCCTCAGGCACTTAAATCACACATACTTTCTTAACACGTTAGCTTAGTTTATTCATCTCAGCTTAAAATATATGTCTAAGAAACACGCATACATGTGTACATAGAAAGCTAGTAGTCATGGATAACATTGCAGTAAAGTTCTCAAACAAAATACCAATGTTAGGTCTGTGCTAAGTTCTTACACAGTTACACTCCATAACACTAATCTCTTTTTTTTCTTTTCTTCTTGCTGGCATTAATCAGCATCTACCATGTTTAAATTTTGACCCCGTAACAAAAACGAAAAAACCATATCCAAATGGTGATTGGCTAAAAATCTTGTTTATTTAATCTAAAGTCAAGTCTTCCACTAACTCAAGTATCTTTTAATATTATATAAAATCCACACTCAAGCCCATACTACCTTGGTCAACTTCTATGTTACTAAGATTCTTTACTCTATCCAACGTATGTGTGTCGATTTGATATGATACCAACATGAGTATGGTATATGTATCCAACACTTAAGATTTTTTAACACTCTTAAGTAGATTCTCCAAGGATAAAAGAAAAAAAAAAGAGTAATAGGTATGAAAATTTACTTAAGTGAGAAAAGAGAGAAAAGAAATAGCACGTTCAAAAAAAAAAAAAAAAGATAATAAGCTTAATAATGAACATAGCCTTGCCCAAATACATGAATCCAAATTCTTGGACACTTTTTAGCCTAATAATCACATCCAATAATTTGAGGATGAACAAATCCAACTTTTAGATTCACACCCACATCCAACACCCATACCAAAGCCTAAGTAACAAAAGTCAACTTTCACCTCATTAATCACCTAAGTCCTATTAGCTTGCATTTTCATAAACACATGCACTTTCTATTTTATTCTCAACATTATCGTCATGGCTACATGCAATCTATGAAAATGTTTCCTCTTAACTACCCAATAATTTTTTGGTCATTTAGCTATATTTTCCAGGTTTATAAATTTTATTTTGAGGTGCTTAACAAAAGGCTTTGACAATAGCATCAGTGTTAAAGACTTGATCATGCTAGAGAAGGCTTGCGCATCTCTTTCCTATAGACCACACAACACGAAACTGTAGCCTTGAGGACGACGCCTCAATCCCGGATGTTAAGGGTGTGTTTGATAGCTAAGAAAATTTTCCTTGAGAAAATGTACTTGAGAAAATTTTCTCATGGTTGTTTGATTGGACATGGGAAAATTTTGTTATAGCTGGTTATTAATTAGTTATTCAGTTATATAATTGTAACTTCTTCAAATTAGTGTATAAAATTTTCTCATGAGAAAATGGTGGGCCCGAGAAAATTTTTAAATTTTTTTTCTCACCTCTTTTGCCAACCAAACACTAGAAAATAGAATTTTCTCAAGAAAATCACTATTTTCTATGATTATTTTATAGTCCAGTCATGACAAAAATTGTCAAAAACAATCTTATAAGGCATGATATGGAGGAATAAATTTCTTCACACAAAAGCTTTGGAAGTAGTTTCTTCAAGTCCATAAAGGGCAGAATTTTGTCTACTAAGAAAGATTTTGGTTCATTGGTTGCATATATTCCTATGGATTTTGGAGAGGTTCGTGTGGCCCTATGTTGTTGGAAAAAGACTTTGTCAAGTGGAGTTGTATTCTTCTATGGATTTCTTCACATATGACATGACTCAACGAGTAACCAGTCCAACCAAACTTGAAAGTTGAATGTAGTAGTGATTGAAACACACTTAAATGATGATGAGATCATTTCAATATATTCAACTCTTTGAGTTATATCCATATAGATTCAAGGATTGTGTATTATTTGGTGCATAATTAATTTCTTGTTTTGTGTGTAGATTCTATTCATAAACAACCAGATTATGTGGTTAATTCGCTCATATAAATGGTAAAGATTGTCTTTATATCTAGTTCACAATACCAACAATGACCATCTTTACTAAGCTTGTGTATTATTTGGTGCATAATTTATTTCTTGTTTTGTGTACATTATATTCATAAACAACCAGATTATGTTGTTAATTAGCTCATATAAATGGTAAAGATTGTCTTTATATCTAGTTCACGATACCAACAATGATCATCTTTACTAAGCTGCTCAATTCTCAAAAACTAGCAAAGCCCTACCCCAGCCCAAAAAATAAATAAAGGTAAACCTGCTTTTAACAATATCATCTCAATGCCACAAAGAGAACAAAATGCTAAAACCTGTCTGTAAAATTTCTCTCCAAAAGTGTCAGACATGCATTCACAAAATGGTACCATAACTGTGCAACACAATTTTAAATAAGGTAACTTCATCACAAAAAAAGGTTCTGAACCTAAGGCCAGGCACTTACCCATTAAGGCCCTTAGAAACTTCTAGAATGCTGCCTCTACGTAAACTATTTTCTCCAAACTTCTAGCTTGTTTGCTTCAGCTACATACCCACCTTTTAATGTTGATTCAGATAACTAAATAAACAAATGGAGACAAATATTTGATTGGATTTATTCTTAACATCGCTTTCTTCAACAACCAACTTTATTCATCTCAAGCGAGGAGCAAATGCAACTGCAGTTAATTTAAATCAGTTTTAATTATGACACATAATAAAGCAAAGAGCAGAGAAAATCATCCACCTTTTAAACATAGTTAAGTGGTTCAACAGCAGAACAAGGCATCATGTATTGCCAATTTCCCATTACAGAACGGCTTCTTCTGAATTAGGGGAAAAAAATACTTTAAAAAGCTAACCTTATCTAGTCAGGAAAAGGACTTTGTTAAGTTGAATTGAGTACTTTTACAGTACAACAGCTGTTATTTCCCTTTATTTTTTTTAGTAATGATCAAGATCTTTAAAATTTAAATTCAATTTTATTTTAATCGTGCTATTCAAACACAATCCAATTAATTTACAGTTAAACAACAGTAATAGCACCTGCTTGGCATTCCTCTACAGTAGCCTCTGCTAAACCTAGATTACAGCTGCCTTAGCAAAATCCAAAAGAATATGCAAATAAATACATCAATAAATGAAATTATGAAAGAAATCTTGAAATGTACTTTTTTATAATACTTGGCGGCAAATGTCATAGAATTTGCTGTAGAAATAAACTAACAGTTGGCTAAGACAGACAGCAAAACTCAGAGAATTTACTGAAGAAATAAACTGATGATTTGCTAACACTACAGTAAAAACTGAGCTTCTCTTCTTTTCTTTTTTTTCTGCTTTTACAGATGATGTCATCCATAATCAAGAAATGACGCTATGTATTAGACCAGAACTTTGTAAAACTGCTTTAGAATCCGAAGTTCAATAAATAACTCATACCGAGTGATGGAGGATTGGCGATAATTGCTTGAGCCCTAAAAGGAGCGCCAGTGTCCAAATTTGGTTCTGTGCATGCAGGAAGCAATGACTCAATGATAGCCTTCAGCTGCTTCCTTTGTAAAGAAATTTCCCCCGGACCAGATGGAAGAAAACCCTTATTTCTAGCCATATCTGTAATTTAGCAATATGCACATTCAGAAAATAAATAAAACTTTCATGCCAACAACAGCAGTTTACAGATGTGCTACAACAAGCACTTCAATTGATAGTTCAATACTCTCCCTTTCTTTTAAATTCTTCTATTAAATGCTCAAAGTAATGCTTCTGTTCCATTTCCTCTTTTCTCTTATCAATGCAGCTAGCTTCACTTTTTAGCCCATGAAATAAAATTCTTGCATTATCTTTAACCGATGTCTTAGGATTGTCAATGAAAATATGGTTGGAGAAGTGTAATGCTTGACAACATGCAACCATTTATGAGGTCTTGCACAGAAAGAAATATGGGGGTCCAATGGCATTGTAGAGAAAGGACTGGAATGCCACAGGATGTTGCCATCAATACCATCATACAACAGGAAAAAGGACCATAAATTTACCATCCAATGAAATTTCCACAAAGTATGGGATAAAACAGAGACATGGAAGTGAAGGCAATAGTGTTCAATGCTAGGGACCTCTTACATCCGGCCAAAACTCGCGGATCCCCACCCAATGGGTAGAAATCTATACCAGCGGACTTCACAAACGACCGGAAATTAGCATGAGTTGCCAATCTAACATAATGACCAAACTCCTGCAGTTAGATAATGTACCTCATCAGTTACAAACCACAGCATACCATGCTTAACTTACAGCACTGTGTCAAAACTTCAAAAGAGCCAAGAAAGTTTATTCAGATTTTATATTCAATTCATTTCAAAATCTGCTTGTTGATCCAGAGATCACAAGGAAATACACAACACATCCATGCACACAAGACATAATGACAACTACGAGAAAGGGATATTAGGAGAGAAGCATTGTTAGAACCAACTTATAGAATGCACCATTATGAAACAATCAACAGTCAAAAGAGTATAATTATTTTAGAATCCATTTATTATGTCATAAATCTATCCAATCAAAGCATCATTTTAAACCCAAACCAGGCTGGCCAGATTTATGCACCAAGAGATTGCAATTTGCAACTTGATCCACATAAACACACACATGGTGTATGGGTTACTGAAATGATAAGAGAGGAGGAAAGAGATTTATTTATAAGAAAAATTAATGTAGCGGAAGCGTATTTGAATCAATTGATTCAAGAGAAAGAAAGAAAAATAAAAACTAAGAAACTAAATTTTAATCTCAAAGAGAAAGATAATTAATATATTAAATGCTTAAACTGGTAATTGGAGCTCCTTATATAGTTAACTCCATGTAAGCAACTTAGAAACTTCCTAAAATACTTAAAAATGAGTTTCCTAAACTATCTATAACAATATAGAAAGTTTCTAATGCACTTCCAAGTTCCAACTATATTTAGACACTTTCTAATTACATTAAATAACAAAAACGAATTTAGAAACCTCAAAAATGAATTTAGAAACCTATAAAACTACCACTAAAATACAATTTTGCCAAAATAGAAACTTTCCTAAAAACAGAAAACTTGCCTAAAAATAAAAAGAAACTAAAAATTAAATTTCCTAAACATTATCCTATGTCGTACATCATTCCCCCTTTCTTGAGAAGAACTCATCCTCAAGTTCACTTAATAAAAAGAAACTCCTACATCTTCACATTCAAAGTAGGGGAGAAACCTTGACGAAGCATCATATCCTTATGTGAATGATCCCCACCAAAAGTAAGATGAACCAACAAGTATGAATGCAAGAAGCTTTTCTTGTTTTTCTTCAAGGAGGCTCATGTTGTTAAAAAATCTCTCTACTAAAAATAACCAATCAAAAAAATCTTCAACATGTAAATCTCCATTGAATGGTAAAAGTTCCAAATTGAGATTATGTTCCATAGGGAAACCATAAGAGGAGGTGTTTTTGACAGGTTTAAGGGCTAAACAAGTATCAATTCCATCAAAAAAATTGAAACATATAGCTGAAAATTGTTGCTTATAGGAAGTTGGGAATGAGAAAAAGGTTTGGGAGGGTGTGTCATAATGAGGGAGGGAATGGGTAGTTGAAACATGTGTATAATAGGGTTGTGAAGGGATAATTGACTGTATATTTTATGACTTCTCGAAAATTTCAGAACCTGAAACTTGTAAATTAGGAGGTGAGAGAGAGTCATCTATCGTTGTGGAGTTATGGGGGAGATCTAAGAATGATGTGGCAGTGTTGTAGAGGCTTGAAGGTGGATTAAGAGGGTGTTGGGAAGTGGGGGCACTAAGATGGGAGGGTTGGGAGAGAGGATGGAAGGTCGTAACATGGCTGAAATGTGCTTGCTTGCCTTCGAATGGTTCGGCTAAGTCTCCCCCTTCCTTCTTCTCATGGTGCTTTTCGGTGGTGGACGAGGAAGCTTTGGGCTTTGCATAAGATGGGTGCAAAACAATCCTCACGCCATTTTGAAGGATTGAGTAAGTGTTGGCCTTTCCTCGATAAGTGGCATCCACATCACGTAACCATAGACGACCAAGAAGCAAGTGACAAGCCCTCATAGAAACCACCTCACAAACTATAGTATCTTGATAGGCACCAATTTTGAAAGAGACAACACATTGGAGGTCCACTTTTTTTGATAATCATCATCAAGCCAACCAATATTGTACGGCTTAGGATGAGGTTGAGTAGGGAGCTTAAGGACATCAACCATGGTGGCGGATACGATGTTCTCACTACTACACTGTCAATGATGAGTTGGCATATCTTATCTTGCACCTTACAAGAAGTACGAAACTAGCTATGCCGAGTAGAAGCCTCAGGTTGAGGTATAGATAACAAATTGCGAATAACGAAAGTCCGATATTCACCATCATCGTTAACCATGATGGTGAAAGTAACAGGCTCTCAAACGAGGTTCCGATACCACTTAATGTAGCGGAAGCGTATTTGAATCAATGGATTCAAGAGAAAGAAAGAATGAAAAATAAAAACTAAGAAACTAAATTTTAATCTCAAAGAGAAAGATAATTGATATATTGAATGCTTAAACTCGTAATTGGAGCTCCTTATATACATAACTGTAAGCAACTTAGAAACTTCTTAAAGACACTTAAAAATGAGTTTCCTAAGCTATCTATAATAACATAGAAACTTTCTAATGCACTTACAACTATATCTAGACACTTTTAGACACTTTCTAATTACATTAAATAACAAAAACGAATTTAGAAACCTCTAAAACTACCACTAAAATATAATTTTTCCAAAATAGAAACTTTCCTAAAAACAGAAAACTTGCCTAAAAAAAATAAGAAACTAAAAATTGAATTTCCTAAACATTATCCTGTCCTACATAAAAAATAAAGGTGAAAATGGAAGACGAAGCATAATACATGAATGGGTCGAGATATACAGAAGATTTGTCTAGGCAAAGCATCAAAAATACCGAAAGGAAAGATCAAGATGTTCTAGTCAGTATATGATTATAAAAGGATTTCATAAGGACAGTTCACGGCCAATGGATAGCCTCAAGAACCATGAAATAAGATCAACTAATAGTCAAAACTTCATCCATGCATACACTTGCGCAAATAGACCTTGGATTCTTGCAGGTTCCTCATCCTCAATTTAAGCCCAAACTTATTGGTTGGATTTGGAGAATAAAGACAGTCCAACCTGAACTTTTGAAATGTCTTGAAATCAATTGGCATCTCCTTGGTCCTCATTCATAGTGATATGTTCAACGGTGTCATGGTTCACTTTTTAAATTTACTGTGCATCATTCATGTCATAAATCCAGAAGTCCTGTATCTTCTTCCAATAGTTCGAATTCAAAGGTTTTTTCCTCCACCAGCCATGGCTATAAAATTGCTTATTGTTCATAGCCTGAGACTTTGGAAATAGAATAACAGAAACTCTTTGAAAAAAGAGAAATAAATCTATTCAGACTTCCTCAGTGATTGTGATCATTACAGGTCCACACCTCCACTCATAAAGTGTATAGAAAACGTGGGGGTCTCAATTGACCAGCTTGTGTCTGGAGAGATTCCATTGTATTGGTGGTATATGCTAGTCTTGGTCACATATTCATTTTCTTCCAAAGTTTCTGTTTGAGTTCCTGAAATTTTTCCTTTTTTTAATCTTTTACAGTTTTACTAACTTATAAATTAACAAAAGAGTGGGATTATCACTACATAAGGTTTCAAATTTGGTATATTATCCTGTTATATACATTTATATAATAAAATAATATTATTAAATAAAATATAATATATAATAATAATAAACTTCGAAAATATATAAATCTAAAAAAAAAATCAAATGCCTTCGCCAGTGCAAGAGCCAATCTAGCAGAAGCACCCCCAACAACCGAAGAACTTTCATAATGTTCCTCTCAATGGTGAGACAAATGGCACTGCCTCAACGCCAATTCAAACCGACAAAATTCTTCTAATTTAGCTTATGGAGGGCTTAGTTCAGCTCCTTCAGCAAAAAAGACGAGAATGAAACAATTAGCAAACTCGTTGGATCATTATCAAAATCACTTTGTTGCTAGTCAATGGTCTATACTATAGAAAATGGCCAAAAATCTCAGCATCACATATGTAGGACCATTATCAAAGAACTAGGGCAGCAAAGATGTCGAATAAATGACACATTGGAGTTAGAGTATCTCAAATTGCAAACAACCACCATAGGATTAAAGTATGGTGGGTTAAGCGGAGGTGTGCTTATGGAGCATTATTCCATTGAAGTTAAAAATAAACTTTTACAAGACCACTATAAGACTAATAGTGCTTTTATGGAACAAAATGTTGGGCAATAAAGAAACAACAATTAACAAACAAAGTGTAATGCAAATGTGATTGCTAAGATGCATATGTGATAAAACATTGAAAGATAGAATTAAAAAAATGAAAATATTTAAAAATGATCAGAGAACCTCCTATTGGAGACAAAATGAGAAATAAATCAATTACGGTGATTTGGAGACATACAACAATGACCATGAAATGTGTCAATCGTGAAGAATGAGCTATTGATAAGTGATGATAATGATAGAGGAAGTGGAAGAAATAACATGAGATACAACATTAAGAAAGATATAATTTTTTGT
The DNA here is from genome assembly GCA_035771175.1 of Paratinospora sagittata. Taxonomy (NCBI): domain Eukaryota; kingdom Viridiplantae; phylum Streptophyta; class Magnoliopsida; order Ranunculales; family Menispermaceae; genus Paratinospora; species Paratinospora sagittata. Next base: position 5,653,941 of record JAYMFD010000012.1, on the reverse strand, counting down.
AATATAACTTTCAACTCAACCCTTGATTGTGCAATGTGGGGGGAGCAAATTCACGTAGTTTGGAAAAAGCTTCAAAGATTGAGTTAGGGGTGGCAAAGAGTATTTGAACCCAATTGCTCGATTTGCCTGGCCTAATATAAAAAGGGTTTGTGCATTATTATTAAAAATTAAGGCATAGTTTGGACAAAGAACCAGTGCCCGAATTTGAAACCAAATCATATCCGCGCAAGCAATTTTAAAAATCCAAGTATAAAGGTTCAATCTATATAGGGGTAAAATTGCCAAATTTTTTGAGCTTACACCTATAATACATTGATTATGTAGCTCCATCAAGGAATCACTATAGTCATATAGTCATGAGTTTTTCTATGAATGGATGTGATACTTTATCATGAAATTTGATATTATTCAGTATGTTTTGTGTATATGAAAATTACTTAATAAAATAATTATTATATATGTTTTTAAAATTCTGGCAAAATTGAGCAACCCAATTTTAAACAGAGTCAAGTTTGGACAGAGACATAATGCCCAAATTTAAAATCGAGTCTAGTATGGGGGCCTAGGCACATAATACGTGTGTTGCATTGATATAAGGTGTTGCTCATACCCAATTTTGTCCAAACCCTTTTTTTCCCACCCCCAGGTTGAATTGACATTGCAAACAATAATAATGATAGTGCATTAGAAATAACTAAAATTATAATGCCAGCAAAGTAGTTTAGACAAGCATACATAATAGAGAAAACACTTATGACAAAAAAGGAACTAATGTGTTCTGAAAACAAAAAAGAAACAAGAAGAAAACAAAAAAGCTCAAGTGAAAAATTTATTGATTGTTTACATGCCTGAAGTCTCTTGGCTATAGCCAGAAAAGGTTGAACATCTCCTCTGGTTCCAACTACAAGTATTGCTATTTTTAATTTTGGGACGGATTTGCCAAGACCTATAGGAGCTTCTGCCATATCTTCCATTCTTGCATCATCAGCATCTAGTAGTAACAACTCCGATGCTACAGGCGCACTTTGCTCTACATCAACCTCCACTGTGCCATCATTCTGGATTTTGACTAGGTTCACAATGATCTTTTTCTGCAAATCAACAAAAAACAATTCTTACAACCAATAAGTAAAGTGTAAACTAGTTAAAAAAAAAAATGGGGAGAAGAAAATAAATGGTATATGAAGAAAAAAAACAGAACTTAACGAACAAAAACAATTTTTAAATGTCACTGACAGCATGAGGCACGTCGTCCAAAAGCATGCACATGCAGCCATTTGGAAAGCAATGAGAATTAAAATACTTTTTGAAACATTTTGGAGTTTGAATTAAGGATGTCATGGAAAAATAAATAAATAAATAGGAAATACAAAAAAGCATTAGCGTGAATATATGCATCTCAGGTCTGTAAGTAATGTAGACAGTAGACTTATCACTTTTTCTTGTTAATTGGATTGGTAATAAAGTGCATGCATTCCAGCACTACTAAACGATCGTGCATTTTTAGGTAGGCAAGCCAAAAGTCTGTTTCCACACTAACAGAAGGACATGCAGAATGCAAATTGTTAGATTCAACCTATATTTCAATAATTATTCTAATTGGTGGGTCCAAGTGGACACTGACCCAGTGCTGAATAAGATGTTACTGCTAGGTTTTGCCATTAATATCTAAATTTAAAGAAGAAAATCATACACTCCAAAGGTAGTGATCCTTCTTCGAAAAGACATGGCAACTGTAATGTACTGTATGCCAAGCAACTGCCTTCTAAATGAGTTTGGAGCATACTTGAATTTTACTGGTAAATCTCTGCTTGGTTGTCCAAATAATTGAGTGAATGAAAACCTATGAGGTAAATGACTAAGTATGCTACAATAATCTACAATAATAATAACAATTAGGAAGGTATTCCCTATGAACTAGTATAGATGGGTAAGCCCATGAACAATGAACATGTATGACAAAATAAAATGTTAGCACAATGTATATAATGCAATTTAGATACTTTTTTTCTTTTGGTAGGAAAGATACTTACTTTTTCACTATCCGACAATTTATCCAATTTAAACTCATGCTTTGGAATTTCCCTTTTCTCAGTCTTACACCTGGATAGCACAGCCTCATGGCTCACCATTAGCATATCTTTAGACCCTCGCACAGGTGCAGTATTACAATGCTCCAAACCTTGCAAAAGAAAATAGCTTCAAAATCAGTTAGCATGTACAAACTACAAACAAATATTTCATTTTAAGAAATGTTAGAATCAATTGTCTTGCTATTATAATACAATGACCTCATCTGGTTTTTCAGGTTTTACAAAGTATCGTTGATGGTGGTCTCATGTAATTATGTAAATTTTTCCATATTTAGTAGTGTAGTAAATTGATGGTGATGCGTAGGCAGTCTAGCATGAAAAAACCCCATTGAGGTATTACAAAGAAGATATGGCAAGTAAAGATGAGGATCTAGAATGGGTTATCAATATTAGAAGAAAGTAATTAGTTTTGCAAATTGCAACCCAAGTATTCTACCAACAAATTGCTTAAAACAACATCAGATAGACTTAGAAAACAATGCAAGATAGGCTAAGAACATAGTCTAACAACATTCCACTTAAAACAACAAAAGATAGACTTAGAAAAGAAGTTCTTAGAAGGCTAAACGTCTTGTACTAGAGGCTCAAACATCCCAAAGATGAGCATGAAAAAGTCAAACACAAGATAACAACTTTAGATACATGATGGCTGATTTTCTAATGAGCCCTTGTGAAGGTAGATTCAATTGAAACCCATAGTTCAACAATTCGACTTCTGTCAAGCAAGTATGAGGTCATGGGTTTGAACCTCTTCCTTAATCCTTACCAATCAAAAAATAATTATCAAAAAAAGTTAAAAACCAAAATGGAAGAAGAAAGACGCTAAAGAAACCACATTACAGTCGACTAGTAGAGGATTCAACTATTTATTTTCCTCTCCCAAATCCAGAAATATAAAATATGATCCTGAGATTACATGACCGAAGGAGAAAGACAGGAAATGTCCAATGATTGTTTGGAGTCATAGTCATACTATGTCTAAAAAAAAAAAAAAAACGTAAGTACAAGTTATACTAACAATAAAAAAAGTACTCCAATCCTAGTTATGACAGCAATCAGCTCTGATAAGTTGCCAATTTCACTGACAAACCAATTCCAGTAGATATAAAAAATAAATGGATGTAAGGACTATGTGTTTAACTATCTCTGACTTAGAGAGGCACTGTATATTGATTTATACTGACCAAGATAATACTTGAAACATTTACAAGAAATAAATTCCTAAAGAGCCCTTTGTAAAGTAGAGTCCTAACAATTTTCTTGAATAAAATAATAGATGATTAAGATAGAGATAAACCTTATAAAGCCATGCCGCATTCATGAATTAAAATGAAGCTTGAAAGTTGAAAGAGAACACTCTCCAATTGCTCTATATTTGAGGCATGAATTAAAATGAAAATAAACATATTTCTGACAGTTAAATACTAACTTTTACGTGGCGGAGATCCCAAATTCAACTCTTTCGGTTGAAAAATGTGCTCCTTTGGCATATTGGCATTCATTGAGGCGCTATTGCTTGGATCTAAACCTTCTTCTGCTACCCTTTGCCCCAAAACCTGCATTCTTTGCTTACTTGCTATTTCTTCTGAATACTTCCATGAATGAGTAGTGCCACTAGTTCCCATTTCATTTGCTGCATCAACAATAAATCCCAATTAAAAGTAGACAAAAAGAAAAGATTTTAACACACGAAAAGGCCAAAGAAATCATGGAGCAAACACAAGAAAAAGGTAAAAAGTTTTCAAGCTTTTTTATGGAATAATCACGACAACTGCCTCCTAAGTCCTAACCTGTTTACGACTGATTCTAATTTCATTCCCTATAAAGTCAAGTAAACATCCAAAAACTCGCTCCAGATCAAATCGAAAACTAAAACCAAACATTCCATTTTCCTCACTGCAAATTGAAGACCTTCAAAAACCTCAGTAAAAACCCTAATTACAACCTTCTATACAGTCTTCTCAACTCTTCCGACAATCAGTAATCAATAATCAAAAAAAAAAAAGAACTTCAAATGACAAAGATACAAGAAAGAAACTCACATAGAAACTGATAAATACAAACACTTACAACGTCATAAACTCCACCATTATAGAATCCAAGAAACACTATGTTTAATAAATAAATAAATAAATCTTTGAACTACATGAACTTCAAAGACAGAGCTCGAAGTGCCTTACAGGTATCTGAAACAAGAGTTGTTGTGAATCAAAACCTTCGCGAGTTTCTCAGAAAACTCATCCAACAAGAATAAGCAGAAGAAGAAGAAGAAGAGTTTCTTGCTGAAACGAAGAGATTGAAAGAAGAGAGAGCGTCAGATTCAAATGAAACGGAAGAAATACAGAGAGGTTTTCTTGGAGTTTGAGAGAGAGGGGGGAAGAGGTACAGGAAAAAAGATGTTCTGGAGGAAGCAGAGGAAGATGGGAGTTTTATAGTAATTTAACTACGAGTACGGAGTAATTTCCGTTACAGTGATGAGGCAGATGCTCGGTCGGGTCCTGCGTTGGCATTCGGTCAAAGAAAATAGCGGAGGGATTTGGAAGATCAGAGAGTAATGTTCCAGTGGTCCAGGAACTACCTTTGTTTACGTGAGCTTGCTCTGAGAAAATAGAAAAAAAAAAAAAAAAGGAAAATAGTGATTATTTTGTTTTAGAAATTTTATTTTTCACCATAACTTCCTTAAGGTAAGGAATGAAAAAAATTAAGGGGTGTTTGGTTTATGATTTAAAAATTCGAATATAACTCAAAAAATAAAAATTTAGAAAATAACTATTTGTTGTATTCTAAAAATAAATGTGTTTCATTTGTAAAGTTTTAAAATTTTATTTTTAAATTTAGTTAACCAAATATGTTTTTTATGTCTTCAAAATCTTGGATACAAAAAACAATTATTTTTTAAAAGACTCCACCACATGGTTTTGAATTTCTCAATTCAATTATTTTTATACTGATATTTGCTTACGAGTATTTTAATAAATTTCTTTTTTTACTTAGAAATGCGTTGGGCCAGTTGTAGTAGGTAAAAGTATTGAGAACTAAATGAATTATTGCTGCCAACCTTTGTCATGTGTGCAATCACGCTGGCCCTCGTAGCAAAATTAAGAAGTGTCGCGTGGCTGCAAATTAAGCAGCCAAACCTATTGTCTAGATGATGAGGAAAGGAAGACAATGGAGGCGTCCCCGTCTTCCCTACTTACGCCCTTTCATCCCCTTTGTACAAAGTAGTTCCTTTCAGTAAGGCTCCAGGGACTCCGGAGAATTACGTGTCAGAACAAGCTCGGAACGCTTCAGCCAACTTAAGATAAAATATAGGAATAATGAAATCCTAGTTTGATTACCATTCCAAAAGGTAATTATTAAACCCAAGTTTTATTATATGAAATCCTAACAAATATGTTTCAAAAAAGTGTCCTTCGTTGGCGGACGATATGTAAGTATCACTATAAACACTCTTTGAAGCCTGTAACATGCCCTGGCCCTGAACTAAAGTAGCCTCCCCTCACCTAAATATTTTTGAATAATTAAAAAAAAAAAAAAACAAATTCCTCCTCCCTGATCTCTCAAGCTTGTCTCCTTTATTTCTTCTTTTATTTGTTTAATTTTATTGCTTCCCTTCACTTTATAACATTTTATTTATTATGATAACTAAGCTGTTATTAGATGTGAAAGAGCACGACTTATTTCTTACTTACAATACATAGTTGAAGTCATACACCTAATATAAAGTACTAAAAGATATATAGACGATCAACTAAAAAACTGAAAAACTAATCCTTTTGTTTCAAATACTGTTGAATCCAAAACTTGTAGATAAAAGCAATCTTAAAGAAGAAACCCCTCCATGTGTCAGGCTCATGTTTTCAACAGTTGAACTGAGCATTGCAACTTTTATTAGCATCCAAATTAAATGTAATGTGGTATAAGGAGGAGATTATTGTAACATAATGAGGTCAATATGCGAAAGAAGGCCAACAAAAAGAGACTGTTTTGAAGTAGAAGCTAATCTTAAACAGACCTTACTGAGAAAAGGAGTTAGCAACGTCAATAACGAATCGATAATGCACGTCAGATTTTGAAAGCCGCTTCATGGCCGTATTGATGTAGTCCATCTTTATCAGCTCAATCTCAGCTGTGATGTTGTGTTCTGCACAAAATTCTAACATCTCTTGTGTCTCTTTGATCCCTCCAAAGTTACTTCCTCCCACCAGCTTTCTCCCTATAATCACAAAACACCGCATTACTTGTTAGAAGAAGGATAGGAATGTGAATGCCTGCCAACTTTTTAGTGCCACAAGATGGCTTTAAGCATTATGCATGTTGAATTCATACATACAGAGCTTTCCTTCTTCTTCTTTTTGGGTAGGGTTGGTTGAAGTGTTGAACAAAGGACTGTTTGTTCGGTCAGCAAAAGTGATTACTGTTATTTACAATTTTCTTTTAATGATCCATTTAACAACTTCAACTTTCAAATTATTTTAAAAAAAAAAAAGAAGCAAATTCTTAGTGATTAAGAAAAGTTGGTTCCTACCAGCTTTTTAAAAAAAACAATAATTGTGATTAAAACTCCTTTTACCAATTTATCCTTCTTTATTTTATGAAAAAATAATGTTTTTGATTTCTCTTCAATTCCCTACATCAAATTGGGTAAAGTTGACCTTTCAACTTAAAAAGTAATCTTTTGAGCACTAAACCCAACAGTTTTTCAAATGCTTAGAGAGCATAAAAAAGCGAATTTTTTTGGCCAAATGAGGTTTTAACAGTGTCTCTAAATGAACTTTTAACAGCATAAGCTATAAGCATTAGCAATACCAAAAAAAGGTAAACTAAATCATCTAGAAAACAGCCAATTGGAACTTACCTGCAGCTATGGGGAAGATGGGTAACTCTAGGGGCTTATCAGGCAAGCCCACAGTAACCAGTTTTCCATTCAGCTTCAGAAGACCAAGGAGTGGGGTCAATGGATGAACTGCTGATACAGTGTCAATAATATAGTCCATTGTGTTCAAAGCAGCCTACACAAGAGAAGTTAAAGTCAATGCAATCCAAACATAGAAGCAGAATTGAGGGCCCATTTGTATAAAAACTGTGTTTTAAAAAATAAGTTTTTTAAAAAACTGTTTTGAGAGTTTATTTTTAGAAAACAATGAAAACAACTTTTGGTTGTATTCTTGTTTTCTTCACAAATTTTGAAGTTAAATTAAAAACTGTTCTTAAATATTTTGAAAACAGTTCAATCAAACATATTTTCTAAGAATTAAGAATTTAAAAACAGAAAACTGTTTTTAAATTATATACCAAGCTGGTCGTTCCATTGCAAGATTGTATCTCAAAAATTTTTGAGCATAGAAGTCATTTACCTTCACTTGCACTTGGTCGCGGCTGACAAGAAATGAATCAGCACCAAGTCTTTCTATAGCCTCCTTCTCCTTGTTAGGTGAGGTGCTAATGACAGTAACTTTTAGACCAAATGCTTTTCCAAGCTTCACTGCAACATGTCCAAGCCCGCCAAGTCCAACCACACCCAAATGCTTTCCAGGCTCAGTCATTCCATAGTACTTCATTGGGCTGTAAACTGTAATCCCAGCACATAGCAGTGGGGCACCGGCATCAAGAGGCAGTTTGTCTGGAATGCGGAGCACAAAGTGTTCGTCGACAACCACTGTATCAGAATATCCACCATAGGTTCGGGTTCCATCATGATTGATTGCGTTATAGGTAAATATCATCTGAGGGCAGTAGCTCTCCAAATCCTGTTTGCAGTTGTCACAATTCCTGCAAGACCCCACAAGGACACCAACACCTACCCGATCACCAACCTTGAATTTCTGAACACTACTCCCCACTTTGGTCACAAAACCTACTATCTCATGACTGCAGATGAAAAAAGAAAGAACAAAGTAAGCAAATGGTTCTAATGAACTTATTGTCTTTGTACTGGAGGAAGATGGAGGAAAACTCAAAATTGTTATAGCAACAGATTTTGATTATTTGTGTAGTTTTGGTGGAATATATATACATGAACGCCAGTACGGTTCAAGATCACTAAAATCATAGAATTGGACTCAAATTGTTAAAGATCTTCCCACATTCTAGTTTAGACTGCACAAATTTTATTCTCAAAGTTTATCTCTTTACTATGATGCCATCATCATAAAAATTCAATCCACTTTCAAACTTAAATCCCAATGAAACAGTCATCCAACTTAAGACAGACATCAGACAATCCACAATTATTCAACTTCCGTGCAACCTTCCAATAGCCTTTGAATGTTGGAAATCACTTTTTACTTATTTCATTTGATCTCCTTTTTTCTTTCATGAGATTACTCTTTCATTGAATAGATCTTCTCCCCTTAACTCAACATATTTGGAAACTTTATATAAACTGAATGACTAATGCATAGTGAATCTTTGAAAATCTATGGATACTTGAACACATTAATAGTAAACAAGAAGTAAATACACAAAAAAGCAAGCAAGCAACTAGGATCTTACCATGAGACTTCGTGGTTTATATAGTTGGGGATTTGTTAAAGTTTCTTCATTCAAAAATATGCTATTCCTAGACATTTTTCAGAAAATGCATACTTCCAAAAGTTTCCTTACCTACAATCTGATAATCAGATCCAACAATAATAAAGATTATAAAGATTATAATCTCAGAGCCAACAATAATAAAGATTTTCTTACCTGCAATCTGATATTAAAAATTTAACTTCGGTTCACAATAATAAAGATTATAATCTCATAATAGTCCAACAGATTGAAGTTTCAAAAGAATGTGTTTTTATTGATCTTTATTCGTAATTATGTTGAAAGCAAATACTAGAGCTAAAAAAAGGTAAGAATTGTTCATTAATGTGCAACTCCAATTGGATGATCATTTTTTCTCTGTTGTCTTTTGCATTTGGTTCTTCTCTTCAGTAAGTTTATAAATACAAACAATTGAAATGGCAGGTGATCGATAGTAGGAAGGATGATTCATATTGTATGGGAGTAATTAGAGAAGACATTCCACAAGTAGCTTGGCCCACAAAATTGCCTCTTAATCTCTATGACTAGTAGCTCATAGATTGCAAGACTACAGTATATATATTTCCATATCTAATTCCTTAGGAATGAGAAATAGGAAGCCGTACCCAGGAACAATTGGGTACGCTGCTATACCCCATTCATTCTTGATTGCATGAAGATCGGAATGGCAAATCCCACAATAAAGTATTTTAATTGTGACATCAGCAACGCCATTTTCCCTGCAACCACAAAAATAAATAAATAAAGTTATCCATGGTTAATTGGTAAATTCAATGTACAACAGCTTAGAAATTTTGAATAACACTTGCCCTCCTGGGGAATAATAGAAGTATGAAGGGAAAAGGTCGAAGTACACACATGTATTTTGTCCAGGCTGTGAACCGATAAAATTAATTAATACTATAACAATAAAATAAGATGAAACACCCTAATCATTGATTTCTATATCTATTCATGGCATTAGAAGCTAGTAAATTCCCCACCAATATTATTTTCAAGGAAAATGATGAAGGGACCCAAGAAACCAAACTCAGCTAGGGTACTCACACATCCGAGTTTCTTGATCATCCTAGAACTGCATGTATTGGGTAGCTCTAGGATGATCAATGAGACTCAAGTGCGTGAAAGGTATTTTACTATGCTTTACTATGCGTTTAAATGTTCTGCAATAGCGACATGTTCGTGGTCCAATCCAGACGCATTGCTCAGCTTTCAAAGGTCATCTAAAGTAAATTACTAATGTTAAGAATACAATGAGAATTTCGAATCACCAAAACGCTCATCACATTCAAACAACAAAAAACAAATCAGTAACCACTCCAAGATGGACAATAAAAATTTTAAAAAAAAAAAAAAAATGAAATGATTTCAAAGATTCAATCAGGAATTTCAACTATTAGATGTAGCAAAGAAAACAGAGTTGATTGAGCAGTGTTCCTTTGTGAAACAGAAATGAACATGTTGAAACACAGGAACTATGACGATAGACAGTCATTCTCCTGGAATCCATAATCAATAAACAATAACAAAAATCAAAAAGTAAGACACGGACATTAAAGAAATCGATTAGATCACACTCCGTTTCATTCTTTCTACCAGAAACTCAAAGAAGAAAACCGCTAAAGTCAATCAAAAAGCAACTGAAATCTTCACTCCTATTACATCCATTGGATTTAATTTTCCAAAACGCTTAAAGTAATCCCTCAGATCACACTCCGTTTCATTCCTTCCACCACGAAATCCAAAGAAGAAAACCGCTCAACTGAATAAAAAAAAACAACTAAAATCGCCACTCTGCTATTGCATCCATTGGATCTCATTTCCAGAACGCATCTTCCAACAATTCTACAGCCGCGATTAAGATCACTCCTGAATGTCCAAATTCAAACACAAAAGAATTCAATATTGAAAAAAGAAAAAAAAGAAAAAAAAAAAAAAGAAAGAAAAAGAAAGACAGAAACACAAATCTCTTCGAAACGACAAAAACGGAAAATCAAATCTCACTGAAAAGTAACCAAGAAACAATACAAACAAGCAAAAGTGTCAATACAAAAACATTAAATTAATCCCTAAAATCGCTCTCTATTCCTTCACATCTGATCGAGAACTTCTTCGCGAAGAAGAAAAAAAGAACCTGCGAGAGAAGTTGAATGGAGAAAGGATGCCAGAGTTGTCTCTCGCAGCCCATCCGAATGCTTTGTGAGGATGCTCTTCTTCTGGCAATTTCACCATTTTCGTCCTCTTCTTCTTCTTCTTCTTCTTTCTGCGCTGCTAACTGAAATGCGATTTCGCACTATATATATATATATTCTACGTGATTTGACACCACCACTGCCGACCACCAAAAAGCTGTAACGACAACTCTCTTAGATGTATGTGCCCACCTGATGTGGTCTTTAATGGAGCGGATATCAGTAAAATATCAGGATATCAGCAGAATGTCAGAATTTCAGCAGAAGATAACCAATTTAATGTTCGTAATCTTTCGTACAAACAAATGCTAAAAAATAGAGAAGAATCAATTTGGATGATTTATCCGGAATCCTAATCAAACCTTAAAAAAAAAAAAAAAAAAAAAAAAAAAAAAAAAAAAATTGTAACTATAATATGTATTTATGTTTATTTGATCATTTATTACATATTTTAAAATTTTACAAATCACACATAAATGTGTAATTATAATTTATTTATATTTTTTTACACAGTTGATTTGGTATTTATTTTTATCTTAAATTTCATGATGGTATATTTGTAAGCATTTGATAAATGTTGGTGATATTCATCTATAGATTGTAGGACTGTGCTATATTGCATTAGATGCGATATGACAGTTGCGATTGACGTTTCCAATTATATACCGTTGGATTGCGCTCGATCATAGTGGGTGTGAATTGATGGTTGTGATCAACGCATCCGATTGCATGTCATCTGATCATGTGGGTTCATTGAATTTGGACATCTTACCAATGATGATCCATCCATCGTATTTGGACGCCCTTAATGAATAGTCTAGATTTCATCTCTACAGACACATCTAATTCATCCGATCTGCCTCAATTTTCTAAAATGAAAAACTCTTCGACTCTCGCTATGACGTGCAAGTGTGAAGTGTAAAGTGCATACGCATGAGGGTGCCCCTAAACCTTTCTTGCGTGTTGGCAAGCTAAGACAAGTGAATCTCACTAACTATTACATATAAAGAAGCATGTTTTCTTTTAACTTTCTTATGTGAGACTAAATAATATTCACTAATTTTTACTATTTTACACTTATCGAGTATATTACTTTAGTTTTAATTTCTTGTTTATATAAAAATGAGTATAGCAAAATAATTTTATATTCTTAATCTTCACGTATTAAAAATTAATCAATGTGAGTCTCACTTAAATTTTGGGCTCAAAATGGTGAAAATCCGTGTTGATTACCCAGTTTTCAAACACCTAATGTCATGTTTTTCAGTGAGAACCTGTTTTACATTTCATGCTTGTATAAATGTTATTAGCAGTAGTGATAGTGGTAGTTGTTGTAAAGACTAGGGGTGTAAGCAACCCGACCCAACCCGACCCGACCAAATTCGACTATTTCGGGTTGGGTTTGATTGATATATCGGGTTGATCAGGTTAATTCTCTTAAAATTTATATATATATATATGAGTTCATCATCATTCTTATAAGTTAAGTTTAAGAGTAACTTGATTTGTACATATATGAGTTCTCCCAAAAAAGAGAAATCTCATCTTTTAAAGCTTAAATAGTAGTTTAATAAGTTGGATACATGATAATCTAACATATTTTATTACTAATATAAGCTTAAATAGTAGTTATTAAGCTTTAAAAAAAATTGGGCTATTTAATGGAGGCCAACCTGACCTTATCGGGTCGGGTCGGGTAGGGTCGGGTGGGTGTGGGGGCAAAAATTCAATCCGACCCGATCTGGTTTCACCTCTAAAAAAGACAGGGTGAAGGGCGAGGGAAAAGCAAGTTGAAGAATAAGTGAAAAAAAAATTGAAAAATTAAAAACAAATCCAGTTTTAGTGGTTAAATGTTGGGTTTAAAGTAATTTAAAGTGAGGATTTTCAAAGATCCCTCGGTATATTTTGATTTAATATTTTTAATACTTCACCTATAAAATGAAAATTCTAAAAATAAGAAAAACAAGTTCAATATTTTTCAGAATTCATATTATTAATTAAAAATGTATATTCTTAATTTGTTTTTTAAAATTAAACAACTAAATTTTAAATTAAATTAAATCATTATTAAAACTATTTAAAAAAAAGACTTATATCTATATTTTTCTTAATTTTCTTTTATAAATTATATTTACATAAAATATTCAAGGGAGCCTACAAACCTGTGATAATAAATAAATGAATAACACTAATTTTATATGTATATTTTTCATATTATTCATTATTATTGTAGTGACTCTTTTCTTCTTTTTTTTCGACAGCCCAAAATGTCCTCCTTTTTAGGTGAGACTAATTCTCTGTTGGCTCTCCCAACAGAGACAGATAAATAGAGGAACGCTCAGACTCAAACTCGATACCTAAACCTCAACCTCACTTATAATCTGTTTCTCGACCAACAACTTACCACTTGTTGGTCATTATTATTGTCTTTACTTTACTTGTCAACTCACTTGCTAGAGCTCTCCCTCTATGTACAAGAAATCATTGGAAGACGAGTAGCAACATTTTGTCTGCAACACCGAGCGGGGGAGGAAAACGTACAGGAAGAAGAAAAACATCTTCTCCACCGCTTAGGGTTTCCAAACCCTAAGCGGCGGAGGCCTCCTCATTTCTCATCCTCTCTTCCTCGTTCTTCTCTCAATTTCTCTCACCGTCTCTCTCGGGTCATTTCTCTCTAGCCGTCTCTTTCGCCCCTCTCTCATCGTCGCCTCTCTTGTTGCACTCGTGTTGCCCGACGCTCATCTTCGATCTCGTCATTCGCCTTCGTGACCGCTATTGGTCATTGATCCGATCTTGGCAGATCTGGGCCATTTGTGGCCAGATCTATGTTGGATGGGGTGCTAGTGGTGGGGGCCGAGTGGGAGCCGTGGCGGCTGCTTGTAAGAGCAGTGCCGAAGGTTTTTGTTTTGTGTTCTTATTTGGTGTTCTTTGGTTTGTTCATGGGTTTTTTTTTGTCTTGGTTTGTGTTTGGGTAGAGCTGAATGTGGTAAAAAATGTGGTTGAGGGACGAGGTTTTAATTTTCAAGCCATAGTTCATGCCCACACTTTTGCCTTGTTTTGCTCTCATCTCAAAACTTGTTTTAAATGTATGTTGGTCACATGTCTTCTCCCTTACGTGGGAGCTTTGTCATTCCCTAGGTGGAAGTTTGCCCATAGGAGCCTCCTCTCTTTGTGTGGGAGTTTAATGACCCATGTGCCCATCGTCGTTGTGCTGTTATTTGGCTTTATTAGGGTTCTTTGTCTTGGTCCTGGTGCCACTTTGCTCTGGTCTTGTATCAGTTTGATAAAAAAACTCACTTGCTAGGAAAAACGTGAAGCGAAAGCTCCTCGAATATGGGCGAAAAATCCCAAGATTCCTCCGCAAGATGTAAGTAACATGTCACCTGGACACGCGTACTTGATTCATTGGTCTTCTCTTTTAAATCTCTGTGCCTTTCGTTTCACCCAATCTCGGCCATCCATATAAAACAAACATTGTTTGATTCCATAGACCACATAACCATCAAATATGTTGCGGTCCTTATTACTTCAGACTATTTTCTTTACATAATTCTTGTGGACTATGGGACCCACTTACTCCTTCAATGGGTTTTTTCCTTGATTAGTATAATTAATTAAAATTATGACTCTAATATCAATTTTTTAAAAATTTTGACCCATATACCCAACATTCAACAGTGTTTTTCCACCAAGGCGTGGATTGATTTTTTTTTTGCCACGTAGAAGGTGTCATTTAGGAAGACGCCTTCAACTCAATTTTTTTTTTAAATTAAGAAACTTTTAGGCCACAGCCAATCCGCTGGGTTTTTTACTCGTCCGACACTTGGAGTGAGTCCCAATACCCTCCTAGGACCCCCAGAACCGACGGAACCCCGTTCCCTTGCCCAGGTAAAATTTTCACCCCCCAACAGGAACTTTTAGTTCAAATGAATTAAATTGGACTTAGAAAACCCTTTTGACTCAACCGCGGCCAATCCGCCGGGTTTTTTTTTGTCCGACACTTGGAGCATATCCCAATACCCTCACAGGGACCCCCGCAACCTTGCTCCCATGCCCCAGTGAATTTTTCACCCCCAACCCGAACTTTAGTTTAAATGAACTAAATTGACTTAGAAAACCGTTTTGACTCAACCGCGGCCAATCCGCCAAATTTTTTATTCATCTGACACTTCGAGTGAATCCCAATACCCTCCCAGGGACCCCTGGAACTGACGGAACCTCGCTCCCATTCCCCGGTGAATTTTTCACCCTCCAACCGAAATTTTTAGTTTAAATGAACTAAATTGGACTTAGAAAACCATTTTGACTCAACCGCGGCCAATTCGCCTGGTTTTTTATTCATTTGACACTTGGAGCGAGTCTCAATACCCTGTTAGGGAGCCCCAGAACTGTTGGAACCCTGCTCCCATGCCTCAGTGAATTTTTCACCCTCCAACCGAAACTTTTAGTTCAAATGAACTAAATCGACTTATAAAACACTTTTGACTCAACCGCGGCCAATCCGCTGGATTTTTTATTCGGTCGACACTTGGAGCGAGTCCCAATACCCTGCTAGGGAGCCCCGGAGTCGTCGGAACCCCGCTCCCATGCCCCAGTGAATTTTCCACCCTCCAACCGAAACTTTTAGTTCAAATGAACTAAATCGATTTAGAAAACCCTTTTGACTCAACCGTGGCCAATCCGTCGAGTTTTTTATTCGTCTGATACTTGGAGCGAGTCCTAATACTCTCCTAGGGACCTCCGAAACCGACGGAACCCCGCTTCCATGCCCCGATGAATTTTTCACCCTCCAACCGAAACTTTTAGTTCAAATGAATTAAATAGACTTGGAAAACCCTTTTAACTCAACCGTGGCCAATCCACCGGGTTTTTTATTCGTCCGACACTTGGAGCGAGTCCCAATACCCTCCCAGGGACCCCCGAAACCGACGAAACCCAGCCCTTATTCCCCAGTGAATTTTTCATCCTCCAACCGGAACTTTTAGTTCAAATAAACTAAATCGACTTAGAAAATCCTTTTGACTCAACCGCGGCCAATCCGCCGGGTTTTTTATTCGTCCGACCCTTGGAGCCAGTCCCAATACCCTCCTACGGACCCCCGAAACTGACAGAATCCGTCGGGTTTTTTATTCGTCCGCCACTTGAAGCGAGTCCCAATACCCTCCCAGGGACCCCCAAAAGTAACAGAACCCTGCTCGCATGCCCCGGTGAATTTTTCACCCTCCAACCGAAACTTTTAGTTCAAATGAACTAAATCGACTTAGAAAACCCTTTTGACTCAACCGCGGCCAATCCACCTCCTAACAATATGGAGTTATATGTTGATGTTGTCGGTGAAATTCCAACTCAAGCTCATACGAGGAGTTCCCCAAGCTATGCACATGTAGATGGCCCTAGTGCACGAAGATCATGGGAGAACATTGGTCCCAGTACAATGTCACCCATTGAAGCAGTAAATGTGGGCACACGACATGACTTTGATGATACTTGTCCATCTGTGGCACGTTTATCTGATGATGATGATGATGTCAATATTGATGATGACCATGAACAAATCAGTGAAGATAGCGATGAAGACAGTGATAGTGATGGAGGACAAGAGACATCTAATCCAATCAATTTGGGTAATGCACTCTTGACGGTAATACAAAATGTTGGTTCTTTGTATGTAAGTCATAAGGTTAGATTTCGCAACTTGAGTATCCATTGAACCAATGGCTCAATCGGTACTCAAGTTGCAAAATCTAACCTTATGAGGAAGAGGTTGCGAGTTCGAACTTGGGGGAGGCCCTCCCTGTGCTGTGGATTGTGCAGGGGATAAATGATCTCGGTGTCCGGCGTCCTTGTGAGGCGTGGCTGGCCGAGATGGGACAATATTATGGATCCATAATGGCTAGGCGTTCGCCCCGAGGGGGTGCGCCCGCACCTGGGTAGGGGGCACGCTGTGCAACCCAGGGTGTGACAAAAAGGCCTTATGTACATAAGGCCTTTTTGTCACACCCTGGGTTGCACAGCGTGCCCCCTACCCAGGTGCGGGCGCACCACCACGACCTCAGCCGTGTGGCGAACGGCTAGCCGTTATGGATCCATAATATTGTCCCATCTCGGCCAGCCACGCCACACAAGGACGCCGGTCACCGAGATCATTTATCCCCCTGCACAATCCTAATGGCTCAATGGATACTCAAGTTGCGAAATCTAACCTTATGAGGAAGAGGTTGCGAGTTCGAACTTGGGGGAGGCCCTCCCTGTGCTGTGGATTGTGCAGGGGGATAAATGATCTTGGTGGCCGGCGTCCTTGTGTGGCGTGGCTGGCCGAGATGAGACAATATTATGGATCCATAATGGCTAGGCGTTCGCCCCGAGGGGGTGCGCCCGCACCTGGGTAGGGGCACACTGTGCAACCCAGGGTGTGACAAAAAGGCCTTATGTATACATTATGGATCCATAATATTGTCCCATCTCGGCCAGCCACGCCACACAAGGACGCCGGACACCGAGATCATTTATCCCCCTGCACAATCCACAGCACAGGGAGGGCCTCCTCCAAGTTCGAACTCGCAACCTCTTCCTCATAAGGTTAGATTTCGCAACTTGAGTACCCATTGAGCCATTGTCACACCCTGGGTTGCACAGCGTGCCCCCTACCCAGGTGAGGGCGCACCCCCTCGGGGCGAACGCCTAGCCATTATGGATCCATAATATTGTCTCATCTCGGCCAGCCACGCCACACAAGGACGCCGGTCACCGAGATCATTTATCCATATTATTCACACTCCCATGAATAATATAGGGCCTCCCCCAAGTTCGAACTCGCAACCTCTTCCTCATAAGGTTAGATTTCGCAACTTGAGTATCCATTGAACCAATGGCTCAATGGGTACTCAAGTTGCGAAATCTAACCTTATGAGGAAGAGGTTACGAGTTCGAACTTGGGGGAGGCCCTCCCTGTGCTGTGGATTATGCAGGGGGATAAATGATCTCGGTGTCCGGCGTCCTTGTGTGGCGTGGCTGGCCGAGATGGGACAATATTATGGATCCATAATGGCTAGGCGTTCGCCCCGAGGGGGTGCGCCAGCACCTGGGTAGGGGGGACGCTGTATACATAAGGCCTTTTTGTCACACCCTGGGTTGCACAGCGTGCCCCCTACCCAGGTGCGGGCGCACCCCCTCGGGGCGAACGCCTAGCCATAGTACCACATAATATTGTCCCATCTCGGCCGGCCACGCCACACAAGGACGTCGGTCACCGAGATCATTTATCCATATTATTCACACTCCCATGAATAATATAGGGCCTCCCCCAAGTTCGAACTCGCAACCTCTTCCTCATAAGGTTAGATTTCGCAACTTGAGTACCCATTGAGCCAATGGTTCAATGGCTACTCAAGTTGCGAAATCTAACCATATGAGGAAGAGGTTGCGAGTTCGAACTTGGGGGAGGCCCTTCCTGTGCTGTGGATTGTGCAGGGGGATAAATGATCTCGGTGTCCGGCGTCCTTGTGTGGCGTGGCTGGCCGAGATGGGACAATATTATGGATCCATAATGGCTAGGCGTTCTCCACTTCGGTGGTGCGCCCGCACCTGGGTAGGGGCACGCTGTGCAACCCAGGGTGTGACAGATTGGCTCGCGGCTTATCATGCAGTTGTCGACTGTTTCGCGAAGAGAATCATTTTTCAGATCCCCGGACACTCAGTGTTTACACTACAGGGTAGAGCTTCAGACCAGACAGTTACAAGGGGTAGATTTGTGACTGATGGAGATAGGGAGATTTTGGCTGGGTTAGTGCCTGATGAGGAAGAGACTAGTGAGGTGATACTGGAGGATTTTGCCATTGTTAGGGACTTTCCAGATGTGTTCCCTACGGATCTTCCAGGATTACCACCGAAGCGAGAGATCGATTTCATTATTGAACTAGTCCCTGGCACGAAGCCTATCTCCATGGCACCATATAGAATGGCGCCAGCCGAGTTGAGAGAGTTGCAGAAACAGCTCGAGGAGTTATTGGCTAAGGGCTTTATTTGCCCGAGCGTGTCACCCTGGGGAGCTCCAGTTCTTTTTGTGAAAAAAAAATATGGGAGCTTGCGGTTGTGCATCGACTATCGCCAATTGAATAGGGTGACCATCAAGAACAAATATCCTCTCCCAAGGATTGATGACTTGTTTGATCAGTTGAGGGGAGCGAGGTATTTTTCGAAGATTGATTTGTGCTCCGGGTATCATCAGCTGAGGATCAGGGAGGAGAATGTGCCTAAGACAGCATTCAGAACCCGCTATGGACATTATGAGTTCCTTGTGATGCCATTTGGTGTGACTAATGCACCGGCTATGTTCATGGACCTGATGCAGAGGGTCTTTAGGCAGTATCTGGATAAGTTTGTCATCGTCTTCATTGATGACATATTGGTGTATGCCAAGACTCAGGCTGAGCATGAAGAACACCTTAGAGTGACCTTGCAAACTCTGAGAGAGCATAGGCTATATGCAAAGCTGAGCAAGTGCAAGTTTTGGATCACCGAAGTGAAGTTCTTAGGTCATGTGGTAAGTTCTGAGGGGATTTCAGTTGATCCGTCTAAGGTTGAAGCCATTATCAGTTGGCCTAGGCCTACCACAGTGACCGCGATCAGAAGTTTTCTTGGGTTAACTGGTTACTATAAGAGATTCGTTCAGGGATTCTCCAAGATAGCTACGCCTATGACTAGGCTCGCCCAGAAAGATGTGTCCTTTGTATGGACCGAGGAGTGTGAGAATGCCTTTTTAGAGCTGAAGAAAAGATTGACATCTACGCCAGTGTTGATTTTGCCAGAGCCTGATCAGGAGTTGGTTATCTATATTGATGCCTCTCATATCGGCTTGGGTTGCGTGTTGATGCAGAAGGATAGGGTCATTGCTTATGCATCGAGGCAGTTGAAGGTGCATGAAAAGAACTACCCTGTTCATGACTTAGAATTGGCCGCAGTGGTTTTTGCTTCGAAGATTTGGAGGCATTATCTCCATGGTGAGAGATTCACTTTGTATTATGACCATAAAAGCCTCAAGTACTTGTTCTCTCAGAAGGAATTGAACATGAGGCAGAGAAGGTGGTTAGAGCTCCTCAAAGACTATGATTTTACATTGAAATACCACCCAGGTAGAGACAAGATGTCTCATGAGTGGAGACTACTTGAGGCGGCTACGGTTATGAGTATATGTGCTACCCCTTCAGATCAGATTGTGATATGTGCTCAAATGAGAGTTCAGCCTACACAAGTCTAGGAGGTAATTGACCAACAGAGACTTGACGTTGATTATGGGATATACAAGTCTTGGGCTGAGAGCAGTGATTTTACTGATTGGCACTTGTCATCTGATGGTGCCTTGAGATTTAGGGGACGTTTATGGGTTCCCGCAGATCCACGACTTAGACAGAGTGTTCTCCAAGAGGCTCACAGATCTCATTATGCTATTCATCCTGGCGGAACCAAGATGTATCATGATATGAAAAGAATGTATTGGTGGCCCGACATGAAGAGAGAGATAGCTCAGTTCATTCAGAGGTGTGAGATCTGTCAAAGAGTCAAAGCTGAGCATCAGAGGCCTGGAGGGCAGATGCAACCGCTTGCCATTCCTGAGTGGAAATGGGAGCATGTCACTATGGATTTTGTTGTGGGATTACCCAACACCCCGAGGAGACATAATGTTGTTTGGGTTATTATTGATCGCTTGACCAAGTCCGCTCACTTTCTACCGGTGAACACTAGGGATTCTATGGACAAGCTTAGCAGACTCTATATGCGGGAGATAGTCAGATTACATGGAGTGCCTGTTTCGATTGTGTCAGATAGGGATCCGAGGTTTACATCGGTATTCTGGCAGGGGTTGCAGAGGCAGCTCGGCACTAGACTAGATCTCAGTACCGCTTTTCACCCCCAGACGGATGGCCAGTCTGAGAGGTTGATATCGATTTTAGAGGATATGCTTCGAGCTTGTGTCCTTGAGTCCAGTGGTAACTGGGAGGAGTACATACATTTGTGTGAGTTCGCGTACAACAATAGCTATCAGTCCAGTATTGGCATGGCTCCTTTTGAGGCATTGTATGGTCGACCCTGTAGATCTCCGATCTGTTGGACGGAGGTAGGGGATGTTGCGATGATGGGACCAGAGTTTGTACAAGAACACACAGAGAATATTAAGAGGATCAAGCATAATATGAAAGTAGCCCAAGACAGGCAGAAGAGTTACATTGATGCCAAGCGAAAGACCGTAGAGTTCGAGGTGGGTGACCAAGTTTTATTGAAGGTCTCACTTCAGAAGGGCCAAACTAGATTTGGGATAAAAGGCAAGCTCGCTCCGAGATTTATTGGGTCGTTTGAGGTTTTAGAACGAATTGGCCCCGTCGCTTACCGATTAGCCTTGCCACCTCAGTTAGCAGCAGTCCACAATGTCTTTCATGTGTCAATGCTGAGAGCGTACAAGAGTGATTTTGATCACGTCTTGGACTGGAGGAACATTGAACTAAGGCAGGATGAGACTTATGATGAGGAACCTATTCAAATACTTGACCGGAAGGTCCAGAGGTTACGTAACCGCGAGATTCCGATGGTTAAGGTGAGATGGCAGTTCCATGGCGAGGAACAGGTTACTTGGGAGCGTGAGGACTACATGATGGAGCACTTTGCCGAGTTCATGGGCTTAGGTAATTCTTAACCTTAAAACTTCGAGGACGAAGTTCATTCTAAGGTAGGTGTGATGTGACGCCCCGAAAATTATTTCATCTAGCCCATAACCCAATTGCATTTTTGCCCAAACTCTATGTGTTGTCGTGATATGTTTGGTGTTTGTTTGATGATTGTTTAATGTTTGTATAGTTGATGCTTGATAATGTATATAAATATATGTATCATAAATTGTATATGAGTCATGTTAAATTAAAGTATAATGCATATGTTATGATTTATGCATGGGCTCATTAAACTATGAATTGATATGGGTTAGGATTGATTGAATAAAAGGATAAATGAAATTAAAAATTTGGTGTATTAAATGGATTGGACATTTAAAATACATGTGGTTGGTATGAGTAGTATGAGACCAACACATGTGAAAGTTGGTGCATGAAAGTGGACAAGTGTTCAATGCCCACTTCTCTTCTTCAAGGAAGTGCTAGAATGAGTGGAGGGAATCAATGAGAGAATCAAGGAGAGAATTAAGGAGAGAATCAAGGAGGGAATCAAGGAAGTGCTATAAAGAGGTGAGTGGAGAGAAAGAAAAGAAGAGAAAGGAAAGAAGAAGAGAAGGAAGGAGAGAGTTGCAGGAGGAAGATCCCTGCGACGTTTCCATCAAAGAGGTAGATCTTTGGAATATACAGTCAGATTGAGCTCAAATTTTTTCAGCACGTTCGTAGCTTATGGTTCTTCATTCTGGTCGGTGGAGATCTTGATCAGAGGTTTCGTCTAAGAGATCTAACCTCTCAAAAAAAGCTGGTCGGAAAGTCTGGATTTTTCGCACCATTTCGGTCAAACTTATATATCTCTTAAATCTACCGTTAGATGGTTATCAAATTTGGGTATGTAGTTTAAAGCTTCTATTTCTACATTCTGAACGGTGGAGATCTTAATTAGAGGCTTTGTATAAGAGATATAACCTCTCAAACAAAGCTGGTCGGAATTTCTGGGTTTCTCGTGCCGTTTCGGTCAAACTTGTAGATCTCCTCAATCTACCGTTGGATGGATATCAAATTTGGGTATGTAGTTTATAACAGATATTTATGTATTCTGAACGGTGGAGATGTTTATAAATTTAGTATTTTGTGTGATATAGCCATCTGAGTTTGGGTATTTGCAGCAGGAAAGGAGAAACTGCCTGATTAGATACTTGTTCATCAAGGGTACATATCTTTTCGGTCCACCGTTGGATTGGGCTGATATTTGGACAGAAGGTTTGTTTCTTCACAAAATTCAATATGTACGGTTGATTTTGTGATTACATATTTCTATTGGTAGATTAATACATCTGAACAAAATATTAAATGAAGAATTGGTAAGGTGCTTGTATTAGACCTAAATTTAGAATATGAACTTAGACATTTCCAAATAGCTTGCATGTCAACTATGTTGACCTAGTTGCCATTGTTGATGAACCTATGATGCAAAATCAGTGATATACATGGCTGAACATGGTGACCTAGTGTAAATCGGCAATATGGCCTAAGTATGAAAATTTTCATATTTTAGGGCTTTTGATGCTTTTGGCCTAGAATCATTGAATTGATGCAACTTATGTTTAATTAAGCATGATTAGGGTTGATTATGCTACTGATTTGGTGGTTGTGACCATATCATGGGTTAGGCCTACTTGTGATCAAGTGACCCAATTTGGGCATGTTTATGCCTAAAGGAATTGAAAATCAGTATTTTTGATTAATAGAATGGTTTATGAATGAGAACTATGCATTAGAGGCCTAAGTCATGTGATTTGAGTTGAATGATGGGATTAGATGGGATTTAGGCCTATTGTCTATATGTGGGCTGATTTAGGGTTGATGTGTAATGTCTATGTGATTGAGCATAAAAATTGATGTATGGTAGGATATTGATGTATGTTTCAGGATCTTGATTGGGTTGATTCGGTTTGGTGGTCGTGTGTGGTTAAATACTCTCGCGAGGCTTGGTTGTGAGTAGACTTCATTTATGATTATATCTTTTATGTCATCATATCACTTATATATATTGTATCTTGAAAGCATGAATGTGTTCTAATGTTTTGAATGATGCATTGATTTGAGAAAACCTTATGACTTTGGTTGGACCCATCTATCTGGCTAATAGGGGGACTTAACCTTGTCATAAGAGGGTTTTAGGAAAGGAAATGATTGGGATCAACGGCACGGTGAAATAGACGTGTACTAGTAACCCAAATAAAAATGATTGGGATCAACGGCACGGTGAAATAGACGTGTACTAGTAACCCAAATAAACATGATTGGGATCAACGACACGGTGAAATAGACGTGTACTAGTAACCCAAGGCATGTGGAATGTGGATCCAAATTGATAAACTTTTACTTGCATCGAACTTATTATAAATGCTTGATATCTATATGTTATGAGCTTTTAATCATGCTACACATTGACATGCATACATGGTTTTTATTGATGAGTATTGATAGCATATTTGAATTCTATTCACTGGGCATCGTTGGCTCACCCTCATTTTCCTCTTCCAGGTCCTTCTGTCCCGAATAAGGGCAAATGAGTAGTCATATCTTGAGGGCCTTGCCTGCGAGAGAATCCAAGACCTCGATGTGAGTTGAGAGGCATTTTGATTGAATTGTGTTTTAAATTATGAAGTACCATATTTTGGATTATGTAATTATAACACTTACCACATTGTAGTATGGGTGAGTTAGGACTTGTTAGATAGACTATGTGGGCATATGACGATTTTATTTGTACCCACAATTTTGGACTTTATGAGTATGTCAATTTTAATGGACTGTAGGGATTATGATTATTATTTATGGTTCATTTTTATGGATTATCTCTTGTCTTGGATGATTAATACGGTGGGTAGTTTTGTTTAATACCTTTTGATATCATATCGTTGTTTGGGATAAGGCTTGTAGGGTCTCAACCACCTCACGGGAGTTGAGGAGTGGTCGAAGATGCCTACGCCGGGCGTCCCGCCCCGGCATTCCGCACGCCATTCCCTGCGGGGTTGGTGGTCCGGGGTGCGGGGTCGCCACAAAACACATGCCTGGAAGTCCAAGCACATGGCACATGACACATGCCTGGAAGTCCAGGCAGCCCGCCTGGACTTCCAGGCGCCAAAAATTCTATATAAACCAACCTTCCCTTTTCATTTTTCACACCAAATTCACTCTAAATTGTGATTTTTCCTCCACTTTTCACTTATATTGAGTTTTTAGTCTTTTGAGACTATCTGTCCGAGACTCTCAGTGCAGTACGACGAAGTTCTGTCGGGAGGAAAATGCCAGATTTGAAAAAGAAGAAGTTCTTATCTGAAGGTGGGGAACGAAACATAGGTTTGCGTATTTTATAACTTTTATTAAAGTTTACATTCAATTATTATTATGGCTACTGTTCATTTTACACTGCATTATGTCATATAATGTTTATACTGCCGCACTTATGCCTGTACACTTGGAATTCACGTATTATGCTGTTATAATGTCGGATTTGTGGTGAATCTGACTCAACTAGACTCGGTCTTGTCCTCAGTAACTTTAAATAGTGAACGGGAGGCAGCGGGCTGCTCTAGGCGATTGGTTATTTAAGCAGACCTAGTATCTCACCTCTCAACTGGGGACTGATCTAGTTGGTCTTATTGAAAGCTATCAGCGTATACATGTAATATTGAATGTCCTAACCATGCACGTCGTGATACCGACTCTGATAAGGGTCACTAAACGTTATCAAAGTCAGTCTAAATGTCAAGAAAAGACTAAACCAGTAGACTAGACCAATTCATGCTTTGACATCATACATATCACCACCTAGGGACGTATATGGTTCATGACTCATAGAATAGTTAGGAGCATTGCTCGCTATTCATTACATTTCTCTGGAGAGGGACGTACATAAGAACCCGGCTACACCCGGGGAGGGACATCAGTACGTGAATCCAGAACATCGTTCCTGAGGAGGGACGTATAGTGAGAACCTGGCTACGCCCGGGAAAAGACACTTATATGTGAACTCAGGCGATGTACGTTCATCAAACCATTACGAGACGGTGTCATGAATACATACATATTGATTGATTATGATGCTCACATGTGTATTTAAGATATTTGATATTGAAGTATACTTTATTAATTGTTATACTCACGAACTATTTACCCACTGAGTGCATTAAGCTCACTCTATTATTATTTAATCTTTCACAGGAAATTAGGGTGGACTGAGTGCAGATTATGAGACCTATATTTTGTACCATTTGTATGATTCATTGAGAATTTTGGGGAGTATGTTCCCTTGACTATTTTATGTATAAATTATATTCTGAATTAAATGAAATTAAATTTGTACTGTGTAACATATATTTTTATTGTACATTTTATTGTTACCATTATTATTATTTAAATGTGCACCCCGTTGATTTAAACGCGTCCGAGAGCGATATAACAAAGAATGTGTTAAAGATAAACCATATAGATTAACAATTTGGTCTTTTGCTCATCTCAATTTTTCAAGCACATTCCTAGAAGTTGTAACGTGATAGCTTATAAGTTGACTTCTCTTGCTTTGAATTGTTGTTTTTCATCTCTTTGGGATATGTTCGGTTACATATGTACATGTTAACTATTTTCTACCTTTTATTAATATAAAATTTCTTCCTTTGGCAAAATAAAAATAAAAATTATAAATAATATTGATGAGTGGTCGATATGATAATTAACTTTTATATTTACTTAATAAAAAAATTATAAATCCATCAATTTAAGACAATAAAAAAAGGTAAGAGAAGATGAAACATTCCGAAATTGTGGGCCCATTCGAGTGGACGCCAAACGAATTGTAAAAGCAGGCGCCAACTTCTGGGGCTTTGGGCTTCTCCAAAGTCAAAGTCAAAACACCAACCTCTTTAGGTCAGGAGAGGCCTCTGGACTTGTCTTTTCAACTTCATGCCCCAGAAAATCATCCACACCTGACGTGTACAATCGAGACCAATCAATACCGTCCATTATAGTCCAGATTTTTACTCAGAAACCTCGCCCGCACGTAGGCCCAACAGCACCGGAACCATTTTTCTGTACACACAGCACGTCTCGCGAGTATTTTACGAAAATTAATGCTTGGGTAATACACTAAAAAAAACACATTTTTTACATTTTTCTTAAAATATTCTTGATAGCTTTATTATAATTTTTTAATTTTATAATGCATTTTAATGATATAATAGGTAAAATACTAACTTAGCATTCTAATTATTTCTCATTAATTATAGCATTTTACCTTAAGTGAATGGACAATTCCGAACTTTTACCATAAGTGACAGTGAAACCTTTTTTTTTTTGACCTAAAACACTTTAAAAAAGTTTATCTTTGTTATAAAATTAATTAATAAAATTATAAATATAAATTAAATAAATTACAAATTTAACATTTTATTTTTCATCATTTTCTCTTATTTCTTATTTTATTTTCTTGCAACTTCTTCATGATTATATCTCATATTTATAAGGAAAGAATACCTAAATAATACCACCAACTCACATGAGTAATGTGAAAAAATATTTATATAAATAGTATACATATATATATATATATATATATATATATATATATTATTTAAACACATATCCTATCTTGATATTATACTTCTTGATATATATGTATAATACATATATTCACTTATTTATTATTTAGATATTCAACATATTTATAATAATCTTCTTTTTAAAAAAAATTAATTTTATTGTTAATTGGGCTAAATTTAGTCATTTTGTAATTAACTAATTTTCATTTTTTTCTACCCCTAAATTTTAAAAATTTGAGGTCTTTTTAAATTTTTTTATTCCTAATTTACCTTTTGAAGGTCTAAGTTTTATTAGTATTTACTGTCGTCGATATTTTTGAATGACTTTCCATTTTGATCATATTAAAAAACAAAGCATATATAATTTTTTTCTACTAAAAATTATTTTATTTTAATTATTTTTTAATAAAAATGTTCAAACACTAGTTTTATTAAAAGTAAATCTTTTTAACAGAAAGAATAATAAAACTTAAAATTCTATTTATAAATAGTAAAACAGTAAATCACCTACTATTCTTCAAAACCAGAATTCTTCAAAACAACTTTTCTCAAAACCGCTAGCGGTCCGGAATTCCCCAATCGAGCACGGAGGACCGACCTTCTCTCTCTCTCTCTCTCTCCATAAATTCAAACCGTTTGCGGAACTCACGCGCTTACAGGTTCAGATGAAGATTCGTCCTCAGTTCTCCTCTATCTCCTCAGACTGAAAAAAAACACAAAAAAAAAAAATAACGAAGAAAAAATCGAAACCCTAAGAGAGAGAAACCGAGAGAGAGAGAAGCGAAATCTTGGAGAAAACCCTCAGAAATCGGCAGCAGATATGGCGTCGTCGAAGGTGATGGCTTCTTCGAGCTCGGCGAATTCGGATCTGACGCGCCAGCCATCTACATATTCGCTTTCGATTTTGGAGCTTCAAACCGATCAGGGAAAGAACTTCGGTTCCATGAGCATGGACGAGCTTATTCGCAATATCTACGGCGAGAATCCGCCGACGGCCGGAGAGGTGATGTCGAACAACGACGCGGAAGGTAACAACGAGATTAGTTTGTCACGGCAAGGGAGCTTTTCGCTGCCGAAGAATGCCGGTGGAAAGACGGTGGAGGAGGTGTGGAAGGAGATCTCCTCGGCGAATGGTGCCGGCGATGCAGATGGAGAGGATCGGAAGGTTATTAGAGATTCCGGCGACGGACAGTTCGCGGCGGAGATGACTTTGGAGGAGTTCTTGACGAAGACGGGGACGCTGAGAGAGGAAGATGTGAAAATTCCGGCGATTGTAGGGCCTGTGCATGGTTTTGTGGTTGATCCTGCGTTGGATACTCGATTTCCGCCTCAGCAAGGTGAAGGATCGATTCTTTGGTTGGGAAATGGAGTGGAAAGGCCAGGAGGGAGAGGGAAAAGGAGAGCGGTGCTTGAACCTATTGATAAGGTGGCTCAGCAGAGACAGAGGAGGATGATTAAGAATAGAGAGTCGGCGGCGAGGTCTAGGGAACGGAAACAGGTTTCGAATTTCTTCTTACGCTGTTTTTTGTTTGTTTTTTTGATCATCCATCTTTCGTTTGTTCTTTAATTCCAGTCTGATGATTGCTTGTTTTGTGCCTTAAGGCATACACGTCGGAGTTGGAAGCTTTAGTGACACAATTGGAAGAAGCGAATGCTCAGTTACTTCGAGAGCAGGTAAATGCCCTATTAATCTTAATCTCATCTTGCATGCATGACTCTCAACTTGCTCTCCGTCAACAGGGCTTTAGCTCCATCAGTTTGAAGATCCAAAATTTCAGTTGATGATGCTTTTGCTTTATTCTTTCCCTCTAAAGTGGGTTAATTGTTTATTTTTTATTTTTTATTGGACATTGTCAGATCATCTTAACTAATTTTAGGTCATCTGAACCAATTGATGTTCAACACTTAAGCTTTTGTTAATAATTTCATCTGTAATCCATCTGTTTGAACCATTCTATTTGCTAGTATGAAAACACTCATCTCTGTCACTTTCAGTTTGTATGCAAGTGGTTTATTTGCCATTTACAGTTTTTCTTCATAGTGCTTTTTAGTTTAATAGCCGTTTTGAATTTTTTATTTTTTCTCATGTAGAACTTCAGAGTGACTTTTCTATGTCACCAATCTATTCTAGCTCTAGAGAAATGTTCTTTTCAGTATTTTCTTGTAGATGATTAAATTAAGGTGATGAAAATAATTACTCCAAGGCATTTGTTGGTTATGAATCATTGTGAAACCCTCATTTCCAATATTTTAATTAGCACTGCAATTTATGTATCCCTTTTTAGTACTATCATGTATGTAGGTTTTTGGTTGTAAGGATAGTGAGAATCTTATCTAGGACGTGGACAGATTTATTGTATCTCTATTGCTTCAAATAGTTTATTAGAAAGGAAGGGAAACGGTCTTGGTTGGTAATGGAAATTTTTACGAGTCAATCAGGTGCCAAAAGTTATAACATAACTAGTCAAGTTGGTTTGCAAGTCTAACAAGCATTGGACCAAAACCATCTGATTTGACTTCATTAATACTTATGTACCGTATCGTACGTTTCAGTTATACACATTTTCATGGGCCAATCATATGTCATTAGAATGTCTAAGGCCTTGAAAAATGATTTATAATATGCGAAGAGTCAATCAAAGTGTAGGAGTCATCTAAGAGCACGGAGGAAGAGCCCTCACCCAAAGAAAAAAGAGAGGTGTAGGCATTGTAGGGTATATTTGTACTGGGGAAGAAGGGAAGATTGGTTCACATTCAATCGAAGATTGTTTCTTATCCAATTAGTGTAAGACTAAAGCCAGCATTGCTTTTCTCAGGTAGAGAGAATCAAACCTTCACTTTTGGAACTAATCTTTTTTAGGTAGAGAGAAAGCTTGGTTCCAATAGTGCGTGTTTGGTTCTATCCCGTATTTGCTCGGAGAATAGCACACTTTTTGAAAGTTGACCCCTCCTTTTAGATCCCATTCCACTTGACTTGTGTTACGTGTGGCATACCTTTGACATTTCATGGAAATTTCTTGGTCCATTCCGTAGGGTCAATGTTTTGCATGAAATCAGTGGTGTAGATCCTTAGTTGGCTTCCAAGTATTAATTGTCACTTCTGTTTTCCTAAAAGGAAAATATGCATACTTCATCGGTTATCAAAATGAGATACAAGATATTTCCTATCTTACGAGACCAAAGTTTTTTTTTTTTTCCTTCGTTTATTCCCAACTTGGGTAAAAACTAAACCATTCTTATGTGACTTGTTTAAGGTAGTTATTTAAGTATAGGCATATGATGAAATGAAACTATGGAAGAAGGTGATTGATGACTAATTGATAACTGTCACTATGGTGTAGGAAAAATGTATATGGATTTGTACTTGAGGGATTAGTTAAGTACTAGTTACTAGGATGACTAATGAAGAGGTATTGGGAGAAAAAGAAAGAACCTCCATGTGTTATTTATTTATTTATAAAAATCCTATAATAGAGTACTTAAAGATATACAATGTTTGGTTTTATAGAAAATAAGAGTTACAATAGCTGCATTTACTTGACAACAAATATGTATGAATGTGTTATCTAATCATAATCATTGCAAATACAAGGTTGGAGATCTGAGGAGTTTCCAATTAGAGTTGGTTTGCACTAAGAATCAACCCTTAAGCTCATACCTTTCTAGTTTCTACACTAGTGATGGATGAATTAACTTGATATACTCAAGATTTAATTTCGTAGTGCACATTATTTGCTGATGATGTGGTCTTATATTAAATTGGGAGTTAATGCTAAATTATAAGCTTGAAGATAGCTTTGGAATCACGAAGTATGATTATTAGGACTTAGGAGTAAGATTGACTTTATAATATGTAAGTTCAGTGAATGCAAAAAATAGAAGTGGAGAAACTTTTAAGATTGAAAATCAAGAGACATCAAAGAATGTAACATTTAGGTATTAAGGCTAGATTGTTCATCATAAGGGAGAAATATGAGATGATGTCAATAAAAAATTAAAACAAGTTGCTTTTAAGTGGAGGAGTGCCTCCAAAGCTCTATATGGTTGATTTATCCTATTGAAATTGAAAGAAATATTTTATAAAATCACTGTTCAGCAAGCCATGCTTTAAGGAACATTGTTGGGTGAAAAAGAAGTAGTACATTGTTAAATTAAGTGTAACATAAATGTGAATATTAAGAGAGATATTTAATTAAATATTTATAGACACCTAGGAAGATGGTAGAAAATGAGAGAATCAATTAATGTGGTTTGGACACGTAGAGCAAAGATTATTTAGATGTGTGAAAATGGAAGATTTGATAAAATGGGTAACAATAATTAAGAAAGTGTAATATAGTAGAAGATTTGATCTTGGCAGAGTAGAGTGGAGGAAATAGTTTCATGAAACTAATCCTTTGTAGTTGGGGAAGTAATTTGTTTGGTTGAATGTATATTGCAAAAACTTTGAAACAAATGTTTAGGTTGCGTTTGGTTCATGATTAAAAAACTGGAATACAATCCAAGAAGTGAAAATTTAGAAAACGACTTTTTTATTGTTTTCTAAAAACATGTTTTTGAGTAAAATCTTCGAAAATTGTTTTTGGATTCAACAAACCAAACGTGTTTTTTGCGGTTTCAAAATTTTGGATATAGAAAATTGTATCCGAATCATGAACCAACCGCAACCTTAGTTTTAAGGTATGAAGCTTGAGAAGAGCGACCTAGCTATAACTTAGATATCAACAAAATGTGAAGCTTGGGAAGTTGATTGATTTGATGAAAGGTGGGAGGAAATAAAATATTTGTATCGATTGTCAAAAATAGAGAGGCATGGATGCTAATATGAATTGTTGGGGCAACAATAAATTGTCAAAGATATGCAATGGGTTCCTATAGTGCTGATTGGTGGGTATTGGGAAATAAAATGGCTACAAGATTATCCAAATTTAATCAATGCCCTTGGTCTCAAAGACTCATTCCAGTATGAAAAATCTCGATTTTGGAAATTAGCTTATATATTTGTTTTGCATGATACACTTCGATAAGGATGTGAAAGATGTCATGAATACAATAAGAAAATGTGGATGAAACAATTTGTTTTGAATAGATCGCACTAGAGGTTTAGCTGAACGTCAATTTTTTGTTTTAGTTATTGATGGGTACCTGATCATATTCCAATAGGTGGCCCTTTTTTATGGTAGTTATCATATGCAATTTTTGTTGGTTTATTGGATTGGGAAAGGGATCAATGTGCTGTAATCTTAGGAAGTTACTTTGGTAGGTAATAACTCAAAAAAATAAACTGGATGAAGATGTATTAGTTCTAAGTGGTTAATGTTGACAAGGACTATCATAACTTTCATAACTTTAAATTAATTGCTGAGAAATATTCCTAAATGGCATGCCTCTATTATTGGCTAGAATTTGTAGATCAAGGAGGACGTCTACTTTGTTTAGAGTTGACATGCTAAGGGAGGTTTGCAATGGGGGTGCTATGAAATGATATTTTCGCATGTGCAGTATTTATTGATCTCAAACATAGATGGTATGAACTTGCAAGGTAAGAGCATAGAAATAACTAGAGAAAGAGCGAGAAGGATATGGATTGAGGTGGTGAGAGTAGAGTTGATTCGATTGGGCTATTTATTGAGAGACATGGCTTAAATGAATATGATGGGAGAGGGCTTAGTCATTTGGAGAAGTTTCGTTGATATTGGTGCCTTAGTGGTGCAGTAGTGCTCCATTTGTACAAAACTTTGGTGTGGTGCAAAAACAACTATTTTAGGTCTATCCCGAGTGACACATTCTTGATGAGGTTCATGCCTTCAGCACTGAGGAGCATGAAAGATGTTAGTACATTGTCTTGAAAATTGAAGAACGTGCCTAAAAATTGCAGTTATACTTGTAGAGGCTTATACCTCAATTCTTTTTATGTTTACAATTTCTAGCTGCTCAAACTTTTGGCTCAAGACAATCTTTTTTTGTGTTGATTTTCAGCTGATATTCGTTGCTTGGGAATATATTGGATGTTGCTTTAGTTGTAGATAGTAGTAGGAATAATTGATGTGCCCAAGCTTATTCTTGCTTTATAAAGAGACTGTTTTCGAAGTTAAACCCATCCCCTTTAGGTCACATTGGAGCAACCTTACCTTTGCACAAGGGTCCGCCTTTCTATGCTTTCAAGACCATGTTGGTTAAATTCCTTCTAGGGTCAAACCGTCAAAGTTTTTACTTGGTTGGCTTTGAAAAGGAAACTTAATACCTGTGATTGTTTGTTTGGAAAGAAGGCGGAAGTATCTCGCTATCTCCCCTCACTGGTGTCCCATGTGCAAAAAAAATGGAGAATCAATTGATTATTTGTTCATCTAGTCTTCCCTTGCTCATTTTCTATGGAGGAAGCTTGGCAGCAAATTTGATTTAATGGAGGAGTTTCCGAATTCAATTGAAAGTGCCTTGGAGGGGCCAGGGAGTGTTGTGCAGTCAAGTTGTTTCAAAGCATTTGGAAGACAGTTGTTTTGTTGTTGTTGTTGTGGTCAATTTGGCTTGAAAGGAATGCGAGAGTTTTCAATGATAAGGAGTGTGGGGTCGGTCATTTGTGGGATTTGGTTTAGTTTAGAACCTGTTGGTGGGTTGTATCATGTAACAAAGGCATCGGGCTTTCTTTGGGTGACCTTAGTTTCAAGTGGGCTCTTCTAGTGTAATTCTCCTTGTGAGGGCCTCCTTGGCCCTTGTTAGGAGTCCTTTCATTTTTAATATATTTTCAGTTTCCTACAACAAAAAAAAGTTGCTTAAATTCCTTTTTTTTATAGTGGAGGATCTGATGTAGTCGGGTTTGAGCATGAATACCATGGATCACCTTGTATGATTCGTAAGAGAGTGACTATCCTAGAAGAAAATCTTGCTGCTTGTGCTCTTTTTCCTTTTCTCAACTTTTGATAAGTTTGAGTCCAATGTGGTAGCACTTAACATTTGTTGATAATCTGTTCAGTGCATTGTACCATTCTTTATCACTTAAAGATGTACTTTGGATCTTGAAATGATCTTCACAATTTGAACTAACAAAAAACTTTTATTTCAGGAAAAGCTGACGAAGGAGAGGTACAAGCAGGTATGGAAACACTCATATTTTCTTTTTTGGACATGTTGAGTTATTTCATAATTTATGTGTGAGAGATTGTGAAAGATGATGTAGCGAGATATGATGATAGACATCTAATGTCAATTTTCCTTTTTTAAACACGGTCAGGTCAAAGTACGGATCTATGACATTCCTAAAACAATGCCATGCAACACTATTTTGACAATGCCATACATTTTTTTCACTAAGCTTGATTTACTTACCCTTAAAAGTGTTCTGTAACATATACGCTATACAAGGACAAAAGTGATTGACCCATGGTTCTCTACTCCTCTTAGGAACTATTTGATTGTCTTAAAGCAAAATATGAAAATTTCTTTCATGAGTGAATAGACATAGAACACTTCTTTTTTGTTTTTATATATGATTAGGAAATATGCTTGGTATATAATTTTGAGACATGCTTTTGCATTCTAGATTAAAAAGAATTATGCGGAAAGGAAAGAATGGTTTTTTTTTTTTAGCCAAATTTATATCATTCTTTAGTTTTCATAGTATGATTTTGGCAAGAAACAAACATGTTAAGTGGGGCTATGATGACATTAGGTCAAAACTGATGAAAAGGAGGATGCCTGTGCATACAAAATAGGAATTAAAGCATCAGAAAACGAATTGATAGCATGGTAACGAGAATTAATTTTTCTAGATTAAAGATTTAGTATAATGATTGGTAGGGTGAAAGACAGCTTGAGACATATAATAAGCATTATTATTCCAAATGTTGTCCAACTAAAGAGAATCTTTTTTTTTTCCTCTGAAGAGGTAAGGCACTTTTATTCCAAATGTTTACTAAACTAAAGAAACAATTTTTTTTAAAGGACTGCTTGAGACACATGGTTTGTGACAAGGGCATTATCATTTCAAATGCTGGCAGACTATATATATATATATATTTTTTTTTTCCCGGTCGATAAGTTGTGAACAATGATTTTATTATTTCATAATATTATGAACCATGTTTGAATCTTGGAATTTCATTCTTCTGAAAGACAGCCGAATCAACTTGATTCTGATACTAATTGTGCAAGTAATATACACATATTGTGGCTATTGGTTTGTTTGTTTAGTTCTTTTCCCCGGTGGACTACTGAAAAGTAGAGTTACCTATGAAAAAGTGTAAGAGAAAACTTGTAGAAAAAACTGTTTTTCTCCTTTTTTTGTTGGCAATTCAATTTGGCCTCTTAGTTAGCAATATATACCCTGAAACTTCCCTTCTTCTGTTTTTATCCTTTTTGTTGGTTATTCAATTGGGCCTCTTAGTTGCTTGGCTAACCTCCTTAGGCACGTGCAAGTCAATATATCCATATGCACTGGGTAAATCAATGGAGGAGTGGTCCCCTGGGTGGGATTTTTACTCTGGACTTTCATGTCTTCAGGCAGGGACACCAAACCTTTCAGTGCTAACAAAAAATTGATAAGTGAATGTTTGGGCAGCCGGACTTGGCTCCAATAGATTGTGTTATACCTACTTGTTATATGACATCTTAGCATGTCAACTCCTTATGAAACATCAAGTTTTAGCATTTTAGTATTATGGCCTTTCTGTTTTGGGATTGGAGTAGGATCAGACTTCCTGTGCTGTCATGAATGTAATTCTGAATTTTTTTTTATATGAATGGAGTTCTCTGGAGGACAGAGGTTTACTGTAGTGTACATTGGATTGGTGAAAATGGGCATTGTTTAGAACTCTGCAGTTGAATTGGAGACAATTTGACATTCATGAGTTCATTAGAGAATATGGCATTTCATCTTATTAGACAGATATCCAATAAAAATCTAGTTCTTTTTCCTGTTTCTTATATCTTTTCCTATCAAACTTTTCATTCAGTCTTATAAGTGAAAGGAGAACTTCTACAGTCCTACTTTATAATGGCCCCGCACTGCATGTAAAGTCCTGGAGAGAGGGCTGTTCCCAGTTTCCTTTGTATCTGCTGTGTAATGTTGTACTGCACATCAACCTTTAAAACTTGAAATTTAAATTTGTGAATGGAAGAGTGTCTTTAGTTTTCATGAGATGGCTATGCAATTAAGTAAAGTTTTATTTTCTTTATCAGTTGGTTTCAGTTCATGCCATGGCAAATGAAGTGAATATGCATTTCCTCTTGTATCCTTTTTCTATTTTGTTCTATGATCTGCTTTTACTGAACATCAAATTGTCATTACCAAGGGACAGTTTATCAGTTATATTTAATAACTTCATGTTCAACATTGTTTAGTAGAGTTTTCAGAAAAAAAAAAAAACATTGTTTAGTAGATGGAATGGTGTATTTGGTTGTCTTATTTGGTTAAAGTTCATTTGAAAATAATGCTTGAACTCGGTTTGGCAATGTGCAGCTCATGCAATATCTGGTCCCAGTCGAAGAGAAACGAAAACCACGGCTTGTTCTTCGGAGGGTCAACTCTTCTCACTGGTAGAGAGTCCTTTGGATAGTCCATAACTGAGGGGACGGAAGAAAGCCCTCCGTTTCCTCTTGTTTAGATAGCTATAGTGGTGCTCGAGTAACACACAAAAGAGGGAACGAGATGTCTCTTTGATTTCCTTAGCCGGATTACTATTGTCCTGGAGCAGCAATAGCAGCAGTTTCATCAATGTACAAAGGTAAGAAGAAAGGTAGACCAGCCTGCAAAGATGAAGAAGATGCAGTAAAAAGTTGAAAATTAGTGCTTATTTCATCATGGTGGTATGGGATCTTCATGCACCGCAATTAACACATCAAGATGTCTAATTTGGATCGATGGGAGGGTTTTAATGAAAAATCCCCAAAAAAAAAATATATATATGAAGAAAAAAAAAAGTAGAAGGGAGAATGAGAGAACCATTTCCAGTTATAGATGGTTGTTTCTCCCATTTCTGCGGCTGTAAGGGGAAAACAGGGAGACCTGAACCATTCTAATATATAAAAAGAGAGAGTATATTTGTGTAATCCAAATCCCCATTTTGTTAGTTCCTCTCTCTAATTACTAACATTAGGTCTTTTTTCTGCAGAAGTAGCAATTGCTGTTTTTGGACTCGAGTGAGAATACAAAGGGCTGTTTGGTTTCTAGAGTTTTTTCTGACTTCGTGATACACACTACCTAATTTGTTTCCTTGTAAATCTCGGCATTGTATTTAAAAATTGTTTTTGAGTTATTAAGTAGAAACTAACCAAATTTTTGTCCAAAGAATCTTTGTTTTTCTAAAAAATAAAAATAGTTTTTGGATATTATATCAAATAGGGCGATAAGATAACTGAAGAGGCTAATTGTGTTGTTGATTGGGTAGATCGGTGAGGGGAGGCAACAGCATTACGGTACCTTTCTCACTGTCATCTATAGATTGTTGTGCTGAGTACCACAGCAGCTTTCATGCGTCACCATAGGTGTTGTAGGGTACCCCTTCCCCTCCATACCTTTTTATTTAATTTTAATTAGTTGCTCGGTGCATGCATATTTGTTGGATTTAGGATGTGTAATAGTTGTAGGCCCCCTGCCAAAAAATCTCTTTTCCATGGGTTGTGGTTGGAGCTGGCAGGACCCTTTTGATTTATAACATGATTGCATCTGTTTGTGGTCAATAATTAGGGTTCGTTTGGTTTTTGAGATTCTTGTATGTTATTATTATATAGCTCAGAAATAAAGGTGATTTTAAAAATATCTGTTTAAACAAGTGTGTATTTAATATAATATTATGAATGAGTACAAATTGTGGTGGTGGTGTACTTTCTTACTGGGGTAGCCGCATCATATATATACTTCAGACATACTTACAGCCTTACCCCATGGCATTTAAAAGCATTATTACTTTCTTCATGTACTTTTTTGTTTTGCCTGTTCATCATTTATACCTTTATTTGATGCAATTTTGGAGTATTTATTGTTCGCTTACTTTTTCCATTTTCACCCTTATTTTTAATCCTCCAGTACCTTTATCAATCTTTTTCTTGTATTTTATTTAAAAACTTTGTTTTAATTAAAATACAAATTTTAACTTACCAACCATAGAAGTGAAAGAAAATTAGTGGAGACAAATTTCTTTTTAAAAAATTGCCTCATTCACAAGGTTGATTTTAATGTTGATTTACGGTGTTTTTCGGTGTTTGTGGTCGTAAGCCCGCAACCATGTGGAGTAATAGCAAAAAGAGCCTAATACCTCTTGACCCCAAATAAAAAAAAAAAACTTTCAAAACAAAATTGCCCACTAGGATGGTTGTATGGTCTACATTTTAAGAAAAACATGCCTTACTTGTCTATTTGTACTTCTACCTATTGAAGCCAAGTAAGTAAGTATTGCTCCTTATATTATAGGTCAATAAAAGAAATTTGTGATCATTGGATAACACTTATATTTTACCTTTCTGCACCTATAAAAAGCTAAGAGTACAATCATTAAGTAGACAAGTACTTTTGCAAGTTGCATTGATGCCCATGCCTATTATTGTTCTCCCTCAAGAGGAATGAATAGTGTAGTTCTACATTTAACAAGCAATTGCCACTTGCTACTTGGATTATTTTATATTTAAGAGTGAGACTTGAAAACTTTTTTCCTTCTTAAGTTTATATAATCAACATATATTTTTCCCACCATTAAAGAAAAAAAAAAAATTCTTATTTTGGAACAAAGGACCTCCATCACTAATGGTCTATCATAAAGGACGACTCTGGGTTGGGGTAGCAAAATGAGTTTAGATTCGTTTGTCCACTTTCGCCTAACCCGCTTTAAAATGGATATGTATAAAGTTTTTTAAAAAACGAGTTGGTGCGGACAAAAAACCTATGTTCATTTTAAAAACTGGGTCAAATACAGACAAGAGCTTTAAAAATCGGGTACTCAATTCTTACTTAATACATGGATAGATAAAATGTTACATATATTTTAATTACTCACTTGTTGAACCCTTTTTTTTTTTTTTTTTTTATCTATATCTCTTCTAATTTTTTTCTTTCTTTTATTTAATTATCTTCTTTTTTCCTTTTCTTCATCTTCATCTCTATTGGCACGAGATCTCTATTTTTTTTTAATGAAAAAGTATACTTTACCACCATATATTCTTGAAAAAGTATATAAGTACGAACAAAATCGGGCTACCCGATTCTTAACACATACGGATTCAGACAAACATTTGTTGTCCATTTTTTAAATTGGGTCAAATACGAATATGTTATATGTTCATTAGTACAAGATATTGTCTTTACTCGGGGTCAGATTTTTTGCCACCCCCTAACTCAGGGTCTTGTGCTGTCACACCCCGCCCGGACGCGCCTAAACCGGCGGTACACTCACGGACAGGGCGCGCATTTGGAACAATCATAATGGTAATAACAGAGTGCGCAGCGAAAATACAGTACACAGTACAAATCTGATTTCATATAATTCAGAATACTTTTGTACATAAAATGGTCTAGGGAACATACTCCCAAAATCCCCAATGAATCATACAAAGGGTACAAAATGTGGGCCCCATAACCTGCACCCAGTCCACCCTAATTTCCTGTGAAAGATTTGATAATATTGGAGTGAGCTTAACGCGCTCAGTGGGTAAATAGTGCATGAGTATAACAATTAATAAAGCCTACTTCAATATCAAATATCTTAAATTACACATGTGAGCATCATAATCAATCAATATGAATGTATGCATGACACCGTCACGTATTAATGGTTTGATGAGCGTACATCGCCTGAATTCATGTACAGGAACGATGCTCTGAATTCACGTACTGATGTCCCTCCCCGGGTGTAGCCGGGTTCTCATGTACGTCCTTCTCCAGAGAAATATAATGAATAGTGAGCAATGCTTCTAACTATTCTATGAGTCATAAACCATATACGTCCCTAGGTGGTGATATGTATGATGCCAATGCATGAACTGGTCTAGTCTACTAGTCTGGTCTTTCTTGACATTTAGACTGACTTTAGCAACGTCTAGTGAACCTTATCAGGGTCGGTATCACGACGTGCAAAGTTATAACATTCAGGTCATAACATTATTGACATAATGCAGTGTAAATGAATAGTAGACATAATAATAATTGAATGTAAACTTTAATAAAAGTTATAAAACACGCAAACCTATGTTTCGTTCCCCACCTTCAGATCTGGTGCTTTTCTCCGGACAGAACTTCGTTGCACCGCTTTCAGATCTGGCGCTTTCTTCCGGACAGAATTTTGTTGCATCGCACCGAGAGTCTCGATTAGAGAGTCTCAAAAACTAAAAACTTAGAATGCGTGGAAAGGAGAAGAAAAATCACAAGAGAAGGTGATTTGGTGTGAGAAATGAGAAATGAGGAGGTTTCTTATATAGAGATTTTTGCGCCTGAACGTTCTGGCATGGCGCCTGAACGTTCTGGCATGGCGCCTGAACGTTCTGGCAGGCGCCTAAACGTTCTGGCGTTGCCCAAATAGTAAAAATTTCAAATAGTAATTTTTTTTTTTTTTTTTTGTGAAATACTGGGTATTACACTCTACCCCCCTTAAAGGGATTTCGCCCTCGAAATCAAGTCAAGTAGTGATGGGGGTTGGCGGCTTGAGAAGTAGCCGCATGCTGTGAATGAGGCCACTGCATGTGTGCAATACTCGATCCATTGATATTATTTTCAGACATCTGGTAGTTATTGAAGTGAAACAATGTATCAAGATAGGTGTAAACAATGTTTCATCCTGATATTGATAAGTGAAAATAATACAACGTATCACTTCATCAGTTGGTACGAGAAAACAATTGAGGGTATTTTTGTTTAATTGTTGATTCTAGTTCCCATGTTGCTTCCTCAACGCCGTGGTGATCCCAGAGCGTTCTTGAACTCATCCAATAAATCCAGCAAAGAAGGTTTCAATGCTGGAAGGCATGGCAAAGGGTGCGGGTGGGGGTGGGATTTTCGGCCCAGATGTAGTGGCAGTGTTGGGTGTGGCCTGTGCTGTTGGCGGAGGCGGCGGTTCCTGAAGCTCAGGAGGGGCCTCAACTGTGGGACGAACAGTACGTGGCCTTCCTCTCTTTCTTGTTTGCATTTTCTCACTAGCAAGGAGAAAATAAAACCAAGATTAAGAAACTGTAGGCAAGTATAATGTTATAATAGGCTCAGCAACAATTTCGAGAGTACTGCAATATTAAGTCACCTATTTTTCTAAGTATAGTGTAAGGTTTTTGTTGAGGAATCAAAGAATTTTATATAACTCGTATGTTTGGCCATGGTGTAAAAAAAAAAAAACAAGGTTAGAACGTTTATATAATAAGTACAAATCTTTGCAAGTATTTAAAAGGATTTTGTTGTGGTCTTTGGGAACATACATATATGTTTTATTGAAAAGTCATACGAGTCATAAGAAATCTAAGATTTGCCTCGGTAAATATCCTGATCTAACGTTCTATCGCAATCTTATGCATTCATACGCTTACTCTTAGTCGGTTCGATTATTATCCAAGTTCATATGTCCCATACCACATGAATTTAGTAATAAGGGTGTCAACCAAGTTAAGTTGTATGAACACGGTCTCTAAAAACATTGGCTGAATAGAAGTTTACTAATAGTATCGTCCAAATTTACTCGTCCCATACCGTGTAAACTTAGTGATAATATTAGTAATGCAACTGTCTCCAAATGTTTCTTTTCACACAAGGTCATGGGTTTTCTTATTTCCACATTTTATTGAGTATCATCCAATTTTGTTGTGTCCCATACCACTCCAAAGTTAGTGATACAAAAGAAAGAATGGTTGTAAGTCGGCCCACCAAAGATAGTCTTAAACAAAACATTTCATTCATATATAATAGGAAAATTTACATTGCCAGGAATTAATTTTCGTCGGCGTTTATTATTTACCAGCACGCCGGAGGCGCCTGCAGCCAGCACGTGCTGACTTATCAGCACGCCTGTCACGCCTGCAGCCAACATTTGCTGACTTTTGCCGTCGGCATTACGATTTACCAGCACACCGGAGGAGCCTGCAGTCAGCACTTGTTGACTTTGGAGTCGGAGTTCCTATTCATCTGCACTCCTGCAGCAGCCTGTTCATCGCATGCCATTCTTGAGCAGCACGCCATTCCTGTGCATTACCACGATTTATTGGTCATCCGCACGCTCGCCGGTTCATCCGCAGGCTTGTCGGTTCATCAACACGTTTGTCAGTTCGTTTATGTGAGTTCTACTACGGCTAGTCTGGTTTGTTTTTGGGGGTGGTGGAGTTGGTGATTGGGTTTCGTGGAGGCTGAGATTTTCTGGGCATTAAAAGGAGAAGAAAGTAAAGGAAGAGAAAAAGAAGAGAAGAAAGATTATGGCAGGAGGAGAAGGAGGAGCAGCTCCAGCGCCGAAACAGGATGAGTTGCAGCCATATCCGACGAAGGAGCAGCTGCCCAACATTGCGAACTGCATTACCAGCCCTCCACCATGGCGTCAGTTCCTCCTTTTTTTTTTTTTTTTTTTCTTTTATTTTTCGTAATTTCTTTTTATTGTTCTGGTTTGGCTTTTAAGAGAAATCTCCCAATTATGCTGGTTTTTATTGTGATTTTGTTGTCACTGATGACAATGATGAACTTCACAGCTAACAGAGGCATGGTGGATATTGGAGAAGACCCATTTCTCTTCTCAAACCAATTCCACCCCCTTGATTTCAGCTGTTCAAGTTTTGGTAGCAGCCCATATATGTGGGAGCCTCTTCTGGAAGATGGTTTACAGGAGGCAGTAGTACTACCCTACATAAATTCTTCAATGGATGAAGATGACTTTCCAAGCCAACTTAATGAACTTCAAGGTGAGTATCAATGCTCAATCCACTTTATATTCTACTTTATTATTAACATATCGGGAATTTCATCCGCTTTCTGTTGATTAATTTGCTATTGTAATCTGTATAGGCAGTAGTGGATGGGAGAAGGACTTTGGAGGATTGAATCAAATGAGGATTGGATTAGAAGCGGAGAAACAACAGATTGTGATGCATGAAAATGGAGAGGGGATGAGTAGTACTGGTACTGATCATGTGGACTTTGGAGGTTTGACTCAAATGAAAATTGGAGTAGAAGGGGAGAAACAACAAATCGGGATGAATGAAAAGGGAGAGGGGATGATTAGTTGCTGCAGTAGGAGTAGTAGTAGTACTGGTAGTGATCATGAGGATTCGATGACGAAACTGAAGAGGGTGAAGACTCTATCACGCACTAACCTCTCACGCTACTTCTACATGAGCATAACAGAAGCTGCAAAAGAACTTAAGGTGGGCTTAACGCAGCTGAAGAGGAGGTGCAGGGAATTGGGCATCCCTAGATGGCCATACAGAAAGTTGATGAGCTTGCAGGCCGTTATAAAAAATGTTCAGGTATTTATCAGCAATAGATATGGATTTTTATAATTATTTTGAACAGGTTATCTTGGGGAGGTGTTGATTAATATAATTATGTACTGCAGGAATTGGTGGAAGGAGAAGGTGTTTGTGGAGATATGAAGATAAGAGAAGCTTTGAGGTTATTGGAGGAACAAAGGAAAAGGCGTCACAGAAATGCACTGCAGGAAATGGGGGAAGGAGAAGGGGTTGGTAGAGATATGAAGATAAGAGACAGGTTGAGTTTATTGGAGGAACAAAGGAAATGGACTCAGAGAAAGGTGATGACCTTGCAGACCGTGATGGCCAATGTTGAGGTATTTATCACCATTATATATTGATCTGAATAAGTATTTTGATATCTTAACTTGGGGATGTTCTGAGTAATATAATTACTTGTTAATTAATTATGTATTGCAGGAAATGGGGGAAGGAGAAGGGTTTGGTGGAGATATGAAGATAAAAGATGCTTTAATGTTATTGGAGGAAGAAAAGAAGTTGATGGAAGAGATGCCAGAGGTGGATCTTCAGGAGAAAACAAAGAAACTAAGGCAGACTTGGTTCAAGGCCAACTGCATGAAAAGAAAGGAAACCAACTGCAAGAAAAGAAAGGAAATGACGCTTGAGTGGCACCCAGTTGCTATTTCTCGTTTAAATTAATAGTTTATCATGTATGAACTGAGTACTGGCGCCTGCCAGAACGTTCAGGCAGCCGCCTGAACGTTCGGGCGTTACCCAAATAGTAAAAATTTCAAATAGTTAATTTTTTTTTTTTTTTTTTTGTGAAATACTGGGTATTACTTGTGCACTCTCCACAGATGTGCTTGTGTCCGTTTCCATTAAACCCTTTCAATTTTAGTAATAAAAAAATGCAGACAATTTTATATATAGACACAAAACCTAGAGCTGTTAACAGTTATATGTGTAGTTCCAAGTTCAAATCTTGGGCTACATATGATCAGGACCTTGTGCATCAAAATGTACAAGAAGAGATACTTTATAACTTGGAGGTTCTCCAATGCCTCTTCTCCATTAAACTAAGTAAATAAATAGTACAAAAAAAGAGGAAACAAGAAATTCTCCCATCTTTCAAGGGTTGCCCAC
Organism: Paratinospora sagittata; assembly: GCA_035771175.1. Classification (NCBI taxonomy): domain Eukaryota; kingdom Viridiplantae; phylum Streptophyta; class Magnoliopsida; order Ranunculales; family Menispermaceae; genus Paratinospora; species Paratinospora sagittata. The sequence continues at coordinate 5,609,344 of JAYMFD010000012.1, read as the reverse complement.
AATTATAAGAGTAATCATTTTAGAATAATGCCTTACTCACAACCACCCATTTCATCTCTTTCTCTCTCTCTTTTTTATAAAATGGAAAAGTAAAAAAATAATTCTTAAGAAAAAAAAAGGTTCCAGCTTTCACTGCAAACACACACCCCAAAATCCCAGATTCCAACTTTACCACTCCTACACTAACAGCAACAACCCCTTCTCTAAAAGCCAAACACACCAGACACTGTTGCAGTCTTCCACCCTTCTATCTTTTTCTCCTCCAATTTCAAGATTTCCCATTTCGCAATCCCCCAAGGATCAAAAGGTTAAAGACTTGAAAACCCAAAACATCCAAACAAAAACTCTATAAATAATACAATCTCTTTCTTTCTTCCTCCTAAAGAACAAAAGGGAAGAAAATGCTTAATCCCATGGAGACCTCTTCCATGGTTTTTTTCCTCCATGCCCTCTTCTTCTTCTTCTTCATTCATCCATTCCAACTCTCTCATTCAAAAACTATTGTTCTTGATGGAGTTTCAGAGTGGAAAAATCCCAGTGTTCTTGTTGGTGACACTCTCAGTAAGTAATTAATTAGTACAACTTAAAAAACCTCTTTTCTTTCGTCTTTAAAACTCACTCTCTCTCTATATATAATCTTTTTTTTTGTGTGTCAGTTTTCAAACACAAACATCACTACAACCTCTACATTTTCAAGAACAGAAGAACCTTCAAATACTGTAACTTCACTGAAGCTACCCTTCTCACTAAATCCAACTCAACTTCCTTTACTGTAAGTAATGTTCTTAAATTCCCTCTTTTTTTTCTCTTCTAAAATATAAGTTTTTTTTTTCTTTTTCTTTTCCTCATTCTCTGAGGCTTTTTTTGGTCTTATCAGTGGCACCCATCACGCCCTGGTTTCTTCTACTTCACTTTCAACAATGGTTCTCTCAAATCTTGTGAAGATAATGCTAAGCTTGCAATAAGGGTGTCTCCAAGACCACATGGAAACCAAGCCCTCTCGCCAGAAATGGCACCGCTGGCAGCTCCATCTCCGACTATAGGTGGTGTTGTGGCGTCTTCTCCGGCGTACCACTGGCCTTTCCATAGTTCATCGCCGGCAAGTCCAGCGCCGAGTTCAAGAATTCCGGCGAAAACAGTCCCGCCGATAGTGCCAGATACCGGTGGTGGGATACCATTTATTAACAGTAATCCGGCAGTCCCATTGCCTACTGGTGAAACAGATGCGACGACAATCAGGCCATTGCCAACTTCTTCTGGTCATAGAGAACAGGTACACCCCTGCCCCCATGTTCTCTTTTCACTTTTTTTTTTCTCTTCAATTCCAAGATATGCTTGCTTAAAGTTGGAAGTTTTGTTGGAAATAAAAAAAAAATACATGGTGTAATTACACAATCACGATTCGTTGGATGTGCATATATTACACATTTCTCAACAGATGTAGAATATAATTCCGCATCATGATTACTTAATTTTGTAGTTAGAATATAACTTTTCATTTTATTTTATTTTTAATTTTAATGTTTTTTAATTTTTTGTTAAATGTTTGGTCTGCATGCAGGTGGTGGGGTTGCTTGTGGTTCAAATTCCCATCTTTTGGATTTTATTTGTTTTGACATGGTAGGTTGAAATCAGTGCGGTGGAGATGTGGGTTTTTGTTTCAAAGTTCAGCTTAATTTTGCTATGTGAAATTAATGCAGCTTTGGGAAAAGAAAACTCGTATCTAAGTTTCCAATGATCTAATGAACTTTAATCATGTAATGCAGTAGATGAGTTAATATACAAAAAAAAATAAAAAAAATTAGGAAAATATTTTTTGATACATGATTTGAACACAATTTTTTAGCACTCACCGTCTAATGTATGGTAGATGATTCTTGAATCATATATTGATGCGCAATTTAAAAATATAAGAGGCTAAAAATGAATGCTTAAAAATATAGCCCTGCTTAAAGCATCAATATTACTTTTTTTTAAAACTGTGAATGCATGAAAATGAGCATCTTTTTTCTTTTGACCACACTCAATGGTTTGCTGTTTTTTAACTCTCTTTTTTATTTTCTTTATTACATTCTCTTTCCTTTTCTTGGTTTGAAGAATCTTTGGACCTATCTTTGTTATCATTTTTTTTACTTTAGTTCATCATAACCTTGGTATAAAGAATATCTTTTTTTTTTTTTCTTTAAGTATACCATGTGAAGAATATTTTAGTGCATTGTGCTTTTAATTAAATAAAAGCATTAAGAAGGATTCATGGGCTGGCAGGGTGAAAAGGATGGGTTATTATAGGTTAACATTTTTCATATATTTTTATCTATTGGTAATCTCTTTCACTGTATATATTAAATGATCCATTTAATTAAGTTTGTATGATTTTGAAGTGTATGACCGACTATAATTTTTTCACATATATATATGCATACCCACACACATTGCATGTATTCAAATTATTCTTTTTCACATCTATCTACTTTTTTAAGAATTAACTGGATATTTTCTTTGTTATTTGTAAATATATCATTTTTTATTAACTTGTGTATTTAATGGTCTTCATGTGTTCCAATTATTTATAACTAAAAAAAACATTAGATGAACGAAGAAGATAACAAAAATGAAGATGCATGAGGTGGAGGATGGGATAGGACTCGCTCAAATGGTGTTTTCAAGAGGTGTTCAAATACCAAGACAGTCAACTCAAGTGCAAGACCATTGCTTCTCTTTTTCCAATGCAACCAGGACAATGGGATATAACTTAACGACCAAATTTTATTTTTTTTTCTTTCTTTCTTTTCCTTAATCCTGTAAGAAAAAAAGTGTACATAATATTAGCAACACCCTCTTTAAATACTCTTAAATCATGTAATATATAATAATGGGTTATGGTGCTAAAAATATATGTTAAGTAACACGCCTCAAAAAGGTTTACTCCGCTCGACATTAAAAGTTGTGCTCGTTCAAACCTCCGGCCCAATTATTATTTTTCTAATATTCACTAATTTTCCAAATTAGAGTAGATTAATAGAGTTTTTATTTTTTTTTTTATGCAAATAGATTAATAGAGTTAGTCATTAACCCAAACCCAGATTTTCATCAACGATGTACTAATATTTTTTCGACTACTCAAAAAATTTATAACAAAATGTTTTCCAAACTCACAAATCGATTGAAATGTCAATCTTTTTTTTTTTTTTGTTGCTATTTTTAAGTACTAATACCAATAGCATAGCATAACTAAGAACAATGATATTGACAAACAAAAAAAACTGATAACCGTTTTAGCATGCCAAGAAACAGCTGCATATAAATTTTAATAAAGTCAATTTGGTTTCTTTAATCATGGGGGTCTTAGTACAATAAGTTAATTGTTGTGGATAAATGATTTATTCCTGAAAATGGGTCAAGTACATTGGGCACCAACGAGTAGGGCATGGATAGGAAAGAATTTGATTGGTAGCCGATGGCCAACTAAAGCATCCGATTCATGCTAAAGCTTACGGCTAGTTATATGCTGTAAAAAATTCTTCAAAAAGATGATAATACTGGTTACGTGAATCTCAAAAGAGCGGAGTTTAATTTTATTAGGCAATCATAAATAAAAGGAGAGAATAGTGTTCCTTAATAGGTGTGTAGGTGCCCTCACGCATTTGTTCACAATTGTTCAAGATTTTTTCCACGGCAATCACTACATTTACCAATCTAGCAATAAGACTCAAACTTATATCTTTGAATCATGAGTATAAACTCTAACCACTTCATCATTTTATTTGGTGGTTGACCCCATTATTAAAGCTCCAATATCCGCACCACAAGAATTGGTTGAAATTGGGAAGGCCTCTTGACAAAGTCTTCAAGTAAACTAAAGGTTGGTTTGTTACAACTTTTACAAAAATACTTTTTAAAAAAATATTTCTACAAAAGATTACTTGTTCATAATATGTTTAATCATAAAAATGATTTTAAAAAAAATTAACAAAAGTAAAAGCCAAAAATGAAGAACAAACTAGTCCCAAGCAATTTCACCAAAACGTCAAAAAATATATATTTCATTATAGTTTTACTTAGCACAAGTGTTCTAAATTGCTTTTAGACCAAAAATAGCATTTTGGTGTCGTTTCAAAACATTGAGCTTGGCAAAAACTACAAAGAAAGTTAATTTTTTTTCAGTATTTTAAAGAAACTAGTTGGGACCAAATTTTGTTTTGTTTTTTTGTACTTTTAAGTTTTAAATTTTAATAACATATATAACCTTACCATTTTTATTCTAGAAAATGTGAATATATACAGTTATTAATTATGAAAAGGTAAAATTCTAATTTTAAGTAAAAACAATTTTATAACCAAACATGTTTTAAAAAACTTATTTAAAAAATTGCATTTATATAAGTTGAACTATTATTGTTCGAAAAAAAAAAAAAAAAAAAATTAATAAACCCAAAATACTACTTTTGATCCAAAAGTAATTTATAACCTCTAAACAAATGGGGCCTTAATTAATAAGAAGTGTATTTCTTCAAATTTTTACTATTAAGAGTTGTAATTTACATGCATCATGGTGCGCCTAGATCTCAACTAGTAACATATTGTCCCCACACACTCACATTTGGGTACATATGCAGTGTTTAACTTAAAAAAGGCTTATAACTTATTTTTTATGTAATGAATTTGTCCGATATGCAATAGGAGGTTTATTTTCGTCTCCACACACTCCACATTTCTTCACTCTGAACCAAAATCTAATTATCACGATAAAAATTCACGCAAGTCCTATCTAATCATCTCGAATGAACCATCTAAGACCACACCAGCGCACCTAGTTATGTTTCACCTACTCTTCCTCGTTACACGTGCACAATTTTTCGATCTGCGACCACTTCTTGAACAGACTTTGATTTCAACCAGCACTGATGCTGTTCCCCCACATAACCACTTACTGCATGCACGGAGTTTTACTTCAAAAAGCCGTGTATTAAGAAGGGTGAGAATTAAGGATATATCAGGTTAGGTTAGATTAGAGTTAAATTTTAATCCAATTTGAATTAATTTAGGGTAATTTGAGTTGGCGAATTGAGTTGACTTTTGATTTTGTAATAATTTTAATATAAATTAACTTAAATAATATGAGATTAAAGTAATTGAAATCAATTGATATAAAGTAATGATTGATATTAAAAAAAAAAACCAATGATAAGTATTTCATATTAATTATAACATAATAGTATTATCTTATAAAAATAATTATTAAAATTTATGAATATCATTTAGTATACTCGGGTTGGGTTGACGGGGTTCATTTGGGGTCAAACCTCAACTCAATTCAAAATTAAGTCGGGTTGAAAATTTGTCAACTTAATCCAACTCAAACATTGTGCAAACCCAACCGATCAATTTTTATTCGATTTAATCAAGTTGGTCGGGTTGAAAATTTGTCAACTTAATCCAACTTAAACATTGTGCAAACCCAACCGATCAATTTTTATTCGGTTTAATCAAGTTGGTCGGGTTAACTTACACTCTTAACGAGAATTAACCTATATTTTATAAGGTAAATTTGCCTATATCCAATATAATACTAATATGTACCATATCAACTAGCTTATTTGTCAATAAGAAATGTCATCGGTTCGGTTTAATGCTTGAAGCAAAATTAAACTAATCACATAATCTAACCGAACTCAACAAAGTTAGTTTGAGTTAATCGATTCAAACATTTAAATATAAAATAATAAAAAAAATATAATTTTATTATTAAGAATTATATTTGTAATTACATAACAAATACCTAACATAATAAATTTAATATATTATATAATTTTAACCTTCACGAGTTCGATTCGAATTATTACGATTTTCAATTCTCAATGTGCAACTGAAATTGAACATGTTTGGTTTGGGTTAGCAGTTTTGGCCAAATGACACCTTACCGAAAATATCCTTCCAGTTGCACCACAGTCAACAGACAGAGGATTTAAGTCCCAATTTCACCTGTGCGGGGAAGAATCAGATTCGCCACGTTTCCCCGTGGCCCCCGAAAGCAAATATGGAAACTGTTCCCAACTCTCGGCTCACCTACCGTGTGCCGCAGGGTAGGGTACGAGTCCAATGCAAGAACCTGGTTAGAACAGAGCTCTAGATCTCTAATTATAGCTTTGCAAGGTTTCAACTCCCATTTAACTGTGGACTAAAGCTATGTTCTTAGTCTAAATCACCTTAAAAAAACACTACTTCCCCACAAAGCCACCGACTTCCCAAATTAAGAAGCAATGTATACGTGCATTGGAGTTTAGAACCCCTTCACTTACCTTCTGCTTCTCTATTAAATGCTTGCATCTGTTTTTTCCCCATCTAAGGGATTCAGATTTTCAAGATTTGGGAAAAAAATGGAATTAGAATTAGGGCTCAGAATTACAAGAACAAGAGAAACAGGTGGAGAATCTACGTCAACGGACCTACGAATAGTCAAAGATCGCGCCGGACCTATCTTCTTATCTAGAGAAGCAGAAAAGATGTTCATCCTCACAGCTCATCTGAAAGGTAAAATGTCTCTGTTTATGTTGATGTTTTTTGGTGAATCTGGTATTGAATCGGGACTGACGCAGGTTTTAGGAGGGAGAGAATCAAGATTGAGATCAGTGAAGACGGGAGTCGAATTGCGATTAGTGGCGAAAAGCATGTTCAGGAGATGGTCATGATGAGATGGACAATGTACAAGAAAGAGAGAGAAATAATAGGTTTCAGGAAGGTTTTCCGGATACCAGACGGTGTTGTTCTGGATCGAATTAAAGCGAGGTTTGATGAAGAAGATGCAGTGTTAACTATTTTCATGCCAAAATCTGTAAAAGGAATTGTAGGGATTGGAATCGAGGAAGTGAAAGAAGAAGAGGTTGAAGATAAGAAAACCGACGAAACTCCGGTCGAGACGGTTGCAGTTACTGAAACACTTGTAGAAACGCAAGAAGGACGTGATCCAGTCGAAGAAAGATCATCTAGAACACCTGAGAAGATCGGAATAGAAAATGAATGGGAAGAGATAGTTCCAACGAACATTCAAGAATCGCCTTCTATCAAAACATCAGAACCAGAAAAAGAAATCACGGAAGAGCTCGAATCAAAGCCACCAGATTCACCTCCATCGGAGGAAACTCAGCAAGGAACATCAGTTGAGTTTCAAGAGCAGATAATCGAACAACAGTTTCCCGAACCAGAAATCAAAATACCAGAACAAAAACCGGAACAGGTTATAAACGAAGTAGATGATCAAGAAGTAGAACCACCAGAAGAACAAACAAAACAAGAAACGACAAACGAAAATGAAAACCTCCACAGACAAGAAATCAAAGAGGAAGAACCAGCACCTGTCACAGAGACCTCAGATCAGCAACACCATGAAAGCAGCGAAGAAGCGAGGATAGTGGAACCAGATCCATCGGAATCGCCAGCTTCAGAGCACCTGCAAGACGAAGAAATCGAACATCAAAGAAAACGAATCGAAGAATTGGAAAATGAGATCCGAGAATTAGAGAAAGAGATGAATGGATCGAAATGTGATGAAGAGGAAGAACGAATCGAGGAAGAAGGTTCAGAGAGCGCTGGATCGACTGAAGCGGAAGCACGGACGCCGGTGCGAAGATCATTAGGTTTCTACGGTGCGTCCATCTTCGCCGGATCTTCATTGATCGGAATTCTTATATTCCTGTTGATGCATTTGCTTCAAAAGCGTAAAAAATCCAAGAAACGTTAGCTTGGACCAACAATCCATGTATATATATCAAACCACATCCTTGCACCACAAAAAGGTCATATATAGTCAGAATAAACAACTCAGTTCTTCCATTACGCTCGTCCCAAGTATATGAAAACCTTCACGCTAATAAAACTAGCTCCAGCCTCGTGAGCAACAACGTTCACAGTCATGATTTTGCAGGTCCAAAAAGCAAATATAATTTTCTCAATAAAAGTTTTCGTGCACTAAGTTGGTAGATTCAATAAGTAATTTGATGAGATTCTTTATATAAGCCTTTTAAAGAAGAGTTGGTAATGCAAATCCTTTGCTGCACCATTTAAAAAAGCACAAAGTACCCCGAAAAATTTAGTAAGTTCAAAGTTCTAAATTTTTTTTTTTTTTTTTTGTTTTTTTTTGTTTTTTTTTCTATCTTGCAATTTATCTAAGTTCCTAATTTATATTTTTAACACTAAATATTGGTGTAAAATCTGATCAATACCAAGTAAATGAACACGTGGAGGAGATGATCGGATCAGAAAGTCCAAACTCTCTGACTCCGGCGAAGGTCTATCAGCTAGATCTGAGAATAAGAGAAAAAGAAATAGGGTTATCGTAAGGAACAATGGCGTAGTGTCGGCCAAAGACCCTCCAATGCCTAAGTTAGAACTTATTTAAGACTATAGCAATAACTTTTGTAGAAAGTTGTTCGTACTTTATGAGGAGGGTTGTAGGTTTTATTTATAGAGGAGGTCCTTCGGCTGGAGTGGCTAGCTGCCCAGTAGACATGTGTCACGTGTCGTCTTGTCATTAGTTGAGATGAGCTGGATGAACTCATCTATTTAGAGTCGGTCGGATCGAATGATCCCTATCTTCCTGGTTCATCTTGGAAAAGGGGTCTCATTCCGTCTCTATGTCGAAGTTCGTATTTGATACGTACAACTATTCTGAATTCATCGAGATGTGGCGTGCTAGGAAGGATCCCTTATCTTCTCTCTTTCGTCTGGAATGATAAGCTCGGCTGGGCCGAGCTATCGTCACCATCGTGTTTTCGGGGACATCATCTCGCTAGATCAGCTTAAACAGTTTTCCTTGGTTGAGTCAAATATGGGTCGACGAGCTGACCTGTCGGTCGTATCATCGTATTCAATTTTTACTCTGCCACCTTGGCTTGCCAGCTTATTCACATGGCTTATGCTTTCTATAATGCCAGGTCGACTCTGCTGATGTCCAGGTTAGCTCATCCTCGAGCTTACCATCCATCCAATACTAAGGAACTTATCTTTTTTTTATTTAAAACTTATAACACTTCACCTAAGTGAGGATTTTGGAAAGATTAATTAAAAATTTACATATTAATTTGATATTTAAAAAAAAATTATATTATAAAAATTTAAATTTAATCAGACTTTATATTTGTATTTTTCTTAATTTTATCTTTAGAGTTATATTTATACATGCGTGGGTTATGAACTTGTTAGATTAGAAATGACTAGATTATGAGATTTGGTCATTCAATTACACTATTATGTAACAAATAATTATTTTTACAAATTTGCACCAACCCAATATTTATGTCGAATAGTCTTCTATAATAGGATATATATATATATAATATCATCAAGCTATTTCCTCTATGTACTTCTCCTGAATGAGAACTTTATATAAATTAAAATATAATAATAATAATGCATCCAACAAGATGAATGATGTATTAAAATTAAAGATTTCAAGCATCTTTGATCTTCTTGAAGCCAACTATGAACTTTGAGATCTCTAAATCAACTCTGCATTCTCGATTCTCCTGACTTCTTCAAACTACCTAATATGCTGTCAATAAGTTTCTCCTTCTCATCAACTTCTGTATCTGAAACAAATGAATACGTCTTCGAAGGCTTCATCTTTCTCATACTACTGATCGAGGCGAGGGATGTATTGTCTACTCCAGCCTTCGGTTTCTGATCATTCCTTGAACAATCCACTACCCCATCAACCTTATGTGCCTGAAACCTACTTCCTTTTTCATCTTTGCTACCATACCACGAATCGAGAATCTGTAGCAGTGAGCTATCTTCATCATTTCTTCTCAACTTTTCTAGCTCTTCTTCTGACCTACCTTTTACAGGGGACTCTCCGTCTGAATCGGAAAATTCAGATTCAGATAAATAAGAATCACTGTTTGGTGGGCATTTCATTTCTTCTTTTGCGTTCTCATGGGTTCCGGATGTAGAGGCGTTTGTCTTCGAATTTAACTTAGAAACGGGACCAAGTTCTTCCCACGGAGAATCAGAATCGTTGTCTTTCCTTGCTGAATCAGATAATTCACTATCAGAGCCAGCCTTTCCAGGGTTGTTTTCTTCTTGAGTATAGGGAAGATCAGTTTCCCATCTGGGACTTGGTACTGTATTTTCAGCGGGTAGGATATAAGTAGATTCTATCTTAATCCCGGGCATTGTTTGCAAGAGAGCAGTCAATTTTTGGAATCCGAGCATGTTATGATCCAGAGAATAACCGTATCTTTCAAGAAACAAACTTTTGAAAGCGCCCATGTTGAATCCGTCAGGATGGAACTTCACAGTCTCAGCAACAAGCTTCTCGCAATCGGCAAATATCTTGCTTCTGGACTTACTTGAAGATTTTCTTTTGTTTTCAGCTGAGACAGCTCCAATTTGATAGTGTTTTTGATCTCCATTTCCGCCCTTCTTGTTATCTGGTTGTCTCTGCAGGTCAGGTAGCGTCCTTGAAAAGATAGAACTTAATGCATTTGAACCACAAGGATTAGACGGAGTGGATAACTTTGTAGATGGAAAATTGGGTTTATAAGGGAAAGGTTTGGAACAACACTCCTCTACCCATCTCTTCTCAGAAATTAATACATCCACCAATTGAAGTAGATCATTGACACCAAGAGTTTTAAGAATTGGAGGACCTTCCTTTTGTAACTCTTGTGCAAACTGTTCTCTGAAACAAGTCAAATAAAAAAAATGAGTAATTATATAATCAGAGGACCCACGCTCGTGATACAAAATGGAGGATTTTATTGGTCTACCTGTGTCAATGCTAACATAAACAACATAAACTAAGAACATATTTATTATCTTCAGAGTACCAGTGTCAAAAAGACACTAACATGGACACACAAATGTGTCTGACACTTTGGTCTTTGTACATTGCTATGAAGATGCTCCAAAGAAAGTAAAGAGAAACGAAAGCAAAGAAAATGACAAAAGAAATCATGGATACAAGAAGATGAAGAAAAAGAAGAAGAATTATAGACTGGGAATGAACAAAGCCAATATCCAAGAACTTAAATTGAAGGTTTGACACTTTTTAGCCAAGTATCCATGTCTTATGCTTGGAAAATGAACAAGTTGGACCTCTAGACGTACACATCCAATACCCTGACTTGAGTCTAGGTAACATAGCTTTGATGAACTATGATAGGATGATTATAATAGAAAAACTATTGACTTGAACAAACCAAAAAGCTTAAAGAAGGCCTTATCCCAACAACTTGGAGGCAAAGAGTAATAGCAAACTTTTAAATCTGAGAGACTTGAGCACCCTTTATAATCAATGGTTCTAAGGAAGATAGACTACAACATACCTGGTCTTTGATTGGGAGATGAGAACCAAAGCCCTGGGAGTACATAGAAACGATTCCATTTCATCCCAAAAAGTTTCTCTAGAGAATAACTCATGCTTTGCAATCTGACTATCTATCTGGTTCACCGCTTTGTCACATTGCCCAATTTCAATATCAGGACGCTTGTTGCTTCTCCATGACCTAAACCAATTCTTAATCCTTTTAAGGAATCCCAAACTTGGCTCTGATATATTATCACCTTTTTTAGAATCATGTGCAACTTTCTCTTCCGAAGATGATTCCATGTTTGATGACGAAAATGAACTAGAATCGGATGAATTAGAATGATGACTCTGTGATTCCACAGAAACTTTGCTAGACTTTGTCTCCTCAAGGCTTCCATCGCTCGCTGAGCATTTTGCAAGATTGTTATCTTTCTCATTAGAACCAGTACTGTAACTGCCGAACCAATTCTTCCTTATTTTTTGGAAAACCCCCAATTCATTATCGGCATCATGTTGCTCCAAAGGGGCTGAATGACCTCCAGTTGTCTGTGTATCACTCTCTTTCATGGCAACTGGAGGAGGATTTTCTTTTGGTGGTGGAGCTTCTGATAATGGTGAGTTTCCTTTTGTATTTGCACTTACAACATTATGTTTAATGTTTGACTCAGAAACTGCACAGCCAGTTCCATCTCCATTATTACTCTCTGAATCTGAAGATGATCTCACATTGAACTTAACAGGTACAACAGTTTTTGGTTGTATGCCATGAACCAAAATCTGGCCATCACTTATACGAAGCTTCAAACCAATGGGCAGTGCAAGGAGCAATCGAGAAAACTTTCTATATCCAAAGATATCTTTATCCATAGTTATATTGTTTCTTGCCAACTCTGAGCGAAGTTCAATAATATTGATTCCCTTGGCATGTGAATTCACTATTTGGGAAATTCTGTTCACTATAAACTTGGGAACTGAACGAGGCTTAGAATCTAGTCCAGGTTCCAGAGAATCCTCAGGCTGTGAAGAATCAAGATGCTCCGAATCTGAGAAAGGGTCCTCCAGGTGCCCCTCAAAGTAACCATACCAACCACGTAGACCATCTGGGGGTTGGTTAAAATGCCTCCCACTAAGGTCCTCACCCCTAACCAAACTGTTCCATTGCCACATGATACTTGCTGCACTACAAAGAACACTTGGAGCAGATTTGTTGCTTGCAAGTAATATATTGTAGTTGTTCATCCTTAACTGGTGTAGGATATTTGCAAAGTCCCTATCCCCCGAAATTAAGAAAAGATGTGCTGGTGGAGGATTTCGAGAAGCCCAACAAACAACATCAAAAAGAAGAGACCTGTCAGCACTGTTCTTTCCACCTGGATTAGAGGCAGCATACACATCATCAACAAGTAAGAATAAACAGGTAAACTGACACTAATCCCAAAAATGAAAAAAATGGCAAGTAAGGCAAAGCTGCCCGATAAAATGGGGGAAAAACATATCAAAGTAAAACTGCAAGAAATAAAACAAAAAGAGGCAAGGACAAATCAATAGAGAATCTCTTGTTGTTGAGAGGTTATAAAAATTAATATTAATCATGTTCTGAGTTTAGAAAGGTGATTCACATTCATGTACATGGCCTGAGGTGTGCCATGCAACATTTCACCAAAACAAGCAAAATCCACATCATGTGTCAATATTAATGTTCTTTATCTCAATCTACAACGACATCGGCCTCTCAAATGAACAATTCTTCAAGTTCTAGGATCAATCAATTAGTTTTACCAATACTACATGTCTCACATTTATGAATATCTATAAAAAGAAGGAACCTGCAGAGAAAAACCAAAGATACAAGATCCAGCATCATGTGCATTGATTCATCAAAAGCGGTATATGTATATGTTTCTCAAAAATAGCATGTCATCTATCCTCTATTCAGGTGGCCATTGTAGAATTATTGAAGTGGGAAAATGGATATTATCTTAAGGTTGTCAATTCTCTATTCAAGTTGATGGCCATGCTTGATGTTGATGGGCTGAGACCTTTTAGGTACTTAAGTCAATCACAGAACCTACCATTGTCTCAATTAAGGAAAAACACTATATATAAAAGGTTATAGGTACTTGATTGAAGAAAAAAGTTATGGATGGAAATATTGGAACAGTTTCAAGGCTAAGAAAGCATGTTAGCATCAATGTCATGGCCCTAGATGGTGAAATGTTCGAACAGGATACAAATAACCAATCGAAGGCAATTGGAATAAGGTTTTTTTGTTGTTGTTGAATGAAAAAAATTGTTGAGGAGATAGGGAGGGATAGTTCTTAAAGCAAGACAAAATTTGAGAGGTCAAGCAAAAACCTATGAGCAAGATAATATAAATAAGAAATATAATCCAACACCATGGACTAGTGTGCAAGGTATTGATCAATCTCCTTTTCTACCAGTCTATATGAATAGAAAGATTTAAGTGGACTAAAACTTGACTATTCAATTTGCACAATATATAGCCAAAAAAAAAAAAATCAAGATGTAGTGATTTCAATAACATAAACAGTTAACAGAATTAGTTTTATCCAATGAGCCACACCATGCAAAAATAAATGAATAAATAAAAATAAAAATAAAAAGCCACTATGAGGGACCCTGGAAAACCACATGAAGTAGGCAAGAAACCATGAATAGCGATAAATTTTGTTCTCTACATGAAACATCTTCAATAAGGGTTGCAAGATTGACAGACACATTTATTTTTTGCACTAAATCCAAATATGCAACCCTCATTGCAAGGATAGATGTGTGTGGTCAAAAATCGATATTATAGAGCACGGACACTAATAGCTATCAGATACTGCACTCATCAAGATTGAAGATACCTTCAAAACTTCAAAACCAAATCCTAAGGAATCCTTGACTAGTATAGAGCATGAATTACTAGATTGGCTAGTGATCTTTCAAGTAAGGAAGATAGGGTAGGAAACTCAACTTTGAATGGTAATTGTCAATTAAACATCCCTAACAACATAATTTCACAGGCTTAGTGCACTTTGAGTCTCGCCTAACTTGTGAAGGAATTTTCCTTGCTGAGGATTTGGCCCCAATTCCAAAAGAATAAGGTTCCTTTTCCTCTCAATTGTACCTATTTATTTATGAAAAAACTACCATTACCTGTTTATATATGGTAAAAAGATGCGAAGATGCAAAGAAGTAGAACTAAAAAAGTTGAGCGTATCTAGATGGTTTAGGGTAGCAAACTGCGTTTTGGAGGTACAGAATACTTCTCAATGAAAAAAAAAGGTTTACAAAGCTACATTTCAGAGGAACCTCATCCTCAATTGGATCATCTTCTTCTTGATCAAACGTTTTAGGCGGGCAACCATTTCAAGCTTAAATATAACAAAGAGAGAAAAGAAAAAATTCCTTTTGGCTTCACGTGGCAAGATGGTCTTCCTAAGTAGACCCAATCTAGAAACTTGATCCAACGCATGGATAGAACTCACCCAAAGTGGCCCAAGAGCTCATCATACTTCAATGTGAGATTTTGGATCATAACAAAACTCCACATTCTAAAGTATTGAATGGAAGGTTGCAAGATGGCCATTTTAATCTATAATCACAGAAATTACTCACTCATTTCAATCGTCCAACATCAAAACATTCCTAATTGTCCCAATATTCTTAATTTCACACTAAACTACCAATTTAGAACAAAAAAAAAAAAAAAAAAACCTACACTCTCAATAGCATCTAAACACTCCCAATCACACAACAACAACATGAACAAGAAATTCTCAGCAATATCAACTATAATTTAAAAAAAAAAAAAAAGACTGACCACGAGGAATATGGTTAAGGCAGATTCCGGTGGAAGAAAGAGCTTCTTGATTGGACTTAGAGAGCTGCAAAACATCTCCAACGGCAGTAATGGTGACAGGTCCATTGATCTCATTAGCTCTCAAAGCAGAATGAATCCTCTGCGTAACTTTGAACGGATTCACACCAGAAGGAACACTACAATTCTCGAAATCCCACCACACCGATACCTTCACATTCCGACTTTCTTCGCCGCCGTGATGCCGCCGTGAAGAAGAAGAAAACGGAGACGCTCCTGATAACGATGTTGTTCTCTTCAGGATTTCTTCTGAATCTCTTGAATGGAACAATAGATGGTACGAATATATTGAGAAGGTTTGAGAAACACAAGAAAAAGAAGAAGAAGCAGAAGAAGAGCAGAGGAAGATTGTTGGACGAGTTAGAGGTTTCATTGGGATTAGAATTAGGGTTTATCGATTTTGAGTTTTAGGGTTTTTGGTGGTAGCAGAAAGGCATTTGAAATGTTCTTTGAATTCAGTTCTTGGAAGACTGCAACTCAGAGATTGCTCCGTGAATGAGGAAGATGTGAGGAGGAAGGTTTTAGGCTTAAACCCTTCTTTATGCCCCGATGGAATTAGCTCTCTTTTTATGTCCTTTTATTAAATTTATTTTTCTTTTTTTATTTATAATTGATATTGTTTTCTTCTAATTAAAATTTCAATACTATATTAAAGTTTTAGTTTTTAGAAAATTATTACAAATGATGGTAATTAGAAATTCCACTCATATTTAGTATAATTTTTTTATTATGATAATTTCTTATTTTTAGTGTCTCTCAGCTTCAACTAGGTGTGGTGATCCGCGTCCTAAATCATTTGCTCGATATCGTCCAACCTAATTATAAGTGAGTATGAAAAATAAAATCTTGAAACTAGGCCGATTATGAAAAAAAAATATATATTCATTTTAAAAAATGAGCCAGGTCCGAACAAGGAGAAAAAAGCAGGTACCCGATTACGGAGGTAAAAATGTAATTTTTTATATAACCATAGGGTTTTGCACCTTTACTTATTTTTCATTTTTAGTTTTTCCTTCTAGCTTAGATAATTAAATATGTTATGTATAATTATATTTTTATATTTAAAAATGATATGAAAATATAAGTATAATATGAAAAAAATACACAAAAGCAAGCAACCCATTTTTCTTAATCATGTGGATACTTGTGTTTCGAAGAACCGATTGCAAGTATAAACATTAGATGCAGAATTTAAGCAACACCAAGTCGATGAACGTGTGTAAGAGATGATAGTATCTAGAAGTATAAACTTTCTGGTTCCAACGAGGGTTTATCAACTTGATCTGAGAAGAGAGAAAATAATGTGGCTATCGTAAGGAACACCCGTATGGTGCCGGCCGAAGACGCTCTGATGCCTAAGTTAGGGCTTGTTTTAGACTAAAGCAATAACTCTTGTAGAAAGTTGTTCGTACCTTATGGTGAGGGTGATACGTCTTATTTATAAAGGAGGTCCTCTAACCGGAATGGCTAACTGCCCAGTAGGCATGGTGTCACGTGTCATTTCGTCGTTGGTTAAGATGAGCTGGACGAGCTTATCTATTCCGAGTTAGTCTTGGAGAAGGAGTCTCATCCTCTCCTAGATGATCCCTATCTTCCGAGTTCTTCTCAAAGTAGGAATCTTATCTAAGATTGGGCGATATTTGTTTTCCTGATTTGTCTCGGAGATGAGTCCTATCTTGTCTTTATGTCAGAATCTGTGTTTAAGAATACAACTACCTCGGATTCCTCGGGATATAGCATGTCAGGAAGGAATCCCTAATATGATCTGTTTCGTCTAAGATGACCAACTCGGACACAGGCCGAGCTGTTGTTTTAACTAGAACAGTAATCAGCTCAGATCAGCTCGGTTGGACTGAGCTATTGCTATCAGCGCACTTTCAGGTTTATCGTACGTATGGTCTCGCCAAGTCGGCACGGTCACGTTCATGGTCGAGGACAACCCAATCTGACCATGTCGATTTAGTGGTCGTGACTTTAGGCCACTTTTTCCTCGTCACCTCGGCTCGTTAGTCGCAATAGGTGGTTAACACATCTCGAAAAGCCAACTCAGCTTCTTTCCAGATGTCCAGGTCAGCTAAGATACAAGCTGACCATCCAATATTTACCTTCCAAGCCTTTTAGCCATATTTGGGGTGAAGGGTTTTCTATCATCATAGATTTTCCTTGAGATTCGGGATGCTCGTATCGTACGTTAAAAGTGTTTTGGGACGTCTAATGTTCCTGTGATTCGTGACGAGTCGTTCTGCGCATTTAAACCATAGGTCTTTTCGGCACTATCTAATGTCATTTTGCAGGCTTCAATCGGAACCGTTGGATATTTCTCGAGATTTACGACCTCGACATCCAACGGTTCTGAGTTGAGAAGGGCCCTCTATAAATAGTGGCTCCCACTCATTTGACTTTTCTATTCCAAAATCCTCTCTCCCAACTCGAAATTTTCCAGCACTTTTTTTTTCCCAGTTCTGCAATTCTCCATTCTTGTTCCCAATTTTTGCTCAAAATTCTTCCTGCTCAGAATTGTCCTTGTTCGGTATATTCTTGTTCACCTTCTTCGCTAATTTGTTTTCTATTTATGGATTTCATAGGGGGTTTTCTTACTTATTTGATGGAATCTCTACGAAGTGGAGAGGACGCCGAGCAGCCGCTTCGTGATAAGGCAGGGGCTGCTCAGCCATTAGAGGAGAAGGAGTCTGAGGGCGTCGAGATCCTTGAAGAAGGTGAAGTCGCCCTCAACCGTGACTCAGCTCGGAGTCAAGCTCGCCGTGAGAGAGTATATGTAACACCCCGTAGTTTTAATTAAATACATACTTTGAATATGCGTATATCGAGATGTATAATACACGTATTTTATACATATGAGCTAAATATACGCGTGTATGATTAGTAAATAAATAAGATTATGAGATGAAGATGATACATATGGGATCATCCTATAAAAAAAAATGGAGTTGAATTAAATTGATTAATTTACGGGATTGGTTAATTAAAAATGTGGATTGGAGTATGATTTAATGGCTTAATGCATAGTATGATGAATACATATGAAATAAGTAAATTGAGTTGATGGTACATGGTTTAATGAATTAAAGGGATTAATTTAGGGGGTGAGTTAGTTAATTATTGAGCATGAGGAGCATGGGATAAAATGGGAAGTTGGTTTGTTAACTTGCATGAGGAGCATGGAATCATTTAGATATATAAATCTAAATAAATAAATAAAAATAAAAAAATAAAAATATCATTCTAGTTGCTTCCAACGTGTGGCAACTAGAATAATATAAAAACAAAAGTAATAAAAAAGGAAGAATAAAGAAGAGAGATGATATGAGTTGCAGCAACAAAAAAAAAAAAAAAACAAGAGAAGCTGCAGAGAGAAGAACGAGAGAAACAGAGATAAGAATGAGAAGAAGAAAAAGAGAAAATACGGGATTCGCGCCAAATTCAACGTGCCGGTAAGCTATTTTTGCTATTTTTCATCGTAAAATTACTATCTAAGCTAGATGTAACGATTATAGCGGACTAATTTTAGCTATGGGAGCCGTTTTGAGGCGTTTTGACAAATTGGAGTTTTGACCCAACGTGAATAGAAAATCCGCTAGAAAGGTAGAAAAACGTTTCCTCGACTGTTGGGACCCCGAATATGTGGTTAGATTCAATTTTATGATTTTTGGAGACCATTTGATAATTTTAATACAAAATAAATAGTAAAAAAATGAATATGCAGATAGATGATATGAATAGTAAAAAATGAATAGGGAATAGTAAATAGTAATAGTGTATAGTAAATAGTAAATAGTAAATAGTAATAGTAATAGTGAATAGTGAATAGTAAAAAATGAATAGTACTGTTAACGGTGATTTGATATTTTAGTAGCTACTGATATGGTAAATGATGATTCTAATGATACTCTATGGGTAATTTCAGTGTTTAAATTGAGGCTTAAGGGCATGGATAAACGCTTTTGAGGAAGCAATGACGTTTATTGTCGCTCGATTTTAGAGGTTGGCTTAGAAAACCCGTGTAACCACTGTGAGTATAGTTTTCTTGATTTGGTTCTTGTATGACATTATATATATACAAAATGTTTGATTGTATGCATGGTATATTTATATATACATTGAGTTTTATGGATCATGCAAACTGATTTTAACAATTGAAGTTTGTAATGATGAGGTTTTGCGAATCCTCATTGTCATTTCGTTAGGAATTAGACCTGGATGAGGTTTTGCGAGTCCTCATTGTCAGTAGGTCTGTCCTAACAAGGGTTGCGATCCTTGAAATGA
Source organism: Paratinospora sagittata (assembly GCA_035771175.1). Classification (NCBI taxonomy): domain Eukaryota; kingdom Viridiplantae; phylum Streptophyta; class Magnoliopsida; order Ranunculales; family Menispermaceae; genus Paratinospora; species Paratinospora sagittata. The sequence continues at coordinate 5,589,866 of JAYMFD010000012.1, read as the reverse complement.
CTGTGAATTGGGTGATAAGAAGTTGTGTCTACCTTGTACGGCCATACAAGGGTTAGACCCGCTCTCTTGCCTTGCGGAGGAGGGAGATTGTGCATTATGTTATTGAAAACTCATGCAATTTATGTTGTTGACATGTATGATATATTCGTTGAATGATGCATGTGTTGCATAAGTGTTTGAAATGATTTTAAATGTCATATTTCTCTAAATGTATATAATTGTCATCTCAAGAATTATATTCACTGAGCTGTTGTTTGCTCACCCCATTTCCTTCAATATTTCAGGTATTGATTCGAAGGGAAAAAGAACGTGTCTGGTATGTGTATGTATGCTTGGAGGAAATAGATTATATTTTTTGTTATTTTGATATGTATACTTATCACACATTATATATATATATATATATATATATATATATATATATATATATATATATATATATATATATATGTATCACCTAGATGGGTTATGTGGTAAGATTATATAATGCTTGGGATGATGGAATGAGATGATCATAGATATTTATCAGGTAAGAATTTAATTTGTGGAATGAATGGAATAAATGTGAGTGGAATGATCATCTATATATATTTGATTTGATTTGATGTGTGGTATATTAAAAAAAAATTCTGTACATTTTGGGAAGTATTGTGAGAGAGTACGTGAAGGCTGACAGTGTATTATATACTGTATATGGGTATGTACAGTGTATAGTGCGCTGTGCCGGTCATGACGTCAGCCTACGTCAGGGGCGTCGTGACAGTATAGGGTGAGCCGGGCATAATCGATCGTCGAGCCGAGGTGGTGTCCTCGGCCGATGAAGTGACTAAGGTCGAGCATGATTCTGATTCCGAGACTGAGTCGAACGAGGGGGCCGAGGGCACTGAGGTGGCCGACCCTTGTTTTTCTGTTGATGAGTTCTCTTCCTCTGTCACTGAGAACCGTCTGTCGTATCTAAGGGCTCTGCTCGGCATCCCTTTGTCTGTCAAAATGCTCGTTCCCTAGCGCAACGACAAACCGAGCTGCCCTCAGAAACAATGGGTGACCTTTTACACGAGTTTGTATAAGTATGGGGCCACTCTTCCTTTACCCAAGGTCGTATGCCGCATTTTGGCTGACTTGGGTGTTGCCCCAGCTCAGCTCAGTCCCAATGTTTGGCGAGCCTTTTTCGGCCTGATGGTGTTGTGGAAAGAGCGTGGTTGGCTGGACTTTAGTTCGAAGAAGTTTAAACTAGGCTATCAGCTCAAACTTCATTTGGTTCTAACGAGGTTTATCAGCTTGATCTGAGAAGAAGAGAAAAAACAATGTGGCTATCGTAAGGAACACCAGTATGGTACCGGTCAAAGACCCTCCAATGCCTAAGTTAGAGCTTGTTTTAAACTAAGTAATAACTCTTGTAAAAAGTTGTTCGTACCTTATGGTGAGGGTGATATGTCTTATTTATAAAGGAGGTCCTCTAGCCGGAATGGCTAGCTGCCCAGTAAGCATGGTGCCACGTGTCATTTCGTCGTTGGTTAAGATGAGCTGGACGAGCTCATCTATTCTGAGTTAGTCTTGGAGAATGAGTCTCATCATCTCTTAGATGATCCCTATCTTCCGAGTTCTTCTCAGAGTAGGAATCTTATCTAATCTTGGGTAATATTTGTTTTCCTGATTTATCTAGGAGATGAGTCATATCTTGTCTTTATGTTGGAATCCGTGTTTGAGAATATAACTACCTCGAGATATGGCGTGTCAGGAAGGAATCCCTAATATGATCTGTTTCGTCTATGACCAGCTCAGACACAAGCCGAGCTGCTATTTTAACTAGAACAATAATCAGCTCAGATCAGCTCGGTTGGACCGAGCTATCGCTATCAATGCACTTTTGGGTCTATCATACGTATGGTCTCGTCAGGTCGGCTCGGTCACGTTCATGGTCGAGGACAACCCGATATGACCATGTCGATTTAGTGGTCGTGACTTTACGCTACTTTTTCCTCGTCACTTCGTCACCTCGGCTCGTCGGTCGCAATAGGTGGTTAACACATCTCAAAAAGCCAACTCAACTTCTTTCTCGATGTCCAGGTCAGCTCGAATCTGAGCTGACCATCCAACATTATACATATATATATTTATTTATTTATTCAAGGATGGATGAAGGTAAAGGTTGAGCTTGCCTTTCTTTGCTTTCTATTAATTTGAACCATTTACAAATACCATTGACATCCAAAATAAATAAATACAAATACCACTGTACAAGGTGGAGAAAATCCAAAGATGTTGAAAACTCCTCCATAGTACAGGCTTCCCCTCAAGCTTATTCATTCCAATAACAAAAACAATGCCTAAGCAAGGTTGCCATTGAAGAAAGATTTGAGAAAAATCAAGCCCTTCATGGACTAAGAAATTCGGTTTATTTCACTTTGGGTTAAATCACAAAATAGTTTGAATTTGTCTTGTTCTATTTGGTATAAAGCTTTGAAAGCCTGCATAAACCGCATTAAAATTTTAACATTAAATTCATAAAAGAAATAAATTATGAGAAATGTTATTTAGGTTGAAAACTGCACATCATTTCACACAAGTGTGATGTAACAGCTTCTACGTCATACCTCTTTAACTGATAGTCCATTTAATTTTTTCACATTAAATGATGTGTTATTAAAACTTAGAAGGGCATATCTGTAATTTTAAAAATAGAATAAAGCAATATCCTTAAATAATGCATCTAACTTAATGTGACTGGTATTATATTATTTTACTTTAAAAATAAAAATTTTATTTATTTTACATTTATATTAATGCTCAAAATCTATTTTTTCATACACACAAAATAATTATTTTTTATGAATATACCAATTCAATTTAATTAATTATTATAATATTTTTCTTAATATTTTTAAATCTAATTTTAGAATTATTTTATATTTAAATATAAATTCACGAATTTAGAAAATTTATATTCCTTTTGTTCTTATATTTAAGTAAAAAAAAATGATTAAATTTAATTTTCTGGTTACCTATAAAATTATTATTTTGTCTTCTAATAAATTTTTTATCTTCAAATAAATAATATAAATTTTATTTATAAAATACCAATCACATTAAGTTAGAGACTTCAATCAAGGATATTGTTTTATTTTATTCTTTAAATTACAAATGTACCCTTATAAGTTTTAGTATCATTCAATGATGAAAGCATTAAATGGAGTACCCATCGGGTTGCAGGACAATTGGTGAGGACAACTGTATTTTAGTGGGTTTACTATGACATGTACTAATGATAAGGTGCTAGCTATCCACCCTCTTGAGGCGCCGAACTTCAGATTAGTTTCGCCCTCACAAAAGGGTTAGCTGAGGATAATGGGGGGTTTAGGACAAAAAAAAAAAAGAAAAAAAAGCATTAAATAGAATATCATTAAATAATGTATGGTGAGAAGATTGTCACATCACACTTGTGTGAAATGGTGTGCAATTTTCAAGCTATATAACACTTCTCCTAAATTAATCAATTCTTCAAAATAATCATCTTACCCTTGATTCAACTTTTTTTATTTATTTAATCATCAAGTTCTAGGATGATATCAACCATCTCCAATGGATTTTAGAAAATTAAGACCTAAAAAATAGATTTTCTAGATGTTAAGCCTTTATTTCAAGCCGAACAACCAAACTTGTTTAACTGAATATTTACAAACCTCTTAAATCAAGCCCAATAAAAGAAAATATTTACATTGGACCCCAATTTTGAAACCCTTGCATTAAAGGATCCAAAGCAAACATTTAGCTTGGGTCCAATTTTGCAATCCTTCCATCACCAGACACAAGATTGATTGACCTACCCAACGTTGTTGATCTAATTCACAACCAATGACTTAGATGATGGTCAAAAGTACTCAATTAAACTCCTATATGAAAAAAATAAATATAATTTATAATATAGTGTGAGTTTATGAGCCGTTCGTTGCAAGCATACTCTCAACAAAAATGATCTCGACTCAATCTAGTTCAATCAAATTTAACTGACCCGATTCCATCGAATGACTAAATGGTTAAGGTTTCAATTTCAACCGATCTTTAGGTAACGTCAAGTAACTCTACCACGATTTGACATCAAACTAGTAAGAGCTCTGCATCAAGATTTTCATGGCATTTGGTCGATTTGACGTCAAAGTATTGAGAACTGACCGTGTTACTAACTGTACTATTCTTCTATGCCAGATGCATTTGCCTGGCACCAGGAGGGGCCAAAACTTGTTGTTTCCATAAGTGCAAGCTCTTGGGTCCTGCAATATCACACCTGGGACCCTATCTCAAGAAAATATGGTTCAGATTCAGTAACAGAGATAGCACTTAAAATCTCATATGATAATAATACACTATTTGTTGAGAGTCGTTTTCCCATAACAATCTTGCCAACTGTTTGATCTATAACTCCTACAAAATGAAAGCCATGAAAAATTTATGGCCCAAACCAGCTAGCACAGAGGAGGTTGTGTTAGGTGCTAGTCCTACTACTAGGAAGGAAGGCCCACTTGCCCTCCAATAACAGCTTCTGCCAATACCCTTTTAAAAGCACTGTTGTTCAAGGCCATGTTCTGATGCTTCTTCTGCTCCACTCAGCTGCAAAATTTGATATTGAAACTATGTCTCGTGGTTCGTTTGTTTGTTAGTTCATACCTACTGCTACAAAGCTGGTATGAGCTCAAGTGAGCGAGTCTAGCTTTGTCTACTACTACTGCTACCCTCTATTCGTTAACAAATTCTCATGGTAAAATCTACTCAACAAACCCTTTTTCTAACTATATCAGGTAGGGAATGACAAGTCAACAAAGAAAAATAAATAAAACTATATTGGGTCCGCTCCTTGAATCCATCCACTTCCTCTGCCCTATTCCATCAAGGGCTAAGTCGGCAGTTTAGCTAACAAGAAGAATTTCCCACAAATTTCCCAGTAATTTTTTTTTTTTCAGAAGAATTCCCAGTAAAAGTAATTGAAGTAATGCCCAAGATAAAGGTAAAATTGTGTACCTTCTTTTGTGGACAAGAACCTACCTAATGCCATGAAAAAAAATTGCAAGTTTGTATTCCGTTGTCCCTGTTCAATTTGCAAGTACTTCAATGAAATACACTAGATAACAATCTTGGATACTAAGGAATTGCATTTCGATTTGCCATGAACAACATATATATCATGCATGAACTGAAATGAGCCAGAAGATTGATATGTTTCGCATAATAGCAACTACAAGCTAGAGAAAAATGATCAATGGATCAAATTCAAATAAGAAAGCCAAATCTAGAGTCAGTCATGGGCATTAGAAATTACACAAGCAAGGTTTAGGTCGACCTTGAGACCTCTACCATCATGTCAAAACAGCTTACAAAACATCTAGTTATCACTTATCACGCATACTAAGCCATGGATTCTCAAGTGCTTAGCTGTACCTACAGTTAGATATTAATCAATTAATTGAAGTCACAATCTGCTTTAAAACTTAAAAAGTTGATGGAAGCAGTCAATCAAAGACATCTGTAATGAGCCATCCGTGCAACTTGAAGATGGAAAATTAGATAATAAGTCAACTCATAAAGCATATCGATCAAGTTTGGATTTTGGGGATAATTGGGACCTAATAAAAGGATCAGAAAGCCCAATACTAAATCAGCTCAGAACTTCTGAAACATTGTAAAAATCAAGAGGAGAAGGATGTAGGGGGGTCAAAAACCTAAAAGCAGAGTCGAATTTTAAGTCAAGTGTAAAAAATACTGAAATAGTAAATCTAACCCTTGAATCATCTACATATTTCTATACAACAAGTTTCCTCCATAAAAGGAGGTGAACTCCAAGGACAAATCACTGGTTAAAGCTCAAGAACACTCAGATTTATCTCAAGGACATAACTCATCAGAGAAGGCCCACACAAAGGTTGGGAAGCCATCTGCCAGTTCATTTGATTGTCTAGTTAATAAGACTAGTTCGTAGCTATGTTACCCAGACTCTTTACTTTAGCCAGACGTACCCGTGTCCGACACTTCATGATATGACATGGGTATGGAATATGTGTCCGACACTTGAGATTTTAGAATATTACTATGTAAATGCTCCAATGGAAAGAAGAGAAAGCATGAAAGAAGATAATGACTAATAGGTGAAATTCACTTAAATGGAAAAACAAAACGGACAATAAATGAGTGAAAAGAAGAAGAAAAAAAAATAAAATAATATATAATATAGACTTAGTCCCGGTATCGTATAATTTGAGAATTAACAAGTCGGACCTTTAGATATGTACCCGTATCCGACACCCTTACCCGAGTCGAGGTAACATAGGTTGGTAGATACCATAAGCAACAACAATAGCCTTATAGGCTTATACTTTATATCTTAGTTAGGTCATAGGTTCTTATTACAGCAGTAATAAGATTCATCAGTGCTTGAGAAGAAACCCTAAGACTCTTTATATTTGTCAGGAAATAGTATCTGACTTTAAGCATAAATAAGAAAAATTGGGAATGGCATCTAAAATACACAATGAAGAGTAACTCATTCTGATAATCTCTCCTTGAAGTGAAGTCTGACAAGTAATTTGGCTCGATGCTGTTAAAGATGCATAAAGTCTCCCAGAATGAGAGAACCATTTTCATTCCCAAAGAATTAGAAGCAAAAAGTAGAAGAAGATGAAGAAAATGGAAGAGACAGCACAGTATCTCTTTTCATCTAAACTATTATCCCTCCCCTTATAATCTTTCTCAGTTGAAGTAAGATAGTAATTTGTAACAATAGCAACCAAGTTTTATTAACTTAGCTGGTCTGGCCACTGGAAAATTTGTTCCATAGATTAATTAACAAGGAAGAGGAAAGAACATGGTTATGGTTTTAAGGCCAACTAGGATTAAAACCAGTGAAAGACTATAAGGTAAACTGAAACACTTAGCTAGGAAATTTGTATCATATGAGAATATAACTAGTCAACTAAATAACATAGCCACTAACTACTCAATCTAAAAAGAGGAAAAAGAAAAGGCACCTAAATTTATCACCATAAACTTCTAAAAGAGAGTGACAGCTATAAAAAAAAACACCATTTGTCAGAAATTACTGCAAATCACAAGTCATTTAGTAAGGCCAAAAATGAAAATTAAGTCATTCTGATAATCCTTGAAAACATTATATTAAAAAGAAAATAATATATAACAATGGAAAAGAGAACACAACTTCACAGTCAGCTGCAACACAACAATGCAACTTTCTCAGGGAACTGCTCAAAATAATATATAATAGACCACAGATGCTGCTGGGAAATTAACAACATAATGGAATTGAAAGATCCAACCCAAATCCTTTTCTTTACAATATGTATCATTCTAAATACATGAAAAAGCTACCTGCTTGACCACTTTTATTGTAGGTGAAAGCCATTTCTTCTTCTTCTCCTCCTCCTTTTTCTTCTTAAACATGAGTTGCATCCCAACAAACTGAATTCAATGCAACATAGCAAAATTTTACATCCATAGCCCACTAGTAATGGACCACCCAAATCAGATTAATCAGGACTGTTAGCCTTGCTCAAGCAATCAAGCCCCTCAGTTCGGCTCCGCAAGACCCTATGAAAAACTTCTCGAACTTGGCGTTCCAACGGATCCAACCCTTCATTCAAAGCATCACATACTTGCGCCAATTCCTGCACCGCCTGCCTCACCTCTGTTTCCCGGTCATCTATTAACGGAAAATGAACGGAATCCGCCAATTCCGTCAAATGCCGAGCGCATTTTTCAATTTGATGAATCTCCTTCAACAGTCCATTTGCATTCCTCCGCTCCCGCTTCTTTGATTCATCCATTATCCGGTCGTGAAGCAAAAGAACCGGTGCTGCCCATGTGAAGTGGCGGGGCACCGAGAAGTGCATATGAAGACCCCTATCTTGACAAGGAATAGCAGCAACAAGAGCCCACATTACAAACAAAAGTATATAATTCATAGTGAAAACAGCAACTGCAAGCCCATTTGTAGCCATGATCTCAGTCCCTCTTGGAGGAGTCAAGTTGTTTGCAATCGATTGGAGTTGCTTCGCGGCGGACCAATTCCGTGAAACACTCCAAGACAGAGACCGGAAATGACCCAACTGGCGAGGATCCTTGCCCACATTGTTCCGACCAAATGATCGATTCCGGTGTTGAAAAACAGACCCGGAGTCTTTCTCATCGAGCATTCCAATCGTTAAATCCGTAAGCGCCTTCTTGGCCCGACGAAACTGCCCTTCACCAAGAGCCCTCTGGTTTGGGTCCAAAGCAGCAAGAACAATCTCCAAATGCTTCTTCCATTGCCGAACCAACTCAATCCCATCGCGAATCGCATTGCAAACATCCAAAGCCTTAACGCTTCTTTCGAAGAATTCACCCACAAGACGGTCCATAGGAGGCCTCAAAATGTACCCTTTGTTGTTAAACAAGATTGCCCGGAACTCCTCCTGGCAACAAATGAAAACGTCGAGAAGACGGCGAATCCACGAAACGGAGAGAAGATCATCGGAATTAACCGAAGAAAGATCGTGAAAACGATCGGAAACTTGTTTCTGAAACGCCTCGAGTTCAAGTTCCTGATTTGAAGCCTCGGAATGGCTTTCCATGTTATGAACTTGCTCACGCCGGAGACTCAAAATCGATCGACCAAAAGAAGCAAAAGGCACAGAAGAACCTTGATAATCCGTAGCGGGCATCCTCACTTTTAAAAACCCTAATTCCTCATTTCATCAATCATCGTCAAATACAAAAAAAAAAAATCTACTAATCAAAATCAAGACTTTAAACCCTAGAACTCAAAAGATCGAAAAACCCACCTCGAATTCAACATCAAAATCCCCCCTTTCCCCCCAAATTGAAACCAAGCCCTAAATCAAAACCTTCGAAATTGTATCAAAATTCGAGAAATTGGACATTAAAGAAGCAAAAAGAATCGATTTTGAGACCAAACAAGAAGTAGCAGAGGTGGAACAGACGGGACAAGCAAGGAGAAGATGTGAAATTACAAGTGAAAATGGCGGATCTTGAAACCCTAGAGAGGGCGATGGAGTGAGATAGCTCTGTAAGTTTGACAAAGAGGGCTTTTATGAGAGAGCTTGTACACCGCGTTCCGATTAAAAGCGAGGCAAAAAAAAAATCCTGTAACTGAATGGCACCGAAAAGAGTTGAAAAATAACCTAAGTTTAGAAACAAATTAATTATTCTAAATTTATTCATTTTACCTCCTTTTGTAATTAGACTATTTTTATAAGCATCCCTGAAACTTCAAGACCTACTTCTTGCCTTGGGTAAATTTGTGATATGCTACACCCAAGTGTTCCAAAACTAATGAAGCCTTTTCATTTCTGCAGACTATTTTCAAATATTCAAATTTTGTTATTTATTAATTATGTAATTAATAATTAAATAAATAAATATATAAAACTTTTTATAGTTTCATGGATTGCTACAGTTGCTAAATACAATAAATATATGATTCTCTAAGTCTAAACAATGAGCATATATAAGTTTATTATGTGAATGAATATTCATCTAATAGACACAGAATTATATTTTTAACACATTTGTATTTTTACATCCAAAATATATTTCTTTTAATAATATTTTAAATCTATTTCTTAAGTTACAAATCATCTTTATATTTTATAAATATAAAATCTCGATGTCTCACGCTGGATTGTTTGAGAATTAACTGTAAGAGTATGATCTCTATGAGTAGAAATAGATGTACTTTGTTTCTTTTCAAGAAAAATATATATATATATATATATATAACTAAAATTTTAAAACATAAGTTGAGGAATATAAAAAATGGTGAGTTATGCTTACTCAAGAGTAAAGTTGCTTTCAATCAAAAAATGTTAAATACATTTATAGATATTATGAGGGTATGATAGCAATAAAAATTAAATGATATTATTTTTTTTAGAGAAGATACAAGCAAGTACAAATCCTCATCCCCCGTGAATATCTTGTCCCTTAAGAACAGATTAATCCTACACCAACAAATATAACACACCCTAACCAATCTAACCTCATACACAACTTGAAATACATTTGCAAATCCGTCCTCCCGCTGTAATGAAGCTTCACAACATCTCTGTCTACCCCCACGTCATAACGATTTAGGATTGAAATGCGCATCTGTAACAACAAGGTTGGAACTCACGCTTAGTATAATGTCGAAAGTGTGAGCAATCATTTGCGTTATACATTATTGGCAAATTAAATGATATTATTAAAAAAATATAAACTTAATGATTACAATAACACAAAACCTGCACAGCATAAGAGAGAAATAATAAAAGTTTTGATATCAAAAGTTCAAATATCATCAAATTATATATCCGTATATGTAAGTAAATATTAAATTAAAACAAAAAACTACCTATAAAATATAATTATAATTTTTCTTGTTAATGTTTATTAATACGATGAAATTTGTAAGATCTCACTATAAGTTATAATTTAGCTTCTTCAAATTCGAATTGATATTGAGAAAGCATAAGAAGAAAAAATTGGTATATAATATATATATATATATATTAGTGCCTGTAGAGCCATTTCAGTATATAACTCCCGGGCGTACACTGTGACTGGCCAGTCAAAGGTTTAACGAGTCTACTCATATTTCACATAAATAAGAGGGAGGTTACTTTCGTACACCTCAAAGTTCAGGGAGGTAATTGCAAATTAAGGATTCTCTTTCCTATTGCAAGTAAAGCGACCCCTAAGGCGCTTATCTGGAACACGCGCCGGGACGCGAACTGAACACGCTTCCTTAGGAAGTGATTCAATAATATGAACCCTACGTACGTATGAAAATCCCCAGCCACTCAATTCCAATCCTAAACATAATCGAACGGTCTTAACTTCACTCTCAGACAGCAGTTTTGTGTCAAGGTTTTTTTTTTTTTGAATTATAATTATTTAGTTCAATTGTGCTCACGTTTTGATTTTTTAAATTCATTTTAAACTGAATCATATTAACTCAGATATTAATGCTTATAACATATCTAACAATAAAAAAGAAAGATTGCAACATAGCAAAAGCAATTTGAAAACTCTCATATGCTAGAAATTATTGTAATGATTTGATAATATTATTTTATTTTGATTTGTTTTATTAAAATTGTAAATTGGGCATCTTCGAATTTACTTTCAGTGAATTAATGGTGTTAACTTAATTTCATTTGCAAACTACCCATAATTTGGGGTGGTATTGCCTTTACCCGATAGGGAATTCGACTCTTTTAAATGTCGTTTTAAGATAGAATATCACTTGTTGTGGATTATGACCCTTGTTGTTCAGAGATTTGTCTTATTCTTGACTGGTATCATCGTTTAAGGTTGGTTTTCAATTGTTGTACCCGACAGGGCTAGTTGTACTTAAAAAAAAAAACTTAATTTTTTTTGTCACATATTTAAATAAAATTTAATTTATGCATCCACTTTCTACTTAATAGAATTTCTTCTTTCTCAAAATAAAAAATAAAAAATAAAAAATTGATCAATATGAGCTGTTAGAAAATTTTATAAAATTGTGTTTGACAACATTATGCTTAATTTGATTTGTACACACTATCCTATATAGGCTTTTAACATATCTTCTTAGGACCCTTGAAACATAAAAATAATACTCGATATAATTAAAAAGTATTAGATATTTCAATTATTATATATAAATAAAAAAAATTATGGAATAGACGCTTGTCGTTGGCGCTGCCTATTCTGATGTACCCCGGGTCACACCCGAACCGGACCAACGAGAAAAAAGGACCTGGTAAAAAAGGCACGTGGCGAATAGACGTAAAATGAGACCGTACGAATGTATTGAAACGTGTCGGAATATGATTTGAAGAAGGCCCAGTCTTTGAAATGAACGAGTGAACAAAGGAACAAGTGTATGGCTGCGAGAAGAAGAAGAAGACGACTTGGTCGCCAAGTCATGTAACCGGACGTTGACCGGTCTGTCTGAGTTTTTTGCGTTCGGACGAAAATGCCCCTGCGTCATGCGGATGTCGCGTCACTTTCTTATGGACACGTTTTGTAAGAAAATGTTAAAAAAAATTAAAAATTATTATGCACAATATCTTATCCAAAATCTCAAGGCCTCTGTTTTAATGATGTGGACAGGTTTTCTAGATTTTTTTTTTTTTTTGGAAGTGCAGTTTTGAAGAATGAAATTAAAGGAAAATGATTATAGTTTTTTTTAATTATTAATTTCAATACAATTCAGAGAAGCAGATGAAAAGCTGATTTTTGTTATTTTTTTTGGAAGAAGACGTTAATCTAACTATATTTTTTATAATTATATATGTATATTAATTAAATAATAATATTGGTACATCTTAATAATTTAATAAGTATACATATATAATTATAATATTTTACCGTTAAATTAATATTTTTTTAAACTGTTTTTGAATTCAATGAACCTAATGCTTTTTTATGTATTTTCAATTATTTTTTTATACAAAGCTATAAACCAAATACTAAGGGCTCCATGAAAGCAACTATTTTTTTGTTTGCATTCTTTTCCTTTTCTTCAACCATTTTTTTTTCTTTTTAAGAAACAAAGCAGATAGTACAATCGCACCCCCCCCCCCCAACCCATTCCCAATAAGATATCCCAGCTAGACTCAATGACATTATAATACAAGATTCAGATACGTTTGAAAATCTGTCTCTCTTAGCATGTGCGAACTGCACCGGGCACTGTGGAGGTCACTACACCTGCAGGGCACTGAAGCTTTGAAACTCTGCAAACCTTGTTACGACTCAAACTCATACCGCACACTTTACCCCACGTTGGCTTGCCACCGAACCAACGCCCTAACGGGCTTTCTTCAACAATTTTAAAGTTAAATTTTAAAATAATTTTTATTTTATATTTTTGAGGACTACCAAACCAAAAACTGTTTTTAAATTATACACCTAATGACACCTTAGAGCTTCTTAATATGATTTAGGATTAGTCATTTTAGGCAATAATAAGTTTGCTAAAACTTGTATTTAATTGTTAACAATAATGCATGATTTGATATTTGAATGTTACACCTAATTACGGCTCTGGATTTAATTTCCCCCATTCATCCTACAAGTTATGGGTCTACTGAGTTCTAGATTTAATATTTAATCAAACGTTTTGTCCATGTGTAAATTAAGGCTCAAAAAAGAAGAAGATGAAGGCATGAATTTACCAGAATTAGCATAAATATAATATTTTTATTGATCTTAATCGTTAAAATATATATGTGTGTGTATATATGTATAAATTTTCTCAAATACCTCATGGGTGTTAATGATTTTATTATGTATTTGTTTAAAAAGTTTTTGACCATATAATTAACCATGCATTGTTAGTTTTACATCGATGCATTTGAATCGGTGGTCTTTAAACTGAATCCAATGGATATATTATAGAATAAATCTTAAGGGACGTTTGCGCCAATGCTTGAAACTGACACTGGCACCTCAGTGTTCCTTAGATGTTGAGGGATGCACATGTATTACATTGCATGTCTCAACATTCAAGGGCGTTGTAGTGTCAGCTTTGACCCACCATCCCTATAGCACGATTTTATATTATATATATATTAAAATAAAAGAAACAAAAAATAATATATGGCTTATAGCTACAAATGGATCAAAAAATAGCCTCTCTTTTTTGTTGTGTTAGAAAAGTGGGCTATTGAATTTAGTTTGACTAAATGAAAGCAAACATGTATCCCTTGTTTTTAGGGTGTGCTAACATTAAAATTGAATATATATATATATAACAAAAGCAGCCAAAGTTTATGAAAAATTTGATGAAAGACTTGGTAAGGATTGAAACATTCTACTTCCACTCGAGTTTGGTTGACCTGTTGATGGAGCTAAAGGGGGGGATGTATCATGTATATTATATGGTCATTAATAAAGTGGGCTTTTCATTTATTGAAAACCTAACCACAACTTTCTTAGTAGGATTTATTATTATTATTATTATCAATCAGTAAGCTGAAGATTATTAATTAATATTATGAACACATGACATTGGGACATCCCCCATCTTTTTCTCCTCTTTAGGTTCCCAACACAACTAACAAAACTCAAGAAATTAGGCCCATTACAATATTTTAAAAAAAATTAAAAAAAAAGTTGCCAAAAAATCAGCAAGGATAATACTTTTTAATTGAATTGATGATTTGAGAGCATCGAAATTTTTTTTTTTAAATAGAAAAAGAAAAATCAACCATTTAATTTGCAAGCCGGGATAATGGAATCATGTAAGAACTTTTATTTCCATTTTTTTTTCTTTTTTTTTTTGTTACTTTATATTTTATATGTCAGGGATATATGAACCATGAAGACCATGTAGCAAGATGATATTCTAATTAAGGAAAGTATGTGGTTGATGAAAGTAAAAAAGGGTATAAGCACCCCTCAACCTTGAGGTAGAGAATTCAAATAGGGACTCATGCTACTCATCAACCCACGTCCACAAAAGGTGATAAAATCTTGTTATGTTGTTCAAACATCAAACATATTTTCTATACTTTTTACCCAATTAGATATCATAGTTTTTGAGTCTTAAAAATTCCCGAAGCCATCAAAAGTATATGTTACTTTGATTCAAAATTCCCTACTTTTCCAATTTGAACATGTTTTAGTCACCTTGGCTTTTTATAAGTAACGGATCATCACTCATAATGTGAGAGAGGAAGCTCATAAATATGTTTGCAAGGACGTTTGAACACGAGACCTTCAGAATAAAACTGCTCCGATATAATCTTAAAAACCACTTGACATAAAATTTATAACTGTCAATTAAGGGCTCAACTATATATATAAAGCAAGATAGATGTTAACAGAAAGAGCACATGAACATGAAGAAGGGTTCTTTTAGAGATCTCCAAAACAAGGAATAAGAGGATTGTGTGGAGAATGCAAGAAGTTGTACTAAAGCTTACTAGGAATATTACAGAAAAAAGACAGCAAATATGGAGGAGAGATAGTTACAGACCCAAGTAAACAAAGGAAAAAGGGTTTTCATACAAAATTAAAGAGGCAGCAACAAGGAGCCCTTGTATTCTCAATCTCATCCAAACATCAAGGAGTCAAAACTTGAATTACTTTACACTTGACTAAGCTAGATGAAGAGAGAGTCTTGTGGCAAGATCTCTTTATTGATGAAGGTATTCAACAATGGAAACAGCAAATCCCTCTGTAGCCAACATAGTAAAGAGATGGGGCTTGACATAAGGATTGAAGTTGCTTCATTGTGACTTAAAAGCCATAAGTTCAAAACCTCGTCCCTTCCCTAGACCTCATTACAAGACCCTTGTGCACTGGGTACCTTTTTTTTTTTACCTAAAATTGAGATTCAAAGAGGAATGCTATAGTAAAATCTGCAATACAAATACAAACTGCATGACTCTATCATCTTTAAATTTTAATTGAATCACATATCGATGCATAATTCAATGCACTTCAAAACAATTGTGGGGTGTTGCAGTTTACATTACAACACCACATTCAAACTTCTTAACCCCTGCGCCAACATGGAGTTGGTGTAGTTGGTAAAGAAGTGACTTTGGAACCTGAAGGTTTCAGGTTCAACTCTTACCACTGCTTCACTCTAAGGGTGAGGGGGATTAATGGATCAGAAACGGGCTCAATACGTCCCCCAGAGTATGGTTTGATGACGAAGCCAGTTATTAAACTAACTACTAATATTGTATCTTTAAAAATAAAATAAAATAAACCATTCTTAACCTCGCTAATGACTCTTGAAGAAGTAAGGTAACCGTGGTTAATGAGGGTATGGAGAAGTTAACTCAACGGTGGAACACAAAATGGAAAATACAACCACTGCTTGCTGCTTCCAGTGCTGCTTGTTCAGTCACCAAACTGACCACAGCCCAACCAACTAGGGATGTGACAGAAGCTTGGAAGGAAAAAAAGAGAGAAAAAACAAAACAGAACAACTGAAAATTTAATGAAAGCAGATGGATCAAAACTTAGTCTTAAACAGTTTTCCCAGTGCAGATGAAGAAGAAGAAGAAAATGACTTTCTATCCATTGATTCGGATGCCAGAAATCCTCCAGATGCCACATAACACACAATCATCAATAAAGACAGAAAAGAAGAAGATAAAGTTGAAAAAAAAAACCCAAATGGGCTACAGCTCTGGTGTGCAGAAGACAATATTTTTGAAGAGGATAAGATCACTGTGGTAGGTAATAGTAGAATGGGCACTATCTGTTACTATCCACCAAATATGGGAAGGAACATCACCACTATTAATAACTTTTTCGCATGACTCATTAGATGACTTGCATTATATGACAATCCAGTGATTCACTTACAAAAAAAAAAAAAAAAAATAGGAAGCAAAAACACAAATGAGGACATTGTTTTTGTTTAAGACTTGCGAGATGAAAGTTACGCTAAGAGTCATTTTAACAGTTCTTGTAGCACTTTCAACTATTATTTACTAAGGACGCTTCTAACGCACATTTTAAAAGTTCTTGTAGCACTTTCAACTATTATTTACTAAGGATGCTTCTAACGCACTCTACCCACCAAAATTTTTTTAATGATGATACACAGCCAGTGGGTAAAATAAGTGTAAAAGAGACGAAAGAAGTTGTTCACATCAGGTTAAGTTTCGAGGGGACCTTTATTTATAGCTTGAAATTGGAATTTATTCCATCCGGTTGATCCTTGGAAATCATCTTCAACTTTGATGGGTTTTTCTCATATACAAATGTAGGTTGTTGGAGAATTCTCAGATTTAACTTCATCTTCCCTTCTAGCTGTTGAGGTTTTGGGCTGAAAGATTGTTTTGCAATGACAACATAGTTCTTATTTTCTCCCATTTGCAAGAAATCCTCTTGTCCCCCAAAAGTATCTTCTATACTAACTACCAAATTACAAATAACCGGTCTTTTTCTTGGTTTGAAATCTTTCTCTTTCGTTATTATTATTAAATAAATGTCACTCATCCACCTTTTAATAGGGGTAAAATCACTGAAGAGATAAAAACAAATATTCACTTATCCTTCTAGAGGCAGATTGTCAGCCTCAATGACTACCGAGAGAGAGAACATATAAAAGCTTAAATAGAGTTTTCAAAGTGCCTTTCAATCACTGCAGTGAGAAGCTACGACAAGCAAGAGAGCCGTTAAAGAGAAGCTATGGATTACACAGCCTACGTAACATGTCACATACAAATATTCAAACCAGCTTTTGCTCAGAAGTCACCAGTCAAATTTCATTTTCACCAGCACAGGGTGTTGAGAAAATCACAAAAAATGAAAAAGACCTGACCATTCCTTCTAGTTCTAGGAAACAAAAAAGAAACTTAAAAAAGTGCCCAGAAAGAGGCTAAACTAGTCTGAAATCAACTTCATGTCCTGAAAATTGATTGAAAAAGAAAATTAAAACATGTCTACCAATAATATTTCAAAGGACCTCCACATCCTCACCATATATTTTCTGCTGTACGGTCTGATAGTAGCAGCAATCTCTTTTATCTCCCCACAATTGTGATCTTAATCTGATTTTGCACTACTTTTTTGATACAAGACAATTCATAGTTCTGGTTCTTCATAAGAGTTAAAAAAGAGGACAGGATACAAAGACTTGAAGAAATCAACTTCAACAAAATGAAATAACAGAACACAACTACTGAAACATTAAAAACAAAAATAAAAGTACAAATAATTAGAGAAGATTACACTATGACATGAGAAGTTATTTGTGTTGCAGCAGCAGCAAGTGAATGCATTTCACTTCACACCCACAATTCTCTCTACCCTACTCAAGATAACAACACTAATTTCCCTTGCATATTTTTTTTTTTTTTTACTTGGTGAAAATTAAGGTTGTGTTTAAATTTTTATTCACAAGCCAACTTGGTGTCAAAGCTGCTCAAGCAGATAGCAAACGCCTGAAATGCAGAAAGAGGGTATCGATAATCCATGGTGAACATGTCTTTCCCTACCTTTTCCAAACTGCAGGATGACCTTGTCGTGTTCAGGCGGTGCAGGCTGCGAAGGGGTTGGCGCACCAGCTGCAGGTTGTGTTGCTGCAATTAGCTGGAAGTTCTTGACCGATGCAACTGTTACCCGCCCACGAAAGTTCAAGCACCAGCACTGTAACTGCTCGTGCCATCTTGGGGCTTTGTTCCGAAGAACCAATGGCCTCTCCTTGGCTTCCCCTTCATCGTCATGAGGTCCAACAATGTCTGAGAAGCGTGCACTGCTGAACTCGCCTGACTGATCTATCGACTTCGAGAAGGAGATACTCCTAAATGAGTCTTCAAGGCACCGAGGGAGGAGTTCTGGCTGGCCTGGGACAGAACCACCAGGATCAAGAGATGAGGCAGGGATGGAGTACATAGAGCAGTGCATCCGCCGTGGACCACGAGTTCCGAGTACATTCAGCTCATAAGTCACTTGGGCAATGTTGTAGCTGCCACTTGGAACTTTAGGAGAAACTTTCTTGGAGTAGAATCTACGGCTCGTCCGGCCTGGCTGGGAGACCGTGGCACCATTGTAAGGAGGCTGAGTGTCATATATTATGAATTTTGTACCAAGAAAATTTGACCTGGAATGAGGAACAAACCAGAGAGAATTAGGATTCAAGAGTCCCAAATTCAAAAGACTTTTTTGTCGACTTGACCAGAATTCAGCTTGAAGTTCCCAAAGAGGGGATGGATAGATATACATGAGGACTTTGATAAGAGAAACCTTATTTATTTCCAATGCTCTTGTGCACAACATAAACATAACAGGTCCTACTGCAGAGATACCCTAAACCAAATTTCAAAGACAGCAGCATGACAATCATTACCACCACATGATGGGATTTGACTGCCACATACAAGAGTATTCAAAGACCTGGTAAAAGCCACGTGGCGAATAGACGTAAACTGAGACCGTACGAATGTATTAAAACGTGTCGGAATATGATTTGAAGAAGGCCCAGTCTTTGAAATGAACGAGTGAACAAAGGAACACGTATGGCAGCGAGAAGAAGAAGAAGAAGAAGAAGACGACTTGGTCGCCAAGTCATGTAAACGGACGTTGACCGGTCTGTCTGAGTTTTTTGCGTTCGGACGAAAATACCCCTGCTTCATGCGGATGTCGCGTCACTTTCTTTTGGACACGTTTTGTAAGAAAATGTTAAAAATAAATAAAAATTATTACGCACAATATCTTATCCAAAATCTCAAAGGCCTCTGTTTTAATGATGTGGACAGACACGAGTTTTCTAGATTTATTTTTTTTGGAAGTGCAGTTTTGAAGTATGAAATTAAAGGAAAATGATTATAGTTTTTTTTTTTAATTATTAATTTCAATACAATTCAGAGAAGCAGATGAAAAGCTGATTTTTGTTATTTTTTTTGGAAGAAGACGTTAGTCTAACTATATTTTTTTATAATTATATATATAATTATATATGTATATTAATTATATAATAATATTGGTACATCTTAATAATTTAATAAATATACATATATAATTATAATATTTTACCGTTAAATTAATATTTTTTTAAAATTATTTTATAATTTTTTTTAAACTGTTTTTGAATTCAATGAACCCAATGCTTTTTTTTTATGTATTTTCAATTCTTTTTTTATACAAAGCTATAAACCAAATACTAAGGGCTCCATGAAAGCTTTTTTTGTTTGCATATCCCAGCTAGGCTCAATGACACTATAATACAAGATTCAGGTACAGGACGTTTGAAAATATGTCTCTCTTAGCATGCGAGAACTGCACGGGACACTGAAGCTTTGAAACTCTGCAAACCTTGTTATGACTCAAACTCGCACAGCACACTTTACCCCACGTTGGCTTTCCACCGAACCAACGCCCTAATGGGCTTTCTTCAACAATTTTAAAGTTAAATTTTAAAATAATTTTTATTTTATATTTTTGAGAACTACCAAACCAAAAACTGTTTTTAAATTATACACCTAATGACACCTTAGAGCTTCTTAATATGATTTAGGATTAGTCATTTTAGGCAATAATAAGTTTGCTAAAACTTGTTAATTGTTAACAATAATGCATGATTTGATATTTGAATGTTACATCTAATTACGGCTTTGGATTTAATTTCCCCCATTCATCCTACAAGTTATGGGTCTACTGAGTTCTAGATTTAATATTTAATCAAAGGTTTTGTCAATGTGTAAATTAAGGCTCAAAAAAGAAGAAGATGAAGGCATGAATTTACCAGAATTAGCATAAATATAATATTTTTATTGATCTTAATCGTTAAAATATATATATATATATATATATATGTGTGTGGGTATATATGTATAAATTTTCTCAAATACCTCACGGGTGTTAATGATTTTATTATGTATTTGTTTAAAAAGTTTTTGACCCTATAATTAACCATGCATTGTTAGTTTTACATCGATGCATTTGAATAATTGGTCTTTTAACTGAATCCAATGGATATATTATAAAATAAATCTTAAGGGACGTTTGCACCAATGTTTTAAACTGACACTGGCACCCAATGTCCCTTAAATGTTGAGGGATGCCCATGTATTATATTACACGTCCCAGCATACAAGGGCGTTGTACTGCCAGCGTTGACCCAGCCTTCCTATAGCACCATTTTATATTATATATATATATATATATATATATATATATATATATTAAAATAAAAGAAACAAAAAATAATATATGGCTTATAGCTACAAATGGATAAAAAAATAGCCTCTCTCTGTTTTTGTTGTGTTAGAAAAGTGGGCTATTGAATTTAGTTTGACTAAATGAAAGCAAACATGTACCCCTTGTTTTTAGGGTGTGCTAACATTAAAATTGAATATATATATATATATAACAAAAGCAGCCAAAGTTTATGAAAAATTTGATGAAAGACTTGGTAAGGATTGAAACATTCTACTTCTACTCGAGTTTGGTTGACCTGTTGATGGAGCTAAAGGGGGGGATGTATCATGTATATTATATGGTCATTAGTAAAGTGGGCTTTTCATTTATTGAAAACCTAACCACAACTTTCTTGGTAGGATTTATTATTATTATTATTATTATAATCAATCAGTAAGCTAAGATCATTAATTAATATTATGAACTCATGACATTGGGACAACCCCCATCTTTTTCTCCCCTTTAGGTTCCCAACACAACTAACAAAACTCAAGAAATTAGGCCCATTACAATATTAAAAAAAAAAAAGTTGCCAAAAATCAGCAAGGATAATTGCTTTTTAATTGAATTGATGATTTGAGAGCATCCAATTTTTTTAAAAAAAAAATAGAAAAAGAAAAATCAACCATTTAATTTGCAAGCTGGGATAATGGAATCATGTAAGAACTTTTATTTCCATTTTTTCTTTTATTTCTTTTTTTTTTCTTTTTATTCTTTGTTACTTTATATTTTATGTGTCAGGGATATATGAACCATGAAGGCCATGTAGCAAGATGATATTCTAATTAAGGAAAGTATGTGGCTGACGAAAGTTAAAAGGAGAAAAGCGTCCTCAACCTGAGGCGGAGAGTTCGAATCGGGACTCATGCCACTCATCAACCCACATCCACAAAAGGTGATAAAATCTTGTTATGCTGTTCAAACATCAAACATATTTTCTATACTTTTTACCCAATTAGATATCATAGTTTTTGAGTCTTAAATTTCTGAAGCCATCAAAAGTAGATGTTACTTTGATTCAAAATTCCCTACTTTCCCAATTTAAACATGTTTTTAGTCACCTTGGCTTTTAATAAGTAATGGATCATCACTCATGATGTGAGAGAGGAAGCTCATAAATATGTTTGCAATGACGTTTGAACACGAGACCTTCAGAATAAAATTGTTATGATATCATCTTAGAAACCACTTGACCTAAAATTTATAACTGTCAATTAAGGGCTCAACTATGTATATCAAGCGAAGATAGATGTTAGCAGAAAGAGCACATGAAGATGAAGAAAGGTTCTTTTAGAGATCTCCAAAACAAGGAACAAGAGGATTGTGTGGATGCAGATGCAAGAAGTTGTACTAAAACTCACCAGGAATATTACAGAAAAAAGACAGCAAATATGGAGGAGAGATAGTTAGAGACCCAAGTAAACAAAGGAAAAAGGGCTTTCATACAAAATTAATGAGGCAGCAACAAGGAGCCCTTGTATTCTCAATCTCATCCAAACATCAAGGAGTCAAAACTGGAATTACTTTACACCTGACTAAGCTAGATGAAGAGAGAGTCTTGTGGCAAGATCTCTTTATTGATGAAGGTATTCAACAATGGAAACATCAAATCCCTCTGTGGCCAACATAGTAAAGAGATGGGGCTTGACATAAGGATTGAAATTGTTTCATTGTGACTTAAAAGCCATAAGTTCAAAACCTCGTCCCTTCCCTAGACCTCATTACAAGACCCTTGTGCACTGGGTACCTTTTTTTTTTTACCTAAAATTGAGATTCAAAGAGCAATGCTATAGTAAAATCTGCAATACAAATACAAACTGCAGGACTCTATCACCTTTAAATTTTAACTGAATCACATGTCGATGCATGATTCAATGCAATTCAAAACAATCGTGGGGTGTTGCAGTTTACATTATAACACCACATTCAAACTTCTTAACCCCTGAGCCAACATGGAGTTGGTGTAGTTGGTAAAGAGATGACTTTGAAACCTGAAGGTTCCAGGTTCAACTCTTACCACTGCTTCACTCTAGGGGTGAGGGAGATTAATGGATCAGAAACGGGCTCAATACGTCCCCCAGAGTATGGTTTGATGATGAAGCCGGTTATTAAACTAACTACTAATATTGTATCTTTAAAAATAAAATAAAATAAAATAAACCCTTCTTAACCTCTGCTAATGACCCTTGAAGAAGTAAGGTAACAGTGGTTAATGAGGGTATGGAGAAGTTAACTCAACAGTGGATCACAAAATGGAAAATACAACCACTGCTTGCTTCTTCCAGTGCTGCTTGTTCAGTCACCAAACTGACCACAGCCCAACAACTAGGGATGTGACAGAAGCTTGGAAGGACAAAAAAAAAAGAAAAAAAAAAGAGAGAAAAAACAAGACAGAACAACTGAAAATTTAATGAAAGCAGATGGATCAAAACTTAGTCTTAAACAGAATTCCCAGTGCAGATGAAGAAGAAGAAGAAAATGACTTTCTATCCATTGATTCAAATGCCAGAAATCGTCCAGATGCCACATAACACACAATCATCAATAAAGACAGAAAAGAAGAAGATAAAGTTGAAAAAAAAAAACCAAATGGGCTACAGCTCTGGTGTGCAGGAGACAATATTTTTGGAGAGGATAAGATCACTGTGGCAGGTAATAGTAGAATTGGCTCTATATGTTACTATCCACCAAATATGGGAAGGAACGTCACCACTATTAATAACTTTTTAGCATGACTCAGTAGATGACTTGCATTATATTATATGACAATCATGTAATTCACTTACGAAAAAAAAAAAAAAAAAAAGGAAGCAAAAACACAAATGAGGACATTATTTTTGTTTAAGACTTGCGAGATGGAAGTTACACTAAGAGTCAATTTAAAAGTTCCTGTAGCACTTTCAACTATTATTTACTTAGGATGCTTCTAATTTGTAAGTAGCACTTTCAACTATTATTTACTTGGGATGCTTCTAATTTGTACTTACAAAAAACGCACACGCACTCTACCCGCCAAAAAATTTTCAATGATGATACACAGCCAGTGGATAAAATAAATGTAAAAGCGACAAAAAAGTTGTTCATAAGTTTCGAGGGACCTTTATTTATAGCTTGAAATTGGAATTTATTCCATCTGGTTGATCCTTGGAAATCATCTTCAACTTTGATGGGTTTTTCTCATATACAAAGTAGGTTACAAGAGAATTCTCAGATTTAACTTCATCTTCCCTTCTAGCTGTTGAGGTTTTGGGCTGAAAGATTGTTTTGCAATGACGACATAGTTCTTATTTTCTCCCATTTGCAAGAAATCCCCTTGGCCCTAAAAGTTTTCTATAATAACTACCAAATTACAAATAACTGGTCTTTTTCTTGGTTTGAAGTCCTTCTCTTTCGTTACTATTATTAAATAAATGTCACTCATCCACCTTTTAATAGGGGTAAAATCACTGAAGAGAAAAAAACAAATATTCACTTTCCCTTCTAGAGGTAGAGTGTCAGCCTCGAATGACCACCGAGAGAGAACATATACAAGCTTAAATAGAGTTTTCAAAGTGCCTTTCAATCACTGCAATGAGAAGCTACGACAAGCAAGAGAGCCGTTAAAGAGAAGCTATGGATTACACAGCCTACGTAACATGTCACATACAAATATTCAAACCAGCTTTTGCTCAGAAGTAAGTCACCAGTCAAATTTCATTTTCACCAGCACAGGGTGTTGGGAAAATCACAAAAAATGAAAAAGACCTGACCATTCCTTCTAGTTCTGGGAAACAAAAACTTAAAAAGTGCCCAGAAAGAGCTAAACTAGTCTGAAATCAACTTCATGTCCTGAAAATTGATTGAAAAAGAAAATTAAAACATGTCTACCAATAATATTCCAAAGGACCTCCACATCCTCACCATATATTTTCTGCTGTAAGGTCTGATAGTAGCGGCAATCTCTTTTATCTCCCCACAATTGTGATCTTAATCTGATTTTGCACTACTTTTTTGATACAAGACAATTCATAGTTCTGGTTCTTCATAAGAGTTAAAAAAGAGGACAGGATACAAAGACTTGAAGAAATCAACTTCAACAAAATGAAATAACAGAACACAACTACTGAAACATTAAAAACAAAAATAAAAGTACAAATAATTAGAGAAGATTACACTATGACATGAGAAGTTATTTGTGTTGCAGCAGCAGCAAGTGAATGCATTTCACTTCACACCCACAATTCTCTCTACCCTACTCAAGATAACAACACTAATTTCCCTTGCATTTTTTTTTTTTTTTTTTTTTTACTTGGTGAAAATTTAGGTTGTGTTTAAATTTTTATTCACAAGCCAACTTGGTGTCAAAGCTGCTCAAGCAGATAGCAAACGCCTGAAATGCAGAAAGAGGGTATCGATAATCCATGGTGAACATGTCTTTCCCTACCTTACCAAACTGCAGGATGACCTTGTCGTGTTCAGGCGGTGCAGGCTGCGAAGGGGTTGGCGCACCAGCTGCAGGTTGTGTTGCTGCAATTAGCTGGAAGTTCTTGACCGATGCAACTGTTACCCGCCCACGAAAGTTCAAGCACCAGCACTGTAACTGCTCGTGCCATCTTGGGGCTTTGTTCCGAAGAACCAATGGCCTCTCCTTGGCTTCCCCTTCATCGTCATGAGGTCCAACAATGTCTGAGAAGCGTGCACTGCTGAACTCGCCTGACTGATCTATTGACTTCGAGAAGGAGATACTCCTAAATGAGTCTTCAAGGCACCGAGGGAGGAGTTCTGGCTGGCCTGGGACAGAACCACCGGGATCAAGAGATGAGGCAGGGATGGAGTACATAGAGCAGTGCATCCGCCGTGGACCACGAGTTCCGAGTACATTCAGCTCATAAGTCACTTGGGCAATGTTGTAGCTGCCACTTGGAACTTTAGGAGAAACTTTCTTGGAGTAGAATCTACGGCTCGTCCGGCCTGGCTGGGAGACCGTGGCACCATTGTAAGGAGGCTGAGTGTCATATATTATGAATTTTGTACCAAGAAAATTTGACCTGGAATGAGGAACAAACCAGAGAGAATTAGGATTCAAGAGTCCCAAATTCAAAGACTTTTGTGGGCTTGACCAGAATTCAACTTGAAGTTCCCAAAGAGGGGATGGATAGATATACATGAGAGACTTTGATAAGAGAAACCTTATTTATTTCCAATCCACTTGTACACAACATAAACATAACAGGTCCTACTGCAGAGATACCCTAAACCAAAAATTTTAAAGACAGCAGCATGACAATCATTACCACCACATGATGGGATTTGACTGCAACATACAAGAGTATTCAAAGAGGGGTGGGGTGGGGGAGGGAATAGAAGAAGCCACTGTGCAGCTACATTCAAGTAATTGTGTGCAACGAGTCCTATAATAAAACAACAAACTCACACGACTAGTCAAGTTGTGCCAAAAATATAACAGGCAGGTAGATTGTAGTCCCTTCGTGCATCCTAATGAATATAGTTCTACATTCAAACATTTATAACTTTTGATCACCTTAGTTTTCCAATATAAGTGCTGCTTGATCTTGATATGTTATCAGCATCCATGGAAATCACATACTCGGTGCAAGTAGTTCTGCGGTTCCTTTTTGCAGAGAGAAGAAATTTCCCATTTTCAACAAGCAAAGCTGTATAGATTGAATGTATTAAATATCAGCAATTGGAAAATCCAAAAATAAAACAAAATAAAAAGCAGCTGTACAAAAAGCCAATATAGGTGAGGACAATCATTAAACGGCACTGAACAATACTAAGCCAATATCATAACCCAAGCACAGCAAAAAACAGAGTAATCCTCATATGTGCTCCAAGGTCTTGTGTCAAATTTTCATCACAGCTAAAACTTATATATTCTCTCGGTATGTGATAGGGTTTAAGACGTTATGAACATGAAGTATTGTAAGGGAAAATAGGTACTTTCACCGAATGCTATCCAATTGAATTGCAGAGAAAAAAAGACGATATCCAAGAACAATGCACCAAGATCTGCATCAAAGTAACGTAGAACACAAGTGTTTCTTATGGATCAAACATAGATACAACTCTGACCCCCAAAATGATTTGGATCTTTCCCTACCAAACTCAATGTTTTTGAGTATAATGACAAGATCTGGTTTGTGTTTTCTTTCTTATCAATAAATGCAGTCAAATACATGCATAACTAACATCCTCCTGATTAATATCTCAATCTGCCCTTTTTGTCCCTATGCTAATTATAAAATTTATAGAAATCAAGTTTCTATGGACATATTAATGCATAAATGTGTTCAAGGAAACATAATATGTATGCATCACAGGCAACACAGTAATTTCCAAATTATCACACACAGTAACCATTTAAAGTTCCAGACTTACTGCTATTCCATTCCTCTAACACTATAATCAAATTCTGATTGGCTTTGTCATGGATTTCGGATTCAGAACCTGTAACCTTAGGCATGGGATAGAAACCATCTAATATGATCTGGAAAAAGTTAATCCAAGTTTGACCACCAATTACACACGATAGTACTCAATTATTCTAAACGTGGATCTATGAATTCATATTTCTTTCCATGGAAGAGGAGGATTTTTGGATAAACCCAGGAGAACAGAACCATGCATGCATACAAAAAGCAAATAGTCAACTCTAATTATAAGAGTTCAGGAAAGAGTACCAATCAAATTACTAACATAAGCTTACCAGGACTGAGACATAGGAAAAGATGGTAAGTTAAATTTGATTTATCCCTCTTAATGAAGCATTGAATAGTTCCATCTCGCGGCCCTGGCTGTAGAAGTCAAATATGGAAACATTCAATAACAAAAAATATTTTTCATGACCTTAAAGATATGCATTTTCCAGTGAACAAAACAAACCTCTAAATGAATTAATATTATTTAGACCAAAATTACATGCAGAGATGTTCCATTTCACAATAACAAAAGTTGCAAAACTTAAATGAAAAATAGCAGACACTTAGAAAGGAAATAACCTACCTGCTTTAGGGAGACGGGAAACGTGAGCTTCCCACAGAATTCTGGATTTTGTACAATCTCTTTGCACATATCCCTCCAAGACCTACAAACCGCAGCACAAGCAACAACATGTTTGCGAGAAGGCCAAGTGGTCTCACTCTCCTCCAACCTCTTGATAACGTCGCGGAGCAATTCTGGAGGAAGTGTAGCCCAACGACTGTGTTGAATTACCAAAGGTTGTTCTTGTAACTCGTGAACTGCACCGTGAGACTTCCCCCTGTTATGGCCTGACAGCCTCACTTCAAAACTCCGTCTGGATAAGCTCCCAAAACCATCCCTCACGTCACGAACGATGCTTCGGAATGACATTTACAAAAAAACTGTGAACCAGCCTTATCGCCTCAAAATTGTTTGTAGGGTATGTTTGCATAAATTACTTTCCACTTAGGCCAAATGATCATAAACTCTCATAGGCAAGAACATTTAACTGCAAATGAAGCAAAGATAACTCAGAAACCTTTGGAAACCAAATAAATTAAAAAAAAACCTAATAGCCACAAAGATATACTGAACAAGATAAGAGGTCAAAAAAAAAAAAAAAAAAGAAAAACCCAAAAAATCAATTGTCGCATATCCTTTCACTGAAAACAAGTTCTTCATTTTTTAACGGTACCAACCGAAGATTCTAAATTTATCATATCTTTTTTCTTCTCTAGTCGAAATCAAACTAAATAATATCAAACTAGATATCATGTACCAACCTGAAATCGAAACCAAAAAAGGTAACAATAAGTAAATCTCAAATATCAAAGATCTCAAAAACCCAGAAAAAGGAATGAATTTTCCCAAGATAAGGAAAATCGACGGATAAACCTAACAAAAAAAAATAGAACAAATTGCAACAGAAACTCAAACAGTTGGTTACCATATACTAGGCATTTTGAAGGAGGAAAAATAACGGAAAACTGGGCCAAAAAACCGGAGCCCGTAACCTGGTAACAGCGTTAAGCGAGCAAAGCTCGAAGCTTGTTTTGTTAAAGCAAGTATAGAAAAAGAAACTTCTGAAAATCTATGATGACTGAGAAATACAAAGCCAAAAAAACGAATTTCCACAAATACCAAACCAGAACGCAAAGAAAACTTCCGATAATCATCAAGATAGCCAACAAATCCAGATTTTCCTTCAACTAAACAGTCATTATGACAACTCTCGAACCAAAATAGACTTTCTTGCGTGCAAAACTTACCTAATGAGTAACATAAACGAGATTTTTAACAAGTTCCGCACTTATTCACAGAAAATCAAGAAAACACTAGAAATCTAAGCTCAGAAGCAGGATTTAAACCAACATAAGCTTGTACTTCTCAAAACCGAACAAAAACCTAAGATCTACCACACATTCCCACACAAAACACGCCAAAAACCCCGAAAATAACCTCAAAAATAAAGAAAAACCGACGCAAAAAAAGAAATCAAGAACTTCTTCTCTAGTCAACCAAAAAATTAGAGTAAAAATAAGAAAAAGAAAAACAGGAAACAGAGATCCATACCTCGCATCTCCGTATAAAACACCAAAATTCTCAGAAAAAATAAATGAACAAGCGTCTTTGATCAGAAAATCAGATCGTAAAGAGAGATCAGAACTCACATGTAAAGCTCAAAACTTAGGGTTTCTAGAGAGAGAGAGTATGGAATACAGATTATCAGATCCTTCGCTTTAGCACACGGTTTCCAAGCAGCCCTCTTTTTCTCTCTCTATCTGTCAATCTATGTATCTATCTATCTATCTTTCTTTCTTTCTTTCTTTCTTTCTTTCTCTCTCTAAAATGCGGATCTGAAACCCACATTAAATCCACTTCAGGAACCAAAACGCTGGTTAAAATATTTTTTTATAAATATTCAATTATCTAATTAATGATTTTAATTAAATTTATTTCTTCTTTATTAACTATTATTTATTTATTATTCTCTCTCCCACTCAGGCCAGACGAAGCTGCGGGGCAGGTTCCACGGTGTTTGACTTCTCTCTCCTCTCCCTGGTTTCGTTGCCGTTACCGTTACAAACGGAAGTTAGATGAAAAGGCCTGCGTATTTTAGCAGGAATGAAAAATGGAAATGGTTCGTCAAGACGTCTTCATCGAGTTTTAAGATGAAGACGTCGGATACTGCCAAGCGGCCGCTCTTGTTACGCCTACTAGTGGATTTTGGGCCCCGCAATTTGGTAGTGTAACTTGAAACATAGTCAACGCTTGATCATATTTCACCTAAAAAACTCCTTTAAATTTTATTTTTCAATAACATTAAAATATATATATTTCATTAATTACAACATAATTGTATTATTATTATTATTATTGTAACACAACATTAACATCATTTTTTTTTCAACTATTTAGTTGTGCCCTGGTCTTAGTTTACGTTCGTCATAAACTAATTTTAAATTTTCTTAAATCAACCAAAATTAAGGGTGTAACCGATTTAGTTGAGTTGAAATTAAGTCAAAACTCAACCCAATCCAAATAATTCGGGTTGAAAAAAATAAAATCCACTTTTTCTTGGCTCATTCACCGCATCATGCTTACCCGCCACGAGAGCTAGAGAACCCGAGCAACCCTTCACTCCTTTCATTCCCGAGTGATCCGCATCAACCCGCTTGTTTGCTGCAGCAACAGGGCCTCCCATAGCAGCAACAGGGCCTCCCATAGCACTATCCAAGTCTAGATCAAGACCCCAGTACCTAAACCAACTAAGTCATTCGGGTTGAGATATTAACTTTATTTTATTTTATTTTTCAAGAAGATGGCTTGAACTTAAAAGAAGAAGAAAATAAAAATAAAAATTTAGAAAGTAGAAGAAAACAAATAAAGAAGAAAAAAAATTAATGAAGAAGAAAAGGTAAATCAAAGAAAAAAAAGAAACAAAAGAAAAGGATTGAGAGGTTTTATGTAGAAGGCTAAAAAAGGTTATAATTTGAGTTTGAGACTTTAAGGGTTACGTTAATTTCATGATCTAGTGGTTTTAAAAAATAAGAGATTTAAGAGTTAATGTTATATTCGGTTCGAGTTGGATTGGGTTCTAAGGATGTCAACCCATGACCTAACCCGAATCGTTCGAGTTGAGATTTTTGAACTCAATCCAACCAAACCCAACCCATCAAGTTGTGTTTGGATCGGTTTGATTAGTCGGGTCAGTCAAGTTTGTTGGGTTGGTCGAGTTTACTTACACCCCTAACCTAAATAGATCGTTCGTCTTCATATCGCCCATCTGTTGAGATTAAATTATGAATTCTACAATTGTATTTTAGACTTGTCTAAATCATTCGCCTAATGGTTTGATAAGTTGCATGCAAGCCTTGAAGTCATGGGTTCAAACTCTACCACTTACCTATAAATAAACAAACAAAAAGTTTGTCAACCATACTGCTGGACCATATATCGAGCATAACACATGTCAACCACGCCAAATGTACCGACCTGTTTTGAAAAAATAATATCAATTTACTCAGTCATGCATACAGCTCGAGACATGGTCGGTCCTACCGAATCAATCTACTCAGTCATGCATACAGCTCGAGACATGGTCGGTCCTACCGACCTGAACGACTTATTATTCGCCATAACGACCAAATCAACACGAGAGAGCTCCAGGTCGCGGGTTGGGATACACCTGGATGACAGGTCAGCAACTATAAAACGACAACATCAGCCCGGTAGGACATGATGAGACTTGTCGACCTAAAACTACCGACCTTTTTTACTGACTATATCTTTGCTTACAAGCAAACATAATGAAAAACTCTAGATCGGCATACCGATCTGAAAAGGTCTACGACTACAAAACGGATGACGACTAAACGCAGGTTCAGATAGGGATAAGGCGTGATTCACTGCAATAAGTTCGAGATTTACTTCTTATTCAACTGTGATATGGTCTAAAACTCTACTAGTTCAACTAAGACTACTAAGTCATCCGAATCTCATAAGGATCGCACTAGATCTTTCTAATTTAATTAGGAATCAAATGTGCTCTTCCAGTACAAGAGTGATTCATGATTCTACAATAACTCTATTACAAGGCCAAAGACCTCCAGCCTTCTCTATCAAAAGACCATAATTCCTAAAAGGGAAGTAAGCAACTCTCGACTCAGTTCAGTACCATTAACTCTACGGAGCTCTGAACTAACTTAGGCATCAGAAGGTCTTTGGCTGGCACCACACTGATGTTCCTCATAATAACCTATTCTCTTCTGTTTTCTTCTCTCAGATCATCAATCTTTGACAACCTTCCCAGCACTCCGACGAGTCCCAGGTCATTATATTCTCTCTACCTCATCGTCGTGTTGATCAAATCTTACACCAATACATACAGTTTGCCTCTCACCCAATCTTTAAAGCTTTTCTTAAAAATTGAATGTTCAAATGTTAGAACTTGATACATGTTTATTAATTAATATTGAAACTCCTTCCTTTTCGATGTAAAAAAAATTACGAGAAATTTACCTTCATAGCTTTTCGAACATTTGAATGTAAGAAGAACCAAACTTTATTGAAGTTCTTGAATAAAAAAGAAAACATCGGCATTAGAGAAAAAAAAAATGGACATATAAATGTTTAAGGCTAATTCATTTGAAGACAAATATTGTCATTTTAACTTCAAATTAAGTTAACTAGTTGATGCACACCTACATTTTTCATATCTCCTTCAATCACTATTTTCTGACTTAGAAAAAATGATAACAATAACTATTTTCTGAATGAGTAATGTTATATGTGCATTGGGTGTCAATACCATTTTTCGACCTTAACACTTAGCTTTTCTTTTGATGTTTTAAAAATATGCGTATTTTTGGAGTGTTATGCAGTACACGTGTATTTTTAAAACATTCAAATACCCAACATATATAAAACACTTTTCTTTCTCAATTCTACTTCTACATATTATGATTCAAAGGAATAATGTGCGAAAACAAAACTCACTCTAATTATGCACCGGTCATCTTTTTCCGGCAATGCTATGAGATGATTAGTTTGTAATATTAATATCAATAGATATGCATGTATTGCATGTATTAATTAATGTAATAAATGATTTAATGATATTAAAAATATAATTATATTTTTTATAATTAAATTAATATTTTTCTTCAAAATCAAAATTTTAGAGTAGTATTTAATTATACATGAGTTGAGACTGCCCACGAGCAAGATTTATAGCATGTAGTTGCGTGCACTTATTAAATGTTACCAAAAGGTGTGTATATATAAACTAATTATAAATATCAACGAATACTAGTTAGAATATCTCAAAATGGCATTTAATAACGTATTGGTACGACTGACGTTGCTTTATATAACCATAATTATCATTGAAAAAACTCAATTAATTCTCATAAATTAAACTAGCTAGTGGAACTCACTTAAATCTAATGCAATTAATTAACTTTTGCTCGTTTTGTATTAAACAAAGAGAGGTTTGACTCTCTTAGTTTCTCTCTTACTTTCTTGTTTGTTGGAAATTTAAGTTCAAATTCTTTCCAACCATAAAAATAGCTGTATAGCTCTTTTTTTTTAAAAATAAACAAAAATTGTTTTATATGTGACATTGTTATATTATAACGCTTGCACTCAGCCTTTCTTGAATGTTGGGATGTTGCACAATATTATGAAAACATCCTCAAAACATCTAAGTGCCACCATCAGAAAATAAAATTGACGACTCATCGTACAATTATTATTCTTTTTTAAATATATATTATGGTATTTACAACGTGAGATTAGACTATTATTAGTTTTAGGTAGTCAAGGAAACCAGCCTATCATGATAATTATAAAATTTAGTTGGGTATCAATAAAATCATAATGTTAGAAATCAGAATTTAGCTATGTAATAATGTAAGAACACAAGAAAACAAATAGACTTCTCATATTTTTTTTATTTTTTACCAACGAGGTTGACTTGGTGGAAAGGGCCATGGTCGCTTAAGCAAGAGGTCTTGGTTTCAAATTTTTATACATGTAGAAAATTCTGTTGGAAGAGGTTTCTGTTTCGGCGCCCCCGACAGTTAACTCGAGTTCAAGTGGATTAGTCTCGTCGCAAAGCGGAATGAGGACATCACCTGAACGACAAAATCCCGGTAATAAAAAAAAAATATAGTTTTTAAAAATATATATTGGACATTATTGACCATTTAATTTTAAAGTAACTTTTTATTAAATCTTTCACTTTGATCTTTAATATTACTATATTATTTACATTGTAAACAAATTATGCTTAAATTATAACATTATTAAGCTAAATCATGCAGTTAAAATTTATTATTATTATTTTTGGAAATTTTTAATAAAATAAGTTAGCAACCCTGCTCGATACGTTAGAGGTTTAAATTTTATTTTATTTTTTATAAAATAGAAAATTATTAATTTAATTTATGCCTTCAGTAATCATTTTTAAAAAATAAAAAATAAATAAATTCCCAATATTTATGCTTTAACAATAATCCTACAAGAAGAGAGGGATTTAATTCAAAGAGGAAGATTAATTAGAGAAAAAGGTTTAATTAGAAGACATAGCTATTATTAGCATATTAGATTGATTAGAAGATGGAGATTAGAGTAATGTTATCCCTTGTCAACATTAGGTTAAGGAATATAATTAGCGTTATTATATTGTGTTAACGATTCGTGAAAAAATCAATTCATTTAAACAAAGGTGTGATATTTGATTTTAAAATTAAATCAAATAAGAATATTGTCCGTACCTTATTATAGAGTATTCTTTTTTTTTTTTTTCTTGGCCTCCCCTAATGAAAATGTATTTTATATAAATGTAATCAAACCTAAGTTTCTGTCTTATTTAATTCTTAAGCATGAATTCATGGATTTTATTTTATTTTTATTTTATTTTTTTGTTTCCTAGCAATGGGCATTAAAATCAGTTAGGATTCCGATGTCTTCATCAAAACTTTTGATAAGGACGCCCGTCTAAAATCGAACTTAATTCCCGAACTACACGATAAAATGTTCGGTGCGCTGAATCGCGACACGTCCACAAAATGACGTTAGAAGAAATTAAAGAAATAATTATGACGTCATGTTTTGTCACGTGGTGGCTACAGAATAAAGGTACAGGAGGAGACAGTGCCTCTGGGAATGCACCAAAGACGGAACAACTCTTTTTAAATAAGTCCTTTTGATTCCTCGCCGTTAGGCCATTGGCCGCGTCTTCTCATTTTGACTTTGACTACGCCCTCCGCGCACGCTAGAATTTTCCCTACATCTGACTAACGTGTTATTACGCTGCAAAAACTACTAATTGCGCTAAACACGTTTACTGTATTTATTTATTTATTTATTATTATTAATTTTTTAACGTCGGATTGGTGTTCTCTTTTTTTTTTCGACAAAACTAATTCTCTTAAACTTAGATATAACAAAACTTTTCAACAAAAATAAATAAATAAGAGCACGTTCAAGTTTGAACTCAAAACCTAAATCTCAATCTCACTTTTACGTTGTTTATCGATTAACTGAGCTACCATCAGTTGGTAAGTATTGAATTTATTTTAATTATGTGAAAAAGAAAAAGCAAAAGTTGATAATCTCCATCAATTTTCAGGGTATTTATACCTAAATTAGCAAAATTTATTTAATCAAGTTATAATTTGAAATAATTTAAAATGTTCCCCTTTTTTAATGGGATTACTATTTATGGTGAATCATTAAACAAGGCCCCCAAAAAAGAGTTTAAAGAAAAAAAAAAAAACAGAAAACAGAAAATTAATTAGGGCCTTCATTTTAGTTTGATTTAATCATATTTAAGAATTTTTATTGGTTCAGTTTAGAAAAGAGCTTTTACAAAGTGTGTTTAAAGTAAAAATATACTTTTTAAGGTGTTTGACAATACTTACTCCTAACAAAATTGTTTAAAAAAAAATAGTTTTCAATTTTTAGAAGAAATTATAAGATATTAATTTTTCTAAAAAAGTACTTCTCAAAAAAATACTTTTGAAAATTTTTTCCCAACTATATCCAATAACTTAAGGCTCTGTATTGTTACTGTGGGTGGCAATATAGGTTACGAGTCGAAACTGACACGAAATAAATGAGTTTGAGTTTTCCATAAATATATGCGGGTCAAAATAGGTTAAATACGATTAGACAAAATTAAATTTCAAGTCAAAATCAGGTCGACCTGCTAAACTTAAAATTGACTTGTTCAACATAATTATATTTTGTGTTGAGACTTATATTATG
This sequence comes from Paratinospora sagittata, assembly GCA_035771175.1. Taxonomy (NCBI): domain Eukaryota; kingdom Viridiplantae; phylum Streptophyta; class Magnoliopsida; order Ranunculales; family Menispermaceae; genus Paratinospora; species Paratinospora sagittata. The sequence continues at coordinate 5,553,929 of JAYMFD010000012.1, read as the reverse complement.
TTTGAAGACTTTTTAATATTTTATGTTATATATTTAGATTCTAACTTTATAATATTTTATTTGATCTTTATTATATGGCTGTATAATTATAATTTAAATTTTTTAATTTATATGTTAATTTAGAATTTATATATGATAAATAGGTTATAATTAACTTGTTTAAACTTTAAGGGTTATAAACAGGTTAACTTGATTAACTCGTTTATTAAACATATCGTGTTTAAGTTTATAATATATTTCATTATACACAATTACTATACGTCAACACAAATTGCTACTTTTAGTTGTTACCATGTGTGTCTTCACCGCATGGGTAGAATGACATAACTTTTATTTGTGAAGCTCTCTTGTGTCATGGCCACGTGTGAATACCCTTGCACATTATTAAATGGGTCGTTATCGTGCTTAATGTTTGTTTTAAGTTAAATAGTATGGCTCTGTTTGGGCGCACGGTAAAAACCCCATTGCGGCATGAATCGAAAAAAATGTAAGGTTAGCGTATTTGATAAGCCAATATCGCAACTGCATTTTAATTTTTAATGCAATTTTTAGGCTTTTTTACAAATCACTATCCCCTTTATTTTAGCGTTTGTGGTTAGTATTTCAAAAAAGTGCTTTTACCCTAAAACGCTGCTAATTTCCCAAATAAGCCCTATATGTGGTACACTGAAGCCGGTAAGAAGGAAACTACCCAAATTACTAAAATTTTTAAAAATTAGTTTTTTAATCTATAAAATTAACCTAATAAATTTATTATTATTATATTATTATTATTTTTGGGAGAAAATGTTTGTGACATACATGATGTATGTGCATGCGTTACTCGGATGTAAAAAAGTGATGGATCATGTGAGAGGAATTATGACCGTTGCACGCCCTCATCATGATGCCCCATAGCATTGTCAAATTACGATTGTGACCCTCGGTTTCTTTAAAAAAAGAAGCGGGGCCAAGTGGAGTAAAGGTATTGTCCTCGTGTGAAGCGTTCTAGTTCTAACCAGCACCGTTTTGTGTGGATGGCTTATTAATCCGCCACGTTGAAGTTGACACTTTCCTAGCATGACGTGGCGGTTGTTTAGTACCAATCTCTACTTAACTTCCGTGCAGCCTGAAGCGTAGAATCAGAGAACAGAAGAACAGAGGAAGTTGCGACCGCCATTGGAAAGCAAGATGTCAACACCACAACGGCAAAGGTAGCATGTGGCACGAGCTTTTTAGTCAACTTATCAATCAATTCAGTCTATTTCACAAAAAATCCATTAATATATATTATAAAAAAACATATATTTTAAATAATTAATTCATATTTTATTTTTATTTTTTATTTTTATTCTTCTAATCTTATGGGATCAAATCATAAATAAAAAAATAGGACAAAGTCAATCTATTTTATTTTTATTTATTGACGAAAAAATTCTCTTTAATTTTGTTATTAGATTCATATATTAATTCTACATCGATTGTTATTTTTTTAAGTTAAGACACATAAAAAATCTCACGTTCTTAAACTAATAAAAGGTATTTTAAAAAAAAAATCTTATAAAATTTGTTTTTATGATATATTCGAAGTCTGACCCAATTTATGTTGAGGCAAAATAAATTTTAACAAAATTTAACATATCTTAATTAAGTTAAAAATTTTTGAGTATGTTCCGTACTAATGTAATTGGTTAGTGATTTAAAACGTATAATTTTTTATATAGAAGAAAAAAAAAAAACCTGTAAAACGCATTACAATAAATAGCAAACATTTGCTTAGTCAAACTTTAAAATAGTTTTGTCTAAAATCTTACTTTGAAATAAGTTGTTACGGAAAAGTTAAAAGGAAATGATAAGGCAAAAAGTATTAAAACTAGAGAAAACTCAAAGCTCCCCTGTCATAAGATAGACGGGGAACTGAACACAACACACACAGCTCCCTGTAATCGAACGGTTGGGGCGCTTTGAGTTTTTCTCGCGTTACAATCAGTGTCACCGTAGCAGCATTCAAAGATCAAAAGCATCCCTAAGTTATATCAGTCACACTCAAGCACAAAACTCACCTGCTGATGAGTTAATTGTAGTTAACATTTTTTACTTTTTCGTCGTGGGTATAAATAGTATACCTCTTTATCTCCAATCAAACAATTATAAAAAAATATTTTGAGAAATTATATACATCTTCAAGAAAATCTTTCTTTGCATATCTAACATGCTGTTAGTATTTTTATAGCTTGATGTATATATAATGTGAAAACTATTAATATTTTTTAATATGTCCTTTGCATCAGTAACCCCTATCAAATTAATAAGAGATTGTGACCGATGTCAGTTCAATTTTTTTTTTTTCAACAAAACTATTTACATCAGTTAAAGATAAGTTAACTAAGTTAAAAGGCCGTATTTGATTTATGGTAAGAAACTTAAAAAGTGAAAATTTAAAAAATAATTTTTCATTATTTTTTTAAAATAAAATGCTTTTTTTTATATAGATTTTGAAAAACTGGTTTTAGGTTTTAACTAATTGAACATATTTGTTTTGTGTTTTTAAATATTTGAATATAAAAAACTGTATTGAATTCACAAATTAAATGCAACCTTAGAGTACTACCAAAAGGTTTCATGTTTGCCAATGCTTGGCAATTTTCTAAATTAATTAATTAATATCAAGAAAAAATATAACTAAGAAAATCCTAAAGAAAAACCTTTTTTCTGTCGTTAAGCGATGGAGCGAACCTCTCTTCTCTCTCATTGTTTTTTTTTTTCTTGCTGCTCGTCACTTTTTCTCCTTGTTTCATCGCTCGTCGCTCGCCACTTACTGCTCGTTGCTCACCACTGTTCTCATTGCTCACCTCTCTCCTCCACCCCTCTTTCTTCTCCGTTTCGCTTTTGTTGCTAATTCCCCCGCATGCTGCTATTTTCTCACTTCTGTTTTTACTTTGCTGACAACTCTTCCTTCTTCGTCGCCGCTTCCTATCCACTAAAGGCATCGATGGTTAGGGGTTTTTTGTGTTAGTTGTTGATTTTATTTTATTGCGACGGTTTTGCCCTCTTGTGTCAGATTTATCCGTTATTATTCGTGTTTAACTAATGTTGTTGAGCCTTTGTGCTCATTATTGATCTTTGGTACTATAAATGTTATAAAGCCCTTAAAGCTCGTTGGTGTATTTGGTACTTTAATTGTTGTTGTATCATCTTTCATATGTAAGCAGGTTGTACTCTTATGGAGTTTTCTCTTAAAATGAAATTCTTGTTTGACAAAAAAAAAAAAAACACAATATCTCCTTTTAATTCAATGATATGCATGCCATTGATTCAAGTTCAAATTGTCTTTAACCAATTTGCATATAGCAGTTGGATTTAATATTAATTTATGCTCTCCAATCAATTACTTAGAAAAGTCATTCTCATGTAATATTGCTTTGTCCATTTGTTCTGTCAATAATAAAAAGAAAAGAGAAAAAGTGTACATGCACCAAGGTCTTAATTGCTGTCAATTACACTGTCAAAAAAAGGTGTGGTGGTTATACCTATGTATAAATTGGCAGCTTTAATTATTTTCTTTTTGTTTGGAACCATTAATATTATCATCATAATATTAAATTAGGAAAATTAATTAGTTCCATGTGATTCATGAATTATAATATAAAATGGGGAAGAGAATTCCAAAACATATCATCCTTTGAAGTCCAATTCCCACTTGGCACAAGTAGCTGTTAATTAGGTGACTTGCCGAGTTGTAGTTGTCCAGTTGATGATGACATTAATGTAATTTATACATATCTGACCTTTATTTTTATTTTTTTCAACTTTAGTTGCTCAAATATTAATTACCTACTGCCATGACCTTTTTCCTCACATTCACGATTCCTTTCTCTCTTTATGTATAAATAAGTAGAGGTGCATTCTTCTCCTTGGTAATTAGATTATATAGTCCAAGTTGGAGTTTCACGAGTTTTTTTGTCACTGTGCTCGTCTTATTCAATTAAGGCCACGTTTATCTCTAACCTTGTGTAATCTAAAAAACAGTATTTTTATTATTATTATTATTATTATTATTATTTTATATTTTTTCTCTTCTTGATAGAGGGAATTAGAAAAAGTAAATTCATCACCAACTTTGTGCTATATTGATAATGTACTTTGAAGAGGGTCTTCTCTTTTCTCATTTTCTGAATGAAATGTTTCTTTGGCAAAAAAAAATAAAAATAAAAATAAATCATATTATCCTTTGAACTATGCAACAAAATTAAGACAAAGTGACAATATATAAGAATTATTTTTAAAAAATTGATATTTTGTAATGTAAAGCTTGAAGACCATATTAAGTAAATTCTTAAATTTTTAATATCATATGCGTGAAAATGTAGATTTGTTGAGGGATAAGGTCTTAATTTTGAGTTTGAATTCATGCCCACACTTATTCGTCCACTTTCGGGAGAAACGCCCTAACAACCTCTGCAGTTCTCGACTTCAGAATAATCTTGTCTTCGTAAAAGGGTTAGTGAGGATACCAAGGTCATAGACCAAAAAAAAAAGAAAATGTAGATTTGAACCTATTGATAATAATTTATTAAGTCAAGGATTATTTGGAAAAAAAAAAGAGAAGATTATGTCATAATTAGATTAGGTTTGAGAACTCAATGTTGATTTATTATTATTATTATTATTATTATTATTATTTCTCTCAAGACTAATTTAATATTGAATAGGTCAAGCTTAATTGATCAAGTCAATCCAGTAAGATAAATGAAAGTTACCTGAAATATAAACAAAATATTGTGATATTAGTATAGTAAGCATTTGTGCTACAATTGTTTTTTCTCCTGATAAATAAGATGGTTACTTTACTTAATTTTTATACTCATTATTCACAAATATATTTAGCAAAATAATATTTAAAGACACCAAGCATAAGAAAAAAAAAGAATTATTAGCTTTTTAATAATCTTATGTTTCATTAAATATTAACTATTTCATTAATGGCCTCAAATTATAAGCCATTGAATATTTCTGTATATATCTTCATTAATAGTAAATATATTAAAAACTGTTTATTTGATAAATTTTCTATCAAATATTTAAAACTAAATTCAAAATCTTACTAGAAAAGGCTTTGTACTGGTACTCGAATGCAAATTAGTCTCGCCCCAAAAACTACCATATCACCTGAAAAATTAAAAAATAAAATAAAATATAGGAACCCAACTTGGTAGTAATGATATTTATGCAATATATTATTAAGTGTGATGTATAGTACACATATTAATTAGATTTGTTAATCTAGTACACAATAATAGCAACTTGCAAGATTCGTCCCCACCTTGTGCCTACTTTAATCGTACCACACGTATTCCATCTTTTTAATACTATTTGACATAATAGTAATTTAATTGTCATTTTATTTAAAGGATAAATATAATCGATGCATCATGCATGTGTCCATGTGTGTCATGCGTGTGCATGACATTATTCATCATGTATGTAATATCAGCTTTATTTTAGTAAATTTAATAAACATTTGATTTTATTTTCAATGAATGGTATAGCTTCTGTGGTTAAGCAAACATTAAAATCTAAAAGGAAAATATGAGGAAGGAAGCTGATAAGATCAATGAAGATGGTGTAAGTAGTTGAAATAATAAATGAGGTAGATATATATGTAGTAGTTTCATTAGGTCAGATAATTGTACTGTCATATTTGTTCAAGCTTGCTTGTCCAATTTATCAAATTGATTTTTATTTAATTAATTAATTAATTAATTTATTTGATGCCTTACAGTATTATAGAAAATAAAAATAAAAATAGAGGTTCAATTATTAATATTTAAACTTTCAATTAAGCATTTTCTTAACTACCATATTGTCGACTACATAATTCATCTATTTCATTCAATCAAGTTGTAAATTGACATTTAAATTATAACTAGTTTTATCTAATTTCTTAATTATTTTCATCTAAATTATTTTAGGTCTTTGCCGACGTTTAAATTATACATAGTTATGTTCTTAATATTTAAACTTATGAGTTTTTGATAAAATAAAATAAAAGGTATGTCTTTTAACCATACGACACGTTTCATGCAATAAATTCTTCAAAATGACACTATTTGATTGCAATTGTGAATAAGATAACTTTTAGCAGAGTAATTTTGAAACTTTAGCAAAAATGCTTTCGTCTCAAAAAGTTGAAGTATTATTATTAATATATATAATATGTGTGTGTGTGTGACATATTAGGCTAACATTGGTGTAAACGCACTAAAAATGTGCGAACACCCACGTTTTTCTGCTCATAATTGAGTCATGCAATACATGCGACACAATGTTGATCGAGGGACATAAGTGTATATGTTTACACCCATATATGATGTGGTTGCATTTTTTAATCTTGTCCTACGCCTATCAATAGGCCTAGGGCCTATATGCTTATTGTAGGTTTGTCTTACCTTTTGTCATGGTAAGAGATTAGGGTGTTATGGTTTCAATTTGGGTTTGTTTACTGTCCAAATTAAAATCGAACCGACTACTTATCGAAATCGAATCAAACCAAATCAGACAAAGTTGGTTGGACCTTTAACCTTAAAAAAAAAATATGAAGATTTTTTTTGCAATAATATAACAAAAACTACATAATAACATATTACAATATATTAAACATAAATTAATGGTATTAATGTTCATCGGTTCGATTGGGGTTAATACGCTTTTTAAATTCTTAAATCGTAACCTAGACCGAACATAAGAAAAACCGAATTAAACCCAAATCAAATGCATATGATAAATATATATTTCACCCTTATTTACAAGTCTACAGCCTATATGCTCTCCTTGTGAGTCCATATACTCTATAAATATTTTCTTATATATAATGAAATAATAAGATGTAAGTAATGAAAAATATTTTCTTATATATATTTTTTAATTACAGTAGCAAAAAAGGCTTCATGTCAGCTGTCCAAGCTACCATAATTATTTGGAATATATAGGTAATTTCATAACAGCATGAATGAGGTCTGCAATCATTATTAGAGGCCCAAGTCCATGGCCTTAGTGAGGCAGAAAGGTTCTGACTCAGGCCATATGAGAGACCCTGGCCCAGCCGATTTAGCTATCATAATTTGGTCTGATTAAATATTACATGATTTTAACCTTGTCATCAAAATTCCAGAGCCTTATAACATGTTAAAAGAAATAAGGCCCAACTATTTTCACCCATTCATTCCTATCTCTTCACTTACTCACTCTCTTTACCCACCCAGAAATTTAAAATAACTCAAATCCTTTTTCTCCACCCTCCCATATTCCCATTCTACCCTTCACATTTTTCAAACCCAAATACCATTTTTCATTTCCCTCTCTCTCATTTTTTCTCTTCCCATCTCTATTAATTCGCGATTTCTTCGAGTTTTTAGGGCATTCAACCTGTTAGAACACTGTTAAGAACGATTACGAACAACTTTGTTGTGAAATCTTACAAAAAAATTGTGTTATTTAGGATTTTTGGGGCCTCAAAGTAAAAGTGATTCAAGAACTCGAATCAACAAAATCGGTACGTAAATCTTTGATTTCTCCAAGTTTAAGTTGATTTTAATGCTACATTATTGTATTGATTATTTTTGTGCAAAAAAAAATGGTAGAAAATGGTGAAATGGAGGCGGCGGAAATGGGTTACAGAAACCCATTTCAACCGGAATCGCACCGTCCGACCCTGATAGGTCAGACGGTTGCTGCTCTGTCCGCTCCATTGAGGGTGGAAAGAAAATTTGTTTGGTTTTTTTTAAATTTTTTTAGTTTTTCTTAAGCTAAATATTAACTGTTTGTCCTAATTGTATAGTTTTTTTTGTATGTATTTGGCTATTTTGATAGATATGCTGCCAAGAACAAGGAGAGGTCGTTCGGAAGAGGAAGAACAAAGCTCGCAAAGAAGAAGGCCGACGACCTTGGTTAGACGAAGACGACGCAAGTCACCCCCCTGTTATACATGAAGAAGAAAAGCAATAATTTGAAGAAGAACCTTCGCAAGTTGGGGTAGAGGGAGAAGGAGACGGCCTATTGAAGGGTCCTTGCCCCGGGAGACTTACTGATCCTTCGGTCCTCACGCAATTCAAGGGACACATGACATACTACTTGTGGCAAAATCAGGTATATGAATTTCGTAATTTAATTTAAATTTAATTGAGGTTATGATTAAATTTAAATATTGGTAGATTCTTATAATTTCTTGTTTATTCACATAGAAATGAAATATACAAAAGTGTCGAAACCATGAGGCAAAGTTAGCTTCTTGGGACCTTAGTGAACATCTCGAGAGAGAGAGTAATGAAGATAATTACAAACACCGGTTTTCATCATTTGGTGTCTTGTAGATATAGTTGTGCCAACAAGCGGTTGATAACTGCTTTTGTAGAGAAGTGGCAATCATAGACTAATTCATTTCACCTACCATTCGCTAAAATGACCATTACACTGGACGATGTAATGGTCTTACTTAAGATTCCAACAGTGGGCAAGACAGTGAATGGAGATGCATTGAGCAATGTAGAAGCAGTGATCATACTTCAAGAAGCCTTAGGGGTTTCGGCTCGAGAGGCATTTGATGAGGTGAATAAGAATAGAGGTCAATCGGTTTGATTGGATTGTTGCTAAAAAAATTTGGATCGAAGCTTCAAGGAAACCAACAATATCGTTCGGCCGAGCATACTGCGAGAGCATATCTTTTGTTCATCTTAGGTTGCACTCTTTTCACTGACAAGAGTGGTGCAAGGGTGAACATAATTTACTTGCCACTGTTAATGAATCTGGATGAGGTTGTCAATTTCATATGGGGAGCTGCTTGTTTAGCGCATCTATGTGCTACGAGATATCACGTGCAACAGATTGCGGGCTACATGACATTACTTAAGGTATAACTATTTCTATCATTTTGGTTTAACTAAATTAAACTTGAAATAAATATGTTTGTGTTATAGTAATTATTTTTCTTATGTCTGGTAGGCATGGATATACGAGCACTTCCCATTCGTAAGACCGCACGTAAATCGTGGGTATCATAACAACCTCCCGCGTGCCATGAAGTGGAAACATCACAAAGAACAAGGTCTAGCGGAAGATTACGTTGAAGTTCTACCCGAGACAATTGATGATCTTCAGCCAAATCAGGTAAATGCTACTCTTTTAAATTAAATTTGTTATATACATCATATCAACTTATATGTTAGGTCTTTATTATTTTGTTCAGGTTGCATGAGACCCTTACACAAATTGTAGGGCCGAAAGCCCTCTACATGAAGTGGTCTTTTATATTTCGTGCGTAAAGTTCTTTGATGTGGTTAAGCTCTACCATCCTGATCGAGTTCTTCGTCAATTTGGACATGTACAAAAGATCCCACGTCTTCTTATACGTCCTGTTCGAGCTGAGAGAAGTGTTAGGGGACGTGATTACAACGTCCATGTCACGACACCCCTGACGTAGGCTGACGTCGTGACCGGCACAGTGTACTATACACTGTACATACCCATATATAGTATACAATACACTGTCCGCCTTCACGTAGTCTCACAATAATTCCCAAAAGTTACAGCAATTTTTTTTTTTAATATACCACAAATCAAATCCAATATAGATCTCTATAAACATTCCATTCATTCCACAAATTAAATTATCACCTGATAAATATCTATGATCATCTCAATTCATCATATAATATTACCACACAACCCATCTAGGTGATATTACATATATATAGTGTGTAATAATTATACATATCAAAATAACAAAAATATAATCTATTTCCTCCAAGCATACATACACATACCAGACGAAGGCTCACGTGATTATCACTCACGGAGTTTTCCTTTTCCCTTCGACTCAATACCTGAAATATTGGAGGAAATGGGGTGAGCAAATAACAGCTCAGTGAATATAGTTCTTGAGATGACAATTATATACATTTAGAGAAATATGACATTTAAAATCGTTTCAAACACTTATTCAACACATGCATCATTCAACGAATATATTATACATGTCAACAACATAAATTGCATGAATTTTCAATAACACAATGCACAATCTCCCTCCTCCGCAAGGCAAGAGAGTGAGTCTAACCCTTGTTTGGCCGTACAAGGTAGACACAACCTCTCATTACCCAATTCAGTCATTTCAAGGATCGCAACCCTTGTTAGGATAGACCTACTGACAATGAGGACTCGCAAAACCTCATCCGGGTCTAATTCCTAACGAAATGACATCATTACAAACTCCAATTGCTAAAAGCAGTTTGCATGATCCATAAAACTCAATGCATTATATATAAATATAACATGCATACAATCAAACATTTTATATGCGTACAATGCCATACAAGAATCAAATTAAGAAAACTATACTCACAGTGGTTACACCGGGTTTCTAAGCCAACCTCTAAAATTGAGCAACAATAAACGTCATTGCTTCCTCAAGAGCGTTTATCCATGCCCTTAAGCTCTCAATTTAAACACTGAAATTAACCATAGATTATCATGAGACTCATCATTTATCATATTGGTAGCTACTAAAAATATCAAATCATATCCAAAAATCACGATCTTAGTATCGAAACGTCCGGAATTCAGTTCTGTACGAAGCTATGATTCTAAATCACTGTTCACAGTACTATTCACTATTCATTATTTACAGTACTATTTACTATTTACTATTCACTATTCACTATTCATCCGAAAGATGTAAATTGTATTAAAATTGTCAAACGGTCTCCAAAAATCATGAAATGGAATCTAACCACATATTCGGGGTCCCGGCAGTCCAGGGAGCGTTTTTCTACCTTTCTAGCAGATTTTTTTTATTCACGTTGGGTCAAAACCCCAATTTGTCAAAATGCCGCAAAACGGCTCCTATAGCTAAAATCAGTCCGCTAGAATCATTACATCTAGCTTAGATAGTAATTTTACGAAGAAATAGAGTGAAAAATAGTTACCGTGGGTCTCGGCGAAAATCTCGCGTCCCCTTTTTTTCTCTTCTTTCTCTCTGTTCTCTCGCTCTCTGGTTCTTCTTCTCTTTCTTTTTGTTTCTTTTTTTTTGTTTAACGTGTGAGAGAGAGAAGGATTAGAATGAGAGAGAGATTAACAATATATATTAAACAATGATCCTATGCTTTCAAAGCCTCTTAATTAAATAACTCTCATTCACCTTATTAAACTTATTAAAGCAACTTCACCATCTATTAATCAATTTAATTCAACTCCAATTCACATATCTAATTAATCAACTCATTCAACTAATAAAACTTATATTTTTTATTTGTTCATATTCCTTAAATATAGCATGTATTTCATATACGCGTATATAATACACGCATATACTTGGCTTCTACGTATAACATACGCATATCATACATTTCGATATACGTGTAATTTATCGTATGTATTTAACTAAAATTACGGGGTGTTACAGTCCATCACATGTTTATTGATCAGTATTGGGAGAGCTGAGACTACCATTTGTTACAAGTGGCTGCACTAGGAGAACAAGTTCTAATGCATGGTACGTTGTACCAGAATATCTTGAGTGATTCAAACAGATTTCACATCCAAAGGTGCAGAACCCTGAATATTGACTATCCACTCAAGCGCCAACTTCAACGGAGAATTTAGCAATTTTGGTAATAAATCAAAACCTACAAAATATTATTATTATATATGATTTTATTAAATTTGGCAGTAATTGATCTTTTGATTTTAGAGGGAGCGCAACAACCGAGGGCTGGCGATGTTGAGGTTCTTGAGAGCAACTCAAGGACCTGAGACATCGATTGATGCTGTGTTTCGGGGGATTGGTGACATCATCGAAGTTTTAGCCAGCACAAGCATCAACGGAGAAGAGGAACATGCAGAGGAAGAACGAGTCCAAACTCTAGTTCTCCACTTCGAAGATGTGTCACACACTCCAATTACACAGTTCGAATGTGGTGAGAGCTCGCGTAGAGTTGAAGAAGATGCACCAGCCGAAGCACTTACCTTTTGACTACGAATTCAAAGAAAACGAGATTAGACTTTTTCTTTTTTTGTTTTTTTGGTTTTGGACTAGGAAAACTTTGATCTTTTGTGCAATGAATTTTGAACTTCAACAAACAATTTCATTAATGCCAATGAAAAAAAATGTACATGTATTACATTTGTAGTAAGTTAAAAAAAAAAAAAAAACTTCAATCCTCATCAATTGTTTCTATGGTGGCTACATTGTGAATTGTACCAGTAAAATGCAAAATCCTATCTAGATATAGGGTGTCCCAACCCTTAGCGTACGATAGATGGTACTTCGCTCAATTTGTAGCAACTGGTGGCATTGGACTTGTTGGGGCCAAAATAACCTATCAATGAATAATTATCAATTTTAATCACCTAGACAAGGCAAATCATAGATTTTTATACATTAACAAGTATAAAATAATACATAATGTTTTTATATCTGCACAAAGTGGCACTCACTTATGAACCCTATAGCAAATAGTCGTCTCTATGTTACTGGAACATGTTCACTCCTTAGTGGAAGAAATGTTAAACACTGTCGAGGTGAGATAAGTACAAATGTCAGATTGTACTTACTTGCAATCAAGTGACCCATCTCAGGCATTGTCATCCAAGTACGTGACGATGCTGGGGTCTTATAACAATCAAGTGTCTTTATGATTTCGTCAACTCTGTCACAATACTGGAAAACGACCTCGTAGTGATCCTTGAAACTCATGAGTTCCTCTAAGAACTCTTGCCTAACTCTTTTTCCATTCACCTTCCCCATAACCCCAAAAAAGGGCAACTGCTCAATAACCACAATTCCCATCGACCTCCACATCTTTCACCTGCTGGATGCAAGCTTTCGGAGCAGCTGAAAATTAATTTATATACTTATGTGAGCCATGGTTCCTTGTCTTGTGAACTTTAGGTGGTCGCTTACCCTTGGTCACCGTGTTTTTAGGGGAACAACTGTCTTGTTGGAATAAGACATGCTCAAATAATGATGGACCTCTCTTGGTTGACTTATCAACTTTCAAACTCAGCCTTTCCCAAATATTTATTTTTATGGCGGGTTCTGTAACACCTCATAGTTTTAATTATACACCTACATTAACTTGTACGTATATTGACGTTTATACGTATGCTTATTCCGTACGTAGGAGAAATGTGTGTATGATAGTACATAATAGAAATGCAAATTAAGGAAATTGAATTACATAAATTAGAGGAGTTAAATTAAATTATAGGAATTAAATCTAACGGGGAGGTTGTTTAGTTAGATGGCTTTTGATGTATGAAATAAAGTGCATAAGGACAAATAATGTGTTGTCCATTTTAAGCTACCTTGAACTATCTGCTTTATGGAAAAAGCAAAAAAAGAAGAAAGAAACAAAGTTAAATAGAAAAGAGAATGTGATTGGATGTTGAAGCGGTGGGTGTATGCAAGTTTAAGTTTTTATGTTTCAGCCATTTCGATTATAAAACCAGAAGAGTAGAGAAGCGTGGACATGAATAGAGGAAGAAAAGAAAAAGGGCGACGGCCATGATTTTAAGGTAAAAAGTATTTTTTTTTAATTAAAAATATATATTTTTATTCTTCGGGCCGAGTTGTATAACATATGTTATTTTTATGTATTTTCAACGGTTAAATTTGTGTACGTGGGTGATGTGATTGGTTTTGAAAACGTAGGATTTTTTTTCAAGCCAGGCAAAGCTAATGATCTCTCAAAAAAAAAAAACTCTCCGTAAACCTGCCCATTTGGATTTCGATCCTACGACCACCCAGCTGACTCTTTCACTCATTTTCATTTCTTAATTTCTTGTTCTTTTTTATTGCTTCTTGTTCTCATCGATTAAATTTGATACATAAACCCATCATTTGTGTAAATTTTGTCCTTAAATTCTCTTACATCAACCATCCCACACCTAAAATTCATAAACCCATTACATAAACGTCTATCAGAGCAGGTATAGTTAGATCTTGAGATATAAAAAAGAGTAGAGGGAGAACCGTAGGTGGAAGAAAATTTACGGGTTGCTGCTACTGTTATTTGCAGCTGTACACCATACTATTCGAGTGCAAAGAATAAAGAGGAATCTGTTTGCCACCTCTATTTAAAACACATCGACTTCAACTAATTTGCTAAAAACAAAAAAAGGAAGAAAAGAAAAAGAAAAGGAAAGATAAAATACAGAGCCAAAGTTATGGAATATTATGGGAATAGCTTTCATATGTGAAAAAATGACATCAAGATATATCAGTGAGAAGTAGTAATGGAGTCCAATGATATTTCCTCTTTAGCTTCTTGTCTTCCAGAAATTGCTTCAATTGTCACTGCTTCCTTCCTTTTACCCCACAAAACACCATACAGTCCTCCCACTAACATTAAAGCCCCACCAACACTATTGCACAAAAAAAAAATAAAAAATTCAGCAAACAATTATATTTTTCAGCCACACATATATATATGATGTTTGGATGTATTTAGTTTTTGGAAATCACTACCTTTCATCTATACGCCCATTTAAGAAAAAAGAGGTGGATCCAAAGTAACTTTGCTTTTAAGCTTTTATCTGATTTATATTCTTTTTTTTGTTGGTGGTACGTTTGTGTCCATATTCATAAAAAAAAATAAAAAAAATTGTTCTCTCACTTATCCATTATTAAGACCTTCAAAATGATTTTTTTTTTTTTAAAGATACAATGTTTGTAGTTAATTGTGTAACTAACTCCATCACTAGACCGCACTCTTAGAGAGGTATCATGCTCATTAATTCCTGCAGTGATGATAGTTGAACCTAAAACTATGGGGATCTAAAGCCACCTCTTTACCAACTGTACTCTTAACTCCATGTTAACAAATAATTTCATTTGTCCATCTACTACTTCATCTACTACTTAAACTATAATAACTTCCTTCTCTTTTGATCTTTATAGAACGTTCTCATTATAAATTAAAAACATATGTCATAAAAGCCCCCCACAAGAAAAAAATTAATAAAAAAATAATAATTCATGTGCTGATTTTTATCACGAAATTAAGAAAATTGATCCTTTTTATAAATAATTAAGGCATATTATTGCAAGCTTAATTGCAGGTTATAAAAAAAGAAAAAAGAAAAAAAAGAGAGGTAGGAGTATATATGAACCTTCCCCAGTGTATGATATCCTTCCACAAGAATGCTGAGAAGATGGCTGTTATAAGCAGTGCTAATGGAGTGAACATTGCAGTAAAAACTGGACCTTTCTTCTCTATCACCCAAACTTGCATCCAGTAAGTGATCCCAGTAACCACTATCCCCTGCAATTTTTACAGAAACATGATTCAATATCATCTCAAATCCTTCATTCTCCACCACATATTCAGACTAGATTTTCAATCTATCTTTTCATTGTTTTTGTGTTAATGGATGTTCCAACATGTGTATGATGCTCATGAGTTATTAGTTCCTACCGTTGACATGACAGAGCACATAAGAAAAATGTGATGACAAGGTAATCCATATTCCACACAAAGCAATTAAAACATGTATTGGCACAGGTCATTTAGATTCAAGCCAGATCATTCGAGAATTATAGCCACTAATCGTGCACTAATCTTGTGAGTCCCAGGAGCATTTCAAGTTGGCCCAATTCAAAAAAATGATGATTGAAGCATTGAAAAGATTATAATTACGTTGCATTCAGTGCGTGGAGCTGTGATAATTGTCAAACATCATTTGGCATTTGAACCAAAACAAGAGCATCATAACATTAAAAGCTAATTATACAGTGACATGTGAGGTATATAAGGGATTTAATTCCCAGTTGGGTTTTCTAACCCCCCGATGATTTTACTTTTCTTTTTTTTTTTGTATGGCACAAACCCCAAATGATTAAATCAATGCAAAGAAAACATTCAAATAATCAGTTTTTTGGTCGTTCGGCAAATCTTGCCTACGTCCATGGACAAATGAATGCATTATACTGAAAATATTACAAAACAAAATGGCCCTCCTTTGACACTTACCTCATTATAATTACTATTCTGATCATTCAATCTACAACTATATCAATTAGAGTTTGACGTCGATTGCAACATTCCTTTCTCCTTTTTCCTCTTCAATAAGAACCCCTTCCCCACCATTTAATTATGTCTCCCACCAATTATTAGAACAAAGAAGCTAAATGACTTGTACTTTGGAAATATGCACGATTCCATTAGGAAATTCTAGAAAATATTCAGTATCTCATAGAGCTGTGAAGCATTCATTGCAAATAGGTGTACTGGATTTCTCATAATGACTATGACAACCACTAAGAAAAATAGACAAGTATAGCCTGTTAAAAATTACTCAACCCATAACAATCAGATAAAAGTTCAATAATACATATAAAGCTATCATCAATATAGAGTTTTATTTATAAAAGTAAAGGGTAAGGATCATACACAATATGCCACGGAGAGAAGCTGAACATTCCAACCAAGCTTCCAAGAAGACAGGTTTCTCTCAAAAATTATCGCCACAAGAGCAGACTGAACGCAACTAAAGAAGCACTGTAGATTTGTAAGATGTATTTTTGCCGGGTATTTCTTTAGTAAGGGTCCCTGAGAGCAAAATACTAGTAAGAAAAAGCAAAAGATAAGTGATGCCTCCTTATTTATTCAAAAAATTGAAAATTAATTAACTTCTATTGAAGTTAAGGAGAACCTGCATAATAAGCCAAAGTGACCAAGCTATATTTCCAGAAAGCATGATAAGAGCTCCTTTAATCCACTCCACCTTGGAAGAAGCACCTGAAAGGGCTTGTGGGTCTGTAGCTTCTTTGTGAACTGAAGGGTACCAGTCCATCATGAACTTTATAGGGGGGCCTTTATATAAAGCAAATAACAAAGCACCTGATACACATACTATAGAGCCAAACAACTTGGCCACTCCATAGAGATGCTTTGTAGAAATGCTTTCCATCCTGAAAAAACATGTTGAAAATGTTAGACAAAAGAAGGTTTGAAAAATATGATGTGGATCGCCTTTATTACCTAAGGAAAGCAGCCATGATGAAGGTGATGGCTGGAATTGTATTATTGGTGGCGGCAGCATATGTTGCAGTAGTGTAGTGGAAAGCAAAGTAGTAGAGATTCAAACTAAGGGTGATCCTGAAATTTATGCCGTCCGAATTGAAATTGAAAATCAACTCGATAATAAATGTCCATATTGATAATACTAATGATCTTTGCAAAGTAAATTACCCGATAAAAGCAACCGCGAAGATCTTGCAAAGTAGACAGTAAGATAATGGAGGAGCATTCTTCCTAATGATACAACAAGGGGCATTCTTCAGAAAATCTATGGATAAATAGAACAAGCGCAAAAATGAATAAGTACGATGATTTAAAATTTAAATGTTTCTCAAGTACCATTCGAGGAAGAAAGTGAAAGGAGCCAAGACTAATGAAGCAAAGGCTTGTCTGTAAACCACAAAGACAAAAGGGTTCATTCCACCACCAATTGCTGCTTTAGAAAATAAGGCCATGCCTGCATAAGCAAACTGTATGAAGAGCATTGCAAGATAAGGCTTATGGGTCTCACTGAACATTGCAAAAACATAAAAAAGCCTTCTTCTTGGTACATTAATTTGGAAAAAATATAGAGTAAGGGAAGGAGAGAAACAATGTATTGCCAGCCTCCTTTGATGCTTGGAACATAGAGAAGAAGCAGTTCAATTTATAGTGCAAAGCTAGCACTTAAACAGTTTCTTGCACAAACACAAAAAAAATAGTCGAAAAAAGAAAGAAAGGAAAGAGCTCATGTAGCAGTCAATTTGAGGTCATGTCATCCGACCAGTAAAGCCTGGAATTACAATAAAGCGCAACTTTAGCCCGGCAAACTTTACAAGTCCAAGGTTCAAGGTGATATTTGTCATATACGTGTCTTTTTCAATTAGTTACTTTATCACAAGTGTTGAAAAATAAAATAATGAAATAACAAAGATGTAACGTGTTTCACTTTTAACACCTACGTTCACGAGAGAACAGAGAGAATATTTTTTTTATTCTTGATGATGTCTTAATGGAGGGACATCATATATATATATATAGACGTACAGAGTCATGCACACATATAGTTATAATTACAATTTTAGTAACTGTTAAATAAAATGACTACTAAAATTATCGCATTTCCTTAAAGGAAATAAATATCACAGATTTTGCTCTTCTCCACAACGCTTCCCTCAAGCTAGTGAATAAAAGTTTATCATTCCCAGCTTAGACACATTTGCTTGAAATGCAGTATGGTTTAACCTTTTAGTGAGCACATCGGCGAGCTGATTATTGGTAGACACGTATATAGTACAGATCAACCCACTATCAAGATTCTCTTTAATAAAGTGTTTATCAATGTCCATATGCTTGGTTCGATCATGTTGAACTGGGTTATGGGCAATGCTAATTACAGATTTATTGTCACAATAGAGTCTCATAGGGTCATCCCAGTGTATCTTCAAATCTGTCTAA
Source organism: Paratinospora sagittata (assembly GCA_035771175.1). NCBI lineage: Eukaryota > Viridiplantae > Streptophyta > Magnoliopsida > Ranunculales > Menispermaceae > Paratinospora > Paratinospora sagittata. The sequence goes on along the minus strand of JAYMFD010000012.1, from coordinate 5,535,438 downwards.
ATTATCTGCAACCATAATAGCTGACAAACCCCTTGTGTCATTACTCGGAATTCTGCTTCAGCACTAGATCTGGCCACTACATTTTGCTTTTTACTTCGACATGTCACCAAATTTCCACCAAGAAACGTACAATATCTAGTAGTTAATCTTCTGTCAACTACTGAACCATCATAGTCTGGATCAGTATATGTTTCAAGAACCACTCTTATGTATCGTTTAAATAAGATGCCATGTCCTGGAGTCCCTTTAAGATGCTGTAAAACACGATTAGCTGCTTGTAAATGAATATCTTTAGGGTTGTGCATGAACTGACTTATTACACTTACTGCATATACAATATCAGGTCTTGTGTGAGAGACATAGATGAGTCTTTCTACTAGTCTTTGATACATCTCCTTATTAATAGTCAGCGTTTCTTCAACTTCTCCAAGCTTGTAATTAAGATCAATAGGAGTATTTATTGGTTTGCATGCTAGCTTCCCTGTTTCTTTAAGAAGGTTTGTAATGTACTTCAGTTGAGAAATAAATATTCCATGTTTAGAGTGTGTCACTTCAATCCCTAGGAAGTATTTCAATCTCCCTAGTTCCTTGATCTCAAATTCCTCGGTCAAACACTGCTTCAAATTTTGTCTCTCGTTCTCATTGTTTCCTGTCATGATGATGTCATCAACATACACTAATAGAGCTGTAACTCCTCCTGAAGTCGAGTGCTTAATAAACAGAGTGTGATCTCCTTGGCTTTGTCTATATCCCATGTTTGTCATTACTTTGGCAAACCGACCAAACCATGCCCTCGGAGATTGTTTAAGTCCATACAGGGCCTTTTTCAATTTACACACATTATTAGTGGTGCCAAATCCTGGAGGCACTTCCATATAGATTTCTTCTTCTAAATCCCCATGTAAAAATGCATTCTTTACATCAAATTGTTGCAGATCTCAGTCATAATTAGCTGCCAATGACAAAAGAAGTCTCACAGTATTCATTTTTGCAACCGGAGCAAATGTCTCTTGATGGTCCACACGATATGTCTGAGTATATCATTTGGCTACTAATCTTGCCTTGTAGCGCTCTAGGGACCCATCTGTTTTGTATTTTACTGTATAAACCCATTTGCATCCCACAAGTTTCTTTCCTGCAAGCAAGTCTACCAACTCCTATGTTGTATTTTTCTCGAAGGCTTCCATTTTCACATTCATAGCTTGTTTCCAATTTGTATTAGATAAAACCTCGGATAATGATGTAGGAGTCTAGACGTTGTTCAGGTTGGTAAGGAAACTTTTATGGGTTGGTGAGAACTTCTCAAAGGATACAACATGAGATAATAGATACAAGGGATGTTTAGTGCATTCCCTTGTGCCCTTTCTAATGGCAATGGGAAGATCATTGTCAGGTTCAGAGGCTAAAAGATCATTGTTAGTTTCAGGAACTAATGAAATTTGTAAGGAGGGTTCAGGATTTGTTACCTCATTTTTAGGGATTGATTCAAATTCTTGAACTTGCATCGCTTCAGGAACTGCAGCTTTCTTCCTTGAGTACATTTGTCCAGTCATTTGATCCTTAGGTTCATCATTGGGTACAAAGGGTGTATGAGATTCGGGTTTGGTTTGTTGTAGGTTAAAATGGCCAAAAAGATCAAAAGGTTATCGAGGGAGTTTTGATCCTTGTCTTTCATGATGACACTCTCCCCTGGAAGAGGAGGAGCAAAAAATAGGGCTCAGGTTCACAGAAAGTAACATCGGCTGAGACAAAAAATTTCTTTGATGGCGATGATAGCCTTTATAGCCCTTTTGAGTGGAAGAGTATCCGACAAAAACACCCTTGAGAGCTTTGGGGTCCAACTTCCCCCTGTTGGGTTGGTGAACATGGACAAATGATACATACCCAAATATCTTAGGTATAAGATTATTGGAGATTTTGAGCTTAGGGTAAACTTGACAAAGCTTTTCCATAGTACTTTTGAAACCAAGGGTACGAGATGGTATGTGGTTAATAAGGTGTGTTGCAGTAAGGACAACTTCCCCCCAATAGGACTTAGGCATAGTATTATGAAATAAAAAAGCTCAGGTTGTATCAAGCAGGTGGCCGTTTTTTCTTTCAGCAACTCTATGTTGTTGTGGGGTGTGAACACATGATGATTCATGAAGGACCCCATCGTTTTGAAAGTAATTGGTCAATGTTTGATTAAAATAGTATCTAGCATTGTCAGATCGAAATCTCTTAATTTTAGCACCAAACTGGGTGTGTATCATGTTATGGAAGGTAGGAATCACATTAGATTTTTGTTTTAGTAAGAATATCCACGAGACTCTAGTACAATCATCAATGAAGGACACAAACCATCACACTCCAGAAACATTAGGTATTGAAGAGAGACCCCAAATATCACTATGAATGAGATCAAAAGGATCTGAACTTCTTTTATTACTAAGTGGAAAAGATTTACGCTTGTATTTTGCAAGTTCACACACTTCACAATGAAAATCTTCAACATTGAGAGACTTAATCAAAAAAGGAAACATGATTTTAAGGGTTCGAAAAGAAGGATGGCCAATGCGGCGATGATAAAGCCATACTTTTCTTTATTGGAAAATTTGTGCTCGGAGAGAAATGAAGTGTTACTCTTGATAAGATGTACTGGTGTCTCAAGGTAATACAACATGTCCTGTTCCTTAGCATGTCCAATTATCATCCCCAAGTCCTGGTCCTGAAATGCACAGTAAGTAGGGAAGAAGGTTACATTACAACTCAGATTATGGGTCAATTTTTTAATAGAGATAAGATTAGTAGATAGTTTAGGAACATGAAGAACATTTTTTAGTGTAAGGGTGGGGCTGATGTGAACATCACCTATACTAGTAACTGTGGTTAAGGATCCATCAGCTGTGGCTATTTTCTGACTACTAGGACATGTGTTGTAGGTATGAAATATATTGGGGGAATTGGTCATGTGATCAGTAGCGCCAGAATCTATAACCCAAGAGTTAGCAAAAGACTTATCCGAGACGTTAAATCCAATAGAAATATGAAAGTTACCTGAATGGACCAATGAACAGGTACCTGAGGGTTTGTCCAGTGTGCTAAGAAAATATTTCAATCTTTCAATGTCGTCTTGGCTGAATCCTTCTGGTACTGGGGAGTCTGCATGTCACACCCTAGGTTGCACAGTGTGCCCCTACCCAGGTGTGGGCGCACCCCCTCGGGGCGAACGCCTAGCCATTATAGATCCATAATATTGTCCCATCCCGGTACAGCCACCGCCACACAAGGACGTCTCTTGTACACGGGATCATTTGTCTGACACTATTTATGAATAGTGCAGGGCTACTCAGAATGCGAAATTAGACTCCTTAAGGGAGGTCTCGAGTTCGATTCTGGGGGAGGCCCTGCACTATTCATGAATAGTGTTAGACAAATGATCTCGTGTACAAGAGACGTCCTTGTGTGGCGGTGGCTGTACCTGGATGGGACAATATTATGAATCCATAATGGCTGGCGTTCGCCCCGAGGGGGTGCGCCCACACCTAGGTAAGGGGCACGCTGTGCAACCCAGGGTGTATTGGCTCAGTGGTTACCTAGGATGCGATCACGTATTAAGTCGTGAGTTCGATCCTCGGGGAGGCCCCCTTTGTGGACAAAAAATCTCGGGGATACTAGACGTTGTAGCGGGCTGTGTATTGAGATATAACAATATTATGGGTTGTTACTGTGGATTAAAGGCCTCATGTATACGCCCTAAGGCCTTTTTGCCACACCTGGGTAGGGGGCTCGCTGTGCAACCCAGGGTGTGACACTGCAACTGTTTGTTTAGTAGACATATGTGCTTACCCACTGGTCTTTTGCTGTCCTCCTTTGTAGCCCCATTCTTTATTGGAAGTTGAAGGCTTGCCATGAAGTTTCCAATACTTCTCTCTGGTATGTCTAGTCTTCTAACAATAAGTACCCCATAAATTGTCCCTATTGTCTCGATTTGGGACCTTTGATGATTCAGCATGCGGAGTGTGTGTCTTCTGATAATTTTTTCGAATGGAAACCATAGCTGAGCCTTCCATCTTCTGAGATGTGAGCATAACACTTTTTCTGCTTTCTTAAGTCCGAATAACTGAGATAGTCTCATTCAGAGTTGACAACTCTTTGCTGAGAGTCTGAACTCTCACTTGATCAAACTCTGCATTGAGTCCAGCCAAGAAGTCATAGACCCGATCCTTCTCAATATAGTTCCTTAAAACTACAGCATCTGCAGGGCATTTAGTCTCAATACACCTATAATGGTCAAGTTCCTGTCAGAGATTCTTCAATACATTGGCATATTCGGTGACCGTCATGTTGCCTTGTTTTGTTGTTCCAACTTTCACTTTGATCTCATACACTTAAGCTGCATCATGGGCCCTAGAGTATGTTTGATGAATGACATTCCAAATGTCTTTGGCGGTAGTTAGAAACATGCATGTATCACTAATGTTTGGCGTCATTGAATTCCATAGCCACGCCATTATAGAAGCATCTTTGTTATCCCACGCTATAAACTTAGGATCTCCAGGTGTAGGTCCAGTGCCCAAAAGATGACTTAATCTCCCTTTGCCCTTCAGAAAAATACGCACCAGCTGAGACCACTTCAAATAATTCTTTCCATCAAGTCTATATGCTGCCTAAATATTTGGTAGTTCTCCTTTCTCCGTTTTGTCAACTGCTTCTTTAGTCTGCACGTTTCGGAAGTAACCGACATTTTTTTTAGGTTACAATCTCAAAAATAAATAAATAAATAAATAAAAACTCAGACGAAGACGAATAAGACGATGCAAATATCATGCGATGAAAACAAAGATGAAGTCGCCAACAAAGAAGACAAACCAGCTGAAGAAGACGAACCAGGAGCCGAAGATGAAGATGGCGACACAGATGACGCAGTTAGGGTGATGGAAGAAGACGGCGACGACGACACGATGAAAGGTTAGTTGCAGACGACGACAACGACGAAAGAGAAAGAAGAAAAAGAAGAAGACGACGCGATGTGCGATCCAGCAGCAGCAGCAGTAACAGAAAACACACAGACGACGATGACGATGTGCGATCGCAATGGAGATCTGATGGACAACAACGACGACAGCGATGTGCGATCAATAGTAGCAGCGTCTATGAAGACACACAGATGACGGCGGCGATGAAGATCAGAGAGATCCAGTGATGCAGTGACGCGCAAGAGAGATAAGCGAAAGAGATGCTCGAGAGACGACGAAGATCAGTAGCAACGTCAAATATCAGCAATGGTGGGTTCGAGCAGCGGCGTTGAAACACAGTAGCAATGGAGACGAAGGCGTCGACGACGATGAGGATATCGGCAGTGCCGATGAGGAAGACGCAGTAGCCGATGGTGATATAGTAGCAGTGATAAAGACATACGGACCAATCAGCAACACAATTAATGGCGATGAAGGCCAACGAGGAAGGTTCCGGTAATGAAGGCCAAAATAAAACAATTTCGACGATGAAGGTCAGAAGAAAAGAAAATTTTCCTAGTTGTACGAGCTTAAAGCTCTGATACCATGTTGCAAAAATAAAATAATGAAAGACACAAAGATGTAATGTGATTCGGCTCTAAAGCCTACGTCTACGGGAGAAGAGATGAAATATTTTCTTATTCTTAATGATGTCTTAATGAAGGAACACCATATATATATACACATACAGGGTTATGCACACATATAGCTATAATTACAATTTTAGTAACTGCTAAATAAAATGACTACTAAAATTATCGTCTTTACTTAAAGGAAATAAATCTCACAGATTTTGGTCTTCTCCACAACAATAATTAATATTGAATCAATAAGTTGCTTAAAGTAACCTACATTGAGTTAACAATGTGAGTTTTTGTAGTCCCATGTGTAGAAGACTAGATTTATTACTTTTTGCTCTCATATTTCTCTATATCATCTTTTTGGTTTTCATTACAGATATGCTCATGTCCATAGTTCTCAGTGGATATTCGACTACACAACAACAGATAAACAAAAGTCACTGTAAAAGATTATTGATTCAAATATTCTTGACGTCATGAAAAATGCCATTTGTATAAACAGCAAAAAAATGGAAAAAGGAATGATAGGATAACAAAAAAGAAGAGAATAGATTCATTAATATACTTGAATTGAATGAAAAAGACAGAACAATTCAATAAGAAACAGTAAATTAAATAAAGAATCTCTTATCTATATATTCGGGCTAGATTTTATTATAGATTAAGAAAGAATACACAGGGAGAAAAGACAACATGAAAGAAAAAAATCTTATAGCACTTTGATTCTTTTCTACAAATCCTGCTTAAATGGATAATCAGTAGCCCCTAGTAATGATGTGTGCCCATTTTTCCCTAAGCTGATTAGTGACTTTAGCTAAAGAGGAAAGGCATTTAGACCCTTTAAATCCTATGAAATATCTCATAAATCTATAATATGAGACAGTATCTATAAACTATGGCAAGGTGTGCTAATCTTTTGTTTTCTTTTAGGATAGTGGAGCTTTTGTAAGGGAGATTTGGACCCTTTAACCATTGTATCCATCCACTTGATACTACTACTGAGAGCCACATAGGTGGTTCAGAGGACCAGCAACATCTAGAAATATCAGCAATCAAGAGTTGCATCAATGATAGGAAGTGAGACTATTAAAATGCCAAAAGAATGAAGAATGCAAACAAAATCTAACAAAAAGTATAACTCAAGAGATGGTTCAAATACAAATCAATATGTTAAATGATCAGGGTAAGGTTTTTATATCAAATTATCAATAGAGATATTGTTCTAACCTTTTCTACACCAACAACACCAAGCCAAGTAAAAACATATCAAACTAAAAAAGATTTCTACAGCTCATTCCCAAGTTTTTAAAACAATAATTCCCTCAAAACCACCCAGCCATGGTACACTAGTTTTGTTAGATAATCACGTAATCCGAAAGTTATAGCTATCAGCTAAAGGCTTGACGATAATGAGTATAAAGGTAAGACAACATGATTAAGGCCAAATTTAATTAAGCACGTGCTACATTCAAGGGATGATTATAGCCAATGCAAATGTGTCTCCTTATCCTTGGTGATCATAATAACATGCAGTAAGGTCTGTTCTAAAACCCACCACCATGGCATCACGTGTTAGCTACCTTATACTTATCCTTGCAAAGAAATTGACTTGCGAGGAGCAGGATCTGCCACAAACACCTCTGAGCTTACTTGGGCAAATATCAGTGGTCGCAATCAGTTGTGTGACAATTCAACAGTGGTTCACATGGATTATGCCAATATAATTCTAACAGTTCAAAAGCCTTAGCAATACTATGTAACTGTTCCAAGGAATGCCAAGAAACATGTAAGTTTTGTTTGCATCTTCTAGATTCTGATTTCCATAGAAATGGTTGCAGTGTTGGGGAATATGAGTCCAAACAATGTGATAATAATGATTTTGTTCAAGTGCTTTCTAAATTTTCTGCAGCCACATTGCATTGCCAACAAATCAAGAGGTTTGCAGATTATGCCACACTAATTAATGATGCATGATTGTAATGGTTTTATCATTTTCCACAACGCCCATCAATTAAAGGTGCTCTTTGATTCACCTTTTTTTTTTCCTTTCAATTCAATATCGTTGACATCAAAACAGCTGTACTCCTGCAGCTAGACTAGAAATAAGCTTCTTAACTTGGACACAGATCCTAACTTGGTTAGAAATCAGCTTCTTTCCTTTCACTTAGTCAGATGTGTGGCTTAACTAGGACTCAACGTTTTGTAAGGCACAGCATCCGTCTCGGACCAAAATTTGTTCCTTTGAATACCTAAGGACTTGGGCTTGCCCTAAAAGCTAGAGCTGTTAATCAATGTAGGATGGACCCTGGTCTCAACAATTAATCAGCAAGTTCAAAGTTGAGATACAAGGGCCATCCATTTCTGTCTTAAGTTTTTTCTCTTATGTATGAAAGGGAAACATAGTTTCTTTCTAAGGAAGGTATGAGATAAAACAAGAACAATATGGAATAAACTTTAATCCCAGTCTAGTGTATGAAGACACAAAAACCTTATCAGATATAACAAGTGGGCTCAGCTTATAAGAACAAAACATATGGACACTAACATTTATATCAATACTTGTAACAATCCCATATGTCCATAAAATCAAAGAAATTCAAAAGCAAAGGAGATAAAATTTAGATACAGAGGATGATGATAAAACCACTGTAGAAACAATAGAAACAATTCCCTCAAATAAAAGAATTCACAAAGACAAGAATCCCTTTCCAGTGTCTATCTTTGCGTAGTTTTTGAAACTTCACCAGCAATCTTCTCTTGCCGATTATGCCTTTGGAGCAGGTTCCTCCTGTCTGGAATCAACCTCAGAAACTTCCTCCGGTACTTTAACTTCCTCTTTGGCAAGTTCTTTTTCTTCAACTTCTGGTTTCTTTTGCTCAGAGTTTTCAACCTTTTGAGATTCAGTAGGCACTGCAGCAGTAGCTACAGTTGTTTCATCGGCCTTCGTAACAACTTCTTTTTCATCTAGTTTTTCTGTTTCGGGCTCTGCTGGTTTAGCAACTTCAGCTGGTGCTTCCTTTTCAACTGGTACCGGGGTTGCAACAACGGCTTTTTCTTCTTCTACTTGTGTTTTCTTTTCATCTGGTTTTTCAAGTATTTCGGGCTCAACAGGCTTAGCAACTTCAGTTGGCTTTTCTGCTTCTACTGCTTCAACGGCAGCAGAAACAGATTTTTTCTCCTCTTCTTCAATTTTCTTTTCCTCCGATGTTGCAAGCTTTTCGGCCTCAACAACTAGTTTTTCCGTTTCAACTGTTTCGGGAGCTACAACAACTATGACGGACTCTTCTGTCTTCTTTTCCTCTTTGCTTTCTTCCTTGGCAGCACTATCATTCTTTGGTTCTTTTACTTTGACTGGCTCGGTTACCATGGTTTCTGTTTGATTTTTATCATCTTTAGTTGATTCTTTCCCTTCTTCACTCTGTTAAACGTAGGAAATTAGGAAAACTTCAATACTTCAAATACAATGACATAACAAGAACAACTAAATATAAACTTCAATTTATCAGCATGGACAGTTGTACATTCATGTCAGTACTTGATTCCAAAATAAATGTAACTTGCAGAAACTACATAATAATCCGACTGATTATTTAATCAAAGATCAATGCAATTCGATAAACCATAAATCTAGTCATTGGTAAAGTTTGGAGATTTGGGCTCGTGAGCAATAAAAAGAATGCAAAAAAGAGTCGAATGCAGTAATTCTGTTATCTTTTTGAAGTAGGATAGGAATGAATTAGCCTTTTCAAAAAGGAATGATTTGAGCTTTTTTTTATGTCTAGTGTTTTCTATGATGGAAATTGGATGCAACCCAAAAAATGTTTTTCAATGGATTAGTGTGAACAACTTTCAATCTTTAATTGCACCTCTAACATAATTCAGAAGTCTATTAATTCATCCTTAATTTCTTAGAGTTGCAGCAAACATAGGAGCCGGTTTTTCTTCAGTTTAGAAATCACAAATGCTATTATATGCTAAGAATAGAATTAGGAATTTAACAAAACCAGGAAATAGTTCAATTTTATTGAATCTAAAAAACTGAAACAATTGAAATTCAAACACCCAAATGACCAGAACAAAACACTAGATATCTTATCCATAATAATTTGTTATGTAGTATTACTTCAGCTAAATTGGTTAAGAAAACAAAAGATATTCCACCATTCTTGAATGGTTCAAAAGAGTTTGGATAGAAATTCTTGAACTCCCAAGAAAAGAGAGCATCTAAATATCTAAATTGCATTCTAAGAAAAAGTTTCACAATTCCAATTCTGCTATTACGTAGATTTCAATTTCTTCCTTTTTTTTTCTTTTTTTTTTTCTTGAAAAAAGAATGCAATCTGGTATAAGACTATAAGGTGCAAACTGAAAATAGTCTTGATTTGAAAGTATATGCTCATGCCAAACAACCCCTAAACTATTCATAAATGATTATATAATACTAATAATATTGTAAATTACAATGATAATTACAGTAATATTTTATAAATAGTATATATTTAATATAAGAACTACAGCAATAATAAGATCCCAATCAAGAGTGAGCTGCACCAGCTAAGAATGCTGGAAACTTGCAAAGAATGATACTATGGTTCTCAAGAGTACCTCCTCCTTCCCAAATTGAAACCTTATACAACAGAAGACCAATCTTGAGGAATATCCACAATCTCTGAATCAAGATCTTCCTCGGGATACGTGCTCCCAGTTCTTTTGCAATGGAATATTCAAAATTCTCAACTTTAAATCACCCATTTATTTATTTGAAAAAAAAAACAAAAAAAAACCAAAAGCATCATCTTCTGTTTTTCAATCATCGAAGAAATTAGACTCCAAATGAATCAATTCGAAAACCAATCAATAAAAAGAAATAAAATAAATAAATAATCGCAAAATTAAGGGGGGGAAATCGAAATTCAACACTTTGATCAAATGGGTATTTGAGATTGATAGAAAAAAATTAGTGGGTACCTCCTTAAACAAGACGCTGAGGGATTTCCGATTGTTTCCTTGCTCATCACCCACTTCTTCTTCTTCTTTCTTCACTTCTCCCACAACCTCCGACCGAGCAGTGGCACCGGCAACGGCGACATCCTTGGCCGGCGCAGGTTCCGGGACCATATTCTTCTCAAGCTCGGCCTTTAAGCCTTTGGGCTTGCTCGCACAGCCTCCCATTATTCTTCGGTTTCACTGACCCTTCTTGTTTAATCTCTGAAACTGTTCCTCTCGATCTCTCTCTCTCTCTGATTCTGAGAGAAGAAAGATGGGAGAATTAACAACAACAGAAGCAGAAGAAGAAGAAGAAGAACAAGAAGAAGAAGAAGAAGAAGAAGAAGAAGATGGGAATGAATGAATTGAGAAGATTGTTGGGTTTGGGAAGAAATAATTGAGGGGGTTTTTATAAACAAACGGCGATTTTAAAGCGTTAATGTCGTTCCGACATTCGTTCTACGGCGCTGGAATTTTTAACAACCCCTACAAAAACACAAACTGTATTGTATTACAGCGAAGCCAGACAAAATAAATAAATATAGAAACATTTTTTGGTTCCTCGCTAAAGAGTAACTCATGTTATTTATTCTAAGTTAGCTTCGTTGATCTGAACGAACCGGTCAAAGTTATTAAAAAAAAAAAATCCTGATACTGTGCTTCCGGATGCTGCATAACTAAATCGCTCCCGGAAACTTTTTTTATTTTATTTTATTTTATTTTATTTTTATTTTTATTTTTTATCAAATGGTCTAGGAGTGGGGTGAATTTTAAAATCTAAAAAAAAAATAATTGTACACATAATTTTGATACAAAAAAAAAAATATAGTACTAAAATAACTCGGAGAGTTAAATGTGCTAGAAACACAAGCTCTCATGTCATTAGTCAAATAAAGTAAAATATACATAATATACGTACATGTCTCATTGGCGAATAATATATACTATCAAAAAGCTTACATTTCTATCGCGTTTGATTTTTTGATTCCTTGTAGTATTGTCATTTACATAATTGATTTTATAATTTATTGTTGATAATTGACTTTCTCGATATTTTTTGTAAAGTTAAGACATTATCTATTATTTATAAATGACATATTTAAGAAGCAAGATATATTGATTTCGAATAGAAATACATTTTTAATATATGAAACAATTAATGATTATGAAAAGATTTTTCATTTTACGATCTAGGCTCATAGTCAAATAAAAATAAATAAAATTTCCTTATTTATATATAAATTTTAATTCTTGAAGAAACAAGCAATTAATATATTATATTACATTGAATGATAAAATCTAAAGACTCCACTATGCACATTAAAATTATTTGCTTTTTATGTCATATTACACCATATATATGAGGATGTCATTTAATATGCTGTAACACATGCATTTATAACAAAAACTTGTTGATGCAATATGAATAATACCCTTTCATGTATTATAAACTTAAAAGATTATCTTTCAATGCAATTTTATATAATCTAGCTAATATATATATTTTCTTTGCTTTTATGAAGGTCTTTTTAACTAAAAAAATGTATGATTAAAAATTAAATAATAATTATGTCATATACAAATATATGCAATAAATTATAATTGCATTTGTAATCACATATTTCCTAATTAAACTAACATTTATTTTTTATTAATTTTAAGAGTCATTATGCTATCAAATATGGTCAAAATAATTAGCCCATTATATCAAGAAGTCGAATAAACAAATTAACTCCCGGATTATAGCAAAATATTAGACCAAACAAGTTGCAAGCCTTGACTGAGTCATAGACAAGGGTCCAGGTAAGAAAATAAGAAAAGTAGGCTGTTGAGTCAAAAATGAGGTTGGAAGTTACAAGAGATAGGTTGCGTGCGGGTGCACCGGAAAATTCCTCCCTACGCTTTAAACTTGAGCTGTTTCCTTACTTTTAGCAAAAACCGACTAACAATGGTGTGCGTGCGCGCCTGTCTCTTCCCCACACTTTTGTATTTTCTTCTCTTCCCGTGGGCCCCGCTCCACCGTAATATCATGCGTGACATCCTCTGATTTTTTTTTCCTTAATAGATAGATGAGAGCATATATAATATATCATAATGACGGCGGTGCCCATGTTTTTGGCCTTTATTGATTACTTACACTGAACCGAAACCCCTTGAAACGGGTGCCGACTGTGTAAACCAATCGATCAACCTAATCAACTTAATCGAACTGAACTAAACGGATGAGTTGAATTGAGTTGGATTAAAAAATTTTAAACTAAATTAGTTTGAATTGGGTCAGAGGTTAGAGCCTAAAAAATCGACTTAATCCAATTCAACCCGAACCAATTAATAACTCTCACTCTAAAAAAAAAATTTCTCTCATTTTATATGAAGACTGAAGCTTTGAAGTAACTCAAATTTATCAATATTTTACATTATTAATAACTTGATATTACTTTGAACTGTTTTGAATATGTATTTGTGGTTGTAATAAAACTCTTTTAAAACTTTTTTAATGAAACTCTTCTCAATTTATATTTATCATATTGTGATATGGTATTTATATTTGTCATATTGTGATATAGTGGTGGATGAATATGATTTATTTAAAACATCTTGATATTTATGGTTAATTTGAAATTATTGTCAGATATACATATTGATATAGTTGTATTTAAAATTGAAATATTATACACTTGATGTCTTTTAGTGTAGAATTTATAAGTATAATTTAACAACTTTAAGATTTTTAACCTGAATGACCAACCTAACTCAACCCAGACTAGTTTGGATTAGGTTGAGGGGTAGTTTGGTTTAAGTTGGATTTCAATTTTTAGATTGAGTTAGGATTTAACTCTAATCTAACCCAACCCAACTTATTATACCCTAAGAGGCACTACAACAAGAATCACATGGGACCCGAATAGTAGGTAGAAACTTACTCATGCTTGTTTAAGAGGAGAGAATTCCCACTTATTTACTAATAAAGGGAGACAAGTTTTGAATCCCCAACCTCAAGATAGGGCCCGATGCCTTACCAGCTGCCCTAGGCTCTAGAAGGCACCGCCGTGTCTTCTAGAACTTCAATATATTTTTTTTGTGAAAATGATCATTGAAATATATATATCCCAGGGTCACCTGCATTGCATGTAAATAAAACGGAACTGAAAATTACTACGAGGGGATTGAAAGTTACAATAAAAAAATAAAAAAGGGCTTAAAATGACAAAAGTGAATAATTTTTAAAATAAGTTTTATACTTACTAACATTACAAAAGAAAATTTTCAGCGCTTAATTATTAAATTATTCATAAATATATATTTTTTATATAAGTTTGTTTGATTATTTCATATTGAAAAAATAGTGAATAATTTAAAATTTTGTGATAAAAGAAGCGTACAGTAAATTAAGGAGTTTTTGACTTTATATATATATATATATATATATTTACATTATATTAATTTAAATACTTGATATGGTAATTTATTTTTTATATTAAATGGAATTATAAAGTGATTTTATAAAAACAATAAACCATTGTGCTTTCCTATTATTCAATTGGATGATTCTTATATTAATTTTTTGACCTTTTTGCACGTAAAACATCAATGTAACAAAACACATAATTAAAAGGTTCTTGTTTGTTCTTTATTACTGTGTCGTGTATCATGACAAACTTTTTTTTTTTTGGACTGTATCATGACAAAATGCCTCTTACAATTTTTGATGAAAATATTAATACAAAATTGAATTCTTGTGCACACACATTTTTTTTACCAAACTGTATTTTGATCATTTAAGGCAACTTGTTAACGTAGGGTTCAAATATACAAGACATATATAATCATTAAAAAGCAGAACGCCCCACTTCTTTGAAAAGCTGCATTTAACTTTTTCTTTAATATTCCAGGCTTTCGAACATATCAACATAGGCTATATATATAACAAATTTTTTGTTGTAAACTTTATTAGTTTTAACTGTGTTCATTCAAATTAAAAGTTCAATTTTTTTATCTTATAAATAATTGACAGTTTTCTTTTTTTTAATAAAAGTGAGAGTGAGACTATAATAGTTAGTTTGTATAATTCTCATTCGAGTCCTTCTGCCTTTTTATGTTATATTGGTCTCTTTACTACTGAGGGGTCTCGACTTTCTCTGGCTCTAATGCTAGTATCTTTTGACGTTGTCAACACTCAAAAAAAAAATGACAAGTTTATTGTTATCAATTAAGAAGTCAGTTTCTAAAGTATGTTCTAAAAAATATATCACTGAATTTTTTATTTTTAACTTAAAATTGATTAAAGACAATTTTGATTGCTATGCTAAATGAACCAATATAACAACAAAATAATTCGAATTCTAAACATTAATTTAGGCTATGTTTAAAATAGTTTTTATTCATAACTTCTATCCTAAGTACTAGAAAAATGCTTAATGGAATGTATAATATTTCTTTCTAATTTATGAAATAAAATTCAATGATCACTTTTTCGAATATTTTTTTTTTTTTTTTAAGAAGAAACAACCCAAGGCCCCCTTAATCCGTTGAGGACCTGACCTGCCCTAACTCGTGGGGTGTTTCGATACAAATGGATAAGTTGATAGCGGACCCGTCCCTTATCATGTTCCCACGCCAGAGAATGATTTACTAAAGGTGATAAAGTTATAAATTTTCGACTAAACCAACATGACTTGAGAATTGAACCAGTGACTCCTAAGCCCCAAGGAATGAAGCGCCCACCCTCAACCATCAAACCGACGC
Organism: Paratinospora sagittata; assembly: GCA_035771175.1. Classification (NCBI taxonomy): domain Eukaryota; kingdom Viridiplantae; phylum Streptophyta; class Magnoliopsida; order Ranunculales; family Menispermaceae; genus Paratinospora; species Paratinospora sagittata. The sequence goes on along the minus strand of JAYMFD010000012.1, from coordinate 5,520,128 downwards.
ACACACTTTTTCGAACATATTACACTGGCCTTTTCTATACATCTCCTATACACTTTATGTTTATTATTTGATTTCCCATACATCTCAATTTTAATATTGAACTAAATAAGTAAATAGGGCCTCCTAATTTTTTTTACTAAATAATTTAATTAGTTTTGCATACAAGAAGCTCATTTCACTTAAGTAATTAAAGCTAACTAGCCTAGCTTCATGTAGCTTTTTCTTTTCTTTGTATTAATGATTACATTATGTACTTAGTACTCATTTAATTTAAAAGACATGATTATCTTTAACTTAAAGAATAAGTATTGTTTAAATTAAAAAAAACCATGCATCTTTTTAGCATCACTTTATAATAAAGTCACTAGTAATATTAACTTTTAATTTTTTACTCTTCTTCTTATTTTTCAACTACAAAGAGGAATATATATTTTTATCTTTTCATGTTCAACAAAAGATATTTATATTTTTCTTGCAAAATTAAATATTTATCTTCAAATTACCACCAAAATATGTATTTTCAAGATTTATTTTACTATTTTGACAAATAATATTAACAATTCTAATTTTTATAGTTTTACTTTTCTGGTTGTAATAATATATTTTATGTTTTATTGTGTAGGACAAATGGCCGATAATCTGTATTAAAAGTGATTAAATGGTAAAGGTCTTAGGATCAAGATCCGCGTCTATCTTAGTTGTGTCTACTTCAAAAAAGTCATTCAATACTCTTATAGTGTTCAAACACAGATTAATCTTGTAGAAAAATTAAAAAATAAAAAAAATAATAAAATAATAATAATAATAATATATCCTATGTTTTGAATTAAAAATCCAACATATCATAGTGGAGCTGTCTATGCAACAGCCTACATCTGGATGTATAAAAAAAAAATTGGAAAAGGAAATTAAGGGAAGATGAAAAGAGGCACGTGGCGTTCAATTAGCCTTCAAGGATCAGTGGGCTTGCTGTAATTAATAATTGAGAAAAAAAGAAGATCGTGTTGGCCATTTGCATTACACATTTCCAAGTACTACGCACGTATGCACATCATCTACAGCTTTAAAACTAACCAAAATATGTCTAATTATTAATGGTGGAGTTCCACACGCTTCCGCGTTTATCCAAATCTCTTTTACATCATTAATTTTCATAATTTCATTCCACACCCTAAACGTAAAGTGGAGGCTAGTGAGTTAACGAGTTGAGTTGGTTTGGGACCGATCTTTTTCTAATATTTTAAAAAAGAAATTTATAACTATATTATATTATAAAAAAATAAAAGTTTGATATATTATTATTATTATTATTTTTTAATAATTTTTTATTACACCGTTCTCTAAAATTAAAGATCTAGATCTGTTATTAATTATGAATGACTAAAAAATAATTTAAACCAACTCAATCCAATAAGACTTTTAAATTAAGTCAATCCATCCTAACCCAATGACTTAATTGGGTTAAGGTATCATCAGTTTGATTTGAATCGATTTAGTACTTAAATCGATTTATAATGTTTTTCTAAGTTATTTTATTTTGGAATTTTAATTATGATATTCTATAATGGCAGGTAACTATAATAAAAATATAATTAAAGCAATAATTGATATTTTAATTGAGTTTAAATTGGTTTAGGTTGAACAAGTTTTTTTTTTATAAAATCTTGACCCAACTCGAACTTAATCGAATTGTTAATTTCTAATTCACTTCAACCTAACCTAATTCATAAAGTTAAGGTTGGTTGGTAAGATGAACACCTCTACTTAGGGTGACAAAAATTTAGTAAAAAGAATAATACCCTTTAGTAATGGATACATAACGTGTGTTATACTAATCAAATAAATTTTATAGTAAAAACAAAAAAAAAAGATTTTATAAGTTTAGGGCATCTACACATGCATATAAAATAGAATTATGAAATATTATAAAATGACAAAAAAACAAAAATAATATATATATATGATTCCATGATCCCATTCGTTATATTTTCACAGGGCAAAATATCAACTATATTTCTTTGTTCCTCGGACTCAATTTATTCAAACAAGGAGTCACTATATAAGGTACTTCTTTTACTTTGCTTTATCTATTTTTTTGGTAACCCAACGTGATGCGAATTGAAACTTGTGTCTATTTTAGTCGCGCCCACTTAGAGAGAACTGTTTAATGTCCCTGTAATTTTCAAAAACAGATTAGTTTTGCCCAAAGGACGAAGATACCGTGTGAGAAACCAAAAAAAAAGAGTTGGATTTTTTTTTTTTAAGAAAAAAGTTGGAATTAGCAAGAGAAGAGTAAGAGAAAAAAAAAACAATACATATATATATATATATATAAATGCCATTCAAGAAGGTGTGCTGATTTAGCACATTCTAAAAAATTGAACTTTCTCAAATAAATAAAACTTGATCCGGTGAGAGCCCTAATATCATAAAGACATATTAATATTGATGGCTAATATATCATTAAATTAACAATTTTCATAACTCATGTATAGTACTTTATAGAAATCATAAAAGACAGCCCTGGGTGTAACACTCCGTAGTTTTAATATGAGTATCAATTAGCTGAACATGCATCCGAGCACAAATATCAACACATAAAGTAATAGAGAGTACATTCATAACTGTAACTCTCACAAACAATCTCCATTTATGGCTAACTGATAGTTACTACTCCAGTTTCAGTCTGTTTCATGCTCAATGCCTCAGCAACATATTGACCTTTCCCAGAATAATAATTCAATATAAAATCAAATCCTTCCGGAGTTCTTGCCACATTTATTACCTCATATACAGTTTCTTTCCGTTTAAATAATTACTTCAGACTCGTAAAATCTGAAGATAATGTAACTTTTTTATTATAGAGGCAATGCTCTCATTATTTCAAAATAACTACCAACAAATTTCTATTCACCCTCAGGATCGTTATTCTCGTGCACTACCAAATATTTGAAGGCACAAATAATATTGTCACGACGCCCCTGACGTAGGCTGACGTCATGACCGACACAGTATATTATATACTGTACATACCCATATACAGTATATAATACACTGTCAGCCTCAATGAACATTCACAATCATTCACAAAATTTACAGAAATTTTGACAGCACCTCCCCATGAAATGGACATTTCACATTTTTCCCTAATATATCACAAATCAAATCAAAGAGATATATATAAATAATCATTCCACCATTCATTCCATTCATTTACACATCAAATTCTCACATGATAGATACTTATGATCATCCCATTTCATCACACACATAGTCTAACCCACAAATGTCTTGATTTGTGATATATTAGGGAAAATTGTTAAATGTCCATTTTACGGGGAGGTGCTGTCAAAATTTATGTAAATTTTAGAAATGATTGTGAATGTTCGTTGAGGCTGACAGTATATTATATACTGTATATGAGTATGTACAGTGTATAATATACTGTGCCGGTCATAACGTAAGCCTACGTCAGGGGCGTCGTGACAATATTGGTATCAGAGCCTAGGTTTAAAATCCTTAAAAAGATGAAGCTTTTAATGATATTATGATTGTTTGTATGAGTATACATATGGGTAGTACATAAGGCCTTTTTGTCACACTCCAGTACATAGCACACCGCAGTGTCTAGTACCCCGAGATGTGATGGGTACCTCATACCGAGCGTACCCCAGCCGTTATATACCACATAATATTGTCACATCCAAGTACACAGCCCACCGCAATGTCTAGTACCCTTGGGATCATTTGTCCACACTATTCATTCATTGGCTCAGTGGTTATTCAGATTGCGAAATCAAACCTTATAAGGAGGTTGTGAGTTTGAATCTGAGGGAGACCCTGCACTATTCATAAAAATAAATAAATAGTGTGGACAAATGATCCTGGGGTACTAGACACTATGGTGGGCTGTGTACTGGGACGTAACGGCTGAGGTACGCTCTGTATGAGGTACCCATCACATCTTGGGGTACTAGACACTGTAGTGTGTTGTGTACTGGAGTGTGACACGGGGTCTAATCAAGGGCTTTGTGTATTAAAATAAAAAGCATTTTACTATTCAATAAAATCAACAAATATTTATTTGAAAAAAAAATTTCTTTGTTCTCTTTATAAAAATCTTATCGACGATTGAAAAAACAATAATAATAATAATTAAAGTTAGTTGCATTGATGAGGGTCACCTTTCAAATTTGAAAAGTAACCTCTCCTATGCGGAGATGCATCGTCCTTTCTTTATATCCTATAACAGCGGGAGCATCATGTACTAATTCTTCTAAAAAATAATTTTAAAGAAAACCAGATTATTTTCTAAAAAAAGAAAAAGATAAGAAAACTTTACGATATATATATATATAGCAAAAAGTTTTAAAGCTTCCGGACATTGTGATAATTTTTTGTATATTTTCTCGAAGTACCTTGACGACTTTATTGTTTTCTAAATTTTAAAATAAATTTTAATAATATAATGGACAAGATGATATTTTAACCCTGATCTTAAGGATGTTCCCGGGTTGGATTAGATCGGGTTTGAGTCAAAATTAAATCTAATCTAAATAGTTTGGGTTGGAAACAATAAAATTCAATTTGAATTAAATTAACTCCTTAACCCAATCTAACATAACTCGAATTAGTTTGAGTTGAGTTGGGTTGCTTGTTCAGGTTTTATGATGACTTATATATATATTTTTAAATGGCTTGAACTCTACATAAAAAAATAAAAAATATATAAGAAGAGGAAGAAATAAAAATAAAGAAAGAAGAAGGATTGAGACGTTTTATGTAGAATGCTAAAAAGATTATAATTTAGGTTTGAGACTTTAAAAGTTTTGTTAGTTTCGTAATTTGATGACTTTAAACGATAAAAGATTTAAGGGTTAATATTATGTTCGGATTGAATTCAATGGGTGTCAACTCATTACCCCATTCAAATTCGTTAGAATTAAAAATTTTGAACCCAACGCAACCTAATTAGCTAGATCAGTCCAACCCAACCCATCGGGTTATGTTCGATTCGGTTGAGTTGGTGAAGTTGGTCTTGGCTTACACCCCTACCCAATCCCACAACTCCCGGCAATTTTTTAAAACTTAAATTAGTATTTTACTATTTTACCTTCTTAATTATAACATTTTACTTAATTTATCCTAATTTTAATTTAAATAAATAAGACAATTCTAACTTTTAATTTTAATAAAAAATAAATATACCAAAATTAAAAATTAAAAAATTATAAACTCATATACTTGTTAAATAAATAGAAATTAATTTGATTCTATGAAAATTATAAGCTACATGGCTAAAAACTGTAAATTAAAATTTTCACTTAATTAAATACAACAATTTCATCCTCATATTCTAAAAATAAATTTTCTCTTTCATTACCAAAGGCTACCTTGGAGTAGGGATGGAAACAAAACAACCCTCGAATCAATAGGTTATCTCTGCCTTAATTTTTTGGGTTAAAAAAGGTTCCCTCTTTCTCAACACAGGAACCGTTTCCTCTGCGAAACACCAGCCAAATTTCATGGAAAAACGGCTCTTATAATTCCCTGTTTTCCTCTTCTATCAATTCCCAATTTCTATTTTTTTTTTTCTTTTTGGGCGATTCTTCTGGGAATTTGAAGCAGAAATGCAGGTACCCAGATGGAGAAATGTCTTAAATCTCCAGAATTCCATCTCCCAATCTTCTGGTATTGCTTCGTTTCATTCAACTCCCACGTCTTTCGCTAAGTGGAAAAACAAGTGGAACTCGGTGCGTTCTTCTGTGTATTTATCTTTTCTTCCATTTTAATCAAATGGGTCGGCCTAAATTTCCCATTTTTTTTAATTTTTTTTTGAGGTTTGTTTGATGTGTGTAAAGATTATGTTCTTTGTGAATTGTGAATGTGGCGTGTAATAAAGAGGTTTATTTGGTTCTTTTCTTGTGCTCTAATCAAATTAGTGTTTGGGAAATTGAAGATACCAATTTTATATATGTGCCCATCAATGGTTGTTTACGTTTATGGTTTTTTTTTATTATTAGATTAAGGGTCGGTTGGAAAGCGAAATTTGATAGCTGTTGTTGTTGAAATTGTTATCAAGGGAAAAACTTGCTTCTCCAAAACACACCATTGCTTACATCCAAGCATTGCAAAGATTAGCAACTGTTTAGGGGCTTAGGTATTATATTTATGAATGCTGTGCTCAGGTTTTGTGTAGACTTCTTGCTACCGATATTGTATTATTCGAAGCTTATATTGTTCTATTTTGGAATTAGATAGATAGATAGATAGATAGATAGATAGATAGAGAGTTTAACAAATGTATGTCAATATATTTTGTGTTTTCTTTTTAGGAGATATGAGACTATCACAATCTATCCTCGTTTAAGGCCGCATATCATCAATTCCACATCTGGTTGGGGATTGACTTTCATACTATTTGTAACAACCCTGGCCATCCGATATTGTTTAGTTCTGAATTCTCTCTCCTTTGATTTTACTTCCTCATCACTCAAGCTCTTGGAAAATGCCTTAGTAGTTGTAGGAGAGAGAGTTTCATTTGTATAGATCACAAACTTTTCCCTCTTGGGTGATGTTAGACTATCACATTTATTTTCTTGTGTGCGAAACATGTTTTGGTTAGTTATTGATGTGCAAACTAGCGAGTGTAGAGAGCGTGTTTGCAAGGATCTCAGAAAGTAATATTTTCTTTTTCAGTAATAAATCCAGTAATAATTGATAGATGGTTGATGCATTTGTGGGTAGATTAGGATAAGAATATCTATGATGACAAACTAGCGAATGGGGCACGTGCATTGCATGTGCATTTATATCTGTTGCATAAAATATAGAAATTTATCTTCTTTTTTATTTTTTGCATTCTTATTTGACACTCTCATAATAGTTCTAAAAACATTACAAGAATTAAATGAGATTTGGATTTAACTTAATTGTTATAACTTGGGGTTCTTGATTCTGTTGAGTTAGAATAGGCTTCGAAATCATCAACAATTTGACATCTTTAATTTGTTCCCAGATCATCACTTAGCTTCTGCAAAATTGACATCATACATTAAAAAAAAAAGAACACAGTGGTGATGAAGATTAATCAATTAGTACTGAGAGAAGGAAAACAAAAATAAATAAATAAATAAATTCTTGCAACCTAACTTGCTTTATTAATCAATGAAGCAAGTAAAAAAACAAAGGAAATTACAAACCCAAATTAAGTTGTAATTTCAAATTCTAGGTGAATCTTGTGAGCCGGAAGAGTGATCCAAAAATACACATAGGTTTGTTCATGCCTAGAAGCTGCTGTTGTCACTGAAAAAAGGGAGAAAGAGAAATTGATAGAAGAGAAAGAATAAAATATAAGACAAGGGAACACAGAAAGCAAAAACAAAAAAAATTAAAATTGAAGATGAACCATTTGATAGCATTGGTTCTCATGCTGGTGGTTGGTTCGTTCATGGAGCCTGGTTTTACTGTACTATTGTGACCAAAATGGCTTGTCTGTATCCAAAATGATGGAGAGTTTTGAGGAGAAGATAGTTGTGGCTGTTTTCGTCACCACTCTAGTGCTGGATTCAACTCCAACTTTCTCAGTGCAGTGGAAAATGGAAGCCTAGTTTCTTTCATTTTAACAATGAAAATGGTGTTTGCTTTGCCAATAAACTGAAATGTGAGAGTGTTTATGTTGGTTATGGAAGTAGTTACAAAACAGATATTTATGATAATGGTTACAGAATTATATCACGATTGGTGTTTTTGGAGATTCCACATTGGTGCTTCAGTTGCATGAGTGATTACGTGGGTTGAAAAGATAAGTAGTGTCCTATAAATTAGGAAGGAGAATGAATAGAAGTTAAGAAAAAGAATGAAAATTACCTGAAAATACTGTTTAAGGTTTACATATTCACATGATGATTTACATTTTAGATAAGGATTAAAGGGGTAATTTAGGGAATAACACAAAAAGGCTTCTCCATCGAAAGTGCTCAAGTTTTCTCATTATATAAAGTATAGATAGCCACCAAAACATGAATTTGATGAACAAAGAGATATTTCTTAATTGTATGTGGTTAAGTTTAGTGTTCTTTGGGTAGAATTATAATTGGCAAAGTTCACAAAGGTGTTAGTGTATGAAAATGGGGAATAATTCTGTGGAATAAAGATGACACTCTTGTTTTTAGTTTTTAGAGAAATCCCTCTTCATTGTAAAAAAAAGAAAGCATACCTAGAGTACGAGGCTCTTGCCATTATAGGTTTGGGGAAGCAATGATATACATAGGCTTACCATCCGTAGCAGAGAGGTTGCTTCCAAATTTGAACCCGTGACCTCCAAGTCACAATAGAGCGACTTGAATTGTTGTGTCAATGCCTGCACTGTCCTAGTTCTATATTTCCATGTTAGTAGCTAATTGTCCAATGTCCTGTTTCATCTTTCTTTCATGCTATTTTAGTAGTAATAACCACTAATAGCAGAGATGTAAGATATCATGTTATTTGACTACATGATCACTCCACTTGTAAACTTTGATTCCTCATTTGTTTGTTGTCTCTCTCTCTCTCCTCTCTCTCTCATGTCCTCATTCGGTTGTTGTCTCTCTCTATTGCAAAAGAAATGTTGTATTTGACCTGATTGAAAGCTCTTTAGATCTTTTTAATCATTGTTTGTTAGTTGTGAGATCCATGTGAAACAGTGAAAGATGTTATAGTAAAGTTTAATTAGTCTCTTGGCACAATCTATTTGGATCATGGCTGAATATTTCCATATTTGAAATAATGAATATGTAACCTTTCACCTATTAGATTTGATTTTTTATTTTTATTTTCTTTTCCTTGAGGGTTTTTTTTTTTTGAAAGCTATATGCTATTAAGCATGTGTTCCAACATTATTTTGGTGTTTTTATCTTCTAATTACCCATTTTACTTATGTTTTTGTAATTCTCTGGTTAATGTTTGTTTCTATTTAGGATTATAGTTGGTGATGTATAAAAGTGATTGTTGTAAAAATAAAATAATGAAAGACACAAAGATGTAACGTGGTTCGGCTCTAAGGCCTACGTCCACGGGAGAAGAGAGGGAATATTTTCTTATTCTTGATGATGTCTTAATGGAGGGACACCATATATATATAGACATACAGGGCTATGCACACATATAGCTATAATTACAATTTTAGTAACTGCTAAATAAAACGACTACTAAAATTATCATCTTTCCTTAAAGGAAATAAATCCCACAACTACTAAAATTATCATCTTTCCTTAAAGGAAATAAATCCCACAACTACTAAAATTATCATCTTTCCTTAAAGGAAATAAATCCCACAGATTTTGCTATTCTCCACAATACTCCCCCTCAAGCTGGTGAATAAAGGTTTACCATTCCCAGCTTGGACACATTTGCTTGAAATGCAGTATGGTTTAACCCTTTAGTAAGCACATCGGCGAGCTGATTATTGGTAGACACATATGGAGTACAGATCAACCCACTATCAAGCTTTTCTTTAATAAAGTGTCTATCAATCTCTATATGCTTAGTTCGATCATGTTGAACTGGGTTATGGGCAATGCTAATTGCAGATTTATTGTCACAATAGAGTCTCATAGGGCCATCCCAGTGTATCTTCAAATCTGTCAAAATTATCTGCAACCATAATAGCTCACAAACCCCTTGTGCCATTACTCGAAATTCTGCTTTAGCACTAGATCTGGCCACTACATTCGGCTTTTTACTTCGCCATGTCACCAAATTCCCACCAAGAAACGTACAATATCCAGTAGTTGATCTTTTGTCAACTACTGAACCAGCATAGTCCGAATCAGTATATGCTTCAAGAACCACTCTTGTGCGTCGTTTAAATAAGATGCACTGTCCTAGAGTCCCTTTAAGATATTGTAAAACGCGATTAGCTGCTTGCAAATGAATATCTTTAGGGTTGTGCATGAACTGACTTATTACTGCATATGCAATATCAGGTCTTGTGTGAGAGAGATAGATGAGTCTTCCTACTAGTCTTTGATACATCTCCTTATTAATTGTCAGCGCTTCTTCAACTTCTCCAAGCATGTGATTAAGATCAATAGGAGTATTCATTGGTTTGCATGCTAGCTTCCCTGTTTCTTTAAGAAGGTCTGTAATGTACTTCTGTTGAGAAATAAAGATTCCTTGTTTAGAGTGTGCCACTTCAATCCCCAGGAAGTATTTCAATCTCTCCCTAGTTCCTTGATCTCAAATTCCTCGGTGAAACACTGCTTCAAATTTTGTCTCTCGTTCTCATTGTTCCCTGTCATGATGATGTCATCAACATACACTAATAGAGCTGTAACTCCCCCTGAAGTCGAGTACTTAATAAACAGAGTGTGATCTCCTTGGCTTTGTCTATATCCCGTATTTGTCGTTACTGTGGCAAACCGACCAAAACCATGCCCTCGGAGATTGTTTAAGTCCATACAGGGCCTTTTTCAATTTACACACTTTATCAGTGGTGCCAAATCCTGGAGGCACTTTCATATAGATTTTTTCTTCTAAATCTCCATGTAAAAATGCATTCTTTACATCAAATTGTAGCAGATCCCAGTCATAATTAGCTGCCAATGACAAAAGAAGTCTCACAGTATTCATTTTTGCAACCGGAGCAAATGTCTATTGATAGTCCACACCATATGTCTGAGAATATCCTTTGGCTACTAATCTTGCCTTGTAGCGCTCTAGGGAGCCATCTACTTTGTATTTTACTGTGTAAACCCATTCGCATCCCACATGTTTCTTTCTTGCAGGCAAGTCTACCAACTCCCATGTTGTATTTTTCTCCAGGGCTTCCATTTCCACATTCATAGCTTGTTTCCAATTTGTATTAGATAAAGCCTCGGATAATGATGTAGGAGTCTGGATGTTGTTCAGGTTGGTAAGGAAACTCTTATGGGTTGGTGAGAACTTCTCGAAGGATACAACATGAGATAGTGGATGCAAGGGATGCTTAGTGCATTCCCTTGTGCCCTTTCTAATGGCAATGGGAAGATCATTGTCAGGTTCAGAGGCTAAAGGATCATTGTTAGTTTCAGGAACTAATGAAATTTGTAAGGAGGGTTCAGGATTTGTTACCTCATTTTCAGGGATTGGTTCAGATTCTTGAACTTGCATCGGTTCAGGAACTGCAGCTTTCTTCCTCGAGTACATTTGTCCAGTCATCCGATCCTTAGGTTCATCATTGGATACAGAGGGTGTAGGAGATTCGGGTTTGGTTTGTTGGAAGTTAAAAGGGCCAAAAAGATCAAAAGGGTTATCAAGGGAGTTTCGATCTGTGTCTTCTATGATGACACTCTCCCCCGGAAGTGGAGGAGCGGAAAAATAGGGCTCAGGTTCGCAGAAAGTGACATCGACAGAGACAAAAAATTTCTTTGATGGCGGATGATAGCATTTATATCCCTTTTGAGTGGAAGAGTATCCGACAAAAACACACTTGAGAGCTCTGGGGTCCAACTTCCCCCTGTTAGGTTGGTGAACATGGACAAATGATACTTGAGATGCATTTGATTGAGCTTAATATTCTTGTTTGTCAAAAACATAGCATTTTCATAGAACTCTATTGGTTGCCTAGTTATGAATTAGTCTTTAGCCTCAACCTTCTATTTTGATTAGATTTAAGGTGAGCACTCTTGCATATGCCTATTCATATGTTTGTAGGTCATTGGAATCCTAAGCATCTTTCATTTTGATTCTTTTTGGTTCTTTCAATGAAGTTTAATATGATATTAATATGTTTGCAGGATGCAGGGAGAGGGCAACAATCATCTAAGGTATGAGAGCTTGGGACTTCTTTTGTAATTATTATTTTATTTATTTATTTATTATTGTTGTATCTAAAAGTTAAAACCCTTTTTTTTTTTTTTTTGATCATACACTGATATCATACATCACACTGATCCCATAGACAGAAGTTAGGCGTCATAGAAAGAAATTATCTCGTAAGGAGCATATATAGGCCTAGACAACGAGGGGGCTCCATGGTCCACACAATACTAACAACAAGAAATGAGCTTATTGGCTCACAATTATTGTTCTTCCACCAAGGAGAGTTGAACCCACATCTCATTGTGCCTTGAAGTTTCAATAGATGGACGTGTATACAATTTTTTTGCTTTGGCATTTGGGCTGTTAATATTAGCACATTAGTGCCTTTATTTGCTTTATTATTCTGTGTAGATCCTCGGTTTCTTGCATGTATAAAATTTGTAATTGGGGTTTATTTTAGTGAGAATACAGCTAGGTTTGGATTTATATAAATTAAGGTGAAAAGAAGAGAGGAAAATATATTAGAGAGGAGGAGCATGCATTAGTTTATTCTCATTTTACACCGCTATATTGTTATAATAGGTGAAATACAAATATGCATCTCAAATGTTGTATAATTATAGCATTATCGTAACTATACACTTCTTACACATGGAAATGAGATTGAAGAGTTTGACTTTGATTAAGGAATTTATTTTGAATTATTGCAAAGAGTAACACAAATGCTGTCTGTTCGACCGAGGGAATTGAGCCAGCCAAAGAATGGATGAAGCATCAAGATAGAAAGTAAAAAAAAAAGTGATGAATTCTAGTCTTTTAGTTCATTTTTTTTTATGCCTTTCAAGACTTAATGTTGGTTGTAGACTTGGGGGCGTATTATTTAGCAAAGAGGTCAATTAGCACGTAGTTATGTTGTGGAAAGCATGGTCAAATATCTTTCTGATTCTAGGTCTGGTATGCCAAGATAATTGAAACCCCAATTAAAAAATTGATATATCATGTAAGAAAATGACTGTAGTCAAGGGGAACTTCAGATCTTGTAGGGCAATTTGAAACAAGGTCATGTTTTTATATTACAAAGTTTTTCTACAAATTAATTTGGTTGCAATCATATACGAGGGACAAAAATGAAGATATGATTTTATATTTCTAATTAGATTCGTACTTTGTTACACCTATATCCCATTGCCAATAGCTTTTCTATGCTTCGTATTTCTCTTACACAAGAAAACTTGAATTCAGAGTTATATTAGATATGCAACACGGCAAAAGCGTGCAGATGCGAAGAAAGCTCTGAAAGATCTTCTATATGCAAGTGGGAATATATCCTCTAAGACGTCATTTCAGGTACACCCTTTTGCAATGTTTTTATTTATTTTTGGCTAGATTTATGTACAAAAATATGATATTATTTTCAATGTAAAAGGAATTTAGTTAGACTTTCATTGAGTTTAAAAATTCGGGCATGGAAGTCTTTTTTATTGATCGCACAAACCTTCCTTTTCAATTTCTTGAATTTTTCTGTTTTTGTTTTCAATTGGTATATAAATTTAGTATTTCTTACCTAGGATGTAGATCCAGTATGGGAGACTGATCCAAAAAGCAGGGAAGATAAGGAAGATAATTCACATGGAGCTAATAAACATTCTAGAGCAAAGAAATCTTCCGCTAAAGCTTCAGCCAGCCGTTCATCATATGCTGGAAGACACCACTATAATGGAGGTAACCGTAATTTTCTTTTTATGTGTATATTATAACAGTGTCTGTATTTATGTAGTTTCATTTTTCAGCATGAATAAATTTTCTCCATTCAGTTCATGAATTTTTAACAATTTAATAAGCTTGGTAGGTATATATTCTCTTTTATGATTAGGTAAGGCAAGGAGGGAGAATTTCTCTTTCGACTTTGATGAGAACCCTGAGACAATCTTTCAAGCAACATTTGGAAGTGGATGCTATACTTGGTCTTTTAGGTCATGGGAGGACTCATATTTCCGGCATTCCTCTACCGGTTTTGAGTGGAGAGATCAGTCAAATTGGACAAACAATCAGAGAAAAACATGGGATACCGCAAGTGAAACCGATGAAGATGACAATTCTTGTGTTGTAGGCTCGTATTCTGATAGAGCGATGCTTGGTTTGCCAACTAGCGGCCCTTTAAAGATGGAAACCGTTAAAAGCGCGTATGTTTAGCTTACCATATGTTCTTGCGTTTATTTAGAGTCTTTACGTTTTTTGGTTGCTTCATGTTTTAACTGTACGTAAATTCTTGCAGTTTCCGGTTATCGGCTTTAAAGTGGCATCCCGATAAGCATCAAGGCGCATCACAGGTCAGTTTCTATACATGTAGATGTAGGAATTTACATGTTCTTTTTGCTAACCGATCATTGTGTAAGGGACCGATAATACTCTTATGAGCAACTTGATTGATGGGTTAGTTACTAACTTAGCACATACACCCAACCACTAAATATTTATATATTTATCGTTGGGATGTTGGGATTTTGTGGACCAAAATAATAGTCCCACAACTGGGTCCAAAGGTGATTAAGCTTGGGACACCGTATTGGTAGCATTTGATATCTAGGCCCTCCCAATATTTAATCCATGGATTCCATGCTCCCTTATTGGTAGCGACCAAACCATGTAAGATCAAATTGAACTCTACAGGGAATAGCTTGCTACTTGGAGCGGGATTTGTACACAAAACTTTGCTTCCTGAGTCAAGTTTATCACTCGAATCTCAAGTTGGTTTTTTGTCAACAATTATATAAAAAAAATATGATTTCATTGGATTATATGCTGGTTTATGGTAATAAGTTATTTTTCATGTGATAAATAATATATATATGGTAATTTCTGTAATACTTATTGGTTTTTTGGATAAGCAGGCAAAAGCAGAGGAGAAATTCAAACAATGTGTTGATGCATACAAGTCATTGTGCAATGCTCTCTCTTCTGCATAATTTGTGGGCCTCCCTTCCCAAAGCCTCCTTTTTCATGGGATAAGAAGCTATGTATAATTTCTAGATTGATTTTTATTTATTTATATCTTAGGCTCAAGCCCTTCAAATCAGATGGGGGTAGTTTTGCTTCATTTATTTGCAAATTGGCCCCATTCCATTCATTAAAGTAATAGTTTGAACAATCCCTTAGTTTTTCTTCTCTTTAACTTAATAATGATTTTATTGTATATATTTTTTATTTACAGTTTATCTCAAGCTTTAATATTCATTTTAACTTGATTGAAAATGACAAAAAGTATTTTTTATTTTTTTTGAGAAAAAAAATATTTTTTCATCCAATCAAACAGGCCTAAAATCAATTAATAAAATAATAAAACTTCCTTTTTTAAAAAAAGATAAAGGTTTAATTGTGAGATTTAAAACCCACTTCATCATGGCAAACTTATAAAACACTAAAATTAATTAAATCAAATTTTATACACCAAAAAATAAAAAAATAAAAAAAATCTCCATTATATCAAGAATTAAAACCCCTGGACATCAAAGAACAATCGAGAACCTTCCATGCTCTCTAAAAACAGAGAAGAACAACAGAAGAAGAAACCATAAAACAATAAGTAAAAATCAAGAACCCAAAATGCAACGCCCAATTCCTCTTAAACTTTCCAAAATAACTCTCCGGCGGCTCCTGATAATGAATCTCAAAATCCTCTTCACCATTACCAATCTCATCACCGCCGTCTCCACCATCACATCTCTTTCTCATAATCATCGCCATCTTCATCTTCATCTGCTTCAGCCTCTCCGTCGCAACCCCTAGCGTCAACTTATGACACCTCCGCTGGTACTTGAACCCGTTGATGCACCGCAGCGTCTGCGCCACCGACACGTAGAACATCAGGTGAGACAGCGACAAGAACCCAATCGGAATCCAGCAGTGCCGGCACTGTAACCTCGGAGACAAAGCTTGTGACGCGAAGACAAGTGATAGGAAGATGAAGAAGAGCTGGAACAGCTTCCATAGCTCCTTCTTTTGCAGATCTACGGCTCTCTTTTTCTCCAGCGTTTTCTCGAAGTGGAGCTGTATGATCGTGTTCAGCGCTTGTATCACCGTTTCTTCTTTAGGGACTGTTGTTTGGTTCGAGATCGAGTAGTCGTCTGCCATGGGAGGACGAGAGAGAGAGAGAGTGTGTGAGGAGAGTTTGGGGATTTTTGAATTTTTTTTCAGTGATTCGGTGGTGCTGGGTGTATTTTAGGGTTTTAGGTGTTGGTTCGTACCTAGGGAGGAGGAGGAGTAGATTATTTTTGGCGATTGAATCGTTTTAACAACGCGGCGAGTAGCTACGGATCGGTACGAGCTGAGATGTGGTCCCCACGTGTTTATTTATTTATTTTTCAAACTCTTCAACGGTATACGGATGGAGGGTGGAGTGGGGACCAGAAACCCGGCAGAATGTTGGGTCAGCACGTGACAGTGGGGTCAGCTTTTTATTTTTATTTTATTTTTTGTCGCGTAGTCTTAACGGCGTTAGAGAGAACGGAGTTCAAGGACATTCTCGTCCTCTTCTGTTTTTTTCTTCTGCCCTTTGCCGTATTCGAACTTATGATTTAACGCTCCCCGCCCGGCCCGGCCCATGAGTTGATGCTTCGAGCTTTGGATTCCATCCATCCGTCACGTCCGCTGGGCGTCCGCGTCACCATGGGCACCCAGCCAACTGATTTTTATCATACATTAGTTATATTTATTTTTTAGTTTATAAAAATAAAAATGTATAATACACAATTTTATTTTATTTTTTTGGAAATAATTAAAATTGGTAAAGTTATTTGAAAATAGGGGTAAAGGTAAGTAAGAATTAAAAGTTAAAAGCTAAAAGGGTAGAATAAGAAAAATGAGAATTCAACAAGCTTAAAATGTAGAGACATCTAGTGTGTATATACACATGTAATCATTCAAGCAAAGAAATATTGTTTTTGGATTTGACACGTAAATGTAAGAATGTAAATACTTGGTGATATTAAATGAGATGTAAAAGGATTGAGGCACGCAAGGCATTGGCCTAAAGCGAAATTATTCTTATTTAGTATCACAATTCTACATACGAGGGCCACTCCGAACTTAAGTAACATTATTGCTTTCTACAAAACTTGGAGAATTTAAGAGAGTAGAAAGAGAGAAAAAAAATAGTAAAATTTTATATATTTTAAAAAGATTGATGGGTATAACTAAATTGAAATCACACCTGTGAGACAAGAGACAAAATTTCTTTAAGCAAACGCGTTCAAGAAAAAAAGTCATGTTAAAATGAAAAAATTTAAATTTATCGTACTAGAGCCAGCTCGACTTGCTAAAATTTTAACTAAATTATTACCAGTACATATTTAATAACATAGACGCGACGTTCACTTTATAGAGTTCTGGCTCTCGACTTGCTATACTTTCCATATTTAATAACATATATTCCAACAATAAATAATTCATCTATGAAATTGACAATTTCATAGTTTGCTGATATTGATGATATATATATATATATATATATGTACCTTTATAATAAATTTATAAAAGTAGAGAAATTAATTTAAAAATAGAAATTTCGTATATGTATCTTATTTAAACATTGATCAAATCATTCAAATAGGCTTCCATTATTAAGTAGATTGCATAATAAAGCATTATAGTTATTGAAAGGAAATCTTAAGTAGATTAGTATACTAACCAATAATCCAATAATATTGTTTAATTGCTTGTCATTGTCAATATGATCTTTAATTTCTAGTAAATAGGTTTCTATGGTCTCATGCACTCCTAGCCAATTTAATATTCCATATTCGAATTTCAAATCCATTTAATTGCCAATTATGCTTCACATAATTAATTTAGATCAATGTTTTAAATATGAATTAAAATTGAGGCATATATATGTAATTAATAGTTTTTCACATGCCAATCAAAGTTAAAATTAATTTGAAACTTTTACTAATACAAAAAAAAAAAACCAGGTACTTGATTTTATTTTATTTTATTTTGAGCAATTTCACATTTTTTTATTAGTAAAATTAAAATTAAGATTTTCATGATCTCTTGATGAAAACTGCTCTACATTACATTTGAATTGACAAAGTTATCCTTTTAAGGTACCTTGTTGATATTTATAGCATCATTTTCAAACTAAAAGCTTGAAATATATAGATGGAAAGTTTGACCTTTGAAGCCCTTAATTCATTTTATACAATTCAACCCCAAAAAGTTGGATTTGACCCACAAGTACTAACAAGACGATAAAGTCTCTCCTAAATGACTCGTATCCTCTCCAAAGTTGACAAATTCAATCAAAACCGAACCCTTACATTACAAAAGAAAAAGAAAAAGAAAAAAGTACAGAAGAAGAAGAAGGAGAAGTATATATAGAAATGTTATTCTCTTGGTTTCATTGCAAGATTGAGAACACCTCGGTCAAAGTCAATACAGTCCAACTCGTGGCGTGATTGGTTGCCTTAATAGACTAAAAGAGTTAGATTAGACGA